>OZ012629.1:14675423-16112923 GCA_963942485.1 Pediacus dermestoides | reverse complement strand
ACTCTAATTTGCTTTATTTAACTCTAATTTGCTTTATTTAGCTCTAATTTGCTTTAATTCTTTCTAATATGCTCTAATTTACTCTAATTTGCTTTATTAAGATCTAATTTGCTCTATTTATATCTAATTTGCTCTAATTTACTCTAATTTGCTTTATTTAACTCTAATTTGCTTTATTTAGCTCTAATTTGCTTTAATTCTTTCTAATTTGCTCTAATTTACTCTAATTTGCTTTATTTAACTTTAATTTGCTTTATTTAACTCTAATTTGCTTTATTTAACTTTAATTTGCTTTATTTAACTCTAATTTGCTTTATTTACCTCTAATTTGCTCTATTTATATCTAATTTGCTTTAATTCTTTCTAATTTGCTCTAATTTACTCTAATTTGCTTTATTAAGATCTAATTTGCTCTAATTTACTCTAATTTGATTTATTTAACTCTAATTTGCTTTATTTAGCTCTAATTTGCTTTAATTTTTTTCTAATTTGCTCTAATTTACTCTAATTTGCTTTAATTCTTTCTAATTTGCTCTAATTTACTCTAATTTGCTTTATTTAGCTCTAAATTTGCTCTATTTATATCTAATTTGCTTTAATTCTTTCTAATTTGCTCTAATTTACTCTAATTTGCTTTATTTAGCTCTAAATTTGCTCTATTTATATCTAATTTGCTTTAATTCTTTCTAATTTGCTCTAATTTACTCTAATTTGCTTTATTTAGCTCTAAATTTGCTCTATTTATATCTAATTTGCTTTAATTCTTTCTAATTTGCTCTAATTTACACTAATTTGCTTTATTTAGCTCTAATTTGCTTTATTTAGATCTAATTTGCTCTAATTGACTCTAATTTGTTTTATTTAGCTCTAATTTGCTCTATTTATATCTAATTTGCTTTAATTCTTTCTAATTTGCAATAATTTATTCTAATTTGCTTTATTAGAATAAATTAGAGCATAATTTAGCTCCAATTTGCTTTATTTACCTCTAATTTGCTCTATTTATATCTAATTTGTTTTAATTCTTTCTAATTTGCTCTGATTTACTCTAATTTGATTTATTTAGCTCTAATTTGCTTTAATTCTTTCTAATTTGCTCTAATTTGCTTTATGTAGATCTAATTTGCTCTATTTATATCTAATTTGCTCTAATTTATTCTAATTTGCTTTATTTAGATCTAATTAATTAATCTAATTCTTTGACAGATGGTGCTAATAAACTAAATTAAAAATATTTTTTTTTTTTTTTTTTTAATATTTCCTTTTATAAGATTTTTTTAATTATACAATTTATACCAAAATAATTACATAAAATTATGCTTATTTGAATGGCGCAAAGCATTTACTTGTTACTGTATTATTTATTGAGATATTAATTAAAAAAAAAAAAAAACTAATATTTTGGTTTGCATACATATTTTGCAACATATGAAAGCATCCTTTTTACCGACTCTGACATAGTTTGTCCAGTCTTTAACAGATGGCGCTAATAAACTAGATTAAGAATATTTTTAATATTTCCTTCTATGAGATGTTTAATTATACAATTTATACTAAATGAATTACATAAAATTATGCTTATTTGAATGGCATAAAGCATTTGCTTGTTACTGCATTATTTATTGAGATATTTAATAAAAAACTAATATTTTTTGTTTGCATACACATTTTGCAACACATGAAAGTATCCTTTTTACGGTCTGTTACGTAGTTTGGCCATTCTTTGACAGATGGCGTTAATAAGCTGGATTAAGTAGGATTAAGAATATTTTTTATTTTCCTTTTATAAAATTTTTAATTATACAATTTATACTAAATTTAAAACATAAAATTATGCTTATTTGAATGGCGCAAACATTTACTTGTTACTGCATTATTTATTAAGATAATAATTAAAAAAAACTAATATTTTAGTTGGCACACATATTTTGCAACACATGAAAGCATCCTTTTTACCGACTGTGACATAATTTGGCCATTCCTTAACAGATGGCGCTAATAAGCTAGACTAAGAATATCTTTAATATTTCCTTCTATGAGATGTTTAATTATACAATTTATACTAAATTAATTACATAAAATTACGCTTATTTAAATGGCTTAAAGCATTTGCTGGTTACTGCATTATTTATTGACATAATCAATAAAAACTAATATTTTTGATTTGCCTACATATTTTGCAACACATGAAAACTTCCTTTTTACCGACTGTGACATTGTTTGACTATTTTTTAATAGATGGCGATGTCATTGTCACTCTGACAGTATATGACAAGCACAATATAACCTCTAAGTACACATCACTACATAGCAATGTTTTTCCTATTAATATAATTTATTTTTTATTATCTCTGATTGAATGTGAGTTGCCCAAATCCCCCTCTATATGGACATGCTGGGACACATCGACATCTCTAAAGACCGTTTCCCTTGTTGTATTGTCTGGACACCCATTCCAATTTTAACATGGTTATTCCCTGTCATAGGCCACATGGGCATTGCACTTTCTTCGGGGATAATTCGAGACTTTGCTGGACCTTATTACGTATCAGAGGACCAGATGGCTTTTGGGCGCCCTGTAAAATACTGGCAAATGAATCCAGGTTTGGCTAGAAATGGAGTTGTTGGTTGGGATGCGGGTGTGACAGAAGCGTCGGAGATTTACAAGGGACGAATGCATAATTTGTGTTGTGATAATTGTCATTCGCATGTGGCTACTGCGTTATGTCTAATGCAGTATGATGGTAGTGGTGGGTGGAATATGGTAAAATTGGCATTTTTGATGTTGATCCATGGCAAGTATGTAGGATTTGGAGCGTTTTTGAAGACTTGGTTGCCGTTTGTTTTATTGGTGGTTTTAATAACTGTAGCACTGGTATTTTCATCACAATAGCTACAAATATACGTACAAGACTCAAATTGAATATATATATCGTGTTTTTCTGTGTGTGATCTATATCCTATTAATATATGTAATATGAAAAATCAATTGAATTTTAGTTTTTCTCTTCAATTTGCTCTCTTAATATGTACCACATATAGGTATAGTAAAGTTTTGCAAAATTGTTTTCGAATAAGTGAGACATTGATGAAAAAATTTTAGTGTAAATATTTCAAAGAATGTGGTAAAACCGATAACAGTAATCCATCGGTTCCTATCGGTTTATCTAATCTATTAAATACCAATAATTTATCTATGAAACTATCAATCGCACACTGATTAACCACAAGTGTCATGGTTTACAACAACAAAAAAAACATGTTGTATAAAGTTGCCTTTCATATTTTCATCGGTAAGTCACACTACACTCTATAACTTTCAACAATTTCTCTTCATATTGTATATAATACTACTTAGGTACCTACCTACTTAACATTTTTCAAATATTTCAGCTTTCAGTTGTTGTCATGCTGAAACCCTTAACGACAAATACGTGTGGGAACCACACAATACATCTGATTCAATTTATCTGGACACTGAACCAGGATACAAAATCAAAGTCACTATAAATAAATTCGACTTTACCGATTTGGAATTTGCAATAATTAAACCAGGTATGTAGGTAAAAAGCTTCAAGTTAGCAATAACATAAAAAACAGATAGGTATTAAACAATCAAGGTTTCAAATACAGGAAACGAAACAGATGAGATTGACGGACTAGTTTTTGCACACAACGAGGCCACACAGAAAATTTACATAATAAAAAATAATGAGGTTTTTGGTCAATATTTTGCTGCCAACCCTAGTGGGTTTTCCGTCTTATTTGAAAAATTCGGTATGTATTTCTTCTTATTATTCTCAAACAACTTGTCGTCCTGAATTACTCTAGGTCCTACTTAGATGGTTTTCTTTCTTTCAGGACAAATAGCCACTACAACTGAAATGTCCACCTCTACAGACAATGGTTTGCCCACACCCTCTGAAAACATTTCCACGCTACTTGTGGTGCATGTTTACGGAAGACCACCCAGCGAATTTGCAGGGAACGATGTGTTGGGCAAGTTTAAAAAGGCTGTAGTTGGAATGGCTTCAGAATATTGTACAACGGAACAGTTTCATTTGAACGAAACTATCAGGTAAAAATCACGATTATATCTACTAAGTGTACCTAAGTACTTGCGTATTACTTCGTATAAGAAAGTACCTACCTAACTAAAAATTGAAGAGCATTTTTTTTTCTTCAACTATGATTTAATTTTTATGAACATTAAACAGATATTTTTTCTATCGTGATTGATTCATACAAATTTTTATTATTTTCTAGTGACAAAAACATCCTTATCGATACCTTAGTTGGTTGCCCATTCAACTGGCCAAACTCCGACAAATGCGTCGAAATTCTCTTCGGTGTTCCAGTGATTATCAACGAAGAACTAGAAACAAAATGGACCGGCTACCAACTAACTACACTTCACTTGCAAATAATGTGGGACCGATACGCCGACAAATACTTATCGGACGGCATGTCGATTTACGAGGAACCAGATGTGGACCAAGTTGTCATCTACTGGGCGATTATCATATCTCTGATCGTGCTGACTTTCATTGGTTTACTAATCGTGATCCGCACATGCCCGCCTTATTGTCTCAATGGTAGACTCAGGTAGGTACGAATTGGCGGCGGCGGTGCTTCAGTGGTTTTCTTTTTGTGTTTATGTATAGGAAAAGAAAATCAAGCGATGCTGGCAGTATTTTGAATAGAAGTTCGGCAGGATCTCGTCAGTGGGAGGATCCGTTACAGCCGCATTATCTGACGGAGCCCCCATTATTTTTCGAAAGTGATATGAGTTTTCAGCCGGTGCAAAATAAGGGACCATTACCTTTAGGTACCTACCTATGGGATATAAACATGATAAATTATAAAATTATATGATTTTTTTGTAGATTACCAAGATGATATAATGGAACCGGAGGGTGTCCTTACCAATATAGATGAAGGAGAATCTGGAGCTTAATTTTGATGAACTAATTTAGGAAAATATAGTTTCAATAAAAGCAATTACCATTTGTTTTATAAATTTTTTTAGAAATATTAAATCATGTCCTCTTCTTAAATGAATACCACATCGTAGAAGACAACATACCACAACATTTTTACTTTTTTGAACATTTAACCATATGGTTATTTGGTCATGTGGTTAAATATGCATATGGTTAATTGTTCTTATGGCATCGATAAAACAGTTGCCTTTCCACTTCACAGATTGTAATTTTACATAGTCGCACATAGATGGCATTAAAATACTCTAGCTTATAGAATGGACAGTGGCTTTACGAGTTATTTATTTCGGTGTTTTTTTACAAAAACGCTTAAATTTTGTTTTTGCAACGTTTTAAGTATTTATGCTATTTAGACGTATTATTTCATTAGGGAGTTTAATAGCAACATTTCCGTTTTTTTTTTGGTATGTAGTAACTTGAGAAACATCACATGACTTTCCCTTGCAAACTTCACTGAAAAGGTCAAAAGTTTTCAAACACAAACTGTCATTCTCATATTCATAAATTTTACCTACTTAACGAATAATGGAAGCACACAATTTCTTGCCGAAAAGGAGGAGGTCTGTGTTTGGTGTATTTGATAAGGCAAGTACGAGTAAATCTGAAGTATGGAAGGAGTCGCCAATTGTCAAACATCCAGAAAATTTCGAGTCACCGTTGAAAAAAAATAAAACCGAGTAAGTGTTTAAACGAACCTTGTCATGGACAGTTAGTATGTAGGTATAAGTACTTTAGTACTTATTACTTAAAACGTTTCACTTTTTTATAGTGCTGCATGTTCTGACAACACGGAAATTGAGTCACCATCAATTCTTGCTGATGATGAGAGCATTTTAACGGAGGATCAAAAAGAAGCTTTATATTATTTGAAAGAAAGACGACGCAAATTATTCTGTGATTTGGACCTAATTGGAAATAAAATTCTTATACATAATAATTTTGCTCAATTAGTAGAGAAGGTGCAGGAAAATAAAATGAATGTAGTGCAGAAACATATAAACGCAAAGAAATGAATATATTTTTAGAGTTATTACCACCTACAAGTACCTACTTACAACAAATTTCATTCTTTTCTACTTTGTAAATCAGCTATTAAACCATCTATTTCATCTAGTGTAAAAGTCCGCTTTTTATTTTTAACTGGTACATTGCTTTTGTCCTAAAATAGAAAATGTAGTTACAAAAAATCCACACAAAGTTTTCAAGAAAATATTTACTTACCCAAAACTGTGCATATTCCGGTGAAAGCGATTCCATAAGTAACAGACGATCCTCCAACAGTTTCAAACGTTTGTAGATATTTTTTGGAACCGCTGTCATCAAATTCAATTGGGTTTCCAAATTCTGTATGCGTTCTTCCACTCCATTGGCCGGAATAAACTTGGTCAGGTAGTTTGAGTTGGTTTGATCGCGATGATGGTATGTGTTTAGAGCGGCGCGGTTAACTACGACAAAAGTTTACAGTAATTTTAGATTATACGCGTATCTACGATAAAATGTTTATTCTCACCCTGTAAATGGCTTTTAGAGTCCTTGCGTTTTTGGAAAATTGCGTCAATTCTTGCACACGAGAACTCCGAGTCTCGATCACCACAACAAAATTCCTTAATGTTATTAACGTTAACTTCCTCTCGTTTTCGCTCCATGAATTTTTCGATTCGCTGTTCCAACTCTTTGTTGCTGGCTTTGATTTGAATGAGATGTGGGGGCACATAACAATAAGGTTCGACTTTTTGCATAAAGTTCTTATCGAGTTTTGGTTTTTTTCTAACAACTTGACAGGCTAAAAATGGAAACAGACTAAGGGCCGGTATTTCCTCCATGTTACTAATAAGGTTGCTAATAACTATTCGTCAAATACATTTGTTAGGTCCTACTTTAATTTAGCTAATAAAGTTTTGTGTCTTTCCAACAACTGTTATTCGACGAATAGTAACTTGACAAATAAGTAGTTAGAAAAAATACAAAAGTATGTTGGTAGTACCACCGTAGTACCCTATGTAGGTAGTTAGGTACTAATAAAACAACTATTTTATTAAAACAACAACAATTAAAGTTATTTTTCTACGAAATTACTGGACCACATACATTCTTTGTTTTCTTTCCACTCGGCTGGGACGCCTTCACCAGCGTACACTTCTTTCTTCCAAATTGGAACTGTTTTCTTAACGTTGTCTATGCACCATTCAGTGGCTGTTATTGCATCTTTGCGGTGTGGTGACGATATAGCTATGATTATACTAGTTTCCGTGACGGGAACCTCTCCTAATCTACAAAGAATGGAAATGTCAAAACAATTACCTACCTACCTCTTCTCTTAAGTATGCCAACTTAATAGAAGCAATGCATCGTCGTAATTATGTAGGTAGGTACTTACCTGTGGTAAATCGCTATATTTTCCACAGCATTCCACTGCTGACGAATTTCGTCACAAATCTGTTGCATTGCTTTTATTGCCATTGATTCATACGCTTCATACACCAAACTAATTACTGTTTTCCCATCAAAATTATTCCGAGTGGTTCCAAGGAAAATTGAAATAGCCCCGCAGCTAGTTGCACGGACCTGTTGGGTCACTTCGTTCACCGACAACGGTTCTTTGGAAAATTTGAGGTAATTCATATTGATTATCCACCACTTAACGGGGGAATCACGGCTATTTCATCACCGGTTTTCAACTGGAAATTGTCCTGAAGATTACTGCAGTATTCTTCGTTTATTGACAGTATAAAGTGATGGCGGATTTCGTCTAGCTCGAATATTTCTACGAGTTTATCTAAGAGTTCACTGTACGTCACAATTGATGGTAGTTTGATAAACGCAAATTCCTTTTGAACGATCTCTTTGGCTTTGGCAAAAAATATTACTTTAACATTTACCGACATACTTAATTCATAATGTTCTTAACATCATGATGGAGTTGTAATCAATGTGCAGTTGATAAACTAAGTAAACTTTCACGTAATATATGTACAATAATGTAAATGTAACGTAATCAAAGATTTTTACTTGTTGTAATCACTACTAATTATCTTCAATGATTTGTTTACATAACCAAATTTCAAGGAGACATTTGAACTACAATTAGATGACTTGTAAAATCTTCGGAATCAAAATAGGTATAGGTAGGTACTCTTTATTTTTTCATTTGCAAACGTTAAAGTTCGATATAATTATTTTTTTTTTTTAAATAAACATGTTATTTTATTTTTAAATAGGACACACAAATAATATTTTCCTACTATTTCTGACATATTTCTACAGTTCTAGTTATATATTATCTATGGCTATTTGCTTTTAAGGTTACGATGGGAAGGATGCGATGGCCGTTGTGGATGAGATCTTTTCTAAAAAACCGAACCAGTCTTGACTTAGATGATAATACAGCGAAATGGAAACAAAAACTGTCAATAGCATACGCCATAATAGCTTGGAACGCATTTGGTTTTGTATGTTATGCAATGTACAAAGGCGAAGCGAAGAAAAACTACGATGATGAAGGCTTAACACCAGGTAAAACACATTTTGAAAATAAAGCACTTTATTCCACAAGTTGTATTGATTGTGTTTCATTTTACAGCACAACAAATAACTAAAAGACTTCGAATTAAAGATGCCACAGCGTACACAGTATCAGGTTTTAAAGTACACAAATACGAAATACATAACAATTTTGACGACGAAGAATAGAAAACTAAAAACAATAGAAAAAAAATTTGGGTGTAAAAAATAATTTAACAATCACAATAATATTATTATCTATAGACGTCATGTAAATATTTTCAAACTTAATACTAAATAAAAAGCTTATAAATTAGGAACGAGTTTTTCACTGTTGTTCGGTCACAGCCCTCGGTACTTTGCGATTGACTACTCTGAATTTGTCCATCTCAACTACTAAGGCAGATCTGTAACCACACACAACTCGAGTAAACATTTCTAACCTCTTCGGCACAATTCAATGTAATGCCCAATAATATACCTATAAGATTCATAGCGCATAACAATATTTTGCAACTCTTGCTTGTATAGCCTGGTAAGCATGGCATTGTAACAATCCAAATCAGTTAATCTGAACATGTCCCAACGCAATTTATGATCCAAATCCGTACTAGCTGCAACAAATTAACTCAATATATTAAAAAAACAAAAAATACAAGACAACACATACTTTTAAAATACACGTCCAACCAATGGGGGATTTCTTCTAAGAGGTAAGGATTTGCGGGCACCAGAACATTATGTGGTTGGTAATGCTGTGTAGGGGACGGCGGAGTTATGTAACGAATTTCCGGTTGATATCTGAAGCATGGCACCAAACAGGGATGCTCGTACTGGGCTTCTCTTGTTATATGACTGAAAACCAAAAATATTTTATGATGTCAAAGTGGATTTTACATCTTTTTCTGAATTATTAATAAAAAATACTCTAAACTTTTATAGGCGGTTGAGGATAGGTAATAAAGGGAAGTTAACTTTAACTTTCTTATTGTAGGTAGGTACATACATATAAGTAAATAAAAGAGACAATAAACCTTTAATGTGCTGTATCTTTTACGAATCATAACTTACTTTACGTAGTAAACACCATAATGGGGTGACTGAATACACTGCCATCCAGTTGGAAGACCCTCACGTTCCAATGGATGTGACCAATGTGTGGTTTTCGTGTTATGATCAATATAATATTTCCTGCCACGCAATGTATAATCTATAGACCAACCAGGCGGCAGAGGCAATTCATCAGATTGTTCTAAACAAAATCACCTCTTAAATTAAAAACTTGTTTTTAAAAGATTCCTTCACAATTTTTACCTGGAAATATATTGAAATTCTGTCCGAAACTATGCCGTAAATGCTGAGCCAACGATTCACTAATCGACATGCCTTGCCCGCGACACTGTTCCAAACTAGTGTTACTATAAATTGGCGTAGAATCCGGAGTGCCAGTTCGTGGAAGAAGGGCACCGGCCACATTTTCCCCCCCAGTTGTATTTTGATAAATCGGTGAATTCGTCCTGTTGTAGTTGTTATCTTTAAAAATGGAGTTGTCTGGTTGGCAAGCCGTTAATGGATAAATCTGATCAATATCCACGTAATTTGCGTTGCTCTAAAACAAATTACATATTTATAGGTAAATAAGCAGATATGTAATTCATATTTTCTCCACACGTATTCAAAAGATTTTTAATTAACTGAAACAATCTAAACTTACCGAATTATCCGTTGAAGGTGTGTAAGAGCGTCCAATGTGCTGATTCATATAAATATGTTGTGTGGAACAGCCCACGTTTGAACTGAGGTTGGTAGCAAGAGACGAGGAGCTACCCTCGCTTGAAAGCCCAACGGAAAGGTTAGCAAACCTACAAAAAAGCACAACATTTTTCTATCTGCAAACTTTTGTTCACCTGTTGTCGCGTCGTTACCTTGTGGCTAAATCTGGAACGGAAGCACTTGGCGTGTACTTTCCCTCGTGTGCCCCCAATCCCACGTCACTAATGGTCGTCTTTTGATTACCGAATTTCTGCACAGTGATACTAGGCGGTGTGGACCCATTCGTGAGGTTGGATTGTGGTGGCAGTGATGACCTGGTGTGGTGGTTGGAGACTCTTCGTTTCGGTTCCGTTGTCCACACATTGATAACTGGAAATATTACCATGAGAGAAATTTGTATAAAAACAGAAAAACAATGATTGATACTCACTTGGCATTTCCGGTGGCGTGTCCTTCTTGACATATTTGCCAACCACCCCTTCTTTGATCGTTCGCAATTCCTTATTCTTTCGTGACAACATTTTTTTGGCACCCTGTCAAAATTACTCATCACAAACAAAATCACGATTGGTTTAGTTTCCCTTCGATGTTTACAACGTGGAAATTGTCGTACTTTACACCTATTTGGATATTTCCATCGATAATTCTCTGTTTGTGATGGATTTAATAATAACAGTGATACTGTAACACAATAACCTCATTTGACTCTCCGAAAATGGTGTGGTTTGATTACAAAGAATTCATAGCAGGATGGATTGGAGGTAAATATAGCACTTAATTTGTATCAATTGAACGTTGATTAAAATTATTATTAATAACGGGAGCAGTGTTCAAACACAAAACTACATTGTTTACAAATTCCTTTTTTATGACATGTATCGGGCACCATTTGACATGCGCACATTTAAAATTGTATTACTGGTTGCGGGACACAGTTATAAAATAAATTCCAAAATAGGTATTTCATCTCGTGACTGTTTTGTTTGTAAAGTCGTATATATATATCCATTAAAATCTCGAAATTACCATTACTGCACATATATGTATATACATAGAAGTAAAAATAATTGTATAATTTTTCATAGAAATAATAAATTGTTGATACAGCAGAAAACTATAATTCCCACTGTTATTTTTGACTAGCTCTAATCAGAAATCTGCACGGATTTGTATTACATATCCGTGGAAATCTGTCATCCCTTTTAGCGATGTTTAAAATTTCAGTTCATTGTTGCAAAAAAGTTTAGGTTATAATTTTACATTTTTGGAAAAAAAAGTTTAAAACAGGTAGGTAGGTACCTACTTAGCAGTTTATAATATCAAGCAGGTGAGGGACCGTAACTTACTATAAGTTAAAATATCCACAGCTTCAGTGTCAAATTTATAAGAAAATAATACATAGGTACCGATTTACATGGTAAAATATTTAACTCGTGTTAATGGTTTTTCTACTGCGAATTTCAAAATGATTTTTGGCACACTATTAGTTTGCCTCTTTTTTTACATATTCTAGTACCTAGTTTTTAAAATGTCAAGAATAATATTAATTTATTTAAAAGGGAAAATAATTACATAATTTTAGCTCATTTTCACATTAAAATTTATTAAGTTAGGAGGCTTTGTCCATCACGGACAAGCAAATAAATAATCCAAAGCTCTCAATAAAATGACAAAAAAATACTCAAATGTTGTTAATTTCAATGTTCAAACTGTCTACCATAAGAAGCCGCTACACAGCAGTAACCTTTTTAAAGTCTTTCACACTTAATAAAAACATGATGCAAATGAAGTGACAGATTTGAATTATTTATTTGGTTGTCAGTGGACAAAGCCTCCTAACTTACTAAATTTTAATGTGATAACTAGCTAAAATCATGTAGGTACTTAATTATTTTCACTTTTAAATAAATAAATTTTACTTTTTACATTTTAAAAACTACTAGAACATGTAAAAAAAGATGCAAACTAACAGTGTGCCAAAAATCATTTTGAAATTCGCAGTAGAAAAATCATTAACACGAGTTAAACATTGTTACCATGTAAATCCCTATGGGGACAGTTAAAAAAAAACAGGTACCTACTTGAAAATTAGCAGAGTAAAAGGTTAGATTACCTTTCTATGTGACATTTTTTTAACTCTTGTATTTATCCTCTAGGTGTTTTTAGCGTAATCGTGGGTCACCCGTGCGACACAGTAAAAGTTAGGCAACAAACTTTTGGTGCTAAATTCCTACCTAGTGTGATTCAAACATACAGATATGAGGGATTTACCGGTTTTTACAAAGGAATCATTTTTCCATTGCTATGCACCGGCCCCAATAACTCATTGTTTTTTGGGGTCTTCTCAAGTTGCATGCATCTTTTGGGAAGTGCTCCACACTCTCATAAAATCCAGCCGGTGTGGAACTGGCAGACCATCGGAAATATCACCTTCGCAGGTGATAAAAATTGAATAGTGATTCCTAAACTTGGTACATTGTTGGTTTGTGTCAGGCTGTTTAGGTGGTTTTGCCCAAGTTCTGGTAACAGTTCCAATGGAGCTGGTGAAAGTTCGTCAACAAACCGAGGTGGCAGTTCCAACTTGGTGGTGGGGAATGCGCTATGAGTCTCACAAGCGTACCAAACCATTGAAGCATTCGCTTGAGATTATAAATTACATCGTGCAAAAAGAGGGCATCCGTGGTTTATACACTGGATTCATTCCAACGGTTATTCGGTGAGATAAAGCAACTAAGCGAGTACTTACAAATTATTTCTTAGAGATGTTCCAACAGCTAGTTTGTATATTTTGGTGTACGAGGTGGTGCGATATTCCTCCATGAAGCAATGGAGAATCTCTCACATCGTCAAGGAAATTTTAGCAGGCGGCACCGCAGGTAGGTACCTACCTACCACTTTTCAATAATAAGTTTAACCAAGTTTTCCTGTAAACACACATTTTATTTTTCAGGGCTTGCTTCGGTGATTGTCACTGTGCCATTCGACGTGGTTAAAACTCGAATGCAAGCAGATTCATTAAGGAAACGCCATTATCACGGAATGTTGGACTGTTTCGCGAAATCGTATAAAGAAGGCGGCCTTGCAATTTTTTTTAAAGGAACAATCGCTATAAGTTTAAGAGCCTTTCCCATGCATGCTACATTGTTTGTTGTATACGAAACAGTGATGACGTTTTTGGAGGACGATTATTGAGGTTTTGTCATTAGTAGTACATAACTAGGTATGTACATACCTACGTGCGTGGTATATGTATAAATGTATAATATACCTATGTTGTATGAAATAAAAATAAATCAAAATGAGAATATTTATTTGACGCACGCGGGGTGGTGCTCGTACACAAACTGCAGATAACTATTATATCATTATATTATAAATCCTCAGTAATTAGATAGCTCAATAAAGAAAGTTTTATAAATTTGCTTTAGCTAATAGCTTCAATTAAATTACATTCAGTTAAAAAATATATAACAACAAAACTAAATTAGCAGCGCTCGTTAAGAGTTTATTTGTTTGTTTGTTTGTTTATTCATCACTTATACCTATTTAGGTACCAGAGTATTTCTTTGATTGAAAGCAATACTCGATAATTAAACCCTAAATTTACACAATAATTATACAAGAGAAGAAAAAACAATACAAATTTAACAATATATTTGTCATATATCTACAAGTTTTTTATTATATAGTGGTTGTTTTTACTGCTTTATGTTACATACGTTTTAGTCTAAAATGAAGGATAGGGCGCGCGCATAATTTTGAATTAAAATTGATATACATACAATCACTTTTTCTCCCCACTATGTGTAAGTACATACAAATCATTCAAGGGCAGAATAGCTCTGTAAAACATCCATCATCTTTGACTTGAGAGAAATTGAGCTCGTCATATATCTAGCATGACAACTGTAGCTGATGCGTCTAAGATCATTTTTGTTGCGTGGTTTATTTGTTTTAATTCTGCTAAAACACAATATCTTTTTTTACTATATCTTTGTCTTTATTTATTTTTATAATAATAAAGCATTTTCTAAAATGTATAAGTGAACATAACAGTGCTTTGCCTAAAAAAAAAAAAGAAAAAACAAATAGAAAACAGTTTTGTTTGACAATAATAGTGTGAAGTGGCACCATGTATTAATTTTATATTAATATATAGAAAAGTTCCTTTGGCTGTATAAATCAAACATAGAAATGTTTGCATGAATTTTTGTTTTTTTATTCATTATTATCGTCACCGTTTTATGCTACAATTATTATTGGATTAAAAAGTAAAAACATTCCGCGTTAAAAGGGGGCTTACAAGCGCTTATTTTCCATTCAAACTGAAATGAAAAACAAGCCACTTTTTGATAATATTGACTATGACATACAACTAAAGGATCCTACTATATTATTTATTAATTTTATAATATACTTGTTTCCTTCCATTTTTTTTTCATCGCCATTTTAATAATTAATATTAGCTTATAATGTATGCTACAAGTTATACAGCCTTCTGTACAATTTAATATTACATTTCATTCACCCAAGACAAAAAAAAAACACACACACACATCATGATCGAAAGTGTGCAAAGCACACCAAAACAATACAAAATGTGGTTGTCTTAAACTGCGCGCATGTGGGTGTGTTTGAACAAGATTTGGAATTAAACAGCATAATACTACATTATTTGTTTGTATCTTGGGTTATTACATCAAAACTTTAACAATCACATTAATATCATCATCAACTCGGTTGGAAAAGAATTTTGTAGTATACAACCACCCCCATCGCGCTCCCCCCCTGGCATACACCACCCCTCTCACACATACACACATACTTTGACTAGTGCAACAACACATACAGATGGCGTTGGTGAACCGAAACAAAGTTTTTTTTTTTTTGTTTAATCAGGCCCTATAAGAAATTGTATTGTACTGTTTAGGTCCATTGTAAACTCAAAAAAAAAGAAGGTGAGAATTTTAGGTAGTGTACGCACGCGGGAAGAGGGGGAGGGTGAAATTTAGCAGATCTGATTTGCAGTAAGTTGTTGCTACAGGCACAGTCCGACAACGATAGATTTACATAAAATTCCACTGGGCAAAATGTTGTCGCCGGGTTGTGCTTGAAAAACCCTACAAAAGGGATTGTTCATTAAAACTATAGTAAAACTCAACTGGATTTTCTCCAATTGAATAAGTGCTAAAGGCAAAGAAATGGTTTTTTTGTAACTTTTGTACTTATTCAAATAAAACTACATGATGACTTGTAAACACAGACAGAATGCATGGGAATTGAACAGAAAAACTATTCCTATGCATTCCAAGAAAAACCGAAACAATTTTTTCGACACGATTTTTCCATGGTTCAAACACAAAACTCATATAACCACACACGGTTTTCTTGTTGCATTCTATGTACAGTTTTCTTTAAATATATATATACTTTTTTTAAATATACTATAGCACATTTCTTTTTAACATATTTTAGTTAGGGTTTTTTTCCACACCAAACTAGAACATATTTTATAGATACACGATAATTTAAAATGTACACACTGCATATGTGAGTGATGGGGCACCAATCCATTTGTTTGTAATCGACACGCATTGGAAATATGCACTACGACACCAATTCAGAACCTTCAACTTGTAGTTTTCCAAGGCGCAATTCTCTACGATAAAAAAACTACCCGAATAGCGCCTTAGACAAACAGATGAAAAAAAAAAAAAAAGTAAAAGTATGTTTCGGTTTTAAAGTCTATCAACTTTAATGGCCATAATAATTACATATCATTACTTTGAAACAATTTTTTTAGTATAAACAAAAATTAGACTAGCCTATTAAATCAAAATGTAAAGAAAATAATAATTGTTATGATGTAGGTATAACAGCAAAAAAAATCAAAAATTGTACAACAGTAAATTGAAACAAAAAACAGAATCGTGCAGAGAAAAAACAACATTTTTACTGATGGTTAATAGTTGTGTAAAGGGGGCGGGGGGATGTACAAGGCAGAGGAGACGGCGAGACATAAACTGTTTTGATTGGTGTTGTTGAAACATGCTCCAATAGCGAACGAACACGAGGCGCGTCAGATTTTTCTTTCTCTTACTTGTTGATTTGACTTTGACTTACTTACCGACACACTCACGCACACACACACACACACACACACAATTATAAGTGGACAGGGGGGAACATTAGGCTATTGTATCACTTTTTGCTGGGAGGGCTATTATTTTGTTGTGTGGTTCCGGATACATTTTTATTGTGATTCAGTTCGAGGTCCGCTAATTTTTTCCACAGCTCGTCGCGCTCCTTTTCCCGCTTTTTTTCTCTACAACAAAAAAAAAATAGTAGTGTAAAAGACAAAGGGACAATACCTCCCATTAATGTACAATTTCAATCAAAAAACTTATCATGAAATATCTGCTCTTACATCAGTTAACTTGTAACCATACATGAATTGTAAATAAAAAAAGAATTCTTTCTACATACTTCATGATTTGATTCTTTGATAATAGGTACTATTTTCAAGTTTTTCTTAAAAGTAGAGAATAAGTAATATTCTCCTTCCTTTTGCCCAATAACCCCCCCGTACCATTAGGTAAACATGTTGTTCTTACTTTTGCCTTTCCGCTTTATAGCTAACGGTCAATTCGTCAAACAGTTTCGAGTTCATCTCCATAAAAGTTTTGAGCACATTGTACACCAACGCCACTATAGTTTGGTTCCAATGCTCTTTGGAAATGCGATATAGTGCGGGGAACATTATGGGCATTATAACATGATTGTTTTCCTCCATTAGCGACATAATATACTCGTTGTTCCAAAAGTACAAAGCCCGCTCTGCCACCTAAAGATTAGAAAAAAAAACATACATTTTCCTTCACATAATAATCAGAGTGTTAGTGGTGAATTACTTGGAAATGTGGACTGGACACACATCGAGATATCTGTCGGAAAAGCGGGTCCTGGATACGGGTAAATTGCGATGGCTCAATCACATCCAATACTTCCTCAATTTCCCCCAGGAACATGACCTCCTTTTGACTGCAAGTCTTCGGCCAATACTTCAACAAACCTCTGACCACCGGTTCGGTAAGCGTTGGGTCCTTTTCCAAAAATTGGACAACACAGTAGGCGAGTTGCGCGTGATACAGCGACAGGCACTTAACCTTATGTAAGGGTATGAGCACCTTCACCAGGAATTGTTTATGTTCGGCTTTTAAAGGTAACGCAAACCCGTTTATTATCGAACCCAGAATCTCCAACAATTCACCCACACCGTTGAAGTGTTCAGTCTCATACACAAACCTACAAAATAAGTATTCATTCAAACCCAATCATAAATAAACAATTATTAATTGATCCCGGTGTTGATTAAATCTCTAGTCTTGGATGGTTGCGAAGTAAAAATATGACGACGTGTCTTTGTTTCAATGTTTTTTAATTCTTAGTTAAATGCACCAAGTTAACTGCGTAATCCACAAACATCCAGGACAACCAAAAACCACCACCACCACTTATTAAACACCAATAATAATTTATGATTATTAATTAACACTTACCTAAGGAATATGTTGTTAATTTGTTTGCGAATAAAGGCCCTAAGACCGAGGAACTTTCCATAAATACGATGGAGGACCGTTTTTAGAAAGTCCCTTTCTCTAGGATCTTCCGAGTCAAATAATTCTAACAGTTGCAGGACGAACTTCTGGTCAATCACACGCTTGCCTATAGTCGGCTGGAAATCGGAACTTTCCAAGAAACGCAAAAAGAACTCATACACCAGCTGCAGGTGCGGCCAACTCGCCTCTAACGTTGGGTCGTCCTCTTCCGGATCGAAATCCGGATTTTCACTCGGTGGCAGTGTGCGGAACAGATTGGCCGATATCTGGATGAACAACAACAAAACAGTAGAATTCAATGAAAATAACAAAACTTTTAAAAAAATTGTAACCATTTTCTTATTATCTACCTTTCACTAATTGTAAGCTTATTTTGACAACTATAGGACATAGAAAGTGAAGTTGTTAAAAAAATACAAATATTTTGAAAGGGTTGGAGTTGGAAGGTTAGATAGGACATCAGGATTCCGGAATTAATTGAAAACTTCTTAGATTTTTAATAACCAATGAAGTAAACAAACAATATTAAATAACTTAGCCACAAACTTGGTCGCATTGCATTTCCCCCTCATGCCATTTACCCAATTACAGATTAATCTAATTGTAAATAATCCGCGTTTCACTATGTCTCTACTACTTGGAAAACATCAGATTAAACTCCAAATGAAAATGTTCCGCAGTAGACTGTAATGTGGTAAGCAAATGATATACACATCATACACAAAAACAACAAAAACCAATGCCACCAAAAAATTGTTACGCCATCAGATAAGAATTCGTTGGCGTTTCTTCAAACGCACATCAAATTTTTCAGATGAAAACTTGAATTAGTTTCAGTGGTTTTTTGGCAATGTGCCGAAATCGGTGATATGACAATGAATCACCGCAATTTAACACTCTTTACAAAAACGATGAAAGTAAAATTGTAAAATATAGTAAATAAAAAAAAGTATTTAACCAGATGAAACAAAATAAGCCCTAATAAAACTAGTCACAATTCCAAATTTTTTTTAAAAAACCCGTTTACATATGTTATTGTAAATTTCTGTTGTTCTATCAGCAGGACTTACCATTTTAATAATTTCTGGATAAACTGGCTCAGTGAGCACACCCCGTCCCCCAGTTATATAGTCGACTAACTCATTTAGGGAACAACGTTTTACTTCCTTTCCCTTGAGATCCGCCACTGGATCCATAAAGTCGAATGGCACACAGCACTGTCTAAGTTTGCGGATGAAGAGATCCTCTTGTTCCGACGCTGGCACATCTGCAAAACAACAACAATCATCAAAAACCTACACTCTTTTCATTTCCCACACTGCATAGGTACATTTCATTTGAGTTTCCCAACCGACAAGAAATTTCGCGTTCATAAAACCAACTAACGTGATAAAAATATAGGTATGCGATTTATTAATCCCAAAAGGGTCATGTTTTTATTGCTTAGGTACCTATATCAAACAATAGATAACAATCAAATGTTTAATTAATGAACGCGTGGGCCACAGTTTCAAAAATTCACCATCCTACGTGCGCATAAGAGGAGGAAAAAAACAGTTCGCTGGAATGCTGCTTTATTTTTTTATAATGGGATATCTAACTGTTTTATTCGTAAATCGACCGTAAGAAGAAATGTTCGGTGATGTGTTTATTTACTAAATTATCTTTTTTTAGAAAGATAAAGTCAAGCGAGTTACATCGTTATAAATACTTTTAATTTAATATATTCCATTTCCATTCCACTAGATGATAACCATTGTATAGTACATAGTTGGAATAAACTGATTGGACTTTGATATTATTGTGACAAATCGACGGGGGGACACAACATAAAGTTCAAATGTACATACAATCAAATTGAGACTAATGGAATCAGTTTGATAGAAAATTGGGTTGAATTTTTTCGTATAAAGTAATTTTCTCAGTGGAAATCTGAATGACCAACTTAATTATTTCATGAGAGAAGAACGTTTTTGGGATGTGTCATAAAATTACACAACGCATCATTACAAACACCCGAGTCGAGTAGGTAGCTGCTAATTATTATCGACAAAACTATCCCACAGAAATAATAAAAAGTGGCTGCTCCGGTTGTGTTTACGTTTTTCACCTGAACGGTTTTGTTTGTAAACAAATTTAAACCGATGCATCCCCCATCAGGTATATATATAGTCATCAGACTCATCAGTAAGAAATGAAACCTACCTAGTTGATCAACAAATCTGCAACTTGAACTCGCCTGCGTGGAGGGCTGGCTCTCTTCTCCAAGATACAAACTCAGGGTTTAATTGCCATTATTATAATCTATACTCTACGTCACACAACACAATGAATAACAATTTATTCTAGTCAGACTTATTGCGGGTCAAGTATACAATAATTATTAGTTTTCTACAATATGGACATGACGGTTTTCATCACCTCATCAAATCAATAATAACCGATACAATACTATTCGTAAACTGATGCCATTTTTGTGCATCTGATTTGATGGATTTACCCAAAAGTCTAATTATAGTTCCTGTTGGTAGGTTGGTTAGTTGGTTCATGCACTTGTACAAAAAATCATTTTATCTAAAAATAATACCTACAAAACCATTCATTGCGCGTGGTAAGTATATGTATGTATGTATGTATGTATGTGCTACATATGTGTGTGAGTTTGTGCGAATTCGCTCAAGAACAACATTTTGATAAACATCCGTTTCATTCAAAAAATTATGATTGGTATGTTGTTGATGCGTTTTGGTCACCCACGATTTTTTTTTTATTTATTTTATGGAAAAACTTAACAAAATCTTAAAATCGCAAAAATTTCAACAATTTTCATGTTCCTACTAATTTGAATTTAAAACAGAAATCTGGAATGTACCTTGAATTCATTTATGAAAAATTGACAGTTTCATGACAGAAACTTTAAGTTACTCGTAACTTCTTTT
Source organism: Pediacus dermestoides (assembly GCA_963942485.1). NCBI lineage: Eukaryota > Metazoa > Arthropoda > Insecta > Coleoptera > Cucujidae > Pediacus > Pediacus dermestoides. Next base: position 16,092,088 of record OZ012629.1, on the reverse strand, counting down.
TTATAAACCCTGTGTGAGCATTGTAATGAAATCATTTTATTTAGCATGAACAAAAATTATTTAGTTAAAGGCTGGCTTTGGAATTCTGAACTTACCTTGCATGTTTGATTCATCGTCAGTAGTATGGTAGTTGAAATTATATAGGTTATATGTAAGCTAATCAGCTTGTCACATAAAACTTAAGTTATTAAACTACGGGTTTATTTTTTTTTATTTATTATTTATTCACCATGGCCATCCCTTATCTAAATAATTTTTGTTCATATGGTCCCATGTTATTGATTCCACCTGTAGATGACCCTGTCAAGTATTGCAAAAAAATAATTTGGTGCTAGTACACGAAAAATTTCAAATTGTCTTGTTTTAATTTTCAATCACTTATTCCATATTAATGTATTTAAATTTCCTGCCACAGAGTTACTAAAGAAAACTAGGTACTCATCTCATAATTATTGGTATATGAAATTCAGTCGGCGCCACTGATCGCTGCTTTGGTTGGGCTAGTGCGCTCCTGTAAGCGTCAAAAACATTTGTCATTTTGACATTTCCCTTGGAAACTTTGGACAATTTATTAAAAATGAGTTGTTTATCACCGTTTTCTCCCGTTTATTTACTTATAAAAATGTTAAATAAACACTATACCTATGCTAATATGTTCTAACGACCACATAATTATTGGTTATTATTTCTACAACTAGACAGACAAATTGCTTTGGATGTTTCTTTAGGTACAACTGTGGACAGTACCGGAAAAATATTCATAGAATTACGACGACTGACCTTGCACATTAGCCCCGACCTTGCGCTTCCGCTCGGCCCCAATATTACAACAAAAAATCGACTGGGTAATTTATGCAAGAAAACAACGCTGTGATAGGAAGGTAAGTACCTACACTGGAACGAACCACAACTAACACTGACTATGGTTTTATCAAAGTGGTTGATGTTGTTAATTTTTCTTTTTCGAAAGAATAACACTAGGTAGGTCATCAAGAGTTGTACGTATACCGTACATACAAATACACAAAAAAGTAGGGTGCGCACCACTTACCTTTGAGAAGTGGCAAAGGTTGTAGTTCAACATCCTGCGAGTTGCGGTACCTAGAACTACCCTGCGACTTCTTGGTTTTCTTCTTGAGCGACCGTTTAGCAAAAGGATCGATCCTGTCGACGAACGCCGTCGACATCGTGGGTGCCCAAGAAGTAGCAGTCTACAATTGAAAACACCAAACAACAATTTTTACACGGGGGTTGCAAACGGATCACTCTGCATTTCACCACCTACGAATACACGAAACCGGCGTTAAATTGCACAATAACATATTATTCGCATTGCGTTTATCTATATTTTTAGTGTTGGTTTATGAATGATTGCTAAATATCAATGACACAAGGTGTGTGCTTATAGTTCAGTTCAGTGCACGCCCAGTGCTCACATCAACTGCTTCAAATTGTACGTTTAAACGTTGGAAAACACTGACAATTTACTGTAAACCACCACTTAGCACAGTAAAACCCCAACAAAAATCACTGTAAGCACTTTTGGAACAATTGAAGCACACTTGGAATCATTAAACTGCCAAGCGAATCCAGTATTTTCACCCGCGCCATCAGCTGGTCACTTCCACATAAAATCCTCAATAATACTTGATCTATACACACTCCAATTTACTCTGCGCATGATTTCCCTTTTTACAACATTCTTTCCTACACAATATTATCACTTTAACTGTTGTTATAATACGAAAATTATCGCTTTTTTCCCAAACTAATTTTCGCACAAACCAACCCGATGCCGTAAGTACCTAGGGCTGAAAATAGATGGGGGGTACTTGCTAGTCAATACAATGTCTAACACACCATCTACAAACCAACTCTATACAATTCACCATCCTACTTGACCATCACCAAAAATACCACAACGATTTATCCAATGCAAAAACAACTACATTATTATGGAATTTTCACTAATTACTAGCAAATACTCGGCGCAAATGTTTCATAACAACCAATGGATGACCAGTTTGTTCATGTGCTAACCAATAGGAGGGCAGTGATTACAAAAGATGACGTCCATTTTTCATACCGATCAACTGGATTTTGACAAAGCAACAATAGAACTAACATTGAGGCTGCAGTCCGTTACTCAATATGCAACTCACCAACAGATGGCACAATCGACCAATTATATTTTACATTGCTATTTCTGATTGAATGTGATCAAATTTCGATTACACGTAATAGTATTAATATAGTATTAATTCATACTGTGGAAATTAGACGCCATTTATAATACTTTTGGATTTTTTCCTTAAATTATAATCAATACATTTAAATTTGCCACAATTTTCACGTTAGTTCTCCAATCGACCCTACCTTCATTTATTTTAAACCAACTTTTAAACTTTTGTTGTTTATTTTTTCCCAAAGTGACATATCAAATCTAACCTAACTTTTTCTAGAATACAAACCAACAAGAGAAATGCCCTACATTGATACACAGAAATTGGTTGGGTGTCCTGGTTGGTACTGTGGCAGAACACCCTTAGACGATGGTCTACTTGGCCAATGCGGGGCATGTCCAAGGGGTTTCCGACGAAACGACAGCACATTCATTTGTGAACCCTGTACAGACACTCCTGCGTTTTACGATTGGTTATATTTGGGTTTTATGGTGTTGCTTGTGTTGGTTTTACATTGGTTTTTTATCGATATGGTGTCGATGAGAAGAAGGTAAGTACAAAAGCAACATAACTTTAAGTCTTAAATAAATCTCTGTCAGTTTTAGCAAAGATGTTATCGTTCTTCATGTGACGGCTTTTTTTGAGGTTCTTTTATCATGCATTGTGGCCTTGTTACTGGCACATCCTGTAGGCAGTTTGGCTATAGAAAGTTGTAGGGTTAGAAGTATTTCGGATTGGTACACTTTGTTGCACAATCCATCGCCGAATTTTGACAAAAAAATCCACTGTACTCAAGAGGCAGTTTATCCACTGTAAGTACCTACCTACTTATAATACAGCTAGGGTGATTTTTAAGTTTATACTAATTTCCTGTACGTTTTATAGCTACACAATTGTCTTTGTTTTCTACGCCTTGGCTCTGGGATTAATGTTAATAATACGACCGTGGGTTTGTCGAAAGTATCTTCCAAGACAAAGTAAAATGTCCATTTATGCTGCCATGTATTTCATACCAATTCTCGTGTTACTCCACGCTCTCATCGGAGGATTACTTTGTAAACCCACATATCAGATTTTTTTTTCTTACTAATTAAGCCTTGAGTTTTTTTTTCAGATTACGCCTTCCCCTACCTAATCGTCATTCTTTCAGTAATTTCCTGTGCTGCACACTTTGCAGTCAAAATGGAACAAAGTATTTCGGCGTTGATTATAACGACAGTGGTAAACTCGAGGAATATTGTGATTTTAATTGGACATTGGTGTTTGCACGCCTATGGGATTATTTCAATTACACAACTCACGGATCCTACGATGCATGCCCTCCTCATACTCCTAGTACCAGTACCGGCTTTGTTTTATATATTTACAGCCCGGTTTACAGATCCTAAAAGTCACTTCAATTGAACAAGAAACACGAAGCCAAGCTCATTGTGATATTAATAAATTTTGTAGTATTTATTTATTTATTAATTAAGAGAAAACATAAATTAATTCAATGATTTTTTTAATATAGACACTTCGTTAATACAAATTTAACTTTGTCGTTATTAGAATTCGCAGCGTTTGATCGAAAGCCGAACAAACAGCTAGCCCCAACTTGTCCACGCACCAATCAAACGAGGTGATGGGTTGATCAGACAAAGTGCTATTCTGCAACAAGCTTACTTCCCCTGCTACTCCATAGCAAATTCCATCAGAGTCTCTTTCCACGCGCTTCTCCGGATAATTGCTGCAATAAAACCCCACATCCCATTTTATAACTGCCACAAAAAGTCTTCTAGTCCTGAGTGGCTGTAGATTGTGCAACTTGTATCTTAATTAATTTGGCACATTTTCTGCTGCAAGCCACCCAGGATTTAATGAAACATGAAACCTGTTTCATCTCACTTACTATTTCCATAAACAAAGCGAGCCAGACCCCCCAGTGGTCATAAAAAGTTCCCTATTTTGCGGCAGGTGCTTTACAGTCCACACAGTGGATCCATGCGCCTTTTCCGTAACATAAGCAAAGCCTTTTTTCGGGTGTTTGGTCCGTACATCGAAACAGTAGATCTTCGATTCCAACGTAGTGACCACCAGTTTGTTCATTTGGATGTCCTTGCGGTCAAACTGTACGCCTACGACGCCGTTTTTGAAGCATTTCGTCCACCGTACCGACATTGTTTTCAAGTCGTACATTTTAATATCGCCGTTATCATAACCAGCAACTACAACACGTTCTTCATTGTTGTACGAGTTACCGAATGCTACGGACCAACAGTCGCGTGCTGGTTGTCCTTCTAGAGGCAGAAACTTGGCGACGGGATGGTCTTTTTGGCGCACATCCCAAATCATAACCGCACCTATAAAACCAACCATAAAAAATTGTCTAAAATAAGTTACCTAGCTAAATTTTCTTTTAATCAAGAACATAAAAAAAATCACACCATCTCGGCTTCCTGTAACAATTTCCGGAGCTCCACAATTGGAATTAGTACCAGAAACACCGTCAATGGCATTAATAACAGACTTATGTGCAGTTGTTATGTATACTGGCGATAGTGTGTCCTCCAAGTCCCTATAATAAAACTTCCAGTAGGTAGGTACTTACTCAAATTTACTCCCTTACCAAACTTGTAATCTTCCACCGAAATCCCCTGTTGCTAAATGTCGGTTTCTCAAGCTGGAGGCTGCAAAAGTGCCGCATTTAAAGTGGTCTCGCTTCATGAATTCCGACACTTTTACTACGCCATCCCCTGATAACGAGTAAATTTCCACAACACCAGCTCCATTGCTTTTGCCTCCGACGGAAACGAATTTCGCTGAGCAAGGTATCCATTTAACGTCGTGAATAGCATAATCTACGGATTTTTCATTATGGGAAATTATTTGAGGTTTTTTAAGCGCTTCCATTTGATTTTGATTGATATGTTACCATGGAAATGTAAAGTTGAATTTGTTGGGATTATTTTATTATCATCAATTTTCGGAAAATGATACATATGTACATATAAAATATTGATAACGTTTTAAAATTTCTACTTACGTTTTTTTTTCTCAAGTTTCTCATTGAATTTTCCGAGCGTAATTTCATTTGGCAGATAATTCCATTATGTACTATTTATTTACATGTTTGAAAACCCCTACCACATAGGCAACCAACAATACACTAGCGTTTGGAAGACAGATTTACACAGCTCAAAGTTGTACGATATATGCTCCAAAAATGTCAGTCAGTGTGTTGCCAAGTCTTGAATACCGGATGCACCTTCTTCAAATAACCTTTAAAAAAACTAGGGTTATGTTAATGTAATTCACGCGAACTACTTTATCCACACAGAAAGAAAACAATAAACAAAATGGTGACCACTTGAAAAATTACAAATTTGAAGTCTTGTCAAAATTTAAAGTTTCATTTAGCTTTTACCATTTTTACAAATTAATATGCAGTCGTAATTTCTAGAAAAACACAAACAAAATGTAGGTACATACATTGTATGATTGTTTATAATTAATGATGTGATTTGTTATTTCCCCACATTTTTGTTAATCAATATGAGATATACGTTTACCATATTTGGATGAAATACCAAAATACCATGTAATTTTTAGCGCTTGCTGAGTGGGGATCACAATATACCACCGGTATTTAACATGTTTCTTGTAGTTTCAGTGTGAATTTCATGCCAAAATGGACAACAATCCCCCTAATGAAGTGACATTAGGGAATTCATCTTCAAGTTCAATTGAATCATCTACTGAATCATTGAAATTTACAAATAACAATATGAACAATCAAAACGATGTCAAAGAGTAAGTTATTGGAATATTTTATGTTGTTCTGTGCATGATGATTTGTTGGGGTTTTTGTGTGTGTTTTTTTTGTTTGTTATTTTAAAGCATGTGTTGTAGCGTAATTTCAAAACCTTGTATTTACTGCTGGCACGCCAGTGGATGGGACGAATCCATTGACACCCCTGAAACACCCGCCACCAGAGAATCTTCTCACGATCTCCTTGATGATATTTTACGTCCCGAAAGGTTATCCAATGCTTATGATTTAAGTCTGTTTTATTCAAACTAGAACCCAAAGATTCAAACAGTAAAATCGTAGGAAGAAGTGGTTTTCGAGGGGTAAACCCTGAAAAGGTTTTTTTTTTGTTAAGTATTATGTAGGTCATTTAAAAATTTAATGAACCTAAAATTGTATCGATCATCAACGAATTTACAGTAATAAATTATAATGCATGTCGTTGTGTTGAACGATAACGAATATAGACAGGAAATATTAATTGTTTTTGAGCTTTGCGTGCAGTAGTTTTAGTAAGGCAGACATTTGCTTGGTTTTTTATAGAGGGGGAAAGGTCAATCACTCGAAATAATCGAGAATTATGACAGTGATGATGATTATCTAAAAACTAAACAAAATTGTTGCATGCCTTGTTCAATCAAATGTCCTTTGGCGTAGCCCCATAATTATCTGCCTTTTCCCAGTAGGAACGAAATCATTGTTCACGAGCCCGTCGTCTCACCGAGCACTTGGCTCCTAGGTGGCAATCTAGGCTCACGCAGCGCCATTCTGGTGTTCAAAAGTTCAGCATTGGCCAACGCTTCAGAAGTTTCTATACAGGAGAAGCCCGGATTCAAACTGCACGTCACTTACAAGGTGCTCCAAGCCGAAACCAAACTACTGTCAAAGCTACTGGACTGCCATGGAATAAGTGAAGTGGCGCCCAATTCGTCCGATTTCAATTTATTGTGGACTGGTTCACATCCAAAGCCTGGCACATTGCGTTCCTTGGCACCCCATCAGCGTGTTAATCATTTTCCTAGATCCTATGAGTTAACGAGGAAGGATCGACTTTATAAAAATATCGAGAGAATGCAACATACTAAAGGGTTGAAACATTTTGATTTTATTCCGCAAACGTTTGTCATGCCTTTGGAGTACAAGGATCTTTGCACGTCGCATCATCGAGTGAAGGGGCCGTGGATTGTTAAACCTGTTGCTTCTAGTCGGGGCAGGGGTAAGTTTGTGAAAGAGTGTTTAGTTGCTTTAAAAAAACGGAGACAAATTTTGTATAAAAAGTCGAGTTTGTACCTAAAATTGTGTTTGTGTTGCAGGTATATTCATTGTAGAAACACCAAACAAAGTACCTCTAGAGGAGCCCATCGTTGTGGCCAAATACATCTCAAATCCCCTTTTAGTAGCTGGACACAAATGCGATTTGCGACTGTATGTTCTCGTTACTAGTTTTGATCCGCTTATCGTGTACATATACGAAGAGGGTTTGGTGCGTTTCGCAACAGTTAAATACGACTCTAGTCATAAGCAGCTCTGGAACCCCTGCATGCATCTGTGTAATTATAGTATTAACAAATACCATAGTGATTATGTAAAGTAAGTGAAACTGGAAAAAAACTGTATGGTACCTCAAATGGAATGAAATGTGTGTGTGTGTGTGTTTGCAGATCGGACGATCCAACTGCGGAAAATGTCGGGCACAAATGGACCTTGAGTGCTTTGCTGCGGCATTTGAAGAGCGAGGGAAGAGACACAGCATTACTAATGTCGCAAATTGAGGACTTGATTATTAAGGCGGTGTTGGCTTCGGCTAACTCGATTATTTCAGCATGTCGCATGTTTGTACCCAACGCTAATAATTGTTTCGGTAAGACTAAGAAACCACCATACATATAATGTAGATATTAGGATGTCGGGAGGAAAGCGAAAATGTTTAATTTTTTGGTAGAGCTTTATGGTTTTGATATACTGATTGATGAAAATTGTAAACCCTGGCTGTTGGAGGTAAATTTATCGCCCAGTTTAAACTGTGATAGTCCGTTGGATGTACGATTGAAATCGGCGATGCTCGCTGATTTGTTAACGCTTGTTGGGATACCAGCTGTTGATCCGGTTTTGAGACCGTTGTCCAATACCTCGTCGAAAGCTAGTCAAAATTTAAAGATGAAACTTGGAAATGTAAGAATTAAAGAACAAGTATTGATGCTTTTGCTGGTTTCAAATATACATATGCACCTACAAAATGATGAAATAATAAACTTATACTAAACCTACTTGTTTCTTAGTGTCGTCGTGTACATTCAGCTGATGGTTTAAGTAACACGCTGCCCAGAAAACACCACAGTAGTATCAGTAACCATGCGGGTAGAATGCAACCTAATGTTCACAATCCAGAGGAAGCCCGATTAATAAAGAACGCTAATTCGCAATTTGAGCGTCGTGGTGGTTTTGTCCGGATTTTCCCAACAATCGATAGCTGGACGAAATACTCAATCTATTTAGGTAGGTACTTACATATTTTACACAAACACAAAATAATTTCCACTAAAATATTGTTAAGCCTAATATTTTTTCCAGATGCTATTACTGGTATTCCAATAGCTGGCAATCAATCCAACAGTTACAATTTGAATGTTAACCACAACTACAATTTGATGTTGTTTACGAATCTATTTCCCAAAGTCGATATACAGAAGGTGTGCGACAGAAACGCAATACGTGGCAAGTATAATTCGTGGGAGCGTAAACGTACTGGTTCAAGTGAAGGTAAGTACGTATACCACCATCATCTAGTCATCTAGTCACTTTTACGAGTTTTCTTTTTTTAATAGAGCGTTTGACTTTTGTTTCCACAGGATCAACGACTATGCACTTGGCCGGAAGGCAAGACCGCTATGAAAGAATGTTGCGCCAAGGTCACAAATCGGCTTTGCTGCCTTGCAAAATAACCAAAGAAGTGCACAGTGTTGATTTGCGCAAGAAAGTCGTGGAGATGCTGAGGAATGGTAAAAAAGTAACGTAAGTCTCCACAGGTTTAACATTTGGAAACTGTAACAAATTTACAGAATGCTTTTTTAGGCAATGCGAGGCCCGGCGTACATTCAGTCATTATTTGGTGTGTATTTTGAAGCGAATTGTTTCGGGGCCCGAACAGGAGGATCATGTTGAGATTGTTTTGAAGTTCCTGTTAAAGGCGTCCAGTTATCTGCGTTCACCCTTTAATGTTCAGGTATGAATTTCATGCTGTTTTTTGACAACAGCAAATATTTTACCAGAGAGAATTTTAGACTCCAAGCCACAAATTGGATACCAAGGATCGTGCTGCAATGGTTGCCAAGCAACTTAATGATTTCTTGTGTTTGTACAACAGAGAAACGGAGCTGTTTGTGGATAAATCTGATAAAATCAATCAGATTCCTTCGCAATTGTACAATGAATTTTTGGATAATGCAAGGTGAGGGAGGGAGGGAGGTTTCACAAAACTTTTATTTCCGACGGGTCTTCTTTTTATAAATATTGGCGGTCGGTTTTCTATAAATATTTGTGTAATTTTTTCCAGAGAGTGCGATCTAGAAGAAGTACTGATTTTCCAAACAACCCAATCGGTGCCAAACTATGCAGTCAAGCCGCCGGGTTTCACTGGCATTTTGAAATGTTTTCCCAATGCGTCCAAATCGCATGGAGAGCGATCGAAATCCGCCAAAAATCAGAATCGTAAAATTTCAACTTTGTCCTGACTCTTCTGTGGTGCTGCAGCAGCCTTATCTTAGACTAAGAAGACAAGACGACTTTCTGTATTATTACTAACGATTAACTGATATTACTTATTTATTTACAAACAGTACAAATTGTGATGATTCTACAATTCTAATCTTTAGCAGCGCTTGAAAAATATTTGTACTGTTTTCATTCGCTTAACTTAGTTCTTTTTACATGGTTTTTCTTACTGATAAAAAATGAACAGCATCCGTTCTGTGATAAGTAGATACTGTAAAAATTAGGAGAAAATAAAAATGAATTTCGCGGTACTATTATTTATTATTATACAATAATAATAGCAATACTAGAGTATTTTGTTTTATGTAGAGTATTAAATTTGGTTGTGGTAGAATATTATTTTAAAAGTTCTGTTAATCGAATAAACTCATTATTGTAATGATTACTTACTATGTATGTACTTGTTACCGTACACTAAGATTAAGAAGGTTGTTTTTTTGGATGAAACAATTATTGTTGTACTAACTTATTGCTAAAATCAATTATTGTGATATAAAAAGGCAACGTAATGACACTACTTTTTCCTGTTATACATATTTTTAATATTATAGAGAGTCTATACATGATTGTAGGTAGGTACCTACGCAACTACTGCCATTTATAGACACTCGTTTTAGATATTTCTTTTTATTTGCTCAATTTGTTTTTGTTTGTTTTAGTTTATTTTACCAAAGCTTCATTCCAGTAAAGAGGAATATATATTTTTGTTTATTTTTCATATATTTAGTATTTATATTTATTTGATTTTTTATCGAAGGCATATAGTTGATGGAACAGTTGATTTATTTTCTATTAGATTTAGTCATACAACGAAGATAAACACTAATCCAACTATTTAGAACTTTTGTCATGATCTATTTAAACATGTGACAAAATCTACGGTGATAAATTATTATTATTATTGTACTTATTTTTCGTTAAATGTTGTTGTTTTTCGTGTACTGAATGCTTTTGAAGGGTGTAGTGGGTCCAATTTTGTCAGGACCTCTTCAAGCCCAAGAGCTGCCAAAAATTTTTTTGCTAAACTTTTAATATAATAGTTACATATTACATGTCACAAACACACTATGTTACAAGACGGTTTATTATATTCCTGATTAGCACAAGTTTGTATAATGTGATAAAACCAAACTACGTATATAAGAAATAACGAAACAAAAATGAGGCTTAAGCTATTTTCTTATATTATACTATACCCAATCAAGTTGCAAGATATTGTACAAGTGGTGAATGGGATTTGTGAGTTTTGTAATCGATCCCCTCATGAGGTCGAGGCTACTAAATAATCATAGAGGGGTGTACAATAAATATAAAGCACTATTTATGCACAATTGTTTGTATGTTTTAGTCATTTATGTATGGCATCTTGCAAATAAAATTTTACGGCACTTATTTGTCGATTTTTATTTAAAATCTCTTGACGACAGAGATGACTAGGAAAGAACGTTTAGCTCAGTGAACATCATTAAGAACAATAAAAGTCATACAACCTTTTGTAGGCTAGTTACCTACATATTTATTATTATGTTTCATGTACCTACCAGGTGAGTTCATTTAATATTTTTCCTACAATACGAAATCACTTATTTTAGTAGCACATTAATAATGTCACAATTTCAATGTGATTCATGACCGTCGTGTTATTTTTTGTAGTCCATAAATACATTGGATATGTGCCAAAAATATACCAAAGTCTTATTTCTGTTCTAAAAGTTATTTGAAATAATAATTTAAGTAGGTGACAATCGCATTTTGTTGTCCTGGTGAGCACACAAGTAATTTTCTGAAATGCAGCGAATTTTGAGTGTGGAAACCAGCCGCAGTGGGGGCACAAGTTCAGAGTTTGTTAGCAAAAGACTTTGTTGCAGTTTCTTGCTTTCCGTAGCTTTTTTCAGTATACTCGGCGGTAAGTTTTTCTTAAACCTACCTATCTTTTGAGTCTTATACTTTCTATTTTAGGATATTTTTTGGGGCTGTATGCTACAAACCGCGCCAACAAACAATTAAAAGACAATTTGGATAAATTATTAGAGCAGATAACAAAATTAAGTAACAATTTTCAAAGCACGTCCCACAAAACAAATTGTGCAGCCGAATTTTTACACTGTAATTTTTTGGAAATTGGAAATGAAACTATTTTTAACGAGATTTACGCTGTGAAATATCTAATCATGCTCAACAAGTGTTTTGGAAATGGATGATGAAATGAAAACCAAAAAGCAAATTTTTGGATGCCACAATAATAATTAACATTCCCTTAGGATTTTATTTAGCAAGTTTTTTGACGCATATTTATTAATTATTTAGCAACTTTTCTACGACGATTAATGTTATTTTAAAATATCAAACAGAGTGACATTGTATCCAGACATGTACTGGTACTAAAACGGACAAAAATAAATATCTGTACTAATAAATTTATTTGTTGTTTCTATTTTCGATTTATTTGTGTCAGCTAGTGAACTGCAATTTTTGTTATGCTTCATCTACACATACCCAAATATTCGCACTAGTTGTCTAATTAAAAAGTTAATTCCACCAAAAAGTAACATTCTCATTTTACTGGTTTTACAACTATACTTATAATAATCAAAACTCCGCCTAAAAACACGCTGCACATTCGAAAACCAAGTTATTTTTTCCTTACAAAACTTAAATTGTTTATAAATTTATTTGAACTTTGGTGGAATAGCAACAAGTTGTTAATCATATCAATATAAACAGTTTCCTTGTACGAAATTGTCTGTAGTTATTAAAATACTTACTTGAGTGTATACTTATATGTAACTTGAAGAAAACTTGTATCAGATCTTACTCGGCGTAATTTTTTTTATATTGTACAAAAATGGTGATTGAATCTAATGGAACAGCAAAAGAATTTCGCAAAGTTTTGGTTCTTTACATTGGAGGAACAATTGGAATGCAAAAAAATGATAAAGGAGGTAAGTTTGTAAAATTTGAAAAAAATTAGTAGGTACGTACGTTTAATAATAATTTAGGTATGTTTTTTTATCGAGTTAGAAAATTTGTTTACATCATATTTTGTAGCATGTGCTCCAATTTATCAATTTAGTTTAATCAGATATTTTTTGCGTTTCAATTACCACCAGCTTGGAATAATTATTTAGTGATATAAATATTTATAAACATATTTTTGTGCCTTTTAATTTGGTTTTAATATGCGTGACTGGAAATATCCAGATTTGTCTCTGATAAAAGTTAATTACTTTCTTACAACATTCACTTATTAATATTATGGAGTAATAGTGATTAAATTTCAATGTTTTAAAAAAATTCTGATTAATTATTTTCTGTTTCTTTCTGTGTATATGTCGATATGTATATTATTGTGGTGTTTATAACACGTGAATAATAATAATGTTATTGCAAAATTTCGGAAATAAACTAAATTTTACGACTTAAAAAACTCCAAACATTTTGCAATTTTCTTATCTAAAAATAGTCCTTCAATATTAGTTGTTGAACTTGGGAATGAATTCTAGTAATAATAAATGTTGTATTATAATAATGAATTTTGAATTGAACGTCACAAACAAAAACTGCTAATATTAACAATTTTACCCACACAAAACTTTTTTGATTTTCCACCGTAGACAAATAAGTTTATTGAAAGAATGTGAACCGTGTGAAGAATCCGCAGGTTCGCTTCTTTAAAATATGACCGTGAATATTTATTTTCCAGTTTACATTCCCAAAGCCAATTCCTTTTTGGAAAAAGTTAAATACCACTCGGAAATGCACGATGTGGACATGGCAAAAAAATACTTCCGAAACCTACGCCTAAACGAACTAGTACTACCGTAAGTTAAACTTTTGTAGTGTAGGTACGAAAGTTTTCTTCACAAAATTGGTGGCTATTTTACAGAAGTGTAGAACAATACACGGTAGTGTACGAAATCTGCGAATACAAACCACTGTTGGATTCCAGTAATATGACAGCAAAAGACTGGATTAGAATCGCGAAAGACATCGAAAAGAACTACTTAAAATTCGACGGATTCGTCGTGTTGCATGGTACTGATACTTTGGCTTACACATCCTCCGCTTTGTCTTTTATGTTGGATGGTCTAAACAAACCAGTGATCCTAACTGGCTCACAAGTAAATTCGCTTGTTTAAATTTTGTTGCTACCTAGTTTCATGTTATCATTATTTCCACATATAGATTCCAATTTTTGAGACGCGAAGCGATGCCAAAGACAACTTTCTTTCCTCATTGATAATTGCCGGTTGTTATAACATTCCCGAAGTGTGCGTTTTCTTCGCCAATAAACTACTTCGAGGGAATCGAACTGCGAAAATAAGCTCGAATTTGTTGGATGCATTTAATTCACCCAACTATCACACTTTGGCTGATGTGGGAATAAGCGTCACTGGTAAATTTTAATAAACTACAATTTATCACCCAAAAAAACTTTTAAATTTATTCCAGTCAACGATCACTATGTGATGAAAAGGAGGAACTCCAAGGACAAACCGTTTACTGTGCACACTAATTTAAATTGCAATGTCGCTGTTTTGTATCTTTTTCCAACCATAACCGGATCAATGGTAAAAAACACTCTGCAGATGAATTTTTGTCTTTAGTTTGGCATTCTTTATAGTTGGAGGCATTTTGTCGGCCGCCGTTGGAAGGCATTGTCCTGCAAAGTTATGGCGTGGGAAATGTGCCATCTGAACAAAGTGATATCCTTGATGCATTAAAAGAAGCTGTAGCTAGAAGAGTTTTGATAGTAAATGTCACACAATGCGCCCAAGGAACTGTCTGTAGTGCTTACGAAACAGGAAAAGTACGTTGATTATTACGAAAATATAATTTTTTGGTCGAAAATATCTCTTATGGATTTTTGTTGCAGGCATTAGAAGACATGGGAATCGTTTCTGGCAGTGACATGACCGTCGAAGCAGCTTTAACTAAACTTACTTTCGTATTAGGACTGCCTAGTCTAACTTACGAGGAAAAAGTACAAGTAAGTTGCGTTCATTTCCACTAGGTATTAACAGTACTACAACAAACTTTTTTGTTATTTTGCAGATGATGCGGAGAAATTTACGAGGAGAACTAACAGCGTCTCCATCAACGAATAAGTGTATTTAATCTACTGTAGATTTAAGTTTTATATTTATGAATAAAAGTATTGCTAAGAAAAATTAAAAATATGATTTACTTTCTTTAACCTCTATACTCATGGTATTTAAATTGATAAAAATGCTTCTTAATTATTTGTTGAACATACACAGAAGTGTATGGAAAAATAAAGGATTTATGCGAATCGTCCATGTTTCTAAGAAACGAATAGTGAAATATTTTTTTATAACAAAATTATATTCAGTTCAGTTTTACAACAAATTAACAAAAAACCACAAAACACTTTTCCTACCATTATTATCATCATCATCCATTTACAACCCTAACAAACTTCTTCATCAGCATTTGTAGATTTTTCTGCGTAATTTTACATTGTGAATACTCCTTGGAACAATTTGCTCCCTTCAAGCCATTCTTTACAGCCGAATACACAACCGTGTGGTACACAGCTTGTTGCAACCACTCACTACTGGCCAATCCATCGATGATTTTGTCTGAACTACTGCCTTGTTGGTTGGAAACACTCTTAGCCGACTTTTTAATCGTCCAACACAAGACTCGCTGCAAACAAACTCCAGCATCAATGTTATTGGCCATTAGGACTTCATCCAAGGGGCGCCAAAAAAACGATTCGGTTTCATCTGAAACAAAGTTAGTATTTATGTTCACCACACTCTCCGTCTCTCTTGCTCTTCTATAGAGTTAAATAAATAACGCACTACATGTCTACCGCAAAATATATGGATATTTTGATTATTTACATTTTCCATCAAAAACAAATGTTATTGGTATGTGTCAAATTTGAAAAAAAAACGTCAATAATTCAATGGAAATAATTTTGTTTTTAGTTTCAAATTCCTAGTGAAATTTTATGTGAGCGCCGGGCAGTTAAATGGAAAAATTTTGGATATGAGCGAACTGTTGTATTTGTTTGAGTTGTTCGTGGAAAACATCACATTTTTACAATCATCCTACGTGTTTCAAAACAAGAAAAATGTTACATTCAGAATCAGTTGCGAGGATATTGTCGATATGGTGCTAAAACCGGATGTGTTTCCGGATCTTGGCATAGGTAACAATTCTAGTTTTGTACACAACATGTCCGACACCCTAGCCAAATAAAAAAAAATCGCTTCACTTCATTTTTTTTTGCAGACGCCAGTGTGACGTTGACTTTCAACGTAGGCAAAACCATATTATTCCCTATGGCACCCCAAAAATTCCTTACAGCCATCCAAAACGACTCGCTTCACCTGCAAATCTCCTTCAACAACGAAGTGGTGGGTTTAGTAGACGTGCCATGGGAGCCGCAATTTTTCGAAAACCTCCGGATAGCCAGCGACGGTCTGGCAGTGAAACCGGCGTTCAGTGAGGGATTCTTTTCCATGAGGGATCCGAAACAAAACGAGCCATTTGCCGATGTGGGATTAATTGTACGCTTGAGTTGCTTTAGCAGAGAGTTGGGGACAACGTTTATGGTTAAGCAGGGCGACAAGTCCAGTATTAAGCAAGTGTTGGTTAATAATGACCGAAATACAATAAATTGCGAGAGGTGAGTAGTAGGTATAGTCAAGGTTGATTTCTTTAAACAATTAAACAAAATAAAACCGCGACACTCAGTACATATCTATGTAGTTCCAAAACTGTGTAATTTGGGTCTCCATCCAATCCAATCCAATCCAATCCAATCCTATAGCTACATCAGACATATTTTTCAGGTTACCAGGTGCCGGGTCCTCCATATTTCCCATCGGTCCACTTTACGCCATCGGTGGTGGTAAAGTCCCTGAAAAACGCCTATCCTGGTCCGCCCTGTACGCCAACCAATCACGTGAGTCCGGCGAAAGAACCGCTAGCATAGCACCCGACGAGTTCCAGTGTGTGATACCGGCCAGTCTCAAAAATCGCGCCGCCTACAAGGAAATGGACAGTAAAGCGTCCATGTGCTACCGACCAGACGAAAAAACTTTTATGAATCTAAAGGAAATTCGCTCGTATCATGAATTAACAGCCGATCGGATCAATCGCCGATTATGTGGAAGTAAGGACTGTCCAGCAGCGAAGATGTTCAAAGAATATGGTATAGGCCCATTGGCAACTGGTCGAGGTTTAGGAACGCTATATGGCGATGTTTGTCCACCTGCTAGCTACGGAATGAGTCATACGTATGGCACTTTGGATCAGTATGGACCTTATGGGGTGTTTAGCCGTCCGAAACGCTTAGACGAGCCCTTCATTCCGCCGAAGAATGCTTTGGAAACGCAAATTGCACCAATTTGTTTAAATTCTGTTAAATGTAATGAGCCTCCAGCAAGAGAACAACAGCAAAATCCCCAAAAAATTCCCACTTGCAGACACATGAAGGAGCAAATGAAGAACAAGATGAAGAGCAAATGTTGTGGAGGTGACCCTCTACGACTTAAAGGTGGCGGTCCTCTGACTTCTGAAGATTTAAAAGGACCAAACTCGCCTTTTGTTGTTTGCAAGGACGTCATGCAGCAATTCGATAAAATCCTTGACGAATACAAGAAGGCGTTGGGACCGTGCGGTACAGCCGCCTGTCCGTACGCTCCAAATGTCATCCAGGACAAATGTAGGAAACTGTGTCCTGTTCCGCCGAAAATTGAGTCGGCGTTGGAAATCCAACAAGCCGACGAATTATTACAGGAGAATTTGACGAAAACGCATTTTCTCAAAGCGGGCTGCGGATCACCGCGTTGTGCCTACACCAAGTACAAGTTGAATTTACTGGATGATGATGCGGCAATTGAAATGCAGTACCTACCGCCCGCGTTGGCGGAGAAGTGCGGCCACCCCAAATGTTTCTATCCATTTGAAAGCGACTTGCCGCCAATTCACTGGGACTGTCCTGATCCACTGCCGAAGGATGGCTGTAAGAATCCGGATTGTCCGTACTTGCCAGCAGAGTTGAGAATCTTGAAGAAGCTGGAGAAGAAAGGGCCATGTGGAAGTCCCAAGTGTCCATATGCGTTGCCGCCCCCATGCGAACTACCAACTTGTCCTTTTATTCCCAAACCGTGTCCGATGAAGGAGAAAAAGAAAAAGGAACAAAACCCCATGAAGCGGGATGCAGTCTGTGATAATCCCGACTGTCCCTTCGCTGATCCTGTAGAGGACGTCAGTCGTAGTATTAGTATGGGTTCAGTGGAAATTTGCGACAACCCCAACTGTCCCTTCGCCAAACCGAAAAACGATTATAACAAACCTAAACCTAAGGAGAAGCAAGGATTAAAAAAAGTTATTTGTGAGAATCCAAAGTGTCCTTACAAGATTGGAAATAAGAAGATTACTACGAGTCCTCCTCATGCCAAATCTGGGAGTATTTGTAGCAATCCAGGTTGTCCCTATGGTGGCAATCAACGCACAACAGTCTGTGGAAATCCGAATTGTCCGTTTGAGAAACAACGACCCCCCACCGATGACGATGTGGTAATTTGTGAAAACCCCGACTGTCCCTTTGCGCCTCCCAAGTGTCTTAAACCAAAATCCAGACAATGTAATCTAGTGGAAATCGAAGACACAGGCAGCGAGTGTAGTTTCCCGGGTTGTCCCTTTGGGCGGAACAAAAAATTCGCTCCAAACTGCGATAATCCAAATTGTCCCCATGGGAAAGCCAGTGGGGACTACAAAGCCACCAAGAAATGCCTTCTAGCCACAGCTAATAAACTCTGCCAGAACAAAGCGTGTCCATACGGTTTGCCTAAAGAAGTGGATAATTGCGACAATCCGTTGTGTCCATTTGCCGAAACCACTACTGTGGGGTATTGCTACATGGAAACTGAACCACCAAGCGATGCACAAAAAAAGGTGAAGGTTTGCAATAATCCTAATTGTCCAGCGAGGAAGCCGGACTCGAAACAAAAAGTCTGTGATAATCCTCAGTGTCCTTCGAAGACGAAGGCGCCGTCAGCTGAGAAAAAGCCTAGTACTCGTATAGGTGATGTAGACGAAGCTTGCGATGATACCACTTGCCCCTATAATAAATCGGCGGAGATATGCGATAATCCTGACTGTCCTTACGCTAAAGGCATGTCGTCGTCAGAAGTCTGTGACAACCCTGAATGTCCATTTGCTCCAAGTGGAGGAAGTGACGATGCTTGTGAGAACCCTGATTGTTCTTGCGACGAGGCTAGTGAAGGTTGGTACTAGTAGTAATATTTAGAAGTAGTTTAATTAAACCCTGCCAACAAAAAGAATTTTAACAAAACTCAAGTAGGTACCTACGTACTTATTATTTGAGATTTTATCCTTCTGGTTTTGAGCAAATCTAACTAACCGCTGCTGGTTAGATTTTTTGTCTCAAAACCCTTAGATATTTCATTTTTGTTTCAGGTTCATTTAACGCTAACGATCTTTGCAGTAACCCTGAATGTCCCTATGGGAAACTAAGTAAAAGTGGTGACGATGCTTGTGTTTTCCCAAAATGTCCCCTGGAAATAGCCCTTGGAGAAGTCTGCGAAAATCCGCTGTGTCCCTTCGCACCTACCGATGATGATATCTGCAACGACCCAACATGCCCCTTTGCAGATCCTCTTGCCTCTTGCGGCTTCCCCGATTGTTCTTTTGAGAAACTCTTAGCAAGCCTCCCCTTGGATGTGCCCTATTGTCCAAATAAAAATTGTCCCTATCAGGCGGAAGTCAACAGGATGAGTGGATCCATTCAAAAGGAATCGACGTCGCAACCGAAGAGAAAATCCGCAGAGAAAGATGTTAGTGGTGGAGGAGCAGGAGGTGGTAGTAGTGGTGCTGTTGGTACTACTAGTGGCCCTGTAACTGAAGAGAAGACTTTGTCCAAGGAAGACAATGCTGTGCTGGCGAAGAAGAAAAAAAGAGGCAAGTGCCGGGGGAAATTTGTGTATTCCATGGGGAATAAGTATCCGGGGATGAAGGTGGGACATAAAGAGTGTATCACGCCGATTTATCATGTGCCGCCAAAGATGGGCTGGTTGTGGAATATTTGTACGCCATGTTTGAACTTGAAGGTGTCTTCTTGTCTTACCATACATTATTTTGGAAATCCTTTAAACAATTTTTTTTTACAGCCTCGACGCGGATGGCGTCCAGGTGCCATAACAAAAACTATAGCAGCTCGCATCCGGCAACATCGCATAGCAAAAGGTTTGGGCATTCTGCAAGTGCCTGTTTTCCATAAACACGGTGGCAAAATGTTCCGCGCCGATTCCGATGTGTCCGTTTCCCCAAAGCCCACATTGCAAATTAAGAAAAAAGAAGGCTGCTATTGGATTACAATGAATCCGTTGAAGGATCCCATGACATTGGCGGAAAATGAAAACCCCTACATGGAGTGTACTCCCATGCAATTTAAAATCAGCAAGAGACCGAAATGTCCAGTGGATGACGGGGACATGTGTTGTTGTGATCAGGACACGAGTTCGTCATCGGATAGTGAACTGGATATTGAGTTTACTCCGCCAGCTGGGATTATACATCCGGAACGGTTTAAAAAGAAGCCCAACGTGATTCACATTGATACGCAGTACGATAACGATGATTTTAAAACTAAAGGTGCAAAAGGCGGGAAGGCCAAAAAGGGTAAAAAGGATAAAAAGGGGGCTAAAGGCAAAGGCGGTAAAAAGGGTGGTGCCAAGAAAGGTGGCAAGAAAGGTGCGAAAAAAGGTAAAGGGAAAAAATAGTGATGTACTTAACTAAGATAATCATATCGATATAATTATTATTATTATTATTTCTATTAGAATAAAATTTTGTGGTTTATATCAACATTGTTTTACTTACCATTTCTGAATGATGTGTTTGAATTGGAAGCCAGGAGTTTTTTGGAGAAAAACAGAAATATCCCTGGAATCAACACGGCAATTCCAAATACCATCGAGCCAGCAAGAATTACGGCCCCCAGGTTCACGTTTGCTATGGCGCCTTGAGCCATATCGAAGGACTTTTTTACTGGGATCGAGATGAAGGGAACGTTGAAGGCCAACTCAACCTGCATTTCAGTGTGATTAGGAAGCGAGAAAATTTAAAAAAATACAACAGCGAAAAATATCAGGATAAAACATTTTTAGTCTATTTAGATATGTGGGACTCTTAAATCTTATTTCAAAATCAAGCTAACGATAACTTACACTAATATCCCCATTATTTTGTGTATTAAAAGTTAACAAACGATGCTGGCGACTAGCTAAATTCCTGTCCATTATCACATATTTGTCAGTCACATTATCACAAAAAATCCCACTGATAAAACAGAAACAAACTAATAAGAACCTGCTCCTTGATATGTTCATGACTTTCTTATACAAGTGTGATTCTGTGAGTGGTTGATTGAAACTGAACAATTTTTGCTTAACACCCATCATACTTAGATAAATCCATTTTGATGACATGTAGGCATGTACTTGAAATTTGTATGAGATCTATGAAAACAATAGGCACAGAGAAAGTGTTATTTTTGCGCTTTATGTATGGATTAATTTCGCTGTAATTTGTTTAATAATTAAAAAAGCCTACCCATCATTATTATAAAACAAAAAGAAATTAGGAAATTTTCAGGTCTGATGCGTTTTATTAGATGTTGGGCAATATAATAGAAAAGGCGACAATAATTAACTTTAATGAAGGTATTATTGTAAAGCTCAGTAGATTACAATTAACAATTGTATAGGTACCTACTTGAATTGGACTTAATTAACATGGGCCACGGAATTGTGCAAGGGCTTTTTGAAATTTCATCAATTTTAAATTGATTAAAATTTAGGATTTTTTTCAGATTATTCGTCAACAATTTACTAAATTTCAACGATTACTCTACCACGATACCTATTAGACATCATTAAACCGTTCCCGACAACGCATTTTATGTCCACAAACCGAAACATATGCACTCGTCTTCATAAGAAAAAACAACACAAAGAAAGTGAAGATTCAAAAAGTTGAAATGTTGAAACAGCAGTTGCATTGTGTATTGTTTTTAATCAAGCGACTGTATCAATTATTATATATAAAAAAGACACAATTCGGTTATCTTTTAGATGTTAACATAACAGTGATAGTGAGTGTCGTATCACCGAAAGAAGAAAAACTATAAAAAATTCAAAATGTCTACAAAAAGCGTTGTTTTATTAATTGCATCGATGCTGGTGGTTGTGGTTGTTTCATCCCCTAAGAAATATGTTCCGGAAGATGGGTAGGTCGACAATAAAACGATAAAAAAATTACATTTCACATCCGTTTCATTTACCTACTCTAATTAAATTGTATCAATACATATTTTTTTTCGGGAATGTTAAACTGGGTAGGTAGGTATGTAGATGTAGATATCAAGCATGTTAAAATAAAGTTGTTCTTTTTTTAAAAATATGATAAACAGCAACTTTACATAATAAAACGGATTAAAAAGCGAAAAATATTTAAGTGTTTCAAACTAATTTTTTAAATTCCATCAGGCAACCCACAAATTACAGTTAATTTTTAAATCGTTACATTACATCTACAACTCTACACCAGTTTCTCCAATAGATACCACCACAAACGAGTGTCTAAAACCACATAATAAAACTGATGTATAATCGGTTGCCTACCTTCATATTTTGATTAAAAATTTTTAGTGGATTTTCTCCGAGCCACCGCTACTACGAATCAAATCTCCCAGATAATTTCCGTCCAAATCCAAACGCTACAGCTTCCAAACAACTCGAATCAAAAGAGTCCAAAGAATCTTCCGATCGCCTTCGATTTGGAATCCCAATTTCTACTTATGGCAACACGGGGGCTGGTGTTCAATATGGAAATGGTAATGGAGTAGGATACACGATGAGTCCAATGAAAATCGACATCGGTGGCATTGCTCTGGGCGCTTTAATTGGTTTAGGGGCGATTCTGATTGTTCCCAAATTGGCCAGCGTGTTTTCTGGTGGTTACGGCTATAGAAGTATGGGTGATTAATGGAAATTTACACAAAGGGGCACTGAATGAATGTTTTTTAGGTTTGGAGAATGATATGTCGAGTTTAACTGACGCCTTAGCTCGTATTGATAACTCTTTGGAACAGCACAATATAGACAGCAGTACTTGCATGCAGAGGGTTATCTGTACTTATGTAAACGACGCGCAAAAGAACATACAAAACGGCGAAGCCAATACTGTAGACCAGTTTATTTTCGCTGTGACCAAGTGAGTTTTTTGGAGTATGTAATAAGCATTAAGTACTAAACTTTACCTGACATTTTTCGTTTCAGCAACACTTTGTTTTCGTACATGTTGGATGGGACAGCGGTAAAAGAAGCTGTAGAAATGGGCAAAAGTGGAGATATGGAGAAATGTTCTTCGTTGTATCCCAAATGTCCAGTGACCAAAGAAAATATTGTGAAGGTCATCGCAAGTCTTCTTCCAGCATAGAACTTTGAGTATGAGAAGCGCCAACTCCATTTTAAATTATTGCAACGTCTGTGCGCATGAGCAGGTGCTTACAAAAAATTGAAATGTAATTTTGAATTTTTCCAATATATTTAAAAACATAAATGAAGTTTACACTAGCAAATTCTTCCTCTTGTTGAATATAAATACTGAAGAATTACAATAGGTATCGTCAGTTTGTTCATTTTAATTAAAAATATAATAAGTTGCAGTTCTTAAAACACAAATCACACCCCTCAAATTTGCCCCTATCGATAAGCTGGTTTCTGCATTACCCATCATCAGCTGTTTGCTGTTTCCATCATCTGTCAAATACGTGGCCTCTGCGGTAATAAATATGTTTATTATAAGTTTTTCCCAAAAATTACTGTAGTATTAGAAATAAATTATGGGCTTGTGCAAGTGTCCAAAACGCCGCGTTACAAATCAGTTTTGTTTTGAGCACCGCGTGTGTGTCTGTGAAAACTGCATGGTGACAAACCACCCAATAGTAAGTTGTTTCGTCATGTTCATGTTATATACTTACTTAAATTGACTTATTTCCAGTGCGTCGTTCAGTCCTACCTAAAATGGTTGCAAGACAGTGACTACAACTCGATTTGTGAGCTGTGTAACAAAGCATTAAACGTGGAGGACAGCATTAGACTTACCTGTTACCGTAAACGCCACAAGTTAACTTCAACCTGACAAATTCTATGCAATTTGCTTTTTAGATGTGTTTCATTGGTCGTGTTTGGACCACTATTCCCGACAATTACCAGCCACAACTGCCCCGAGGGGGTACACTTGCGCTACGTGCAAAAATCCCTTGTTTCCCGCTTCGAATCTTATCAGCCCAGTTGCGGATGTTTTAAAGGAAAAACTGGCAGGTGTGAACTGGGCTAGAGCTGGACTGGGTCTACCCCTGGTAATAACAGAATTTAAAAGTGTGTTATACAAAAAAGCTGGAATTACACATGAATTTATTGTAGTTGTCCGAGGAGCGTGAGGTAAAAGCCGTGGTAAATCACACAGTTTCCACTAGCACCCGTTTAACCCCCAGTCCATCACATGCAGTAGTTAACGTGGACGAGCATGGTGCATTCAATAGAAACACCAACGATAACTACCAGAGTTCCAGTCGAAGGGTTTTCCAAGATATTCGCGAGATAAAATCGTCGAGTTTCGACCATGACGACGACAAATACAAGCGAAGGCCCCTGAGTGAACTCGTGGGTACTTGGTGGAAGTTAGTAGAGGATAATAGCCTCATGTTTTATTTACCCATTATGGTATTTTAATGTTGTTTCAGGTTGACTTTTAGTTCGTCTTTAGGACGAGGAGGTAGCAAGCCATTGTCTAAGAGATTTTGTTTATTGGGTGGTTTGGTTATTGTGGGGTTAACGCTGCTGTTTTTGATTATGTCCAGGCTTGGACGGTACACGACGGAAAATGATCCGAATTTCGACGAAAATAATCACCCCTTTATTCATGTGAAAGATAATAGTATATGATTTGGAAACGATTTTTAATATTTACTGTATTATGTGCTTTGCAGCAATGAAATGAAACACCTGTAATTATTTTAGTTATTTAAGTGCTACCTATAAATCTATCATTTGTATTTTTTTTTTCTAATAAATTGTGTTTATCAGGTACATATTCTCATATTCGGATGGCAAAAAAATGCTATTATGACTCATGATTATGAGTGGCCTATCTATGACCCAAACATCACATTTCCCATCAATCATCCATTCTGACAGAAACTATTTATGTTTTTAATGTTTTTTTTTTTTGATATTTCATTCATATTGTTCGCTAAATCTCCACAAACTCCAGAACTAAACAAATTTAATGTGCATGTTGGTAAATGGTACCATCGGTAAATGACGACGAAATAAAACCATGTGGCTGTAGTATGCCAAGGTCACGCGCATATCGAACTCGAAGGCCCTTGCCATCAAATGACAATGTCTATGATCGAACAGGTACGAGGATTGAGCAGAGAACTATGGTACGAGAGGAGTTCCCCATGGAAAGTGGCACTTACCGTGTCAGACCAAGTGGTGGTCAAGATGATCGACAATTTGAACCTTCGAGTGCTTCCTTTGAACTAACAACTGCCGAGAAGCCACTTGTCGACAATCAAAGACCAACGCAAAGTGTTAAGATATCGAACAATGATTCCTACTTGGGAGGACGACACAGTTATACCAAACCAACTGTGGATAATATCATCATGAGTCGCGTTGAGAGTTTCTGCAACAGGAAACTCCAGGCGATGGGTACTTGCGTCTGTCCAAGTCAATGTCCTGTCCATCCAAACGGTCCTGCAAAGCATTACGAAAGCGTCGGAGTTGGTGGTTTACCTAGTGAAAACCAGGCGTTTACTTCATACAGACAACCAAGCACCGATTACGAACCACCTCCCCCACCACCAGAAGGCCGTGACGATCTCTGGGACCTGCAGTTTTGCCGGTGGTGGGGATGGAACTGGGTGAAAAGACGCGAAACCATTGCAGCCCACGTGAAAACCTCCTGCGACCGACCTAAAGCCCGTAAGAGTTGCGGCTCGGCTCCATCAGAGGATGAAACGATTTGTTCCAATGCACCAAAAAAAAAATCCGCTAGGAAAACTTGCAAAGGCCCGTCGTGTTTCCAAGCGTTTATCCAGTCGATTTGTACACCTGGCCGTCCATTAAAACGCCCGCAAAGAGACCTGGTGAAGCATTATGATACGCCCTGTAACAGCGTGGCGGTGATCAAACCACCACCACCAGCTCGAAGAAAAAAGAGTTGCTTATCTAGTAAAACAGTTTGTGGTAGTCGACGTTATCGCCCTAAAGCTGATGCGTCCTCCTGGATAAAATCAAGAGAGACCAGTTCGGATGAGGAGTGTTGCAGGTGGGTTAATTTATGGAAATCATCAAAGAGACGAAATCTGCAACAAAATTTAAAATGTCATATTATACTGTAGCCCCACAAGTTACTTAAGTACCTACCTATATAGTTTTTATATTAATCCACACAGGTGTCACCAAAAGCGGCATCGTGGAGGTGGTACCCCGCACAGAATTCAAAAATCCTGCTCAATCCGAATACAGAATAATAGTAAATGGCGAGAGCGGAGTAACTCAAGCTCCACTGTAATTGAAGATCAACATAGCCCTTCGATGCGCAAACAAAAAAACAAAATGTGTTGTACTGAAAGACATCCAAATCACTCAGAACGACGTAGAGTTAGCTCGTATAGTAAACGGCAGTCAAACAGCGAGGACAGTTTAGATTATCTTGGCATGAGAATGCAGAACGTTAGCTCGGATATTTGTTATGTGATTCCACAGTATTTTCGTCCATGTAATTGTGAGATACACCAACCCCAACCCGAATTCCAACAAGTAACTAAAAGGAATAGTACACGTTCACAGTGCACTTGCACCTCCTGCAACTGCCTAACAACCGGTTGTCAGACTGATTGTGCGGGGGGCATGCACCACAACGGAAGAAAGAAGGTAGGTATGCCTAGGAATTTTTGCCAAAATACAATTTCATACTTTGGTAAAACTTGATATTTTCGGCGTTTATTTCAAGTCACGTTATTTTATTTCTTAATAAATTATTACCTACCTACCTACCTACATAGGTGCACCACATATTAAAATAATCGATTCTGTTGTTGTTGTTGTTGAAGGGCAAATACGTGATGATGCCACCTTGGGGGATGTCCGGAGGAGGCTTTGGTGGTTGTCAAGAAATTTGCTGCCCCTGCAAAGATAAAATGGTAGAAAGGAAAAGGTCGATTCTACGCACAAGTGAAAAAGAAGTAGCAACAGTGGACATGCAGGACGATCCAGCACCATCAAAGAGTAAAGTCGAACCGAGACATAGTAGTATTAGCGTCCAACACAGTAAAATCGACAAGAAACCATCGAGGGATTCCGGTTTAGGTGGACCAACCCTGAAGAAATCTACCACAAATTTCCCATCAGTGGAGTCGCTTTTGTTGAATAAATACTTGGAGGACAAGCCAGTTTTATGGGACAAGGAATTTAGTCCTATGTCGCGAAGAAGGACTATTCCAGCTCGTGTGGGTAATCTTCCAAATCCCATTGATCCTTCGGATGATATCATCTACCTAACCAAGCTAGAAAACCTAGTGGAAAACTCGAGTAATGAACATAATTTCCTAATGCAGGCAGTTTTTGACACGATTTTACAAAGTAACAATCCAAACACGTCCAGTGCAGTACTAAGCGAACTCCTGCAAAGTTCCTGTACGTTTCCCAGTAGTTTTCAAGCTACCACTCCAGTGTTTCGTAACACTGACAGTTTGCTACTTGATGTTAATAACAACAATAACTGTGACCCTTTTCATTTGAATTCAGACAGCAAACCGTCCGAGCAGGAGGAGGAGGTAGAAGAAGAACAAGGCGCAGATTGTCGCTTTAATTTATTCAAGTACCACTTAAACGTCTTTGGTAACTTGAACCAAACTGATCCGTTGCAGTCGCTTTTAACTGATTCTCAAGACACCCCTCCCGAACCCTTCGACTACAACTCCTTCTTTGATAATGTCTCGGGTTTTGTCCAGCAAACCACGCTCATTCCTCAGGAGAGTACTACAGGAAACACCAACTTGTTGCAGAGGTTTAATGCGCAGAGGACGACAGCCACTTTTACTAAAACTGGCCTGTTATCCTATGAGTGTGCCCAGCAATTTCGCAGTAACAAAAGACGAACCACCAACAAGTCCCAGCCCAAAGTGAAGAGGATGAAAAAGGCACAGAAGAAAGATGGTGGTTACAATTGGACTGACGCCACTGATAATGGTTTCAGTAGCAAGGATTCAAATGGGGCCATTCCAAAACACCGATACGACAATAATGATCATACTGAATGATGATGATGATGATGATAAAACGTTGTTATGATTGTTTTCGACTGAAACAAAACCATAAAAATAACCCAGTGTTTGACTAGAAGTTTATTTTTGCTGCAAGTTACTTTTAGCAATTATGTACAAATAAAATTTGAGCTTAAACTTGGTTTTCTTCATTACTTATCACACAATCCCCATCTTTACTCGAGTATGACCTGTTGTAGCGCAAGTGGCTCTTAACCAAATGCCCACTGGCCAACGCCGCCATCAGCGACAGCTCCCCAGCCAGCACAGTTGCGCATACAATTTTAGCAAGTTGTTTGGCATTGTCACCAGGGGAGTCAGCGTGCGGTCCTTTAACACCCAACATTTCCAAACAGGTCGACTGGGCTGGCAGAATTGTGCCCCCTCCAATTGTTCCGATTTCAATCGAGGGCATCGAACAGGTTATATACAAGTCTTGGCCGTTTTCGCCCCATGGTTCCAAGATCGTTATGCAGTTGGAACTGCCGACTGTTTGCGCGGGGTCTTGACCAGTGGCAATGAAGATGGCTGTGACAATGTTGGCGGCATGAGCGTTAAATCCACCTGCAAAAAAAAACACAATTTAGTCAGCCTCTACATTTTGTTAGCATCTACATAGGTACCTGAAACTACAGTTTTAAATGACTTTAATTTAGTATTTTTTGTAGTTGGAAATTTTTATTATGTACTTGTTTAATAAATAAACTTTTGATTACCTATACTTCCCGCCATAGCAGATCCAATCAAGTTCTTAGAAATATTCAAGTCAACCAGCGTATGAGTATTAGTTTTAAGTACAGAAGACACAACATCCGCCGACACAACCGCCTCGCACACCACAGATTTCCCTCGTCCCTCAATCCAATTAATCGCCGCCGGTTTCTTATCAGTACAAACATTTCCACTCAAACTTAAGATTTCCATTTCGGGAAACTCGCGCTGGATCCTAGTCAAGGCCTGCTCCGTACCCTTAGACAGCATGTTCATTCCCATGGCATCGCCAGTTTCGGCTACGAAGCGAATGAACAAATATCGGCCGGCGATGTGCGTTGTGATTCTGGACAGTTTGGCAAATCGGCTGGTCGAATTGAAGCTGGCTTTGATTTGATTCAAGTTCTTTGTCACTTTCAACCAGGACATGACCTCGCTGGCTTTTGCGATGGAGGCAAAGCGAACTATGGGGGCGCGGGTCATTCCGTCGCCCACAATACGGCTTTTTATTCCAGATTTTTCTACTGCACGGCAACCTGAGGGAAAAATGTGTACAGCTGGTCAATAGGTCAATAGAATATTCATAGGTGTTGTTGAGTGCCAAATTGAACTTAAAAAATCTCTCTCTCTCTCTCTCTTTATCTTATTAAGAAGACTCGACAATAACAACAAATCTTTACCTCTATTAGTACTGGCAACTAGACATCCTTCAGTCGTGGACATAGGAACAAAAAACGCTTTCCCATCCAACAACAACGGTCCAGCAACTCCAACAGGCACCGGAATGTAGCCCACAACATTCTCACAACAAGCCCCCATCACTTTACTGTAATCATACCCCTGATAAGGCAACAACTCCAAATGAACATTCTTCGTGGAGGTGTTTTCCACCAATTTCCTACGAATCCTCACACCTCGCTCAGGATTTTTCACCGCCTTCTCCAAATTGTACGAGGGGATGTGCTTTGTATCCACTAACAGTAACACTTCTTTGTCGTTTAAGGAATGGGCGTCGGAATCCGAACGATAAATTTGTAAACAGTCTTCTAAAGTTCGAGTGCATAAGAGATCATCATTCATTGGAGGTGATTGGATATTTTCTAGAAAATTAAAGTCTGTTTGCGATTCAGTGTTACTAATGGAGACTTTGCTGCGACGGCCCTCTTCTTGAGGGACCAAGGTCGTTCTCTTGTCGAGTTCCTCTTGATGCA
Organism: Pediacus dermestoides; assembly: GCA_963942485.1. NCBI lineage: Eukaryota > Metazoa > Arthropoda > Insecta > Coleoptera > Cucujidae > Pediacus > Pediacus dermestoides. The sequence goes on along the minus strand of OZ012629.1, from coordinate 16,062,016 downwards.
GATGATACGTGAATTGTTCGCGTGTTTCGAAAAAAACAAATTTGACTATAAGAGTGATCAACAATATTAATATAACAATGTGATCAGCGCTTAGGGCGAATTTTTTTAGGAAATAAGCGTAGTAGGAATTGTCTTCCGAACAGTGTATTTCGCTATTTGCAGAAATTTTGTTTAGAATATCCGCATCAGCAGGTTCCGTCTGGAAAGTCCACCGGCTACAGATATGGACGACGAGCAGACCAGCAGACATGATTATCTTGACGCGTTGTGTAGCTGGATTGGATTTTTCATGTTCTTCCAAGGATTGCACCTGTAAGACAAATCAATATTATTAATTTTACAAATAATACCTACAGCAAATTTGAAACTTTATTTCAGCAGATCTCAATAGAGGGGACTGTTTGTGTTAGATATTAAATAACGAACTAAACTATGAGCTCTTAGCTGTTCTATCCACTACCATCCAGAACTAAAAAACTTTTTAACAGTTAGTAGGTAACGCACCTTAATAGTTTGATGTTCGTTGTACGTTGTACGCCCCAATTCTAACATCAATGATAAACAAGCCGGGTAAAACGTCATAAATATAACATAGTTTACTATAGCTGACAGACAAGCGATGTACGAGACAATTTCCAACCGGTGGGCACCAGACATAGTCCCCACGCCAATCACTAGGGTTTCCACGATTGTATCCAGAGTTAAATTTGGACCTAAAACCGACATACCCCTTGCAATTTGCCTGGAAATATCTTCCTGACTAGCCGCCGTCAAGGCAAATTGTGCCAAAGTCGCCGCTTTGGACAAGTCAATCAACAATAAGAAGCAGAACATTGCGTCTTTCAGATCCACCAGTTCAATTTGCAAGATGTTTAGCACAGTTGTTGTGAAAACCAAACTGGACACCACGGTTAAAACGCCTGCAATTCCCAGAATGTACTTGGACCCCAATCTCTGCAAATGCCGAAACTGGTGGTAGCTGTACAGAATTGCCGCACATCGCACTATAGTCATCACAATCATATGGCTGGCATTGGAGGAGGAGGATTCCTCGGAACAACCGTCGCAGTGTCTTCCTTGACTTGGATGGACAATTTCGTGTTGCTTGTCCATGGTGTTCAGGCATGTTGTCAGTGTTATTACTGCCACGATGACTTCCCATTGATGTTTGGCGCATAGTTCACCATACAAACCAAACACACGCGACATTTTCACACACAAAGAACCAAGTTTCAGTGACACTTCTTTTTCTTCATGTTACTGACGCATGTTTTCTGTATGACGATTTCAAGGAAAAGAAGAGTGTCAATGGCATTGAATGTCATCTGTCAATGACCACGGCTAACGGCGTGACATAACATGTAGTGTCTAAAGTTACACAAAGAAAAATGAAGTTCTGTTTTATCGGCATTAGTGTATATGTGGTCGCATATACACCAGGACCTTTGCACATAGGTACCAATGTTGACAAATTATTTTAAACATGAACATTGTATTGCAGTATCCATAAATAACAATGTTACAAACAATAAATAAACGGCATAATAGGGGTGTAACAAATTTGCAAAATAAATGTTAGTAAAACCAAACAGATCACAGCTACTAGTTTGGATATTTACCGGTATCCCACTGAGTGCGCTTATTATTACATTGTCAGTATCTAAGTTCTCTATTTATTATCTGTGGTCTAACTGCCAAATAAACATCTGTGATTGTTGTTTTTGTAACGAGTTTTATGACTTATTTTAAATAATAATCATTTAGGAGTAATATAAATAACTTAAAGTGCCAACGATAATAGTGATAAACTTTCAAGTGTGTATTCATTTTTATGTAACAGTCCTTTTCCAATTTTATTCCTAAAACTCGTGGCAAATGAATAAATGTTATTGTAAGATGACTGGACTTTTAAGCCCCATGGATCCTAGCTCATATTCCAGACCAGGTACTTGTAACGTAATTCACTCAGATTTCTTGTTTAAATTACATTCATTTTTCAGATATAGCTACTGTTACAAATATTTTTTTAAACTTATCTGTGGATTTTGTGAACAAAATTCTATCTGGCTACGTGGAATTCGTTGTAAAAAGAGTGGACAAAAGAGCAGAGCAAATAGTATGTATTTAAATAAGCTGATGGTGTTAATATGTAGTTCTATTTGTGTAAATATATTTTTGTAGATACTAGATACGTACAAATTAAATATATTGGCAATTAAAGATAAAGAAACCAATGAAAACTTGGAGTACAACCTTTCGGATTATCTGGAAAATTATGGTTCCAAACTAACTGTCCAATTACCAAAGAACTCAAAGGCCAGGTAGCATTTTTTAAATATTTGTCATGATTTATTGAAACCACCAGATTGTTTTAGCTGCAGGATACTCATACAATACGAAACGTCTCCCGGGGCTACAGGGCTTCAGTGGTTGGACCCAATCGCGACAGCTGGTAAAAAGCATCCTTACCTCTTTAGCCATTTCGAAGTAAGCCATCCATCCTCTTGTATTGTATGGTACATATTTCTATATTCCGTTTTAATTCCAGCCAACGCACGCTCGTTCAGTTTTGCCTTGCCAAGACACTCCCGCAGTAAAAACTCCTTACATTGCCACGGTGCGTTAGTAATTACTTACTTACTAACTAACAAGAAAATATATATCACACTTTTCTATTTCTCTGTGTACCTATAGATATCCGCCCCATCTGAATTCACAGTTCTCATGTCGGCTATTCGAGATGGCACCAAATTGGACCACGGAAGAAAACTGTCGAATTTCTCCCAAACGGTCCCCGTACCATCGTATTTGATCGCTTTAGCTGTAGGAGTTTTAGAATCGAGGCAGTTGGGGCCACGATCGCATGTGTGGGCGGAAAAGGAGATTGTAGATGAGTGTGCGTACGAGTTTGCAGAGACGGAACATCAATTGAAAACTGCCGAGGAAATTTGTGGGAGATATGTTTGGAGTATTTATGATTTGTTGGTTTTGCCCCCAAGTTTTCCGTTCGGCGGTACAGAAAACCCTTGTTTAACGTATATAACACCCACGTTACTGGTGTGTGTGTATTGTATTATTATTATTATTAAATAGAACGTTTATTTTAAGTTTGTTCTTGTAGGCTGGAGATCGGTCTTTAGCTAACGTTGTAGCCCATGAAATCGCACACAGTTGGACCGGCAATTTGGTAACAAACCGAAATTTCGAACACTTTTGGCTAAATGAAGGTTTTACTGTTTTTGTGGAAAGAAAAATCAAAGGTCGATTAGAATCGCCCGAAAGCCAAGATTTCGACGCTTATATAGGCTTAATCGAACTACAAAACACAGTTAGTTCGTTTGTCCTAAATTAAAATATGTACATACGTACCTATACTTAAAAAATATAATTTTATTATTCTATAGATTGACCGAATTGGAAAAGACAACCAACTAACTAATTTAGTAGTTAGTTTAAGAGACGTACACCCTGATGAATCATTCTCTTTGGTTCCCTACGAAAAGGGACAAACATTTTTGCGGTATTTAGAAGATGTTGTAGGGGGTCCAAGTGAGTTACAAAAAACCGTGTAAAAGGTTTCACAATTACCGCGCATTATTTCCACAGGTAAATTCGAACCATTTCTTCTTCAATACTTCAACCACTTCAAGTTCAAATCCATTGATAGCAGTGACTTTCAAGCGTTCTTTGAAAAACATTTTAAAGAACTCGACGCCATTAAATTAATCGATTGGAAGACTTGGTTGTATTCCCCAGGGATGCCTCCCGTTATCCCTGAATATAACAAAACCCTAGCCGAGGATTGTGATAATTTCGTGGATAAATTCTTGAAGTGGTCTGGTGAAACTGATTTTTCACTTAGCAAGCGCGATATAGCGACTTTATCCTGTAATCAAGTTGTTTATATCTTACAGAAACTTATGGATACTGAAGCGCAATCTATAAGAAAACTGCAAACTTTGGAGCAACTGTTTGATTTAAAAAACATAAAAAATGCCGAAATTAAATACAGATGGTTAATGATTGGTCTGAAGGCACATTGGGAAGATAAAATACAACCAACTTTTGATTGGATTAATGTTGTGGGGCGTATGAAGTTCGTTCGACCTTTATATCGACAATTATATGAATGGGATGTAACGAAACAAAAGGCTGTGGATAATTTCTTAGAAAATAGAGATAAAATGATGCATGTTACTGCATTTACAGTAGCCAAAGATTTGCATCTTGAAAATTAACTATGTTGTATGTATTATTGCTTACCTACTTAATTAAATTAAAATAAGAGTGCTAATATTTTTAAAAATTTATTACTTTTATCTACTTGTATACTTTCAATATTTAACGCAACACATAATCCTTGGGATAATCCATAATTTTTGGGAATTCCGTAACTTCCTCCTCCGAATAGTGATCCAATCTTTTAGGCACAGGTCTAGGTGGTCTTAATTGGTTTGAAATATTTTTTAATAAATCTTCAGGTACGTTTGCATCTGGAAAAATGTGTAATCTTTCCATTGTATATCGTCTTTGCAAATTGCCCTTCATGCTACGATACACAGCTTTCCAGAGTACCTTTGTAAACAAAACGTTAAAGTTCTACATTACCCCTAATTATCACTCCAAGTACGCGCTTCTCTACCTACCATTTTTGGATCTTTACTATGTAATTCATGTGCCAATGTCCATGTGGCCCCTCCTGGATAACCGGTATGATGGAAATAAACGCGTTTCTTCCATTCATCCCCTGGTAAAGCTATTTCAGAACTGTTGATAACTACTACATGATCCCCACATTGATCTGTTCAAAATTGCTGGAATTGTTGTATGCAAGCTCATAGACAATTATATGGTTTACTTACTCATTGGGTGGTATATAGGTTTGTGCATCCCCATTAAGTGTTTGCGGATAATTTCAGCGCTATGGAAAGGGTTTTGCCAAGTGGCATCGTAAATGTGCCAAACTTGAGCGAATGTCGCCCATTGCTAAAGCAAATGCAATGTCAGTAATAATAACAGAAGAATTTGTGTAAATTACGTTACCTGTACTCGCTTTAAAGCCGACATTTCAGAAGGTATCAAATTTTTACACAAGAGGTAAAATTGAGGTTATGAACTTATGAATTTGGCATCTTTATAGATCACATTATTAACGATTGTTGTCTATGAATTAGTTTCTAGTTTAAACCACAAGATGGCACTGATGGGATTCATTTTATTATTTAATAAAATATAAGTAAATGTACACGTATATGCAAATAAATATTAAATTGCTGCACATTATTGTTAGTTTACATTGTAAAATTATTCTTTATTATTAATTTTTGATATAAATACTTTTATAACACATTTCAATTGTGTAGGCAACCAAATGAATTAGATGTATGTATGGTTTCATACTCAAAAATATTTGGGATTTTGGTTTTTCACTAGATGTGGTTGTATAACCTGAGTAATTCAAAATTTGGTTATTGACTGTTTTAGGTTATGTTTTAACGAAAAAATCGTTCAAATGTTAAAAAATCCGAATAAAACAAGTAATTTGCTCCTGCAATCTGCAAAGCTTTCAACAATGGATCGGAAAGTAGACGAAACCGAGTTATTGAGTCGACAGATTGAACAATTACAAGCTTTCAAAATATCCTTTCGTTTGTAACATAAAAGTTTTCTGTTTTACATAATAAATTTTCTTAACTGTTGTTTTACGATGCTTCGTCTACTAGGCAAGTAAATTCCGGTAAAGTACTGGAGAAAATCATGCAATGTTTGGAGTTTTTGGCGATATACGATATAAAAAATGTGGACGAAAACTTACTAAAGTATGTGGTACCTGCAACAACAGAAACGCTGAAAAGAGTGAATTTAAATCTTTGAATAATATCCATTTGGCTATAATATCATTTTGTAGGTTCTCAAAGAAAACTGCACGATTTTGGACACTGCAGATGATGATTTTATCGTGGATATCATAAAAGCGAACATCGAGGTATTTTGTAAGAGAATTTCTTTCTTAAAGCTCGTCTTATAAGCGAATTTTTAGATAGCTATCGGTCTTGTGCAGTGTTTGAAAACCGTAATGGCCTTCGTTGTTACCAGTAGCCAGATTCAGTTGAAAGATATTGCAAGTATTCCAGAAAATGTTGGAACATCTTTAACATTGATTTTTGATCATTGCAAAGTTTGGTAAGAGGGATAATTAAATAATTTTAAAATGTAAGGTGAAATAAGTAACAAAGAATATTAAGTGTATCTACTTTGAAGCTATGATCAATTTTTGAGAAGAATTCTGTTACAGCCAAGAAAACTGCAAAGATTTCTACAGTGACCAACTCCTAAACTTATTTCGAGTCGCTCAAGAAGTTCACCATTTATTCATGGTGCTCTTTGAAACATGCATAATTCTATCTGTAGCTTCCTCTCCTGAAGACCAGATGGTTCTAACGAACGGTACAAAATTGTTTTTGTGACAAAACAAGCAAAATAAATCCTAGAATTTATTGTAGTTTTGGTAATCATTTGCAATATGGGAGAAATTCTATCGGGGATGAACGCTAAAACCATCGCCGTGACTTGGAAAGGCTTCCTAGGAATCACGCAGAAATTCTCGGACATTCTGCGAGTATCCATGGACTTGAAACTACCGTTTCAGACTTTGTCGAAGGAGATCCACCGAAATCTGACTTTGTTACAATTTGTACAAATATGAAATTATTTTGCTAGACGAAAATAAAAAATAACTTTGTTTAATTTCAGACAGATCCTCGTGAGAAAACCGTCCAAGGCTCAATGAAAATAACTGGATTTTTGTTTAGGGTTCTGCTTAAGTTACTGGAGAATTTTTTTGAATTATTCCCAAAAGTCTACGAGGAATTTATTGATTTTTGTGGAGAGATATTATACAGGTGAATTTACGTATTTACGACACAAGAATAACTCACTTTACATCAGCTCATAATTTTTGAAATTATTGGTTAGATTTTTACCATATCAGTTTTTTTTCCAATAAAATTCAAAGTCTAGAAATCAATCCAGTAAATAAAAAAGACGATGTGAAGATTTATTGTTGTTGTCTGCGGACAATTAAAACATGAATTTTCTTTGCAGTTTTCATCCTGACAGCTTTAGAAACAAGGGACACTCCGAACATGTTGTCGAATCAATAGATGCAACTATATTTAAAAGCATTGATGGGTTTTTGTTGAAATTAATAAAACAAGATGTGGTACGTAACTGAAAATGTACTTCACAAAAACGTGTTTAATTTTGTTGTTGTCTTACTTACAGGATTTATTTATATTACCATCAATGGAAGACAGAAGAAATTATCCTTTATTACTAAACGCCATGCTGAGAATAATGTTATCCATTGATCACGATTTTATTCCCACTGAAAGAATCTTAATGATTTTTCGGGGAGTTTGCCACAGTTTACGAAAAGGTAATAAGTTACTGAGACAATAAAAATTATGCCAATATGCAATTAAAGTTTGTTTTTTATTTGGACTTAATGAGAGATATTTCTTACAGAACAATTATAACCCAAATTATGTTGTTTTAGTTGCGGATTTTCCACAAGAAACCTTCGATGAGTTGGTAGTAAATTCCACAGCCGTTGTTTTGGTTTTCAATGATCAAATCGCCGCCGAAAAACTCTGCCAGTTTCTATTGCAGCAAGTACTGCAACCGCATTGTTTGTCTGCACTTTTCGCTGGTGAAGTTTTGGGTTTAGTGATTTGGTACAAGTTTTATTATGTATCTTATAAATTTTTATTATTTTGCATTTTTTGTAGGAACCTGCCGACGTCACAGGATTATTCAGAAATTGGTGTTGAAATTGGTTGTTTTACAAGTTGGCCACAGTTGGTTTTCTACAGACTGTTTTTACAGCGGATTTCCTCGCCGTTGTCGACTGTGGCGTGGATGAAAATCCAGAATGAGGTTTTACCTACACTAGAAAATAAACTGGACGCTGTTAAAGACATTAACCGTGCAATTTTGGCTGGGTTTCTGTCACTTGTGAGTTAATACAGCATATTAATTATTAACTTATCTTTACAAAACCGACATCATTTTCGTAAAAAATATTTAGTTCTGTGTCCTATCTAAACTTTTGTTTTTAGGCTAAGGATTTCCAAACACTATCCAAAATTACTCCCCCAAATAGTTTGGTTCAACCCCAACGCCGCCTCATTGACTGTTTAATGTATTTTTGGGGCTTCGATCCAAAAATTCTGCCAATGTCAAACAACTTAACGCGCTGGTTTTTCCTAAAGCAAATCCAATTGACCAAGTTGGTGTTTCCGAATTTCACCGCTCAAGAACTGCGGTTAATTTTGAATCAATTAGCAGTACTTTCAATGCAAGCACAATATAAATTGTTGGTTGCCGAATGTTTGACGTCGTTTCTATTGAAAACTCATCCGACCCCCCTCGGTGGTTATAGAAGCCTTATCGCAAAAATTTTATATAATTTACAGATGAATACCAGTGAGATGATCAGAGAAAATTCTGTGGAAATTGCGCAGTTTGTCACAGGGATTTCACAAGATTCATTCCAGAGCAATGTAGCAACAACACTAGTAACAAACGAATTCCGACATAAATGTTTAATATGGAAACGCGAAAACGGTGACAATGTGGAGGAACCTGTAGCGAAGAAATTGAAAGTGGAGACTGTTGCACTTGTCCAACAGGATTTGAACTTGGTGGATGATGTGTTGGTGAGAATTAAGGACGAAGTAAAGACTTTGGATAAAGTTTTGAAGAGCGGTGATGAGTTAACTAGGAAGAATATTGCTGATATTAATATTGTTGTCAGACAGTTGCAGAACTTTATAAGTTGACAAGGGAAAATGTTGTTTTGATTAAGTAAACGATTTGTTCTATTAAAATTTTTAATAAAATATAAGTAAGTGTACACTTATATACAAATAAATATTATTAAATTGTTAGTTTTCATTGTAAAATCATTCTTTATTGCTAATTTTTAGTACAAATACTTTTATAACATATTTTAATTATGTAGGCAACCAAGTGAATTCGGTGTATGTGTGGTAGCATACTTTCAAAAAATATTTGGGGATTTTGGTTTTTCACTGCGCGCGGTGTATAGCAGTTTTACTAGATATTCTATTATGATAGCAATGCTATACACTGCGCGCATTAATAGTATTAAATTTTGTACTAAAATTAGCCTCGTGGTAAACAGCTCTTACGGTTATTTCTCAAAAATGATTGTCTTATTTTTTCAAAAAGTGCTAGTGTTGTGTAGATAGATAATAATAATTAGGGATTTCCTTTGTGTTGGTACAACTGTCCCCTAAATCAAGTTATCCTAACCACACTTTATCTCAGTGCATGTCATAAATGTGCATGTTTTTGCATAATTTTCAATAAAAACTTCCACAACAAAATAATCCTCTTTTACAGTTTACATGTTTGAAAGCAATTTTTCGTCTGCTACTGCTCCAGCATCTGCCATAGCTTTCAAAATGGTGTCTTTGGAAGTTGAACCGGAATCTCCAGACGTGGACTCCGACGAAGATATTTGTGATTGCGACGAATTAACTCGACTATTTCCTGGTAGTGTACCAGTAACCGAGGAAGTAGTATCCAGAAACAGTTACATTTTGCACGTAAATGCGACAAAGTTAGTACTTAAAATGTTGTTACATAACCTCAACTTATACAATGTTGTTTCCCAGAAATTTTACACCGAATGTAGCCGTAGCCCTTTCAGACAACACATGCGAAGTGTATAGTCTGGACAACGAGCGTTTATCGAAAATTAACTCGGTTTGCGGACATTCAGACGCTGTAGTTTCTTGTAAATTTAGTCAAGACAACGATAATTTTCTTTACACAGCTTCAAATGATGGAAGTGTTAAACTGTGGGATATTAGAGATAAATCCAATAAACCTGCAGTTAATTTTGTAGGTAATGCAATTGGGATTTTGGTAAAAGTTCAGTTTTTCACGTTTTTTTTTTCAGATTCTACTAACGAAAAAGGCCCAAAACAGATTTCTTGCTTCGATGTTTCTAATAACGGAAGACTGCTGACTGCTGGTACAAACTTGCATAAAGGAGATGCTTATATATTGTTCTGGGATACAAGAAATCAAAACTTACTGGGGGGCTATTGGGAATCCCATACAGATGATATCACACAAGTACAAAGCAATATTTAAACACTTTCCCAGTTTTAATACATTTTTTGGTTCAGGTTAAATTCAACTCAAACGATATGAATAAACTGCTATCAGGATCCACTGATGGTTTGATAAATGTCTATGATTTGAATGAGCAGTCCGAAGATGATGCCTTGGTTGAATCTTTAAACACTGAATCGTCCATAGAGAAGCTAAATTGGTTTAGGATGAAGGGTTTTGATGCGATTAGTTGTATTACGCATACTGCTGAATTGCAGTTGTGGAAAGTGGACGGGGTTGAGCCTTACAAGTGCTTAAGAAGAGGAGATGTGGCTAGGGAAATAAAAGTAATTATCTTGTGAAATTAAGGGAGCACACAATCGATCCCTTTGCCCTCATGTTTGCTGCTCTAATAAACATTTTTCAGCGCAAATCAGAAAACTACACTTACATAGTTGACACCCATTCGACAGGAGAAAAGTTGTTGATTCTGGCTGGTTCTAATGCACAAGATGGGGAATGTCTACGGGGTTTTGAGATTACGAATAGTAGCATTGAACCAGCGATAGGATTCAAAGAAAATAATCAGCGAGTTCGGTGTAGCGACTTTAGTGAAAACGTAAGAGAATATTTTTTAATCGCATTGTTTCAAGTTTTATCAAATTGACTTTGTTACAAAGTTTAATGAAGATTTCATTTAGGAAGCCAGCACGAAATATTATTTATAATTGCTTTTTTTGTAGACGAATATTTTATTTACTGGGGGCGAAAAAGGAGTGCTGAATGTTTGGAAGATCATCCAAAGAATTTGAGCGAGAGAAGAAAGAACTAGTGCCTAAATAAATTTGTGGAGTGATTATTTTGTAATAAAATAAATGTCTGTATATATTTTTAGTAGTTTTCGATTTAAATTAAATAACTCACAATAAAAAAAATAGTTTATTTAATAAATAAAATGTGTCTAATAATAATATAATCCCATTGATAAATTATGAAAATAATAACATTGTATAATACTGCAAAGTGCATCAACGCTAAATAAAACATGAACAATCATCGTTTACTATCTATTAAAAAATCGTTTATTTTATAATTAAATATTTGGTATTACTTAAAGCTTGTCATCCAAAAACTTATGCTCTAACATTAGAAATTTGCATACTATTAAGATTTTCATCTTCTATTACGTCGGTTTGTATAACAGCATCAATTTGTTGCACATTATCCAATTCCTCTGCGGTTTCGCTTAAACAAGCATCACAACAGTTACAGGCATCAATCACAATTAAATTAAAAGCTTCTGGTTGGTCTGCATGAATATGATGCCCTGCCCCTTCCACAACCTTATGATAAGAAAACGGTAATAATAAACAGTTTGTTGTTGTAAAATTTAATGAATTTTTACCTGTATATTTACGTAGGAATCAAGCCTTTGTTCCTTGATAACGGGACCAGGGGATTTGTCCATCCACGAATCAGAACCATAAATAATAGTTAAAGGAATGTTCTTTTGTAGATTATGGATGCGATTCACCATTGGATTCTTCGGAAACGCGTAATCCTTAATCATGCTATGAAACGCGGTCTCCCCTCTGAAACATATTATTATCCATATGGAAAGACTGTTTTCTTAATTTAAAAAAAACTTACGTAGGTTTTCTAGTATTGCATTGGTAAATATAATGGGAAATTATGTCCTTATCTGGAAGTTTCTCTGAATATTTCTCCGAGATATCCGATCGTACTTTCTTTACCAGCCACGGCCCTAAAAACATTACCTACATTATTTATCCTTCTTCTCATTGTTTTATTCCAACAAACCTATGGGGCCCACTGCCCTTACAGTAGCAAGTGGATTGAAACGAGCCAAGGGAACGGCTAGGGCTTTTATCCACAAAGGTGGATTGAAATTTTCAGGTTTTCCAGTGAAACCCCATGGATCAACCAGGATTAAATGTTTAACACGTTCCGGGTAAGTAAGCGAATAACTTGTGGCCAAATAACCACCGAAACTGTGTCCTAACAAAATAAATTTGTCCAATTGGGCATTCTTTCTCCATTCCTCGATTGACTCCACCATTTGCTGCTCAGCTTCCGAGCTTTCTGCACTGAAATTGGGCCGGGAGGAACGACCAAATCCTGAAAAATGTAATAAGTTTAAATTGTATAAATGCGGCTTTAGGTTTAGCTGGGATACGAACCAAACAAGGAGAAATCTGATATTTTGAAACTGTTTTAATTTTTATTCGAAATTTAACCATACCTAGTAAATCCAAAGCGTACACTGGTCGATTTTCCGCAACAGCGTCTAAATTCAAGCACCAAAACCCGACGCCAGCTGCAAACCCGTGCAGCATAACCAAAGGAGTGTTTTTTGACTCCTCGTTGAGGGCGATAGTCCAAATTTTGTCTTCAGTTCCCACATTAGAGCCGATAGGAACAAACCATCCTTTGTAGGCAGTTTTTACGACTAAAACCCAACAAAACTAGTTAAAAATTGTTTTAAAAAATAAGCACTGTCATTTACCTTGTAGGATCCGTTTCTCTAGTTCGATTAGTTTGCTTTCGGAAAACTTTGTCCAACAGCCTTTTTCCAAATTGGCATTTTCTACGTTGTCTGTTTCAGTCATATTTGTACTTGGTGTTATTATTATTAACTCTGGTTATACAGGGACGTTAAGTTATAGGCGCAACAGTTTCGTTTGTAATGTTTCAGACGATTGCATGACGAATTACAGACAAATCAGATAATAATAGTAATTTACTATTAATCGGGGGAATGAATTGACAAAAATTTAAACCTTGAAAATATGAGAACTGCTTGACAGCAAATCACGGGTGACAGCCGAAAATTTTAAACAATAACGTAATTTATGCTTCTTCTTCTACTGCATGTAAAAATACCGTTTTTGAATTAGCGTATTTCTTTGAATTGCAGAGAATTATATAGATTAAATAGTTGTTATATAGTACATATATAATTTACTTTACGCTTGCTAAATGACAAAGAATCAATCATAAAAATTTTACTTTACGCACGTTGTGTCCCGGGAAGGCAGCCAAGAGCACGTGCGCAACTTTGCTCGCCCACGCCCTCGCCCCACAAGTGGACATGCTCATGCTTCAAGCCCCGTCCAATTTACGTCAGATATCAGTTTTTTTAGGTTAGGTTCAAATCTATTTTCGGTGCACAGTAAAGAAAATCCGCTTTATTAATTATGCAAATAAATAGGTAATAGTGATTGTTGAATGGAAAATGTCACAATTAATGCTGATTATAGCTGCGGCACATCTAGTTTACTGTCCTTTTACAAAAGTTGAAGAGAGCTTTAATTTACAGGCTGTACACGATATTCTGTATCACAGATTTAACCTTAGCCAGGTATGTAAATAAGATTGTTTGTGTTGGTGTTGTGTGATGTGGGAGTTTTAGTACGATCATCTCGAGTTCCCTGGTGTGGTGCCCCGGACGTTTCTTGGGCCCCTTTTTGTGTCCTTCGCAGCCTCACCTTTTGTATTTCTACTACAGTTCTTCGAAATTAGCAAATTTTGGGCTCAATACATTGGTGAGGTAAAAAAGAAATCAAGCTTAAAGGTTAAAAGAAATTTATTTATTTCAGTGAGAACCACTTTGGCTGTATGTGTGATTGCTGCGTTTCATATTCTAAGCAAAACTTTGGAAAAACAATTCGGTTCTAAATGGCTACAATGGTTTATAGCGATAACTGTAACACAAAGCCATTTTATGTTCTACTTAAGCCGTCCATTGCCAAATATATTTGCCTTACCACTCGGTAAAATCGTCCCAACTTTCTTTGTAACTTTTCAATTAAGTTATTAAATCGTTTCAGTATTACTAGCACTAGATGGTTGGTTGAACAATCAACAGAAAAAATTCGTACTGTTTTCCGGGGCTGCCATTATAATATTCCGTTCAGAGCTAATTTCTTTTATGGGTATACTACTTTTGTATGATATATTTTACCAGCGTATAACTTTTAAACGGTAGGTCAGTACTAACTACCTATTAGAAAAGTTTTATTACAATAAATGTGTACCTACCTCATTTATTGGGATTATGGGATTTTTTAGATTGTTCCAAATTGCCATACCGGGGGGAATTGGGTTGTTACTGTTGTCTGTTGTTGTCGACTCTCTATTTTGGAACCGGCCTCTTTGGCCTGAAGGCGAGGTGTTATGGTTTAATACGATTATGAACCGGAGTATTGATTATGGAGTATCCTTTTTAAACGCACAATTTAAGCCAACAGTTATTAATGAAATTTCCAAATTATACAGGGTGTCCCAGGATAGACACGAAATATTTTTACATATGATTCTTGAATACATTCTGCATTGTCCTGAATTTATTCAAGAATCACATCTAAAATATTTCGTATCTGTCCTGGGACACACCCTGTATGTACAGTAAACTTACTAGCCTTTGATATTGTAGTAATTTCTTTGTATTCATGACTAGAAGTTGTCTCAATATATTTAAACACGCTTGATATAATTCTTAATATTTTACACATTAGACATCTCCATTTTTCTGGTACTTCTACTCTGCCATACCTCGAGGAATGGCCGCATCCGTGGTACTACTTCCCATAGGTTTCTATTTAGATGAGCGAGTACGAAAGCTTGTCATACCCGCTCTATTATTCGTCTTCGTTTATTCGTTTTTGCCTCATAAGGAGCTACGATTCATCATTTATGTTTATCCCTTTTTGAATGTAGCAGCTGCAACCGCTTGCCACAGAATGTAAGTAAAACTACCTAAGGGAAAAATGGATCAGACCTCCGACTCATTTTTTATTGGTTATAGTTGGGAGAATCGCCATAAGAGCCCCTTAAACTACGCTCTATCCCTTGGCGTTTCCAGCCATCTCTCAGCCAACGTTATCTTCACGTTATTTTTGCTCAGCATATCTGGAACGAATTATCCAGGCGGTACAGCAATTTCCCACTTGCATCGACTAGCAAAAGACGAAGGAAATGTTAGCGTACACATCGCTAATTTAGCAGCTCAAACTGGCGTGTCCAGATTCACTCAAATCAATTCCAACTGGACGTACGTATAATATTATCAAATAAGACTAAATCGGTAATTTTTTTGGTTTAGTTATAGTAAAATGGAACATTTGAAGCCGGGTTGTGCTGAGATGTACCAGTTTACTCATTTAATTGCCGAGGCCAAAAGTAAATTTTCTACGAATTTAAAACCTTACTTATCCACCCACGATATAATCGATACAATTGAAGCGTTTCATCAAATTTCCTTTAATTATTTTACGATTCCTCCTGTGAAAATTAAAACTAAGCCTGTTTTATTTATCTTAAGACGTAGGGAGAATTACAAGGATATGCTGCAGGTACAAGGGGATATGCTACAGGAAAATTCAAATGAAGACTACCGAAGGTTTGAAGATGATACTCTGGAAGATGAGGACCTAGAAATGGAAAGAGATATTGTAACTAAAGTGCCAATAGCTGCCAAGGCGACAAAGACTGTAGATGAAGAATCTACTACTGAATCTGAAGAAAGCGAGGGTAGTAAAAATATAGAAGACCGCATTAATTTGGATACTATTTCCAAGGAACAAGATGCAAAGGAGCTTGGAAAGCCAACGATAAGTAAAGAGGAGGTTTATAAAACAGAGGAACGCTTACCCATGGAACAAAGTGACAAACAAGAACCAACACCGCAAATAAAAAGCGCAGAAACATCTTCAAAGGAAGATGGTTCAAAGAGTAAAATTTATAAACAGAAAGTTCGCCGCCCTAGAGAGTCGGACGAAATTCAAAAGAAAGTTTCAGAAGAAAGTGATGACGTTTCAAATACTGAAAAAGTGACACACATTTCGGTGGAATCTTCTACATCAAAACCCCCAGTTTTTAAGCAAAAAATTATCCGATCGAAAGTCGTTACCGAAACGGAGATCACTTCGGAAGAAAGCGTTACGTCAACTGAAAGCGAGCATATTCCAGTGGATGTTAGACCAAAAACTAGAGTATTGAAGCGTTCCAAAGAAAAACTGGAAGTAACTCCAGAGGAAAGTGAAGATGCTACAGAAATCGGTGGAAATGAACCAGAGATTTCAGTAGAGTTTGTGCCAAAAACTAAAATATTAAGACGTTCCAAGCATAAACTAGAAGCAGTTTCAATTGCAAATGAAGAGCAATTAGTAGAGCAAGATCTAGATGAGGAATTAGTACCAAAAACTAAAAAATTTCCAAGAGATAAATCAGAAGTAGTTTTAGATAATCTCCAAGAGCCAAATGAAACAGCTGCAGAAGACCATGAAAAACACGCGCGTGTTTTAAGAGAAGCAGTGTCAAAGCCAAAAATTTTTAAACAGAAAATTGTACGATCAATAAGTGAAGTGGAACAGCCGCAAAAGGCGAAAGAAATAAAAGACGAAGATATTTCCATGGAAAAATCACTGGAAAATCGACAGAACGTTAAGCGAAATATTAAACGGATCATCCAGAGATACAGGCGAAAGAAATTTGATGAACAAGTCCAACCTCATACCAAAGAAACTATTAAAAAGATAATCGAAGAAGAAAAAACGAAGCAACGAGAAGAACTAAATAAAATCCAACAGCAGATCCTGGATATAATCGAGAACAATCCGAACATTGTAAACAAAGAACTAATAAAAACCCGACTGCAAGAAACTGTGATCAATGAACTAGTCAATGCCATCGACCATAAAATTCACGAAAGTCCATTTAAGAATGGCCGGAAAGCGAAAAAAATCATGGATACTTTGGAGATTAATAAGCGTTTTCCCGAACAAAAAAAACTGAGCAAACGTACAGAGGAAATAATTGTGGAAAGTGAAGAAGGAAGTGGATATGAGGTAGAAATAGTGGAAGATCGTGGTAGTGCAGATGAGGAAAGTTCCAAAATAGCGTTTATGAAGAAGTTTAAGAGAGCCAATGAAAAACTGGACAGCATCATGACAATCATTGACGAAATTGTCGATACGATTGAAATAACAGATGAAGACAGCGATGAAAGTAGATAATGTTCAGGGTGTGTTAATTTATTACTGGATTAAAATTGAAATAAATATTGTTAATTCGTTTTCTTGGATTTTATTTATGAGTTAGGTAGTTTTATAAAAAATCCATAGATGCTTCTATAAATATTTATACCTATTGAAAGTTTCAGAAAATAATCATCGTAAAAACTTTCAAATTTTTCAAGTTCCTTTAAACATGCTAAGAGTTCATGATTTGTAAACAAGGTAAGTACAATGAAAATGGTTTAAAGTGTACAGGTATATTAGATGATATCTTTTATATTTATGGGTAGGTACTTTATTTAAATAAAAATATTAACAATACATCTGCTTCATTAAGACATGGTACATTTACTACGGAATCAAACTCAATGAGTTTATTCTTTAATATCATATGCCAAAGTGTAGCACAAATGACCTCCCCACGCGACCCCGCCCAACACTAGAGCCGCAGTAATTTGATACAAAATCCTGTCTCCGAATCCACCCTTGACGTGTACAGGGGTACCATCGTCTATCTGTATTAAAATGCCCGTAAGTTTTGAGCGCTATCGTATTATTAAACTATACTTACACCAAATTTCTTTTGAATTTCCTTCAGCCTTAGTTGTTTGCTACTGGCGCTTTTCGTCACGGCAGATTTGCTGAATGCCCTAACGAGGGGCAAAATTTTCTGAAAAAATTATTCGGTTAGTGATTACGTAAATAACAGAAACTTGTTGTTTAGGTTGTTCAAATATTGTCTAGGGTATTATGCATATTACTACATCAAATACCAATTTTATTTGTTGTTATTAGATTATTATTACTATATTATTAAAAATAGTTACCATGGAATTGTTCATTTTTGGAAAATAAATTTTCTGGCAGCTTATCAATAAATGTGTGAAGTATGCGAAATGTGCATACCAACGTGCTGACCTTTTCACCAAATATCCCTAGAATGTTTGGCAGGAATTAGAGAAACACTTAATCTAAATGCAATCTTTTACAGGTACATACTCCCTGTTTTATTATAAAAAATATACCTAATTAACACATTTCAGACAGTCAAAAAAATTAAATTAGTAAAGAAAATACTTCTGGTGAAGAAGAAGAGTATATTTGTTTGTTTGGTTGCCTATATTCAGGCTAATTTTTCCTACCTCGTTTTTACTTTCTTATACGAAGTATAAGGAAGTATAGTAATCGTGATTTTTTCGACTTCGAGATTTTGATGGATTTACACGTTTTGAGGGCCCCTGAATCCATTCTGACCATTTTCGCCATGATGTCTGTCTGTGTGTGTCTGTCTGTCTGTCTGTATCCACCATAACTCAAAAACGAGTTATCGGATTTGATTCAAATTTCATATTTAAGAGTTTGAACAAAATTGTGGGTGCCACATATCAATGTTTTTCATCTAGCACCAAAACAAGGGACACTTACCTGAAGACATTTTTAGGTTTTTTAAGAATATCTTGAAAAATAAACATTTTATGAGATTTTTTTATTCTTTAACATTGATTTAGAATTGAATTTTGAACAAATTTTGTTTGAACTTTTTTTTTAAATTTCGTCAAAAAAATTTCAAAAAAACTAGATATTCTTAAAACACTTTATATTTCTCATAGCGCGCGTTGATAGTTGAATTCGATGGTCGAGGTAGACCATGTGTCTCATTATATGTATGGCTGCCAAACGGAAGGTCCCTGGTTCGAATCCCAGAAGGAACGGACCATTAGTTTTTTTTTTATTTTACTGGTTTCTATGGTACCGAAAACAATAATAATGAATAAATAAATGTAATTTCATATCGGGAGATTTTTTTAAGTGAGCAATAGGTAAAAAATCTAAAATAAAGCACATTTTTGTCGTAAAATTCGGTTATAATGAATGGGACAATGACAGATTTATGCGTATTGCAATAAGTGCGACAGAGACTATTTGAAAATTGCTGGAAACCCTCAAAATTTTTAGAAGAAATTTAACTTAATTTCTTTAGGAAAAGTAATTATTGTGATACTATCCGTAAGTATAAGAAAGTCATGTGTTGGGCACAACAGATATTTTACCCTAATAACGTGGTTTTTAGTTTAAGGAATTTTTAACTTTTTCTAAAAAATTGTGTTACTAGTCCAAACATTCCTACACAATGGCCGGTTATAGAGTGGCATATTCCTGCGACGAAGACAAGAAAATAATTCAATATATTATTGACCACGACGGATTTTGCTCCCTTAAGGGAAGGGCCTTTTGGCAAAAAATGGAGGGAGCAAGAATCTTAGGGAGAACATGGCAAAGTATGAAGGAAGGGTTTCGAAAACAAATCATCAACAGACTGAATTTGCCACAATATGCACTGGATCAAGAGATGATCAGGAAACTACATGATGGTTACAATAACAATAAATTGGAAGCCCCAAATGATGATATAGAAAATAAAAAAACTGAATTGGAATGCACTGAATGGTATGATTGTGAATAAAATGTGATTAAAAATTTACTGCTTGCTTATTATATGTTGTATAAAAATATATGTTTTATGAGAATTTTGAGTTTTTATTTTGAAGAATGACAGAGAAGTGAAACTTTTTTACTATTCTAGTAAAATCGTAGTAGGTAAGAAGAATATTTAAAAACATACAATTTTTGTGTATTAACTTCGATTTAAGTTCTATAATTTAACGACAGTTATTCTTGGAAAGTATTTTTGGAAAAAAATCAATTTTAATTCGCGCGTGTTTTAGTTCAAATTTATAACAGTAGATGTCACAATTTGGATTTTACTTTAGTGATAGAAGAAATCTTTTGTTATTTAAAAAGATACCACCCAAATTTTTTTGATTTATTAGCAAATCGAAGACAATATGAATAAACTACAGATAATTTAAATAGTACTTTGGGATTAATTAATTATCTTTTTGTATAAATATTAGTTAAAATTTAAATAAATTAGGCGTCGTGTTGGTAAAATGTTAACATTGGCAGCACTGAAATTTCACCAGATCAGATCAGATGATTCAGATGAAAGTGAAGCTAGTTATCTGATGTTCTTCAGTCGTTTTTAAGTTTAACGTATTTAGACTTTTGCACGATGGCAGGTTACAAAGTGGCGTACACCTTGGAGGAAGATAAGAAAATTATAAAATACATAATTGACAACGACGGATTCAACTCCCTGAGAGGCAAAGTATTTTGGGAGAAGTTAGAAAAGGCAAACATATTAGACCGAACTTGGCAGAGCTTGAAGGAGCACTTTAGAAAACAAATAATCCACAAATTGTATTTGCCGAAGTACGAATTGGAACCAGATATGATCAAAAAGCTATACAATAGTTACAACTATCCTGACGGGGAACCCCCAAAGAAACACAAGCCACGAGCACGAGCGTCGGAGGAAGACAAAAAGAAACGAGGAATAGAATGGTCTGAGTGGGACGATATGGCAAGCAGCAGCGACTAGACAAACTGCAATCTGCACTGGCAACTCCCAACCCATAAGAATGATTAAAATTTAAACTTTTTTTTTTATTGTTTTGAGTAGAATGTAGGATTTAAACGTTCTTTTTAACCCTTTTGTTTAGTTATAGTTATTATTTATATAAAAATATATGTTTTATACTTTTATGAGAATTTGACTTTTTTTTTATTTAATATTTACGTCCTCATATTTTCAAAAAATATCTGTGTCCAGCACATGACTTTCTTATATGATGTGATACAGTTCTAATCACGTGCACTCCACATCCGATATTTTATTAATATAAAAAAAAGCACATTTATTACTTACCTATTATTTAGAAGAAAGTCAAAATCATGTACCTACAACTTTTTTGAAGAAGCATAAGTTCGAAAAAATAAAATTGGTAATTCTATTTTTTAATTTAATTAATTAAAATTCTCCTATTAGGAATAAAGCAATTGATATTTAAACAATTTTTAATATTTATATAATTTGTATAAAATACACTAAAAAGGTAAAAGAAACTGTATATGAATCGGTGCTTTATATTTAAATAGTAGCGCGACCTCCACGCTCAGCAACATCCACGTAATCGTATCTACTTTTACTCCTTATCCACCAATTAAACTACATTACCAACTAAAATACTTGAGCCCAAATAAATTATACACTCTAAGCACATTTATCTCTTAATTTTAGTCCGTCGTTTTACTCTCTTGTACCTAGCAAGCTCCCCCTCGAAACTTTGCGGCAGTGCCCCAAACAAATCCTCATCGGACATATCAATTAATTTTTGCGCCTGTTGAGGCTGTTTGAGAACCCGCCGCCTCCGCCTAGCCACCGGCTGCAACATGCTGCGCGCCCGCACCGCCAACAAATGCTTCTGGGCCACTTCGCCTCCATGCTGGGCTGTGAGCTCTTGGAAACTCTGCCGTTTGCGCCGGTACAACTTATCTTCGTTGAAAGGAGTTAGTTTATAAATCCTGGGATGCAAATCGAGATAGTAATTCCCCGATTGCCATTTATTGTCCTCGGTTTCGTCTTCGACTTCTTCGGCGTCTTCGGCATTTCGTTTCATCAACATTGGGTAATTGTCTTCGTAATCGTCGTGGTTGTCGTTGATAGTAGCGATGTATACGCGGCGTTTACTGCAAGGTGACTATATTAATAAATTGGAAAAATGAGATACTTATCAAAACCCAGACAAAATCGTAGATTTTAGCAAGAATAAATCGCGAAAGGGGCTCTGTATAGTTGATTAGTAAAATAAGAATTTGGGGAAATAAAATGAACTATAGGTATACCTAAATAATGTATGTACATACTTTCCCAATGAAATCAATAATGATTTTTTAAATTATTAGCATACCTCTTCATAAAATATGGTAAAATGGTATAATATTTATAAGTTATAACGTGCCAATATTTTATAGGCTGTGGTCAAAAAAAAATAGATCCTAGTTTATGAATTACACATCATATAGAAAGAAACATTGGTGAAAACATCTATTCACCTTAGTGCTCCATCTAGCCTTTTGTCGTTTAAGCGCGTCCGCCGTAAAATAGCGTTAATTTCTTCATCTTCATAGTTCTCTCCTTCAAAATCTGCAATAGGGACGTGCGAGTTTTGGCCAAAGGTACCACAAGAAGTACCACAACCTTGCCCTTGGCTGTTTTGGTTATTGTTATTGTTATTATTGCACATGTTGCAGTTGGTGTTGTCATTATTGTTATTCCCGTTGCTATTACCACAACCTTCACCACAGCCCACTTTTGAGTCAACGAATTGTGCGTCATTTTCATCATTGTCATCTACATCTTGTATTTCGCGCTTATTATGATTCTTGTTGAATTGGTTCTCTTCGGTATAGTCCAGATCTTGGAGTTCACGCTTTACACGAATCTTATTGTCAACCTCTAATTGTTTTTCTTTGATTCCGTCAATATCTTCCTTTTCATCACTCTTGTATTGTTCATCTTTATCATCTTCACCTTCTTTTATTGCAAGCTTAGTGTCGCTTTCCAATTGCTTAAGCTTCCGAATTTTGAATTTGCTGTTTGTAAAATCATCAGCAAACTGTACATCTCTTCGTCTTCGTATATGCGGTTCTAATTTTTCCTCACTGTTCATATTGGGATCCAAACTTCCACTTTCCGCTTCTATAAGTGTGTTGCTACTGATAATTTGCCGTTTTTTTCTTAACATTTTGTCTTTCTTCAAAGCTTTAATCTCTTTTTTCACCTGTTCTTTTAGCGCCCTAATCTTCTCCTGAATGTCTCTTTGTACACGCTTTTCATAATTCGTAATTTTGGAATTCGATTGATATAATGGTGATTTGTTTCCAGTGACTTGCAACTCACCGGATTTCTCCAAATTTTGAACAACTGCTGGTTTTTCGCGTTTTCCTCGAAAACAGTTACTTGTAGTTGAAGATGGTTGTTTGCTAGACTGTTCTACGCGTACTCTTGTCGACTTGTCATCATCACGTTTAATCCTTTCTTCGTATTTAACTAAGCTAATCCTATTGGTGCCATGCTCTAGATTCTCGTCTTCATACAGCACCTCCCGTTTTTCTTCTTCTTGTTCATTATCTTCAATTAAACCCATGTCATTTAAAATATCCTGCAGCTGATCCTCTACTTGCAAATCTTCAGTTGCTTTTGGTTGAGAATCTCTTTTTACTATAGCTTGCTGTTTATTTTCCTTGTCCAAATCACTGGCGGAGGCCAGTCTGCTGTTTATTTTAAATTGAGTAAAAATCGATGGATATTTATCATCAAAAAACCGATCTTTAACTTCTCGTTTTTCGTCTGCAAATGGCAAATAATCCTGTCCTAATAAATCTGCGTATGAGTCAGATTTTTGGTCATCTTCTTCCATTTCCACCACCAGCTTACTTCCACCCACTGGCAGTAATTTAAAACTGTCTTTGTATGGCTAGAAAAAATAACGAAAAGGAACTTTTCAACTCGTCGTCGTATTTAATTTATAAATATAAGTACTTGCAAAATACCAATAGGTTCTTGATTTCTGTACATAATGGCGCATTCTTTCTTCAATCCCACTGGTTGCTTTTCATTTTGGAAGTATTTGGTACTTTGGAATTCTTTACTTTCAGGGAACTTGGATTTGTGGTGGGAGTGATATGGATTTGAAAAGGCAACGTCGCGCTGTTTTGCTCTATTTCTACAAGAAAGTGCGTGAAATAAAAAAGATCTGTTAATGTATTTACTTACCTGTCGTTGGTGAATTTGTGGGTGGATAACAATTTGGAAAAAGCACATTTGTCGAACAAAAGTGCAATTGTGGCCCAGAATATGAAGACATTCGTGTACATAATATAAGTAAACTGTATATTTTAATGTCACATTGATCTTAAAAACTTTGTCAGTTTGGGCAGTGGCCTGTCAAATTTCTACGCTTTTGTGATATGTATTTTGAAAAAGTGAGTGTGGATCTCAAAAAATGAGTAGTAATAAGTCTTTGAACTAAAATATAAAATTTGACGACAGGTTTTTAAACTTTACTTAATTTTTTTATATCTCACTGTTTAGATTTAGATAGGTATAAATAAGTGTACTAAATTAGAAACAAGAATCTGGACTAAAGAACTTTATTGTATTCAGATTAATAAATATTTAATTACTATAAACTAACATCTTAATTAAACCAGAATCCTACATCAAATAATAACTTATACCTACATGAAAAATTTGTCTAATATTATACTTTTTCTTTGTTGTCTTCAGTAGTTTCCTTATTTTCTTCAGTCGCTTCTTCAGTTCTTGTAATTGGTATTTCCGTAAACTCCCCCTGCTTACTACCAAGCACTTTTGGAACAGTTATGGTCAAAATTCCATCCCGAGACATTTTTGACTTCAGTTGATTTGCATCACTTCCTTCAGGCAAAATATATCTTCGTACAAAATGTCTTGAAATATACCCATGCTCGTCCTGCTTTTCTTCATGTTTTCCCTCGATGATGACTACATTTTCGTTTGATAATTTAACGGTAATTTCTTCTGGTTTAAATTCTTTAACATCAAATTTAGCAATAACTTTATCTTTATCTTCATTAACGGTGGTAGTACTTGGATTGCGCCTAGAATTATTCAAATTTAGGTTTTTCAAATAATTCTGAAGAATATTTTCCGGGTCCAGTGTTGATAAAATTGATAAACATTCGTTTAGGTTTATTGATGGATGAAGGTAACCAAAATCGTCGAGTAGTGGACACGCTGCCATTGTAGATTTTTGAATTATTATTAAATAAATATAACGATAACTGTTTTACACTATAGTAGGTAATTTAACTAACTGTTTAACACTTCTTTTTTATTTTTTTTATACTTGTAGCAAGCACAATTCGTTATTGGTTTCAATGTGGAACTGAATATTTGCGAGCTATACAACTTTTTAAATATACCTATAGAATAATCTAGATAATTAAATATTTGATTGTAACAAAGCGCGCAATCCTGCTGGTCATGCGCGGCGTATTTTCTCGAAGTTATAGTTCGTGGGATGTTATTTCAATTTTCAATTGCATATCATTGCATCAGAATTACAATGCATGATTTATATTCGTCATTTTTGGAACAAGAAAATTATTTGTTGACAATAATAATATTCTTTACATTACAATAAACTATTAAAATGTAAAGTTGGAGCAAAACTAATCATCTAATGGATTCATAGTTTTTTATATTAAAATTATTTAATGCCAAAATAATAGGTACCAAAAAATTTAAAATTAGAATATTTCTGAAATGGATTCACTATAAATTTCATGTGACTGTTTTTAATATCTAATTTAGTAGAAAAATATATTACTTATAGAGGCTTTTTTTAAATTCTTCTTCATCATCATCCAAAGACGATTTTATTTCTCCAGTAAAGTTTTTTTATATTATAAATTTTTTTAATGTTTTTCAATCTATTTAAGTAAAATGAATAATAAATTCGGAAACAAATAATTATTCTAAATTTAAATCAAGAATGGTTTTATATGTTAATTGTTAAATATGCCTAAAACTTTTGGACATTAAATTAGACGCCAAAATAAAAGTTGAGCATAATTATGCTTTGTAATCCATGACTCCATGCTGATGTGTAATAGAAATTATCGAACGAACTGTTGTATTCGAGAAAATACGCGCATGACCAGCAGGAATACGCGCGTACTTCCAATCAAATTTCAAATAATCCAGACTATTCTACAGTGGTATTTAAAAAGTTGTACAATTCTGAAATTATTAGTTCGACAGCAAACTTAATACGACTTATATTATATTACAAGTGAATTTAATTTAAAAATTTCAAAACCAACCATGGCATCGTGCTCTTCTCGTCCCGACGACTTTGCTCACTTTCTACCATCAATAAACCCAAGCGAAGTATTATCAGTTTTATCATCACTGGGCCTGGAAAATATTCTTCAGGATTATTTGAAAACCTTCAATTTGAATAATTCTGGAACCAGTCCAACTACTGGAGACAAAGTGATTGCCCATTTTGATGTGAAAGAATTTAAACCAGAGGAAATAAGTGTTAAATTATCAGGCGAAAATATAGTCATTGAGGGTAAACAAAAAGAAAAGCAGGACGAGCATGGGTATATTTCAAGACATTTTGTACGAAGATTTGTTTTGCCTGAAGGGTGTGATTCAAGTCAGCTTAAATCGAAAATGTCTTCTGATGGAATTTTGACAATAACTCTGCCGAAGGTGATTGGAAACCAACAGGGGGAATTTAGAGATGTACCTATTGTTAAAATGTAAATTTACGTAAATAGTGATTTATAAGTACTTTTAGCATACCTTAACATTTTTAAGTAAATAAAACTATCTTTAATTAATAATAATTTATAGTAAAATAAAAACAATTCGTGTATAAACTATTTTTAATTTTTTTAAACCAATCAAATTCCATGACGTTTAAGAATTAAAGAAAGTATTTCAATATGTTTAAATATTAGGAGAAATAAAGACAAATAAAAATACGTAGGTAATTTTTAGTGTTACCAACTCTTAAATTGGAACCATTGAATTAAAAATTGACTAATCTTTTTATGGATATTAATGCAAATTTTAAAACACCAGTAAATGTTTCAGTGGTTTATCAATATGCCTTCTTTGGTTAAATTGGTCCTTTGAAAATCGCTTCAACACCGGCGCATCCACCAAAATACAAAGTGCTGTTTGTGAAATGTTAATTTTTTAATCATATAATTTCACTAAAACTATAAAATTTTAATTAGTTTTAAGGTTTTTCAAAGTTTCTACAAGAAATAAACAATTCAATTTGTTATAAAATAATAGTTTATTAAAATTATCTACAAATCTTTGTTTTTTTTTCTCACCTCTCATATAAGTTGAACCTTATTTGGTGGTGTATCCAGTTGATTTATTTACATTTATCCCCATTTTGACCTTTTAACTTGAGCTAAAAGGAAATGGGTGTTAAGACAATATAAACAGAACCACCAAAACACAGAACAAAAGGTAAAAAGAAGTAAATAAATAAAATAAAATACTAAATTATAAAAGTTTTTATTTTGGGTTTTATACAAGCATTTAGCAAGCTCAGTTTCGTACAAAAATATATAGAAACATAAAAACTTTCTGACAAAAAAAGCATTAAAATGTTGGATAGAATATAAAACCCAGAAACCGTAAGCTAAAAATAGCTACTTTTTAATTAATAACTTTTTGCAAGATACCTTCTACCATTTTTCTTTGTTATTGTTATAGATAAATTTGTAAAAAAATATTTTGAATATCATATTATTAACAACAATTTATATCGGTTTTTACGGGATATCACAAGTTAAAAATAAAATAAGAAAAATAATTGTTAATTAGCAGTCTATAATTATGTAAAATGAATAAAATAATGCACTTTTTCTACTTAGTCACCACTGGCGGCACTGGCATGTAGAATTTGTGTGACTTGGTGTCCCTAGTGTGCTTGAAGGGCCCTTTGGGAGCATCTACAAGCACCGCAGGACAAGGCCCAATATTCCTCGGCGAGTACTCCTTCTTGTAAGACGTCACCACATGTACACTACTATCTCCCAATGTTATATTCGACACATTCGACCTCCTCGACACTCTTTCTACTCTTTGTACATTCTGCTGCCTTGTAAACTCCCCATAAGATTTAGCCTCGGACTGTCCATAGAAATGTCCACCAACCGACAAATTATCCTTCCGGACAATTTTCTGTGGTCTCTCCACGACTTGGTATTGAGCACTTCGCCTGGTACTAGCTTGAGCTTGAGATTCTTGAGTCGAACGATGCATGGAACTAAGGCTGTGTCTTTCGCTGTTTTGTACCGCGCGGTACTGCCCTTGGTCATGGATGTTGCAGACAGATTTGCGCATGTCTAATGCGGCGCTACTTGTCGCGTGCAAGGCTTCGGTGGATGTATGCATACCTTTACGATGCAGGATTTGATTGTTAATTTCTTCGGAACTAACAATATTTTTGCGATGGTGTGTTGATTGTGATACGTTTTTAGATGACGAAGAATGCTGTAGGACTTGATGGTTTTCCACATGGCTTTGTGATGAGGACTTGTGGATTTCCCCATTGGTAACATGTTGGGTCCTCTGTTCAATCTTACCAGTCGTATTCTGTTTTTCTTGCATCTGTTGTTGTTGACCACTTGTAGTTGTCGTTGTTTTCCTTGTGGTTGTCACTATAGTACCATCAGCCAAAGTTTTCGTGTCACTTGTGACATTTGTCTGAGTGTTTCCTGTAGTCTTTGCCACATCAGCCACTTTTTCCACTTGTGTCTTCTTCTGCTCAGATCGTCTGGTATAAGTATTGTAGTTTGTTTGGTTTGTGGTCTGCATTAAACTGGTGTCATCCCCAAGACTAATATGCGATTCCATGTGGCGACGATTGTTAATAATTGTACGACCAGCTGGACTGACAGCTGGTGAAGGACCGTTTTTCTTTGGAGTTCTTTCAAAGGTTTCCTTAGTGGTTGTAGTGCACTCCATTCTTCCACTTCCAACTTTAAGAGAGTCTTCATGTTTCTTAATTTCCGCTCTTTCGCCACGTACAACTGTGTACTGCGATTTAGCCATAGTTGTATCCTGGAATTCTCCAGTCATCTTCAAATTATCCTGGTGTCTTACGACAGCAGCTCGATCCCCTGGTTGGTATTTAGGTTTAGTAGGAGTTTCAAACTCACCCTCGGGCCGTAAGTTATCTTGTGGTTTCTTCGGTGTCGGTCTTTCTCCGGGTTGGTATCCCGGTTTTTGAGGTCTGTCGAAATCACCTTCAGGACGTAGATTATCGTTGTGCCTAATAGGAGTGCGCCTTTCGCCTGGGCCAATTTTACTTGGACTTGGACGTTCAAAATTGCCTTCTGGATGTAAATTGTCTTTAGGTTTTCTGGGGCTTGGACGTTCACCTGGGCGATAACCTGGCTTTTCAGGCCTGTCAAAGTCACCTTCTGGTCGTAGGTTATCGTTATGTCGTATGGGAGTTCGTCGCTCGCCTGGTCCAATCTTTGTAGGGCTAGGCCTTTCGAATTCGCCTTCGGGATGTAAGTTGTCTTGTGGTTTCTTGGGTGATGGACGTTCCCCAGGACGATATCCTGGTTTCTCTGGTCTGTCAAACTCACCTTCAGGTCTGAGATTATCATCATGCCTAATAGGAGTTCTTCTTTCGCCAGGTCCAATCTTCGTAGGAGTAGGTCTTTCGAAATCGCCCTCAGGATGTAAATTATCTTGTGGTTTCTTCGGTGTTGGGCGTTCTCCAGGACGGTACCCTGGTTTTTGAGGTCTCTCAAACTCGCCTTCAGGTCGAAGATTATCATCGTGTTTAATAGGCGTTCTCCTCTCACCTGGTCCAATCTTGGTAGGAGTGGGCCTTTCGAAATCACCTTCAGGATGCAAGTTATCTTGAGGTTTCTTAGGCGTTGGACGTTCACCTGGACGATATCCTGGTTTCTCAGGTCTTTCAAACTCACCCTCAGGTCTAAGATTATCGTCGTGTTTAATAGGAGTCCTTCTTTCGCCAGGGCCAATTTTGGTAGGAGTAGGTCTTTCAAATTCGCCTTCTGGTCGCAGGTTATCATCATGCTTTATAGGTCTGCGTCTTTCACCTGGACCCACTTTCGTAGGTGTAGGTCTTTCGAATTCACCCTCTAATCTCAAATTGTCTTCATGGCGAATTATCTCAGTTTTTTCTGTGCGCGTTGTAAATTCATCACGTTTTCTATATTCATTAAATTCACCTTCCATACGAAGATTGTCTTCCCGAATGATAACTTGAGCACGTTCTCCTTTAACAACTTTATAGTCATCTCTGGAGGTCATATCGGTGAACTCGCCTTCAACTCGAAGATTATCTTCGCGTCTAATTACCTGTGCTCTATCTACGACAGTTGTATTGGAGTAATCGTCCTTCCGGCGTATATCCCATTCGCCTTCCATTTTAATATTATCCTCTCGTTTAATTATATCAACACGTTCACCTTTAACAATCTTGTAATCATCTTTTCTAGTCATACGCATCTCACCCTCTGTTTTCAAATTATCATCATGGCGAATAGGTTTCCGTAATTCACATGGGCCCACTTCCTTAATTTCAGGCCGTTCAAATTCTCCCTCTGGTCGCAAATTGTCCTCAGGTTTCTTCGCTGTTGGTCTTTCAGCTGGCTGGAATTTTGGTTTTTCTGGGCGTTGAAAATCACCTTCTGGTCGTAGATTATCATCATGTTTGATTGGGGTGCGACGTTCTCCAGGTCCAATTTTAGTAGGGGTGGGACGTTCGAATTCGCCTTCAGGACGAAGATTGTCCTCTGGCCGTTTTGGTTGTGGTCTTTCAGCTGGTCTGAACTCTGGTCTTTCGGGACGTTCAAAGTCACCTTCAGGTCTGAGATTATCGTCATGTTTAATTGGTGCACGTCTTTCGCCGGGTCCAACTTTAGTTGGAGTGGGCCGCTCGAAGTCACCTTCAGGACGAAGATTGTCTTCTGGACGTTTGGCAGTTGGCCTTTCAGCTGGTCTGAATTCTGTTTTTTCTGGACGTTCAAAGTTACCTTCAGGTCTAAGGTTGTCATCATGTTTGATAGGGGATCTACGTTCACCAGGACCGATTTTAGTTGGAGTTGGGCGTTCGAAATCGCCTTCAGGGCGAAGATTGTCTTCTGGGCGTTTTGGTTTTGGTCTTTCGGCTGGTCTGAATTCTGGTTTTTCGGGACGTTCAAAGTCACCTTCAGGTCTAAGATTATCATCATGCTTAATGGGAGTACGTCTTTCTCCGGGTCCAACTTTGGTAGGAGTAGGACGTTCGAAGTCGCCTTCAGGGCGAAGATTGTCTTCTGGGCGTTTTGCTTTTGGTCTTTCGGCTGGTTTAAACTCAGGTCTTTCTGGACGTTCAAAGTCTCCTTCAGGTCTAAGATTGTCATCATGTTTAATTGGTGCACGTCTTTCACCAGGTCCCACTTTAGTTGGTGTAGGACGTTCAAAATCTCCTTCAGGACGAAGATTGTCTTCTGGACGTATTTGTTTTGGCCTTTCAGCTGGTCTGAACTCGGGTCTTTCTGGACGTTCAAAGTCACCTTCAGGTCTAAGATTATCATCATGTTTAATTGGTGTACGTCTTTCACCAGGTCCAACTTTAGTTGGAGTGGGACGCTCGAAATCACCTTCAGGTCGAAGATTATCTTCTGGACGTTTGGCTATTGGCCTTTCAGCTGGTCTGAACTCTGGTCTTTCTGGGCGTTCAAAGTCTCCTTCAGGTCTAAGATTGTCATCATGTTTGATAGGTGATCTACGTTCTCCAGGACCAATTTTAGTTGGAGTTGGGCGTTCAAACTCACCCTCAGGGCGAAGATTATCCTCTGG
The DNA here is from genome assembly GCA_963942485.1 of Pediacus dermestoides. Lineage (NCBI taxonomy): Eukaryota > Metazoa > Arthropoda > Insecta > Coleoptera > Cucujidae > Pediacus > Pediacus dermestoides. The sequence goes on along the minus strand of OZ012629.1, from coordinate 16,030,519 downwards.
GCGTTTCGGTTTTGGCCTTTCTGCTGGTCTGAACTCTGGTTTTTCTGGACGTTCAAAGTTACCTTCAGGTCTAAGGTTATCGTCATGTTTAATAGGAGTGCGTCGTTCTCCAGGCCCAACTTTCGTAGGAGTGGGACGTTCGAAATCACCTTCAGGACGAAGATTATCTTCTGGACGTTTTGGTTTTGGTCTTTCAGCTGGTCTAAACTCTGGTCTTTCTGGACGTTCAAAGTCACCTTCCGGTCTAAGATTGTCATCGTGTTTAATGGGAGTGCGTCTTTCTCCTGGCCCAACTTTTGTTGGAGTAGGACGTTCAAAATCACCTTCAGGTCGAAGATTATCTTCTGGACGTTTTGCTTTTGGTCTTTCAGCCGGTCTGAATTCTGGTTTTTCTGGACGTTCAAAGTCACCTTCAGGTCTAAGATTATCGTCGTGTTTAATTGGTTTACGCCTTTCGCCAGGCCCAATCTTCGTTGGAGTAGGACGTTCAAAATCACCCTCAGGTCGAAGATTATCCTCAGGACGTTTCTGTTGTGGCCTTTCCGCAGGTCTGAACTCTGGTTTCTCTGGACGTTCAAAATCACCTTCGGGTCTCAGATTGTCATTGTGTCGAATTGGTGCACGTCTTTCACCAGGGCCAATCTTAGTTGGTGTTGGTCTTTCGAAATCTCCCTCAGGTCTGAGATTATCTTCAGGACGAATTTGTTTTGGTCTTTCGCCTGGTCGATAGTCAGGCTTTTCTGGTCTGTCAAACTCACCTTCAGGGCGTAAATTATCTTCAGGTTTGGTTTGCTTGCGCCTCTCAGCTGGAACAAACTCGTCAGGTTTTCTCTTTTCGAACTCGCCTTCGGGCCTAAGATTATCTTCAGGTTTCTTAGCAGTGGGGCGCTCGGCTGGGTGAAACTTCTGTTTCTCCGGTCGTTCAAAATCGCCTTCTGGTCGCAAATTGTCGCGTTGTTTAATGGGCGTTCTCCGTTCACCTGGACCAATTTTTGTTGGAGTAGGACGTTCAAAATCGCCTTCAGGTCTTAAATTATCCTCAGGACGAATTTGTTTTGGTCTTTCTCCTGGTTGATAATCGGGCCTATCTGGTCGGTCAAACTCGCCTTCAGGGCGTAAATTATCTTCAGGTTTTGTTTGCTTGCGCCTCTCAGCTGGAACAAACTTGTCAGGCTTCCTTTTTTCGAATTCACCTTCAGGTCTGAGGTTATCTTCAGGTTTCTTAGGAGTAGGACGCTCAGCAGGGCGGAACTTTGTTTTTTCTGGTCGGTCAAATTCACCCTCTGGACGCAAATTATCACGTTGTTTAATGGGCGTCCTTCGTTCACCTGGACCCACTTTCGTTGGAGTAGGACGTTCAAAATCGCCCTCTGGTCTGAGGTTATCTTCAGGACGAATTTGTTTTGGTCTCTCACCCGGTTGATAGTCAGGTCTTTCTGGTCGATCAAATTCGCCTTCCGGACGCAAATTATCCTCAGGTTTCTTTTGCTTGGGCCGGTCAGCAGGTACAAACTTGTCGGGTTTTCTTTTTTCGAATTCGCCTTCAGGTCTGAGATTGTCTTCAGGTTTCTTTGCAGTAGGACGCTCAGCTGGACGAAACTTGGGCTTGTCTGGGCGTTCAAAATCACCCTCAGGGCGGAGATTATCGTTATGTCGAATGGGCGTGCGCCTTTCACCAGGACCAATTTTCGATGGAGTTGGACGTTCGAAATCACCTTCAGGTCTAAGATTGTCCTCAGGACGAATTTGCTTTGGTCTTTCGCCTGGTCGATAGTCAGGCTTTTCTGGTCTATCAAACTCACCTTCAGGGCGTAAATTATCTTCAGGTCTTGTTTGCTTGCGCCTCTCAGCTGGAACAAATTCGTCAGGTTTTCTCCTTTCGAACTCGCCTTCGGGTCTAAGGTTATCTTCAGGTTTCTTAGCAGTAGGGCGCTCGGCTGGGCGAAACTTTTGTTTCTCCGGTCGTTCAAAATCACCTTCTGGACGCAAATTGTCGCGTTGTTTAATGGGTGTCCTCCGTTCACCTGGACCAATCTTTGTTGGAGTAGGACGTTCAAAATCGCCTTCGGGTCTTAAATTATCCTCAGGACGAATTTGTTTTGGTCTTTCTCCTGGTTGATAATCTGGCCTATCTGGTCGGTCAAATTCGCCTTCAGGTCTTAAATTGTCCTGGGGTTTCTTCTGTTTAGGCCTATCGGCAGGCACAAACTTTTCTGGTGTTCGTTTTTGGAAGTCTCCTTCAGGTTTAAGATTATCTTGGGGTTTTTTAGGCGTGGGGCGTTCAGTTAATTTAGGCACGTAGTCTTCATGCGACTTTGGTTTTCCCTCAAATGGACCTTCTGGACGCAGATTATCACGATGAATTACAACAGTTTGGCGCAAGTCAGTTGTATCGTAATTTTTATACACATCTTGACTTGTGGTTGTGGTTTCTGTTTCTTGAGTTGAGTAAAACTTTTCTACGTCGTCTTTGGTCCAAGTACGACGTCTGCGGTCCACTTGTGGGGTTTTTTCTGTAAATTCTACCGTGCTGGAAGTGTCGAAAGTCATGTCGCCCTCCACTGTTAAATTATCACGACGTTTCTGTACAATCGTACGTTCAACTGTAGTACTATAATCGACGAATTCAGAACGACTGGTAGTATCGGTGATTAAGTCACCCTCGACTTTAGTCCAAGTGTTCCGTCTGATTGGGCTTACTCTTGGGCCAAGTTCGCCAGTGAAGTCAACTTTGCTTGTTGTTACGTCTAAAAATAATAGGTAATTAAAGAAGTATTTTTATATTTTTGAAGACAAAAGTTGGACTTTTATAATTTTTTCAGAGAGAACTAGGTTGAAAAAAAAATGAATTAAAGGCCTTACCTGTAAATTCTCCGCCTACTATAATGTTGTCCTCACGACGTATAATCTCAGCTCGATCACCACGAATCAAGCGATAATCCTCCACTACCACTCTGGTATCAGTAAACTCTCCTTCAGGTTTCAAATTATCCTGTGGTCGCTTAGCAACAGGGCGTTCGCCAGGTTGATACTGCTGTGGTTTAGGTCGATCAAAATCACCTTCAGGCTTCAAATTATCAGCCGGTTTTTTTTGTTTTGGCCTCTCAGCAGGTCGCCATTGTTCCGGCTCTGGAATCTCAAAATCACCTTCAGGACGCAAATTATCTTCGGGTTTCTTCTGTTTGGGACGCTCAGCTGGACGATATCCCGGTTTCTGTGGGCGATCAAACTCGCCTTCTGGATGAAGGTTGTCTTGGGGTTTTTTAGGTTGAGGGCGTTCGCCTGGTTGCCATTTATCAGGCACGTAGCGTTCAAAATCTCCTTCAGGGTGAAGGTTATCCTGTGGACGTTTTTGTTGGGGACGTTCACCTGGTTGCCATTTCTCTGGAGTGCGTTTCTCAAAATCGCCTTCAGGACGCAAGTTATCTTCGGGCTTCTTTTGCTTGGGACGTTCAGCTGGGCGATATCCTGGTTTTTCTGGTCGATCAAACTCGCCTTCTGGATGAAGGTTGTCTTGGGGTTTTTTCGGTTGAGGACGATCGCCTGGTTGCCATTTATCTGGAACGTACCGTTCAAAATCTCCTTCAGGATGAAGGTTATCTTGTGGACGCTTCTGTTGAGGGCGTTCGCCTGGCTGCCATTTATCTGGGGTACGTTTCTCAAAATCACCCTCAGGTTTAAGGTTATCTTGAGGTTTCTTTATTGGTGCTCTGTCGCCAGGTTTCCATTCTTGTGGTTGACGTTTTTCGAATTCTCCCTCGGGTTTTAGATTGTCTTTGGGGATTTTGATAGGGGCGCGTTCGCCTTTAGTTGCATTGTAGTCGTCTCTTGGTTTGCCTATGAAGGGGCCTTCTGGGTGTAAATGGTCGTTGTAATCTTCGGGGTTGTGAGGACAACTGTGGCGTCTGAAAGAAATGATAAAATTAATTTTAATTTGAAAAATCATTCATCAAATTATTGCCAATTTCGTTATAATTTTTTTTTATTATTGATACATGATATAAAATCTGTGTTTGGTAATATGTATTAGATAATTTCTACTACGATTGACGACTAGTGCATGGAAACCTCTAATTACAGACATTCGAGTTTAAAAATTGATGTTGAATTTTTCCGTTTAAATAAAAATTTCACCTAAAATATACTCTCATTATTTTATGATATAGAATCAAATATTTCTATGCAAGCATAACATTTGTATATAATACCTACTGTATAAAGTAAAATTAAAATATCATTAGTAGGTATTTTTTTTCAATATGTACAAATATTGATTCGTGTAGAAATTAATATTTTATCTAGTCAAATAAAATTGGAACAAGCAAGTGTTTTATACATCACTCACTATTGATCTTTTTTAATTATTCTATAATAATTACATATAATAATTATTATAAAAAATCTATTGATACCCTTTAATCCTCTTCGTAACATGTCTCAAAGCACTTTGTAATATCAAATTCATAAATTGTTAAAACTTTATCTTATATCCTGAGCATTGTTATATTAATATAAAGAAAATCGTTTGGAATTTCCTAATGCACACGAAATAAATTAGATTTTTCCGCAACTCATTTGCTTTTAAATATCGATTGGCACCAATAACTATGTACTTTACAAAATCAATCTTTTATTTTGTCAAAATTCCATCACAACTACACTTGCGTTAACAATAGCCTCCAAGTCGAACTGAAAATACATTATAAAGGATAAAGTTCTTTGGCTTGAGTTTGAGTTAGCGCGCCGTCCCTATATCAGCCGGCGGTTTGACCCCGAGACGTCGGCCGTCGTACTACTGAAACGACGCCTGAAACTGACACGGTGCCCTACTATTATTAAACTTACGTATAGGTCACATGCGGCTAAAGGTAAAACTGGAGTAATTTGTTTTACGACGCTGAATGGGTAATCATTCTTCCGTTCTTATCGATGTTCTGGCAGTTTAATTGGGGAAGTTACCTATATATACCTAATATTTACCTCGTTTTAAGGTTTTGTGCGTGTAAATTATTTTTTGTCTGGGGAAATTGTCTGGGTAATTATAGGTTTTGGTAAAAATGGAATGTATACTAATTAATTAGATTTATGTACCTTTTTAGAATTGGAAATGAAAGCTTAATAAAATTATAACAGCTGTACAAATAAAAAGTTTGATAAGGAATTGGCATGTAGGTAAATGTTTATTTATTTCCATGCAATACTTTTCGTTTAATCGAAATTCGTTCTATAGATTTTATCAATGCATAAACTTCTGAGACATAAATTAGATTCCGGACACATCGCTCTGTAAAATTTTGCAAATATGTTGCTTGTGCGAGACTAGCGATTTTCTAAAAGACACCCTGTATGTAACAAGTTGTTCATATCAATCGTAACTTTTAAGGTGTTCTAGTAGGACTGGTTGTTGTTTAAAAATTGTGGCAATGAATGTAAAACCTACCACAGTTCAACCTACACCCAAATAAAACCTCACGTCCCACGTATCGAAAATGACTCAGAATCAAGACCCCATATAAGAATAACATAACTGGAATTTGATTTCTAATTCAATTCTAGAAGAAACTGCAACTGCAACCTGCTCGAATTTCTATTAATAATCCCCGAATATGATCATATTTATATTTTATTCATTTGACACTTAAGTGTGTCACTAAGAAAAACCGCTAAATATATTTTTAGACTTTACCTCATCAATTTATTTGATTTCTAAGTGAATAATGGTGGTCAGTGTTTATTGGATAATTACACCGACAATTTTATGTTTTATCAATTGGCTGTGGTTGTGGAAAAAATAGCAGTCTGACCTTTTAGTTCTAGTTGTATTGTTCAAAGAAAATACATACTGCCACATTGGGGATCCAATATAATCTACAAGTGGAATCTCGTGGAACCCAATTGTGTGGAAATGAGACAACCAAAGCGTAACAAATAGAACTACATTTTTTTCTGGTTTTAATTAGTTATGAATTATGATACACAAACATAATTAGGTGAATAATAATTATTATTGTGTACTTGTGTAGTAGGTATTAAATATTTAACAGTAAAGTGGTGTTGGATTTTTTTGATAAATTCATCCGACCTTCATATTTATTTAAACAAAATTGTGTATTACTTATATTTGTAATTATTTACGCCTGGCGTTTTTCGGTAATTATTACTCATTTATAGGTACATACCTACATAGTTTCGAGGACACAGATAATACATGAACACTACAATGCAAAAATTTTAGTAAAATTTAGTAAATTAATTATTATAATTAAATGGCACCAAAATTTCAAAAGTTACTATTTTTGTACATACATATTACGTCTGTCTACATTTTCTTGTTTATTTTTTATTGTTTGCAAATCGCATTCGACGTTTATGTTAAATTTACTTTTCGAGTGCACGAAGTGTACAGTTGCCAGAAGTGGCAAAGGGGCAAAAAAGCAAAGAAACACTTTTGTACACGCAAGCTAATAAATAGTTTGACGGGAATAAACAGAGGCTTTGATGGTTTGTTTTGTGATTTATTTATCCGGTTTGTTCGCTTATTGTATTTTCAAAGGATATATTTGGGGGTTTGTTATTTATTTCGTTTATAATGTGTAAATATAATAAACAGCAGGAATAAGAAGTTAAGGATTTACACTAAAATGTTATTGAACTTTTTGGAAATCATTCATAGGGAGGAGAATTGAAAAAGAAAAACATTTTTCATAATGTTTTGTGGCCTTGGTGTAAAACAAGTTCCACCTACTGAATTAGTTTTACTATTTTTTTATTTTTTAGTCAGCCACACCTTGATAATCCCTCAGAAACGGAAATGACCAAAATAAATTATTATTTTGTGACACAACATCATACGTGGAAAAATTGTGCCAAAACTTTTGGGCTTTTAAGCACAAAATTTTGGTGTAATAATTCTATTAAATCGAAAAAATCAGGACTAGGTACTATACGTCCTTATTACTTCGTATAAGAATTTAAAAACTTAGTTCTAAATAAGTATGTTAATTTGAAAAAAAAATATGAATTTAGTTACGGATCAAAATAGTAAAACATTAAAATGTCTGTAAAATGCATAATCAGTGGTTGCAATTGTGTGCTATTTAAAAATTACAGCACAAGTGAGAATTTTTTTTAGAATATAGAGCGCCTGATACATTTTGCAGTAAAACATTGAAATAAACAATGGTTCTAAAACTGTGCATACGTGGGTTTTTTCTACAAAATAGGAAACAGGTAGCAGGAAGAGCCCCATTATTATTGAGGCTACAGCAGGAAAAATGTATTAGTTTCCGTTAAATATACATACATAATTCAATTTACATTAAGTTTTATTACGTGTGTGTAGCTAATTATTTCAAACCAGTTCAGTTCAGTATTGAAAGCAAACAATTTTATTGTAATTCATTATTTTTAATTCATAATTAACCGTAGCTTTTTTATAAATTTCTGCGACTACTTCGTGATTCTGCGGTAATTACAAAAAAGCGCAATTTATCCTACAAGGGCGATTTACAATAACTAATTATTTTTTAGTTGCATTTCCAAGAAAAAGTTGATGTAATTGTGGCTATTAGCACAGGGTGTGTCATTGAATCTATTATGTACGTGATTTTATGTGTATATTGTTAAAGATGAAGTAAATTTGTTATTTAAATATGGGATCAGGTGAACTAAAGCATAATTTTATTTGAGTGTAACTAATTGTAAAAAAAGAGCAACGTGGTTAAAATAAAAATATTGCCGGTGAACATTGAGAACTAAAAATAATAACTGTGTATGGTGCTGTTGGAAAACAGGTTTTGAAATTATTGTATAGGTGTATCAACAGTGAAATTGGCAAATATATTCCTACGGATGATGTCATGAGTTTGGTTGTTATGTTGTGGATAGACGAGGTCGAAGTAGAAATATCACAGAAACTTCTTGGACTTGGGCTCTATTTTTCATAAACTTTTAGTTAGAATTATTAGTTTTTGGAAGTCAAAAGCAGGTCAACAAGTCCAATCATAATTTGAGAAGAGTATTTTTTTTCTTTATATTCTTTCATTAAATTTTAAATTTGTACAAAATCAAACAAATTCTAATATACCTATGTTCCCAGAAAAAACTTTATGGAATTTATTATTGAACATGTGGCTTTCCATTTCAATGTTTCGTTATATTAAATACCCATTTTATTGTTTCTGATTTACGACCTATAAATTACAAACATGCCTGTAAATTATTACTTACAATACAATGTTTTAAAAGTGGATTTTTTTAAAGGTTGTTTGTGGATAGTACATTATTTCTAAATGTTTTATGATAAAATTCATTTAGTTAAATTTATTCAAAGTTCAAATCTGGTATTTTTATTTAGGAAAGTTACTACTGTCTCTTTTGGCAGAGATTTTCTACACCGAAAATATTTTTCGTTGTTGGATGGACCGTTGACTTGTTTCTGTTTTGGTCGATTAACAACAAATATAAAAGAATAGACTTCAATTGAACTGTGTAGGTTAAGGTCGTGTGGTCAGATTGTTGGGGTCAGTTTAAAAGTTAATTGGGCGAACGAAGCGAATCAAATATTACGTCATAGTGGACACCAGTATAATTTCAAACAAATCTACTACCATAAAAAAGAACGTCAAGTTCTAATGTATGTTTGCTTTGAAAGCAGCAGTGGAGAACATCTTAGAAGAAAAAACTTTCACTATTTTCGTGTGTAATAATAATGATGAGGTTTCATAATCATTCCTTTTTCGGTTGTATTATGCAGCTGGTTTTTTGCACATTATCATAATTTAAAGACAAAACTGGTACAATTCTATTTATGTGGACGACCAGGGCCGGAATTAAATATTTAAAAGTAAAATCAAATTTTCAAAAAGAAGGCTAAGTTATAAATTTAGAATCGATACAATTTACTAGAATTTTAGAAGTTAAAGCGGAATCGAACTATATAAAAAAATCGTTCACAAATTTGCTCGATTTCGCTTTCAACTGATGAATTTTAAACAGATTAAATAATAATAAATGCGTATTTCGTCTGCAGGTACCCACAATTTTCTGTGACTTGAAAGCCTAAGTACATTTTTAAGAGAAAGTTGGTAAATCTGGTCCTGCCTACATAGAATTTTGTCCACTTGACCAGGAACACTCACTAATTATTCCTGCAAAGCACATACAGTGCAGTCGGTACGAAACAAGTTTTATGTAACAGACAGATTAAATAAAATGCAGCAGCCAAGAAACCAAACTAGGCCATTGAAAATACCCAATTCAAACAGAATATTATTATGGTTGATGATTGAATAACTCCAATTGGTTTGCTCATTTACAGTCGCCGTCTGTGTCAATGATGTCGAAGGCAAAACTCTCGAATTTTGTCCATACAAGTCGCAATCTTGAGAATTAAAACACTAAACATTGCAAAGTGCACGCAGTAGACACGTAATGGTAATAATAAAGGACGTGGTGTGGTATTGTGTGGCCCCACTGAGGTCATTCTCTGTATCTCTTCCATATTAAGAATGTTGCCCACCTTCGTGTTTACTGTTAAAGATGAAAAGTTTCACGAAAATGTTTTGGTATATATGTGAGCGTGTAGGTTTTGGGTTGGATATAAAACCGAAAAAATCAGGGCGAATTTTATTTGAGTGGGTAGAAGTGGGTGGAGCAATGAAAAAAATTGTGTGGAGAAATTTGGTTATTTATTTCCTAGAATATTTCGTCCAAAATGTTAACAACTGATATTTTGTAAACAAATTTGTCATTTGTAATAGGCACAGTTTTAATAGGAAAATTTTTGGAACCACATTTTTGGGTAATTTACTTTCAAATTTCACAGACAGATATTTTTGCATCAGAAACCGAAATGAGATAGAAAAAGAAATTTATACGTTTGACATCCACTTCAATTATTTATCTTAAAATATGGTAATTTTAGTTTTACCACTTTTAAGAATTTTATAAAAAACTTGATGTGATTAAAAAAGTGATATTTCTTGAAATTTGCCTAAAAGTTACATAAATATTACAAAAAATTAAATGAATTACAGAAATTTATAGTATAACAGAGGCCAGAATATGCGGAGCAAGATTTAAACCAGTTTCTTTAGAATTTTTCTATAAAATTTAGTTAGAATTTATATTTTGCTATATAACCTCACTGACGCTTTTATTTTATTTATATGTTGCTTTCGTCTAGTAAAAATTGGACAATTTTGGATTTTTTTCCAAAAAAACATGCAATTATTTTCAGTATTAAATTTCCAAGGTTTTGGAAATGCTGATCTAATCTTTAATAAACATTTTTATACAAACGGAAGATGTATTTAGCTAAGATTAAAAATTAATCATCATGACACACCTTGCATTGTTTGTTTTATCAGTTAAACACGAATGTTGTGATAACAGACAGTAGTTTAAATCTTAATAGATTTGCAACCACTTATTAAACTTTTATCAAGTTTGAACTTTTATAATTATACGATGATATATTGTTGTTTATGTTACATTTATGTAATTACTACGAAAATAATAACACAATTTAACGGTTATTCTAAAAGTCTTGTCTTAAAAAATCAATGTCAAATATAATTTATTCCATGCATAATCTTAAAAAAAATTATTAAAGAGCATTTCAAAACAAACACCTTTATGAAATTTTATTTTTATTGGTTAAACACCTTACTTGATAGGTTTTTTATTTCAAAACACCTCGAAATAAATTCTCAACGCTTAAAATTGTTTAAAAAAATTGTTACTCACCCACAAGTGCACAACTCGCAAATGCATTGCTCCTTTTGCGGTGGTTTATAGTGTTTTTCCGGCGCTTTTGGCTCCTTGATAGTCTTCACGATGTTTATAACTTTCTTATCGGAGATTTTTTTAATATTTGTTATATCCTCGACTTCGCTCTACAAAAATAGTTTAAATGTTAGTACTTAGATCAAAACAAAGTATACAAAATAACTTACAATATCTTTGATGTCAACGATGTTCTCTTGGACAAAAGTTTTGCTTACTTTGTCCACATTCTTCCTGACATCAGTCGAATGCAGCACTTTAGTATCTCTGATATCCACCGGTTTTGGTCCATCTATCTTCGTGGTGCCATCGGTGATGGTATAATGTTCCACAGTACTTTTGTTGTCCACAAACGTTTTAGAATCCTTCACAACAGTTGTCTTGGAATCAGATAAATTTGTGACAGTTTCAAAACTTTGCACTGTAGTTTTAGAATCGGTGCTTCCAAATGGAACTACCTTAGAATCCACTGGTTTCTTTCCATCAATGATGGTGTAGTGTTCCACAGAACTTTTGTTGTCGACAAAAGTCTTCGAGTCCTTAAACACGCTGGTTTTAGAATCGGAGAGATTTGTTACACTTTCGAAGCTTTCCACGGTTGTTTTGGAATCCCCGAAGGGTTTCTTTTGTGTTGTTTTGGTCACTATGGTCTTATCTGGTCTTGTTTGTCCATCAGTGATAGTGTAGTGTTCTACAGAGCTTTGTTTATCGACAAAGGTTTTAGAGTCTCTAAAGACAGTTGTTTTGGAGTCGGATACATTGGTGACGGTTTCAAAGGACTCCACTGTAGTTTTCCCAGAAGGTCTACTCTGGATTATAGTTGTAGTTTCAGTTGGTTTTCTAGAGTCCGCTCCAATGATGGTGCTTTTTGAATCGCGGATAATCGTAGAACTTATATCGGAAGTGAAATTGTCGACTGATGTTTTGGAATCGCGTACATCAGTGAATTGCTTTACAGTTTCACTGATTTCACTAGTGAGGAAATCTTGAGTTTTTGTAGGTTTTCTGCTAGGGCTTCTGCTGGGTGAACGTTGAGGCCCTTTCGAAGGGGAATCACTTGGTTTCGAACCACTTTTTGTAGGTGAATCACTGCGTTTTGGACTGCTTTTCGTGGGCGAATCACTTCGTTTCTTCGGGGTTTCGTAGGTAAACTGTCCATTCCAACCAGTTTTACCATAATTTCGATCGTTTGAATAAACCACATCCGTTGTATCAACTGTGCTATCTATAATAGTTTTTCCTCTGGTTCCAATTGTATTCTGCACAGCTTTACTATCGTACACATTGGAAACCACAGTTTTAGATGAATCCACGCCATGTCCATAGAAATTCTTAGAGTCAGTAACAGTTTGAGCATTTCGTATCTTCGTAGTTTCGTCCACGAAAGCATCAGTTGGAACTCGTGTAGGTGAAGGAGATTTTTTAGGTTTTTCTGGTGATTTAGCTTTTGGTTTGTCCTGCGGTTTTTCCTGGGGCTTCTCTTGTGGTTTTTCATAAGTAAACTGTCCATTCCAGCCAGTTTTCCCATAATTTCGATCGTTAGAATAAATCACGTCAGTTGTGTCAACTGTACTATCTATAACAGTTTTTCCTCTGGTTCCAATTGTGTTCTGCACAGCTTTGCTATCGTACACATTAGAAACCACAGTTTTAGATGAATCCACGCCATGTCCATAGAAATTCTTAGAATCAGTACTAGTTTGAGCTGTGCGAATCTTCGAAGTCTCATCTACAAAACTACTTGTTGGGGCTCTGGTGGGCGAAGTGGATTTTTTGGGTTTGTCTTGTCGTTTTTCCTGTGGCTTATCTTGTGCTTTTCCCTGTGGTCTTTCTTGTGGCTTGTCTTGAGGTTTTTCATACGTAAACTGCCCATTCCATCCAGTTTTGCCATAGTTACGATCATTAGAATAAACAACATTCTTATCCTCTCCATGAGTAACCACATGTCCTCTAGTACCAATCGTATTCTGTATGGCAGAAGTATCATAGACATTTTCCACAACACGATTCGTCGAATCCACACGATGACCATAGAAATCCCTCGAATCGGTTTCAGTTTGCGCTGCTCGAATCTTCGTGGTGTCCACTAGATTGCTCTCAGTTTGGTAAGTGGTACTTATTGTGTCTGTTTCGTCGGTTATCAGATGCGTCCGGCGTTTGTCCTGGTCGGTTTTTCCGGATGATTTTTCCCGATAGGTGACTGATTCAGGAAGGTTTTTTGTATCCACATCCGTCAGAGTTTTCACTACATTACCTTTAGAGTCATAGTAGGTGGTTGTTGTGGTTATAGTTGAAGTACCACCCAAGTTTTTCGATTGACTTTCTTGTTTTTCCACCTCGCTTGCCCCGTAGAATTTGCTGGAATCACTCTTGGTTTGTTTGTGTTTGTTATCACTAGCCTTAACAGTTCTCTCCTCGTCTAAAAAACGCGCAGTACTACCAGTTAACGAGCTTTGTTTTGATTCAATAGCCGCCGCCGCATTGTCTGTTGTAATAGAAGCTGAAGACGTGGAAACATCTCCAACTTGATGCACTTCTCGTACAGCCTCGCGGCTTTTACTTTTCGGTTGTTTAAGCTCTGGTACTGCTGTATCATAGCTGGTAGAGCTGTCCTTTGCCTTCTGTTTAAAATGGACTTCCGGCGCTATATTGGTACCAGTTCTTGTTGCCAAATGCTCATCGTTACTAGATGCGGTAGCATGTGCAGCCTCATGGTGCTTCTGGTCCACGATTCGCTCTTTACCATCAACGATTTCAATCACATAACTACTAGAGGAACTTTTTGCCACCGAAGAACTCTCTTGGTGTGAACTGGAACTAGTTGATTGTTCCACAGTTTTTTGCACAGGTTGTTCCAAAACAAATTTTCCGTTCCAGTTGGAATCGTTTTTGTTATAGGTGAGCTTTAGTTCTTCTCTTGGTTCAGTTACAGTATAAGTGGAGCCGGATTCTTGAGATAAATTAGATGTCGATTGGTTCAAAGTAGAGCTGATTTGCACGATGTTGGAGGCTTGCTTATTAGATGTTGTGTCCTGTGCGACGAAATGTCGGTATTCTGTTGAGGTAGCGCCGGCTTCACCGTAGGTTGTGATTTTTTCACCGCTTCCAGTTGGCAAGGATTCTGTAACTGTATAAGAAACAACATTGGCGTTTAGGGGTAAGTGGGAAACATCAGCGATTTGAAGACTTGTAGCAGAGGAAGACTTGGAGGCACCACCAGTTTGAACCACTTCAGTTTTGGTGGAGCTTCCAACGACTTTCGAGGATTTGGTTGATTTAGTCGTGGACGAGCTTGTGGTCGCTGATGTAGAGGAAGTGGAAGCTTGTTGAGTATTTGATGAACTACTCGTAGATTTCTTCTTGGTTTTTGAAGAATTACCGGTTTTATTCACAGTCATTTTAATTAATATAAGGCACTTTTTTCACACAAATATTTAAAAAAAATTAAGGTAATAAAAATAAACTTTACTTTATAAAAAATAAAAACACAAAATAAATTATTATAGAGGTGATAAATAATGTGCGACCGGGCACGGCTGCGGTTGTATTAAAAGTGAAGAGTTGAGCGCTCCTCCACTTCGTACCACTCCACCACGTCATGAATACCAGGCTCCCACGCTCGACAAATCTTTTACTTATATGGACAGTCTGACGAGGCCCTGATTAAGATTCGTCACTTTCTATGGGCATTTTTTCTTAAACCGTATGGTGCTTTACCAGCTATTTTTACTATTTTTGATAACGAAATTTAATGTAAATAACGCGCATTTTAATGCAAACATAAACAGAGTTATATAATGGGGACAAATATGTAGAAAAATTCAAGATAAGCCTGGTGTTTGACGCAAAATAGAGCAAAATGTTAAGTAATTTTTTGAGCTAAATCAAATGCATAACTTAATATCTGTTATTAATTTAACGAGTTAAATATTATGTATTTATCAATTATAAGGAAAAAATGCTTAGTAATTACCGACGTCAGTTAAATTGCAGGCTGCAGGATTTAAATGAGTTATGCAGGAATAAATTACGTTACTTAAATGTATATAATGTTGCCTGATTATTTAACAAAATAAAATTATTGCACATATTTCGAGATTCTTTTGAAATGTGTCCAGTTTCAGAAGTCGCACTAATAAATATTTAACTTATTTTATATTATTTATTTAACTTATTACAGTCAAAAAAGGCCACAAATAGAATTTTTTTTACCCTTTAGCCAATAAGGGCTGGTGAAGGAACCTCAGGTCTACGAATACAAAAACTCAGTTTTAAACTTACAAGATTCTGCAAAAATTGGCTGTATGGTAGGGTAAAAAAGTCTATTTCAACTCCATGCTTACTGTACTATTTGGATTTTTTATCTAAAAAAATGTTCAATTTTTTCATTTAAAAATAAGTGGGAATATAGGCAGTCGATGCGCTTTCCAAAAACTTGTATACCTACTTAATTCAAGAAAATCTGTGTCGAAAATCTGATGCATCTTCAATAACTGAGTGGTTATTATATGGGTCAACGAAAGCTTCTGTTTGTTTATTTTGAAGCACATTATGAGCTTTTGATTAAATACAAAATATACTAAAACGGTCAAGTGGGTCGTTATTTGAACACGTGATACGTAGGCGTGCGGGATTTTAAGGACATAGAGCTTAAAAAAAGCTTTCCATCGATGTAGGTATAGAAACCTCTAAGTTAGCACAAACTTTGAGCACTCACCTATAAGCCCAGTACTCATTTTACTGGTCTAATTTGGTCGTTCCTTTTGATATAATTTACTTAATTTGTGACCTATAATAAGATGTAATAAACAAGTTTATATTAATAATTTTAATCGCGTCTTTAAACTAGACCCGTCCTTCAATCTTATCGTCATGTGATAATTTAGGTACCAAGATTTATTAATATAAATTAAAATAAAATCATTGTCCTGTGAAAAATATTCCAAAATTGTATTATGGGAGATTCGTTCTTAAAATTATTTTACTAATAATTCACATACTAATACTGTTTTTACGTACCTAGATGAATTAATATTAAAAAACGTCCAAAAATAATGTTTTTCGAATATCAATAATAATTCTAATATACATTGTAAATTCAATAAAATATATAGATATTTATTTAAAATCAGATTAGAAGCTCCTTACGAGAATAATTCTCTCCTTTCTTAGAATAATTAGTCATCAACGAAACATCGTAAGATTCCTGATATGTAATCAATTTATCAGTCTCTGCTGTCCGGCATGTTTGTGGTGGCAGTTTGGTTCGTACCCCTCTACGGGATAGGTACACCAAGTACCATTTATTTAAGTGCCAAAATGACTTTTTGTGGTGTAGTTTGGCAGTATTTAGGTAAGTTATTTTATATATCTGTATGTATTCGAGGTTTTTTTACAAATATCACGTATAAATGGCACCGGAATTATGAAATAAAAATTGCGTCATATGTTTATTTTACTCTATCAAATATCCAAATTTAAATGAGGTTTTCTTGTAAAGGGTAGGTACCTTAACTGACTGTACTATTCCATCCCCTTATTTTCATTGCATATGGAAATTAAGATTATAAGACCCGTTATTTTGAGAGGAAATTGTGCGCATAAAAATAAAAAGTGCTCATTCATTATGGTGCCGATATTTGGGCTTTTTTAGTTTTTACCCTAAATTTACAACTGTGGTTTCGAACTTTTGAATTATTGGCCATATTTAATGTCCTGAGATTTACATCTGATTCGAAAACTAAAAATATTTGGGATTGGGGGTGTGGAAATAGTGGAAATGTTCCATTTATGGAAAGTTCTACAAGTTGTGACGTGACTTTTATGAAACACCCAAAAGTGGCATATTGGAAATGGCCTTGAAATAAAAATAGAAAAAATGGATTGACCGCGATAATTCAGTAACGGATATTACATAGAAAAATAAAAATTAGGAAAATGGTACTGGATGGAGATGATTGAAAAATAAGGAAACTTTTTTGCCTCCCGAGTCACCCTTGTAACCTGGAAGGTATTTTTTTTGAATTTTTTGTGTACAGCTTTACGCCTATCTTTGCTTTTTGAACTATTTATTTTTTAACGATGCTCCATATATTATGCAGTTTACCTGGATCGTATATGCATTACTACACTAGGTATTTATATTGTCCGAAGTGGAATTTTCGAGAATGGTATTATCTCGATTGTTTCGAAATTACTAGAACGCATGAGATTGTAGAAAGTGCGAATAAACGAAAAATGATAAAAACGTCGGATTTTATGAATTTAATTTATTCGCATGATTAAATCATTATTTTTAGTGAATAGTTACAATTCGCGCGTGTGTAGCTACAATTTTGAAGACATTTTTATAAGCAGACATTTTTTTGTTCCTTTTTTGGCACTCAACAAAATTAAATAATAATGTAAGAGGTAATTTAAATGAAACGTATTCGTAGGGGTACATAGAATATTTATTAAAAAAATAAATTATACATATTTACAATCACAAACATTAATTAATATCAGATATAAGCTAAAACCAATCCAAGGCACGTTAAGAGACGAACAGAATAATTAGAACAAAAAATCTTTAATGATTATTAATTTTTTTCATACAAGTACAAAGACGAAAGAAGTTAATAACCATCTATATCAAGAATTTCCATCCAAATCATTTAGTAACTTTTTTAGCACCAACGATAGTCTTAAAATAACCTTGGGTCTTGGCTATATCCCCACCCATGTGCACAACTAAACTAAACATTAAGTGCAAGAACCCGCTTAACATTTTAGGCAATGTTTCGGGTACCTACTAACAATAATGTAAATATGTCGTAGGCTTCATAACAGAGGAGCGTATCAACTAAATATTGGATGTTGAGGAAATGAAAAAAAAAACACTTAAAAAATACTGTTGACACGTCCATATAGATAGTTGATACGCCCCTATGTTATGAAGCCCTCGATCTGTAATAAAAAATACCAGTTTATATAAATTCTTTGGATTTAGTAATATTGGTGTAAACTACTATTTATTTATCTTAGAATCAGATCTAGCCACTTGCATAAAAACATCCTCTAAGCTAGCATTACTAATACTGTAATCCGCAATCAGAGGATCGTACTCTTTTTTCAAGGTTTCAATTTCCTCAAACAAGGCACTCAATCTTTTATTCTTATCACGGATGTGGTAATGCAACAAACCCTATAACAAGACAAAACATTGTAATATAATTATATTACTGTAACTAATGTTTCTCTTACGGAATGTTCATCTTTCAGTTCACAATTAAACTGTGCTTGCAACTTTTGTTTTAAGTCGTCTATATTGTATGGTATTATCCTCTCACTAGAACTAACTATTCCATCAACTTCATCAGTTTGCGGTGTTTCTGTTTTCAACTTCAACATCACTGTAAAACCACCAATTTCTTGTTTGAGGGCTGCTAATTTTCCTTGCCTCGCAATTGTTCCATTTTTCATTATAACCATTCTATTTAAAAAAATATTATAGAACAATTATTCTAACAAAATTGTTTAGTATCTTACTCATCACAAAGCGCTTCACATTCCGCCATACTGTGCGATGTGATAATCAGTGAAGACTTATTCTGTTTATCCGTTTTTATACTGTTCAAAACGTTCCAAAAATTACGCCGACTTTTAGGATCAACACCATTTGTAGGTTCATCCAATAGAATGTACGGTGGGAGTCCAATGATAGCTATAGCTAGGGACAGTTTTCTTTTATTACCACCACTGTATGTTTCACAGGGATTATCTGCATAATCTTTCAAATCTAAAACAAACATTTAGAAATATTTTCCCACAATTATAGGTATTAATAAACGAACCAAAAAGCTCCAGGTAGGAGTTAACTACATCAACGTTATTTGGGTAACCTCTTAGCACTGCTATAAAAGTTAATAGCTGTCTGGCGGTTAAGTTGAAATTGAGCGAATCATTTTGTGGACAATATCCCAATTTTTTCAGATACTATAAATAGAAATTGGATAAATACAGATTGAGGTAATTAATCAATTTTAAAACATTAAAGCTGCGAACTACAAAACTTGTCCTTATTTTATATAAATGTCAATCAACTCTCAGTTTTAAGTATTAAGACACAAGTTCTGCAATAAACAGCCACCCAGCACTAAAAAATCTTTTAGTCCCTCTCCAAATAAAACAAAAACTCACCAAAGGCACATTATCATCACAATCAACATCATCCGCTTTAATGCTACCGCCAGTCTGAATTGATTCTCTTACCAATATTTTAAATGTAGAACTCTTGCCGGCACCATTCACACCCAACAGTCCAAAACATATGCCCTTTTCTGCGACGAACGAAACATTTTTCACAGCCTGCACTCTACCGTAGGACTTTTTCAAATTTTGCACATACATGCTATTTTTTTTGTTGCTTTGAACATCAACAGCTAGCAAATTGTCAGTGTCATCTTCAGACTTTTCGACAACACGTGAATAGCACATGGAGTTGATTTTGGACCATATTCTCTTTGCGAAATAACTATCCAGAAGAGCGTTCAATATTAGATATAAAAGTCCCACCAAAAGCATATACCATGCGTTGGTAATTGGATTGGATGTTAAAAATTCTTGGCATTTTATTGAGTTAGCTAAAAATAAAGTTTAGGGGTAAACACACTTTTTACAAACATCCAGTTGAGGTAATAGAGGATTTATTAGTTTACTACTTTCAAAAAGTTTAGCTGATCACTTTTGGACTTACATAAACAACAAACATGATCACGATCCTTCTGGCATTTTAGCGACTTCTGCGACTTAGTCATATGCTCCCAATTATATCGCTCAATTGTCTTTGATGTTAGACTAATTCCATAGTAAGTTAATCCAAACTGTGGACTTAACACCAAAAACACGTACTCCAATACATCACCCAATGTCTTATACGTTCCAGAAGAATCCTTCAATAATGCTACGGCAACTGTAGGAATAACTCCCGAAAACAAAGAAACAATTGTTAAAACGGCAATTCCGCTCGCTGCTGTCTTCCTACGGCTAAATAAATAAGAGTATGGTATAGCTGCGCATGCGTACATGTACAAAAGAAGCATCATCAATCCTGCAAAAAAATACTATGGTTTTTACTGTATCTTCGTTTAGTTTCCATAAACTTACCAAAATCATATGGTACAACGAAACATATAACACTTAAAAGTCCTATGATTAAGATGGTTGGAGTAAACAGCACCAAATCAAAGAGCATGTTTAATAGCCAATAGTGGATAGAGTTGACGCCACACATAAATTGGATATCGATGAAGTTTGTCTCCAATTCTGAATAGGGGAACAGGATGAAACCGCCCAAGACGAACAGTAAACCTTAAATAAATTTGTTAGTTTTTCAAGTAATTTTCAAAGTACATCATTCTTTTTTCATCAACAGATCAAAAATTTGTCATCACCTGTGGGTACAAGCATCAGCCAGAGTATAATTGGTTGGGTTTCTGACACCACTTGCGTCGTAGTCTCCAATTTGAGAAGTGGTTGCGGAAGAGGCCAATTATACAATTTTATTGAATAATCTTCCCCTAAATATCGTTTGGCCAAAGCGTCCATCACCAAGTTTAGTGAAATGGGTGCTGAATGTGTCGCTGCGCCCGAATACAACGCAGTTATCTCAAACATGTCATTAGTTTTCTGAAATTCGGCACCAGCTACCATATGCTTTTTGTAATATGCTATATTCTTCACACCCTCATCAATAATACCTGGAAGTCATAAACGATTATTTTGTGCTTTTATGCAGATAATCAAGTACCTACTTTGAATCACGTCTGCACTTTCTTCGGCAATATTGCTCTCTTGTGCCACGATACTATGATAAAATCGCTTTAAAATTTCAACGTCGGAGTTGCTTGTACCGTTGTAATAGACTTTAGTTGACCCGTAGGTAGACAAGCTCAAATTTAAGTTTGGGTTATTGTTCAGTAAGTTGCCAGGGCCTGATGTACTTAAGTAACAGGATAATACAAAAATACCAATGGACAATAGAATCTAAACAAAAAAAAAACATTTTGAGTATAATTATTTATGCACAAAAACGTAGTTTACACTTACTGGTATCACATACTGAAATAATTTTCTTTTCAGGTGATCTTTTCGTTTGGTTACGAGGGCCTTAGTGGTAGACCACCACCCAGAGCGAGTAGTTTCCCTGCGCCCTAGAAAATAGTATTTTTAGTTAATCATTCACACATTCAGTGTGTTTCGGATGAAATCGGCACAAACTTCAAGTTTACCACTAGAATAATTCAGAATGGCCAATATAAAATTTAATTAGTAAATTTCGACGATTTGAAACTAGAAAACCTGAAAATTATGCCTAAGGTTTAGAACCATTGAAAATGCAATGCGTGCACTTTATTTTATTATTGTTAAGTGCAGAGTGTCCAGTCCCACTTATCATGCATATGAGAATCTCGGAAATGGTACAAGATATGACATTAGTCAACTTCAACAAAATTTACAGTGATACATTTTTAAGAAATGTGAAAAAATAATATTATTACATAATTGAAAATAACGTGAAATTCGCAAAAATGTTAAAAATTTCATTATTCTCTTCCTTAATTTTAAATATGAAAACAGTGATTTATTACTAGCTTTAAAATAATAAAAAATATTCAACCATTGGCATTCCTTATCGATGACTAATTAGAGAATAAAATTGTAAGTTCCTAAAATAACGAGACATTTTTTTCTACACATTAGTTAAAAATTCGGGGCTTTTACTATTCCTTAACTAAACTTCATGATCAAATTTGGCTTGTTACCGATAACGGGATCCTCATATTAGCCATTCTAAACGGTGCTTTAAATGAAATAGTACAAACGACACAAGTGAATCTAAATATTTGAATCAAAATACAAATTTCATTTTCAAAAATATTTCTGCAGTGGTTTTAGTACATATAATGAGAAGTGTAAGAAGAAGGAAACTGACAACATGAAATGGTGAGTTAAAACCTGCACCAGATTCTATTTTTTGCGAGGTTTACCTTCTACAATATCCTTCAGCAAAACTGTACAACAGACAAAACATATTAATATTGCAAGAGTAAAATTTACAACTTTTACAGTTAATTTTATTCAATAAATAAATCAATAATGTAAAAGGATACAATATTGTCAGAAAAAATTTAGGTACTAAACTACCTCGAGTAAAATCAGTTGTTACTCCCTATCAAAAAAAAACTATAAAATATTACCTTGTGTATTTACAGGAGACTTGCCCTCGTCATTTTCTGCAATAAGGTTCGATCTACAACAAACTGAAATAACACCAAGTTCTTTTAAATTACTTGTGGGACGTACTTCAAGAAAACGTCTTCAAGAGTTGTGATAGTAATCAAAATATGTTGAATTTTCAATATTTCCTTTTTATCCTCCAGCGACTCGAACAAGTTTTGAAACTTGGGCTTATCTGCAATGGGCAATATGTAATTGGCAGTATAGCCATTCACACTGTTACGCTTCGCGTCGGGTATTTTATGTTTAATAACTTCCTCTAGTTGCTTGACAATTTCATCATCTATTGACTCCAAAAGTACAGTCAAGTGGTACCCAGTTCCTACATAAAAAAAATTGTATTTAAATAAATTAAATTAGCTATAAAACATCTTACCATAAGTATTCTTCAAATCCATCGGAGTGTTATAACACAACAACTTGCCAGCAGCCATTATAGCTATCCTATCACCAAGAGCATCCGCTTCTTCCATGAAGTGTGTAGTAATCAAAATCGTCTTAGATTTTCTCCACGACAGCAACATATTCCACAAATGTCGTCGTGATTCCGGATCCATTCCAGATGTTGGTTCATCCAAAATTAACACTTTTGAGTCGCCAATAACCGCCATGGCCAAACATAGTTTACGTTTCATTCCACCAGATAACTTTTGAGCCATTTCATATTTTTTGTCAAGCATGTTGAAATCACTTAGTAATTTTTCAGCGGCTTTCTCGGCGTCTTTAAGGGACAGACCTTTGAGCTGTACACAAGATAAATTAGTTTATAGTTTCGCTAAATGAAAAATATTTTAAAGTACCCCTCCAAAGAATTTTAAATGTTCCAGTACATTTAAATCGTTGAATAGTAAATTGTGTTGTGGACACAGTCCTAAACTTCTTCTGAATTCATCCATGTCCTTTTTTATGTCTTTGCCGTCGACAATAATTGAGCCTTTCGTGGTACCAATCATTCCTATAAAATACAAGCATTCTCGCAAATTTGTCGAAACAATAATAACAGCAAACTTTACCAGTTATCATAGCCATGGTAGTGGATTTACCAGCTCCATTCTCTCCTAATAGAACAGTGATTTGATCTTTGTATATTCTTAGATTTAAGTTTTCTACGGCAATTTTGTTTCCATATTTCTTGGTCACATGGGACACTAATATGCCCGTTTGAAGATTTATGCCGCTTTCAACGAAAGATAATGGTGTCACCTCTCCAGCTCCTGATGTTTTTCTTCTCCGAAGACAGTTCCGGAACTAAACAATGGGGATAAATAAAGGTCAGTAATTTAACTTTTTTTACTGGCATGTGCGGTGAAATTAACTAAAATTTAACAGTCAGCAAACAAATATATTTTCAAGATCTTAATCTGTTCCATGAAAAGTGCATTATTTACATTGATTTTTATTTAGAAAATATTCTGGGAATGCAGGAAAAAAATAATTCAATTTTAAATGAGGAATTTAGGTAATAAAAAGAAAAAATATTTTTTTTAAATGTTAAACGGTAATTTCAAGTGGAAAGAAAACCAACTCTTTTGAACACATCATACAGACCAGCACCTCACTGATACTTACATTTTTTATCGGATATGTTAACGACTTGGCAATACCGTAAGGCCCTGGATGTATACTGTCTAAATAGTACGTTAACGCCATGTAAAATACTATATCAAACATTAACAATAAAAAGACCGTTAACATGGTCATTTCGCGTCCGGTTCCACCAGTAGCAGCCAAATGTAGATTGTTCCATTGTACTCCCACTTCTGTTAACATATATCTACGTTCTTATAATGTCTATTTATAAAATTGTGACAAATCATACCGCGCTTTTCGTATATTCCAATCACACCATACCCAAAGTGCAGCGCCATGTTAGGGAACAACCCCAAAATACACTGCCACCCTAATGATAGTTTATATGCATCCAGTAGATGCTTAGGGATAGCATAGCTCAAAATCCAGAATAATATACCAAAAATCATGGCGTAAGACGCTGGAAAATCAATACAATTAGTTTAGTTACGTGATTAATTTGTTAACAAATACCATTGGAAAAAAGTGTACTGATGGCAAAGCAGAACACAATAGCAGCCGAGCAATAAAGTATGAGAAATACGAAATATACGGTGCCGTCAGCGTACTCTATCGGTGGATAACCGACATCACCGAAAAGTTGTACTTTCATCAAAATTACAATTATAATAACAGATGTAACTATCGTAAGCATTCCGTGGATGAACCAGCCCAACCACAACATCCACGGTTTCATCCCCACCATTTTCATTAACTCCTGAAATATTCAGATTCACACATATATCATTTGCAGGCTCACAGAATGTGGGTATTGTGGATTGTACGAGATTATTAGCATACAAATATTTACGAGATTTAAGAAAAAGATCGTTTTTTTAAGGTTTTCATGTTTATCTGAGAAAATAATTATCTCCTAGGTTTAGCCATGCTGCAACTCTGATGAAGCCAGCAGGATGACTGAAGAAACGTTAATCGAACAATTATACCCAGAAGATAATTATTACAAATAAAGTTTCAAATCTCTTTTTATTTTTTTTTCAGTCAACATACCTTAATGCCAGATTGTTTTTCCTCAACAACTCGATTCAAAACGGCAGGACAAACAAAAATGAAACTGAACAACGTTATGTAAGGCAAGTAGTTCATGAACATGTCGTTTAAGGCCACATCGGAACGATAAGGTGGGAACGGAAATTGTTGCATAAACACCTGAAATTTGTCGAAGAGATTTTGGCCCGATTTTTGTTCGATAAACGCTGTATCGAGGGCCATTTGCATGGAAAGAAAACCAGTCCAGACATATTGGTTTGCTAAAAAATGGAATTGGTGTTATGAATTTTTGAACCGTTGGATGTTTTCGTAAATTTTTTTACCGGAATCAGATGAAAACAGTTCATCTGCATAGAGCTCATTCGTGTGCCAAAACGGCGTCTCCAGTTTGTAGTACCGCAACGTGTAGTCAAAGCTGGTAGTATTGGCTTCATTATTAAACACGACAGCCACCACAGATTTACTGCTGTCTATGTTATCGATGGTGAAGTAGTCCAACAGCTCTCTTTCACTGTCGAAGCCTTTAATATCTAAGTAGGAGAAATTACAAAAAAAAAAAACAATTACAAATATGGCCATTTAAAAGAAATACCCAGGTGCCTAAAGCGGCCTATGGGTGGACTGGACATCTAGGCTCAGTCAAGAACGTCTAGTACCCACTCAGCCAATTGGTGACCTTGCCCCTTGGATATCATGCAAATAAAAATATTAAATGAATGGTCGGAAAAACTATATAATATTATCAAAATAAGTCACAATGTTCGCAAATAATAATACAAAGTAATAAACATAAAGCAACTTTATTGAACGTTTTCCTTAAAATAAAACTACAAACAGCTCCAACCACCAGCTGTAAATATTACACAGACAATAAACTAACATAAATGTTAAATGGACTAGAAACTAGACATTCTTTCATCAGAAAAGCATACAAATTTTTCCGACCAACCATTCAATTATTTATGTATGTTTTTAATATTCACAATAGTGGTGATTGTGAGGCACTTTGCATAATCCGTTTTATTTTGTACAAACTCACAATGGGTATAAAGTAGTTAGTACATTGTATAAAGCAGATAGCGATTTTAGAGTATAGAGCTAAGAACTATTGAAAATCAACGCCATCTACTAGAAAATTTTATAACATTATTCATTCATGTTTTAAATATTTTAGCAAATTGATTTTTAATATAAACTAAGTAATGTAGGGGAGCTTCAATTGGTAATTAACTTGAATTTCTAGGAAATAATTTGTTTTATTCTATTTACAATACAAGCCTAACAAGCAGGATTCAAGGAGACAGACTGTTTACTACTACTACTCTACTGTAGGACAATCGGAGGAAGAGTATGCAACAATATTATTTAACAACGTATAACTTGTATGGTATGTATTAACTTATAACGCATTTTTGTGTACCGATATTTTGACCATGGACATGTGAACTGGACTGCTGATGTACGACTGCGCATCCGAAAAACCATGAAAAAAGACAGAGACTATCTGCGAACTTTTTGTTTCTCATTCTAACAGTTTCTTATTGGCTCCTATGCGTATATGTGTTATGCCTCTACTGACTGACTCCCCGATCTGCCTCTAAAATAGTAACTCCTCTCTATGATATAGAATAGAGTCTACCGAATCCCGAATCGTTTTGTGCATAGCAGATCAGCAGTCTAATTCTACAAGTTGATGGTTTCGACTAGAGCGCATTCAATGCCATCAGGCTTCTTATACTTGTTGGGTTGTAGTTTTTAGGCAGTTTTATATAATTATGTAACGAGTGTTTATAAATGATGTTTGAATTTCGCATTATATTATATATTAAAGCGGGAAATTCAAACAACTATCAATTATTTATGAACACTCTGTAGAAAGTATAATAATTTTTATTGGATTTTAACTTATGTGGGTATATGAAAAGTTGTGCAACTACTTATGACAAACTATTAAAATTGAAATTCTGTGATGCATAAATATCGATTTATACTTGTGAATAAATAATTATTTTTCCGTGCATTTAGTGTCAAGTCAGCTACTCTGTGCATTATCCTGGCCCTGCTGGCTGATAACGTACGATTGGTCATATTTAATGTATTCTACCTACAGCTCGATTAAAATAAAATATAAACATTCTAGAAAAAGCCATCGATTAGAGGTTCTCATAATAGTTTGCCTGTAATAATAAATAATAATGAGTATGTAATGCAGGAAATTTAGGTTTAAATTTGACCTTGATTTAGGAAATTGCAGGTTAGCTTTAAATTAACAAACAAATAACTGCAATTAATTAATACTTACTGTTGGTGTAAATCTGAAATCTTTCTTGTACTTTTTTCATGATGGCTCTAAAGTACTCATTTTGGGGTGTGTAGTAGATGAAGGTGTCCACATCAAAGTGATTGCTAATTTCTGCTTTTTCGTGTATTGTTGGACTTGTAATTTCAACTTTGTTTAATCCATCGATTTTAGATCGCGTGTAAGCAATTAAAAAGAATAATACCACAGGTAGAACTATTTCACAAGCGGTTAGTATAAAATGTCTCTTTCTTATCACTAAATTCTTCCAAACTATCAGTTTAAAGGCCATATTTTTATGTTTTTCTGGTTCACAACTGTCAAGTAATCGCATCAGTGAAGAAGGTGCCCAGCAAAGTCAGAGACTTTTGAAGATTTTTTCTAAAATATATTATAATTTAGGAAAAATATTATAGACACACTTTTCAACACTTACACATGATTTGATAGTTAAATACATAAAAAAGAACTTGACAAAGGTGTACTGAACTGACATACATACGCGAACTAGAAAATATTGTTTTATTGTTGCCAATGTTACCTTCACGCCTACTCTCAAAGTTCAGTGTTGCCACCATATAAAAAAAGTACTGTTGCCACGTTAATTTCATAAATTTGTTAATTGCGGAGAAAAGAATTTGGAAAACTCTATTCTAAATTTCGCGTGAGTACTTATTGCACTTAGGTAACACTTAAATTCAAAGAATCAAAGAAATTAAGTATACAACTGCTACGTTACACCTACCCTCGCTCTGCACCCTGTATGAATGTACTTGGCTATTGCGCATACTTACTGCACACGTTTGTAATTTGAAAGCTCATTGATTTCAAGAAATTGTAACAGAATTCATGAATTATTATTTTTAAATTTTATAACTTGTTTGTTGTGTGTAAGTATTTCATAGACTTCTGGTAATTTTGTTGTTTTCTATTGAAAATAATAATAAAATAACTCGACACTCGTGCTCAAATACATTAAAATCGTATAGTAGAAGTAGGTAACTTAACTAATACTCCTATCCTATAAGGATATATTTTTTACACCCTTCCTAATACCTGAAAACTTTATGTGCAGCTCCTGTATTTCCTCTAAAACTAATAAGACAAATGTACCTCAAAACTACTAAATCATATCATATTTATATACCGCGTGTTTACTGCAAGGAGTTTTTAAGTAACTGGTAAGAGTAAACTGCCTCTATCTTTGAAGTTATGGAAATTCGCATTATACATATACATGCATGATGCATGTATAAGAATATTTTTCTGAAATAACAAATTTGTTCCTGGGTAAATTAGAAAATGTCCTATTTTGATTTTTAGTTTAATTTTTGAGCAAGCAGAAGTTAAATCTAGAATACCTATAAATGTTCAACTCAACAAAAAATTGTCACCTAAATATTCATCCATAGTTAAGAAAACGTCTGTGAACAAACTTTGACTTAATGTGCTTATATATGGTAATATGTATTTATACCATAATGATTCTATCTAATAATTATGCGTTATAGTATAGTTATGGTTATTATGGATGGCCTGTAAAATATAAAAGTAAATATTTTTTTGTGTACCTTTTACGTTTCCTGTAATTCCTAAGAACTAAAATGAATTTAAAATGGAATATTTCATTTTGTCTAATCCTAATATGCATATATTGGTTCGTATGTAAGTGTTGACCTGTAAAAATAAATTTGCATTAATATTTTAAAATATTTAATTCTTTATTCTCTTTTCAAATTTTTATATCTAAGAAAACTTTACTTACGAATTCTTTAGTAGGATTATAATCAACATAATGGATAATAGAATAACAACTTTCTAGATATGGTGATAATTCTGAAAATAAAAAATGGTTATAGGAGCTTCATTTTCTTAGACAACTAGTCACACTATCTCTATCTCTACATCACTTTCACGACTATTCAGAGTAAGAGGGAGGGAGAGTACGACTAGCTGTCTAATGAAAATAATTCATCTAGAGAACGTCAAATGCATCGCACTATGAGTGCAACACTGAAACACTGTCATAAGCTTACTTTTCACTTTCAACATGCAAACTAAAACAGTAAATTCGAAAATAAAAGATAAAAAGCTATTGAAATTAAAAATAAATTCATAATTTGTATCCCTTTTGAATATTGCATTTTTCACTTACGTTTCAGTTACAATCATCTTTTTTATTATTTTCATCTGTCTTTCTGTCTGTCTCCGCAATAACTCAATCAAAAGCATATATACATAGACTGTTTTATCATATTCCTTATACGATTGATATACCAGGGGTCTATAAATGTTTCAAGGCATGGAATTTTTTAACTAAACATACAAACTTTCAAAGTGAATTATTTTTCAGCATTTCCGATAATCGATTATAACTCATTTTTATTTTCTTATACGAAGTAATACGGAAGTAAGTACCTATAGTAATCGTGTTTTTTTTCGGCTTTGAGATTTTGTTGAATTTACACATCTTGAGTAGGTACCTATCTCTGAATCCATTTTGACTATTTTCGCTATGATGTCTCTGTGTGTGTGTGTGTGTGTGTATCCGCGATAACTCAAAAAGGACTTATCTTAATGGATCCAAAATTTCATATTTAAGGATTTAAACAAAATTGTGGGTTCCACATGAAATCTTTTTCATCTACAAGTGGTACTTATCTGAAGACATTTTTAGAATAAATTTTGAACATATTTAGTGCTAACTTTTCGAATTTCAGGAAGATTATTTTTAGCGCTTTTATATTAATAAAACACGGATGTGGATAGAATTTTTTTTAACGAAAGGACCCGAATATACCCGTAGCCGTCTTTTTGCTAAAATTATTACCGCTGATTTTTTTTGGGTGCTGTTTGTGTATATCGCAATATTGCTGAATCGATTTCGAATATTTTCGAATTGATAAGAAGAACCCAATCTCAATCGATATAAAATAATAATTAAACGAATTTACATTAATATTAATAAAATATGATTATTGACTACTGTTTCAGTACTTGCCAAAGATCACAATTTAATTCGTATCATATAAGAAGGTCACAGGTTCGACACATTACATATTTATAGCACACAAAAAACAGTAAATACTTATAAATATAAGCTTGTATTTAACAGTATTAAGAACACAGAGAGATAAGTGATTCATAAGGATGTCCAAATGAAATGATGTTAAGTTGGTTATTCTTTATTATTATTCACATCTTCAATAGTTAATATTTAAAAATATGTATGGATCCAATCCTGTGCCATGAGATAGCAGACCAGCTCTTCAGGTTGAGGGGCTAATGAAGCCTTATTCTGCCTTATTGAACCGACATATTTGAGGCTACATAACTATGCCGATGATAATTCATATACTAAACCGGATGCGGTTATGATTATCATGATTCAATTCAATACCCACTTTGTTTTACGGTCTACGGTCAACAGTCAACTATGTATATGACTTTGACCCATCGGCCATCGATACATAGAAATCATAGAATGTCTAATTTGCATCAGTTTTTTATTTATATCTAAAAGATTAATAGAACACATTCTATTACAAAATCTTTATTTAAAATTTTATTTAAAATCTCAGTAAATATTTATGAGTTGTTGCTATGGTGTCAAAATCAACAGTAATACGTTTTAATTCATTCATTTAAAAAAATTTAAAGTAGGTATTTTATCTACCTTTGTTCCTTTGTGAATAAAGTGCCACTTTATCTACCATTACGGTTAAGTGCCACTTTATCTACTATTTTGAGCTGATAACACTGAAACTGCACAGCATAGCATATCTGCTATAAAAAAATGAATTAATAATTCGTCTTTTTTAAAAATTCATGCCAGTTTTTGACATAGGTACATAAAAATAAACATAGCTTGAAAGTCGGGACAGGCTCAACTTTTGTGAGTTTTGTGCTATGTAAAATCGCTTTCAACGTTATAACGCTACCTACACAGTACACAGACTATGTGTCCAATATCATTGAATCCGTATGTCTCGACTTTTATATTTTACAATTTACATTGACATAGCACATAGTATGTCTATTATCTATGACCACAGCATATTAAGCTATGTAAGCGCATGCTATACATATAACTCTTACCTACATGGTGTACAAAGTATTATGGTAGGTAATTGGTGTAAGTAGACACAACATAAAAACAACCACACCACAAACGGTTGACTGAGATTAAGAATATTCTACGAATATGATATATACGCAATAAATGTTGTTATCAACATTTACTGATAAGTATGAATAGATATGTTATACCACTCAGTGGTTATACATTTTCATTTTATCCAATTTATTTATTTATACAGGGTCTTTCTCGACCAAAAATAAATGGGGTTATAGAAGATTGAATTCCTCTTAATTAATTTATCTTTAATAAAATTATGTTAGAGAACAGGAAAAGTAGGTATCTACCCAAAACTATACTTATACTAGTTATTTTAAATAAAAGATGATCTAATTTTACATTAAATCGGTTTACCTAATCTTAAATATTTTTAAATAAATACTCCTATAAAATGAGTATATTTTCATAATTTAAGGAAATTCCATAATTTAAAAGTTTAGAACTATAAATAAATACTTTTCTTAAGTAATCAAATAACATACTTTAGTGTATTGTTTGTTGGGTTACACTATGTGTCAGTGTGACTTTATTATACCTACGATGCGATCAGGGTTGAGAAAAATTACAAATTTTTTTATCAAAAAATTGATTTTTTGTATTAAATCATGATTTTTTTATGTTATTGATTTTTTTTAATGGTAATGCTTACAGTGAATATTTTGGTTCCCAGAATCCAAACAAAGAGATAGAATTTAATTATACTTATTTCAGTGATTTTTTTCTTAAAATAATATATTTTTTGTTTCGTTATACAGACTGGACTCAGCTTTGAACATTTAATTTAATTATAAGATAAACTGGAAATACATTCTTAATATTATGTGAACTTTTACTTCAAAATCAATAATTTAGCAAAAAATACCTCTACTGAGTCTACAAAATTTTACATTTTCAAAATTAGTTTTCTCAGTACTTAATTAATGCTCCAAATTTACAAAACCTGTATAGAGAATCAAAATCCCTTTCGAATGAGGTGCCACATGAAAAATTTTCTGGGAGGAAGTCATAATTCAGAGGGGTTGCTAAAAATGGTAATTTCAAATTAAAAATTTTTCCTAAAAGTTCATAATTAAGCTGAAAATGAATTTATTCCATACATATGGACCGCACTGTATATTATTGTATATTGTGTTTTATAAAACACTGATTTAAATCAATGATTAAAATAAAAACAGCACTTGATTTATAATTGTAGGTACGAACTTTTTATTTTTGGGATATTGATATTACCTTTGTTGTTGTGTTGCAGTTGTAAAAGTGTTATTGTTGTGATGATTATTGTTTCACTTACCTATTTTGTATAATGTTGGGGTTTACAGCAATAAATTATAAATTATTTTATTTAAAAAAAAGTTAAATTATTCCGCCTACATTTACATTTTATTCTACACTATAATTTCCCTTGCAAATTACTCCAATAGCGTATCGTCTCTTGGTCATCTACTTTCAACCTCCCCAAACATGAGATATCTGTGATTAAGAAAAAAATTTATAAAATTATATTACTTTATTCTTCCTACAAACCTCCAGTTTGATAATATTTATATAGAATATCCTGCACAGCCCCTATGGGTATAGCCATATTTACTCTAGGATAAACTACTCCATTTTCTTGAAGTTTAGTGTTGGATACAATGACGGCTAATAGAATTCCTTCAGGTGTTAGAATAGCTCCACCGCTAGCACCAGGATGAACACAGCACGTCGTCTTCAGCATGTGACGATTGATTTGGCTAATGTGGCCTTGGGAGAGCGTGGGTGAGGGAGATAGTTCTTTGGGGAAAAATGAATAGCCAGCTGAATAAACTAGGTCACCTGAAAAGAGCAGATATTCAAATGAGTCATGAAAACTACTAATCGCATAAGATTTAATAATAAAATGTATTGATACCTCTCAAAAATATTTATTACCTACCGACTTTCTGGGTTCCATGTGCAAACTTTAAAGCTCTCAATCCAAAATCACATAAGTTTGCTGTACATTGAATAACTGCTAAATCGAATACACTGTCATTGGTATTTTTGTACAAGACTTTTGCAGGAAATATTTTATTTTTCCAGTACAATTTTGTTTGATATGCATGAGTATCCTAAAAAAATGAAATAATAAGGAATCAAATAGAATATGTAATTATATTATTGCTTTAAATTTAATCAAACAAATATTGAAATGGATATTTACTATAATATGTGCATTTGTTAGGAAGACGCCTTTGGATTCATTTACAAAAATTGCTGTGCCCCAATTGGATCCAGAGTAAACTTGAACTAGACTTGAGTCTAAGTTTGCTAAAAACGACAGCAATTTATTAAATCTATAGAGATTTCAAAAGAAATGTTAGACTTGTTAGAGCATACAGGAAAATAAACTTGTAAATATGTAAGCATTTGAAATTATTTAAATAATGTACCTATATTAGTGTGTGTGCTATATTTACTTTCTTATACATATACATACATAGCTGAATGATTACTAGCCGACTGCTAAGACAAGGACAGAGACCAGAGCACGGTGTACGACCGTCTCACGACGCAATCGTTGGGCTAGTTGGAATTAGTTACTCTGTATATATTAATAAATATATGTACTTTCCACACAGTGTTGAAATAGTAATTTATAATATTCCGTTATTACGTAAAACCCAGATTAGATATGGGATTTACCTATTTCAAACAAATATTTCCTTAATGACTTAGTGCCTTTTTTTAGATTAGATTACTGGAATTTGTAATTTCAACATATTCCATAATATGGTCTGGAAAGGAAGGAGGTTAAAATAATAACTTAAACACCCTAAAAACTTACAAGAAGAAAAGCTGGATATCCAAGATCTGGATAGACAAAAAGATTGACAAAGAACGTGATAAAGGAAGCTACAAAAATAAGCAAATAATAGGAAGGGCACCTTAGCAAATCACAAAAAATCTTAATAAGGCAATTAAATAATAGTTATTTTCAATGCCAATAGGATAAATATAACAACGTAAACACTGAACAAGAACCAAAAACATACATGTATATCTAAGAAAAAGATGAAAAGGTTACAAACGTTATTCATATTTAAATTAATGCGAGTAATGAATACAAACAAGAATCATATTCTAGAAATTGTTGAAGATTTCCAAGCATAGCTTAATAGAAATGACTGAGAAGTTAATAATCACCACAATAGTTTAATATTTTTCCTCTATTAATTTTTTTAAATCTAAACAGCTTAAGATATGGACAGCCCAACACATATTTTTTTAATTAAAACAATTACTTGGTAGGTTCTCCTCCATTTGGGGGGTCAACCCGCATGATGTCTCGTCTGGGGTTTAAAATGCAAAATGTGTTTGACCTGGTTGGTGCCAATTTTACCATTTGCATTACAATTCATGATTGGGCGGCAACGAAAAATTGTGCAGATGGTAATGACTAATTTGTATAATTTGAATCTGAACTTTATTTGGGTTACAGATTATGTAGTAATTCTTATATTACACACTTTTTTGGCTTATCTTACAATTATTACGACTTTTTGTCTTAGCTTTTATACCAAAAAGTAAGAAAATGGAAAAATATACCTATTGAAATCTACACATTTTTTTCTAATCACGCAGATTAATATTTAATTCTTTACAATCATTGTACTTTAAACCCTCTCAAAATTACAAAACAAAGAAAATTTGATTAAAATTAATCTAAGATTAAATTAAAAATTTACTGAAAAGTAGGTAGGTATATTATTTTTATTTGTTAATTGCCTGTTATTAAAATAATTAACAATTTTCAAATCTTACCTAATAGTTTAAAATGTAACGAAGGTATTACTACTTTGTCCAAATTCCCAACAGGAAAATCAACAACTTGCACCAAGATAGCTCGGAGATCAGCAAGAAGGGTTAATCCCACCCATTCGCCTTTCCACCAACTAAGGGCCGACAATACCAATGCAATTGGAGGGTCAGTGTCCTCCATAAATTTCCTAAAATTTTACCGATCATTCATTTCCTTATCAACCCTTATCTCTAGCATTTTTTATAATACGGGACTAGGAATAATAAAAAAATATTATTTCAACAATAGTCTCATTGTTAGATTGGGAAACAAAAAAATTCCGAAGTTCTATAGATCATTTCGACGTCAATCAATTACGATACCTATTGTCAACACTTATTAAACTTTTCTACAACTCGAAAAATTATTTAGGTACTCTTCCTCTTCAGTCCATAATCCTATCAAATTCTTCCAGTTTTGTCTTTTAATTTTAACTGTATTTTTTAAGTTTAATAAAACTACATATAATGTTATGTCCTAGCTCTATGTAATGAAAAAAAATTCCATACGAAAAATAACGATTTTCATCTTCAGTAAATATCACTTCACCCACTTTTGAGTTGGTTGAAGATAAACAGGACTGCCCTCGCTGCCTGGCGCTGTAGGACAATCACTAAGAAGCAAACTCGAATTTCGTCCAAAGACATTCGAAACGATTCCTTTGCTATGAGACTCCAGAAAGTGGCGATTGCCAAAGGGCACCGTAACTGCACAAAGCTGATCCCCTTTGTTTAGTTGCAAATAACTTATCAAGCTCCACCAATATTGCAGTACTGCATTAAAGTCATCGCTGCTATTTCCAAGAGTTAAAATAAAGAACATAGACAAAATCACTGGAATATCCCGATTATTTTCTGGCGAATCCACTGCCCATTCTGTGAATGTTTGTTTACTAGTCCATTGGATGTTATTACAAAGGAAAATTCCAAAAACTTTCGCTGGTTCTACTTTGAACAAACTATCGTCTGAATGGTTTTTCCAGACTATGTTTACTTTAATTTTTGGATATTCAAAATTGTGAATTTTACTGGTTTTAAGTTTTAATAAAGATTCGGTTTCGTGTGGTTCAAAATGGGGAAGAAATATATTGCTAGTCGTGAGAATGTATTTTTCGTTTAGCATTACACCTGAAGATGTATACAGGGAGTTGTCGGTGATGGAGCTGTTTTTGTAACTTTCCAGTAGAACGGATCTCCACTTTGTTAACGACATCTAAAATTATACATATAATCGTCATTATTAGTGTGAATAATCATACGGAACATAAATAAATAAATATTAGTTTATTTTGCAAATAAGTAACGGATAGGATGTGGGATGTGGAAGGCTGAGAGGAAACAATATGATTAAACGCTTATTTATAGATATTTTTTTAGATAGTTACAAGTTAAAAATATTTAAAAGAAGTATTTCCGGAATATAAACAAATTTTAGGTACTGAAGATTTTTTATTCATCAGTAAATTTGGTGCTTGCATGGTTAAATGTACATACATTTTAGGAAAGGATATCAACTTTATGGAATAAACATCCTCTCATAGTGTAATATCATTAAATTTCACTATCCGCATAAAATATTAGCTCATTTTACTGAAATATGTTAAAGATGGGTTGTTTTCATCTTTTTGTTTAATAATCTACATTATAGATAAAAATGGTGCATGGTATACGGTACCTACTATTAAAAAAAAATTTAACTGTACGAGAATAAATATTTATTTGAGGTAGTGTTATATGTATAATAATATCTAAAATCGATATTCTATAGAAGGATGTCTCTTAATGACAATTATTATTTACTTGTGTGTTATTGAAGATTTATCTAATTTAATTAATAAAATTAGGTAAATAAAAACTTGATAAATATTAAATAATCTATGGAGAAGATTACAATAGTTTCTTATTATTAAGTAAATATGTATAAGTAAAAGTAGTGGCTTCAGACATTGATTAAAAATTAAAACTGAAGCTGAAGTATTAATGGTAAAATTTACAAAATAAGAAGAAAAAATTGTGGCCCATGGGGGGATCGAACCCGCGACCTTCGCGTTATTAGCACGACGCTCTAACCAACTGAGCTAATGGGCCTATGCGAACTTTTGATAGAACCGACATTTGAAAGTAATCACTGTTTAGGTCAATTATTTAGTAATTACTTTCACTTCATTTTAATTTATACCGTATACATCGATCTCGAACATAATTTATTAGCATAATAGTTATTAACATTACCAAATACAAGAAAATAAATAATAATAATAAACGTAGGTAATAAATTGTAGATATTTTGAAACAAAATGTTTTAGAAATTATTAAAACTTACCATTTAGGCACCTAAAAATAAATAAAATGAACACATTTTACACAACATAAAATTAATAAGCTGCTTGTCATGGTCTAACCTAAAAATGCTTTAATTTAGGCAAATTTAATAATGCCAAGTGTATATTTTGGGTTGCCTATACTAAATACTTTATATTTAGATCTAAAACTTGGTACAATTGACGGTTTTAAAAACAAATGCTCCAAAACTCTAATAAAAGGATAAAAAATTATATAATTACAATATCATTTATTCTACACGGACGTAGTTGTGCCCAAATTATTTGTAAAAAAAATTTATTTTCGTCTTCTCTACCATAAGTAGAAAGTACCTACATAAATATACCACATAGGTAATTGTTCCGCCCCTGAAAATTTGCATTTATAATGAAAATCAGCTTGAATGATTCGAATATTACTTTAAAAAATAAAAATACCTAGAGGAATTTAGAAAAAACTAAAAATCAAGAAGTTCAGATAAAGTGAAAAATGTCCCTCATCACGATGACGTCTCGCCTGCAAAAAGATATATGTGGGTGGTGTCTTACATTTTTATTAAGTAGGTAAACACATACGACTCATATTTGATAGACAATAAGTACACAGTAGGTACCTACTAAAGTAATATATTATTAATATTTTCCTTCATCTTTCATTTGATCCCAGTCATACAGACAAATTTATTTTATGTAGACACGCAATCTTATATGTGAATGTGTGTAGGTTCAATTTCAAAGAAAACTCTCTCTTAAATTAACTCACTAACGAAATGAATTTTCTTCAATATAAAAGTTATATATTCTTAATTAATGCCAACGTAAGATTACAAGGATGCGCTATGTGGTGGTTGATTGGAACATATTCATTTATAACATAAAAAACATGACGACTGAATTTTTTATGCTATGCTGCTTTTTCGTTTCAGATTATGACAAAATTCCAACAACTTGTCAGATTTTCAATTTCAATCTCTGTTTGGTGCACTAATAAAATATATAATATTTAAAACATCATCGCAAATTTAAACTATTAAAATTAAGCAATTTTTTCAGGCGAATATTTTTATTTTAGGACAATTTAGTAAAATTTCAAACTAAATAATTATACTATTTTTGAAAATGATTTTAAATAAGTATTGTGGTCTACCAAAATTTCAAGTCCAGTAGAAATAATTATCACTTAGGTGTCGTTTTAGATTTTTTCAGGGTAACGCTTCTAATAATCAAATTGCTTAAATATGCATGCACATAGGATGTCCTACTTCAAATAAGTTTTCAACATGGATACCTCACTAACAAATAAAAAAATGCAGAAATTTTTAATCCAACCATTCTAACCATTTTAGAGACAAAAGCTCGGAAAAATTACGAAACACTTGATAATGAGATAGAAAATCGTTTGTATAGAATAAAATTTGAGGAATCTGATGTGTAAAAAGAATCTAAAATCACAAAATACCTTTCACTAGAATCCTGAATAATCCTGAAAAAAACTGAAAAAGTAGATTTTTAATTTTTCTTTATAGTTCGGTTATTTCCTAAGCGATTTTAATTTGGTAAAAACATTATTTGAACAGTTTTTATGGTCTAGATTACAAGATTGGTAAAATTAATTTTTCAATTTATATCAGTTATTTGTGCTCAAAAAATGCGTTATCAATTAACACGATTAAGGATTGAAGAACGTAATGAGATTTCACACTTTTGATAACAGATTATTTTTATTTATTATTTTAAATTAATTAAATTTTGTCCTAGTTAACCGATTCTCTTATTCTCTATCTCTTATAGTTTCCGAATTTTCAATAGTGGGTAAATTTCACCACCCTTTATTTACATAAAGATGTATATAACTTTTTTCCATTACTTACGTTAAAATCTAGATTTAAAAAAAGTTTTATCCATTCCTCAATTTTTCCTCTGGATTATTTAGAAATTTGTAAAAATATTCTTCATATTTAAGTTCCTGTATGTACTCAGTGATCTTTACAGCAACAGTTTTCGTAGTGTAGTGGTTATCACGTGTGCTTCACACGCACAAGGTCCCCGGTTCGATCCCGGGCGGAAACAGCTTTTTTTTCTTTAGTTTTTCAATCGGCAGTTAATCATCTTAACTAATAGTTAACTTTTTTGTTGCTATTATCGTAATAATAGGAATTAACTTATAGTTAAGATTAACTATCGATTGAAAAACGCCCTAAATTGCACAATAAACACATAACGTGGTTAAATAATTTTATCTTGGAAGAAAACATTTTTACATACTTATTTTGGAAATTTTACATTGTTTATTAAGTGTTAATAAAATAATACCGCAATTTCTTATACAATTCTTCCGAGGCAGACTTGGATCTTGAATCCTTTGTGTTTTCTGTAAATTTTTCATGTATGTACCTAATTAGTTTCTTAATATTAATCCTGAACAGCTACGAAAACCCTTCCTATAAAATTAAAGCAACCATAAAATTTTCGTACCTACGTAAAAATTTATAAATAGTACAGATGATTGAATATAAAAGTCAAATTTTAAGTGCCTCTACTTTGTTTTATTGCCACTTTCGCCCACAAATTTGTATATTTTGAATAAGACATGTGATTCATTTCAAAAGAAATGCGTAGAAATGTGTACCTACTAACAGTGTGCAGAAAAATACAAGTTTGATTTTTGCAGAACCTTATATTTTCTAGTGAAAATTTAAAAGTTTATATATTTTTATCGTTTTTAGTTTTAAAGCAAATATGAATTTTTTAGTTATAATATAGAAAGTAAGTTTGAAATATACGGGGTGTAATAAAGAAACATCGGAAACTGGACCAAAATCAGAACTTTTTGGAATTAATTCTAACTAAATTTTTCTTTTTATACTTTTTTTTAGGACAAGTCCGGAACTAAACAGAAATTTTAGTTTCAGGTGTTAAGAAGTGTAAACAAGCTCATTATGACTGCTCCTCCAAGCTCCAATCCATCATCAGTACCACCAATCTAAATACGTACTTGATTAAAGTTAACTTAATAGTTAAGTAATCAACTGGTAACTAAGCTATTAAATCTATAAATAGCAATTCCATCATATTTGAACATAATAAAATCAACGAAAGACCAACAAAAAAAGCGGCAACTTGTTACCATTAATCTTCCGTTATGGCACGGCAGTCATTAGGTACTATAATTGAATGGTAGTAAAATTTTGCTGGAAGCCAAATTGTTGATTGACAAGAGAGGTGGATGTAAAATAGAATGGTATCATTCCAGGTCCATGAGTCATGTTTTCAACGTTGCATGTTGGATTTCTAGATGATGTCATCTTAGATTTCTGTTACAAATCTTAATCTGTATGGTACGAATTTTGTGTATACGATGTGGGACTTTCCTTTTTTGTGGCTTTCAGTTTTAAAATCGCATGGACAGGGACAATCTAGGAAGTAGGTACTGTATATTAGACTCTTCACATGACTTTTTTATACTAATAGTTTTACATTATAGTAGGTAACATATTTAGAAATATTTTTTCTGCTTGTGCTAATGTGGAAGATTATCTTTTTTGGCACTGGCCCAAAATTTTAACTCGGATATCTGAACCCTTCTAAAGGTAGTAAGTACTCCAAGATTCTGGCACTTTTGCAGACTTACAAGAATTTTCTCCCCACCAAAAGAATTCTCAATCATTGCCTCTTCATCACTAATAAATCTACCACTCTATGGGGTAAAATGGTGAAAAATGGAGTTTTGTTTGTGGAACCAACCACGAGGATTTTAAAGGTACAACCAGATCAAATTTTTATAGTATTTCCTTGCGGTTTAAATGTCTGACCTCGCTTTGGTCAGTACCACAGCGCAAATAGCGTAAAGGTCACTTTGTTGTAGGTTATAGTAATGGATAGTACAGGCAGTAGATACTACTAAATATTATACTAGTGGTGAAAGTCGGCTTGGTCCAAACACTTCCTTACGACATAGTTGGAATTCATTCGATCTATAATTATACCCGATACCTATTTGTATTTGCTAACTTATCGTTACCATCAGAAATCAACAACAAAACTACAAAGTAGTACCTAGAAGTTAGAATTTGTGCCGCGGCGGCAGCTTTTTAACTTAATAACTGCTTAAGCTTCGGTTCGTTATGAATTCAAGAAGTGGGATTGGATTGGCAGAGTAGATAAACGTTATAGTACCTGATGGAGATATTTCTCTGTAGATATTTTTCAATTTTTCACCATTTTGTTTGTTTTTTGCTGTTTTGCTCGTTGAATAATTGAACAGGTGACGTTAATTTAAATTATACATTATTATAAATTATTGTGTTGTCATTTAATTGTAGATTTATGTACGACACACAATGATAAATAAAATATTTCCTCGATCTTAATTCTAGATATTAATCCAGCATGCACACGGATTGTTAAACATTTATAGATTAGAAAAAATGGCTTTTAATTACATTCCCTGAGGGCATACCTATGATACAATTACTGATATCATAATGTTGTGGTTTAGCTGGAATTTCATTACATTGTCATTTTCTCGATTTAGCTTGTCAGTACCAGGACTATTTCCTTTTGCATCATCTTAATTCAAGAAGTCTAAGAAACTACGATTTTTTCTCAAGAATAAATTTCAGTACCTAGGTATTTTTAGCCTTTTTAAGAATAAATTTGTTGACGAAACCAGGTCTTAAAAATATCCCAAGTTTTCCAATATTTTGTTGATGGCAAAAAGTGTGAGAAAATCTACTGAAAATTCATTGAAATAATTATTTTAATCAGTCCTGTCTTTCACAAATTTTTTGTGCAAAAAGTAGTGATATAAAAAGAAGACTTCTAAAAATTTCACTTACCTAAATATTTTCATTCCAAATTAATATTGTTGTTAAAAATGTCTAACCTCAGAAAAAGATAATCTCCCTTGTTCTGAACATTTATAAGCCTTCAAAACAAATTAACAAGTGTTCGAAATGAAAGTCGTAAATTGATCTCCTTGATTTTGATTATTCTATGATAACATATATTATAATATTATAAATAATTTCATATTGTATATCAGAGTTTGCAATATTAAAACCTTGTCCAACATATTAGCGGTTGTCATTTATCAACACACCAATTTGCATGTTTAATGACCACCGAAGAAAAATCATAAATTATTATTAATTAGTCAAAATATCCACTAAATAAAAAACATTACGGATAACTGTCACCTTTATTTAAGATAATCTAATAACCAACCAATAATATAAAAATCGCGATAGTGAAATAGCGATTACATAACACACCTGTGTGCTCAAATGAGGTCAGCCGTGTTTTTTTGCCTGGTCAAAAAATATACAGAGACACGAGAGAATCTTATTTGCACACCTGATGATGGTGTTCATCGCATGTATAAAAAAATTAACATCAACCATATCGATTCGCCATTCGGTGTTATAGCGCGCCAGCGGTAATCAATCAAGTTTGCAAAAAGGACAAAACTGGTACCAAGGTGTGTTATTGGATGAAGAGATGATTTAAATGGTAAGGTGAGTACCGCGGACCAAGACGGGATGATATCAACAGGGCCGTCTTTAAAAAATATTAAACGCGGAAGATACTAGTAGACCCAATCAATCAAGCTCCCCGCCTCTGTAGAAATTAAAGTAATGTATTATACTTTTAATTAGATTTAGATTAAGTACCCAATTAGCCCCAGTACGCACTTGCCCCATTTTACCCTTGGTGAACTAATAAATCCTTTCCAAATTCTATAAAAACTTGATAAATTTAAAATTTTCAATAAAAGTCATTCAAAATCTGGATTTTTCATTTTCTCTTAACATTCTTCAGTATAATTAGTTTTTCATTTAATTGTGCGAATTATTAGCCCTCAAAGACGGCCCTGTGTCCAAGACAAGACCTCCATGTAAGTAATGAAAAAGACAACAAGTCACTACCAGTAGAGGTACTAGTAGTGATGATGTGAACGTGAATAAATTATCTAGGAGTACGTACGAGTACATTATAGATTAAATCGGTTTTGGTTTGTTATTTGTTGGTTGTCTCGCTCATTGTGACAACCAGATAGGAGTTAATAGAACAAGACCATGTGTAATGGCCGTGAGAAAAATTTCATTATGCTGATGCTGATGTAGAGACAGGCAGTCTGCCAGGGAACCTAAATCGGATTCAACTGGTTTTTGCCACACGTACACCACATCTGTGTGTGGTACTGTAGTATCTATAGGCGCGCTGAAGTGGTACTAAATTAATGAAAGGTGATTCTGGTTTGGTTTGCAACAACTTAAAGATATCACCTTATGATCGTAGGCCAATCAGAAATCGCGCCATGTTTCATTAATCGAACGATGCATCAGATGTGTGATGAAAATGTAACTGCTTTTTTGTCATGTTACGTGGAGAAGTTTTCTTTTTTTCATAATTTTACGAAATAACTATAACATTGAAGAACCTATTTTATTATTACATTTAAGATTTCACAAAAAGTGTTTAAGGCATTACATAAAAACTTATAAGAAAAAAATGAAGATTTTAAACTGAAAAATTTTAGGACAGAGAAGATAAATTGAATGAGGCTACCCAAAATATTTTTTTAAATTAGTCTGTTTTGAACAACCACCATTTGTTTAATTTTTATAAAATTTACTGAATATTATATGACATACAGCGTATCCATATAGGAACAACTTCTTTAATATGCATTTTACAAGAAAAAGTTCTTCTTCCTTATGCTTTCCTCTGAATCTCCGAAAACTAATCAGATTTGCCTATAAATATACAGGGTGTGCATTAGTGAAGAAAACAGGAAAATGGTGCAAGACAAAATTATCTTTTTTTTTGCTTTTAACAAAAATGTTATAAGAAAAACTTATTTGTAACTGAAAAACAAAAAGAATACTTTTTTTCTCGTAAAATACATATTAAAAAGGCGTTTCCTATACGTAGCCCAATCTGTGGACACACTGTATATTTTAATTCTTAAAATAGAATATAAATAGAAATATGTGTAGTGTATCTATCTTTAGTCTTGTAGGTATCTTGTATTAGACTTGATCTCTTCTCTACAAAATTGCGCTCAATTTGTTCCTGTCAATATCACTGGTCACGTGACTGTATTTGTAAAATGGATAGCCTATAGCAACTATTGCCTTGTATATTAAATAGATACCTATAATCCTACAAATAATCAATAATTAAAAATATGATGATAATTCAAAAATTCCCCCAACTCGGCTCGCTATTTTTATACCTTAAACGACATGCACAATATGGCAATAATCAAATTGCAAATAAATTCACTTATGTTGTTGG
Organism: Pediacus dermestoides; assembly: GCA_963942485.1. NCBI lineage: Eukaryota > Metazoa > Arthropoda > Insecta > Coleoptera > Cucujidae > Pediacus > Pediacus dermestoides. Next base: position 15,985,992 of record OZ012629.1, on the reverse strand, counting down.
GAGCCTCACCGTCGCATATAAGGCCCGCGGACCGGGTCATGGGACTACATTGTATAGTTTGTTGTTAATGAGCCTCATCCTGTTAAGCAGATTTAGAAAATATTACTACTACAAATCGCTCACTCGCACACTGGATACATGAAGGGTTCCAACCGATAAAAGAAAATTTTAAGTGAAGTTTAAATATTGTTTTTTAGACATGATGAGTGGTGGTGGTGGTGGTTTGAAGTGACAATGGGCAGTTTGGAATAATTGTTTTGTTTCAGTTTCCGCTATTTTCGTAGTGTCTGTGGAAATATTAGTTTGATGTATTGCTTGGAGATATTTGCTATTGCCTATGGCTACCACTGGATAACTAAATTAGGTTGGTGAGTTACAAAATAAAAGTTGCAAATAAAATAAATGTTTCTTTATCTAATTATTTAATTAAACAACCTCGAGGTTATAATTTCAAGTGGAAGAATAGAGCAGGAAAAAGATTTGTATCATGTAACTTGAATCTACAGGGTGTTCCACTTAACTTGCATAGAAAGATTCCAAGGTTGCTGCGATGTAACAATAATTGGAAATTTCCCACTAGGTAGAAATATAAATTCATGATTTTTTTATAATTATAAAAATTGAAAATAACAAGCAGGACTCTGAGTCATTTAAAAAATCATCAATAATAATTAGTTTAAATCATAGTACTTATCGAAGATGACCATGACAACAAATTAATATTAATTACTAACGATTAGCTATCAGAATATAGCGTATAACTTGATCGATTTTTTTTATGTAATTTTTACTAGATACGCTTCGTGATTGGTTGGGTAAGAAAATGACAATACAAAAATTAAATTACCTACTCTCAAAATTTCTGTATTCCCTCGAAAAGTAGAAAGTTCTTGAGACATCTACGAGCTTCTCTTCAATTTTGGAGTCTTGCGCAAAACTTCATCTTAGTAACTTGTGTGTATTTAGTATCTTTAGAAAGACAGTAATTTATACAAGAACTTGATGTTTATAAATTTTCGGATGTTGTAAATAATTGTAAAGGTAAAAAACAAGAATTCAACGCAATAAATTAGAATTTACGCTGTAACTCTATAATAATATTAATTATAATGAAAAAACTACTTATTTACATATTGGCAATTAACCCAAACTAGTTAATTTTGTTTTCTCTGAGTATATGTAACACATTAGGTATATTATATTACATTATCCTATGACGCACAATTTAAATTGTGCACAAATGTTTCGGTAATACATAAAAATAAACTACATATAAGTATCTAAGGACTTGTTCTATGAACACAAATTAATTTCACACGTATTTTCATGTTAACTGGAAAACCATACCATTTTCCAGTTATAATCTGTTTTATAATTAGGTAGGTATTTAAGGAAAGATGACTCGTACAATTCTATTTATGATCCCTAATCAATCAAAACCGAATAAAAAGCCAAACAATATAACACAAACCTACATGCGATTTGATTGTATTGATTCGTAATTAATCTTTTAACGAGCACTGTTATGATTCTTTAAATACTTCTCTGCAATCAAATTTATTATTATTATTGAATATCTCTGCAAATACGCAGACACATATGTGGGGTTTATGACATCATAAAATTAATTGAGAGAGAACATGGAATTAGTATATTTTGTAATGGCACTTCACTTAAATAATAATTAATGTACCGAATGGAGGCGGAAAATTTGCAGAGAAGTCCATTGACAACCTGTTGCTGGGACTGCATGGAAAAATACAGGACAGTATCCTGATCCTGAAACCCATGAAAATGGCTTTTTAAGAGGTACTTGAAATAGGTCTGCAGGAGTAGAATAGGCAGGCATTATTATGTATTCCACACCAACTTTTTTTACGCAAATATAGCCGGAATTTGGACTGTTTTAAATGAAACTAATTTATTCATTCTGCTGATGTTAAAAAAAATGCAATATTCCAACAATTTTTGCAAAAATTCATTGCAACAGCAAAAACAATCATCAATAACACTTTTTAAAATACTCTACGTAAAAAGCTGGCTTAGAAATTTATTTTTGACTAACTGGAAGTGTAATTTCATCGTGTAGCAACTTTTTACCTATAAGTTAGGTAATTATACGTAATTTAATGAATTTTGTTTGGTTTATCGAAAAGTAAATATGTCGGTTAATCCTGTCAGAGAAAAAGTTAATTATGTTATTAGTAAGTACATCGAACATTGACATTGAATAATACACCATATGCCAAAGGATTTTCCTGTAGGTTAGTTAACTATCCGATAATTCATATTAAAAGTTGCTAGTCATGTATTTACAATGTGATTCAGTAAAAAATTGATGGGTAAATTATTAAATATGCTCCATTATTTAATAATATGCTATGATGTGTGAAAAAATTTCAAGATACTTAATAACTAATAATATGTTTAATTGATACTTACCTAGTTGAGCCATATTCAATTTTTCAGGTTATTAAAAAATTAGAAATCTAGAAACTGAAACACTGAAATAGTATGTGCATAAAACACGGATTTTGCCCCGAAATGCAAACAACGTTTTTTCTACAGCCGTTAAAAAAGCAGAAAGCAAACAGTAATTATTATTTCCAAAAAAATATCCTAGTAGCTTGCTACTTCATATTGGTTGCTATGGTTACAATTGTAAACAACAGTGTTAACTGCAAAAAATTTGTCTCAAAAGCAGTTTTATTTATATTTTGCGATGGATTCTAGCAGTGAAAACCAAGAAATAAATGAAATTACAAGCATAGCAGTTTCTAATCTTTTGCCGGCCAAATCAAGACTCATTACCTACGAAAAAACTTATGTTCAGTTTCGGCAATGTGTTGCACGAAAAAAAATGGAAAAGTAAAGGAATTGCAGGTATTTATTGTTTGTTAATAATTATAAAGCTTCGTTAAAATTACCTCTTATTATCCTTCTGTTCATTTTTGTTAACTACCGATGTATTTTCGGGTACATAAAATAACAGTGAAAAAAAAATTTCGTCACAAAACACAAAATTAATTTTTTTTTGGACATTTTGCTGAAAAACAGAGTTACCTTAGACAACTAAAAACCAAACATCTCCTGTCAAATTTAATATTAAAGCGTCACTTTTTATTTCAATTTCTGACAGATGTGTACAAAAAAGTAAAACTAAAGTTTGGCGGCAAAAGGCACCATAAAAACAACGTTTTTGTAATGATATTTTTTTATTAATCCAAAGATCATTGCATGCTGTACTTATAGGACAGCAACGGATCAAGGATCTGTTGCTTGAATGTTACTTTTTGTTCTTGTTGAACCAAGAATATCATCAACAGTTTTTTAGAAATTTCGCCTTTGCTCTAGACATTTTGAATAATTTGTTGCATTTGCGTTTATTTTTATTGTACCTTTTTAGCAAATTGTGGTTTCAACCAAATTAGTAAAATATCCTATTGCCTACATAACATATTTACAGTTAGACCCCCAACACCATATAAATAATTTATAAGCAACGTGTCTACTTTATTTAGGTTTTGCAGTAATTTCCATTCAATTCAATTTTGTGTACATTTATATTGTTTTGTAGGTTGGAGCCCGCATCTCAATTCTAAAAATAAATTTACCTTATTATAATTTTCCCTTATAAATGTTATTTAGTTAAAATCCATTTTCCTGGAAATTGTGTTACATGCTGCATTTGCATCCACGTAAAAACAACCATTCATATGTCAAATGCACTCAAGAAACAATCGACGAGATAATAATATACAACTGCAATAATTGCTTGCAGTATACTGACATTATTTTCTATCATTATCATTACACAAATGATATTTAATGAATTAATTATATAGTTACAATGTTCTCTTTCTTGTTATTCAGTACCCTGAAGGTCCATTTAGAAGTAATTCTAAGAAAATGTATTGCACCATTACACCATTTTGTGTGCGTAATGTTAATGTCCCAGCATCCAAGTCCAGCAGTACCTCCTGATTCATTTAAATTTCCGTCTGCATCTGTGGCTGCCCCCACACACGTCTAATAAATCGCCAATGGCTTTCAAGGAACCCGCCGGTCTGTCAAACGAAAACGATATGATGCAAGGATAATTATTATTATTATTAATGAGTTTAATTATTACAAGAGTCTATTTTGCGAAGTCATTTAATTTAGTATGAATTTTATTACAAGAGAATTTCCGCCTGGAAGGAAAAAACGATTAGTGGAAAACGAGTGCTTTTGAGTCACGTGAGGGAATTTTATGCTGGGGATATTTCAGAAACTTTTCCACAAGGAGATCATTGTCAGTGTGAAGACGGTTTAGGTTTTAGGGACATTCTAAACTTCTAACGAAATTTTCCATCATGAAGGATAAGACGAATAAAATCTTCGCACTTGCTATAAATTTTGGGTTTAGTCACTGTTTTTTTTTGTAAACGTTCATCATGAATATGACTTCCCACTTAACAAATTGTTAGATTCTTTGAAGAATAAAATGAAAAGACGAGGAAAGGAGTTTCCATACAATCAGGCAGGAATCTTCAGGTGTATTATACTAGTTGTTTTTCATAGCCTACTCTAATTCAATTTTTTTTATATGTGGTAGAAAATAATTGCATAGCGTATGAGGAGAGAGACTATTTAGATACTAGGTCATAAAATATCATCCTTGTTCCAAAATTAGGCGTATTTCAGAAATTATAAATGTATAAGTACACGAATTAATTAAAATTTCAGGAATTAATTGCTAAGCAATGATATTATTTTCAAACCTCAGTCTCAGGTCTGTAAAAATTTTAAATCAAAACCGACCAGATCACCAGAGGTTTCAAGTAATTTTTTAATAAGTTTTAAAGCAAGTCAAAGTTCAAAAAAATAAAATTTTTTAATGAATTTTAATTTTTAATAGAATTTGTTGTTAGTATTTCATATTTTCTTGCTTTAAAATTTTCGATACGAGATAATTTTGCCTTTTTCAGGTGAAAGTAACATTTATACCTAACTGAAGACGTAAAAAAGCAAAAAATATCTCGTTTTTTCTTAACAGTTTCTTATAGTTTTATGCTAATGAGCACTTCTCCGAAATTATTTTATATTTTACAATAAAATCCGTTTATATCAAGCGTCGCCTCAAACTTGAACCGGTCAAACCATAAAAATAAACATTTTTATTTTAGTGTTTATTTTTAATGTTTTTATTACCATTTTTCACACACAAAAATTCATCAAAACAATAATTTCCATAAAGATTTAAATTAAAATACACATAGTACATTAATTACTTGTAGTGTTTGTAGTTCCGGCTAATAAATCGTTAATATTCAGGCAATAAAACTGATAAACTTTGGTAGGAATCAGAGTTTGAGGTTTCCCGTACGTGGATTATTGATAAATTTAGTACAGTTTGTAATTATTTTGATTAGATGGGCGTTCAGTGTGGATGAAAGGAAGACTTCTGGAGAAAAAGTAAATATATATAATGTATTTTAATAATTTTATACTTGATTTTATGAGGAGAGTGGGGAGATGGCGACGTACGCGCGCGGTAAAGTATATTATGTACAGGCTACTATGAAATAGCATCAGTTGCGTCTGATTATTTCAGCTACTAAACGTGTATCGATAATTTTTTCATTTTTTTGTGTATTTTTCTTTTCGTGTCTCTCGCGCTGTTAAGTGCTACACACACACATACTGATAAAATACACCAAAATTTTGGACAAGACGGAAAGCAACAGAAAGAGAAATTTTAAGTGCAATTTCAGCAAAATAAGGACTTTCAGCAGGCTCATCTCCACATAGAACAAGTGTGCCAAGTAAGAGTTTATTTTATTTATTATTATTTATACAGTAAAATAAGTTTGTACAGGTATGAGGATTTTCTGTTTGATTTTTGTGATCAAACTCGAAAATATTGAATTGCCATAAGTATAAATTTCTGTATGGAATAAAATCTAACCTGTTGCACAACATATTTTCTATACAATTAATTTAGCGTCTCAAACAGAAAATACATTTTGCCCCAATCTCGCCACAGAATCTGATGCAACTATTGATATGATTTCTGATATAATAAATTGATTCTTATTGATTTTTACTTAAGATTTCCTACTTAACTTAGTTGGCAATTATTTTATCTCTTCATTATTTTATGACTGTATTTCCTAGCACTATTAGATTAATTAGTTAAATGATACTAATAATGAAGAAAAAAACTGCAAGATGATAGTGAAAGTTTAATTTATTTATACCACGATTTATCGAACAAAACTTAGTGAAAGCACCTGCGAGTAGCCTGCCCTGATATAGGATAAGAATTATTTATGCACAGTTATACATAACATTTTTTTGGGTTTTTTACTAAGCATTCCACAGTTAACAAAAAATAGCTTGGAGAATTTTTCCCGCCCAAATATCATTTTTCCTAAAAATAATCCTAAAATAAGATTTATTTCTATAACATCAATCAACACACAGTAAAAAAGTATAAATTACTATATATTTATTCTTTGGATTATTGTAAAAATTTTGATAAATCTCCAAAACTTTTCAAGATATTTTTCTGAAAGTTGATGGTATGTTTTAGGGGACATGTTTTGATTTGCTTTATATTTCTTGCTGTCTTTTTATGTTAAAAAAAGACATGGAACGCCTCAGAAAAAATTTGGATTTTTTAAATATTCGGTTAAACTACTTACTTAAAAATGTGGTTGATTGTATCAATTTCTATATCAATTTTTGTTACATGTTCAAATTACTATTAATAAAATCGCATGGTTATCGTGATTCTATTAAAAAAAATTGAAATTAAGCAGTTTTTTCTTTATTTTCATATTACACGATACTAAAAAAAAATAATAATTTTCCAGTGTGCTGTTGTTTCCACCACAGATAAAAGATAGGCCCCAACTACTAAACCAGGATATAAAATTGCTGTTGTTTCACCATACAATAAATATAAACAATTGTCTAGTTAAATATGTATGTGAAAGAAAAGTCCACACGTATATAAGTAAGTACTTGTGTTGTACTTCAACTAAAAGATAAAATCGTGTGTGTGGCTTTTTGCAGAAAGAAATTCTTAGCATAGGTATAGAATTTCCCACGCCCACGTATTTGCAAGAGATATCAATTTATTACAGAGTAATGACAGAACCAGTGTCGTATTTATAGTATTTCCTATAGCTGTCCATATGTTTTAAACTTTCAGCTGAAATCCGTCGGAGAAATCATGAAAATTTAATTAAAATCTTACAGTGAATTTTATATTTACTTTTATGGGAACACAAAACAGTGAAAGCTCAAAGTTTATTTTACAGAAAAGATAAAAAGTTGCATGAAAAAGACGAGCTCTAAAATTATTTATTATTGGCCACATTTTTATATGGAACTTCTCTGTATAAAAATGTAGGTAACATTCAATGTTATGTAATTTAACTTAAAATTTTAAAAGTATTAGTATTCCGCTGTAGTTTCAGCATTGTAACAATTGCAAAAAATGGCATAATAATTACTTTCAGCAATATATTTTTAATGTCAAGAAACCAGTTCAAATGATGTAGTAATTTTTTCTTTGACGATAAATAAAACATATATATTCGTAAATATTTTGAGAGGTTCTGAAACTGTAGCTGTACCTACTGCTGAAAAATCAGTGGTGCCAAAACTTCTAAATCGACCTGATGTTATGTTCCATTCAGATATGAAATGAGCATCCTCTCTCCTTTTGTCTTGATCTTGCTCTCATTTTCCTAATATTTCCAAGAACACCTTTCTTAATATATGCCAATACCGGTTTGGCACAATTTTCATATTAACGCAACGCCCCCTTGTTGAGATGCAAAACGGTAATAAAATATTTATTTATTGGTAACTTGTCAATCATTTTGGTGCTTAGATCCTCCCACGGATCGTCCGTAATATATGTTAAAAACAAATATATGTATACCTATATATCTAGAAAAGTGCTATAGAGTTATTATTAAATAAAATGTGAGAGTGTTTCTCTTTGAATGTAACATAGAGTTCATATACCGAAAATAATTTCTACCAAAATACTGTCGTGTACAACATCCGTTTTGGTTTTGCGTCATTTTGTTGGAGACGAGAGATTTGCCAAGTTTTAAATCAAATGTGACACGAGATTTTTGGGTTTAGGTGCTTAACTTTACATAATTCAAGGCATTTAATAAATTTAACTTTATATTTTTCCTAAATTCATGGAAATTTGCTGAATGGTTCCAAAATTTAGGAGCGGAAATTGGAAACAAAAATTGTGAGAGACTCTTGTTGCCAAAAAGGCAGATTCGTAACAAAATTGGAATTTTAAAATGAATGTCCCTCCTAAAATATTTCTGTTTTTTATCAATTTATGTCAAAATTCCCACGGTAATCCAGCGGTGTTATTTATGACACTTGCGGTTTCATCTTAAGACCAATTTAACCAAGTTTTTCTGGTGAACAATCAACTAACCGCAAATCTACAGACTACAACGAGCAAAACAAATATACCTGAGGCAGGTTTATATGATATATTTGTTTATTTTCTAATTCAAGTATGGGTTTTTTTGACCAAAAAAATTAGTTACATCACCCAATATAATAATGGATTATTCCATCAGACACGCATGTAATTACAATAAAAATCTCTTGGTTTTTCAGTTTTTATTTATAGACTTGTCGCGTGATAAATGAATGAATGGATGAATGAAAATAGCTTCATCCTTCTTATGCCTTTCTTCTCAAAGTAAAATTAAACAGTACACACACTTTTGACACATTTCATTGAGGATTTAAAAGTGCATGTCCATGGTCGCGTCCTTATCCTGCCGGTTAAGACTATTTTTAGTGCTCTCGGAGTTAAACCTAAATGTATCACTTTTATTTTAACGGGTCTATTCTATTATTTATTAGATTGGTGGTATCATGTGTTTATAATTTTCAACTGACATAAATGCGCAGTTAGGCAAACAAACTAATAATTGAAAAGGTGCGCTTGGAGGTCCCTGCGAAAGATTTATTCATTTTAATTTAATAATAATAGCAGATGTTACAAGCGATTTGGCAAGTATTTTAGCTTTTTTTTATTACCCCACTTTATTTATTTGTCTAGTCACAGCCAGGCAGTTTAATTTATTGTTAACGCCTTGTTGACAAATAATTCATAATAATGTTGTGAGGACGGTAAATTGCTTACATGTGTTTCAAATTATTGTTGTTTATTTACAGTTCTACTATAATAATAAAGACTGAAGTTTGTAAAGACTAGTACCGTCAGAATCAGAACCACCACTTTAAAATTTGTCGCCCAGAATAATTCGGGTAAAGTAGAGTCAATTTTGAGCACAACTTTGGGGTTATTTGAAACTATAACAAACTCCGTCAAAGAATATTCGTCATTTTAAAGTTAGAATGCTGACAGATTTTCCAACGGTTAGAAAAGATAAGATTTGTAGCTCTTTCAAAAATTTCGAGAACCTTTATAATTAAAATTTGTTATGTTAACACTAATTGTTGTCCCTTAAAAATTTTGAAAATAGCACCATTAGGGGCGAGGTTGGGTTTTTAAACGAAATAAATTATACACTGGCTTTTTTTTAATTTTGAGGACAATTTCTTAATGGCCTATCAAATTACAGTAAATCTTTCACTTTCTAGGTATATTTCAAAAACATAGAAAACTTTGCAAATAAAGTCATACAAAAAATAAAACAACGACATTTGGTACTATAGAAAAATCGAACTGCTGAAAATTCATCATGCTTTTGCTCTCCAGCGTTCTCGAAATTTTTCAAAAATATTAAATTTGATAGCCTATATCTCAAAGCTAAGCCGTTTAGTACCAAAATTCAAATGTTTCTGTATAAAATAAACCCCAATTTTTGGAAAGTATTTATTATTGATTCCATTTTTGGTTTTGATGTTAAAGCAAGTGAAATCTTGGAATAACGATAATTTTACAATCAGTATGTTATATTTAAGTGACCTATTGAGATGTACGAGTATGTATGGTGTAGCTGCATACTACTTAGTGTACATGTGATTAATTTCTCTTTTACACACAGTGTACCGCCAGCTATTTTAAATTATGGGTCATACAGAACCACTGCATCAAACTTGCAACAGTTTTACAAATTTTAGTTTTAGGTGCGTACACAAGAAGGTAATTTCTATCAATTTATTATTTTATTTTATTTTATAAACAAATTTGTTCCTTACATAATTATAAAATATGAATTATTTTCAGTAGTTTACGAGGTACTGCTACCAGTAGAAAAAACATAAAAGCGTTGTAATATTTCCTTGTCAGGAATAAAACACAACTATTGTTTTTTATGCAAATATCCCCAATACCTTTCAAGACAATTACCATTCAATCAGCACACATTTTATGGCAAATAACATGCTTTATACATGCCAAACAAAAATATTTTCTTAATTCTTCCCGTCAAGTGTCTCCTCAAATTTAGTAGGTACTAGATCGACCATTTTTCAGGCACAATTAATGAAATTTCCCCAATGAACTAAACATGTGTTTATAATAATTTCCAATTAGTTCACCATAGTTTCAATTACTAAGTATAATATGTGCAAGTGTATTATTGTAGTCGTTCTATGGCTATGGTTTATAATACAAGTGCTTAGTAGCTATAATATCAAGGTCGTCGATTAACTAGACAGCATGGCGCGGCCGATGCCAAGCCTCTCCTGGTTCTGTGCCAGAAAAAGCTTCACTTGCATGTCTCATATGTACATTGACTACAAACTTTGTTTAATGTGTTGCCGCCAATGACACTGTCCCATAGTATAAATATGTGTGTGTTTGTATTTTGTCTTTACATTCAAAGATATACTGAAAAATTTCCACCACAAAACATAAGAGGAAAGGTTCTATATGCATAGGCAAGGAAAAGTAGTTTGGGAGTTTAGGTTCCAAATTTAACTAACACCAACAAAAATGTGTGATTTTGGGAGGAAAACTTCGTTGAAGAAAATCTGCTTTATTTAAAGTGAGATTCTTCAATAAAAAATGCTCAAATGAATCTTAATAAAATGTTGTACCAATACAGCAAGAAATTGAGATAAAATCTGAAACTTCTTATGGAATTGGCATAATATTTCGAGACATATTTTGTTACTCTGCTTTTTGTTAATTTCTGTATTTTATAATAATCTTCATTTACCCCCTTCTGAACTCATCTTATAAAAGTTTATGATTTCTCGTCTAACCTCAGAATATAAAATTGAACCAAATGCCAAATTTGCCTTGTTAGATATTTATACACTAAACAAAACCATAAAGTTTCTTGACCCTGATGGGGTAAAATAAAATCAAAATTTTATACACTAAGATAACTTGTGGTAAGTTCTTTCTAAAAATACTTAATAACATGTGAAAATTCTTAGGAAAATTTCATAATAATTAAAAATTTAAGAATGTGACGCCAACTGATTAATTATAAGGAAAGTAAATGGTAATAAAATATAAATAGTTGCAAAAAAATGTAGAGAATTTGAAATTTATTTTAAAAATGTCAACTGAAATAAATCAAAAAGATTCCTGAACACGTAGAATTTATAAGAAGTAAACTTGAATAAAAATCCAATACTGTTATAAAATTATGTATACACTTCAAGATTATTTAATAACACCGTAATAAATTGCCTCTCGTATAGTAAAAAATCAGTTTTATGAATTAGATGGTATTTTGTACAACTGATGCAAATTATGTCTTGTTTAATCTCCTACCTTATAAACTCACCTTCTGCGAATTTTTCCCCCTGATTAGAGTTTGTTGTGAAAAAAAGCACGCCTCTTCTACAGAAACTCAGCAAAAGCTTACAATTCCAGAAGGACTTATCAAAATTCGGATAATTAAGTATACACAATATTTCTAAGATGATAGGATAAAATTTCATCACATATTCCAGTCCACAAAACAATCATATTATACACATTTTTGATTAATTGATTGATTTAGAGAGGCAATAAGCCGTGAGGTCAAAAGTTTACATCTGTGTGAGGTCTCCCAGCTATCATCAAATAATATAACAGATGTTTTATTTTATGTGCATATAAATACAAACGAGAGCACAGCATCTATAACAGACCATAGGCGGTGAATTGTTTCCTATATATTATAAACAGATATGGAAAAATTTATTGTTTGCGTATGGAATGAAGGCAATATGCTCCAAATATACATATACAGTACTATCTTACTTTTGGTTTGGTTTAAAAGTACGCACATACTTTAATACTTTGCATTATTATATTCTATCTTTAGACAGGTTGACCATGAAAGTCTTCTCGGTTTATATCAGATCAAATTAATTCCACTTGTAGGTACTACTGGTACTATTGCAATAAATCAATTATAACCACTGGTTACTGCTTAAATTCGTAATTGGTTTTCGTTTTCTTCCGGTGTACACAATCAAAATTTCCACTACCATTTCCGTATGGCACATCCGGGTACTTTCTGTTTCTTTTTCAACCTTGCAGGAAAATATTTATCCTAATGATGGTCAATGCTAACTGAAAATTCCAAGGATTATATGAAATAAAGGTGTAAGGTTTTGTTGTTTTCTTGCAATCTGCCACAGCGACAGAACTTGAACCTTCAATATCTTTTTCAGATGTTTGATTTTAAGGTTTCTAAGTTCTGAATGGATCTAATAACTAGATTATTTTCTTGTTAGTAAACTAACCTTTTAAAGTTAGGTCAGTTTCGATTCATGCCCCTAAAGTTTTTTTCATAGATGCTTTCATGATTTTCTTCAGATCAGAAAACGCCTATTTCAGTAGTTACTCAAACATCCTCTATACTCTAGTATAATTTTTATCCTTAAAAAAATCGCTTCTATATAACATATCTACAAACATTTTTAGAATTACCTCAAACACTTTTTAGACCTTCTGTAGGAGTAACCCCACTTCTTCTAAAAATAGTCCAGATGACACTCAGCGGTTCTTAGAAATATTTCTCATTAACTTACACACATTGTTTAATGGTCTTGTTAATAAACTAGGACAACAAATTATCTTAAAATAAAACATTATCTAGTTGGTGCGGTGACCGATTTAGAATTTTTGGCAAAGGATTAATATGGATGAAAATGACCCAAAGGGCATAATATATCTAAAGTTGATTTTGGATATAAGGCGCAAAAAACCTATGGAAAAATCCACAACGTACTTGGCTTATCCCTTATCAGTATCACAGTATCAAACGGAAATATACAAGAACATCATGTATGTAAACAGTTTTTTATGTGTATTTTTGATTTATTAAGCCATTGACACTTTTTCTTTCGACCACGATTTTAGCTATCTGAATTATATTTTAACCGAGATCAAAGAGTGTAACTGTTTCAAAATAGTAAAAAAAACCAAAGGGTTGTCTTCAAAAATTGAACGAAAATTTGTTTGATGCCGCAAGTTAATTTATTGGCATCACCTTCAGTAAATTTAATTTTTTTTACTTTAATCCAGTGCCGCTTTGTGCTGATGTGTATATGACCACCAGGTGTGTGTTCGCTTGGCTAAGAATCCATCAGTTAAAAAGCATCTTTGCTTCGAGACTCTGAGTCTGCCGCATATAAAAGTATTTAGTGCCTCACTACTCATTCTAGAAATATCATTCCAACTAACGCGTTTATTGACTTGTTTATTAATATCTTAATTAAAGACAATTATAACCACACATATACATATTTGATCTGATGTTGGTGTGAACCAAGCAGTCTGCCAAGAAAAGTTTCAATATAGAGAAAATATGTAGACAAATTTGAAAAACATCCTTAAGTGTAGCCACTTTTGAGGAACAGATAATTTGTTGTACATTTTGTAATCTACAGTAAGAATTTTTCTCCAATTTTAGAATGATCAAAACTTCAAAAATTTTTGTTTGGTATAAGATTTGATCAATGGTTCCAAAACTGAAACTTTAATTTTACAAACCGTAAAATACACTGGGTGATTCGAATTTGATGCCTGTTAGATTTTCTCATACCTAGATACATTTTCAGAAGGATGTAGTAGTTTTGGAATCAAAGTGGTATGGTAACATTTATACGATTTACACCTCAACTTTATTGAGTTTTTTTGATTTCCATTTATTATTTATCATCCCAGACAAATTTACGTCTTGTACTCCCCAATATCCGCCTACCACACGTTATTTCCTTGAACTATCGAATGAGTCACTATTATGGTATCCATACAATACAAATACACAACCGCCTTCCCTGAATTGCTCCCATTCCTTTACCATTGATCTTTACTATAATATATTATCTGATAACGAAGGTGTAATAAAACATTTTGATTCTACCTGAGCGAGTGTTGTGAGAGTGTTTGTTTGAACTGCGACAGGCGTAGATACTAAAATAATTTTTCGGACACTTCTTAGAACTACAACAATTCAAAACGGTTCCAATTTTTTTCATTTTAGACTTAGCCGTTTTTTAGTTTCAGTTTAACTGGTAAGTTTTTTGTTGCGTCTTGTTTAGATAATGACTTGTTGTTTTAAGGGAACTAGGATGACGTACATTATTTTTACGATGATAAAAAATTGGTTAAATATTAGTTCTGTCACATATACAGGGTGTTCTAATGAAATTTACTCAGAATCATTATTCGAATATTCAAAAAAATTTATACTGTGGGTCTAAGAAAGTTGGCTTTATATGATGAAAAAAACTGTATTTATTAGAATTTTTGAAAATGCCACTTGGTGAAAAGGATTATACAAAACAGTCACCTGACTGCCTTGTTTAATTTAATATTTAAAATTACACATTCCCAAAATTACTGAAAATACTACAAAAATGTTAATCATGTTTATGACTTTATCATTAATTTTGTGTGAATTTTCTTATTGACTCCATTACTCTTTTCTTTAATACGTTCACCACAGGACATTTCGATGTCATTTGTTGATGGCTGATAGATTAATTTAACAGCAGACAATTTATAACATTTTGATTGAAGTATAGCACTTTACTTACTTAACACTGGACAAGACGCGCAATTTTTTTATATTTTTTCAGCCTTGACATTATCAACAAACAATAACGTTGTATTTTAATCCATTTAATTTTTGTCTTGTGAGAATTGCCTCCCTGCTGTGCATATAATAACAACCAGTAATAATTAATTAAGTAATAACAAGTCGTAAAAGTCTGTAAATTATGATTTTGTTGAAATAAATATAGAAAAACTGCTTTTTTGAGCCAAGGAACTATAATAGAAGTAAATAAGATTTTTACCAAAACAAGGACAGAAAATGCAATTGAAAATAATCTGCGACAAATATATTTTATAATTCTGAAAGTTTAAACAATTTGTTTTAATTTATGGTACAACATAATGGTCTTCTTAATTCGTAGGTAATTAAAAGTTTACGTAGATTTGCGCAACGAACCAATTATAGCTCAATTAAAACTGACGCATTTATTGTTCAGAGTATAAAAATAATAGATAACATTATACATCGGTTTTCTTGTTCTAAATTTCTTAGTAATTGAGAATTTTTTCGGTATTTAATTCCTGCTATATTACAAGTAACATTTTCCACCATATAAACAAAAACCTAAATTAATTATTGCACAAACATGATATTGGTTGGTAATCCAATTCATCGGATGATGTTCTTTTGGTACCGTGATTTATAGTAACTATCAATTTTTCTTTTTGTGCGCTTTGTTATTTTTGTAAATGGCAACACGCTCAAAGGCGGCTTGTTAACGAATAAATGATCGCCGGTTATAACCACCGGCTTAAGGATGATGATTAAAAACGAACAAAAAGTAAAATTATGACTTCATCTGGTTATATCGTCAAAGACCACCAGCCGCTGATGCTGTTGATGCTAACAAGCCTGAAGATTTGCTTGGTGATTACGCACCAACATCCAACAACATCCATATCATACACGGTTTATGCCTATAGTTTATACAGGGGGATTCAGAAAATTACGAGAAATGTCAGCCTAAAAATCATCTGAACAGTTTTAAATTTATTTGTGGAACTCACTGTATATTATCGCATTTTTTAGAATACCTATACATTTAATTTTAGGTAAAAAGTTTAAAGTTTTTCAAGAATTTTGACTAAATTGAGGGACTCAATAAATACGTTCATTTCAGCTGTACTTTGAGGTTTGGAAAAATAATTTTGGAGATGTTAAAAGTAAGTTCTAAGATTGTTATGATGCACTAATAATAAAATTTTCTTATATTGTCGTCAATTTTCAAAAATTTAAACACTTTTGGAACTGGAATAAAATCTTTGATTAAAATCTGACCATCTAAATTATATTCAATTTCTAAATAATCTAATATTTATGCTTTATAAAAATTTGGTCTTTTAAATTAATACAAGAAAACGATGCACTGTCACTTATTCCTTCCTTCTCTATTTGCACTAAAGGACAAATATTTGATAACAAACCTCAACTGATACATTTTTTTCCACTTTAACCCTGATATGCAATAAATAAACGTCCTTAAGTCCAAGAACGAGAAAACTGTACACATATATCTCTTCTACAACCTTGCAGTTTATCTTCTATGTGAGTTTTTTTATTTCTCCAAAACGTCATTTCTAGCATTAGCAGGTGCCGGTCTTAAAAACGTGATTGCATGCAAAATATCCTTTCGGCTATCAATCAATTTAATTTCGTAATATAATTAGCGCAAAATTTCAAAGAAAAACATTAAACATCATTTAAAATATAAAATTAGTTAATGCATAGTTTTTGTTTCCAGTATAATCATTTTATATTATTGTTAAATTGAAAACGGAACGATACAAAAAAAAACGAAACAGATAAATAAAATAACCTTCGTAACATTAATTTAAATAAGTAATTACTGGTTTGTTTCGTTTTAATTATACATAAATATTTAATTTCTAAATTTAATAGACACTCGAACGATATGTGTAAGTAATAGTAATAATAATAATAATAATAATATAACGTAATGTTTATTTTTATATCAGCCCATTAATCATTTAAATTGAGATAAATTATAATGTAATCTCGTTTTTTGCACAACTGCCAAAGGCTACAGGAACCAGAGAACAGATACATGAATCTTACATTAATTGCTATGCTATATTGGTTTAAGAAGTGATGTGACAACGAAAGTTTTTTAAAAATTGATTTTAGTGTAAGTACGAAAATACAAAAACGTTTTGTTTACGCCCGGTATATAGTGAAAAAAAATATCAGTGTGTTCTTGTATAGTTTCAGTTTTAAATTTAGAATACAATTAATAATTAGTAACAACCAAAAATAGTGTGTTAATTTTCTGAAAAATTTATTAACTGATGGTATCTTTTGTCACCCTGTATACTCGCCGCGATTGTGAAAGTTCTTGTGTGGCCAAGCAAAGTCATCCTTGCGCTTTTTTCCCCAATCATCAGCATCAACTGCATCATCATCCCATCCTGCAAATACAAGGTTGTTGGTGGCCACAGGCAGCAGTAGCAGAAGAACTCCAAGAGCGCGGTGCGGTCTTCCTTGTCCAAAATGTAATGTTGTACAAGAGAACAATAGCCACCGTCCGTGTGTAATTATTTATTGTTTGTTGGTTTGTTTATTCAGCCTGCGGACGGCGACAATGACAGCAGGAGAAAAAATTTCTATTTATTGCTGCTAAAAATAGAATGTAGAACCAGTTAAGAAGGATCATGTAATAAAGGTTCATTGCAGCTATTATTGTATAGTAAATTGTTGGAATATGCAAGCAACAGGTGTGCAATTATTGTTGTGTTGTATACGGTCTGAAAAGTGGTGAATTTTAACAGTTTTGATTCGCTGAAATCTGTCGGTTAGTTAGAATTTTACACAATTTTGTTGTTGTAGTTTATTTCGTAAAATTTCACCTAATATGAAGTAAAGGATCTAAAACTATACCGATGGAACTAATTTTCACAAAAATATTCAAATATGTAAGAATGTGATGTCGAAAAATCCGTTTTTTATAAGGACAATTTCGGGTCCCAAATAAATGCAGAAAAGTTTCATAAAAACATCTTTCACCATTGCAATAGAGCTAATTTTAAAAAAATCCAAACAGCGGTTACAAAACTATCGTTTAAAAATAATCAGTCCTTAGATTCATATAATAAACAATTTATCTGCTTCCTGAAAATAAAACTGCATTACACTTGTTTTTTGATAAAAATCTAACCAGCGATTCCAAAGCCATGACTTCAAAAATTCTGCCATTTTTCATACGTTCAACTTTAAAGCTCGAAAAAACACCTGAAATGACCAAATAAAAACTTTTTTTTCGCCTCACATTTTTTTTCCTTAATATCCGAACCTTTATCAATATTTTAATTTTTTGTTATAGATGAATTACCGATCATCACAGAGTGTAAGAAGCACTCAGGCGGTGTGGGTGTGCATGGCCCTAGCATTGGTGGTGCAATCAGCTTGCGGTAGCCCGGCGCAAAGTCGATCGCCGGCCCTTCTTTCTACACATCATCTTACCAAAAGGTCCTTCTTCGACATACAGTGTAAAGGCGTCTATGACAAAAGTATATTCGCCAGATTAGATCGGATTTGTGAGGATTGTTACAATTTGTTCAGGGAACCTCAACTACACTCGTTATGCAGGTAAGACAATTAATACAGGGAAAAGTTTAGTGGAAATAAAGATTTGGAGAGAATAATTATAGCGTGCTAAAATCGAGGGGAATCGGTTATTTACATAAAGTTGGCAAATTGGTCATCAATATTCTGAAAATAATATAAGGTATATTCATTAGTTTTTTCAACAACTAATCAAAATATTTATCTTATATTTCTTTTCAAGATATTGTTGTAGCTTATAATCTTAGTAGCCGAAGAAATCCCTGTGGTGTCCCTCGAATTTCAACCACCCTAATTGGCTTTTCAAATGCTGCGAAGAAATTGTAAAGGAGTGGAATCAAAATTTTTAAATGAAATCTTTTAAGCCAAAATTTGAAATTGTTTTTAAATCGATTTACCTCCAAAATTCTAACAAAGTTTAATTATATTTAAAATGTGAATAAAATTATCGCGTATTTTTAGCACACATTCTTGTGGTTAATCATAGTATCTGAAGACAATTCGGTTAGTTAGCATACCGAGAGTTACTCCAAAACCCATATATTAATCATCTAATGTTGCATTTTTTGCAAGGTCGTCAACGGACCTTACTATAGCACAATAATAAATTACCGCGAAATCGTGGGTTATACAAACAGATTACAATGAATTAACATCTGTTAAAACATGCAATTGTGTGTTTCTTTTCTATTTAAAACTTTATTCCACGTAATACGCTGATTTCCTATTACGGATTTGTAAGAATTAAGAAACATCTCACAGCGGCATTTCCGGATGTACCTCAATGTGCCGTGTCAGCTTTACCAGAATTATGTCTTCTTGTTCTTGTGTAATGTGTAACTGATGTTCTGTAAAAATAACGGACGACATTTTATTCAGATGAATCACAACATTAATTTCGGGTTTTCTCACGCGTCTCTACTCTGTCGCTACTCATCTTTGATAAATTAATGGTCCACTTCCGATTCCGAAAGGAAACTAATTCGGGGAAACTGATAAGGAAGCTTAACCAGATTCCGTTTAATAGGGACGATATCAAGTAGTAAGTTATGGAAAATTTCGGTTATCAATATCATACAAAGTTCAGATATTTTGATACGTTAAAAAAAGTAATTTTTAGTATTATTAGATTAGATTCTACTTAAGAGGTTTGATACTTCAGTCCATAAAAGTATTTGTTACAAAATTATAATAGAAAGGAAAAATAATAAATGGAGATAAATAGATAAATTATCGCGCATAAAATTTGTAGTTTTGAATTGCTAAATATTACAGAATTTTATTCGATTCTTGTATCTACGAAATACTTTCAAAAATCATTTCTAACTAGATTAAAATTTTTATTTATTAACGATAAATTACTGAAAATGAGATTAGTACATTTTCATCTAGGTATTCTTTTCGCTTCTAGATTTTTTTTATATTATAAGATTATAACAATTTTTTCTGTTTTTATTTTTTTATTTATGGTTTGGTTTATAATTTTTCTTGCAGGAAAAATTGTTTCACGACAGACTACTTCAGGGGTTGTCTTGAAACATTACAATTAAATGACGAGGTGGAGCAGGTCCAAACTTGGATAAAACAGTTGCACGGGGCTGAACCAGAGGTTTAGGTACACACACTGCACGATTTATTTTTTTGTTCATTTATTTTCTTCAACAATAACACAAGCACATTAACACTATTTCTAAGTTTCTCCCTGACTCTCATTTTTCTAATACTACTTACATAGTTTTTGTTTACCTACCTACGCTTTTTTATGGAATTTAATATTTTTGAGTACATACCAAGTTGTACTTAATTTTTCTGCTAGATTACGTTTATTTTTATTTATTTACACATTTTTGTGCTAATACACACAAACAAATTTTGAAAATATTTTACATTGGGGAGTTTGCTCTATTTTGAATTTTTGGCGACACCCATTCCAGCATTTTGACCACAGGATGGAAGATTTTTCAACAACCCCCGATCCCAATCATTTCTCTTGCATGTCTTTCATTGTCAACTAGCCAAAGAAGTTGGATTAATTTTGTTTGTTTTGTGCAGGTCCCAGTGCTTCTCTACAGAATACTTTAAAGGGTGCGTCGAATCGTTGTTGCTAAAAGAAGAAATGCCAAACTTCCTGAAATGGATCCAATACTTGGCCTAAAATATAACCACCGCCGCGCCCTCCCAACGTTGTCCTACTATTCTAGTCTTTCAAATCACCAGTTTAGGCGATTGATGTATTCATGATTATTATGATTGTATTTTTATTTTATATTTTTTAAGATATTTTTGACAGGATTTTTTGTGTACCCTTGTCTACTTTACTTGGTCAAAATATTTATTTATTTTTATTTATACATGTTTTTGTCTGTTTTGAGCATCGTCTCCCTTCCACCTCATTTTTTTATAACCACAATGACCAAAGAAAGTAGAGTGATAAGATTTCATGGACCGTATTAATTGAAAGCAGTTAGAATCGCAAGTATTATATTAAAAAAAAGTTGTATCCCTTCGTACAAATATGGGTATTTATTATTATTATTAACTATTTTTTTATTTGTACATCTAGAATTAACAAAAAATGTTCAAGTGCTTCTTTAAGGATACAACTGACAATTTTCAACCAAATATTTTATCTAATTCACAAATTCAATGAAAAAATTTAAATATTAAATTTATCGTTATAATTAATGAACAGATAACGATGCTTTTCTATTTACTCGGAAAACTCTCATTGGTATCCTTAAATATAGGCTGGATTTGAAGCAGTTTAGCATTTCTTTGACCATTAAATCCATTTTTCCATTTTATTTGTAGTTTGTTTCGCGTGCATCATCATCAAAAGTTGGACATATTTATTGTAAAATTATTTATTGAATATTGTTGAGATTATTTTTATTTTAAGTATTTTTAAATAACTATACCTAATATATAAAAATGCGTAACATTCCATTATCAGTATTGTAGAAGTTGTCATTAATAAGTTTGTAATTTAAATTAGAATAAAAATATCATAACGCCTCGGTTCCTGTTTTAATTATTTTTATCAAAGTTCAAAAGTCAATTCAGAATGCGTACAAAATTACTGGAGTTTTGTTAACATTACTGTAATTATATAAAAAATTGCATTAATCGTGATTTTGTTTGTTATTATAATATATTCTTCTGTAGAATGATGTTTCAAATATTTAAATGATGTATAAATTAGTTTATAAAAAAGAACCAAGCCTTAATTTGCACTTAATTATATTTAGAACTATCCACAAATGCTTATCTAGGTTATTTTCGCAAATTTTGCAAATTGACGCATGGTTCCTTTTAAATAAACCGCTATCCAAATATGTAATTAAAAATGTAATTGTAAATGGCAGCTTCAAAAAATAAAATAGTTCGAAATAATAAGCCAATATACATACATATTTTGAAAATGATTTTGGCGATTTTTTTCCTGGAGTACCTACTTACTTACCCTTAGAAAATATTCATGAGCAGCAGTAAAAGATTTTTGAAACTAAATTTAGCAACACTCGACTTTTTTTAAAAAGACCCAAAAAAATCATGACAAAGTTAATTTCAACGAACAAAACCAACAAATTTAGAAAAATGCGACAAGAATGTGGTTACTTTTGAAGATTTAAACCCTGCTGGCTTGAGTTGTGATCGAATTGTTTGGTCAGTTTGTCCTGAGCAAACACCAAAGCGAGTTTTAGCTTTTTAATCCACAATTTTACAAATCTGCGAGTTCGATGAGAGGGGCCGGTTTTGGAATTGGAATTTTAAGGAAAACTTCCCCACAAAAAACGAAAAACCGTTTAAAATAATAAATAATTTTATTACAATAACCGAAGCAAAACCTAGCACAAGGATTAACTTCTAATAATACTTTATTTAATAAATAATTAAAAAAAACTGGAACAAAATTAAATTATATTTATTTCGACAAACAAGCGACAATACTAGAATCTAACAAATTTCCATTCAAAAACCATAAACTTCGCGTTGAACTTGAGCGTAATCTTTAATTTTTTGTGTAAATGTTTTGCTTTCAGTTAAAGCTCTAGCTGCTTCCTGAAACTTATCTTCATTGCGTCTCAAATACATAACAGCATCCCTTCTTAGTAGTTCCAATTTCTTCGAATCGGTTTCAACCATGCTGATCATTTCAGTTAAATAGGGATTGAAGCGATAGTAGACATTGTCTGGGAGTAAGTCATTTAACATTGTATGAACAGCTGTAGAGGAACAGCAATATTCAGTTTGCACAAATAAAGTTTTCAGAAAAATATCAAACTACCGTAGAAACAGTACCATGAAAAATGAAAATATTACTTTCAAAATTGTGATGAGAAAATCATACCTTCAGTGTCTGTTGCACTATCTAGGATTTTATAAAACTTGTTCGTCCACGAAGTACTGCTAGATATTTTGTCTTCAGGCAGTTTATTAACATCCGTGGGCGTTGGAACTGTTCGGCCTGTCCCAAACGACACCACACATTGAATTGGCGTATTGGGCCATAATAATTTCACTTCGTGCAACGCAATCGCAGTCGGATTGTTCACAAAAATTCCTCCATCCTTCAAACCAACTCATATATATTTATAATCATTACTAATAAATTTAACTGCAGTCACCTGATGTAACAAACTGCCCAACTTAAACTCCTCAAAATACGTAGGAGCTGCTGCGGAGGCCCGAGCTGCTTGCCAAACCTCATAATCACTGCTGCCCAAATACTGCGACTGTACTCGCCAAGGAAGAGAGTAATTTCTAAATAGGAACGCGGATAATCTCGATTGATTCACAACAGCAGAAACGGCACACATCTACAAAAGTTTGTCAATGAAAATAAACATTGAGACGTTGAATTAGGAACCTTTGGACAAAGCGGATCTCGGGCTGTACTTATAAGGCTAGCATCACCCAAATGCTCCTTTAATTTTTTCTCCCACAGTGCCGTGTCGTAATATGAGTGGCTCCAAACAAGATTACCAGTGCCCCAAAGCGGCGACTGCTTAAAAACTTCTTTGCTGATATGTTCGTAACCGTGAGAAATTTCGTCTAGAGGTCTATGATGAATACCTAAAGTAAAGGAAACAGTTCTAGAATAGAATAAGCGCTCAACTTTTAAATTTTGTATCAAAGAACCCTAAAAGCGATTTTGCACCAACCCATTGAGAACGACAGTATTGCTCCCGTACTGACACCACAAAAATAATCAAACATCTCATGCACTCGCTGCCCGGAAAGTTCCTCCAGTTTTTTCAACATTTCCAATACCAGCAACCCTCGAATACCACCACCATCTATTGCTAAAATTCTAACACCTCTTCCACGCACTGGGTCACAAAATCCAAACAAAGCCAATGCTTCCCTTATCGTGTCTTGTAAATCTTGGTCGAATACTTTAGTTCTGGTTTGTAGTAGTAGTCTTATAGCACCTAGCTAAATTTGGATTAGTAACTACATACTTAAATCGAGTAAAATTACGTTATTAATATATTTACATTTATGGCTTTACTTCGTGACTCTGGACATTCTTTAATATGGTCAATGAGAGCCTCGATTCGATATAAAAGTGTCTGGGGAGTTACAGCGTCTTTTATTGATTGGACTACATCTTCAATTCTCGTTCGAGTATCAGCCTAAAACTTATTTAGTGTCATGCACAGGAACAATTGCGTTAAAACGTTTACTCTTTTTTCAATTTTGTCAAATTACCTTCAGCACAACAGGTGCCCTCTTCCACTTAGGCACTGTAATACGAATTGTTTCCTCTGATTTCGCTTTCTTTTTTGTAGGTTCTATCTCTGTGGGTAAATTACCATAACCAGATGATGTAGGTGTGGATTTTTCCGGTTTACTCCCAGTTTGTTGGAAATAGTTAATCTTGGTGGTATTGTAGAGAACCGAGGGAAGTTTATCCACGATTTGGGACAGTTCTTTAAAGCTATTTTGTAATGACTTATCATTTGAAATTTTATTGATAGAGTCTCTCATGTAGTTCAACAATTTCCACTGGTTGAAAGACATGTTTTAGCGCTTAATTAAATTAATTGTTTGGGTTATTGATTCAAGAGTTACTAGAAAACATCATCAGTTATTGCAGTACGTTGTACCTGAGTTAGTTTACTTACCTATAATAAATTAGTTGCTGTTCTTGCAGACATTTTTCCAAAAAAATAAGCATGTTAATATTCGACGAGTATTTTTTTATGAGTTCACAATTCTTCTACATTATTAATTACTTGTTGTTTTTTACCTCAAACCCCAATATTTAAAGGTAAACAATCATTATTGACAAGAAAAACTGACAGCTTAACAATCTGTCAAAAACTGATACATAGATAAAAAAAGCTAGATAGGGAAGTCGTATATTGTAATTAGTGCCACCTGGTGAGATGCAATATAAATCATGCAAAAGCGGGAAATTTGAAATTCACCAAACTTCTTATAATATCGTTTATTGGATAATATGTTAGTTTTAGCTAATAATTAGTATAGTGGTGTCAGTTCTTCTTTAATTTCATAAATATCAGTCCCAGTTCTCTCAAGAAATACTGTCATTTCACGATGTACAGCCGGAAGTCGTTTTTCCCATTTGTCCAAATGTTTACACGCTATAAAAACTTTAGCTTTTGATTCGCCTTGAAACTTAAAAAACAGTGCTTGTACTTGTTTCATCATTTCTTTCGTAGCATTACTTATAATAAGGATCATTACTATCAGTTGTGGATTATTTTCTAGAAATGTTCTAATTTGTGCAAGATGCACCGACTCATATGAGCTGCAACGCACGACCAGTCGTTGTAAAACACACGGTTTGATGCTATTTAAACTTTCAAATAGTCGAACCAGGTTGATATTCCACACTATTATTTGTAGATGTTTCAGAGAAGTTGCGAATTTTAGGCCAGCAAAAAGCGCATAATTTACTCGTTGGTTGGTGTTGCTAGATCTTATACGTAAGTGAGATAAATTTTTGCACGTTGAAAAAACCTACAATTTAACAGTAAGTACTAGCATTAAGTTACTTTTCAAGTACCTACAGTTTTTAGGACTTCTCCGTCATATAGAGGGTGACATGTAATGCTCAATTCTGTGAGTCTAGTTAATTTTGAAATATTCCGCATCTGCTCATTTAGTTTTTGGTTCCACGTTCTACCTGAGATAATCCCCAAGCTTTGTATGGTATTCACAATTCTATCCCAAAGTTGCTCGTACTCTAAAATTAAAACGGCTAAATTTATGTTATTTCTTAGTCTTAAAGTAAACCTACCTAACGTATCGTCGATATTCAAAAGCAAACTCCGTTTGTTTGGAGGTAAGAGTTGTATATTTTCATCGCTATACCTATAACTATAACCTTCTACATACCTTCCAAGACCAGTTGGTGGTGCTCCTCTAACTGAAAAAATTTAAAACAAATAATTATCGTAACAATTTTCTATAAAATACCAAAAATTAATAATTAATAATAATAAAACACACCATAAACTTCTTTATTCTCCGACGTTTCAGTCAAAGCAAAGTCTTCTCGTGGCGTTACGAAAAATATATCTGGACGATAATAAATTAATACAAATCTTTGGAGGTCAGGAAATGGCGTATAATCTATATAACATGAAAAAATTTGTTCCCCTTCAATTATGTGTAATCATTTCTTATAATTACACAGAAATAAATGACTATAGTTCTATAACTAAAACTATATTTGGCAAAATGAAAAATTACCCAAAACTCTTTTATGAAGGAGACCTCGCAAAGAAATTCTGATAACATACATGTACTATATTTCTCTATTACGATAAGTGGTCCATCTAAAATTATACTCAGTTTCAAAATAAGGCACTTTAGATTTCTCAATTTGGGAAATCTATTTTCTAAATCCCCCGGTTTTGTTACTGAGATTGCAAACTCGGTTAACTAGAAAAAATTAATATGTAGTAACTTTTAACAAACTTTTACAAATTAATCATAATATGTAGTACTTACATGGTTAAAATTTTGGTAAAACTTCAAGTCTTGAGCATTTATGGACAGTTTGGTGTCTATTGCATGAAAAACTTCTAGGTTTACCATCCCCTTTAGGTATCTTCTCCAAGTTGAACGTTCTATCCAATATATTCCATTAATTTTTAATGTTCGGATATTAGAAGAGTTTATTTTGGAAAAGTAACTGTCGTACAAATCAAATTTATATAATGCAAATTGCTTGTTTAGATTGACAGATCTGGAAAATAAACTACTGTTGAAAAACTTACTCATTTATTTTAAAAACTAGTCTCACAAAAACGAAGCTAGGTAGACAGAACAGAAATATTAGTTAAGATATTTCTTTGTTTTCTAAAAATTCATACAAAATTAATATCTCAACTTAGTTTTGGAAACGGTTCAAAATAAAATGCGAAAATCAAAATCTCCCAGAGGGTTTTTTGAGAACTGTTCTGCTCGAAATTACCTACAATTTCGTTATCACCGCTTTGCTCTAGTACTTCTATGAATTTCAACTGTAAATAATAGTTTTATAAACAAACTTCTAGGAGCAAAGTTCGGTATAATTTTATTCTCTACAAGATTGGTCTGGAAAAGTTTTTTTACTGGACTCGTGCCGAAAATTTCGACTGCTTTTAGTATGATATAATAACCCATAATATGCTTTGTCTAAAAACTAAATTAACTGTAACAAACTCACCGTTTTGGGAAGGAAATATCGTACTTTCCATAACAAGCTTCATTAAAATGCAAGATATCTTCTACTGATAAAAAAGATTGAATATAGTGTAGTATTTCTAAAGGCAATGAATCCATATAGGAATGATATTACGCCGATTATTTTTTCGTTTTGAATAATCAGGACTAATTCAATTTCGTGATGTAATAAACCTTTTGATCTCTTCTATTCTACAAACTCCATTAATCAACAAGTGCTGTTTTCTTTTAGTAAACACGTAAAATGTTTAAACTCGACTGATAAGAAAAATGGGGCACCAACTAAAAAGTAATTTTAGTAACAAATCCAGTTAAATTATATACAAATATGTTTACACTTTTGGTTTTAAGGTAAAATAATTAACTGCACACTACACACGTGGTTAGTAATTAGAACTACTCGTTATATGAACTAGAACTACTCTACTAATAGTCTGCTTCATCTCTTCTTCTGCTTCCCCACACCCAACACCCAGTTCACGCAACTAAATTAAAACGCTACGGCTGTCTCAGTTTTTAATAAATTTGCTGATGATAAGTACATAAGTAAAAAACTTAGCAAAGCAATGAATACAGTCAAATAAAAATTATACGTACTAACATTGATTATCATCTATCATATATCAATATGATAATCAATGGTACTAATACAAAAGATACAGAATAGAGAAAAATTACAGATTAGTTTTTTAGCATATTTGAGTTGGGAGTTGCGTGAACCGGTCTTGACTTGACCTTGTCCAAGAACATCCGTTCTAGAGCAATAATTATCTATGGTACAGTAGTTCGTTCGTATTTTCGACTGTCGTAGTTCACATGTTCCAAACTACATGCAACAAACAAAAATGTTTGATCTATATTTAGAAAACGTTTCTGAAATGTTGTGAATGTGAACTGATTTAAAAAAAAAACTGAACATTTTTGCGGTTTATAGTTTTTATATAAATCCAAACGTATTATTAAATTTCAACAATACACACAACTGTTAAGTGGATTACCGAAACATAAAGAACCTTGAAAATAACTTGATATTTAGGAAAATGAATCCCTCAGCTTTTCTTCACAAGCAGTTAAAGGACAATGCGAATGATCTACAGGAATTCTACAAGGACTTAAAAAACTGGGGAGACGAAATGAAGCGCAAAGAAACCGTCTTTAAAGTAAGTGTGTAACATAATTGTGACATGAAATTTTAAACTAATTTCATTTTCAAGTCGCAGCCAATTCCAACAGTTACCAGAGGCACTATACGAAATGAAGCGAACCCCAACAAGAAACCCAAAGTCACTTCGACGAATTATGCTGCATGGGACAAATTCGATGCAGATGCCGAGTGTGAAAGAATAGACAAAGACGAAGTAGAGGAACAACCTATTGATGAAGAGGCTACTATAAGAGCCAAGAAACATAAAGAAGAGGTATTTATATTTATATGGATGTAACAGTAACCAAAAAATCAAAATAAATCGTTGGATTAGCTCGAGGAATTTCTTTTTGTTTCTCGAACTCGTTTAATTTCTTAGAAGACTCTGACTACTTGCTAAATATTTTTATTTAAATACAACAAATAAACTGTTACTGTTGTAGGGGAACCAATTTGTTAAGGAGCAGCAATGGGAAAAGGCAATTGATTCTTATACCGCTGCGATTAGGGAACACTCAATGGAAGCTGTATTTTATGCAAATAGAGCGTTGTGCTACTTGAAACTTTCCCAGTAAGTAAATAGAGCTTAAATTATTTACTTTTATAACATCTTAAAAATCGAAAAATATCTGATATGGCATAATATCAAAGTTTACATTACCTTGTAAGATTTTTCTTTATTTTAGAATGGAAAACGTGGAAAACGACTGCGACATAGCGATTAAACTGGACGACTCATATGTAAAAGCCTATCAAAGAAGAGCAGCAGCCCGAGAAGCCTTAAACAATTTCAAAGGAGCCGAAGAAGATTTACTAACAGTACTAAAATTCGAACCAAAAAACAAAGAATCAATAACCGCTTTAGAAAAACTACGAAAGAAGTGCAATGAAACGCCCCAGCGGCCAGTTTCAAAATTCACGGCTAGTCGTAAAACCGATTTAAATGAACCCTCAAGAAGTATCGACGTTGGTAAACCGGAGCCATTTGCAACGCAGGAAAGCGAGCGAATTTTCATAAAATCAATATTTAAACCACCACATCTACGTTCTAACAAACCATTAAAGCGTATTAAAATTGAAGAATTCGAAACATCCCAGCAGAAACCGAAAGCTTTTAAATCGGATATTATCGAAAAACACGAGGAAATAAAGTCAGCAATTGAGAAAGAGTCTTATGACTCGGCTGTGAAGAGAAGTGATCTTATTTTACAAATTTCCGAAAAGCGAAAAGCTTCAGAAGGAATTACCAAATGTGATGGAAAGGAATTGGCTTTGCGTACGTGCAATGACATATTGATGAATGTTGCTGATTCACCGCCCAAGCACATGCAGGAAAATGTAGTAGAATGTGAACATATTGCTAAGCTTCGACATGAGGCTATTAACAAACTGAAAAATCTAAATATACCTGAAACATTGATAGACAAAGAAATTCAGAACGAAATTACATCCCAAACTGTAGAAGACCATGAAATTGCTAATAGTAATGAAAAAGTAAACGTCGTGACTGCTCCGAGTAATTCTGAAAAGTTCGATAACTTAACCGAAACTAAAACAACCTTGCTTATGGATTCTGGTCAGAAAACTATCGATATATCCACTCCACACAACAAGAAAGAAGTCACCGCTGATTTAAAGTCGTCCCAAAACGCTGAAACTAACGAGAAAATTGTCGTGCTCACAATAAGTGATAAGTCTCAAGAAACTAAAACAAAATCCAATTTCAAGGCTGAAAAATCAAATGCTAAAATCAAACCATCTCCGATGTCTAGCAAGAAACAAGCTAATTCGATTCCCCCCAAAAACGCTGTGCAATTCAATGAAGGCTGGAAAAACCTCAAATGTCTCTCAGAGAAGTTTGAATATATCAAGGGAATTAATCCAAAACATTTGCCAGCAATATTCCAAGAGTCATTGGATAGTCATGTCCTTAGTTGTCTGTTGGAGATTTTAGCTAAGTGCTTCATCGAAAACAAATTGGGCGTCTATACCTATTTGCATAATCTTACGAAAGTCAAGAGATTTTCATTGTTTACAATGTTTTTTACACAATCCGACAAAGATTGTAAGTAAAATCTTTATAATCCATTCACGATATTTTTCTGCTAAGCAAGAAAATACTTATATAATTAATTAGATATGAATTTATTTTATATTCCAGAAAATATCGTGAATGTATTATAATTATTTTTTTAGATATTATTAAATTTGTTATTATTTTCAGGGTTGTGGAAATGCATAAATTATATTCGTGACGAGGAGAAAATACCCGCAGATCAAATTAAAAATTTAGAAAAGAGATACGAATTAACGAAGACATCAAGCGATGATTATTCTGAGGACACTAAACCCAAATTGGGGAAAAAGGAAAAAGCTAAGAAAAATAAAAACTAATTCATGCCCGTTCTGCTAGTGACAAAACATGATTTCATTATAATTTCTGTATTCTATTTAGATGTTGCCTATGTATTACTTTGAGTTGTTCTTAACAACAATTATAATATAACATTTATTGTGGAAATTGTATATTAGTTTTCCACCTATCCAAATATGTTTACAACACACGTGGAAATACTACAACAATCAACAAAATTGTAGTAGAATAATTAAAAGACGCAGAAAAAGTGGCCGTCATTTGAAAAACAAACACAATAAAATTGTTGTCTACGTCTATATATAGATTATGAAACAACAACATACCGAAAACCAGAGTATATTAACATCTTTCTTCAGCTTGTTCGTAATAACGTTTCCTTTTCTCTTTTTGCCTTGACATTACGATATGTAAGCGTACTACACGAAAATAAATTGTTGTTATCAGTGCATAAACAATAAACATTGTTTGGTTTTTTTTTTAATTTGGAAAAAGCAATTTTGAAATGTTGGAATATACATATTTATAAAAAATGAAAATACGCAAATTACAATATGAAATACTGCTGCTTACGTAATAAAATTCAACTAGACTCAAATAGAAATTATTTACGAATTATAAGAAAAATTTAATCTTCTCAGCTACAAATTTCATGTATAACTTTTTTTCGATAATCAAATAGTTTAGCAGACTGGCTTCTTTTTATTCAACAGTGTTGTACTTTTTCCATCTACCAATTTTCAAGATTCAAGAGATGATTGTTCGAAAACTAATCCGGATTAGGGATAAAAAATTATACAGGACAAAGTAGAATTTATTCAAAAATGACACCTTAAAAATATTTCGTGTCTATCCTGGGACACTATCCCCGAACATATGTACAAAAATTACCAACTACCAGTGAGGGTAATATTGGATCACCCTGTACTAAAATAGATTCTTGGTCTCGCGTGCCTTGATGACTAGAATCAAATTATTTATACTAAGATTTCTAGTCCATTTTTCTTGTACGCTTTAATTTATTTCGATACAATTTCGCAATATAATAAAATAAATCTGAAATTGTGGCACGTTTCCGTGAAACTTTCTCATGGCCACGTTGTGTCGCGGTACCACAATTTCCTCAGTTTTCACCTATTTTTGTGAAATTAAACGGAATATCTGGTTGGATCATGAATGAGCTGATACTTGGGAGGCGTGACTCAAAACATCGTACGATATCCACGCGTGTACAAAGCAAACAATTTAAAAATATCTACGCAGGTAGGAATTTTATTTACAATAAACCAGCTGCTTTGTTTTGGTCTTCATTTCGCGTTAAACGTTTCTTACAACATAAAGCGCGTATTTAAGCAGTGAATTTGTTTATAAGCGATTTAGTATCTATTGAATTATTTATCTGTAAAGAGTGAAGTCACTTACAAAAGATAAGACGCTAAACCTTGGTTTTTAGAAAAATATTAACAATCTGAATCGTGAAGAGTTTTATTTACAAATTACTGGGTAGTGCGTGGTTATTTTTAATTAAACAATTAAGTTCTTATTTGGTGTAATTTAAAAAATGTCGTTCAGCAAAAGCATAACGCACTGCAGAAGATGTGTAACAGTTCTACCTAAAAGGTTTGTAATTTAATAGACAATCGCATTTTTATATTATAATTATTTATACATTGCTCTACTATTAGGAACTTTAAACTAAATTAACGAAATATTTTTCGTTTTGATGTGAGGTTAGATCCTGACGTGCAACAGCTGATTTTATTGTTTAACAACGCAATAAACATTAGAAATGTAAAATCCAATAAATTCCAACTGCTTACCTATATTACTTATACAGAACTAAAACCAAATCCTTAGTTTTCCTGTGCTGTGGTGGATGAACCCATAGTTTCTATTTTTAAAAACTTCATACGCAAATAACCAAAACCACGTCACACCTAAATTTGTATCACCTTCAAAATACAACCAAAAATATGTACAATTTCCTTACAGACAAATCAATTCGACCAGTTCCAATGCTATAGATCCTGAAAAAATGCACGCCAAAAGCCTGGTACTGAACCAAATGAAACTAATAAATCAGTTGAAGACCTACATGGCAAAATTCACTAGTGACAAGAGCTTCGATAATGTTTTAAATAAGGAGTTTGCTCAGTTTCTACAAAAAATCCAACCGAGGATTTATGGAGATGGTCTGAGAAGATTGTTTGAGTCATCCACAACTTCTTCAGCTGTACAAACAGAAGACGATGGTAAAAACAAACCTACTGGAACAAGCATCTCCATTCCAACGATAATAAATGATTTAATTAACATCCGGAATAGAGAAGTTGAGGAACGGATTGAGGTTCCCAAGTGGAAACAGTTGGCGAAACCGTTGATTTCAAAGGTAAGAGAGAAGAGCAGCAATAAAAATCGAAAAATTCAAACCCCTTATTCCAAATTATAAGTTGAGGAATCCTCTTCATAGATTACAATCTCTAAAAATAAAATACTAAAATTTCAGGAGGAGGTGTCACTGAAAACTTCTGAATTATTATTGGCGATTGCCATGGCTAAAACTGGTGCTGAAAAACTGGGAACTGTTGAGGATTTTATCCAATATCTAAAGGAGCATCCTGAGGTCAAACACAACGCTGTCAAGGTATGGAACCCAAATAGGGTCGATATATTTTGAATAAGGGAAGTTGTCAATGAAATACATATTCAGCTTGGAAATAAAAAATCTGAGATTTCCTGTGCAATAAAACAAACATTCAGCTTTGAAATAAAGTTAATTAAACAAAAATCCAATCAGTGGTTCTAAAACTGTGATGGTTTAAAACAAACAGTCGAGAAAAATGCAATTTTTCAAAAGTGCATCTTGACACTCGAAAAAGTGCAGAAAAAAGTTAAATAAACAATTTGTGATTTGTTTATATAATAAAACCAACATTTAGCTTAGAAATAAAGTTAATTTAACAAAAATCCATCCAGGGGTTCTAAAACTGTAATATTTTAAAACAAATAGCACAATTTTCAAAGTGAAGGAAAAATGATCTAAATTACCTTTCATAATGTTAAATATTTTCAATTATCTCAACATTTCGCTATATAAAAAGGCGAATTTCCTCAAAATCCGCTAAGAAGTTCGAAATTTAAATTATTTTTAAATCAGTCCCTTAGAATAGATCTCAATTAATTTTTCTTGATTTGATGATTAATTTAATTTTTAGGAAGGCGGAGTCCGCATGCTTCTCCAATTACGTCGCCAAACCGAAAACCCAACAATACAAAGTGCCCTTAGTGAAGCATTCGCCCTTTTAGGGCACGTTGATCCAGTGCCAGGTAACGGCATACGAATTTTATCAATAGATGGTGGAGGAGTACGAGGAATTCTTGTGATAGAAATGTTGAGGAAGCTCGAAGAACTTACAGGCAAACCAGTCAATGAAATGTTCGATATTGTCTGTGGAGTTAGCACTGGTGCCATTATAGCCACACTAGTTGGTAAGGAAAATTTTTTTCTAGATCAGATCAGATTTTATCAAAAGTTGACATTCCAAATTATTAATTAGTGCTCGTAATTGAATGGATTAGATATTTTAAAATGATGATAAGTGTTTTTGTCCTAAATATTTCTAGTGGAAGAGAGTTTAGAGGTCAGCTATTTATTTTAAATAAAGATATTATTTTCTTGTGAAAAATCAAGGATTTTGCTTTTAAATCGAATTAAAAATTTGAGTAAAAGTTTTTTCTTAAATGTAGCTGAACTGTTTTGTCAGAAGCTTGACCTTTAATGATAAAACATATTTTAGATTACTTATTCGTTATTAACGGTTTTCTTATCAAGGTTTATTAGCTTTTTATGAGAATAAACAAATTATTCTTAATGGTTTAAAACACAAACAATTCCAGAACTGTTTTTATTTTGAAAATATTTCCATAATAGTAGTGATAAAATACTATAGAAAACTATCTTCATGTATTACGGTTATTGTAATCTCTTATTTTCTACTACTAATTATAGTTTTGGACAATCATTATTTGGGCTCAATTATTAATCTCCCTAGCTGAAATCACTTCATTTAAATAAATACCGTTTTTATTTTATGCAGGTTTAAAACACTGTACCCTCGATGAAGTATCAGAAATTTACAAATCGTTAAGCACACAAATTTTCACACAATCCACCTTGAAGGGCACCAGCAATTTGGTGTGGTGCCATTCCTACTACGACACAGCCTTATGGGAAAAGTTGCTTAGGGAGCAGTGGGGCGAGAAGATGCTTATTGAAACAAGCAGAAATCCCAAATGTCCAAAGGTAATTTATTAATTTAAGTCAACATCAATTTATTAATTTATTTTTTAGTTTTGTGCAGTTTCCGCTGTGGTAAATCAATCCCGTTTGTCGGCGTATTTATTTAGAAATTACACATTACCATACAAAATACAAAGTCAGTATTTAGGGGGCCACAACCATAAAGTATGGGAGTCAGTACGAGCTTCTGCTGCTGCTCCTACGTATTTCGAGGAGTTCAAAGTGGGCAATATGTTGCACCAGGTAAGAGAGAAAATATTATCTTAATACCTGTAGATTATTACTTGTCTTAATTTTAGGATGGCGGCATCCTGGTAAACAACCCAACCGCCGTTGCCATCCACGAAGCCAAACTCCTCTGGCCCGACACACCAATCCAATGCGTAGTATCCTTTGGCACCGGACGCACAGTTCCCAATCCTATAGAGCTGGAACCAATGAACACTTCCTCCTGGAAGGACAAGTTTTTCGCCATTATAGATAGTGCCACAGACACGGAAGGTGTTCATACAATGTTGTCAGATTTATTACCAGGCGATACTTATTATCGTTTTAATCCGTATTTGACGGAAATGCTCAATATGGCTGAGATAAATCCGGGAAAATTGGAGCAGTTGGAGAGGGATGCTGTGATGTATTTGCGAAGAAATGAGGATAAGTTTCAGGCTGCTGCGAGGGCTTTGAGTTTTTCCAAGGGTGGATATCAGAAAGTTTTTGATTGGGTAAACTTGCAAAAGGAGATTCACGGTTTTAATCTAGTTTAGGACGATTTTAAGTTAGATTTTATACCTATAGGTACCGTAAATTAGAATATACAAGTTTATTACGTAGGTACGTTAGAACTAAACTGTGATTAGAATGTGATTAGTACAGCCGAATTATTGTTTAAATACTATTTTGTGATATTTTTGTACGAAATAAAACATTGATATTTATTTCCACCAATCAAAATGTTAGTGGTTTTATTTTTATCTACATTCTCATTTCCAAATCTATGAATTTAGAAAAGTTAATAGCTAAAAAGTTAAATTATATCACCTTAAACTTTTATTTTACCTAAAAATTTAGGTAGCACAGTCGCACATTTTACTAACATTTTTTCAGATAATACACTTTAATACTTTAATATTAGAAATCTGGTAAATAATATAAAAAATAACTGATGCACAAGTATATAAGTTACTCCAGGACATCCATAATTTATATTCCTTCCAACCAAAATTCATTAGCAGCACTCAAGTGTAATATACTTTATTTAAAAAAAAATTATAAAGATAATAACATTTTAAAAATATAACATAATATAAACAGTTCACCATCCATATCTTAAAAAACATAATATGATCATACACAAAATCGCGTAAAATACCACAAGGTAAGGAATTAATAATTACAACTTTGCATTGGCTTTCAATATGGGAGCCAACTTCTGGGCCAACATAATATTTCCAGTAACCTTCAATTTACCCTTCATGAAGGCTTGTTGTGGATTTAGTTTACCCTGTGCGAGATCCATAAAATCTTCATCGGACACTGTTAGGGTTGTGTTTGGTTTACTCTCTGGTTTACCTTCATATACTCTAGCATTTTTCAAATCCATAGCTAAAACGAAATAACAATAACAATTCAGTACTTAGCGATAACATCTATCAAAGTGCAGAATCAAAGTACAAATTTGAAGGTTAAATTGGTGCAAAAGTGTTTCAAGCCACTTACTCCATTGTTTTACTTGTTTACCCCCTTTGGTAATATTGTACAAAAACACCCCTCCAACTGCTTTTGCCTTATTAGGATCCTCCTTAATCTGGTCGATGATAAACTGGAAAATAGCGTCACTTTGCAGTTCTTGGGCAGATAATTTATTGGATAAAGGCTGCATTTTTACTGATTTCAAATCAACGTAGGCACCTAGAAAAAGAAACGAAATTTTTAACAAATTAACCAAAAAAACATGTTTAGTCACCGTGCACACGCAGTTGAGGTTATATAAAACTGGTTATTGATTATTACCTGACAAATAGAAGCGAAGTGATGATGAGGATTAAACTAATCGTTTAATATAATTGATTTTATCTATAATAGTAGAATGTCATGAAAACAAAGTTGTTACAAAATGGTATCAATAAATTTTGTAATCAGTGCGAGAATGAAACTTTGACCTCATCGGCTGATTTTGATCCCCACTTGAAATTAGGCAACACAAAATACTCACTAACCTCGGCGCCAAATATTTTTTTAACCGGAGTAAATTATAGAAAATATCGCTGAGTGCTGTAAGCCCTAATACACCATTCTATAGTGGAATTATTTTCAGCTAACATGCACTAGATTCTCTCCCTATCAAGGACAGAAATACGCTTACTTTGTTAAAGTTAAACACTTTGAGACCTAAATTTTTTAGGGGCTATTTCTTGACGAATTTCCATTTTTAACTAAATCATGCATGGATGGATATTTATCAGTTTCCTGACATTCATCGTATATTCCAATAAAAAACACACAGCGTAACTCACCTCCAATAACAACTGTGTTAGTTTCAACCATAACAGTCTCAAATAGAATTCTGTTGTTCTCCCTCCACATATCCACCCTCACAGTCGATCCAGGCATCGTTGGTTTAACAAACCGAGCCTAAAACCCCCACTCAATTTATTAAATATTGTTCTCAAAAACAAAAGCTTACTTTGCAGGCTTTAAATAACGCAGGATCGTTATCGGCGAACGCAGCGAGTACCAGCCTTACGGATATTCCCAAAGTGCTTAATCCATGTAAAATTGGCTTTTCATGGCCCATAGAAGCTGCCATGTCTGGGTCTATATGCAGCGGATTTTTGTCACCTTTAACAATATCTTCGTGTGATTATTTTCCTAACAGATTTAGGAGGTTTTACCTGAGAGGCGGTATAGAGCCGCTAGATCGGCGCTTATTAAATGCGTTAAGGAAGCATCACACTTCCGATTAGGCTTAGTTTGGCAACTAATAATTTTGTTGCTAGTTTTAGGTCCATTAAAACCACCTGCGCCTACCGCAAACACCACAACTTGGTTTCGGATAACTAAAGTACCATTCTCATCAAATGTGTCCACTAATAACATCGAAAAATCATTAATATACAAAAAAAAATTAATTTTCCAACATTTTACCGTTATATGCTATAACAGCACCGGATCCCTTGTCCAAAACCTCAACCAAAGTACTTTTGTTGGTTAAGGTGCCTTCAACAGGCAACTCGCCTAAAATCTCAATAAATTGTTCACCGTGCAATATTTGATGGAAACCGATTGTTTTCCCAGGAACAGCGGTTGCTGTTTGGGAATTTAATAGAACGCAACTCATTGCTGGCAAGATGTAAAATGTGGGCAAAGCCCCGAAGAGTTCGTGATTTTCATATAAGAATCTCAATTCACCGGGGTGAGTAACAGAAGCTCCAACTACAGAAGAGCCATGATTACAACACATATGGTTTTTTAAGACACTTTCTTAATCTTACCTCCCAAAGCATACAGAATAACATCCTCATTATTAAAGCTGTAGGTATTGATTTCAGCTGGACCAGTACCAGTTCTGAGCCCTTCAAGGGACTCTAGCAAAGACCCGGTGGCTTCTTGTAAAGTGTTTATGCGTTTCGCACCATCGAGATCAGTCACTTTATGCCAGTTGTCTCGGACTGCTTCGGGGGTAACACCCTCGCTGATTTTGCGGCGCAATAAACTACCATTGGAGCGAATTATGGTGCACTTTCCAGCCCAGCCGGCAGCTGATTCAATAATTGAGCCGTTTTCCTCGCAGGATTCATGGCATAAGTAAGACTGGAATGAATCAATTAATGGATATTTCGTTAGAATTTTTCAGTTAATAGTCCCGAAATTCTTACCACCACTGGTGCGATCAGCTCCGGTTTGAGTTCAGCATAAACATCCGGTGGTAGGATGTCTTCGGTCAATCGGCTGGCAGCCGTGGGTACAATTACGTTGCAAAAGATGTTGTACTTGGCACCTTCGATGGCGATGGTATTAGCCAAACCAACAAGACCCATTTTTGCAGCTGAATAATTGGCTTGTCCAAAATTACCTGAAGTGTATTCGAATTAATATCCAAAACTAACAGATGTTAATATTACAAACCGTAGATGCCAGAATTGGATGATGTCATTATAATGCGGCCGTAGCCCTGCTTTTTGAAAACTGGAAAAGCTGCTTGAGTTGTCTTAAAACTGCCTTTTAAGTGGACGGAGTGTACTAGATCTGTAATCATTTAAATATTACTCTAAAGAATCTTTTTGATTATATCAAATTTCTTTTAAATTATTCATAAAGTAGATAAGGATGAGGTACATCTACATATCTTGATGAAAACCTTACGTAACAAATGTAAGGTCAGTAAACTTTTGGAATTATTAAATTTATACTTTTAGAATACGTTATATTTTAAGTGCATAATAATATCGGATGTGATGGTTAAATATTCATATTCATACACGCATAATAAATCGAAAAAATCCATTGTTCTAGGTGATTTCGTATAACCTTGAGAATCACCATAACTCACCCCAGTCTTGGTCGGATATCCTAACAAAACTTTTATCCCTCAAAATTCCAGCATTATTAACCAACACATCGATCCTTCCAAAGTTGTCCAAAGCAGTTTTAACAATCTTCTCACCCTCAACCACCGAATTATAATCAGCAACTGCTGTACCACCTACAATCAATATTAATTTAATTTAAAGCCATTAAATAAAAAATTATTACACACCATTTCGTCGGATTTCTTCAACTACATCGTCAGCAGCTTTGGAGGATTTACCATCTCCATGTCGACCGCCCCCCAAGTCATTGACGACTACTTTGGCTCCTCTGGAGCCGAATAATAGGGCATAGGCGCGTCCTAGTCCAGCCCCAGCTCCTGTTACCACAACAACACGACCATCAAAGCGTAATTCTGCCATAATTTCAGTCTAGAATATGAAAAAGTTTTGGGTGATTTGTAGAAGAGAAGATCAAGTTGGAAAGTTTTGGACGTTGAACTTAGATAAAACTTGAAGTGGAAAGTGGCGTGCGTAAGTTATAGAAACTTGTTGTTTGTTGTCAACGTAAGAAGAGGGGGCATGACAAACATGAGTGTAATTTTAAAAGCAAATAAGCAAAATACAATATAATAAATAAACAGGGTTATAAAAGCAGACTGAAATAGAATAAGGACAGTTTTCTTCCATATAAATATCTTAGCTTAAAGCTTCAAAACTTCCAAAATATTAAACAAAACTTGTTTGGCAAGTGATAAGATATTTACTTACGTTTTAATAGATTATTTTCAAAAACACTCTTATTCCATAAATAGAAACCTTTATCACTTCCACCACCGTAATTTTTCTTGTTTTGTAGGTTATGTCTGTTTGACTTTGATGTAATATAATATTTTGCGTAGTTATCAATTCCTTTAATAAATTGAGCATTTTTCAGAATGTCTTTTAATTTAAACGAAAACTTTTGCAGTTAATATCACCGAAAAATGAACTTTTTAAATATTTTTCACCCCTAGAGACATCTATAATTTGAACACGCAACTTATTAAAGGTATCTACTTTATCTCTTGCTGTGTTCTGTAAATTTGGCTGTGTAAATCTGGATTTTTACAGTGTGCTACAGGAAAAATTCCAAAATTAATTTGTAGGTTATGCTTTTTTGACTTTGCTATAATATTTTCCTAATTGTTCTTGCACAATTCTCATTTTAAATAAGCCTAATCAGTAATTATTGCTTACTTGTTTGGTGCGATTAGATTACCGAGTTATTTTTAATAAACCCACATTAAATTCTGATAAGATAAGATAAGATTCATCTAGCAACATATGTAGTTGTTTACAAAAGTACTTCAATTATTTGTTATCAAGAAAGCGCGTCATTTAAATCAGTTCAATTTGCAATAAATCCAAGCTAGAAGACCGAAACATCCAAAAAGTAAGTAAATATTTGAATTTTTTCATATATTCCGCTTTTGTCTTAATTTCGGTTTCCTGTTTTGCGTGGTGTAGGTGTATCCCCCACTTACGCTCACCACATACAACACGTGCAACTTTTTTCGCGATCATCCAAAAACGAGTTTTAAACCTACATGCCGCTACTTGTGCTACGCAATTCAGTCTAACTTGTCTAGTCCCTCATCATTCGATAATAGCAAGTGCTTTTCTACTGAACCAGCAATAAAATTGTGGTAAGTTAAGTTTAAGATTGTTTCGGTGTTTAATTTCTTCTTGTAATTATAGAATGACGCAGTAGAATCGGGTGCGGTTTTATGGGGCGCGCCACGTGTTACCTTCAAATATCAACCGCCTACCAGACTTTATTAATTCGTATTATTTTGCAGATATACTTAGTTGAAAAATGGTACAAAACGACAGTTCAAATTCAGGCGATGAGAGCGGATTACTCCACGAGCAACCACCTCATCGCAAGCCGAACCCACCTAAAGGGGTACCAGAGGGTAAGTGCAGTAAAAGTTTTAGAAAATCTACAGTTTAAACTATCAGTATGCGTCGGTTTTTTGCTAGAAATTTCTACAAGCCATGATAGAAAAAATGACCTCAAATAAAATTCCTATGAACTTTTTCAAATTTGGTTTAGTTGTTAGGCACAGTTTTTAGTTTTTGGAATACAGGATGTTCCAAAATCACCGAGGAAGCTCTGGAATTCATACTGAGTAATTTTTTTAACAACTAATAAACATTTAATACACGAAGACTCTTTAAATTTTTAATAAGAGTATCGTGTATGACGCCAGCGATTTAATTCATTTACTTTATTTTCATTATTAAATTAAATTAATAGCCTCGCATAAGGGGCTCTTAAAAAAACTTTAGTTTTCATAATAAGAAGTTTTTAAGTCTATAGTTGGAAATTCAAATTTATGAGTTATAAGGAAAAAATAGTAAGGTTGATGATAGTGGTAAACGAATTCGGGATTTCACCCATTGTCTGTTGTTTATCCAAATAACCACTTATTTAGTAACAATAAAATTTATCTGTAGATAACATTTTAAGATTGTGTGATATTTTGAATTATGAGTATTTTATTTACTGAATATACAGGGTGTCCCAGGATAGACACCAGATATTTTAGTTATTATTCTTAAATACATTCTGCATTGTCCTGTTCTTTTAAACTGCAGATGATTTAACAGAAAATTGATTTTATTTTGATGTCTTTTGTCATACTTATTCCACATTTATAACTTAATAACTTGGCCATCTTAGGTAAATACCGTTTGGTTGGATGGAGTGTGGACACAACAGGTCGCCGTTTAATCGACGAAATCTGCCAAATAGCCACCTACACCCCAAAAACCCAGTTCTCGCAGTATATCATGCCCTTCACTGACTTCAATCCGTCGTACAGCCGCCGTCACAACATCAAAGTCATCAATACTGTAAAATACCGCCGCCTCAAAGACCTCAAAACCAACTCCTTCGTCAAAACCAAGAGCGAGGTTTCCGCTTTGACGGAGTTCATCGAATGGCTTGAAGGCATCCAAGGAGACGCCAGCGATGGAATCATCCTTGTCTACCACGAAATCCCTAAAGCATCCCCCGGTATGCTCTTGGAGTCCCTAAGACGCTACGACAGCCTTGTTGAGCGTTTCCAGAAGGTTGTTAAAGGTTTTGCAAATGGTTTTACGATTGCTGAAGCGAAATGTGGTAACACAACGAAATCTTTTGGATTGAAAGTTATGTCAAAAGTGCTACTGAATAGCGATGAGGAGAACTTTAGCAGTGCAGTGGACAGGGCGAAGATGTCCTATGATATTGCTGTGCATTTAGCGCAAGGTGAGCGATTGGATTTGGATGCGAGAGCCAGCGGGGATTGTATGGGAGTTGAGCCTCACATCATTGAGTTTATTTGTCCCTTTACCAATCCAATTTCGGCAGAGGAGGATGAAATTGTGGAGTTTAAGGTGAGTACTATATTTTTGTTTTTAGATTACAAGTTATTCGCGTTATGACAAAGTTTTTCCAAGATATTTAGGAGAAATAGTGGGCACGTGATAGAAAAAAAATAAGACGCAATTTATGTTAAAATTTAATCACGTTTGCATTCTTGTTTAGTTATTACTCATATTTACGATTTTAAATACATACCTAACATAACACTAAA
This sequence comes from Pediacus dermestoides, assembly GCA_963942485.1. NCBI lineage: Eukaryota > Metazoa > Arthropoda > Insecta > Coleoptera > Cucujidae > Pediacus > Pediacus dermestoides. The sequence goes on along the minus strand of OZ012629.1, from coordinate 15,942,714 downwards.
CATTTTATCGGTTTTTTTTCATGGACAAAATGCACGAGGATATTATTGAGTTTTTTGTGTACTTGTGGTTTAGTTAGTTATGTAAGCATACAAAAAGACATGACTGCTATTTATAAATTATTATTTTTATGGAGCTGCACAAGAATTACAAAGTTCTATTTACAAACAATGGTTGATAACACACAGTAATAATAACCAGCTTTTAATCTTTTTAAAAGTATATACATAATATTTTGTTTTGAGGATAGATGTTTGAGGTTAATGTAATCCAATACTGGTCCTGATAAAAGACTGGTTTTGACTATATAAATAATATAGATACATTTCTTGCGATAAGAATATATAATTTTTTCGCTTTAAAAAAGTTTTATAAACAATCGTAAATTTTTCCTATGATGACTAAATAAACATCCTATACAGTAGGTGTCAAAAATTCTGGAAACATGGACCAACCAACCCTAAAATAAATATAACCACCCTCTAAACTCCCACTTTTCCTTATTTTCAGATGTTGTTAGAAATCCAGAACACCTTCCGGCCAGTATTCGGTGCCCTGATGCGTGCTAGCCGGTCAGAAAGACGTCACGCAAGTCACCTTCGGCGCCTCCTAGCCAAAAGCAACATAAACTATGAAAAACTGAAGGAGGCATACGACAACGATGGTAAAGAGGGACTAGAAAGGGTGATCAATAATGAGGTGGAGAATGCCAATGAAAAAGACCTGGAAGAATTACTGGAAATATTAGACTGCTTTTTCGATCCAGAGAAGAAAGCAGTTGAACCAAAATTTTCACCAAACAACAATAAGAGACCAAGAAAGAAATCGTTCAACAAGAAAAGGAATTCAAATTCGGAAACGAATAGTAGTCCGAATGCCTCAAGTGATAATCCAACGACTGATTCAGTAAGCCAACCAATTACGCCTAGAAGCGAAATTCAGGCTGTGGAAGCACAATAAAGTGCCTTCAAGAAAATGTATACAGGATGTGCCAATTTTAGTAGTAGACTTAGATAACCTTATTTTATGCCTTCTAACGAATGTTGAAATACGACTACTAAAATGTGGAGCACTCTCTATATCTATTTGTAATAAAATGTTTATTATTTGTTATTGGCACAACTTTCGGATTTTTTTTGCTTTCCTTTTTTGTTTGATAATTTTGTTTAATTTTGGAGATAATGCCCCAGATTACATTTTTCGTTTTTATTAATAACGAAAGTTGTTAACTGACTTATATATTTTGTTACTACGCAGAGATGCATTTTTTATGATTTAATAGAATAATATTTTTATGTTTTTGAGCCATTCGGCAAATATTATGTTGTTTTATATGTTTTTGTGATAATAGGTAGGTAATACTGTAACGAATAAGTCGTTTCTGTTACTTACCCTGTTATTTATTAATAAAGATTATTAACAAGATATCTAGTTTTTTAAATGACTAAAGGATAATGCAAATTTTTATATTTACATAAATACAGAGATAAATTTAGTAAATAGGAATATTAACAACGAGTAAAGATGTTGATGCATACTGTTAGAAATTGAAAAATACCAAATTTTGGATTTAAACCAGAAGTCAGTGTCTCCAACAAGATGGAATTAAATTTCATTTCAACCCATTTTACGTTTATACAAATGGCAACATTACTGAAGCTCTACCGCCACCATTGAATTCCTACTCAAACTGCATTACAATTTTGATGAAATGTGCAACCCACAGTTATAAAACCTTCGCTACTGTACCCTAGATGCCGCTGCCAGAAATAAATTATTTCTATTAAATTTCCGGAAAGTTTATCGAATTTAAAATAACATAGCATAGCATAGCAGAAGTAATGTAGTTTTCATAATTGTTTCTTAATTAGTGTAATAATAACTACTTACATTTGTTTACAGTTTGTTAATATGTATAATAACTATTCGGTTCAAAGTCATCGTTTTTACACTTTACTCTTCAAATAGCTACTCAATTTGTTAGATTTTTCACATTTCTTTAATTGATGCACATTATCGATAATTATTATTATCATCAATAACTAAATAATAAAAAAAGCTTAAACACTTGTAATTGCATTGCATTTATCCAATAGAACAGAGGCTAGTTAGTACGTTTTCTCCGACACTATTGATTATTACTCGTAATTTAAACTACAATACATAAATAAATTGAGATTTTTTTAAAATGAAATTGAAACGGTTTTGCACAGTGCACAGTATCAAAAGCAATTTTTTAACAGGCAAGTGAAACCACCGGATATGAGACAATTGTTACACCCGATATTATCCGGAACCGATTGAAATTGCAATAAGATATTTATCGATTCCAGTATTGGGATTGCTATATGAAGAAATTACATAAAAAAAATATCCACCTTATATCTATCATTAGGTAGGTATATAAATTATGAATAATTAATTAACTTACAGTAGGTAGTTATTTTTTTATATATTTTTTAATATAAATGAAAACAGCGCCCTTCTTTAATAGACACACCCCTTGAAAAATATGTAATAATGAATTAAAATGAGGAAGGGTTGAAATTCGAGTCCGAGCACAAAACGCAATAATAAAACTGTTATTATTATAATAACTATTTTTGGATTAAATTTCTATATGATGTGTGTAGTGTACTAGTTCCCAAAGATCCAATTAATTAAGAAGTTGAATGCCCGATACGACCATCTCTAGAAACGCTTTAGCTTAGACCTTAGATATTTTACAAAGACAAAAAATTCGAACCGGTGCATGATGAGACATCAATATGTTGTGCTGTGTGCGTATGCCGCCCTTATTCTAATGAACACCTGTGCAAAGAAAATGCTGATAGGTACAACCAACTGATAGCAGGACTTTGTGCCAGGCATCTGGTTCCGGTGTTTGTAGAGGCGCAGCAACTCCAAATGTACAAGAGGAAAGTTTTTTTATTTTTATTTAGATCGTACCATAATTTAGGAATTTTATTTAATAGAATTGTATAATATTAGAATGAGTTTTTAAGACATTTTTCATAAGATAAGATAATTTTTTCTAATGTTATAAAAATAGGTACATGAAAAGTCATAAATAATATTAAAATTATAAACAATGTTATAATATATTGATAAACAACTTTGTTATTGTAAATGGAAGACCCTGTATAATAGTATTTATTTTGATTTTAGGTATTCGTTAGTCCAAATATTTTTTTTATATCTAACTCTTCGTAAATATGAAATTTTTGTATCTTTTCAAAAATCTGCAGGTGATATTTAATTTTTCAGTGTCCAAACCTCTACGACTTTATCTCTGAATCCAATGCATTTGTACATTGTACAATTCACAACTTCGCTTCCTGAGGGTCGGAGGTCTGCGACAGCTCATGGGGGCCTTAAAGGGGCCGACTGACAGCCCTGCTGCCACCAATTCTCTCTGGCAGCCTAGGCAGGCAGACAGACAGCAGGGTACGCTATACATATAGCGTGTCTGTTATATAACTCACATACATGCCACACCTGTGTATGTGTGTGTGTGTGTGTTGGTTCGTTCCAGAATTTCAGGCAAAAATTAAACATGTGCACCACGCATACATCCACATTTGTGTCAGAAACATGTGCAGGAGACGGCATATACACGCAAGAGAACTTTGTGTATTATGTTGAGTAAAAACAACCAGAAACTAAAATATTCAGTTTTTCAGTAACTTAAATGAGCGCGTATTACATATTCAGTTATTGTTCTGAAGAAGGAAAGAAGTTGATTGATATTTCAGCAGGAGTTTTGGTATTTTTTTTTAGTTGCTTGTCCTTTGACCTTTGGGTTCATTAAATTTTTTATCATGTTTGTATTTTTGAATATGTACCTAGCTGATTGTTGTTCAGGCTTTTTTATTAAATAAAATGTGTCCACTTCATATTTTTGAAAAAATGGTTGACACACTTTTGAAATTCTAAAAAATTCTGATCAATCTTTTCTCTTTGAAAATATGTTGCCTTAATTAAGAAAAAAATCATCAATATTGTGGACAATAATTTAGAATATTTTTTCGCTTATGGTAAAAAGTAATAAAATGTTTCATTAATTTTCTACATATCTATTCAAATTTGAAAATTTATAGCTGTACACTGGATTTTCACTTAGAGTACAGTTTTGCAAAGGTCAAAGTTGGATAAAATAGGAAAAAAAAATGGGCTGAAAGACCAAGGTCGATGGCCTATTCGACATCATGACCAAAATACAAAATTATATGTTATATTATCTGAATGTATTGTAACGTATAAAAAATTATTTATGTTGAATAAATGTATGTATATATATATAGGAAAAAAATCATCAACACAGTGGAAGATAGTTTAGAAATTCCAGGCTCAAATTGAAAAAAAATTTCGAACGAAATTTTCAAACTCTTTAGAAATTTTTACCATTCCATACAAAAAATACAAAATAAATTAGGGTTGGTTTCTATAAGAAAATCGTGCATGTACCCATTAAAATCTAAACAAACTATTCATATAACATTATTTTATAAATTTTTGTTTTGTGGATCCCCACCTGCACCCTCCTCATTCCCATCCATTTCCGCTCCACAATAGCACCTGATTAAACTCTGCAACACTGCAACAGTATAATTTGCCGCTCCAGTTACACGGTGCACCAACTACACACACATATTGCATGTGTGTACAGTTGACCAAAAGAACCACATACATTTTTCTACTGGGAATAGTGGGAATACATATAGCAAAAGGTTATTGGTTGATTACGTTATGTTATTGCATGGTGGATCTATAGAGTATTTCTATGTGATGTTCGTCATTCACACACACACAGATATCTCTACATACATGCACATTTCCAAGAGTATGTATTATACTGGATCGTATTAATGCCCGTATGTACTTTGTACATTGTTTCCTAATCCTATAGCTATGAAAAAGTTGCATTAGCATGTGGGTGCATAATATTAAAAAAATATAAATAAAGTTTCAATCAAATGTTTTTGCAGTGATTAGGGAAAGAATTTTTCGATAATTTAGTACGAAATTAAAGACTATTATTATTTTCAGTAGGAATGTGCGTCACACTGTTTCTGTCTCTCCATCTCTCTCCCTTTCAACAGAAGCTAACCAGAAGTAGAGACAGATAGTGTGACGCACATGTCTGCTAAAATAATCCTAGTTTTTCAAATTTGTTTGCATCTTCCTTCATATAATTTACAACAAATTTTTGTACATATAAAATATTCCCAGATGGGTGAATTTAGTACTCTTATTGCAAAATCCTCTGGATCCAAATTTTTTGTATTTTTACCATGCACTCCTGCTTTAAATTGTGGATTTTCTTCTGTATAAATTCCTCGTACGCGTTGCTTCATACACTACCGATGGGAATAACAAAAAGATCATTGCAAAAATTATTTATATGTCATTGTTTAAAACAATGTAAAGACATGCCCAAGTAGTTGCAAAATCTATTCTGAGATTCAATGATAGCATGTGAAGAATTAGTTGACGAACGAAAATTTTTAGATGAATGTTTATAAAACCGAGATGTTGATGATCGTATGATGAAATATACCAACACACTTTAAGAGAGATGTGCATACATTTCAAAACATTTCTGTATGATCACATGCGAATTCTTGGATGTTAATTTATAATAATATTAGGTCATGCTGATGAGTATACACAAGAAAAGTCCAACGGACCAGATGTGAACGCTTGAGAGTTCATCAGCATACAGATGAAATCATATATTAGATTTGGCAATGAATTGCTCTCCATAACAGAGTTTCTGCAATTAAAAGTAAAAAGAAAATTGTGGAGCATGTGGGAATTATTGAGAAATGTATTAAATTCGTGTGAAACTTGTGTGGTCTGTATTTAATAATCAAATTATGTGTCATGAGACAAAATTTGTACACCACAAAAATATACTAGGTAACAAAATTGGTTTAAAAACCAACAACTTATAGTAAACCGAACAAAAAATTGTTAATGATTTTGTTTGAAAACTAATTATATCGTAATTTACGGGGGAGGCCTTGTACAAAACCAAAACCAATGGCGACTTTTTGCTCTTGAAATAGGCGAATATAAAACAAATAAAAACTGTTAACGAACTCAAGAAGAAATAAACGTTTCCACCAGTAAACTTAATGCAGTGGAAACTGACGGTGAAAACTTTTGGGTAAAAAAAGCTAAAACCGTGTGATGGATACGACGACTTGAATTTTTTTCGTTTGCAAAGTTTGAACTAAACAATAATCTGAATACTATTTTTTTGTACGTTTATACCTACCCCACAATATACGTTATTAACGTAATTTATGAGTGGAAAAATGGGCAACAGTGGACTGCATTTTCAATTTTGTTTTGCATAAAATTTAACAATTATCCAGCCCCCGCGTGCACAACACAACATAAATTATCCACTTCATGCCAGAAGGGGTTGCGCTAGTCAAATATTGTGTGGGGGGACTCGGTGTGCTGCCATGTGTGTATGTGTATGTGTCTTTATCAATATCATATACTATGTACACAGAATTGGTAAGAGGTGGGACGGAAATAGATGTTCATTAAAAATATTTGTTACGTTGGAAATTTTATCTACAAAATATTGTAAGTTTGAATCGAAAAAATATTATTAAATTTCATAATTTCAATAACTTTAGCCCCTTCTTTAAAATTTATTTCGAACCGTAGCCCCAAACAAGTTTTTCCACAAGTGCATCCCATCCTATGTGTGCATTGTGGGTGGCACGCCCTTCATCCTTCACCCAACCCGCTCCCCCTTCAGCACTAATTTACTCCCTATTTATCTGCCCCGAATACCAACAAACTCTGCGGATGCTGCTGCTGTTGTTGCAAGTTCGAGTTCGAGAGAGAGCCGGTGCATTCTGTTGTGGCACCTTTCGGACCTCATCGCATATAATGTATAGGGCCTGAAGTGTGGTGGATGGTGTGCTTGGGGCCGTTGCCGTTGTTATCCCGTCCCAACCGGGACACACAGAAAGGGTGTAATTTATATGCTGGGGTGCAGTTTCCCTTGTCCGCCACCATCAATCATTGTGACGCTGCATTGGGAACCCCAGAGGAGGGTGCGGAACACCCCTCGAGCTTGCTTGCTGCAAGTGCAATATATATGACGGCGGGGGGTTCAAAGTCTTCCGCCCCCACGTCACACATCCCTCCCTTCACCATCCTGGACATTGTGCGTTGATTAACTGTTTTAATGTACCTGTTTCAACTATATTCTGGATTTATTTATTAGTAAGAAAAGAAATGTTGTTGCTAGGCACGCTACTACAAGTCATATTTTTATGATAACTTACGCTTTTTATTAAGCGCAGAACAAAAACTTTTTTTCTTTATATACATTAAATTTCATATTAAAATTTTAGAACGTCAAAAAAACATACAAATAGAGCCTTTAGAGCCTTAGAACTGTTTTTTATGATAAAATCTACATTCCGCTTTGAAAAAATTACGAAATCTGGCATCATTTTCAAAGTTTTATTTTAAAGGTCTGAAAGATACACAAAAACAGCCTTTTAGAGCCTTTGAATTAGTATTTTGTAATAAAACTTACATTCTGCTTTATAAAAATGTAAATTACTTAAAATTTGATCAGTCGTTCTAAAACTATATGACTATAAGCTGTTAATTCATGAAAAGTTGTGCTATTTTTAAAGTTTTAATTTGAACGTCTAGAAAATATACAAGAACTACTATTTAGAGCCTTAGAACGAATTTTTTGTAGTAAAACCTACATTTTGCTTTGTAAAAACTAAATTTCCTTACAATCTGTTCAGTGATTATAAAACTATAACAGTAAAACAGTCACACTATAAAATCTTGCATTATTTTCCAACTTCCACCTGAAAAATACACAAAAACAGCCTTTATAATCTTTGACCTTTTCACTTTCTTATACGAAATGATAAAGAAGTACAGTACCCAGATTAGAATTAAAAAATTATGACCGACTTTCGATGATCGATCAACAATAAAAGAAATCTTCAACTTTTATCAATAAAATAAAAATATATGGATACCTACCTAATTAATTTATGTGTATAAAAAGTGGATATAAATACGAAATTCTGAAATTATAAACGAAATTAATAAACCACGCATTTAATCACATGAATTAAAGCGATTTACACTGCAGAAAAGTACGATGCATACTCGGAAAACTATTTATACAAAATGCACTTTGTTTTTTATTTAGCGCAAATATAAAAAAAAAAATAACTCCCACATCCACACAACAGTGGCATACAAATAAACAGAAACTAATGCGAATAAATGAATACCACTCGCTGAAATAATAAAAGACAAAATCAAACATCACTTTTACCTCTGCAAAAATTCGGTATAAAAAAGCGCGAGATGCCAATATTATCATTGTCCATTCAGTCTGGCTATGAAAATGTAAATATCCCACCGTTGCCGCCACCGATAGATACATCCGCTTTAATAACGGATTAAAAAAGGATGTAGCGAGGGTGGTACGCCTGCTAACAGAAAGAGACGGAACCTTGGAAAATAGGGTTGAAATCCGACCGAATGGAATCCGAATAGGTGCGAGTGAGATGAAAGTATCAACCTAGCTGCTGGATTTATCCTTGTGGGAGAAGGATGGAAGGTGGAGGATATGTATGTGTGTGTGTGTGTGTGTAGTGTATGGGCGATATATTGGTGAAAATATGAGAAAATGCTACGTTCGATACCAGGCTAGAGAGAGATGGCTGTATGGAGGGTGTTTATTTATTATATTGTGTATGTGTATTTGCATCAGGGTTGATATACTTTGCTGCATTATTTTATTATTTAGGTTATATTTTGTTTAAACAATTACTAGAAGCCCAGGCTAACATGGATTTATTCAGTAGGCGCAGTTCGCAAATTAGTAAATGGTACTAGTAATAAAGTGGAATAAGAATATATTTTTGGAATCAATAGAAAGGTTTCAAAACCATAATTAATATACCTACCTAAGTACGGTTTTTTTCTGGATTTTGCTCTGAATGACACTTCACATGATTTTCTTAAGTGTGACTCTGTCCCTTCCTCAAGACAGATACAGGACTAGTGTGACGCACAAGTCTACTCGTTTATATCCAGAAATTCGTAAAGAACTAATCAGCTAAAGTACCACTTCTGGTGATTCCACGTGCACAATTTATTTTCTTACCTACAATATTATTCAGAAATCCTAGATCATGTTAATTATGACGTAATCAATGATGAAATTGTTCAATTGAAGGTCGAAAAATCCTTTGCTATAATTATTGTTATTATTACTTTAATAGTTTTATAAATTATAATCTTCAAGACTTTTTATTGGCAACATAGTAAATGTCGAATATAAAAAATATCTTGCTTTTTATATTTATTTCATTAAAATAGAATTATAGTTTTTATAAAATTTAAACGTTTAGTTATTTGCATTTAGTTAAAAGGAAATTTAGTATTTTTTCTAAAATATTCATAAATAAAGTTATAATAATGTAATAGGTACATCTCTACAAAATGTCAATTTTACCTCATATAAAACTGTATAAGAAATATTTAACTGGAATATTTGTAATTAAAATTAATTAGAGGCATATGCAATTACACGTTTTCTATCTAGAGTAGATTTCTTAAGTAATTATTTTTTATTGCTTCAACATTATTGACGGCTAAAAGAAATATTAAAAAAAAATACAAAATTGATTATTTGGTCTTATTTTGACAACCCTCACTCAGATTCCTATAGAAGAAATTTAATTGTGATCTTTTATTTATCACTAAAATTACGACTGAGGTTTGTTCATGTGCTAAAGACTTTTTTTTTCATTGGCGCAATCGTTAAATATACAGGGTATTTCGTGAACAGTGTCAAAAATCCGGTTTTCGAGTCGATTATTTTGAAGAAATTTATATATTTTTTAATTTGGAGGGGATTTTTTGAGTTACACAAAAACAAGTACATAAGAACTTTTTTGTATAGAGTAAAATATGAAATCCAACTAAAATATGCCTAAACCGCCCTGTCATATTAAAGTTAAAGTGTCGGCGCGGCACTAAAATGCCCATTTCTTTCTTATTTTTACGACAGTCAAACTTTTCAAAGTTCAATTTGAAGCTATAACAGGCTATAAATTTTATTGGAGTGATTTTTTTGTAAAGGCGAACGCAACCATGAAATAAAAAACAGTTTTTTGCCTTTAGGAAGTATATTTTTTAGAAATTAGTAAAAAATGGTTATGACGATTTATGTTTAAAGTAAAAAGTGAAATCGGAAAAAAATCATTAAAATCCGCTTAGTTGTTTAGAAGATATATTAGCGACCTGTCTAATTGACTTAAAATCCAATAAAAGACGAATGTCCTTTCACGATTCGGGATGTCAATCTCATGGTTTCGTTACCCCTATTATATGACCCCTGACAAGGTTCTAAAGTAATTAATTGATTTATGACGAAAAACACATTTTGTTATGTATTTGTGTGATATTCGGAAAAATTATAATTTTCGAGTTAGCGACTTGTGGCATTTTGTCCATGTATTTTAAAATAATCTTAATTTTCAATTTTTAGGAATTGAGCGCTACCTTGAAGCTTCAATTTCGTATTTGGACTTTTACTGGCTATTAATAAATCCCAAATATTAATTTGAATGGTGTAATATACGAATATTAAGATAGCGTTCGTGACTCTACACTAATATAGTGTATAAAGTGGAATAGCAAAAAATTAAAAGATTCCCCTGTCGAGTCGTTCCATTTTGCTACAGCACGTACCCATAAGAGCACCGAACATCGTACCTGCCTCTGCCTCCCTAATACCTTTAGGTGTGCACAATTTAATCTTGTGAAAGTTGGTTTATACGGACTAAAAGCTGGAACTTGGGGCCAAGAGGAAACAAGCAAAGAATATAACTCAGGGGCGCGGGCGTACGAATAAAAATAGAGAGGTAATATACATAAACAAATCGCTTAAATTCCAAATTACAAATTTCTACAAAATCTTACTTGCATACATAGTGCCCGAAATAACTTTCAGGGTATATACGCTGGAATATTGTAAGTTTACCAATGGCCCATTTGCATTCGTCTACATGCCAACTAGACACCACCCCACAGTCTACTACATTGGGCAACTATATACGCGGGGTAACAGTGGAGTAATTTCGTTATATTGATGGCACTAGATTAATATTAATGGTTGCCAAAATGAAATTCCTGACTAAGTACAGCTCTTGCAATATGGCGTGTGCTTTAAAGGGTTTTTAATTGTTGTTTCATTACACTTTTGGACTTGTGTTACTTTTCAAATACAGCATCCAACTCGCGCCCGAATATAATTAATAACGTATTAGCTACATTTTGTTCATTGCGAAGATATTCCAACACTTTCCGGTCGTCGTATACCTTACGACGAATATCCGACAGGTACAAAAATATAAAAATAAATATTGTTACAGTATTTATAGAAGGTGGTCTGTAGGTGAAACTATAGCTTATTCGTGCCGAAACGAATGATGTTGTTGGCTTTTGAATATTATCTGATTTACTTTGTTAATATACTGTGTGTGGTGTTTACCTTTTTATAAACCGTGTACTTAACGGTCTAGACGTAAATTGCAATAAATATAAGGTCATACACACTTAACCAGAGCAATTTTGTTTAAATTAACTTATTTTTCCATTAAACACATCATCATCATCACACTTTATAATATGTTCTGTATGCAGGAACTAGAGTGTGGCGCGAATATATCTCCATGTTCTAATGTGTGTATCCGCTTCGTAAATTCTCATCAAATAATTTAAAAGTTTTCCTAAAATATCACTGAAATAAACAATTCGCGAAAAGGGATACTATAATTAGAAGAATCTCGTAACTAAACCGACAATTTCAGTTTGTGTTTTCATGAAGAGTCTACGCGTTCAATTCCAAAACACGCATTTAACCAAAATTACCACAAATTAAACGTGAGCAAAAATGTGACAATTTCCATGAAGTAATATCTTTATTATTATTTCTATTTAGAGTATCGAATCGACTCTTGTCCACATGATCATTTATGTGAAATCAGTGTTAACGAGTCATCATCACATACAGTGATAAAAAATACCCCATGCATCGGCTCGACTGCAACTTTCATCATGTTACAAACTAAAGTAAAAACTAGCCCCAAAGCCAGGCTGAAAGCCGTGCAAGACAGCTCTCTCAAACAAACACCAGACAACGTTCTATGTTGCTATGGAAACCCTTGTATATAGTATAAAGAATCCAGTCCAAAAGATAAGAAGAAGGGCCTCGAGAGTTAGTGGTGGTTGCGGCTGATGCTGATGAAAATTTAGTAATTTTTTTTATAAATTTAAACAATTTTTGTAATTTTGAAACAATAACTAAATTAATTTGCTAAAATATGATTGTTGGCAACGGCGTAAGTACAATACTTTCCAAAAATCAGAACCTTATTCGTATTTTATAAGAAAGTCAGATATTTTATTTACACATCAGTCAACGATGGATAGATTCAGAAAAAAACTAAGAAGTCGAAGGATTTTTTGAAATAAATAAGATTCACCGGTTTATCCAGCACATTCGCAACACACAGTAGTATTACTATCTAATCGACGATTAAAATAATGTAATTGATATCGAATATTTTTAGAAAAAATCACATGACTTTCTTATGATGCAGATATTCGGAAAATATTGAAACAATATCGAAAAAAGTCACGATTACTATACTGCCTTATTAATTTTTTTAAGACAGTAAAAAGGTCAGAAGCTACAAAGGCTATTTTTGTGTATGTTTCAAGCCTTTAAAATAAAACTTTGAAAATATGGCTAGATTTTATGATGTGACTTTATAGTTTTATATAACCACTGGTATGATTTTACAATAATTTACAGTTTTACAAAACGAACTGTAGGTTTTATTATAAAATAGTAGTTCAAAGGTCCTAAAGGTTGTTTCAGTTTGTTTTTCAGACCTATAAAATGAAATTTCGTATAAATAGTGTCAGATTTAGTAGTGTGATAGTTTTAGAACCAGTGTTTAGATTTTAAGTAAATTGGTATCTTTACAAAGTGAAATATAGGCATCAGTAATTTTTTTGAAAATGGACAAAATGAATTCCGGGACCCCCAAAACGAGTAAATTTATCAAAATTTTGAGTCCTAAAAAATTATGATAAGCATAAGAAATTCTAGTTCGTGATTATAATTGAATAGAAAAAAAGTATTTCATGTTAACGATGTTTAAAAGAAATTCTTCTGCTGCTGTTTACATTATATTCACATAAATATTTGTATTTTTGCTGTGGTCTTTTAACTAACCAACAATTTATTTTATTTGCTATATAAAATAAATTAAAAGAATCTACGCTTTGCTCTCACAGGTATATTTTTTCTACACCCCATAAAATCTGCTAAATTGTCAATCAAACCCAACTCAAAACATCAAAGCTATCGCATTATGCACATCATTTTCATTTAAATGCAGAAATTTTTGAAGAAAATTACAGGTTTTGGTTGAACTGGTATATGGAGTTGAAAACAAAAGACGAGGCGGTTCATTTAATCATATATAATTTCACATCTTTTGTTACATATATTTTAAAATCTACCTAGTTATTACACCTGAGGGAAAACGTTAGAATTATTTATTTTCGTCTATATGGTTTTATTTGAAACTATAATTTTGCAATAGAATAGAGTCTGCGTCTGATGGGGGAATGGTTTTAATAATGGATAACCCAACAAAATGCAGGAGGAACTAGGTATTTAATAACCTATTTCGTATAATTACGCTATTAACGTATTAAATATTTTTATGGGAATTCCTATTGGAGGAATCAATATTATAAACAAACCGAAAAATATCTTTAACTCTTGCTATAATAGGAATAAATTACAAGTTGCATTTTATCATTAGATTCTTATTACATTTAAGTATAATTTCTTGTCATGCAAAATTACATATGAATAATTTTCCACGTTGACCGACATATCTTAGGAAAATTAAGCCCCTCCAGCATCTCTAAACTCATAATCTGCAAGTGTGCTCTTTACATCCTCGAGGATACTTCAACGTAATACGCTGTATTAGTCTCTAGCTTGCCCTCCCACAAAACCTGTTGCAATAGTCCCTTTTTTCCACTTGTATAGGTAAGTTAAACAATCAACATCAAAGAACCAAGAGAAAATGTGAATCTCAATCGTGAAATGATTCAGAGGAAAAAAATTGTGGAATTTGTAGGAAATTTTCGAGTGGGAACTATTTTTGTTGGATGCAGGAATTGAAAAAATGTGCTTCGACTATACTTAAAATATTTCAGATTATTCTGAAATCATCAATAAATTGCTAAAGTTTTACAGGTTTCTCTCCATGGAGGCATAATTGAACATGTTTCGTTTGGATAAATATGTATTAGAAAAGCACCACGCACTAGGTGGACACCCTGTATTATGACCACCGGTATTTTTGTTTCAGAAAGTATTTTGGAGTACCTAGTAAAAAAAATTATGTGCTGGTCACACTAGATATTTGTTTTCAATCTAGACCAAACTTAATTGATATTAAACAAAATATTACGGCGTCAGTGGTTGCGTCTTTCCCTTGCCAATCTCTTTTGCAAACAAAAATCCGCTTTGATTATCAATATCAAATATCAGAAACCACTAGAATATACTGTATATATTGTTTATTGTGGTGTAACTCTAGTGGGAGGTAATATTAAACTAGGACAAAGTAAAATTAAAATCGAATTCATTGCATCTGAGCTAAGGAAATTTAATCCCAGTGTAGTCTATCGCTTTAAGACCACAATAGACCACCTTGATCCGCCTCCGCGCTTTGTGTTCCTTAGCACAAGGATAGTGCACATGATTTGCTTGGTCCACATACCACCCCCGGAGTCTTATCAGACCGCCCGAGGTGCTGGGCCGTCGTATTCTCACCCCCTTATATATGATGCTATATATTCCAGCTACAGATACTGCTCGCTGCTCCGTTGTAAACCCTCCCCCCATTTCTTATTGCAGACTTATATTCCAGAGTACGAATAGGTTCTGATGATGGTTTTGGTACCTGGGTAAGGGGTTGGAGGTGTGGAAAAGGCAGCAGAAGGGAAATTAGTACTGAAAATCTAGCAAAGTTTAGTTAGAACGCAAAATTTGATTTACCATTCCTGCATTTTGAGATTGAACCCAAAAATTAATTTCCAACTTTTTGTTCCAAAAATATTTATCAGCTTATAGGCTTTAGTTTTGGTAAGAAAATAATTATTTTAAACAATTATAGTTTAGAGCCACTTAGAACGCATCAATTTTTGTGTTAGGTTGATGTTAATAATAATTTCAAACACTCCTCCTCATCCAACCAGACTAAATCCTAAGTGGCATTCTAAACCAAACACAAAAAATAACCAATTTCACACATTGACTGTTTGCCCAGTTAACCCCTGCTTAATGACCTTTAATAAATAAAACAACCAAATACTTACTTATTTATACACAACACAACATACATGGTATAATGTAGTTGATCTTACCAAAAATAGATCGAGAGTTTAATAACAATGAACTCTTTTGAACTGTCAGTTTAGTTTAATCACTCGATACGATCTTTATGGTGCTAATTTACTTGGATATGCGATGCCAGAACTGGATGTGTTTATTTCAATTTGGATTTATTTATTATTATTAAATGTAATGTGAAACTGGAACGGGAATAGCCTAAATATGTTTGTTTTTGCAAAATATGTAAGGTACACCCACGCGTGTTTAACAGTCTGCCGTTTTTACATTATGGAGTAAAGCCCGCTCCGCACGCAAGGTTTTATACGACGTTTTACCTGCAGACAAAATGTTGCATGTAGACAGACTGTACATTTGTTGAAGTACCTATAAGGCAAAACTAAGTGAAAATTCTTACATGTGGTCTGGACTTTATGTAGCTGAATACAATTACTTATAAAGGGGTAAGAAAAAATCCATTTACTAGTCCATATTATACCCCTGGTCGTCTGCATGAGCAAATTTTCGTATAATTATTTCTAACCAAGTAAAAAACTATTTTTGTTTACCTATACATGTATTTGTTGGTTAAACCACTCCAGTATATTGTTAATGAAAGGTACACAAACCAAGCCTCGGGTTTCTGTGTATGTGCGTTGGCACCAAAATTCATAGATCGTTTATATATGTATAGTTGGTAAACATGGCCGTTTCTAATGATAATTAAACAGCCGGGAGTGTGCTGCTGGAAGCTGGTACGATGTCGGTGTACTCCACATCCACATTGTGGAATCATCGAATGTACTAACAAGAACTAGGAGACTAGAAACCTAGGAATTTGTTTACTTTGTGCGCCAAGAATGTTATTTTAATCGGGCGGTGTATTTTCACATGCTCTTGTCGGGAAAACACCCAAGCAATTTCCACCTGCCGTATATTGCAACTTGTGCAGTAAAATTTAAGTTGGTCTGTGATGCAAGGAGAGGATTTTTGTGCTTTATTGACGGTGGTAAATCCCTTGGGATGCAGGTGAAGTCAGGGCCGGATTTTCTATTAGGCGAGAGCTACAAAGTTCCACAAATATCCTTAAAAACTACCATGAGGACATTTGAACTCTAAAAAATATCTTTTACAGTAAAGTCATAAGTAGTAATCAAGATTTTTTTTTCAAAATCGTTTAAGTTTTCCATTTACATTTAGACAAAGAGTTACCTATATAATACTACCTGGCTGCTACCTGTAACCTTTATAGAATATTCTAAATTATTTGACTATTGTATTGGCCATTGTGACTCCATGATTTAGGTCACACTGTAATACATGATGGGTATAATGATGCTGATGTTCTCATTTATGTGCGTCCGGTCTGACGAGCATCCCAGGAGAGATTTATGTGACAGGAATCGTTCTTTCTTCACACGAAAAATTTACGATAATCTCCCAACATATATTTCTAATATTTAAACCAACGATTTCTAGGAAACAATCACAGATGAGCCGAATAGAAACCGCTTGAATACCATGCATAGAAGGTCCAAAGAGGGGCGTGTCAACTCATATAAAATAATATTTCTCAGAATTTTAAGGTACACACACCGAGTCGAGGTTAGAAGTACCCTCTTGGGAGCCTCTCGAATTTTAGTTTATGCATATAGCACAAAAACCACTTAAAAATTCAATAATGTTAATGATTTTTCCCATCGCTTTTGCAAAAAATGTTGGGGAGGATCGAAGGTGGTTATTATTGAGAAATTTGAAAAATGAACGAAATAAGCATATAAACAGATATGACGTTCAATATCTGAAGTCGTGGGTGAATTTGAGTGATGAGCCATATGGGACGAAGAAAAAATACATATGGCACACCAGCGAATAATAACGCAGAGCTGATAAGAAAACTTTCTAAATTGAGCTGATGTGAAGGAATTATCTATGATAATTCTGTTTCTATTCAGATTTGGTTTATCTTTGTCCCTCTGTTCTTTAGAAAATTTCAAGTTTTTTAAACCAACTCCTAGTCAAATTTTGCATACTAGAGAAAATTAATCGGGGTAGGAAACGAATATTTCTCACTCTAACGGTTCAGTTCTTCAATCGATGGTTATCCGTAACTATAATTTAATTTCCTTAGGTACCTACTGATGATAAATACTAGATTTTCTTTAGTGTGCATTTCCCAAAAATACAAAGTTTTATGTATGTTTTAACTTATAATGTACCTATACCAGCTAGAACCGGGCTGTATATCTCTATGCGAGAGCACTACAGAGTACAGATAGATTGGGAAATACACAAGTGTGTGAAAGCTAGAGAAATCTTGCTAGAGCGCCCGTTCCCGAGGCAGCAGAGCAACACAGAGAACGAACGGCCCAGTGACAAGTGCGGCTCCCGCCTCCCGTCCCTCGTTTCCCCCTCTGGCAGACCGTGTTCCCACCCCACTGGCAACCGCCCCCACCCTTTCAACCCCCGACGGACAACTTTTTATGTTGTGTATACTAAAGGGGATGGAGTCGAGTTCCGCAGCGAGTTAAAGCGATGGACTTGATCGAGATTTTCAGCATTTTCACGAGGATTTTCCACCAAGTGTATTAACGGATTTTTTGATTTGTGAAAATATAAATATCTGTGTGTATAGTAGGATTAGCTTTAGGTTTTACGTTGGTTAATTCCAAAATTAGTTAATTTTTTTATTAATGGCGGGATATGACGTCACCAAGGAAATAGAGCAGATATATCGAGTGGAAAGATGTAGGATTTCAACACTGGAAGTTGAAATACTAAAAAATAAAAATTTTCCCCCTTTTCCCCTGAACAAAAATTGTCTAATAGAATTGATTTATTGGTATTTTGAATTTTTCCGGAATAAAGCTTCTAATTGACATCGATTTTTTAAGTGTTACAAACCTAAACACAACATTTTTTTATACATGAGTTAGAAAAATTTAAAATTTTGCACGATTATTCCCTTATTTGGGAATATAACATTTTTTTTAAATATTAACTTGTAACAAGATCGTAGAATATTCCTGACATTTTCCTCAAATATTTTCTAATGTATCTCCACCATTTTTTATATCGTTTTATTAATTAAGTAAATTTCCAAATTAATTGGATAATCAGAATCTATTAAATTTCTTTAATAAAAAAATGTACACGGAACTAACGATTTATCTAATTGAGCAAATATGGTACAGTACTGATAGTACCATAGTACAGTTGTACCTCAATCGTTTCTAATATTATGTGTTTACATATATGCAATAAGGTAATAAATCAAATAACCAGTTTTATTCCTAGTAGTATTAATTATGCACACGTTCTAGGAGAAAAATGAGAAAAAACTTACAATGGAAATAAGGTTGGTACTCCTATAAATACCTACAGAGACCCACATAGAATAAAAATAATTATATTTAAAATTGGCTCTTGAAGAAAGAATATATTTTCTACATTCGTACCTTAAATGTTAATATTTAGGAAATTAGGGATGGAACAAAAAATCAAAATAAATATAAAATAATCAATTTATTTTTATATCATAAACTGGTTAATCACGCAAACATTCAATCTTCATGTACATACATCTACAAAAAACACTTCAAATTCCTTTTATACAAAGAAAAAAAATATTCACAAATTACATTAACAATATGAGCAGTCGATTGGTTTTTATACACAATATTAAAATAATTACAATATAATAATATAGGTATTCGTCACAATGACAATAATGATAATAATAATAAATGCATTTCATGCTTTATGTTACAAAAGTTTCATTTCAAGTAGTCTCTAGACATCAACCTCGACTTAGTTAGTCTTTTCATACTTAAATTAATCATACAAAAAATCTTTAGGACAAGAATTAACTAGATTGACCACAGCGCACAATTTTGACGATGATTTTTTATCATTTGATCGAATATTAAACAAGAGGAGGCAACACTTCCGCCTAGATGGTATCAAATTTGATTACTCTAATTTTCTAAAGAACCAAAATTTTAATTTTGAATCTGTTCACAAAATCACACAACTTCCTTTATTCGCACATCAAAATATACATATATACAGAGCGTTCTACTAAACCCTGCAGGGTCTCTCTCATACATGGTAATTTAACAAAATCTTCTACATGCCCAATCGTAATGAGATAATAAGTTGAGGTAATTTAGTATATCATTTCCTCTTTGAATTGGTTTGAACAAATTAATGGAAATTTATTTTTTATTTCCTTGAACTAAGTTTGTACAAAAAGGAAAACTTTTATATGTTAATTAAATTGTTATTTCTACATATGGACACAGGACGTTTTGTTAAATTTTACAAATTCAAGAGACCTTTAAAAATTTGCTTTCCCTACCAAAAAACAGAGGTACCTACTTCTCTTAAATAAACTAGCAATGAATACCTACTCTAATTTTATTATATTGTACATACTCTCAACCCAAATAAATTTCCAATATAATCCAAAATGTTTTTGGCAATTCTAGTAATTATTTATTATTACATCACAACTTTATCTTTTCAATTATTCCCTGGTTTAGTATTATATAATATATACGAATTTTCCTAAAAATCGTTGCTTTAATTATTTATCACCTTAAAAATGTATTAGGTATGCCCTTTTGAATAGTGTTGCCTCCATGTGCAACCAGGGCCGGAATAAGTGTTAATTTTCTCCCACATCTTACATCAACTAGCTTTTCCTTTGGGGTCCTTACAATGACCCTCTCAACTGTGTAACCTAATTGCAAATCCGGCCCTGTATGTAACCCCTCTTAAATGTAAAACTAGATTTTAAAAGAATTGTTGTTTATACGCCAAGTTTAGAGAGAGAAATAATCAAGATGAAAACAGTATTGATAGGTGAAGCTATAGTTTACATAATCTCGTTTTAGTGGATACTACTAGTTCACGTGACACAATTTTCACGTAATAAAAAAGTCCGAATACTCAGGTTGCAATTAATCACTGATAAATCGATAGAAAATAAGACATTATTCGATGCTATTATGTTTCTTCATACAAGTATACAGGGTGTTTTACTTTTTTGTAGCAGGACTTTAAGAGTTGGAACGCTGCGTAATATACAGGGTGTTAAAAATAAATTTCAACACATTTTTGAGTATATCTATCTCCAGAACTGGTAGGTTAGCTATTTTTTATAACTATAAATCTATGGTATTACGATAGAGATAATATGGTTCATTGGCGTACTTGTGGAAAGGTGACTTAGCTTTTTTAACATAAGTATTTACAACTGTTTACTTTCTTATACGAAGTAATTAGGAATTGCATCGATTATCTCATTATTTGATGGTAATTTAAGTTTATACCCTGGACACCATCATTGTCAGAAATCTTTACATTAGAACTAGCGTTGGCTTTGACAAGTACGACGTCATAGCCAGCTATAATAGACGCATATTATCACATTATCAGTAATCATAGCCACCTATTAATACTTTCTTCATCTTGAGAAGCTTTTAACGTTTGGCTATGGAATATAAATTGCTATGGTATAATAGGTAATAACAACAACAACAACAATAATGTAGAGTCTTTTGGTTGGAAAACATAGGGAGGAATAATTCGGCTCTGGCTTTGAACAACATTTGGTAGAGAGGCAGTGTGCGAACGTTTGCATTTAATAGGAATCCATTGCGTTGTTTTCAAGGTACTATTCTTGATCTTGAGGGGGCAGCCGCGAAGAAATAAAATCCACACATAACAGTTGTCAAACGCACCTGATAGTGACGTCACAAGTCATTGTCCCCGCAAGTCACTGACATGTTGTTGTTGTTGCGTGCGTGCATGCCGCCGTCGCAACGCAACGCCACACGAAAATCACCCTTACATCCTCAACCTAAACTCACCGGGCCGCATCCATACTGCTTTCGGATTGCGAGCCATGGTCCGAGGAACTGCTGCTGGATATCGTCTCCGACGTTTTGATTTTCGGTTTGTACTCTGTAATGACCACCGTCACACTGTTTACGGTTACCTCGCGGGTTTGTGCGGTGCTCCTGTCGATGTTCTTTAGTCGGGGTGGGTGGCGGCGCTTCTTCATCGATTTTTTGTCCTTTTTTTCGCGTTTTTCCTTACTGCTGGCTGGCAGGAATTGACTGGCTACTTGCTGGGCCACCAGTTGGGGATTGATGCGTGGTTTGCGGGTGGATGTACCCTTGCGGACGTCACACATGAGGCATTTGAAGGCCTCGGCCGTGTTGCGAAATGTACACACACTGCAGTCCCAGAAGTTGTCTTCCAACACTTTTGCCTGACGTTTTGCTCGACGTATAGGGCTTTTTTTGTGGTCCATTTTGAACACTAGCACTAGTTACACTGTTATTATTTTCTGGGGATATGACACAGCGCCGCCATGTTTGGATATTTACGCGCTAGTTCGCGCGCATGCCTTTGGTGGCAGCACTTGAGGCCACTGTCTCCCTCCGATTCATCTCAACTTCTCAACTACTATTTCGCACTACATACTTTGGACTTGAATTGCTAATATTCAACCGAATGAATTGTGCATCTTTGTCCAATTCATTCATTAAGTTTTTTTGTCATCAAAACACTATTAAAATATATTCAGTAAATACCTACAAATAAGCATTACTTAAAATTTAGTAGCTTAATATCTATTACTTTTACCACAGAAACTAACTTGACCACTTCACAACTCAACTGATCAATAATTTATTGTTTATAAACTTTTTATTATTTTTTTATATTATTGACGATTCCTAAATAATTTTCATATTTATATTGTACTTAATAAAACCTAATTTGTTTTGCCCAGTTCCACAAACGTGTTTTAAATTCATAATCAACTACTCTCTGATTAATTTGAATTTTAAGGACTCCTATTGGTCCATAGTTAATCTACATTAAAATTCAGCCAAATAAGAACAAAAATTAGCGCTATTCTCTAATTAAATATTTATTTGAGGTTTGTGGAATCGAGCGACTACCAATTTTTTCAGGAATTATCACAATTTTTAGTTTCTTATACGAAGTTTCTTTGGAAAATCTCCCAATTTTATAACTACACGTCATACCTTTAATAAAAACTTGCATTTCTTAAGAGAGAAATAGAACAGTACTAAAAATTTTGGATTTCAGTTTCATATTTTTAGATGAAGCTGATTTTTATTAGTTTTTGGAAATTTTGTGAGTTTTAAAAGTAAAAAGACAGAAGGCCCAAAACCATTTTTCCGATATTTCAGGAACTAACCAAAATACCATCATATAAATTTCTGATTTTTCTTCAGGATATTGTTGGCTATTTAAATGAGCGTGATCTCTAGATAGTCTGCAATCCTGTATAATGTGGACTGAAAGGGAGGGGGTAAGAAAAATATCATTTTCATGTTGGAAACCAGTTTTGATTTATTTCATTGCTTGAAATCGTGTTAAAAAACTACAGTAAAACCGTATTGTGTAAAAAAATCCCCAAAAGACCATCTTCGCTCCTGTATTGCCTTGGCTCGGCTTCTATTTCTCCTGCCACGCTCTGAATCATAATGATATTATGCAGGACTTGCTGCTAGCGCATTTATGCATTCATTGGTCGTTGTACTGGTTTTATTTTCCTTGCGATATCGAGACTCGAGAGAGAACTTTTTGGCGTGCATAGCAAGCAAGTCGAGTTTTAGTTGCATGCTATGCCGTTTTCCAACGAAACAAGCCCGTTGGCTTGCTGCTTTCGTTCTCGGCCGACACGCAATGCACCTCGGTGCCCAAGGACCGAAACCCGACAAAGTTGTTGCTTCATTGCACCAGCTAGCACCACCACTAGCTTTCTATACTGATGGCAACCTTCAATCCGTTTGTGTTTTGCCTCGTTCGTTGCGTGGATTTTGCCCAACAATATTTTAATACCATGTTTTGTAAAATAAAGAAGTACCTAGGTAGTTTGTGCAAGAGATCTTTTTTTTTGTCTGTCTTTAATAAGCGAAACATTTTCACAATAATCCTGCTTCAAATAGGGAATAATTACAATTATTACCATACAATTGTGGGAGCCTGCAGGGGCTACGAATATACATATAAACATTAGTTATTAATTGCCCATTGTCGTGATACGCAACAGTTTGAATTTCATTGGTTTGAATTTAAAATTCATAATGAAGACATCAAATTCGAATTTTTATATTTAAACCTGTTCTTGTACTATAGAGGTACAATAAGAGCCTAAATAATAAAAATAAAATATGTCACCGTGTTTACTTTTTATTTTTCACAGGAAACTTCCGTGAACAACAAAAATAATCAACTTCTTTTTACCTATCGAAAATACAATAATTTATATCTTGTATTCTTATGGACTTTTCTCACACACACACACCACACAAACTTGCAAGGCTTTACAATATAAATTCGTATTCATAATAATGGAAGAGAAGAAAGCCCAAACATTTACTCCCCCACGCAGGCTGTCATTTGTGACACTTACATGGGTGCAGGGTATAAACAGGAATGCTTGCCGTTGGACTCTAGCATAAAGTTAAGAAAAGGCGCAACTCATTTGCACCACCACCGTAATAATTTCAATTTGATATTGATTTACGAATCAAATTTAAAAATTAACTGATGAATTTCTTATACGATATAAGTTCAAGGCTCTAATGACCGTATTTTCTGTTTTTCAAACTGAGACTTAGAAAATAGCACCAGCCCACCAGCTTTTGTGTCACAGTTTTATAACCACTGGTCAAATTTTAAGGTAGCTTAGCTTGTATTATTACAAACCAAAACAAAAAAAAAAGAATCAAAGGCTCTTTTTCATTGTTTATCATATCTTTAAAATGAAACTTTTAAAGTGCCCGATTTCGGTGTGTGTCAGTTTTAGAATCACAGTTTTAAAACCACTGATTATATTTTAAGGTAATTTGCATTTTTACAAAGCGGAATGTCTGTTTCATTACAGGAAGAGTTTTTTTCAAAATCTTAAATATGACATTTAAATCATATTCGTTGAGTTCTTTTTGAGTTGTGGACATCATACATCGTCGAAAAAAATCTTGATTATTTTCTTATTTAGTATAAGCAAGTAATACTCTCAATATTATTTCGTTATCTACATCTCTTTGCCAATTGGTCTGGCGTCTGCATATATGCAAACTTTTATTTTTGTTTCACTTTTATGAAATAAACTACGAAAACTGCATATTCTTAAATTAGCTTTTGATAGTATCTGGTGTGCAAGCATTGCAGAAGAGTAGCCAACTATCCAAGTAATACAGACATGTTATCCTCTGGATCGATGCTGCGGATATGGCGTCTTAAACTTGCGATTTTACTGCGCTTTAACGGACTTTTGACCATTTCTTATCTGCTATGTTTGGCTGCAGCTAAATATCGAAAAATGACGATTAGTTTAGGGTTTAGCTTCTAGATTATTTAAATTATGTTCAAGCAAAAATAAATCCACTTTTGATTGAATCAAAGATGATAAAGAAAATACAATTCGTTTGGAAATTGTCTCCGTTGAACCAACAGGCGCTTTATACAAATTATATGACTATAAGTAATAGGACTTCAGATTTGTTTAATATTCTCTCCTATGACATTTACAAAAATATAGCTCTGTACATTATTAGCTACGTTAATGTACTGCTTGTGCTCCTCTCATTACTTCGATAAGCAACTCATAAACGGTTAATGTCACTAATACCTATCAACAGTTTTATTCAATTTTGATGATGAACAGAACAATTATAAAGAATTTCTTTGTATTGAGAGCGCGTGACCTCCACACTGAAAATGGCCATAAATCAAGCAGTTTAAAAAATGGGAAGTTTAGAAATCTATAAACCCGTAAAATTTTTGAACACTTTTTATGAGCACCCTGTATACAGAGGAATATCCTTTTTGCTTTCAGTTTGCCAATTAAAATTCAATTGTTTCATATTATATTCAATAACGAATTTCCTTTTGATCTACTGGACAACAAACAAAAGCCCGTCCGTTTCAGTTCTTGTACATATCCACCATCCAACTCAACTCAAAGCTTAGGAAGATGCCCAAAACGTTAACTTAAAACGAGTTATATATATAAAAGATATTAATATACAAAACAAGGCTCTTTAGAGCAGCCGGGGCGCGCATTCATAGTACGAGTTTTGAGTGACAGCTCCACGTAAGAGAGCTTACATGGCGATAGAGAATACCCAGTGAATCCACGGCTTCTTTGTTGGACCCAATATTCCATTTCAAACAATTCTATCCCTTAACTACACCATCACACAAGCTGCATAATCCCCAAAACTTGCTTGTCTGTGAATAGGGCACACACACATACACATTCATTTCGAAAACGTTTTTTTTTTCTTAGATGATGGTATGCTCTCTTTAGACCCCGAGAGGCCAGGTATAAAATATGGGGAAGATTTTTTTTATATAATAGTAGCATGGAGTGAAATTCTAAGAAACGATGGTCGGTGCATGGTCTCGGTTCGGGCCACCCTACACACACGCAGATACCAGTTTGAACCCTAAATAAAATACCACCCTCTATATTTGTGTATAAAGTTGTTCGAGGGACCCACACGAGTGGATAATGAATCGAATCGGTGACCGGACGGCGGAAATTTAATTTTGGGAACACTTAAGTTGTTAGATTGGAAGTTTTCCTATTAATTTGGGGTGGGTTACAATTATTCTATAATAGATCTCAAGAAATTTAAGATTCATTCTAGAAAGTCCCGGTATGATACAGCAGAATCTAGGACCAAAAATAAGTTTAAATTTTGTTCTCGATAAAATTTCCTTATCTTCAAGCTGATGATAAAATTCATAAAGCCAAAAAATGCTTCAAAAAAAAAGGTCGGCCCCCCCTCTAGTTAAAAATACTAATTTGTCTCTAGACTCTCTCAAATAATTCAAATAATAGTTTTAACTGTAATTTTTGCAGATTTCTTCTTGAAATGGAGTCTTTTAGTATCAGTAATAAATAATTTTAAATTATCTAAATCGGCTTTTGTGCAGCTTATTTTTTTATAGTTTGTTATAGTTTTGTACGATTTATCGTTCGTATGCATCAGTTTTTCAAAATATACAACAATTCTTTTATAAAATGTAAATAAATGAATTGTTTTGGACCCCACTAACTTTGTTCACGTTACAAATAGCCACTAGGTATTATTATTGTTATTGTCATTATTATCAGTTGAAAAGTGTTGTTTGGTATTAAAAGAATTTGTTAGAAACACAACAATAATTATTATTGTAATAGTGTAAAAACCGCTATTTAATAGCTTGTTTTTAATTATATGGTACAAAGTTTAGAATTTTCATTTTGTCTCACTTTCATTTTAATTTACATTAATATACGTATAAAAAACTCCACGTTTCCTATAACGTACTATAAAACCGACGACAGATTAAAACAGAACAGCAGCCGAAGTAGTTGCAAATTATATTAATATAATTTCAACATTTAATTTTCTACTTCTATAACATCAGAAATTATATTTCTATGTTTATTATCATTGTGTTTTATTATATGTGTATGTACAAAAACAAAAGTAAAATACCCAAATAATACTTATGGTAGATAAAATTCACCAAGTTTTTACTTAAAAACTCTTAACAGTATTCTTTCAGTTGTTCTAATTCAATATCACAATATGTAAATAAAATGCAATAAATACACTGAGGCTGGCCGCAAATAATTCATTTTAAAATTTTTGCGGTTTTTCACAGTAATAATAATCCATCAGTTAAGCTATTTCTTATGGTCTTAGGAGAAATCGGGCTTTGGCTTTCAATTAAACATCGCAAAATAAACAACTCAAATAATTTATTAGCAAACAATTCTATACAAAATAGATCGATATTTATTAACGATTTTATATGTACATCTGGATAATAACATACAGGGTTGTATTGAAAAGTAAAATAGTCGGGTTGGAATAAAATTTGTATTCATCATTAAAATGCTAATTACTTAATATGCTAATTTTTGTCAAATAAAATCAGGTAAAAATTGATTTGGTAGAAAAACAGTCAATCATAGCTTACGGGATGATTAGGTATATTCTCTGCAAAAAGAGTACTAACGATGATTACTAAATTTTAAGACACATCTTTTATATGTATAAGTACATAGAGACATTAAAGTTGCAGTTAAATAATAGTAAAAACACCATTCCTATTCCTATAAAATATGCCTGATGTTGAGTGTAAAATTCATTTTCTAAGAGAATTGAAATTAAAAATATTTGACGGGAAATTTAAAATATATTAATCTAATTGGTTGTTTCATGGCGTGGATCTAAATCTAATGTAGGTACATATTTTAAATCTCCCACCAAATAGTTCCAATTCTTTTTTAGATATTTATTTTTACACAAAAGGCTGGATTTGATATGCAATTTATACAACGTCTACTCACGACAATTTAAAAGAAAACCGAATGACAAAAAGTTCAGAGTTTTGGAGATTAGCCCATCCACAGTGTCACCTTCACTTCACGGAGTAACATTGCAAAACACTCATAATCTGCAATCGCACCTCCAAATTCACATCATCAGGCAATTTTCGCATAAACGGCAACAAAGACAGCAAAAATTTCTTATTCCCCATTGGATCATCCGTTTTTTCCTCCTTTTGTACAGCCACTAGTTGTTCCAAAATACTCACCAAAGACTTGTTGTTGGGGGAAATAGTTGGCACCGGATCCTCGTCATTCTGTGCTTTTGGCGACACTTGGTATGAGGTGTTGGGCTGAATTTCGAAGAATTGCAATGGGGGCAGTGGATTGGTGTCTTCCATAGCCGCGTAACTAGAATCGTTAGAGTCGCGATTCTCTTCTACGAAGACTACGTTGTTAAGGGTTCTGTAAAAAATTTGAAGTAGGTACAGAATAAAGATAGAATGTTTATTATATCCACCTTCTGTGTACGTAAGGAGCCAAAAACATGAGAGCTTCGTAGTTGACATATCTTTTTTTCTTGTTTACACTACCGTCACTCAGACTCTCGTCGTCCTTTTCTTTCCGGAGAACTCTTGTAAAGTTGTCGCGTAAGGACTTCCATTTCGTTTGTATTTCTTTTACTGTAAGAAAGTTGGGATTTAGGACGTGTAGCAAAAGTTATTACGGATTATATCCATACCAAATTTAAGAAAGATTAGATCAAAAACTGTTTAAATTAAAACAAAATTTCCAAAATAGGAAAATACGAGATCGTGCTCGTATATTTTTCAGATCCCTCGATAAGAAAATAAGTTTTATCTTTCTGTATCTGTGAAATTAACCATATTTTGGAAGAGTTAATGATTTGAGAAGAAAGTAAGTTAAAGCTACGTTTTTTCCCTTTCTTCTTAACAATATTTTGATGTTCGGAATTCACGTTGGCTCTATTACGGACTACATATTTTTTAAACCTTAATATTTTTGTGTAAAGATTAAAGTATAATAATTAACGGTCGTTTATTTGAATTTTATTTTATTGTTGACTAAAAATTAATATTTTTTGTAAATATAATTCGTTATCTAAGTAAATTTTTTAAACAATTAATTTTTCTTAGTTTCAACAAAAAAACAATGTGATTTCCATAGTAAAATCAATAAAATTAAAAACCTGCCAACCGCGAGTTATTATCGACTACGACCTTCGGCGCCATTTTATTCTACTCTAACATATACACACTATGAATGGCGCCTAAGCACATTAATGTTCCATTTACAAGCTACATCCACCATCCACATTTTTAATAATGCAATCTATTTTCTACTGTAGTCTTACTCAAGCCTTCTCGTTCAACGGTCGAATATTCTTCCCAGTGCTTAAACACAGCCTTGGCCACATCCACCCAGCTAGTTTTCTTCAAAACCACGTTGTTTATCTTGGGATCATACAACACTGGTCGCTTCCTCACCTCGTCAATCAATATCGACGAATTAATCGATTTGTACGTCGGTGTGTCCGTAGTTGTCGACATTGTACCACTAAAATTATATAATTCAATTCAATCACGCTACGATAAGAAATTTCGTGTTTTGACGTTAAAGCGTAATATCGCTGACGCTTGAAACCAAACCACTCTCCCAGTCGGTAGTCCGTAGAACCGGTAACGTTGTAAACTGCGCCGTCGCGTAGCAGCACTGGCGACAGTCGACGTAAACGCCCGCGTCAGCGACCGCTGTGCCGGAGCACGTAGAGACGGTGCTGCAGCCGTTGGGGGTTGGCTGTAGGCGGCGGGAGGATGTCGTGCAGCTTGCGAAACGGTTTCCGAGGCAGGACGGAGCGTGAAGGACGCTCGCTTCGTTCAAACGCAACTTGAGTCCAATCGTTTTCCTAAACTTTACATCAAACGTTTCCATCTACAATGCGTAGTACCGTTTTCAGATTTCATGCTGGGAAATCGTTCAGTTTTAAAAAGGATTACTTATCTGCTTTATAAAACAAAATATTTATATTTGTTTTATTATTTTACATATTTGTAAACAATTAAACTTTCTTTTAATAAATTCTATAAACCCAGTATTAATTTTGGTATAAAAACAGCTTTACAATTAATTGCGGATTCATGCAGACTCGAGACTCCATTTAACATTTTTAAGATTTAACAGTATTTCTTAAATCTTAAATATTTATTGCACATTAAATGATAATATACAGCGTTCCTCAAAACAAAGTAACTGAATATTATTTTATGCAGCCACAAATTTGAGAAACTGTTCAGAAAATTTAGGCTTTTATGGAAGAACACTGGAAATTTTATTGTATTTAGAACCAAATTTCTGCTGTTTCAATACGATATCAAAGCGAATTCACAAAATAATTTTGTATGTATTCTGCATTGATATTGATATTGCGTGCATAAATTGCTGTCTGTATTTGTGTATGTACCAGAATTTCAATCAAATGATGGTATGATTGACACAAAAACATGGGGCATTACTCCCATATTTAATTATTATTTTATTTTTAAACATATAGACCAATAGTTGATTTTCTTGTGATAGACCACCGAAAGAGCAACTGTAAGAACACGATTTTCGAATAAAATTATCTAGAAATTTATAAACTGATTAGACGCAGGGAAAGCTACAGGGTGTTAATGAGCACTGTTCTTTCTATTTTTTATCACTTTTATTACTATATTCAAAGTTAAAGTTAAGTATGTTTAAACGCCAATAAAATATATTTTATGACTTATAAATTACAAGGGAATTAACCAGAGTTGAATTAACTTCGCTATTTTAAATGCAAAATTAATTTCATATACTTAGGTACCTAATTTGATTTGGAAAAAAGTATGATCCTGTAATTTTTTCAACAAATTACTCAAACTATTGTAACAAAGGGTGATGTTATAAATAGTCTAGTACAAGAGAGATTTCACTTGGAATTTATTGTAGGATAATGCCAATGGTGTTAATATACAGGAAGTTCCACTTATCTTGTTTTTGCATGGGGATTTAAATTATTGTAAGTGGTTACATTTAAATTAAAGAAATTGTGTATAGTAGACCAAAGTCCAAACTCACAAAAACCTTCGAGTTTTTCAATAATTATTGGGATCAAGCATCACAATTAAATAGAAAGAGAACGGTTTTTGGAAATTAGAAACACTTGGGTGCTAAAACTTTAGCACTTTTTATAAACGCGTCTAATTTTGATTCCCTGCTTACATTTTCGTCAAACATTTATATTTTTATAAATAAAAGAGATATTTTAGTTTATCGTGACTTTATAAAAGGGGAAGCTGTTAAAAAATAAAGTCCGAGATACTGGCTTGGGTTCATAGGAGTTCGTAGAAAAAGTAGATTAGAAGCCAGAAGAAAATAAATTTATTAGTTGTTTTTTTAGGTTCCATAGTAAATATTCCAAATCTCATAGTCGAAAAATCAAGATTCAATAACAAACTTCCTTATACTGTCGGTTAAAAAATTAAGAAGTTAAAAACTTGTTCCCTTTCACTATATCTTGGTTTCCGTCCTACAGTATTTTTTTAAGCACCAAGCCAGAGTTTTCGATATTTTATGCTCGTACACGTCTCATATCTCATTCTGATAAACCACCCAAATATTTCCCTAGAGATTACAGTACACATAGAGGTACACATACACACACACATAGAGAACTATCGTCTGGCCTCTCTTCCATTATCATGAGGCCCTTATCAGTCCCACTATACAGCAATATGATTGCTCTCTGGTCTTTTCACAGTGTGCCTTATCACGTATGTAATGTCGGAGTCGGAGCACACAACGGAGCCTAGCGTTGCGGTCACGTGACCATTTTTATTTTCATAAGATATCCTGTATCTGGTGGCCACGTCTGGCCGACTTCACAATGCACTAACATTTTATAGTCGACCAAACAAAGCAGTCTTAATATCGACTACGATAATCGAGTGGAATAATCGATTCGGTCCAGTGGGTTGTAGAGTTTCGAGCTGATGGTCGTACCTCCAAGGCTTACGTATGTGTGTGTGGTTTCAGAGTGAGTTTTTTTTCTGTTGGTGTTGCGAAAATATTTTTAAATTTGAATTTATTTAAACACACACAATTTACAAATATTTGATGTGTTCTCATAAAATGTATTTTCTTAAAAGTTAGGTTCAACTTATCTATAATTTCAAATTTTTCCAGTACTCGTATTACAACCAAACCACACGTTCAAAACTCATTTTTATAATTTATTTTAATATAATAGTGTTATAAATAATATATGTAAATGATGCAGATAAGTTGCTAGAATGTTAATGTAGGCCGTTGAAATGGATGAGAGAAAATTTCTACATAAGCGGGGGACGAAGGGTGGACTTGTTTTTTTAACATCATATGAGTACACGAAACAATGTTGGGAAAATAATTGTGTGTTGCTCAAGACGGCCAGAATCAGCTACCTTCAATCTTGCTTGCATACGATTTTTTCCAATTTTACAGTTCACATGCACTCGAGGTACTTTAGCGCTTTGGGCAATGGAATATTAAATAAAGCTCGAAAAAAGTTTAGGGAGAAGAAATTTTAAAGACCAAACTGCGGCGAAACCTAAAGCCCAATATTAATTAAATTAGATATTACAGGGTTCATTATTTGCTTTTGTTGGTGGACGACATTTTTTTAATGAACTTAAATCATCATTTTATAGTACAGCTGTTTTATATTTTGTACAATCACCTGTCGCGACATATCCATTTAATGTTGTTTGGGTTTGGAAAGGTAGCGTTTGAATTGGACCATGGAGCACACAATTTAATCATTCATTTTCTCACTTTATATACAGGGTGTCTACAAGTCTATCTAGTGCAACACTCGATGAAAAATTTAGAAAATTTAATGCTCGACTGTAAAAATAACACAATTTTGAAAAATATAGTTTTTCCAATCCAAATAACTATCGACTTATTTAAGTGTGACCTCGAAACAAAAATGTTTCGCTGGTGACCAATTTCATTAAATTTGGAAACTATGCTAACCTATTTTTGATTCGAATAAAATTGACCTTGCAAATTTAAACTGAAATTTTATAGTCACGTATTGTGTTTGGGTTTGAAGGTAAAAGCGAATATTTATTTGGTGTTCTTTTATGTCTTCTTCTTTGTACATTTATGGGATAGATGAATTAATATCACACTGTTTCCTTTAAGGTCGTATATTTCCTTTGTAGCCACACCATAATAGTTATATTGTTTAAAATAAATGCCATTGCGTGAAAAAATCAAATGTAAGCTCGTGACAAAGCGTGCCAATGAAACTTTTTTTTATTAGATAAAAGTTTGTGTGCGCACGGTTTCATATATCGTCATATAGTACCTAGTACAGTTCTGAATAATGTATCAGTGTTGTTTATTTATTTATTTACATTTTTGTTTGCTTGTTGCGTTTTCACGGATATGACTAATATTTTTTATTTATACCTATTATTATTTGGATAGATATTTCTATTCTATTGGATATTGTCCATATGATTTAAGATTATCTATAGCATAGTAAATTCACACTGTACTAAAGAAAATATAATCACAATAATAATAATAATAATGGTGAAACATGCATATACAATAATTTGTAGAAAACAAGTTTCAAACAAGGTCACTTTGTCTGCTGGTAAAAAAATCTTATTCCTTATATAATATTTATGGAATCTTGATTTTGCACACAACAGACACTTTAAATTCTCAAATGTGTTTTTCGAGAAACACACAAATCATTTTGTTAATGATGCGTCAGTCAATCTGTGACTCACATAGAAAGGAAGGAATTTGTTCTTAAATATTTATGGTAGGTAGAATTGTTTTGTATCTTTGATCATTTTTTTAAAACCCAAATGGAAAAACAACATAATGTTACCAATACCACGTTAATGATTTCGTAATGAAACTTTGGGGACGAGGAGTATCTCATAAGCACTGATAACAGAATTTCTCGTGGTTCTGTACAACTCGATAAAAATATTTAACAGTTTTTTAAATACTAAATAATATATTAACAACAACAATGGCAGGCAAAGACGAAAAAAGCCAGTCACACACAATAGTGATAATTAATTGCGTACTTTTTATTTTATTTATTGTTACACACAAAGTTGCTGGTTGAATTTGGAACAGAAAAGAAGAAAAAATGTTCCGCATGCTTGCCACTGTGCCAAGGATCTGCAATGAGGTGTTTTCCTTTTTAAAATTGTTGTTTTCTATGAGGAAATTATCGATTTTGTGTGTTTATTAGACACTGTTATCCATGTTTTTATTAAGGATAAATCAGTGGCAGTCTTATTTGGGGTTCCAATATTGGACTCAAGCATGTAGTAATCAATAAACTTAAAGGTTGGAAAAGTGTAAACAATTTAGGACGTTTTTATAAAATCAAAATTTTAATTTTTAGGCGTTTTGAAAGTTTTAAAACCTCACTAAAGAAACTATTATCATTTTCACTCTTATTCCAACTATTGCAGTATCTGATACTTTTGACTCGATAAGATTACGGTAACATAATCTAATTTGACAGTAAATAAACTAATGAAATAAATCTAAATAAGAACACGCGAAAAAAACGTGTTTGATGTACATAATTCGTTCCCCATTTTACCTTAAAATTCTACAGACAAGCAATTTTCTGGTTTCTGCTAATAACTACCACCACAATATAGAAGCCTATTAAATAATTTTAATTTTATTACCTAACCTGTTAACTAAGCTAAGCTTTAATAAAAGTGGTGTTTTTCGTTGGGGTGTCTTTACTGGACGTTTAACCATTAACTATAGTATAGAATTTAGCATGCTCCAGGAAAAAAGGGGTACAATAGATTTGCTGTTAAACTACTTTTTCACTTGATTTTAGGGGCTGTATAGTATAGTAGGTATTTACATACATATGTACATATATCTAATAAATTTTCTACAAATTGGTTCAAAATTTGTGGCATTTGGACTCAAAATTATAGGTACAGTCCCTTTCAATAAATATTTTTAAAAATATCGGAAAACTGTCCATACACATATTTTATAGCAACAACAGCATGCAAAGAAAATCTATTATTACTGATGATCAGGAAAAACTGCAGCCCATGAAAGGCAACAAGAATCCGTTTAGAAATAAAAACAATCGTCTAATTTATTACTAATAATTATTATTGAAGGTTAAAGAGCATTTAATTGTTTTCTTGATTGTAATTAATAAACATTGAAAAAGAAGGATGTTTTGCAATATATGATTAAGGGCCGTACATCATCTTTGTTTATATAATAATATTACATCACTTATTGTTATTTTAGTAATATACCAT
Source organism: Pediacus dermestoides (assembly GCA_963942485.1). Classification (NCBI taxonomy): domain Eukaryota; kingdom Metazoa; phylum Arthropoda; class Insecta; order Coleoptera; family Cucujidae; genus Pediacus; species Pediacus dermestoides. Next base: position 15,907,459 of record OZ012629.1, on the reverse strand, counting down.
GCGTTAAAATACTTAATACAATTAGGTTTCGCATTTCACGTCCTTTAGAATGTACATCAACTTGAAACTTTTATGGTGTACGAAGGATTTCAATCAGGAAACTCATAATCAGATGGCCACAAGGTAAGTTATTAATAAAGGGCAAATTTTATGAAGTTGTAGGTACTCGAGTGAGAAATTTTGGGTTTTCTTATTGTTTAGGGTCCACTAAATGTGAGAATATTAAAGATAAGCAGCAGCCACTGATATTTTGCTATTAAAAAAGCAATTATTACACTCGTTTTTTTATATTATTTACGATTTCACCGATACATTTTGTACAATAGTTATTTGTGTATCAAGGCCGAGGTGCACACAACGTTTTTTAGGCGATCATCACGAAAGAATTCAAAAATTTGGTCACAAAACACAAAATTAATTTATTTTTGGACATTTTGCTGAAAAACATAGTTACCTTAGACAACTAAAAACCAAAGCATCTCCTGTCAAATTTAATATTAAGTGTCACTTTTTATTTCAGTTTCTGACAGTTCTGTCCCAAAAAAAGTAACATCTGATAGATGTGTACAAAAAAGTAAAACTTTATGGCGGCAAAAAGCGCCATAAAAACAAAGTTTTTGTAATGACGGCCCAAAAACACGTTTTTTGAGTAAAAATTGCCGAAATATTGAACAAATTAATTCATTCTGTTAACAGTTTGGCTTATCTTCAGAGCATCTGTACAGTAATGTTTAAAATTTATTAATTTTTTTTATTCATATATAATCAATAAAAATTGCATATGCAGTGAATATGAGCGAAAGTAGAATGAATGAATTCGTTTATTCTAAAGACGAAATATCTACTGCAATTTAAATACCTACGTATATTTGTGACTTATTAACTATTCTAAAAAATGGTTGTTAGTGCTAGAATACCATATGTGTGCCCAATTTAACGCATAATTTTAAGTATTTCTGTAATGTGAAACGAACGGGTTAAAAAACCGTTGGTTCAGTCGCCTCTCAGTCAGACATAGTCCAAAAATTAACCTTCCAAATAAGCCTTTAACAGTTTCTGGGGCCGAATGGCAAATGGAAAATTCTCTCTTTCAGCCAGAGCGCGCGCATTGTTCCAACCATCATCATCAGTCTGCATAGAAACTTGTTAATTAAACAAAACCAAATTTCAAAGTATAAAATATACAAGCCGGAGTTGATAGTTGAACTACACACGCAGAGAAACAGCAGCCGTAGAAGCAGCTACAGCATCTCTTCTTTTGTGTTCGGTTTTCTACCTGGCCTCAACTTACCTGAATTTTACCTCTCATGTGTGTGCGAGATGTGATCATACAGCCATCTTGCTCACACGCGTTTTCCCTCTCTTTTGTTCCCTTGACACTTGACAAGTTGCTTTTGAAATTTCAGTCTACTAGGCCTAGCCCGAACCTGTTCATCCATCGGTGGTTCTAGGCGCCCGCAACTAAAGCAGATATGCTGCTCGAAAGGAATTCAAGGGGAAATCATACAGCATACAATATAATAAAACACAATAATAATGTAATATTTTTCAGTTTGGTCGCGACGAATTTCTATTAGTAACGCATTTTGTAATGGGATTCCATATAAAGAGTTTAGCGTTTCGTTCTGTGTTGATGGCTAATTTTAAGTAGATGCAGAAGTTGTTTTTACGGTCATAATGGAACAATTGTCTTAAACGGTCGTTTAGAGAAATTGTAATTATTACACAAGGAGAGCTGAATTGATTTCGTAGTATTTAAAAATGACCTTCATTACTGGTGACTTCTGTTTTCTTTCTGTTTGCGTTTTTCAATGCCGCATGTTCGGTTTTCTACCTACGATATTGAAAGTGGAGGTAGGGGAACAAATTGCCAAAGAAAAAATTGCATTGCGGTTGAATAATTATTATTATTGGTCAAGTGGGAATCAGTTTTTTCCGATGACATGAGATGGCTGATGTACAAAAAAGAGAGAAACATGTGGCATTCTATAAGTAAAATCATTCTATTGACAACTTGTTCCAACTGCAGAAAAGTATATCAAATTCTGATATTACAAATATTAAAAATTTTGTTTCAAACAATTTTTAATAAAAAATTCACTCGCTATTTACAATATACAGGGTGTTCAAGAACGCTCGCACTTCGACTTAAAAATAGGTAAATTAGTATGGAAATTACGAGGGTTAAACTAATTGATCCACTCAGACCTCAAATTTATTGAGCAAATCGTCTCACATTTTGATAACAAAGAGAAAGGTCGGAGACCCTTAGTAGAGTCATGTCAATAATTTTCCCATTCGCGCCTCTTATTGTTGGCGTAGCCCCAAATAAAAAAGCTGGATGGTTATCGTTATCGACATTGTCTACTTTAAAGTACGAGCGTTTTGGAGTATCATATCTTGTTTTTTCGAGGTTTTCGAAATCTTCATTCTTTTTCCACTGTAACAATTTGAAACCAATTTTGAAAGTCTAGAAAATATGTTCATTGACTAAAATGTTCGCTTTCATATAAAATTCTGTACATTATTCTGAAATAAATAGTTTAAATAACATTGTACATTTTAAACTCACTTCTGCAAAGTAAAGGAATTTTTTAACAATTCCTCCGTACTTAAAGCTGTAAATACAATCAACACTCAAGATTACACTTTACGTGTCCCCCTTGTAAAACTTTACTTTTGTTTGTGCTTATCACTGAACATAACACGTGTACTTTATCAATGTAAGTGTACCGGAATTCTGGAAAAAACTGAAAAAAATATAATAGAATACGTAAAAGAAAAAATAATTTCATTTTCAAAGGTACAAGGGTTCATATTCAAAGTTTTCAAAGCATACATGTGTCGATTCAGGTATAATTCAAGTAATTTGATACATTGTTCACGCACTTTCAAACGCAGGAAGTAAGTGAATTATTTATAAATTCTATATGTATACCTGATGTAGATGTGTTTACTCAGGTTCGATGGTCGCATTGTAAAATAATTCGATTTTATACGGAAAGTAAGTATAAGGTGCGGACGTGGATTTCCATAAACATCCTGTGGAAAAATAATCTTTGGTACAAACCTCATTTTAATCTATAAAACTTAGTTCATGGTAGTTTTAGTGAAAAAATACGTCAATTGATAAAAATTTTATTTAAGTTTAAATTCATTCAATTTATAAAAACATAACGTAATAGTAACAAATATTGATAACTTTACGTGTTATTTTTTGTTTCAATTTTATATACAATAATGATCACTCTGTACAATTCATTTTTTTACAATATGTACTTAGTCTACAAATTTGTTCTTTGCACCTTCAATTTCTTTAGGTTTGCAATAATAATATAATAATAATAAGAATGCAACATAACATTTAAAAAAGAAATATGGCCCTTAAGTTCTTAAGTATTGTATAATAATGTAACAAAACAACAAATTGATACTTATATCGAATTGCCACAAGTTTTCCTAAATTAACCAACAAAAAAGACTTGAGGAAAAATTAACATGAATAAACAATAACATGTTTTGATTCTACGTAATAATGTAAGAAATTTTTGAAATTATTCAATAAATGATTGTATAAAACGCATTATGATTATCACATTTTATCAAAAATGAAAAAACTTCCGAAAATATCGTTTAAATAAACATATTTTTTTATAATTTCGATGTTGGTTTACTTACTTGCAATATACAACGAAAATAAATGGCCATTAAATTTTTTCCTAAACTTTGGTCGAGTACAAAAATTTCCGCGCCATCATAAACTAATATATTTCTTGCACAATTTCCTCCTGCAAAAATTAGCAAACACTTAAATTATGTAATTGGGTTGAATTTGAAACAATGTAACCTGAGAAATAATCATTGTAATAGAAAAAAGGATATTTAAATTTGTGATACTGATGACAAATTGTACAAAATTTTTTTTACTTAATAGAGCGTTTGTTTGTTCCATTTTAAATGAAAAATAATTGCATTGGATATTTCTGCTTCTTTAATAATCATAATGTAGTGTACTAGCTACAATATAATATAGTAGTCCTTAAAAAGTAATTTCACTTTAGTCGAATTCTTACGTCATTCGTTTTATTTCTATCACAGCTCATTGTGCATCCACTAGAAAATCATTTTGTCATTGCATTATGTAGGGGATGGATATAAGTAGATACGGAATGTTATGCAGAAATTAATATGGCAACTTGAATTAAAAATATGTTAGAGTTGTTTCTTCAACCAATTCAAGAAATTTATTTTGTTCAATTAATTTTGAATTTTCTCACATAAAAAAATCTAACTAACGCTTTGAAATGGAAATATTTTGAATTTGAACAATACAAACTCAAAATATTCTAAATCACGGTGCCATTCGCAACACATTAAGCACTTCATTCTTGTCCAAATTGCCAAATCAAATTCTCGTAGTCGAAGATTCCAAAGAAGAAATGTTCATCTGATATTTTCAATTTTATTTAGTCCTAAAATTTGATTTATCCATTTCAATTTTAAATTTAAGAAAAATATAGAGCATAATATAACTTGCTATGCAGTGTGTTCAGAAAAAAGCTTATGGCCAAAATACGAAAAATAGTATTTAAAAAAAATGTTTTTTCAAACTGATTGTATAGAACCCTTGAAAAAAATCTTGTTATTACGTCACGAGACCGGGGAAATCCGCCCTTTAATCTTTAATCGTAGTCATCGATACTGAGATTTTGATAGAGTTACATGACGATGACTTATGCCTGTATTATCGCTAAAATTTCAAATGGGAACCAAATTTCATATTTAAAATTTACGAATTTGGCATTTACACCTTTTAAGATTATGTAATCTCAAAATTTGCATTTAGAAGAAAGCTGCATTTGAACGCCTACAATATTAACACAATTTAGCAATTACAATAATATATTAAAATTATTTTCAGCAGTCATGTGCGTCACACTACCTATTGTTCACCTCTCTTGAGAGCGAGAGAGATGAAGAGACAAAAATTATATGACGTATATGATTTCTGAAAATACTGTAAATTTTACTAGTTATCTGAATTAGATGTTACATTTTAATACAATTTTGCATTACAACAATTAAATGGTCGCCAAATTTTAATTTTTAGTAACTTTAAATGTCTCATTTTTCTTGTAGACGTAAAAATGTTCCCGTGTTATTTTTGAAATATAATAATACGAAAATCTACATACTTTGAGTTAAAAAAATATGAAAATCAATAATTTACCGAAATAATGATAATGCTTTTTTTAATTTTTAATTTATTAGTATGTAGATAATACGATATTTTTCTCTAATTCTCTATGTTGTACTTGTGTACCTAAATAAATTAAAAAAAAGTGGACTTTCGTAAAAATGGATGTTTGGACAATTATTCTCCTTCAGCGCTCTTTAAATGGTATACACGATAAAACAATTTGAACATAATAAAATCGGATAAAAACGAGTTTCTGTGGATGCACATTTTTATAGAATATAAACCCTACTTAAATGAATACGTTTCACCTAACATGCCACAATCCCAAATTGAGAACGATAAGTTGTGGCAACTTCATAATTCTTTCAAGTCCAACAGTGGTAATTCTAGTGCAGCCATACAAGTCTATACACTTCAAACGCGACAGAGCCTCGGCGATGATGGTCAAACCTTTGTCCGTCACCCGACTGCACTGTCCAATGTTCAACGTCTCCAAATCATGAAGAGAATTGGCAACTTTCGTGAGACCATCATCGGAAATCTGACACGCACTCAACGACAAACTTTTTAAATTAAACAATCCCTGCGATATGTGCACCAGTGCCTGATCGCCGATTTTGTCACAGAACGACACATCCAGTGAGGAGATTCTTGAACCGCCTTCAGCTAGATAAGCCATGCCGATATCCGAAATATTATCACAAGAACGTAGGTTTAACTCGCGGAGGTTAGTCATTTTTGCCAGGTGTTTCAAACCACTGTCTGTTATACTAATACAAAAACTAAGGTTGATGGATTTGAGGGTCGTGAGGCCAGTGGCGTGCTTCAAAGCCTCGTCGGACAGTCTTTGGCAGTCTTGGAGTCCTAGATACTCCAGCGCAGGGATCCCTTGTGCTAGATGCCCAATGCCTTGGTCGCTGACATGCCAGCAGGATCGCAAATTCAGTCTTTTCAACTTCTTCAGTCCCCATGCAATGAGCACCAAGCCAGTGTTGGTTACATTGCAACAGCCACCCAACTCCAACACCTCCAGATTCTTCAGGTGTTGAGCTATGCGACTAAGGGCATTATCAGTCACTTGTTTGCACAACGAGAGGTTTAGCTCACTCAGACATGGAGCATCCTGTGTGAAAGCATGAGCTATACCCACATCGGCGATACTGTAACACCCGCTCAAATTCAGCGATTCCAGATTGTTGATACCACAGATGACGTCGCGAAGCGACCTGCGGAGACTCAAGACCTGCACCCGCTTGATCCCGCGCTTCACCAGCGAAGCAAACAGTGATGGATTAGCGCGTCTTAGGTGGAGTTTGGCCTCGACACCTCGCCACACCGATTTATGGTAGGCGGCGTCGCGCCATGCCGTGCACACTTGGGCAACACGGCCCTTGTCTCGCACCTCCAGATAGCTGAAGATGATGCCCAGGATCTCCGGGTACAGACAGGAAATATGTGTGGCTCCCAAGTCTAAGTCACTAAGCTGTTCCTCTTCCTCATAAGGCCTTTGTTGCAAAGCTGGAATGTGGAAATGTTGCGGTTGGTGCAGCCTGTGGTAAGGTTGATACCTGGGGGAAGGTGCCGTGACATGGTGGTGGCGGTGATGATGATGGTGTCGTAACAGCGCCGAAGTTGACAACAACGGCACTGGTAACTCTGTAAATAAAACCTGCGTGGGATCCTCCATCATACTTGAAACCACTTTAGTCTTTAGCAGTCACGTTACGTAGATTTTTCTTGCATCACTGACACACACACCGTTTCCACAGAGGTCTCATTTCAAACTGTTCTCACGGAGCGTTTGAGCGATTCAAAGCGATGCGCCCGCCGTCAAGTTGCCTACCTTCTAATGCCATTGGTTGGCATGCGCACCACGTGATTTGCTAACCTCGTATCGATTCGGTTCCTCACGGCGGCATTTTTAACGTGCACGAGGCTAGTTGTCTCGAATCCCCCCACCAGTATAGGGCGGTTTTCAAATGTCTCTCCACCGCTGGTTGCTGGATGTGGTGTGGTGGAGGAGATTCGAACATAAACTGTATTTTTTCGAAATATTCAAAATTTAGGTTATTATAAACGAATGCAGGTAAAAGTCCAATCCAATGCTATGCACCGCATTCTTGGGGAAAGTTGCCCGCGCGCTTTTTTCTTGGATAAAAATTGTAATCAATCGATTGGAACCGTTTTTTTTTTGTAATATTCTACAATTTTCACACTTTGATTTACCAATTCACAATTTCTTTTTAATTTTCCGTGAAAAACCTAATGCACCAAAACCAGAACACCTTTAAATATTTGCATAAACAGGGCCGTATTCTGGTAAACCATAAATCACGCTTATATAGGTACGATTTGTTCCGAAATGAATATTTCCACGCGTAAAGATATAGGTTCTTGAGAATAAACCACTTTAGATCAATAGAATCTAATCTATGCCTAAGTAAAAATTCCTTCGTTAAGAAGTTATGGGGCCCCGAAGGTTTGCTTATATTTTTAGGCATCACATCAAGAACTACAGAAAATCAAGCTGAAATTTGGTAATGAGGACACTATACTCTCAATTTGGCTGTCAACTTTACTATCAAATTTTATTCTAAAATTATAGGAATGGAATTATTATAGGCGACAACTGATATGTTAATAGTAAATTTTTTCAAGTCGTTTTGATCATTTTTATTGAAAACTCTCAAGAATTCAATTTCATATAAAGCCACCTAATCGAAGAGCAAAAAAGATTTTTCTAGTTTTAATTAGCTAATAAATTGTTTGAATATTTCAAAAAACCAGTGGCGCACCATTTTTTCAAGACGTTACTGGTACTACCGAAAACTGCTTTGATTAAATTGGAGCAAAGTTACTAAGTACTCAATAATAACCCTAAAACAAATTTGAATGATCTTGAACAGAAAAACTGAAAATTGCCATTTTAGAAAATCGCCCGTTTATTTTGTTTATGAAACCATTTTCCCGCAAGTTGTTGCAATTTCCAATATAACTTCTAATAATAGAGAAAAAAGGACGAAACCCCTACGATCCAATTTATATAGCAAATACAATTGAAATAATTAATTCCATTTTCGCATTAATATTATTCAAAATTCAAACAAACCGAATATTGTTTCTATTATAATATTATTATATAATTTTTTTTTATTTTCTGTGATCATTATTGAATAATTATAATAAAAGTGCAAATGAAAACAAATAAAAGTTGAAAATAAAATCTGGTGTTTTCCTTTTCTTATCGGTATGTTATGTAGACATCCAATCGAAACTCGAAACAAGTTTTTTTCTTATTCCTCCCGGTACCCCGCCGTTTGCTTATTGGCTAAAATTGTGTGTGTGCTGTATGTGTATATTGTTGTTTTTTTCCTGAATTTCTGTGCCAGTGCTTGGAAGGAACTGCCTTTTGTAAACATTGCTCCATAGGTATTGTTTTTAGTTTGTTTTTCAAATACAAACTTTTTACAAAGCAAATAGAAGAGTACTGTTGAAATATTAGATGGAGGAATGCAGGCAGTGCGAGCGAGACAACCACACAGGACCTGCTGAAACGAAATGAATCCATTCCCTTGAAAATTCAAGAGGATGTCGTCGAATGCAACGTAGCAGAGTGTGGCTCGGTGGTGTGGAGCTCGAGCTCGACTCTGGCTGTTTTCCACCACAGTTTTTTTGTTGCTATTTTTCTGTCATAATCGTAAACAGCTAGATTGTTGATAGATGACGTGGGGGAAAAACAGTTTTAAGGACGAGGTTCCTGTGGAAAGGTTTCTCGATTTATAGTTGGAAAAAAATTGTACTCAAGATTATTATACACTTTTAAATACATAGCGAAATTTCGAAAATTTTTGTATAATTTCTGTGAATTTTTCTTGCTTTGTAGTCATTTTTCTGCTTTCAATTATGATTTTTTTATCATTAACCAAAAATGAGTTAGGCATTAGTAGGTAAGTATAGCATGCTTTTTTGACGATATTATTCACCAAGCACCACGGTGCAAAAATCACTAAATATTGCAGTTGAATTTTGAATAAAATTTTGAGCAACTGTATAATGGGGACACCCCATATAATTTCCCCAACCCAAAAAAGACACTTGTGGGTTATTATAACTGTATTCTAGTCTAGAAACCTATAAAAAAATAATTTTTAACACTATACTCTACCTGCAATTTTTTCTGACTACTTTTGCGTGGGTTATTATTATAAGAAGTACCTACAAAGCAACACATAAAATGTTTTATGCAGTTAGGTTCGAAGGATTCAATCCAAACTAGTTTTATGGCTTTTGGTGTCTGATGCCATAAAATGTTGTAAAATATCGAGCATTATCCGACAATATAGTAACAGATGTCCCCCTATGTTGTATAAATTTAAATATTTGACAATTTTTCTTTGGTGTTTTTTGTATGAAATAATTCCGTAAAAAATTGGGTACACAGCGGCACACCTCTAATAAACTTTACAAGGATTTTTCTAACATAAACTTTTATATGAATTTTATTGTTATTAAGTTGTTCTACGGATTATAAAAATATTTGCTTTGTACTAAAAAATAATATTTTAATTTCGTCTGCATTTAAACGATCAGGTACCATAAAAACTATAATAAATTAGAAAATAAATTGAATTGGGTGTCAAGTGATACTTAGTAAAAATTAGCAAAACCAGATGGTAAAGATGAACGAAATTTTTAAAATTGGAGATATATTTTATTTAGTTTACAATTAATTTAATATTACTGAAGAAACAACTATTTCACACATTTTATTATTTTTCCTATATTTTTAACCATGAATATGAATTATTCCAAAATCTTTCTACGGAATGCATGGAACTTGGGAATTAAATTACAATACGAAACAAAAGGACCCCCAGTAATGAAACAATAAAACCCCAAAAACAAAGGAATGTTTCTAAGAAATTCCGGGGGCAACGTGTACGAAAAGCCCTGGCCCAGACAATAGGGATGGACCAGTGTGATATTTCATCAGATTTATGTCTTTTGCTGCTTTTTTACAACTTACTCTATAGTCTCTATACCATCAAGCAACCTATACCCTCTACACTAATTTAGAGATATACAGGGTGTCCCAAGATAGACGAGAAATATTTTTACGTGTGATTCTTGAATAAATTCTGCATCGCTCTATATACATTTTTTATCCCCAATCCGGGTTAGTTTTCGAGATGAATGTTGAAAATTGTACACACATTGAAAAAGTAAAACACTGTTGAATAAAAAGAAGCTAAACTATTTGATTATTGAAAAAAAGTTATACATGAAATTTGTAGCTGAGATGATTTGCGATCGAAAGTATTTTGTAATTTTTTTGATAGTGTTAACCCTTATTTATTTTGATTTAGAATTTGTACCTATTTTTCTGATTCATCCTTAAAAAAAAGCTATACTTAAGTACTTACCTACAGACAATCAGACATAATTAGGTAGGTCGTAGGTCTGACCTAAATCATGGAAGTATTCTGAAAAAAAAAAGATTATTTTCCAAATTATATTATAAAATCTTCCCTTACCAGTAAACTATATCTTATTCATCTTCCAGTTCAGTGGGTTTTTGTCTAGGAGTAAAAAAAAAATTTTAGGCTCACAGGTAAAAATCCATTATGAAAGTGGTCCATCTACCCCCCCATCTTACAAAATAGGAATCCAATAAGAGAAAAAAAATTCAAGAAGTTTTAATTTGCCTCCGTTTAATGTATTGACACCATATCTGATTGAATAGCCAAACTAACTAAATGAAAAATTTACAGAAATCTGTAAAAACAACATTACTCGTATCTTGCACTTTTCAATGTTGCCAACTATAGAATAGTTTACAATCTTAGAAAAAAAATTTTAAATTGTTTCTCTTTGTCACAATATAAATTAACGTTCAATTAGCAAGTAAATTTTTTTCTAAGAATAATAATTACGTATTTGTTAACCCACAAAATCTCATTGAATTTTCACTTAGCCTTTCAAACTGCAAAAATCTCGAATTGTCTATAAAAACCTCTAGAAAATTGAGCTAATTTCAAAATTGTGAATTAGTAGATATAATTACATTTGCAATAAAATGAAATTTAATGACCAAAAAAATTACTGAGTACATTTGATTCAATTAGGCATTATCAGACAAATTTTCCAACTCGCTTCCACATTGATCTAAAAATAGTTCCCCATCTTTGGTATAAGACGGATCAAACATTTTCCCTTCAGGATTTTCTCTGAAGAGATACTCTGCGAGAAAATCTAGAGGATCTTCAGGTTTTAATCGCACTACTTCCGACAAACCCTTAGTCAGCGCAGGAAACACATATTTCATCAGGTAAAACCGTAAGGGTTCACTTCGTGCCACCAGCACTTTCTCCTCTTCCATTTGGATGGTTTCCAGAGCTTGTGTCCAGCGCTCCATTTTATCATGGTAATCATCGTGTGCCTTTTGTTCTAATAACTAAAAGAAAATTACGCTGCTACTGAAAGCTGAAAAATGTATTAGGCACCTTTTGCTGTAATTGCATCTCCTCTGCTTGCAACAAGCGGTTTTGTTTTTCCAAAGCCGCGAGTCTCAATTCCTCGTCAACTGACAGCCCCAGACCAATCGGCTCACCGAACAACTTTAATATGAAATGAAAAACGGCCTCTATGTCATCGTATTCGTCTTCACCAAGTTCTAACAGCACCGGATGCACCTCAATCTCGTCAAAGAAGTTCAAAACAGTGTTATCTTCAGTGTTAACCTGGCGAAATGCTGCTAAGCGCCGCAACATATTTTTCTCGTCGTACTGAGTCCCCTAAAAGAACAACTCTATTATCCTAACTCAGTAACCGAAGAGTAATACTATAATAACGAAATTTTTTTCGAAATGTTCAACTATGTGTTGAATAACTTTTTAAATATCTATAGACAATATATAAAAAAAAAATTAAAAGAAATGTTGCAGAAAATATTTTTCTCTACAACTTTGTACTGACGCTTTTATTTCGAAAATCTAATAGGAAAGCAGTTATTCAATAAATAAAAAAATCAACCTTCAATTATTAAGGGCTGGTGAAGAAACGACGGAGTCTACGAATACAAAAAATCAATTTTAAACTTACAGGGTGACCCTCTACAAGATTCTGCAATAATTGGCTGTACGGTAAAAAAAGTCTATTTCCCTGTCTAACTCCCTGTACTAGTAGATTTTTCAAATTATCGTTTTTATAGAAATTTAAAAATGACATGGAAATATCAGGTCTTTACTGGGGTTATAGGTAATAATAAAAATAAGAAAATATTCACGATCAGTGTAGAAATTACGAGTAGCTATATCTAGAATATTTTTGCGCGTTTCGAAAAAAATCAGAAGTACAATTATTATTAAAATTGAATTCTGCATTCTTCCAAAATATTTCATATAAAAGTTGGCAAGTGCTGACTATGAACTATTTTTCCTTACATGTAAGACTCGTTCTGGTTGGGCCATGACTCTCCTACACAAAAATTCATCCGAGGTTTGAAGACTAATAACATGTCCTGGGATTATCTTATTATTAGCGTTGCCTAGCAAAGCCTCATCATCCCCAGCTTCTTCTTCTGCTCCTCCTCCAGCTTCGGCGGCTTGTCCGAATAGTTCGCGAGCTTGTTGGAGGGTTTCTGGAAAACCATCTAGAACATAACCCCGGTTTTGGCAGATGTTCTTAGCTAGAAATGTTCGCATTAATTTGATCAACTGCTCATCAGGCAAGTGGCCCTGATTTGTGGACATCGCAGTGATTATGTCGCGAATTTGTAGTTCGACTTCGTCCAGGTCCACTTCCTCTTCCTCACCCATTTCGTCCATCTCGTCGATGGTTTTGGAAAGGCGCACATCACGAGTTTCTTTGTTTTTTTGTCGAGCTTTTTCGCTTGCACTTATTTCTCGCTGGAATGATAACTTTTCGATTACTTACGAATTTTTAATAGAACCCTCAAACCAATTCATCTAAAGTATCATCCAGCATGCTTTGCACAGAAACGTAATGAGTGTTGTAATGTTCACAAATTTTCTTAGCTAATTGTGTTTTTCCAGACGCAGGTGGACCATGCAAAACCACTTTGAGGGGTTTCAGATTTTTAGCAGTGCGAAACTCCATGGCGATGTTGTTTATATTCTCTGCGAAATTCAACTCGTTTTTCCATTCAATTTGTAGATTTTCGGTTATAAAAACTGGTTCCATTTTAACATTGACGGTGTAGCGTTCAAAGATTTTTTGCTACATTGCAAATTCAATTAAAAGAAATCTTGTAAAATATTTATCAACTCACTGTGATGTTTTTGTACAAAAAAGCCTCTTGTGCTTTGACTTCTTTTGTAAACCCTAAGCCTAAAGCTTTAGCTGTGGCTTTAACCATCTGCCCAAGAGTTGCAGGTGTTTGTTCTACAGCGAGAATAAACTGAGGTTTGTCCGGAACGTTTTCCATCAATCGGTGAAGAACCCTAAGATTAAAGTAGGTAACAACTATAAAAAATCGTTCATGTCCTTTAGTGTTAGATAGGTACTTGGCTAGATCTTCAACGTGAATCAAGGGTACGAAGTTGTTCCCCGGTTTAAAAACTGGAAGATATTTCTCATTACTCCAAGCAAGCCTAAACAAAAAATCCAAGTCGCCGCCTTCGTGTCCATAAGTAAGTCCAGCATCAATAACATAAGTCTTTAATTTGTCTCCATACTAAAAATAGTTTTATAATTTAAGAGGAATATTTATATAGGACCAATTTTTTACTAGTCGTCCATTTAGAACCAATTCTCGTTCACATTCTATGTGTTCTCTATAATTGGGGTGATGTTTCCGTTTACGGTAGTCAATTTCGGAAAACGCGACGTCTGGATCGTCCTACAGTGAAAAACCAGTTAGCAAGTTTTGAAATAGGTAAGTTATGTTTGCGTTGTTATACTGGATCAAGAGGTTTAGTTGCACCCCAAGTCATTATTGTGGACAATAAAATTAGCACTCGGTTTTCATTGTAATTTTCGAAAGTTTTTGGACCAACAGCTTTCTTTTCTTCCAAAATATTAATTATCGCTGAAAATATGTATATTTTTTAAAGCTACACGGTTTCTCTTACTATTAGTGTTTTCGCTACCTTGTAGTAGAGCCAAGACTTTGGGAATCTCGTCAGGGTAGTCGATAATGTCAAAAATAACGAAACCACACTTCAATATTTCCTCCAAGTAATTCTCATCCTCCTCCGAAATCGTAAATAAAATATCTTCGGTTTTTTTGTGGTAGGGTTCTTTTAACGTACCAATAAACTCATATTTGGTGCCATCTCGCCCCACATCTATTTTAGGCAAGTTTTGGCCCTCCTCTTCATCTGCTGCTTCATCTCCGAGATTTCCGATGATTTTTGAAGCACCTACGATTTGTTCGGTAATGAACTGGAAATGAGAAAGTGTGAAGCTTTTGACAAGTTTAAAAGGACGTGCTTTACAGCTGCTATGTATTTAGCACGAAAACTGTCCACATGATTTATGAAGATTCTATTGGGGAAGAAACTCAGTAACGGTTCTGTTGGAAGTGTCGCGTTTTCCTTTTCAACATTTTCTATAAATGTTGTTTCAATTTCACTGACCGTTTCTGTCATTTTTGCACGTAATCTTGTGCCTACTTCGAAAAAATAATAGTGAGTTTAGAAAAGTTTGGACAGGACAGGACATGATTAAAAAAAAAACTCGATCAGCTACATTAAATAATGTTTATTTTTATTTATATTTTTTAGTACACCATCAGAGAAATAGGTACACCATTTACAACACATGCTACTACAAATATGATGATGAAAACAATAACAATGCGACAGTAGTGGTCTTTTTCCAATTTCAATAATTTATTTAGTGTGTACGTTTGGGGTTTATTGAGGACAAGGAAATGGTGGTGCAAACAACCAGCTGAGATGGAGGAGCAATATGGAACAAGGGCCTAGGGAAGATATGGTTTGGCACAACACTGTTGATAAGCTGAGAGAGACAGAAAGAGACAAAAGTTCATCATCCTCAGTGAGAGTCAGGGTGATATATGGCAACTGAACAGTATATTAATTTGCGCAAAGTTTTATTTATTTAATTGGACTAAAGCAAAGCGCGCGTCGCTCACATTAAAACTAATAAAGTCTATTTTGTAATACCGTAGAACTAAATGCGCTCAGGGTGATGGTTCGGACCGTATCTCTGACAATCTCCCGGAGTTGTAACAGCTTAGTGCTAACACAGACCTGTGATATAGAGATCTAAACATTCACTAAGATTAGCTTGGGTTAATTTATTTACCTACTACTCTAAGCTTCACATTAATAAATATCTAAAACATTATAATATTATTCTTTCATTTTATTTACTTTTTTGTTTTGTTTTAACAATAATTATACATTTCCACGAAATGCACTCTTCTGAATGTTTCTAATTAGCTTTAATTTTATGGCAGAATAACATACGATTAATTCTCTTGTTTTTACTTTAGATTGGCAAACACACACTGGCATTCACGCATCAATTCCTTGCGTACGATGAAAAATACACGCTCTAGGTTTTTTGCTTCTTTTAACACACACACACACACATACTCTTTTTGCCCAAAATGCAAATCCACAAATCTTTCTACTATTATTACAATAATACAAACATAATACAGAATTAATAAATTAAACAAATGTACACAACATATAAACTATTTAATATAAGATTTACATTTACATACGTAGGTAAATAATAAAAAAATAAGCTAAAAATTAAATAAATAAATAAATAAAATCTTTGGTAAAAATAGTTTCTTTTCTTTTGTAAGCTCTGATGATAAAATAATGCACATTTCCAACTAGAAAATGATAATCCCTGCTACCGATTTTATTGCAGTTTCCTCTCTCCAAGGTGAACCCACAAAAAATATCACAACAATACAGCGTGTTTTTTTGCAACATCAACAACGAACAACTACTAGGATGATTTTTGACGGACGCCTATCAAAAAAAAATATTTACTTAGTTAATACCTAATTTAGAATTTATACCGGCGTCGTCGCCAAAATTTCAACATTACAAATAAATAAACACTCTGTATTTAAATATATTAACCATAAAATGAGTTTTGTTTGTCTCGTATTCACCAGTTTGGCAAAAAAACTAAAAAACCAAAGAGGAAACTGCAATTTTTCAAGGTTCAAAAACGATCTCATCGCATTTACCTCTGATATTTACATACATAGGCCTTAATACAGTGACTAGAGTAGACGGGTTTTATCCACTTTTATTATACTAGAAAAATGTAGGTATCCACTACATTAGAAGAAATCACAGAAACCCAAACTCAACTCTGTTTCACACAACATAAGTTAATTTGTACAGCAAGGGGAGGCGGCGCGATGGGGGAGGATCAGATCATTTTTAAGATACTTTTAATTTGGTTTTTGTGCGTACGACTAGTTAATAGACTTGTTAAAACAAATAAATGTTCAAAAAGAACGAAGCACCAACAGATTCAAATGAACATTTCGAAACAGCACCGAAAAAGGGATGAAAATATTTCGAGGCAAAAACTATAAAGAGTTTGGTAACTAACAAGTAAATCCAAGATATACTCTAATTTGTCCTAATAATAATTATGTATTTACATATACAAGGTGTTTCACTGACGACTGCTGAGATATATTTTATGGCAAGATTTTTACATGAAACTCTTTTTAATGAAATTTCTTATGGTGATTTCATTTTACAATTTACATGAAACACCCAGTATAATTTTATATATAATACGTGAAACAGAGCTCGACGCCTCTTTACAACAGTATACAACATATCCACATTATATGACTCTAGGGCTGGGGACAACAAAAAAATAAGTTGTGCTCGGATATGATGCGATTCGGTTCAAATCCTAGAATTGCAGTTCCAGCCCTAAGGTTAGCATACATAAATTTACAACCAATTTCAACTAAGAATAAAAATTCTGAAAATCTTACCGCCAACCAACGCGGTAACATAACTGACACAATTAAACTCTTGTATTATATAATATATGTTGAATGATAATAATAATAATAAAATGTATAACATTGTTTTTCCTCTTTTATATCATTGAGTACTGGCGCGTTACAATTGTAAAATTAAAGCTTCAAGCTTGTGCTTTACCCGAGACGATTTGAACTGAGATAACATTACCAAAAAAACAAAGAAAAACTGATATAGTAGTAGGATCGTCAAGGTGTTGGATGAGATTATCCTAATTCTAATCTTAATCATTCCTTCCATCCACATACTACCCGATTTATTCTACAGCAAACTTAGCTGGCTTAAAATCCTTGTTGATAATGGTGAAGCCACGGAACTCATCCTGGTTGATTGACCGCAACACTTCAGCGTTTAATGGTGTGAAATTGGGGAGCTCCTTTGTGAATTCCGTATCGAAATTCGCCACATCCTTTCGGCTTTTCTACAAAAAACAAACCAAACGACAAACCCAATTAGTCAACACATTCATAATATTGGAGGGGCTTACGCCGCTTACAATTCTTGGTTTGAACGGAGGACGCACTCGACGTTGTTCCAAAGCCACCCAGTCTATCTCCTTAAAGAAGGGGTGTACCTGAATGGCGGCCTCCGTGTTGTGGGCTACGACGCAACCCAGGCGCCGGCTGGGGTTCTTTGTCATGAAGCCCTTTAGAATACTGACGGCTTCCTTACTCAGCCACACCGGATAGAGAACGTCATCGTGCAGAATGGACTCGAACAGGTCGTCTTCGTTGTCGGCTTCGAATGGCGGCTGGCCAGCCATCATTTCGTACATGAGCACGCCTAGGGCCCACCAGTCAACGCTTGCTGCATATTCCAACTCCTGAGAACAAGAAATTTTATTAGTTGTTTAAGTGTAAGTATTTTTAGTCCAGTCAAACAAGTCATTTAGTTAATAACCAGAGAATGTTAGTGTAAAAATTTTGAGCAGAAAACTAAACTCACCTGTAGAATTTCCGGTGCAATATAGTCCGGAGTTCCACAGAAAGTCGACGTGGTAATACCTTCGAGTATCCCCTCTTTGCACATACCGAAATCGGCCAATTTACAATGTCCTTCAGCATCCAGCAAAATATTATCCAATTTCAAATCGCGATAAACCACACCATGTCTGTGTAAAAATTGCAACGCCAATGTGACCTCAGCAGCATAAAATCTGGCACGCGGCTCCTCAAATTTCTTCGAACGTTGTATTTGGAACATTAGATCACCACCATTGACGTACTCCATGACGAAGTACAAACGCTCTCTAGTTTGAAAACATGAATGCAGAGCTGTTAAGAATGGGTGATTGGCGGCCAATGCCAGGATACGTTTTTCTGTCATGGTGCAGTCGACATCGTCGTCTTGAATGATTACGTCTTTTTTCAGTACTTTGACAGCGTATACTTCGTCAGTGCCCTTTTTCTCCGCTAGCATAACTTTGCCGAAACTGCCTTTGCCCAGGACTTTGATGAAGTCGAAGTCGTGTAATCCGATTGTGTTGCGGTCACCTGAAGACTTTTCCGATGGATTTTCACCCCCTAAACAAATTTCATGGTTGACCAAGAGGCCAGTTGCCAGAAACAAAGATTTAAAGTAAACACCGAAAAATTAAAATAGCAATTTTATTTTAAATAAAAAATTATTTATTTGGGCGTAATTAAACTACTTACTAGTTGGAGGTAAAAAAAGATAACTGCAAAAACTCCCCAAAAAAGTAACGTCCCCAAATCAACTGCAGTCTAAGCGGTTTTATAAAAAAAATTGCTATTTTATTCTTTCGAAGTTTCAAGCCTTTGGTGCCTAACATACCGTTATTTTGTAACTTCTGCTCCATCATCTTCGACAAATCCTCCTCGGTGTTTTCAGTTTCATTTCCACCGGCTTGGCTTTTGGCAGAATCCTCAGCTGGTGCTCCATTACCCCCCGAACCCGTCACCAATTTGCTTCGTCTAGTTGGTTGTTTATCTGGCGAAACACCTAAGGCAAAATTTGTTTAAACATCGACGTTTCGTATAAGAATTGATTTTAGTACCTATAGCAGTGAGAACCTCCGCCATTTCCTTAACATTGATACCGCAGTTGTTAGCGACATTCTTTTGACAACGTTTGTGGACATTTAATGAACACGTTTCACATTGAAGTCCTTGCCTAATCAGTCCATAGAGTAGTGAACCACAATGGTCACAAAATGTGAATCGTTTATAGTTGTGCACCACAAATCGATGTGGGACGTTTACGTTGAATCTTTGACTCATTTGATTTGACTGCAAATATACAAACTTAAAAACGAACTTTTTTTAAAATTTAATTGCTGTACCTCGTCTTTCATTCCTGGGCATTTGGTTATGACTAGAATATGGCATCTTTTATGGACAACACACGTACAAACTGTAATCAATCAAAATTAGTTGCAATTTATTATTATGGACTAATTTATATCACAAAAGGCAAAAAAACACCAAAAATGGTTTTATTAAGAGAAAAGCTAATGGAAGAAGAGTTTATTTACAATATTTACAAACAAATCACATAATTTAGAAAAGAAAGAAAAGGTTTAAGTTCAGGGGGACGTTTGCAATAAAAAAATAAATAAAAAGAAAATAATGCAAAAACTTACAAAAATTAAAAAAGCTTTAAAGGCAGCCATGCCACTGGTGCTGCAAAATTAAAAAAATATACAAATAAAAATATGTAGGTATAAACAAAAAAACTAATTGTACGTCTTAATGTTAACAACATTTTTGGAACTCATATTGCTCAGTTATCTGAGAACTAGGCTGTCTATGCAGATTTTAATTCGTAGTTAATTCACATATGGATGTACAAGAGAACATAATTTGGAAGTATACAGAAGAACCTCAATTTGCTAATAAAATTATGCACGCGTTTTAAAAAAAAAATTGTTGAATAAACATTGCAAATTGCATAATTATTCCTGGTTACATACTACTACATCTAAGTTACTAGCCGTAAAAAATAGTACATATATTTTGTAGGAAATTTAATCCTGTTACATATTTCTCAGACTAAGATGCACTAAAACTGAATTATTTGTAAAAAACTAGTTTTTGGGTCCCATTTTCCAAAACGGAGAAATCAGCGCCAACTTTCAAGATCTAAAGCCAAGCTATACACAATTGCTCAATTTCCAAAACTTGTTTCTATGTAGAAAGCTGGACTATGATTAAAAAAAACACGAATAAAAGTCACGTCTTTAAGAAGTTAACTAACATATTTTTGATGAAGCATCCAAAAAACCAAGGTAGGTAACCAAGAAATACCGCAACCACATTACATGGTTAAATGATAAAAAATACACCAAAACAAGAAAGAAACATAAAACAAGAAAAGTATAAAATTAAAATAAAATTATATTATTATATGTACAATTACCCTGCTTTTGAAAAATTAGAATTATCAGAAAACAAAGCAACAAAGCGCAAATTAAAAATTATTTCATGCCACTGACAAAATTCATACCTTGACATTGATAGCCTTGCTTTCCCAAACCCCTGAAAAGAAAACCACCATTATATCAAAATTAAGTTAGTTAGTGCCACCGAAATACTTTTAAAAATGTTGCTTAATATTAGTGGATATCTAATAAAATCAGATGCGTTGTGCATAGTCAGGTAATAATATTCTTAGGATATTTTGGTCATATCTTTTATTCATATTATATTATCCGATTTTGATCATTAAGTAACTAACTTTCTTTCAATTTTTTTACACACATTCTTAGAACTTTTTAAATCCTAACAAACGTTTTTTGAATCTGTATAAATAAATAAAATTATACTTTTAAAATAAAGTTTCCACTTTATTTAAAGACAGGCGGTTCATATACAATACAGGTAATTTCGTAAACGTGGGGCCACAGTTTAAAGACGACTTTCTAATATAAATAAAAATGATTGAGGCAAATTTATTTTAGTCCAAAAATTATTTCGAACTCTTTTAAAGATATGTAATTGAATTTAACCGAGAATTCAGTATGTATGTAAATTTTCAACCTCGATTTTCTTAATTTTGTCCAAATTTTCGATACATATATGCCCAAAAAATTGTTGTAAAGTTCCTTAGTTGTATATAATGGTAAATTTTAAGCAATTATTTGGACTAAAATATCTTTACCTTAATCATCTATAGTTTCTGTGTCAAAAAGATAACCTTAAAGCTTACGGAAGACCCTGTATACCTACATACTTTACATATTGCCAGAAAAATATATTTTAGTTTATCGCTTATCTTATCACTTGAATTAAAACGAATTTCCTTGTTCAGCTCAATTTAAATTTACCCAAATAATGTGGCTTCCACCGCGTTTCCGTTTACAAGTCCAATTCCTAGCAAAAAGTATTCTTCAATCATTTTTCTAGTATATTATAAATTCAAACAATAATTTAACACAACCGACCAAATTTCTAGACCTCACCACCCCACCCCGTCTACAAACTACTATACAAAGCTTTTGTCCAACTACTTACCTAATTGCAGTAATGTTAAAAAATTTACAAACTTAGGACGACTTTTCCATTGCATAGCAATTTTATATTGATCTCCGTTAGAATTTTAAATATTTTACAGTGTTTTCTACTTTGCCCACAAAATGAATTTTGCACAACAATTTTTAAGCGCCCTTGTATGGATTAGAGACAAAACATTGTTAGTCACACAATGTAAATTTAGCAGTTTCACATACCAAATGAAGTCCTTGCAATGCGAACAGAATGTCGGCTGTCGAAGGAACGTTGCCATGAATTTGTGACCATTCACCTGGTGGACTCTTCTTCGCATGGCGCCTCGTCTTCGGTTGAACCCTTGCCGTTCTTTGAACTCTCTTGGTCTGGCTCCATGATATTCTGCGTGATTTAACACAAAAACAAATAATCAATCAATATTTGTTTTGTTAATGGATAGAATATTGGTTTACCGTTCGATGTCCTCAAGTCTATTCTAATGTGCAGTCTACCTTTGGGCTCCAAATTAACCTGGGAAAAAAAGAAGCAATTATTTAAAGATGATTACGAAAATGCTAAATACAGGGTGGTCCAGGTTAAACGTCATTAATTTTAAGAGGTGATAGAACATCTAAAAAAAAGTAGACTTGCATGAGAAAACTTTGTTCAAAAATGTTTCCTAACAAAGATACAGGGTGTCAAAGTTTAGTATAAAAATTCGTTTTCTTATCATAACTTCTAAACCACTCGATCGATTTCCATTAAATTTCGCATACAGAGTAATGTAGTACATTTCTAGATAAGGATGGTGTTTATTTATAAACAAAATTTCCAGTAGCGTAGACACTGGGGGACCGCTCCACTTTTCGGCACCCCTGGATATATTGCGAAGAAAATTCAGTTTTTGTCTGTTCAATTTAGAGAAAATAGTTACTCTTGAAAAAAATTGATTTAAGGCTTCGTTTTTACGATATTTGAGTTTGACGGTTTGGAAACACTCAAATGCTGCTCTGAACTAAAAAAAACTCGAGTAAGTTCTCAAAATAGACTTCGACACATATTCGAGCTCTTTTAGCCACGGAATTAATCGCTGCCCAGGCACTTGATGGCTACTTTCCGGATTTTTTGGGCCTACCCGAAATTTTCTTTAATTCAGCACAGCATTTAATGTTGTGTTTCCAAACATTCAAACTCAAATATCTCAAAAACGAAACCTTAAATTAAAATTTTTCAAGAGTAACTATTTTCATATCTTTAACATGTCAATTAATGTGCATTATTTTTTAAATGTGTTGTGATACCTGCACTTTATTTTGTTTTGTATTTTGGGTATTTATAGCGTTTTGCTTTATTTATGAAATGCATTTTTGCATTGTAAGATTTTTCTTTTAATTGATAAACCAATGTTTGTTTTCTTTTAATATTATTTGTACCTAACTGGGTGGCTTAACTGTTAGAAATAAAGATTTATCTATCTAGGAAAGACTGTTATTGAATTTTGACAAGTAGCCGCGAAGGTCATTTGGAAAACAAGGAAAAATAATCGTATTTTCCAAGAAAAACTCGTCAACTCACCCAAAAATCCGCCTCATCCCTCTCCCTGTTGAGAAGATCCTCAAAGGGAATACTGCAATTGGCGACAAAGACGTCGGGCGGGATGGCCGCATCATGGAAAACAGTCAGGGTCAGCGTCTTGGCGTTCTCGACGCTGTGCTCGAAAAACTCATTCCAAACGGGATCAAACGTTTTCTGTTTGGATGTGGATTGGGCCACATGGATGTCGTCCACGGCGATGGTCACATAGGGGTCCAGCAGCTGCTCATCGGCCTTGCCAAACGTGTGCCGTTTCGAGCAGTCCGTCGGCCGCAGGCCCTGAGCCTCGCACAGTTTCACACGAATTGTCCCCGTAAACATTGCCATGGCTCTTGCACTACACTTTAACCAAACTGGAAACGAGTTTTTCTAGCGCACCAGCTAATATTTCGCACTTTAACAGCTACATAAGAGCACGGGGAAAACAACTTGAGAAAATAGTGGTGGCTTGACAGCCATGATGAACGTCGGCTGTTCTCGATTCCCTCAGCTCCTCCTCCCACAATACCCCTGCGTAGTTCGTCGGGGCCGTCGCCGCAGTCGCCGTCTCGCCATCACCATAGATCAGTTAGGAAATAGAAAAATCTTTAAACTGGCGCTAAAGGATCCATTTTGATACCATACGAGTATTTCGAAGTAACAACTGGGACCTAAGCATACGACCTCACTGGGTGGTTATTCTTGAAGTTCTGGAAACTGGAAAGCAACTCATTGGACAGTGCGGAACTAAGATCCCCAGCACTAGCCAAATCGTATTATTGAGTTGCTACTCCAATAACTTCAGGAATAAACACCAAAATGGTTTTCATCTGACAGTTACAAATCAGTTCTAGTTACTAATAATGTCTATGGTTTTCATCTGACAGTTACAAATCAGTTCTAGTTACTAATAATGTCTATGGTTTTCATCTGACAGTTACAAATCAGTTCTAATTACAAATAATGTCTATGGTGTTCATCTGACAGTTAGAAATCAGTTCTAGTTGAAGCATAATGTCTATGATCATAGTCTGCCAATACTTTTGGAATTTTGGTGGAAGCGCCGGGGTCATAAAATCTGTTAAAATGAATTATTTTTTATAATTAGTTTTTTGTGATGCACAAAAAATAAATTAAATCAAAAAGGTATCCAAATGTAAGTTTGGTAAACATTTTATTCCTGTGAAAATACTGCAAACTTTACGTTTTCGTGATAAAAGAATAGAGTAGAACCAAACAGGAATTGAAGTGGACAGAAACATTTGGAATAGAGTAGCAATAGAAATCGACATGGAAAAGACAGTTGGAATAGAATAGCCGCAGAAATTGGTGTGGAAAAAGAAGTTTGGAATAGAGTAGCAACATAGATTTGGCTTAGAAAAAGACACTTGGAATAGAGTTTGTTTGTATTACTGGTTGCCCGAAACTCGGCGCAATATTGATATTTTTGAACTACTAATCAGGCGTACCACCACCACAACTACTGTCGCCATCTTGTGGTACCAGTTAAAAGTTCGTTGCAATGGTAAGGTAGTTTTCTCTTTTGTTAGAAACAGTAAAATAGAAAACTGTTTTACCATTCCAAAGAACTTTGTAGTTGTATCACAAGATGGCACAGTAAAACATAATTTTTACTTTTTTTAACAATTTTACGGATATTTCCTTTGGTTTATCGTATGGAAGATTAAATAGTTGTTATTGATACGTGAATTCAAGAATTCTCTGTCGGTTCCTGTAACAATTATGCAACTTCTACTTTTTAAACTTAGATGGCAGTATTTCAGTAGTGATATACAGGGTAAGATGAAAAAGACGTGGCAAAGATAAACGAACTTTTACAGCCATAACTACGAAATGTACACCGATTTATTAATAACAAATATACTTCTTTATTGTGTTCATAATTAAATATTATTTAAAAAGATTAAATTAACAACATAAATAATTATTTTAATAATAGACCAAAACTACAAATTGAGTAGGATTAGTTGAAGGAATAAAATAATAATAATAAGATAATATTGCAACACTCAAATAAAAAAACTATTTACAATTTTTTTTATTGTTTGAAATTGCTAGCAAACTGTGGACAAAATCGGTGATGCATCGTTAGTCCAATGTAATACTGACTGTTGACTAACCAAAGCCCACACATAGGGAATAAAAAACTCTTCTGGTTGATCCTCCTCCACGTACTTAAACTTTAAATCCGGGAATTTCTGTTGAAACACAAATTTTAATTAAATTTAATACACAAATATTAACTCTTACCGTTAGTTTCTCTTTGGGCCAACTCTTGGCCCCTTGTTGAATGACCAATAGCACTTGATTGGGATCCACTTCATGTTGCTGAGACTTTTCAATCAACAGCTCGGAAAAATATCGAATAATTATGTCAATATTATGAATTATATCCTGGAACACTACATTGTCCTTAAACGCTTCGAAAGTATGCTTATTATACAACAAAGTATAAATTAAGTTAGGATTGTTTGCTAATTGCGTGGATAAGCAAGAATTTAAAATTTCCAACACCATACGCATGACCTCCTCTAGTACATTTAAATCTTGTTCCATATCAGGGTCTTGGCAAACTGCCACTTGGACTTGTTCCGTTTTATCGCTTTGTAATTGCTTTAGCAGTCTTTGGTATTTTTTTGCTATTGTCTCAAATAATGAGACTAAACGTTGGCTGACATATGGATGTAAATCACGGAATTGTGCAGACATATTTGCTAGGGCTGCCAAGCAATTCGTATGAAGGTATTTATCGCGCATTTTCAACATATTATATTGCACTGTACGGATTACTACCAGGATTAACAGGCCGCCCAGGGAGATTTCGCTCAGCACTCGTTCGGTGTACCAAACAATGTTTTTGAGTTTCTGGAAGACGATTTGGACGTGAGTAATGGGACGAAGAATACAAGTGAACTCACCGTTTGATGGATGGTTTTGTTGAAGGTGTCATCCTCGCTAAGAATAAGCAAAATTATAAGCGACATATAAATATGATGCGAATTACTACTAGGGGCGTTGTACAAGGTCTTGAGGATTGGTATAATCTGTGGAAAAATAATTTATAGCATCACTTATAATACATTAAAATAGCTGCACCTACTAATTGATCCAAATCCGTCCGACTCAATAAATAAGCCTTAAAACTGGGATTCCTATGCAATAGTAGATACAGCAACAAAGTAGCCACATCTCCCGATGCCTTTTTAGCCAAAACCAAAAACAATCCATTATAATCCACCTTGAACATTGTGGCCTCATTCGTTGGCGGAATTGGACTCTTATCTGTAAAAACTATTGCAAACTATTAAACCACAGCTCAAGTTACACCAGTACTACCTTGGCTATTCGTACACGAAAACAAACTGCTACGATAGGGGTTGACTTGGGTGGTGCAATGGTGCACCAAAACCAAAACCAGCAGCAAACTTTGCGTTGCCAAAGGAGTTGCTTGGTAATCACTATGCTCGGGAACTTGTAACTCTTCGGATGATTTCCTGTTGAAAGTGATTAACGACCAGAGCTCCGCCGCCAGGCCTGTGGAAGGAAAATTTAAACATTTCTACAAAAATACTCTCCTAATTTCAACCTACCAAGGACTAAGCTGTTAGTTGTTCCGCCGTAGCCCGCTGGGAGTCTCTGTTGGCTAATGAAGTTCGTCAGGAGGCTTTTTATTAAAACTGGAGCATGTATCACGTGTTTTCCCCTCATGAACAAACGGAAAACGTTGCTTTGGTCTGAGCGTTTGCCCGAATGCAGGTGCACTGAAAGAAGTATCAGCAAACACGTCACCGCCTCTAATTGTACGGCGTAAGTGACGTCGCTTACTGGTACGTCCACTATAACCCCCATTAAAGCTCCGATTAAAGTTTCCAGTGTATTGTCGCGGTTTTGACAGTCGATGTGTTGAATTAACTGCTCCTCCGTAAGCGTTTCCGTAAGGTATTTCAAAACACATCGCAAGGTAAACAAAGTGTTGAACAACTGCCAACTGAAGAGATTTCTGAAAATTCATCCAAATTATCCAAGCGAAACCCTCGGTTAATTTGAACTTACGCATCAGCATTCGTAGCCGCAAGTAATTCCGATGATCTTCCAATGAAAATTTGGATTAATGTTCCGAAATTCCCAGACGTGAGATTGTTGTGGATCAAAGTTTGGCATAGTGGTTCTATTCGGGTCTCCAAAACAAGTTGGTCGTTTCTACAAAATTATTTCAAAGCTTCTAAAATACGCATTCAAGTTTGCTCAGCTTACATTGTGGTGGGAGGTGTAACGTTAAAGGCGAGGAATCTGTTCCAAAACGGATCATTTTGTGATATCGGCTCTTTTCCAACAAATTTTTGTAAGTATTCGTTTGTTGTTAAATCTAAATTTCTACTAACAGACGTGCCCATTCTTAGATTCGCACCAATGTAAATTTTAATACACTATCATTTATATGTAATTTAATCACTACAAACTGTCCATAGATAACATTGCCATTATGTACCATTTGCTAATATTTATCCACATAACCTGTACACGTCGACTGACATTATAACCTTCGTCTTCTTCACTTTTTTATTACAGGCTTATCAACACGTAAAAACGATAAGAAATAATTGCAGATAAACAACTGTGGTGAGTGTTAACATCATCTTATCGCTATAATCATTAAATATTTTATTGTTTTCGTCAACTTTAACAAAATACATTTCGTAATCATTATTTAATATTTTGTGCTCTGGTAGTTCACTTACATTTGATCTACCAGTAGCTCAAATATTCTGTCCATAGATTTGTTGGTAGTACTTTCACGCGGCAAAATGAAACAAATTTAAATTTTTTTAGTGGTAGTTTATTGAACATTATTTTAGTAATATAAATTATCAGCTACAAACTAGACAACTAGACTATTGTTTCATAAAACGCACACGTTTATCGAGATGATAACATGCGAAAAAAACTAGGTTGTTGAAATAATATTTAAACTAAATAAAATAATTTCCTTATAAATATATTTTTAAATGATATTACAACAAAATACATAACAAGTAAAAAATATATGTACAAATGTAGGTGTGTTAAGTTTTCGTATAATAATCTTAGCAAAGTTTACATCATTCAGTAAACGTAATTAAAAAAAAATAAACAAAGGCTAAACTACAATTTAGATAGAAATATATTGTAGGTATCAAAAATTCCCTCATATTTAAATTGCCTATCCCCAAACAAAAAACCAAATTAATCATTTTGTTGTGCTAAAACATTCCATTTTATTTTTGTAAGATTCACATTTTTTTCAAATAATTTTTAGCATATTAATGTAAAGTATAGGGCAGCAAAATCTACGTTTTTTTTTGTCTCTACAACGTACACAACAATATATCATCAATGGATTGCCCAAGAAAAATACTTTGATTTTGCTGTACAAATGTTCGAGTTTCTATATACAATAACTTGGAAAAAAATAGTTTTATTCTCTTAGTTTTATCGTTACCATCATAATATATTTTAGTACAAAATAAAAATAACATAAATAAGTTAATCTATACAGGGGTTATGTAAGGGAAACAAGTGTTCCTACACATTCAAAATAAAAAAAATCTAAATGACGGTCGTTTGTAATTTAATTTTCATATCTAAACTACCTAACTAATTAATCACAACAAAAAGAATGGTTTGCAAATATCAAAATAAGAATATCTATATATGTACAAATAAAAAAGCAAAACACTGTTATTCATAATCATAACATACACGAGTGTTTTTACTTTTTTTCGTTATTTAATAGTAATTATTATTGAAGAAAACAAACTATCTAATGTAACTTTTTACACAGATCCAAAACATCTTGTTTTACTTTAGATTTCAGTCCATTGGATCACCAAAAAAATAAAAACATTAAACACTAACACAAGAAAAACAGAAAATAACTGTAATGGTAAACTTATTCCTTTAAATTTTATTCTTTATTATAATGTGGTGGTCGTAGTATTCAACTAAAAACAATAAATAAATAAAAAGCAAACGAAAAAATGAAGACAAACATACACATCACACTTCATCAAGTATTTTCCATGTGGAGAGATGATTTTTAATTAATTATAGTTAATAATGTGTTTGATACATTGATTAGTTGTTTTTGTACACCAACCACGAGGACAATATGCAAGTTGGCACTATCTAAATATATGTTTTTGGTTTTCGCAACAATCTTACAATAACTAAATAAAGAACAAAATTTAAAGTTACGTATTAAAAAAAAAAATACAACATGTAACGGCTCACATTAGCATCGAAGCAATTAAAACAATTAGTGGATGATGTTTGATGGTAAAAAAGCAACGAAAAAAATAAATGTACCCGTATTATAAACAACAAACAACAAAATGCGAAACATAAACCGTTACACAACCAAAATCGAATTTCTCAAAAGATACTTCTTCTTTACACAAATATTTTTCGGGTGATTTTGTTGTGCTATTACTAGGAAGACGAACCCTTGTTGATATACTTAGATTCGGCCAACCTGTGCAGGGACGTATCGCCATCACCCATTTGCGCCACCTGCAAAGCACCAAACACCTTATAATCGACCCAATCAATAGGTCCCAAAAAATCTACACACACATATCAAAACAGAACACTTAAACCTAAATCATTTGGGTTTTGTGGTTAGTCAGGCGAATGATACATCAAATCTCCAACATGCAGCCAAATTAAAGAAAATAGACAGAGAAATACAGGTGGGATGGATATTATGCGAGAGACAAGTATACCTACCAAAATTGTTTTCGCTAAATTAGTACAACTACAAACAAAGACACAGTGTGAAATAAATCTTTTCGTTTTGCTTTTTTGTCTTGCTGGACAAAAGGTTCTTGTAGTTAATTGAAAAACTAGTCAAATACACTTATATAAATTTTATTTAATTAATTAAAGAAACAAAATTGGGAAGGAGCCCTGAAGTTGACCACTTTTTCATTATTATTACATTGTAAGTGAGAAAAAAAAGAAAACAGAGATCATGCAAAACATTTTTACAAAAAAAAGTGGGTGAACTGAACTGAACAATGCTTTTACGTGCCTCTATTGAATTAGCAAACCAAAACAATAAAAAGATGTGTTAAAAAATTAAATTATTTCGAATATTATTATAAAATACATTTTCATTATAAAAGTAAAACAATTCTCACTAGATTATATGTATATGTATAAATAAATAAAAAAATATGGTTTGGATTATAAGTATTATAACTACTAATTAATAGTGTGATTATCTAAGTTTATATAATAAAATATATAATGTATATTAAAGCAGGTACATTGTTCCACATTTATGCTCCTAATAAATTACAAATAGTTATAACAAAATTATATTATCAATTCAAAATAGCTACCAGAGAGAGCAATTGCTCATAAATATTGTATATAAAATTATCTATCACAAATCTCGATTTACACTTTTAATTGCACTTGACCCCCCAAGAAAACAATATTTTACAAATCCTTCATGTGTAAATCGACGATTTGATAAATCTTCTCTTAAGTTATGTTATTTAAATTTGATAAACCTTCATCAAACATTAAAATGGCACTTTTTGGGTAATTTTCCACATAACTAGGTATGTCGTTATTTAGGAGGAGGACGACGTCTTTTCGACTAGTATAGGAGTACGCACGATTACAAAATAATTACTTTAACTAGAATGGACACGTGACCACAGTAAAATCATCAAGCAAAATCCAAAATTTTAGTAAATAAAGTCAGTTAAACAGAAAAAACAACAATGACAATTGAAACGTTAATATCCTTCGCGGTTTGTACGAGTTAAGAAAATTGTGGCAAGGAAAATAGTCGCGTTCTAATGGTAATTTATATCGCTATAAATTATATCGTAAGGGGTCTAGTCATTTTATTCAAATAGTCCCTAAAATAATTATATTAGAAATACTGAATGTTTGTGATGTTAAAATAAAAAATTTAGGTAATATTAAAGTGTAAATTAACGATAAAAAATGAGGTAATATATTCATAATTTCATTATTATTAGTACACAAACTCGAAACTCTTGATCTTGTCAGTAAAGTCAATATTAAATTATCAAAAATGTGTTTATATTTCTTAAATTAAATATTAAGTATTGTTTAGTTAATGAGTTCAATTCTCATTTGTCGATATTTTAAGAACTTACAAACATTTTAGCATTTTACACAAAGTGGTAAATTGAAATAAAATGTAAATCTGTAACAATGTACAGGGTGTTTTGTTTCAAATAATTGTGTAAAGCCAGGAATTAAATTTATAATAATAATAATAATGTCTACAATCTTGTAAATTTATGGAAATTGTAATAAGAATTTGACGACAAACCCAATCAAGTTCATGTATAAGCAACCGCTCATGAGTTTTTGACACAATAAAATACTGTTTCCCTTCGCCACAATTCCCTTAACCCCAAAACCCATCAACAGTCCATCCTCCTAAACAACCCCCAATCTACTCTGGTGGTGGCGGCGGCGGCACATCCGGCGGTGCATCCACCGGCAACGGCGGATTACCGGCTTGCATCTGGTACATTTCAGCAGGATACACATAAGCACCAGCCGCCGCCTGATAATACTGTGAATAAACATACGAAGGCGGTGGCATGCTCATATTAGGCATAGTGTGAGGATGCTGCATATGCGGCGGTGGATAATAAAACATCGGATTATGTTCCATGGGCGCTTGGTACATTGGCGGCGGCGGCGGTGGCCGTGGTGGTGCTGCTGGTAGTGGAGTGTACCTAGGCGGGGGCCGCATACTATTTCTATTCTGATAGTTGCTTACCTTGTATTGATGCCGCCGACTGGCATCTTTGTTGTATGCGGTTTTGGGGAGTTTGTTTGGGGGGGCGTCGCTAGGGGATGAGCGATCGCGTTTTCTCCCACTAGAGGAACCACTTGTTTCACCACTGTTGTTGCAATTGTTGATCACGTCCTTCGGGATTTTTATTTTCAATGTGGTGGTATGGGAGGATGACTCGCCTGGTGCGATTGTTTCAGTCTTTATCTTATCCTTGGGGATTTTTATTTTTAGGGTACCTGCACCTGGATTCTCCGGCATTGGCTGGATTTTGTCTTTGTGAATTTTTATTTTAATTGGTTCGCCAATACCATGCGAAGACGAAGATTCATTCACAACAATCTCCTGTTGTAACAACGTTTTATCTCTGTGCTTATGCTTCTCGCGATCTTTATCCTTATGCTTTTTCTTCTTCTCTTTATCTTCGCGATTTTTATCTTTGTCTTTGTGCTTGTGTTTCTCCTTGTTCTTCTTTTTACTCTTATGCTGATGGTGCGTTTTCTCCTTCGCCTCCACAATTACATCCCCTGGTTGTTCCAATACAACACTACCAGAAGCAATTGGCTGCATTTGAGGAACCACCGGTACTCCCACTGATTGCAAATGGGAAACCGCTGGTACTTCCTTCAGCAAATTACTAATCAAAGCCGGATTAGTTTCAATTCCATTTCCAATAAGATAACTTTGATTTAGTGCCACTATTTGTCGCCCTACACTTGCATCATCCAAAGGCAGGATAATGTCTGGCGGTTTCATTTCTTTGGAATAATTCGGAGCAGCAGGTTTCTCTTTTTTTACATCGGCAATCGGTGTAATCATATCGGGGATTTGATGCAACTTATTAATGCCTATAGTTGAGTCCCTCATCAGATTTTCGAAGCCTTCAACTTGATCAATTTTTGTCATAACCGGTCGCAGTTCAGGCTCCGAGCTACTCGAATAATTCCTATGTCTTTTATTGGCTGGTGATTCTAAAGGCGACAAGAGATTCGTGGACTTTCTTTGCTCGTTTGTCAATTTCGGAGAAGTTGGCTCCATTTTCGGAGGGGTTTTTTCAGGAGAAAACAAACCGGGGCGCTTTACCGCCGGCGGTAGACTGGTAATTTCGTCTTTGACTGGCAAGTAAAGTTCCTTTTTCAATTTTTCATTGTCCAGAGTATATGATGTTGTGTTGCCATTACTACTGCCGTTGTGGTGGTGCGATTTGTGCATCAACGGTTGCTTCACATTGGGTTTAGGGACGGATTTCGATGTGTCTGCAGGCGGTGATTTCAACTTTTGCGAGGTAGATTTATTCATATAAGCACTGTTTTTATCATGTAAACCACCACTAGCCGATAAATGTTTTTTCATATTGTCACTCTCGGATTTCGGAAACACCTTGGACGAGTCATCGTATCTCCTCATAGAACCATCATGCTTCCCGGGGATTTTCGACATGTCAACTCTACGACTCTGCTCCATTCGTAGTTTATCTACACTAACACGCGGCAGGCTTCCTGCTTCGCCATAATTATTTAAACTGTTCGATTCAGTCACATTAGGTTTTAATAAATAGTCACGTGTTTTTTGCACTTCACGCGGATCTTTCCCGTGTTCCCTGTAGTCCTTGTTGGCTAGACCAAAAGGTGAGTCGACTCGAGTAGCCTCACGGAGAATGTCGCGAGGTTCAATGCGAGCTGGCGGTAGGTAATTGCTGGAAGATGGTGGGCGCGCGTACTGTTTCATTTTTTGGTCCACTGGCCATTGGCGATGGTGTCCATGGGCGCTGGATTTGCTCAAGGGCTTTTGGCCGTGTTGCATTTGTTGAGCCAGCAGGAGCTCGCGTTCTTTCATCTCTCGGTACTCACGCTCCCTTTGCTGTTGACTACTGGAGCCGGCTTCGTGGGGTCTGGATCTGTGCTTGTGCAGATCGTGGTCTAATAAATTACAAATCATTATTTAACTTGTCTGGAAATTTTGGTTCGTCTTCTCCAACTTACCAGATTTACTGTCATGTCCTGTACGATGCAAATGCATATTATCCTTGCCATCCTCTCGAATAATCTTTTTCGGATCAGTATCCTAAAAAAACAGCAATACAAACAAACTGCTAACAAGCAGCACATCCACACAACTTACAAAAGGCGAATTCATGTGAGGCGACGGCATATGCGGAATATTATCAGCAATCGCCATGATTTTCTCCTTAAGCCTCGAGGGGCAAGTCTCGAAAATCACCAGGAATTCCTCAGTAAGCTGTTGTAGTAAATCAGCGGTGACAGTGGGATCCACATAGGAGTACCACTCCTTGTTTTCGTTGGACAAGGGAATTTCCCAGTTGGCCCATTTACAGGCAACCAAAATAGAAAAACATGCTACTACAGTCGGCTTGTACTGGATGCACATTGTCGTCAAATGCAAACTGTTACTAGCCATAAAATACGAGGTCTTGGCCAGTTCTTTACTAGCTCTAACTAAGTGACAGCAACGAACTACATGTGTGTGGGGATGATCGATGGCCACGTCGAAACCGAGCGTTTGTAACAGGACGTTCTCATTGAAAACCAAATCTTGACTTTGTGCCTGGTACAAACTGAAAAAACCAATGTACAACTCGATTTTTTTTTGCGAGCAACAATAACTTACCGTTCGGGTGTCACTTCCAAGTTATCTCGTGTGTTGCGACAGACGTTTGCTATTTTGATAACGTACTCTAGTTTGCGGGGTTGTTCTTCCACTTTGGCCGCTAGGAAGAGAGCGGCCGCCGCCATCTGATGCCATGGGAAATGCGTGAACGAGTGGAAAACGTAGAAGCGGTGCATGTACACAATTGCCGTGTTAATGCATAACTGTGATCTGTATATGATGAGTCAAGGAAATATTCGTTTATCATAAACTACAATTTATTATTCCAGCAGGGGATAATGGAATGAAATAAGTTGATTGGTGTGTACATAGGATTTTTGGTGAAGTATACCTACTAGCAATAAAATGGACAGATTTATGCTTAAAGGAAAAATTTCAGTACAAGTCTGATAACAAAGTAACCATAAAATAGACCATAATTTATGTTTAAGACGACAGGTAATAAAACTCGACAATTGCGAAATACTTTGAAAGTAACTCGTAGTCAAACTTAATAAAAAAAAAACGTCTCTGGACTTGTATTTGAATAAAATCGACTCTGGTTTTGTATCTCTTCACAATAAAAATATTTATTTATAGAACTACTTATACTATTTATAAATACTGAATTGTTTTTATAACATCGCATAAACTTTTTACAAGTCTAACTGTAGGGTGACGAATAAGCTAAATCAATTCTAAACCAAACTAGGTAGTTAGTTTTATAGTTTCGAAAAAACTACTTAAGAATGTTGTATTGGAAGATGACGAATTGTTCAATTTATCACTAGACACACCCACCAATAACATTTTATTCAATAAGTCATAAAGAAATAAATATATGTATGTATCTAATTCCTCATACAGTTTTGGTTTTTTCTTATTTATTTCTGATTCATAAATACCTATAATGGCCAGATTTTATTTATTTATATCATATTAAAACTTTTTTTGTTAAATTTTGTGATAATTTAAATTATTACTACTACAATCTTTGGAAAGTTTCACTCAATTTAGTAAAATCCAGACTCAAATTACATTTTAAAAAGTAATAATTTGAAGGTAAAATGTATATTTGAAATTAAAATATTTAAAAATCATCTGCGATGAAATAATTCAAAAGCAGTTTAGTAAATCTATCTAAAAATTGCTATCTGGTCCACAGAAAAAAATTTAACTTCTGTTCTAATAAGTTTGATTATATTTATCAATATTAATTAGTTTCAACGACTTCTGTATATGTTAAGAAATCCCATTACAGAAAATGTCCTACTATTTTATAGTATAAACCTAAATTAGCAAAAAATCTTTATCTTTAATTGGCATATAAAGGAATTTGGCTTTTATGACATCCCGAAAACTCTTCAGAAGTTAACATGGCATGAATTAATAGTTGTTTTCCAAAAATAACAATTTTGAAAGGAACTTCTGATCTAAAGGAAGAATACAAACTAATGCAGCTTTTATTGCATCAATAAATAGCGATTCGGTAATCAAACAATAAAAATCGGCTATAAAAAATCTGTAAAAAAGTAATTGCATAAAAAAACTTGATAACTAATGATGCTTAATTCAGTCATTAATAATTCCGCTGTGGGAGAAGCAGTACAATCTGACTTTCCTCGATTAATCTTGGAATTGTGTGCGCCACGTGGTAATTTTAATTTTGTCAGTGGATGTTTTGTAATAGTGTTGTGTTTCGGTTCTATAAGCAGTGACGATAATAAAAAGCAAACTTAAAATTGTAAAAGACTAAATAATATAAACGTCTTACTTTGAAAATCAATTATACTTTATTTTTTTCTGTACCCATACAATATTTTTTGTATTTCATTACGTACAAATACTGTCGCTAAAGTAGCAACATAAGTAACAGGAAAAAACTAAAAGGAAAATTATCTAATTAAATTAGGAAAATTACAATCTTTTTTACAACTCGAGGAAAATGGTGACCTACAACACAAAAAAAAAACAACTTGCTGAAAAGCATAAAATCATTAATTAAGGAATTTACAGCTGATATGGTTGCATGAATAATAATCAACTGAGATAAGCCACGAGTCTGCTGATAAACCAAGATAAAAGAGGGGGGCTGTCCGAGAAACTACGTCACAGGGGCGCATTAACCCAATAAATTAATATTGTTTTCCCAGCCGATACCGTCTCGTCACGACTAATACTGCTACTTACTTTTGAGTGACTCGCAATCAAAACACCAAATCAACTGTGAATTATCCCCTGTCTGCTGAGTTTTTGTTTAAAAGGATACACTTTAAGTTTTTGGCCCATGTCCTGTATGAAATTGGCGGCCTGCTGTCTGTATGACAGTTCCTTGAATGCATCGAGGCCACATTTTCTCGACGGTGTGCTTTCCAATTGCACCTTAGTAAAATACCATTTATCGCTATTGCTTGTGTTAGCCATTTACACTCAACAACACACGCAATAAATGGAGCTAGATAGATGGCGCTACTTTGCAATAGACGATGATTCCGGCACATTTGACAATAAAAAAAAAACTGAAAAAAAATTGTTGATGTCTAGCATCAATCGAGACAGCCACACGATTTTACTCTAGTATCTGACACCCTTAATTGGGGTTCACTTTAAAACACGAACAAAGTTCATTCAAGTCTCCCTGTGTTGCGTCACTAGTTACTGGGATTTCCTAAGGTTTCTCACTCGTGCTTTAACTATTCCGTTTTTTCGAGGTAAAGTTCGCTTAGTAATTAAGTAACTTATCTTAGTCTATGCAGTGGTGTTTCCTTAACTACATCCAAGTGTTTTTAACAGTACGAGGTAGGTTTTTTAGTAAATTGAAATGTACGTACAGAAAAGTCGTAGAAATTGATGTTATTCACACTTCGATGGCCGACCAACCACACTGAGTAACACAAAAACTATTGGACATTTACATTTTGGCACAAAAACTAAAAACCACGTGGAGTCAATCACATATAACACAAAACGAATAACCACTCACTCCAAAGCTCACAGAAAACTAAACTATTACCTACCTTTTCATTTTAAAACCTGCACGACCTCAACCAGTTTATGGCAGCCCTATTGTTTCCGCTTTCCCTCCGATTGGGCCATATTAGCGCCAAATTCAAAATACTCCACTGCTATTGGTTGTGCTTGTAAACAAAACTACCTGACCAAGACCTGACTTTCCCTTCAATTTTATTGCTCTTTTATGCAGAATGCAGGTACAAGAAAAAGCATCTACAAACGAAATTAAAATGCCGAAACAGGATGCAGCAGCCGCTGCGTTACGAGCTGAGCTGGAAATTGAGTTGAAGAACAAGAAACAATGTGGTTACCAACCGTACGAGTGTACACAATTAACTTTGGACGGTTATAAATACTGTTTGAAGCATATTTTACAAGATAAAACAGCCCCATTTAAACAATGCGGGTTTGTTTACACCAGTAACGGGAAACGTTGCCAATTAGCAGCGCCTAAAATAGACAAAAAGGACTCTGGGTAAATTTATTCTACTCTAGTTTATGTTTACAGTTTTATTATGGGGTTTATTGTAGGTATTGTAGTGAACATGCTTTAAAAACAACTTTGGCAAGAAACCGACAAAATTCCAAGTATCCACCACCAGCCACCCCCGAGGTTCTCCTGCACAGCTTATCACATTATGTGAAAAAAAACCGTAATCGAAACACACAGCAATTAGATGATTCTGAAAAGCAAACTTCTGATGATGGCGAGTTAAAAGCGACGAGAAGCTTGGATCCTTTTGGTATTACACAGCGACACAACTTTATTTCAAATTTAATGTAACGTGGTTTTGTAGTTGACGTAGATGCCCACGAATTGTATAATACAGTTTGTAATGATGTTTTGGATTTATGCAGCGAATCTGAAAGTGATATTGAACCTTCCACATATTCCTCGGTATGGCATGATGGACATGTTGATAGTTCGGACAATGAAAGTATTGATTCTGACCAGGAGGATGTGCTAAAGTAAGGAAAGGTGTTTTGTATATTCTGTTGTTGTCACAAACAGTGTAATATGTAGTAAAATATTTTCTTCCTTTTTCTAGACATGCAAATGTGTACACGGCCGAAGAAATAACCCTAGTCACTCGTGATAAATTGATTCGATTGCAGTCCTTGTACATTGAACAGTACCGCCAATTACAGCACATACTTAGAGAACGCCGTCGACGTTACCTCCATTCATTAAAACGAGAAAAAGAAACATGCTGCAATATTTATTCGCAAGTTCGCGACAACCCGAAGGAGCAAAGATTGTACAAGAAACTAAAGGCTTATAATAAGTACCATAAAACGTATGGAGGGGATGCAATTTTAAATAAACGTCTACATGAATTAAGAGCTAAAGTAAGTTTAAGGTTTTTAAGCGAATTAAGTTGCTTTATTTATTTTTGTTTTTTAGATTACCGAAGGAATTGTTCCTAGACAGAACACTTTTACCAAATGTGCTTTCACAGAGGGCGGTGTGAAATGTGGCGAGAAAAGTCTTCCGTTGACTAGACATTGCCGAAAACACATACTCGAAGTAAGGCTGTTAAGTGTTAAATCTCATGGAACTAGTCTAGTTTTTTTTTCGTAGGACTTAAATCAAGTGCTTTTTAAACCCTGCGGCAAAACCAACGGCGATGTTAAATGTCCGACGCCAATTGAAGCAATTTTCGAAGACGCTTCCTGTCAACTTCACATGGAAATACCTTTCCTTCGTTCATACAACCAAACAAGAGTACAAACTAGTAAATGTGTAGTAGGTATATTGACGTAAACCGTTTTTATCTATTTCAGAAAGACTCAGAGTCCGATATGGATGATTCCACCGAAGGCCCTCCAGTACTCCTCCCCGAAACCACTCCCACTAGTAGCGTGAAAACAGAATTAATCGATTATAATCTCCCAGCAGAGCTACCAAAAATGGATCAGCTTCCTTCTATTCTCTTCGAGGAACAACCAACTATAGCAATGGATCAAACAGAGGCTGTTCCTGATGTTAAGATGGAAGTTGATGACTTTAAGGATGCACAGCCTTTTGATTATAGTTGTTCGAATGTCGTGGATAATTCCAAGCAGGAAATTCATGTGGGTTTCGAGGGGGAGGCTTTGGATGTGTGTAAAAAGGAAACGGATTTTGAGGTGAAAACCGAGGAGGTTGAGTTGACTAAAGATAGGTTGCAGGGTGAGGGAAATGATAGTGTGGAAGAGGAGGTGGTGTCTGCGACGATTTGAATTTATTTTAATGTTGAGTTTTGTAATAAAATAAGTGAGTCTAATTTTTGGGAATTTATTTTCTAGGATATTAGTTTAACAAATAATCAAGAAACAGAAATCTATAAAAAAATGTTTATTTCTTACTTCTAAGTACATATTATTAAATGAAGAATAATTTATTTACTGGATGTTTTAGATGTTTCACCACGCCTTCGTTTATTCAACTTATTCCTAGGGTCATATATTTCAAACCAGTCGTCGTCCTTTGTATTGGCATCCTTGGCTAAAATTGGAGTGTCATCCTTAAAGCATAATTTGTGTTTCAACCTACAAAATAATCTTATTACAACAAATCATCTTCAAGCATTTATGATGCCATACAAAGATTCCTCATTATCAATATCATCGTCTTCAACTTTCTCTTTGTCTTCTTCCTCTGAGTCAGCCTCTTTGGCGGAGTGTAAGCGCTTTTTGAATTTTTCCAACAGATCCAACGTGAACTGTTCTCTACCTCGCCCCTTTTTCGGTAATGCTTCCTTTTTCTCTTTGTACAAGTCGTATTCTTCTTTGTACGCTTTGAAGGTTTCCGTTTTTTCTTCAACTTCCTTCATCTCTACTTGTTTTTCCTCTTCTTTTCTTAATCGATTTTTGTGGTATTCTTTCTTGACGCTTTCGATTTCCTGCTGAATTTCTTTCCTGGACACAAGAAAATTAGGTAAGTAATAAATGGATTGGAATTTAGTATGGACTTACATTTTCTTTTTTCTTTCTTCGTCGTCTGTTCGATATAAATAATCATTTATTGCGTCATCGTCTTCGTCGTTTTTAGGCGTGTTAATAGGTTTAACTGGTTTTGTTTTCCCCTGGTTAGTTTTCAGTTTTTTACGTATGTTTTCGAGTTGTTCCTCAGGGTCCACTTCACTTTCCTCGGAATTTTCCGCTTCATCAGTTTTGGCGCTTAGTTTAGGGTCGTCTAGGACATCATGGGTGGATTTGCCTTTTCCTACAAACTTTTCATTTTCCCTAGTGGATTCCTCCTCATCTTCCTCAGCTTCAGCTCCAAACGACAACAATTTAAAGTTCCTAAAAAACAGCGTCAAAACTATTCAACTAAAAAAAAATATTCTTACTTAACACCCGCTTTTTTCTCCTTTTTTTTCTTCTCCTTCACCACAACTTCCTTAACCCTCGGTTCTATATCCGAAAACGGATTATGTAACACTTCAGTTTTGATAATCTTGTGAGGATAAACCGGCGTTTCCCCCTTAAGCAAACCTTCCTCCAATTTCAACATATTAAAAATCGTCTCCCCTGTAATTTTCCCAAACAACGAGTGCTTGTCCTGGAGTTCCGGTGTGGGGCCCAATGTGAAAAAGAACTGGGACCCATTATCGTCCTTCCCAGCATTAGCCATAGCCAAAAGTCCGCGTCTTGAAAACCGCAAACGCTGATGGAATTCATCTTTAAACGGTTCATCGTAGATCGACTCACCACCAGTTCCATCACCATTCGGATCCCCTCCTTGTACTATAAAGCCTTTTACAACACGATGGAAAATTGTGTTGTCGTAATAACCCTCCAGACAAAGCTGGATGAAATTGCGACAAGTTTTCGGGGTTTCTTTGGCCCATAATTCGATGTCTATGTCACCGACTGTTGTTTTTAACAGCACCTAAAAGAACGCATTACAAAAGGAACACAACTGGTAAT
This sequence comes from Pediacus dermestoides, assembly GCA_963942485.1. Lineage (NCBI taxonomy): Eukaryota > Metazoa > Arthropoda > Insecta > Coleoptera > Cucujidae > Pediacus > Pediacus dermestoides. The sequence continues at coordinate 15,865,831 of OZ012629.1, read as the reverse complement.
GAATAAAGTACTTTGCCGGAAGTTGGGGGTTCCAAGATGTAAACATTACTCATTTTGGTTATAAAATTAAAAATGTTAGGTTAGATTAGATTAATTTGACGTTCAAGTGATTGGCAAAATTCAATAGATGGCGCTGAAAACTATCAAATATGTATTGTTGGTTGCCTAAATCTACTGTTATAAGGATTACAACGTCGGTCACTAGAGGTCAGCTATTTTGTTATAATCGCCTCGTCTTCTTCAACATACAAATGTTGGTAACGTAGATATCTTCTTACACATGCTTTTAGAAAAAGTTGATAGATGGCAAACGGATTATAATTTCAATATTAAACAACAGATGGTAGCATAATAGATTAATAATTTTTGAATTAAATTGTAGGTATATTTTGAGATAATTTTTATTCCCTATGCTATATAATTATTATTACATGTTTCAAGATAAAATAGAATTATTTTTATTAAAATAAAATGTACTGTTACTTATGTTATGGAGTTGAACAGATTATTATTAGAAAAATTGTTATAAATTTCTTTTTATTTATTACTAATATTAAGAATACTTAGAAGCAGATAATTTTAATTGCTGGTTTAATAGAAACAAATAATGATTTTCAAAATTGTCTTTTTAATGTGGAAAAACTACAATAATTTTTATACAATTTATTTTTATAAAAAATTCAGAAATTGCAATTTTTCCAGCTAAAGATGTTTAAATACTCAAAAAAATTTTACTTGTTGATTTTAAAATAATGTTTATTAAGTTGCTTATACTTAGAAACAATAAATAACTTGATAACTTTTCTTACCCCCGATTAATAAATAATTAAAACTAAACAGATACGCATTGAATTTATTATTATCCTTATCAGTTCTCTATTTACACTAAAACAAACATTTATACAGTGTCGTCTGCTTAAATCCCAAATAAAAAGTGAATCTTGACGATAAGAGACAATCCAATCAAACACCAGATGGAATCTAAACTTATTCCAGCGTTTATTGTCGCGTTTCATGGTGTTCTGTTTAAAATTAGAATTTTTAAGTGTGGGATTTGAACGTATTTTTTCTTATGTTAGTTAGACCTCGTGGCACGTGTGTGTTTTGTATTTTCCCAGACAAAGATAAAGGTTGTGTTGTTGTTTTGTTGATTAAATAGTGTCGTTTTGTAGATTTATATAATTAATTTTGATAAAGAATAGTTGTGGGTGCACGCGAATGTACAAGGAAAATTTCCCAGTTTCAGCTGAAGTTCTGGATAATATTTTAATTTGCATGCGATGCCCGAAAGGAGATTGACCATTGAAGGTAAGGTAATGTTTTATAAATACAGAAATAAAATAAACAAATTAAAAAATAATATTATTATTTTTGTGGCTGTGCAAGGATTTAGGTCAAATTAGCTTAGCTATTGTATGTAAATTAACGCTAGTAAACTCAAACTGCATGCTACACAAATTAATTAAGATATGCTACCAATTCTTAAAAAGTTTGTTTTAGATTACTTGTTGAGCGCTATAAGTGATGGTGAGTGAACAAGTTTTTTGTACCTAAATCCTCAATTTATTGATTTGAAGTGCTAAAGAAATTAAGCAGGTAGCTACATAGAAAAACTATTCCACTACTTATCTAAACAATCATAATTGCTCAAACAAATGTTTTTCTTGTTAACAAATCTATTGCTGTACTGGTTCTAACAAAATAAATAAACACTCGAAGAACAAAAAGTTTACAGTTTCAGTAGACGAAATGGAATTGTTGAAAAAAGTTAGTGATAATATTAAACTGGGGTGTTCTAAAATACGTAAGAAATTCGTTAGGATAACCAAAACCATTATCATATATGAAAATAATTTAGATAAACAATACATAGAGGCTTACTTTAATTAGGTATATTTTATTTTAGACTGTTAATGAAACTAAACTAGGCCTTGAATAAAATATAAATAATTTTAACCTCGAGCGACTTCCTTATCGTGCTTGTACTTAGGTAATTCGTAAATAGTTCTTTGTTTCCGACAGCAAAAAATAAATTGATTTTCGTAAAACCACAATTTATTTATCTATATATCTATAGACACAAAAATTTTATACTATTATTTTTATATTATATCATAATGCATTAACTAACTTATCTCGAGATAACTTCTCCATTGTATCTTATTTATTTTTTCAGAGTGTCCCCTAAGGAAAACCAGCCACTGTCAAAAAAGCCCACGAAATCTCAAAGGACCCATCCGAGTCATTCGACTATGTGTCCTAGGGATAGTACTACCTGCCCTATTGATTGGGGTGCCAGTTTACATGCGTTATCACGTTTATGGTCACCAACTGTATCCATTGGCCATGTCCGATATGAGACTGATAGATAACAAAATATCAACTACTTGGTGTCAAGTAAGATGATTATTTTTGAGTTTGTTTGGTTCAACTACCCTTGCTTAGAAAATATTTGATTACTTAGTTCGCTTTTCTGAAAATTGGAAGATAAAATTCTGTTAATTGGGGATTTTTTCGGGGTGAAATAAATGAGACAAGGAAATTTTGTTAATTATGACAAGAAATGTGCATCGTATTTCGTTATTGTTGGTTTAAGTAAAATTCTTAACATCATCATTTCTAGTATGAATAATTTATTTAAAATTAAAACAAAGAAGTCTGCATTTCTTTTGTAAATAGTATTTATAATTATGTTTAAAAATATGTAATAAAGTTGATATTGATTGACATTAATTAATTATCAGTGTTCAGTGATAACAAGCAGAGGCGCCGGGTTTTAAAAATTTCATCGGGTTTTATATAAAAACAGCCATTTTTTTCTAAATCTAGCAAATATTAAATCTGCAAGTAAACATTAAACACTCTTCATATGTGTGTCATGTAGATAAACCATTATCAACTTTCCTAAATGTTGATTGATCTATAAATAACAATAACCACGCAAATATTTAAATAACATCACTGCTCTTTGTCCTGCAGAGACAACTAGTCAAAGTCAACACCACCTTTAACGCCTTCCTCCTGCCAAAAGCCCCCCAACTTTCCCCCAACCGCAAACCACTCTCCATGGTACGCCACTTGGAGCTCGAAGACGACACCAAGGAGTACTGGGGTTTCTATCTGCTTCAAGGCTCATCGGTAACCGTCTCCACTTGCGTTCGATTTCCCGGCGCCTCCCTCATCGTCATCCGCGGCCACAAACACCTGCATGAATGCGCCTACATCGGTGATAATTCTTCCGAAGAACTGGACGAACTCATGGAGGCAGCTCGTGAGAGAAACGAAGCTCCAGCTAACGAACCAGACATGATGAAAAGACATAGGGAAAATGTGGAGTTCCACCATCCCCCCAGTCAAAAAAACTCCACTGCGTTGGAAGGAATAGCCGATGAGCAAGATGTGACGGATTTAAAGGCCATGCGAGAGATTTTGGATGCGTTACAGGAGAAGAAATCGAAGAGCGTAAGAAGGAATTCGACGATAGCTAAGGAGGAAACTGGGAATTTGGATATAAAGCCGCCGAGTGGCGGGAGTCGGAAGCAAACGGTTTCTGAGGAGGTTTTGGGGGAGATTTTGGATAAGTTGCAGGGGCTTGGGGAGAAAGGCGCGCAAGTGTTGAATAAGATTAATTTGAAGTATAAGAATAAGGAGGCGAAGCATGCTTTGGATGTTAAGGGGAGGCACTATGCTAAACCACCGGTTCAGTACAATGATAACATTGATAGGGCAAGGAGGAGGAAGAGAGAGCTGATTTTGTCGACGGCGGTGGATGCTTTGAATCGACATGACGAGGATAATGACTTGGGGATTGAAGAGGTACCTACCTAAATATCAAAGAGTGTTTTGGTATTATAGTAAAAAATTTGATGACACCAAAACCAGAATCTTTTAAAAGAAACTTTTCGTTCTTTAATTAATTTTTATGACGACTTTACCGAAATTTACTTTAAAATGCTAAAAAATTTATTGGTGACTTCTTTTAAAATCCTCAAATCATTTTAGATTATTGCACATTTTGTAGGGTTTCTCTCCTGATGGCATAGCAGACCATCGAGGCATGTTCAACGAAACTACACTAAACGACATGAGCAACAGCGAGTTCTGGTCGTCTTTTTCCAGTTCTGAGGAGGCCCTCCTAAACTGCGCTGGTTTAATTCTAAATTTACCATTGATGCCTCACCACAACTGCCATCGAAAACTTCGAGATGACGAAGCCGAGGAGACCTACTTGGCTAATACAGTCACTTATAAGTAAGTCAAAAAAATTATTATTACCACACTTCGATTATTTTGTATAAGAAAGTCTTGAGAATTTATTTATTTCTTATTAGGGTTCCTACAAACGGCTACTATTTTTTCGTCTTCAACAGTGAAAACGAGGTGCAAAAGAACTATCTACGTATCCAGTTTAATTTGGAAAAGGCTGTTTATAACCTGAATAATTCGGTGGCTTTTTGCACAAATACAACAGACGTATGTGCTGTGAATTTGCGATTTTTCTCATCGGAAAAACTTGTGATGGAGCTACCGGTCAAAGACAATGACACTCTTTGGAATGAGGAGTTTATTGTGGTGTCTGAATGTGAACCTCGAACTGTTATCTATGCAGTTTGCGTGATTACTGTACCTGTACTTGTTATATTGTTTGCATTTTCGTGATATTGGTTTTTCCTTAAAAATGTTTTTAAGGGAGGATTACGTGATATATTTTTTAAGTTAGGTACTTAGGTAGTTTTATGAAATTTTGTTATATGAGTAAATTTAATAAAATTAAAGTGATACAGAGACGAATATTGAGAGTTTTATTTAAAGATTTGCACATAAATTGTCCGTTAGGTATTTATGTTTTCTTTCAGAAAATTCCTGTAGTTATCTGAAAAAACAATAAGGAAAAGGAAATTTCTATATTTCTAACTAATAAATCTTTTTAAATCAGTTTAATTTCGTGGGAATCAACCAAAACCTAATCCTTACCATAATTTGTTGGACACGCTTTTTTAATCCCCTCATCCAAATTAATTAGGGCTCAAGCTCAACCCCTATAGATCGGATTAAAGCGATTAGAAAAGCTAACTTAAAAAATCTTAGTCCAGCTGTAATAAATATAATAAAAGCCAGAAGACTAAGGCGTAATAAGAAAACCCCACAACTAAATTAATTGTTGGTTCATCTTTGTCCTTGTCCTTCTCCTGCTCCTCATGTTGACTTTTGATTTGTGCACCCCCTTTTCAGATTGACACCGCCGTCAAAACACTCTTTGTTGTCACATTAGGCTCGAGTGATCATGAAAATTAAAATAAACATCCACAGGATCATATCACTTGAATGACAAGGGGATGGTGAGGGATTAGGGCAATCATCATGGGAATGAATAATATTGATGCGTCTTCCGATTAGAATTAATAAAATATTAGAATATTATCCTCGCTTCAAACGCTACAAATAACTTGGGCAATGGTGGCGGCAATAATGTTTTTCCAAGTGGAAACGCCGGCTAACATACCTGCAAACGCGAGATAAGGCTTTGGGCGCCGCCCCCAAGTTTCCCCTTGTGCTATACAAACACCACCATTTTCATTATTCGCACTCCAACGCGCGGAAATTTCCTTCTTATATGTAGGAAAAGATTAAATCATTTTTATTAAATTTTTTGCGGGCTAATTTGTTTTTTATTGCGGGCATTAGTTGGATGGGGTCACGTGTTGGAAGGACACGCGTTTGAACCAAGTCGCTCATGGTAAAACGTGATGGGAAGCACCTGGGGTGACTTTTTATTCATTGGTATCAGTTTGGTGGCACATTATTATTAACATATGAGAAAAGGGGGAGGTTGCACCCTAAATGGGGACCACTAGAAGGATCAAGGACAAATTAGGAATCTTTCTAGCTTTATCGGGTGTAATTTAGTAAAATGAAGTGAAAATTCTAATTTAAAACGCCTAGGAGAAGAGATTCTTAATAAAAAACGAGATATCCTTCTATCAAATCTTATAAATCATTTTTCATAATAATATAAATTTTCGGTACATGTTTAGGTAGGTGTATAACTATAATTTGCTATAATTATGCTCAAAATAAATTATAATGCTTGAACTATTATTTTACTTTAAACTCTTGTCACTTTATTATTCAATTCAAGGTTTCAAGGTTAATAGAGCTGATAATTATAATGAGACTATTAAAAATAATGCAGGCAAAAATCTTATCAATTTATTGTATTGTGGTTATATACAAATCAGCAAGATATAAACAAAAAAACAAATAATAATTGTTAACTTGGAAAAAAGTCCAGTTTTAAGATTTAAATTTTCAGAGAAATTTTTATAATGTATACGAGGGGTGACTGATGTGTATCGCTTTGAAACGTCGCATATACAGAGTTCTGCAAATTTTGCTTCGCATATAAGCTCCTGGTGCGATATATTTTTTAGCCTCATATCCAATTGTTAGTCACTAGTTTATGAGTTTCAACCTATCAGGCCCATCAGAAGGTGATTTTGCTCTTAAAATCTACACCAGTTAATACTTGATATATTTTTGTACTAGTATTTAGAGTAGTAGTTACCTATCTTACTTACAAATTCATTCCCCGTCCCTCTTTTCTCTATAACATCGATCCGATATATTTTTTCCAATTCAAACTCCATCATCACACACTCACAGGATATAATGATAGTCCTGCAGGACTGCAGACAGGGGTGGAGCCATAGTAAACAGCCGCCCACCCTTGGTTGCCATTGGATGGAACGGGGGTGTCTGGATGCTGGAGATAACTCCACTGAAACGGGATGTGTGATGCTGATATTGTACCAATGTTATTCCGGTCATTTCCGCACTTGCATTCAGTTATTGTGACTATCTAGACAATATTAGAACAAAGTTTAAGAAAAATTTGTTGAAAGTGAAAACAATTTTTATGTTATTGTGAGTGGTGAAGGAAAATATTGTGAGTTATGTTATTTATTGATGTTTTAAAGGTGTAACTGTAGAAGATTTTTTTATCACAAACAAATGGTGGGTTTTCATAATTTTGAATATGTTAAGTGTATTGTGAAATTTGTGGAGATTTGAATCAGAATAAAATAAGAAGTAAAATCTAATTCCTATTGTTACACTAACATCTCCGTAATTCCCACTTAAATTTCTGTTATAAATCCCTCAACTTCTCAGCAGTTTCTTTTACTGGATCACAAATACTTTTCCATTTTCCTGTATATATTTTTCAGCCGATGATAATAAGCAGTTCTCCGGATATGGAATGGTCTGCAGAAGGCGAAAACACAGACACATCCTCCAACGGCCATCGCTCCATCCAACATCCAGATCCTGACTCGCTCTCAGATGACGACGATTTCTCCGATGAGTTCTCCATCATCGATAGTGACGAAGAAAAACGCATGGAGCTCCGATATTCTTCCTCACATCACATCCTACACCAGGTAAAAGTTCTTCAATTCCTCCAAACAATTCTCTCTTATATCTGATCCTGATTTAGAGTCCAGCCGAAGCAGCCCCTCGAGGCATTGTTAAGAAAATCTTCACCAACACTCGCGAACGCTGGCGACAACAAAACGTGAGCGGAGCTTTTGCTGAGCTCAGAAAACTGGTCCCTACTCATCCCCCCGATAAAAAGCTGTCAAAAAATGAGATTCTTCGCATGGCCATTAGGTACATTCGGCTTTTAACCAACGTCTTGGAATGGCAACAAACTCATACTGGTCCGATTCAAGTACAAGTGAAATGCGAAGAGCTCATTGCTATTACTAGGCATCAGCATCACCATGGAGTTTACACTAGTGTGGGGTCGATGAGGACCAGGGCTAGATTGCGACGGAATAATTTGTGCGATAGAAATGGAAATAATTTGTTGATGATTGCGCCTAATAATCACTTGCCATTTAGGAGGAGTTCAACTTTATTTTTGGAGGTGGTGCATCAGCAACAAGGGAACAATCAGAGGAGGATTAAGTTGGAGGAGCAGGAGGAGGGGAAAGAGAAGGATGAGGATAAGAAGTGAATAGTGGAAAAAATGGAACAATATTTATGTTATATTTTATCTCCCAATAATATGAACTTTCCTTTTACAAACTAAACTGAGATTCTTAGTTAATCTCAATCTCAGTAATATGATTGGGGGGTCTTGATCATGTGATTTCAATACAGTAAAATAAAATAATTGTGATTAACTGGGAATCTCACTTTAATTTTGTAAAAGGAAAGCGGCTAAATATTAAAATAGAATATTCCGCAATGTTTCTGGTAAAACGCGAAGAATATTTATTCCAATTATTATTCTTCGTTACGTAGTGCAACAATTAGTATCTAATAATATTAAATATAGTTAAATTAATACTGTGCAATAATATATCCTTCATCTTCCTTTGTGCTTCTTTTAGTGTTGTTAAAATTACAGTGCAGAGTGAATAAATTTATAATTTTACGCATCAAGTTGTTATTTAATTTTTATTTCATTTTAATAGTGTGATAGTGAATGATCTTCCGCATATTTCTATAGATTTGCACAAAATTTCAAGTAGTGTAGGAAAGAAGTTACTTACAATTTTATTTTAGCCAATTTTAATGAAATTCAGATTAAAATTTGCATTGTTTAATATGCTCGTACAGTGGAACTTCTCTATGTCGAATCTCAAGGAACCACAAAAAAAAATTCGAGTTAGGGAAAATAAACATGCCTTCATGATAAAAATTGGAATAATTCGAGTTACAGAAGTTCGAATTACAGTTCCACTGGACTTATTCATCAATATTTTATAAATTCCCCTCCTTCCAAAACTACAACAAACTCTTGACCTGACCCTAATATTACTGCTAAAATATTCTCCGTACACACTCCAAAGTCTTATTAAAGCAGAAATCCATAAGTACTTGGTACTTGTCACACCCAAATTACCAAAACCAACACGAGAGTACCTGAGTCCAACAACCTCTTCCTCACCCCGCCCCGCCTTCACCTTCCTGCTGACTCATAACGATTTCCCCGCAGGAACAAAATTCGGAAGCCACTTCGAACTTCCTACATAGATACGGAATTTAAGCCTCATTCTTACATACGACCGACAAAACACCTTGTATTTGAAATGACGTAGAAACCAACCTGTCGACCTTGCTTGGTTCGGTTGGGAGTGGAAATGGAGGGTGCCCTCAACTGAATGGTGAAGAACGAACGCTGAGCAGCAGGTAGAATTGCCAGGCCACCAGCCCCCAGTTGAGTGAATGCTATGCGAAGCAAAACGCGGAATAATAAATGTTTGTTGCTTGGTTGGTTTAGTTTTAGTTAGTTAACCTCGCGGTTGCATGCCACGGCAACCTTTCTATTATAATAACATATTTCTTTGGGATAATTCATGGAATATGGTGTGGTGAGGTGTTTTTAGAAATAGATTTGTGGAAAATTTTGTGTGCGGTGTGTGCAGGTGGGTGCTTGGATTTATGCTTGATGCCTACACGACGCACTTTCACATCAAGGTACAAACAATATTTTATATAGGTAGCTAAATAAATTTTTTAGTTATAATAACTTTGTGCCCACAAAATTAATATAATTGTTATTTGAAGGTGATCTTGTATCTGTAGATGGTTTTTAACATTAGCAGGTGCTTAGTATCGCTGATTGATTATTATGATGGGAACAACTTGTTTACGTAATATAAACTGTGATTTAAAAACCAGCAGCGTGTTTGTGTAATAAGTAAAAAATAGATTTGAGTAAATTTATCTATATTAGATCAGTCGTAGTAGCTAAACAAAAAGAAACGATAAGGACATTTTAAAACTGTAACTGTTACAACCCTGAATTTTACCGCTTTTTACAAATGAAAGTGAAAGGTCAAATTATCAATTTGATCTTGAAAATACAAACGTCAAATTTCGTTTTCTTGGAAAATTAACATTTGACAAATTTTCTCTTTATTTATATAAGGAGTTATCGACAGCATTTTTTGAAAAAACAAAAGAAATTCGAGATCATTTGGTTTTTGATATACAATAGGTACATCAAATTGACGTTTCGTTTGTAGAACTGGTTGGACTACGAAATTTTGGAAAAAAATTATTATAAAAATTTCTCGTCTAGGCTACAGTAAAAAAATAAGTGCTTCCTGGAGCCACTTCTTTTAATAAGTCATAATTTTTGGAAAAAATGGAGAATTTTGTAATCATCCCTAAAAATTTGCTTTTTCACATTATTTTTTATACAGGGTGTATCAGTTTTAATCGAGCTTTAATGGTACATTCTCCTAGTCGTCCTGATTCGGAAAAATGTATATTATACGAGTATCGAGGCTCGTATACATCTATCTCGATTCCTAAGAAAGATACTGGATGTTGAGGTTTGAGGCATTCACAGACTAAATTGTATGCAAAAGATAAACTTCTTTTAACTTTCTTATTTTCTAACGAAATAGGAAAATTATTACTTATCCAAAGTGAATTTTCTTAAAAAAAAACCCAAACAACATTTCTTGTCACGGATAATAATTTTTTAATTACAATTTTCTAAACTAGTCATCTATAATACAATAAAACCCAACTCACAAAACAAGTTTTAATTTCTATTGTTAAATTAAACGCTCAATTGTGTTCTGCGGTGGTGTATTGTGGACGAAACACTTGGAAAGTTAATAATTATAATTTAAGTTGTATTTTCTCTCATAAGTAACTTCCGGTATTAGAAGATTTAACATCGCACAAGAAGAATATAATTGAAGTTGAAATTCGCAACGACCATGGAAAAGACAACATTCTTATTAGTCATTCAATGTAAAGTTGCTGGAAATTAATGCATATTTATGCTAACAAACAATGTTGTGTTGTATTGTGCAGTATTAAAAATTATCATTTTATGCGAGTTTTCTGCTGCAATAGTTGTGGCAATTTTCAAGTAGGCATGTAACACAGAATCACAGAAATATTTTATGTATAAAAAAATTAACTTGAATTTGAATTTTTAGTAGACATGTGCGTTGTGCGTCACACTCTCCCTCTTTCTCGGTCTAAAGGCAAACGAGAGATACAAACAGCGTAACTGAAAATAATCCGGTATAGTACAATTATTTTCTGTCGAAATCAAATTAAATTGCTTTTACTAGATTTGTATTAATGCAACGAGGGTCCTTAACCCCTTGAGACTCACGTTGAACGCAATCATTAATTTACTGTGCTCTACAAACATTTAAACACATAAAATACAGTAACCTTATTTGTGTGAAATTGTAATAAAAACCTACATGGCATGTTTAACTTGAATATTTAAATTATCATACAAGAACCTAGAGAAATATTGACACAGACATTTTTCTTTGCCAAAAACCGCGAATATGCAAGATAATAAAGTGAATACCACAAAAAAGTCTTGAGTGTTAAATTTGGACGTTTTTCCGGTAATATTTGTAATAGTGTTCTTAAAAATTGAATGATTTAGGCTTCGTTATCGCGAGAGGTGTGACATTTCCTTCCTTTGAATATTTTTTACAACAACATCCAGTGTTGTAACAACGAAAGGAGAATTAGGGGGTGGATAGTTAGAAAAATCGTATTGGCAATATTTTATAATCTTTAACAGCGAAATAAAAGTGTAGCAAATACTTAACTATAACTAACAATTAACAATTAAACGATTATCATGATAACCTGCGTCGTTGTACGTGCTTATTACCTTATGAGTAGTCTTAATACTAAAATACTAAGGTTTTTTATCCATGCCAATTTTATTTCACTTTTAATTCTAGAATACAGCTAACTTATTTATTACAAATTTAATATGCACTTAATTTAATTTATCTAATGTGTACATTTTATAAATCTATTAAAATATCTAATAAATTTAGCAAAAAAAAAAACTGTCTATATGAAGGAAATTTTATTTAAGTAGTACAACCACATCATAAACATCTTGAATGAAGCCAAAATTTCTTACTCATTTAAAACCAAAACTGTTTTTCTAATAATTCCTGTATAGTTAATTATTATTGGTACACACACTTAGATAATATAACTGTAACCAGCTACGAGCCTACAAATTAGAAAGATTTCTAACGGGACTCACCACAATCATAGCTTCGAATAATTGGATTACCGAAAAACAATCTGAAATAAAATTCCTCACCCGAAACGATAAAAATTCTTATGTAACTTCACTTGGCATCGTTTATTATAATTAAAACCACAATTCCTGTTAGAAAAGTGAAAATCTAGTTACTTTATAAACAATTAGCCGGCGAAGCAAGAATGCATGAAGGTTATATTACAAATAAAGATAATTTTGTCAACTGTGTTAATGCACATGCAGAAGTCTAATTATTTTATTTTTATCACACTTTTTCTTGGTTAAGTGCCTTGACTTCGTTTGTATTTTATGGGAAAAAGTTTGATTAATAACTGTTTGTATTATTGTTGGTAATTTGAGTAAAAAAATGTTATAACCTTGATACATGATTTTTTAGGAGCCTTGGGCAAAATACAAAAATGTACAGATTTATTTTTCAAAATAAGAAATAAATATTTACGCTACTTTAGATGTTCCTCAGTAACTCAGCAAGTTTTATTTTATGGATCATGAATACTAATGTTGTTCCGGAAGTGTAAGCATCACGCAAATAAATCAATCAAGTAGAATTTTATTAGAAATTACTTGGAATCTAAATCTAAATCGATGTAAAATAAAAAAACCTTCACATTTTGGTTTGATTTGGTTCATCCTGCATCTTGCAAATATTTTGCAAGATTATTTTAGGTAGACTTGTACGTCACACTGTCTCTCTGTTTCTCTTAAAGTGACAGTAACTTTGTTTAATTTCAATGCATCTTTCTTCATAGCCTACTGACTAAAATTTAAATAATTTTTATTTGAGCAACATTTTTTTATGCAATTTGCACCTAAACTCCATAAAATTAGTATATCTAACAACTCTATACAGTTGTCCTCATTTTCAGTTGAAATGCGCCTGTAGCAATACAGTACTATACCAGTATTCAATTCCTTGCGTTGTATAATACATCCAGTTGATTTTTTTATAACAGCCAAATGCAAATAGTACAACTTTCTCTCTTTAATAAACTTTACGTTCGTATAAATGTGTAAAGTGTGAGGTAATCCGTATAGGTATGCATGTTTCGAATTTCATTTAAATTTGGACGATATTTTTATGTCGCACAGTAGAAACGATTTTGTAACATCTTTTCAGCTGCTATTATAAAATTGCTAATATGTATCCTTGAATATATTACATAAAAGTCATAAAATAACACGTATAGGCACATTTATAATAAATCATAAATAATGTGAGTAATTATGCGATTTAAGAGAGTTAATAATAGTAGGCTATGAAAAAAGAATGCGAATTTTGGTTAGATTCATCTGATTCTTGGCCTACTTAAAAAAAATCGTTGTGCATCAATCCAAAACTTTTTCATAGCTTACTCTAATGATTCCTTATTATATTTGAAAAATTAGTCATTTTTACCTGAATTCTCAAAGTGCGATGATCCGATTATGATAAAACTCACTCAAGTAATAATAAACTCGCAATATTTATATATATATATATATATCTACCTTAAAATCCTTGCAATTCTAATCCATTTGCCATGTTACAGTCACAAGGATAAAGAGTTATTTATTGATTAAGTTTCCCTGTATTTGAATTTAAATAGAACATGAAGTCAACAAATATAGATGATTAAATATTTCATTGTGGTGATTAATTGTGTGTGGGTGATGGATAGATATCGAGCTATTAGTAAAATATACCTACCACTTTATTCGATAAGTCGAGGTTGATAATGTGCAAAACTGAAAGTAATTAATGAACCCAAAAATAAAACATAATATAAAAATTTTGAAACGATAACAATTTCACCCTTTTAATGTTCACAAATTTCAATAATATAATTCGCCAAGTAACATCTGGTACTTTTTGTCAACTTTATTAATTTATAATTAATGTTTGTTGCATTTAATTAAGTCGTGACACAATATAAAAACAAGGTCACATTCTAAATTATGCCTCGGAATTCCCTTGAATTCTTCAATCATCATGAATCACTTGAAACGTCACACGAAACCCACAAATCTCGTATATTCCTTTATTTACAACATTATAACTCATTTCTTGTTGTGCTTCCAGTCCATCATAATGCTCTTCGTACTACTCCTCCTCGCCATCACCGGCTGTAAAGCCCTTCCTCAAGGTGCACCCCCAGCTGCCTGTGACACCATGACGCCGGTCCATGGTGGCGGTATCCCAGCCAAAACTAGTTTGTCCCCCTATTCAGTCATTCCACGACGACAAGGTGGTAATATTATGGTTACACTCACATCTGGCCTGGGCGTCAGATTCCAAGGATTCATGCTGCAGGCTCGGACACCTTCAAGGGAGATTTTGGGCCAATTTGATTTAAGTTCCACTGCGGATGCACATTCGTTGGATTGTGACGGTCCGGGAAACACTGTCACGCATGATAGTCCGGGGGATAAGGGAGGAGTGGATGTGTTGTGGCGACCTCCTCAAGGATACGAAGGACCTGTGATATTCAAGTAAGTTGATAAGGATTGAAGAAGCAGAAAAAACGCAAGAGATTGTATTTGCACTAAATTCGTTTATTGTATAAGTGGTCTACTTTGACTGTCTTTTTATTTTGAAGCAAGTAAATTTTTCTACTAAAAATTGCATAAAACACCAAATAAAAGTTTCACACTTTCTTTCTAAATTTTTCTCTATTTCTCCAGTGCCACCATTGCCCAAAAGTACGACCTCTTCTGGGTCGGCATCCAATCCCAAGAGATTCAAATCTCCAAACGTGACATCAACGATCCAGCTCCCAACTTTCCAACACGTCCACCCCTTACAACTCCCCCCTATTTCACACCAGAAGTAGCCAAGGAATCCTCCACAGAATTCGATCGTTTCTACGACGGTTGCACCACTTCGAAACTGTGTTTCGGCGCCCCAGCCAATTGTGTCAACACGAAAAATTGCAAAGCAGTTGTGGCTGTGACAGTCAGTGGGGATAAGTATGATTTCGAAATGAAGGCAATGGAAGCCATGTGGGTGGGCGTCGGCCTGTCGGACGATGATAAGATGGGAGACGACTCGGTGATTGAATGTGTGAATCAAAATAATCGAATCAGGTCGTACATGTCTTATACTAGAATTGGGCCCTATGGATCGCCTAGGTTGAGCAATGTAAGACTAGACAAGACTTCCTTTGATTGATATTTTAATGCAGTACTGAATTTTTAGCCTCAACTTGGGATCCAACTCTTGGACAGTAGCTACATCGACGGTACTATATATTGTAAAGTACGACGCGACGTGGTGACCAACGTCAATGGTGCCAAGTTCGACTTGGTAAACGACAAGTACTACCTCTTGGTGGCCGCAGGAACTTCAGTTGAACGTAAGGGTGACCTTACAAAATTTCATCTGCAATAATTTGTTTAATTTCCAGCTACCTCTGTGAAGTACCACTCAGTCCGATTGGCAAGTGGCGACAAACGCTCCTTAACAGACGTTTCAGTAACTAAAGCCGCGTCCAAACTCCTCATCCGCCTCCATGGTTCCTTCATGTTGGCTGCTTGGATTGGAACGGCTTCCATCGGCGTACTCCTCGCAAGGTACTTCAGACAAACGTGGGTTGGTACTTCTCTCTGTGGAAAAGACTTGTGGTTTGCTGTAAGTATTTCCAATAATAGAAGAATTTGTCGTGAAGTTCGTGGTTTTCCATAGTGGCACCGAATGTTTATGGTACTGACCTGGGCGCTGACTGTCACCGGTTTCGTGTTGATTTTCGTCGAATTAAAAGCGTGGTCAGGCGAGAATAACCCACATGCTATCTTGGGTACCATTACAACTATTTTGTGTTTCCTCCAACCGATTGGTGCGTACTTCCGGCCACATCCTGGTACTTCCAAGCGGCCAATCTTCAACTGGGTGCATTGGTTCTTTGGAAATGCTGCGCATATTCTTGCTAGTAAGTACAGGATAAATATAATGAAGTTTGAGTTATTATTTTTTCCATTATTTAGTTGTGACGATTTTCTTTGCGGTTAAACTGGCCAAGGCAGAGCTCCCTAGTTTCTTTGATTGGATCATGGTGGCCTTTGTCGCCTTCCACGTGGTAATCCACCTGGTGCTTTCCGTAAGTTGTACTTAAACCTTAAATCAAGACAAAAACTTTCCTTGTCTTATTTACAGATCATGGGTTGTGTATCTGCCAAATCTTCTGAAAGGCGCATTACCTCTTTTCCGATGAAGGATCTTGGTGGTTCTGGAAGGAATTCCGTCTACACAGATCGCACAGCTGATGCACCAGTAAGTAATTTCCTCTAATTTTAAATATTCTCTAAATTGATTTTTCTTCAGTATTCTGGATTCCGAAAGTGCATTTTGGGAATCTATATTGTGGTAGTATTGGGCTTGATGGTGGCGTTAATTGTAATAACAGCTTTGGCGCCTATTGAAGACACGTGGAACTCCTTGAAGAGTTCTGTAATGAGTAATAGTTGAAGATGACGACAGAAGCCAAAAAACAGATAATTTTGTACCACTCGACTGATTTTCAATTCATTTTTTTATTATAGTTAGGTAAAGTTACAAGTTTTCATAATTTTTGAAAGGCTTAGGGACAATATGGTAAAAAAGCATCACTGCCCTACATACTCAAAATTACAAGTTGCAAGTAAATTCCGTCCATTTTTCTAAGCAAAAAACGACAATTACAAAAACGACTTTTTTAAAAATGTTTTATAAGATGTAATTTATTTTTTAAGACTTAGGTACTTATGTGTAGTTATTATTTTACTTAACAAACTAATTTTAATGCTAGTTTTCTGTTATAGTATTATTTAGTTAAGGACCTAATTATATTTTGTAAATAATTTATTATATGTCTACATTATATACAAATAAATAAGTACAAAAATGTTTCGTGATTTAACCTATATATAAGTATAAGTAGCTATTTATAGTAAGTATACTATTGATTTATCTAGAGTCACTTTCACAAAAGTTTCTTTTTTCGCCCTTTCCTGGCACCCCAGCATTTTCGCCATCCCTTACCAGATGTCGCCTAGCATCCTGCCCTTAAAGCTCCCCAACAGCGCTCCACCCCCGACGATGGCGTTGCTGTCACTTCGATCGTTGGCCGTTTAGCATCCCCAGTATTGAACGTATGTACTCAACGTATACTATTTCACCCTCTATAGTCAATTAAAGGTCCGCGGAAGTGCGCGACGTGGGGCATGTGCTAAGGTAGTGAACAGTTTCGTTCTTTATGTGGGGGTGTTTTGTGACAGTGACCATCCAGGCACCATACATAAAAAAAAATTAAAAAATAATCATTGGCAGAGAGTGAATCAAAGGGGGCCCCCCTTCGCGCTCCACAACCCCAGCATGCAACAGTTGATGTGTTCATGAATAATAACTGGGATGGTTAATTAGGTAGTGTGTGTAATGTGGTTGTAAGTGTTTTAGCGGTCTCCAGGGTGGTATGTGGTGTGGACCGTACAATAACAACAACAGCAACAGAGACAGAGTGGATGTGGTGGTCCACTGACTGACTCAGGTGTATATTAGACATGGACGTAAGCTGGGGGCCCTTTGTGGGCCTCGTGCTGCTTTTGGTCACCCTGCACTGTGCAGGACATGAAGGACCAGAAGATAATAAATTGCAATTTGAAGCAGCTTTCCAAGGTACAAACTAAACTCAATAATTAAGTATAATAACAATTCAAAAAAGCTGAAATTATTTTTTCGAATCTGACAAACGATTAATTGCTGATTGGTTTTCTTTCGATTTCCTGCCACATTTTTAATTATTTTAATGGTGTGGAGCGAGGCGAGTGGAATGCGACAGAAAGAAGAACCGATTTGTTCGCGGATTGATTATAGATTTTAATTTCGGCTTGAACTGACCAATCCACACTTTTCTCGATTGCAGAGAATAAATTTCAGAGAAATTCAATTAGATTTTGCGGGGAAATTTTCAGATATTTCAGACAAATTTCAAATGATTTAATATACCATTACGAAAGTCACCCCGGCGCATCCGCCATTTTTACAATTTCTGAAAGTGCTGTAGTGTAGACTATATTTGGAATCACTAGCTAGGACAAAACCAGCACCATCTCTTAAATAGTTTT
Organism: Pediacus dermestoides; assembly: GCA_963942485.1. Taxonomy (NCBI): domain Eukaryota; kingdom Metazoa; phylum Arthropoda; class Insecta; order Coleoptera; family Cucujidae; genus Pediacus; species Pediacus dermestoides. Next base: position 15,847,671 of record OZ012629.1, on the reverse strand, counting down.
GGATCAGATCTTGTTAAAAAATTTAATTTGGAAAAAAATGGAACTCGTAACGAGACTATTTTATTTTTTAGCGTGTTTTATTTTAAAGTACTTGATGTACTCGTCATATTAGCTAATATTGTTTTTTGTTGTATTTTATAGGTACGAAAATTATTTTCAGTATACATGTGCGTCACACTCTCCATTCTTGTCTCTCAAAAGAGGCGAGCGAAGACAGAGAAAGACAGTGTATCGCACATATTTACTATAAAACTAATCCTTGTATCGAAGCTGTGACAAATGTTATTAAAAATAGAGTACCAAGCTTGATTGTTTTAAAAACTGGCAATTTTGTAATGGGCACTATTAATTATAAACGCTACAACATTATCTTCTACTATTGTTCACAAATCGGAAGTTTCTAGCTTCAGTACATTGCATAAAATGATTTCATTTCACAGTTAATTAATAATAAACCGGAATAATGAACAATAAAAATATTAATTTCCCTGCAAACATGCCATTAAAACCAATTACAAGTTCAATCATCTGCCTGAAACACTAATTAATATTTTTGCAGCAGTAATAAAATATTTTATGAAGCATCATCATATTTTTCTAAATTTACCTTTCCACTTCAAACAGACTAAATTTAGCGGTTAAAAATTGGATGGAATTGTTGTGAAGCTTCCAGAAGTGGCAACTTGGGTTGTTGGAAAGTAAATAAACTACCATAATCAAAGTAACATACAAAGTTCTCAGCAGTCACTTTAAGTAAGTAGAGAGAAACCACCCACCACAAGATTAAAGTATACGAGTGGGTATTTAAGGTGTAAGGAATTTACAATGAAAGCACGGATTAATTTTAAACTATACAAGTATACAATAACATAAGCTACTTATTTCTACAACTATCTATGGTATTTTTGTTTGAATCTCTGCTATTATCCTTTGAAAAATTAAAGCTCTACAAGATAAGTATATATCCGATAAGTATTGAATGGAATTCTTATAAATCTGTCTGAGAATCGTTCGGATTCTAAATAAGTGTCATGGCCAGCATTTAAAACGTATTTTTCATGGGATTTATTGTCTTGCAACCCAAAGGACATGTGAATAGGAAAGTTTAAATTGCTTTTCGCAAACTCCAATAAAACATTCTGGTGTATGGTTCGATGACAAAAAGATAATTAATTAATAGCTGAGCTTTTTGCTTCATTAAATAATTTTCGTTAAGAAAATATGTAAAACTATATTATTTAGTTATATCGCACAACTTTACTAGCTTGCGCCATCTGTGATTAAGTAGCATAGTGATTGATAACTTGCGCCATCTACTTGAACCTTAAGGCGAATCGTTTTTTATTCTCATTCAAATTCGCTGTCTAAGTTTTTCCTTTTTCCTAAACATTACAAAACTTTCCCTAATTGGACTTTAGAATTACTTTGATATAAGTAAGTTTGTTTTTTCAACTTCGTGCGACTGTTTCTATGTACCTACACGTTATTAATTTGCGCAACTTTCTACAAGCGGAAATGAAATTATAACTTGTGTCTGAGCGCAGGTTGTGTTATTCAATTAATTTCTTGAATTTACAAAAATGTTTATTTGCACCATTTTGGATATATCTATGTGAAAATCATTTTTAATCGAATACTGTTCATATGCTTCAACACACACATAAAATTAACAATTTGTAATTAATTTGTACGATTATACCTAGTTGCAGCTAATTAAGTTTTTACTGCAGGATTTATTGTACTGCACATTAAAATCCTTTTGAAGTCAACACAATGCTGGTTTGTTCCCCCTGAAACCAAATTGACGTCTCTCCATACAAAATCAGCGTTTAATTTGTAGCTAGTTTATGTTTATAAATAATTTACAATTCAGCTGCAGTTTAACTTAGCAAAATTATTATGGTAAGAGGAGAAATATGTGCTGGGAAACCAGTATGTGGGCTTTGGTGTAGCTTAAAACTCAGGAAATTATAATTGCACTGTGTGTTTTCTCTGTTGTATATAAATAACACGGCAGGCTTTATAATTTAGAAATTAATGTGGTGAATATTAATAGAGGAACAATGTAAGCCGAAGAACTTAAACGGAACTTGAGGATTTGTGCACCTATTAAGTTTTAATAATTGATGACCAACGGCGTAACTGAATAACGAGGTAGATCTCTGAAGATTTAGCTAACAATGATGGTATAAAAGTTAATAACACAATATATTTAAAATAATAAATTTAGAGAAATTAGACAAAATTTAAATAAAAATAAACCTTTGGTAGTTTATGCAATATTTCAGAAAATTGGAAAATCAAGAATTTCCTTGCTCAAAATGTTACTCTGGATTCGCCTTTATCCAAATTTGAAACTCTAAGCTTTCGTGAATAAATCCACTTCTTACTCTATAATAGACGTTTCTTTTTCTGTAGTACATATAAAAAATTCTTACAAAATTTCAGAATTTCTGTCCCCAAAATAGAGGATTTCCCTGCCCAAAATGTACCTCTGGATCCACCTGTGCCGAACTTTTAGTTTTTGCGAATAAATCCATTTCTTATTCACTCCTATACTGTTTGCTTTCTGTACTCTAAGATTCCTTACATTTTTAGAATTTCGCTCCCCCCGGATCCGCCCCTGAAAATAGTACTATACCAAATCTTAAACATCTCTTCTCTTCGTCGATTTTCATGCTAAACTGCCCATCTTTTTGACCAAATAGCATCAATTTGTCGCAATGGCCAAATAATAGGAGTTGAACTGGCACCCCCCATCGTTAAGTTCATCACACAGCTGTTCGGGTGTTCCAAATACATGCGTTATACACAAATGCGGTTGTTTTGTCGCGGCGTAATGAGTAGTTTGATGGAGAGGTCGTCGCAATTACAGCTAAATTGACAAGAGGGGGATATACATGCAAACTCTCTGTCCAATGTCCAGTAAATTGAATGTTAATAATTATTATTATTGTGGTAAACAAAACCCAAATAAAGGTGGGGCTTCAAGCAGAAATAATTTTTGCTATTTTGTTGCTGATGTTGAAAATAATTGTGTTATTATTGGTGGGTAACTAGTTTTACTGGTATTCAATTCGTAGCAGGAAATAAGCGCTCTCCCAGGATATTTTAGTCGATAGACGAACTGCGTTCTATATGATTGTAGCGGTACGGATATTGCAAAATAAAAGCAAAATGTCGTTTAGACTTGATATATATCTCTTGTAGAATGTTTGTATTTTTTTTTAAGTTTTCTTCAGTTAAAGTTTGTCATAGTAGACACAACTATTCTACAGCTAACTACCTCTATTATCTTCTGGCCGAGTCCCAAATTCAACACCCCATTTTTCCACATTGAAACAAAACCCCGCATTAAACAATGAAACTAATTTCCATTCCACCTCGTCCCCCATCAGCAAATAATTTGCTTCTGACAGCCACCAGCATGCGCAACAATTTGTTGTAATTAAACCTAAACAAATTTGTGTGATTCGTATAATTGGCTTGGTGAATTATTAATTCCGTTTGTGGCAAATAACACAACGTCAAGAAAATAACTTTTGTATGTTTAGTTAGTAATAATTGCGCGCACGAGGTACAATTTAAACATCAATCTCAATCATGCCTCTGGGGGTGGCGTGCTACTGAAATTTGAATTTGACGTAGTACCAACTATGTATTTGTTCGTTTTGCCTCCACAAAAACTTTAGGGTACATGAATTGGTGCGTTATAATCCGTTTTCAAAATGTGGCTGATTAGGTTTTTACCTAATGTGTCTACCCATCAATTATTGGGTACTCGAGAGGAAGCCAGGCTAACTTTATTGATGAAAATGGATGCCTTTTTTGCTTCATTATTATTGCAGAAGCCCCGCACGTCTATACGTCTACATTCAGAGAAACGAAAACGGAGAATAATACGTATATACGTATACGTCTGGCAGTGTAAACATATACATTATTTTAACCGCACAGTCTGCCACACACAAAGTATTTGTAATTAAATATTTAAAATCTCCTCGTGGGTTTCGATTCTTACAAATGGATTTTCTTTGCTATTTACGTTGAAACAATAGCGACAAAGACAGATCTTTTTCTGCTATCGAATTATATTGAAAAACAAAGATTAATGGGAAAAAGCAGCAGATTTATACAGTCATAAGTATAAATAACCAGCCAATTAAATTAAAGTATTTTAAATATAGAAATATAGTGCAATAAATTTTTCCAATTATAAATATTTGCAAAAATTATCACAAATATTCCACCACGATTTTTTTTAATCAATCTAAAACCCACCTCCCCACGTTTATTGCCAATAAACTATCCTTCGGCTCTGTTAATCGCTTAGATTATTCGGAAATATTTATCGAACATTGATTGCTGTGTACAAACATCAGTGCTCTATAAACACATTTTCATAAATCGTCCACACTGTCCAATCTAAAATCGCTCGATGTCATTATAAACGTTAGAGATATGCACACACACAGAAATTGTCAACTACTGTGATGCTATATGAATAATGTGCAATATGAAATTGTCACGTTACATTGAGAGGGAGAGAGGCTTTGTCTTCATAATTAATCATTTGAAACGTAGCAGTTGATATGCGGTAATTAATTGTATGTATTCAATTCTGGAACAATACATTTTACCGAAATTTTCACGGTGTTTAGGTAAAAATAACTACGAATTTAATAATATAGTTTACAATCAAATATTTAATTGTTGTAACAAAACACTCTTTAGAACTCTTACCAAGCTCACCACGCCTGGTAAAGTGGCTGATTTGCATCTCCTTTCCTTTTATATTAGTTGTCCCCACCATTCTTCATGGCGTTCCAGTCGAGAAATCAAATTTTATACTTTTTCTTGAATTTCCTACGAATTTATTCAACATTAAATTTCCTTTCCTGAAACTTTGGTAATTAGATACACGGTAGGGACTAAAGATTGTAATGTAAATGTTATTAAAATAACTGGGATATGGCAGAGGCAAGCTTTTGATGATGAGGGTTCACTATGGAAATGCATTTAGTGCTACCTACATTCATTTGCATATATTTTAATACTTATTTACAAGCAGTGTGGTAACTCAAAGACAAAGTTAACTTCCTCTCAATAATTCAATTCCATATTACATGTTGTAAGCCATGCAGATAAAAACACGAAAAGTTCCTGGAAATTAATCCCTTGCATGCTTATCTGTTTGAAAGGCATAAATGTAGAGGGCTGCCAAAATAGCAGAGATCGTTCTTTCTAGTCACGGCACGTTTCGTGCTGAAATTCCACTACATTTGCTTGGGCCCCCCCTCCGATAACGGATGAAGTTTCAACTTTGATCAAAATACCCTTCCTACATTGATAAAAGGTGCAATAAGTCAATAGGTAGTCGACAAGGCGAAAAAATCGCTCTGATTAAATCCTTAGGATATTTTTGGACTGTTTTTAACATCACACGCCTTCAAAAGTCCAACAGCTAATAATTCAGAGCGCCAGTAACACAACCGAAAAAAAATTACAATGCAAAGTTGTCGGCAACAAGCCAACGGCAGTTAATTAATGACGTAAATTTGAATAACAAAACACATTAATTAAAAGCGCGGAAAAACCAGAGCAAGCCCCAACATCCATTGTGTACCCTAGATTTTATTAACTGCATTCTGATTTAGTTTGTCCTTTTTCTGGTGGTACGAATGTGATCTCATTATTTGCAGCTACACCACAGACAAACTAATAAATGAGCACTATATTTCGTTAGCTACGAGATTTATTTAGAACAGATCTATTTAAGTACATGACCAAAAAAGAAATTGTAAGGTGTTCTACGAGGCTCTATATTCAGGCCCATTCTCAATGATTCAGGTTGGACTGTAAATTTATGTCTAACATATAACACGAGCTTCTTTATTTGTTCATATTCCATTTCAACAGACCGGGAATTTTATTGAATATTTTTTTATGTTTGCCGAGGATGCAAAAGCAACGCCGAGAAGGAAACTGTTGAAATGTTTTGAATACAATTATTTATATCCATATTAATATTGAGTGGATTATTTGTATGCTGCATGTCAAAATGATAAATGAACTTGGAAATGTATTAATCAAAAATAGAAAAGCCGGGGGAAGAAAAACCGGAAACTGCTTTTTAAATAAAATATGCATGTGACGTGAATAATGTATATAAACATGTTTTCAATATTCCATGAATTGTTAAGTTATTTATATGAATTTAATTCGTATTTAACGAGGATTTCCAGCATGCAGTAGACTTTTAGTATTATATAAGGTTTTGAAAATGAACTTTTTATTTCTTCTATTAATTTTAGCTCCTGCCGTTTTCCCAAGCGATAACTGCTGCTTTAGCCCATTTAGCCCAAGATACATGCAGATGCCATCTTGAGACGTGACAAAATAAAATCAAATTGTTTTTCAGCACAATACCTACCTACCCGAGACATTGTGGGGTTTGATTGAATCTGGGCAAAGCAGAAACTGGTCAGGGCCGGTTTTTGTGCGTTTCCAAGGAAACCCATATCCAAACACAGTTGTGTTCGATCACTGGCTTGGACTTGGACTTGGTCTTACCTGATGGCTGGTAATTGATTCCGACTGGCCGTGGGGGGAAAATTGCATTAGGGCTACGATATTTACACGTTAATATAATTGGATATTGTATACGGGGGTTGATGACATTGGAAGGAAATTTGTTGGGTTCTGTGTTTCGGGATGAATGTGAAGTTTGTTTACATTCCACAAGCGAGATAATATTTTGATTTTATTATATGCATAAACTTTGATCTGTTGCGTTATAAATAATCACGAAAAAACCCCTATTTCTGAGATCAAAGGTCACATTTTCTGTTTATGTTTGATGCGCAAATTTTATGCGGTTTAACTTTTGATCTTTGTTGAAAAAAGTCTACGATTATTTAAATGAAAAATATTATCATTACTTGACCAACTCTTAATAATTCTGCAACATTCTGTGCCAAGATCTCATTGTAAGATGATCTCCAGAAAAGTGAGTTTTTTGTATTATTATTTAGTTTGCTGTTTTGAAAATTATTTTTGATTTATGTTCTAAAGCATTTTATAATAGCTTATTTAATATCTATAGAAAACAAGTTCTTTTAAGAAATTTAGAATATAATTTTGTTTTTTGGAGAATATAAAAAAATCCTTTTGTAATTCATAAACTGAATCTAATCCTACTAAAGTACGTTAAATCTTTTCTCAAACAGTTGTTTATTCAAATTCACACTTATAAAATTTTTACCACTAAACAAACAGTTTTTCAAAATACACAAATAAATTCATCGAATTTTTAACATTTTTATGAGGAAAAACAAATAAATTTGTCAATTTACAAGATAGGTGCCTCCTAAACATTCTAAAATTATTGTAGATGATTTTTTTCGCTGCCGGCTTCCTGGTAGCTTTATCAGATACATTTCCAACACCAGAAGTACATCGCATATACGAAGGAAATAATATAGATTTGTTAAGGCACAATAAGCCACTCGTAGTAAATCAATTTTTAAAATACGAAGATTCATCGGATGGAATAGACGATTTTGGTGCATTTCCCGAACATCCATGATCTTGGGCAAGCATGGTGGAGGAGGCTGAACCAATTCAGCCAAAAGTCATTGATACAAAACCAGCATATCAATTTCCAACATCAGATGTATCATACGATGAGACATTGGGTGAAATAGACGATTCTGTTCAATTCAACAAAATCTTACATTTTAACCGATGGGATAGAACGAACGATTTTGATAAATTACCCAAAAATCCATATATATTGCCCTCTTGGTCAAACTTGGTGAAGCCTGGACTAGTCCAGCCAAAAGACATGGATGGAAAATTGACAGATCAATTTCCAAAACAAGATATAGACTCATCAGATCAAATGAACGATTTATTTAGTTCAAAAGCTCAAAGATTTCGAAGCGTCTTCGACTGGAATAGACGATTCGGTTCAAGTACCCGAAGATTCAGATGTAGAACCATCTTCAGAAAATCATGTTGAGCCAAAACTGCATTTTTTACTTAACCGGCCAGAAACAATCGATAAATATGCAAGCGAACTGGTATATCCAATACAAGTCGAACTTGCGAAATTCAAATCAATACAACAAGTATGTCCAATCTATGAAAGCTCAGAGTTTGAACAGGACGATTTGGATCAATCAAACGAAGTGCCAAATGTGCCGATTTAAGAAGTGAATTTTAAAGCATGATTTGGCGTGCTTAGCTAAGTGCCCGACATGAATCTGAAATTGGTACAGAAAGTAATTATTTTCAAGTTTGACAGTTTCTACTATATTTCCTTATATAAATTAGGTATTATATTGTTTAATTTCAATTTGAATTGCATAAAATATATTTTTGATAATGAAGTTTTGGTACTGGTTTTATTTTATATAAAAAATGTGTTGCAAAACTGTAGTTTTTAAGAAAAAATAGTCAGAATATTCATTCGGCTGACCAGTTTCTCTCATCTATGTAAGCTTCTTTAGAGCATCTACAATTTTTTATTTATCAACACACAATCATATAAAAAATACAAGAAACATGCTTGAATAAATATGAATTATAAACATTGAAATTTTCTTTAAACTCAACAAAATCATATCCCAAAATAACATTTCTTCACCACTATTATTATCATTCAAGCATTTTCCTTTTGTTAGTTTGTGATTTAGAGTGTTTGAGTTATTGGTTTGGATGTTGAACAGGAACAATTTGCCGTGAAATATTGTTGGATAGTTTAAGGCATTTATTTAGGATGTTGGTGATATTTACTGAAGAGATTATCTCGGGAACTTTGCGGATGATGCAAACTTTACCAGGAAATAGTTTTAGATTATGGGATGAGTGCACAAAAAGACGATTACATTTTTACGGCATAGTTTGGGTAGTAGTTTTGTTGAGAGAATGTGAAAAGGATGAAATATTTAGGGAATTTGCTGTATTTATAATAACCGGATGAAAATTTCGTAATTTTCTAATAAAATCAGAGTGAAAAATATTTTATTTTTAAATGTCGAAAATTATCGTAAACGACATAAACAGAAAGTTTAGTACAGCCAGCGTTTCATGAGCTTCATTTTTCTTGATAATTAAAAACTGCAATTAATTCTAAAGCGTCGATATTCAGTAGAGAAGAATATTAGCTCAAATGAAACTCTCCGTTTAATTTAGCTCATAATTCCCTAACAAAAGATTTTATAACATTATTTTATTTTGAAAGATAAACTGTAAAAATCCGACATGAAAACTTTCAAACATTTATTCCGAACCAGGCGGCGCCTCCGCCACATTTTTAAATTGATGTACGAGCATCATATTTCCGTTTCAATCTAAAAAACTTTCTCAATGGAAATATTCCCTGAATAAATTTTCAAAATAAATTTAACACATCCACTATAAAACTTCTAATATACAGAAAATTCAAATCCCTATGCTTTGCAGCAAGGTACACATAATCTGGCTTACACCCGCCGCCACCGCCGTCGCCGCCCAAGCCTGAGATTGAGTGCATCTGCTTTTGACAAATTCAATACGACACAACCGGAATGAAACATCGAAATATTTACTTAATATTTTGCTACAGAACAGACATGGATGGCTACAATGTGACCCCATCACCGAACGAAGCGCGGCGTTTTTGAATGAGTGAAACAATTTTGTATAAAATAATGAATTCATTTACGTCCTGTGAGAGTGAGAGTTTTATTGTTGCGGTTCAAAGGACAAAAAACTTGGATATTAGAATAAGACGAATTTCAGGGGATGGTTCTATTAAATGAGAATTCTCTCGCGGTGTATGTATTTATTTAAATGATTAAAACAGGTTTTAAGCTTCCCAAGTTTAAATATCTGTTTCTCTTTGTTTTAGGGGCGAAGCGATGACAACAAATAAATAATAACGTAATGCCACATTAAAACCGCTGGTATCAGAATGGGGATTTAGTCCTTTATTTATTTCATACACATTTAATGCTAATTTCAATTGTAGATGTGGCAAGTTAGGTTAGAGGGTTGATCCAATTTACTTTTGTCACATTATTAAATTCCAGTAAAGAGAAACATAAACGTCACGTGAATTAACATTTTTTTATAAGAAGAAACAATTAATCATTCCTTTTTTTTTAGAAAATAAATTTCTAGTTTTAGTCACACAAATATACCCATTTTTATATTATCAGCTTATTTCAAACACAAGAAAAAATTTTCGGAAAAAACATGTCATTGTCAAGATTCGAATTTTTATTTATACCTATGTTTTTGTAAAAAAAAAATGAAAAAGTGTAAATAATTATAATATACCGTTAATGTTAGGACCATACAACCTTAATACTTTTATGTCTAAAATGAAGTGTAGAATCTAAAAATTCAAAAATATACAAGGTGTTCCATTTAAAATAACAAAGTTTGTGTCTACTTCCGGTATAACCGGAAGTACCAGAAAGGTGGCAATATTTTCATTAAATAAAGCACATTGTACAATGGATGTGTACCAATTTTTAGAACCAAATTGTGTTTAGTGATAGAGTTATGTCCACTGTCAACCCGTCGTGACACACCCTGTATTATAAAGTGCAATCCTCGATTTATTTAGAAAATATCTTTTAGACTACTTTCAAATGTTAGTAGCTGTTGTGTTAGATTGGTCTGCAAGTTATCAACGTAGTTTCTTTGGAGGCTGCGGAAAATACAAAAGAACAATCTGTTTTTATACTTTTCCATCAATAAAAGTCGCTGAAAAGTTGTTGTGAGGTGTAAACTTTGACATGGGGAAACAAAACTTGGATTAGTATCGTTTCTGTGTGGGGTTGTGACAAAAAAGTAACTAATCGATGTTTGTTGTTAAAAAAGAATGAAACTCGAAAAGAAATTTTTCAGAATAGAAACCTCTCCATATGTAATTATTTCAAAACTAATAGTGCGCCTACACCTACATCCACTCAAATCGCTTTTAATAACAACTGCTACATTATCAAATCCACTTCCAATCTCCATTAAAAAAAATAAATATATAAAAACCCACATATATCACATTGTGTACAGTTGGTTGAATTTATCGTTTTCCAGCAGCGTAAAATCCTATTAGAGAACTGACCGAATTGCAATAACACAGCCAATACAAATCGTAATTTCGAAAATATTCGTCAAATCTGTTTCATTTCCCGATTTGTTATTGATTGATTTTCCAAGTAAGCTACGGATTCAATCGAGTTACACTTTTTAGGTAAATATTGTCCGATTCAGTGTAGGCTATGAGAAAAAACAACACGTCAGTTGCTTTTTCAACCCTACTTTTATGTCAATTAATAAAACGACAAAATATTTCATCGAGTTTGTTTGGTAGAAACTATCTAGATTCGTCAGTTAAATTTCGTTTTTAATTGACTTAACAACAACTAAGAAACTTCCCCCTTGGTCCTTCTCATCTGCTAAATTTTGAATTTGAATCCAGCGACGATACACAATATTTCCTATGATGTGGATTTTAACTAATCTGCTCTGTTGTTGACGGAGGGTTGGTTGGATTTTAGAGACGTCAATCTTCCAGTAGAGTGACACTCTGTTGGTCGGTAATTTAAAGGGGAACTGACTGCTGTTAAACCGTTAAATCATCTTCATGAGTTTTGATTAAATATTGTGGATTAAGCAAAAAATTATATTAAAATATTTGTAACACTCCATTGAAGCAGTAGATGAATCAAGTCAAGACTAGCCTCTTCTAATTCACTTTTTTTACATCGCACTGTGATGTTATTACAATTTTTGCTCTTTTGTGCTCCCAGCCAAGTATAAAATATTGTATTCAATTTTAAAACCCTCTTAAATTATTCAGGACATAATTTAATTTTCTCCGAAGCAAAAATGGAACATTTCTTTGTAAACTGGTTGCGAGATTAAGATTTTGATATCACGAAATTTCTTTAACCCAAATTAAACAGAGGTAATTACAAATTACTGAATAAGGATGTATGAAAACCCACAAACACGTATTAAGCGGTGTTTTCTTGCCTCCTAATATATAAGACGAGTTTACAAAAAGTAATGAGCTACTTTCGCGAATGAAAGAGAAAAACATTAACCGTAATGTGGATGGAAGTCTTGATTAATGTCCAATTTTCTTTACGGCGCGGTACCTAAACTAACTCGGGTGGAAAGAAGACGCGTTAATTATTTATTTATATCGAAATATTCTATATAACAGTCGCCATGTTTCAGGCTTGATTATACAGACGAGTAAAGTGCGAGTTGAATTTTTCGTCAGTTTAATTTTTTTATACCAATTCTCCAACAAATTTTTCCTTTATTGAATTAATATATAAACGCTGACAGTGTTTTGTGTTTTTTTTTTATTGTAATAAAAGTTAAACGCATAAAGTTGTGTGTCCTCAGGGGTCGAGCATGTTTCCACAAAATGAAAATTTGAACAAAATGGTTTAAATACATCATCGTTTAGGAACTATTTAATTTGTAAAATTGTTTAATTTATTCTATAGGGCAGTTTTGAATTGTGGAAATAATTTATACCTCGGGCTAAGTAGAATTAGCTGTTAATTTCTAAATTAAAGAAAGACAAAATATTTTGTGAAATTGCCTCTAGAATCGCAAAATAGAATAGACAGACAGGAAATCAATTACCTCAAACTCCAACTCGATATATAGAATTAGCTGTTAATTGCGTTAACCTTTAACCTAAACTTATAACACAAGTTAATGATGTAAAAGCTCGTTAAGGCACAGCCCAGCAAACTATTAAATGATTTTGTCGGTCACTAACGTCTCTTGGTGGGTTTAGAAATTACGTTATCGTCCAGAGGCAGTTAAAACCTACTGGAGTTGGTGAAAAATGTTAAGTGAGAAATTTATTTAGGTTATAGTGTAAGGTTATTAGTAAAGGCGTCTTAGAATGTTAGGATGGACAAAAAGTTTTGGGATTACAAGGTTTGAATTTCTAACACTGGCGCATCCGCCATAATTTAAATACGAGAAAATATTTATTTCTGGTTCTTTAAAGCGCGATTCTCTTAAATTTATTCAAATTTCAAATATTACCAATGGCGTACACAGTTAATTTTAGAGTCCACAAATTTAATTTTGAGATGTTTTATAGGTAGGTAGGTATCAGTAAAATAATTCGAAATACTGAAAAAAGTCGTTGATTGTATTTTCTGAAAAATATTAAAACAAATATTTTCGCAGCACGACATTCCTTATACTCCACAGTATACATTTTTCCTTATTCACAAACACCAATTTTTTTGTTGTTGCCACAATACACTATTGATTTTTTTAGTGGGATGGGTGTTTTTATATAATAATATTTCAGACATGTAATATTGTATAGGAGACGAAACACAAGACACAATATACAAGATAAAGAAACTGGGCTTCTTTGAAAACTTTTCTATGTTTCTTATGGCTGCTTTCTTTTTTAAATGAATGTAACATTAATCTCACTTTTAACCCTCCAGTTCAGTTCAGTTTTGCACCCCACTGTCCCACTTCGTCCTTCGTGCCAACGCCATTCTGTCTATTATACGCCCAGAAGATTGTGTGGTGGCCAAGATTTGTTTTAATTTGAAATTTTATTAAGTGCTTTTGGTAATTTTTCTTTTTTTTTTCTGGAGCGGAGTTTATTAGAAAGCCGTTAGAGAAATCTGAGTGATTAATCATTGTTGGCGAATTTTTTCTTTTATAAATCGATTAAGTCAACATTGTAAGGATAATATCAAATTAATTTCTTACTATTGGTATTTTGTTCTCATAAAGTGTACATAACTTAAACTGAAAAGCTAAGAAATCTAAACCAAAGAATTACAGTCTAGACAAAAATCAATTGTCTGTTCTCCCTCCCTAAAACCTCCCATTAGGTATGACTTTTTTCCTAACCATCACCATTCCAAAGCTACTTTAACTGAATTTAGTCAATGACCCTCCGGGTCCAAACCGCCATCATCAGGAAGGAAATCCGGGCGTACGGAAGTTTCCTTTGCTTATGTTGTTATTCGATAGTTCAAAGACATGTGGAGCTATAGGGGATGCCAAGGCGCCAAGGCCGCAGTTTACCATCATGATGCAGATTAGTTGAAAGGGATTAAGGGGCTGTGTTGGAGGCGGCCACAAAACAACCAGATAGAGAGAAGCTCGTGTTGTCTGGCTCTTTGGTTCACTCGGCACAAATTCATTAAATAATCGTATGGAGGTGAATTCACGGAAGTGGAGTTTTAAATTATTGTTCAGCAAAAAGCGTTCCACGAAACAATAAAACTATTCGTGAAGTCAATTTAACTTTATGCTCATGTTTAAGGTTATTATGAGAGAAAATCGAGGGAATGTTGTGTGGAAACGAAATAATATTTCTGAACATAAATTTTGGTTTTTTTGTAGTTATTCGTAGAATTATGAAAGTTAATGAGTCTAATAAAAAATGTTAATTTTCAGAAGATTTTCGAATAATTATTAAAATTGTCGAAAATTGTCGCAAATTACACTCAGATAAGCTTAAGAAAATGTCAAATCACAGTTAAAAATTTGTCAATTTCTTGACTTCTTTTTCCAAGCTTACTTTTTTGGAAACTCTTAAAATCATGATATAAAAATGCCGTTTGAATTCGAATAACGATCAAATTTTTTTCCAGGTCATTGCGATCGAGGCAGTCCTTGTGAGCAGCTTTGCTACGAACTACACGATGGAATGTACGAATGCGACTGTAAAGATGGATTTATCCTGCGCGAAGACGGCTACAGTTGTTACGGTAAGAATTATCTGATTTTCTTAAAAAATATTCTGTGGAGGTTTTTCACGTTTTTGATTTGGCACAGTGGAAACATGATAAAAAATTCTACAAAGTTTTTCGTACGGTATAAATACATGACAAAGCTGTGTGCGACTTTGAAAAGGCAAAGCCGTAAAGTTTTTATGATATAGCACACCACAAGCACTGGAATAAATGTGGAATGGTGGAACAAGATTTATAAAAGAAATTAAATTACGAAATTGGCACACAGATTGTTTATCTTGTAACATAATAATTTTTTTTTAAATATATTGTGAGGAAGTATTTGGATTTTTTGAGGGCTACCTTACAATTTTTTTTTAATTAAATGAATTAAGCGAATAAGCAGATATTGTTAGATACCTAACATCACATAAAATACTACACACATTTTGTGCTCGCTTATTTTCCATCTTGACTGAACATCAAAGTAAGCACCAAAAAAACATTTCTACTCCCACAAACGAAATCACCATTTGATATTGTTGGCGTACCCATCGTTTCCATACCAAATAATTGATATTGCAGTGTTCTTGAATTTGTTTGTCTAACCGCCTCTAACCACAATTTTATTCCATAAACCAACACCGTTTCCGACTTTCAATCCCTAATTAAATCATTCAACAATAATGTTTGTTATTAAGAAGCACCCACTCTTGCGTCAGCATTTTTTCCACCCACACAAGCTTCCAATCCCCTCGAAACTTTTCCCTAAAATCCAGCTTAATATAATGCTGCTTTCCCTGTAGCCTCGTCTAATTATTAATTTATTGTGTTTACCTGTGGGCTTGTCCAAAACATAAAAGAACTTTGTGTTAGCATCATTTAAAAGGGCTCGTTCCAATAAAAACTTTTCTAATTACCGAGTGTGTTGTAGATTGTTTTGTTGTTGATCAATATAAATGTACATGTACATTAAAAACAGTGTTTTGTACTGAATTTCACATGCAGATTACCACCGCGAGGGATGAACAAGAATACAGCGCGTGAATTACAAAGTTTTTAGCTTGATATCCTATAAATATAAAACAAATTTGCCTCGTAAACAGATCAATGAAACTTTCCCGGTTATTATTTTTAGGATTTATGTATGCGATAACCGGTAAAAAAATGTCTTATAATGTTAATTCCGTTTTTATTGTTTATTTTTAATTATCACCATGTAGGTAATCTATCATAATTAAATCATTGGAATATTTGTTTTTAATTTTATTGCTGCCTCGGGTAGGCTCGAGTGTTTTTAAAGTGGTTCCAAAGTTTGTCAGTAATGCTGATGGAAAATAGTAAACATACTGAATTGGGCGTTTTTTTATCTGATGATAAATGTGAGTGGAAAGTGGGAAATATTGGATGATTTTCTAATAGTTTGCATTTGCAACGGCTCTAATTTGGTTATTTTTCATGCAAAATTAGATTCTAAAACAGAATTAAAAATTTAAAAGTAAAGCAGTTAGAATCCGTAAATAACTTATTTCAAGCTTGAGTTACAGAATTTTTAAAATAATATTTTGTAGAACCGACACCTCCGCCAAAATTTTAACTTCAAGAACTCGTCAAATTTTAATTATTTTTAATGTAAATTTCGGTTCGAAAGCAGATTTTAAATGGCTCCAAACTTTGTCAGTAATTCAGGTGTGAAATAACAAACACACTGATGGGCTTTTTATGTCGGTTTTTTATCGCCGAAATCTGAGTGGGAATGAATGATTTTTTTAATGGTTTCATTTGGATTGAAAGATAATTAAAACTGAGGTGGTGTAATTAATAAAATTAAACTCCTATTTAGAGAAATTAATCAAAATTTTATGTAACAGTACATCATCATTATTTATTTTTATTTGTTCCATAATCCAGTCATAAAAACGAATTTTCTACTGTTTTTCCTTACATTAACAAAACTACAGTTTCTTATCTTCATTTTCATGTAGTGCTGGTGATAAAATAAAGATGTCCTTACTTTATTTGCAATAACATGAAAATTAAACCAAACTAAAGCGAGTCATCGTGCATGTTGGCGAGAAACTGGGAGCCAAATTTATTTGTAGATAATAGCACAGAACGAGGGCGCCTCTCCTCCTCTTTATCCATGAACTTTTAACTTATTGTACAAGTTTTGCCCGAGGATTTAAATTAATAAGATGCATCATAAAGCTTATTTATAACGGTTGGAATTTATGTTTTGATGCCACTTGGAATTTGCCAGGATGCACACTGAATATTATATAAATATCACAGAATGGAAAGGATTTTGCGCGTAGCAAAAAACCGATAGAGTTGTAATAGACCAGGTAAATTAACGCGAAAAAATATTGCCTATATAAAAAAACCCTCGAGTGAGATTCGCGTAAATCGTTCCAGCTAAATGCAAATATTTCTTCCAAAATGCTTGTTGCCAGTTTCTTCTAACGTGCCAACATAATAAATTCAGGTAGATAATTGGTTTATTTAATGCACAAATGTTGCACCGAATTGTGCTAATTTAATCCTCTTGTGCACGTCATTAGCCATTTTACGCTAGTTGCTTAGCAACAGGACATTTAACATGCAATTAAATATTTACTTGAGGTAGAGATTGATGCAAGTGGAGAAATGATTATTTGCCGTAGTTAAATACAAAATAAAAGGTAGTTGGAGAGCGCGTTTATACAGCAAGAGCAATTATGGATTTTGCAGATTAAAACTAGAAATTAATAATTTGTAATTTTTTTAATTCGTTTTGGTTTATCTGCGCGAAATTATCCAAAAGGCACAAAAATATTCACATATCCTGGTTTATCTTAACTTATTTGTGTTTGTTTAGCATATTATGAATTTTTTACAGCAATTCTACCACCCAACACCACCAACTCGATTAAATCCTCATTTCCTTCTCTTCTTTTGCAGAAATCAACTCCACAGCATCTCCTCCGTCCCTACTTGACCTCCAGCAACAGCAAATCGTCACCGAAGACATAATCTACCAGAAAGACGCCGTCATGGATGCTCTGGAATTCACCATTGCCAACACAACAACCACCACTGCAACAGATTCCAATGATATACCCCCCATAGTCGTGCTACCAAATCGTACCAAGAGTAATAATTTTACAACGACTCAAGGTCCCCGATTGGAACAGAAGGTGACATCGGAAGGGGGTGTAGGGATGCTTGGAGCCACCATGCCCATTTCAACGGTGCGACCGTGTTTGTTGGATTGTGGACCGGGGGGTGGTTGTAGTTTTCGGGATGGCGAGGAGGCGCCGATTTGTTTGTGTCCACTGGGCAGGGGTGGAGACAACTGTGAGAAAGGTAAGCTGATATAACCTCAACTAACCTAAAAAAACACAGTTAGTATCTACTCTTCATACTAGAATTTTTAAGTCGAGAGATTCGGAACTAAAAATATTTGTCGGAAAATTTAATAAACAATAAAAATATTTTGCGGAAACTAAAATTTCCAAAAAAACGTATCTTATCTAAATTACAGCGATGTTAAGTGATTGAAATTTTTGGAGCAGTTCCAAGTTTCCATTAGTTATTCAACAAATACATAATAAATTTTATTGAAATATGATCCAGAGGTGTTTTTCTGCGCTTTAAAGTGAAATACAACCCCTTCATTAAATACGTATAACTGTATATTTTCCACATTGATTTTCTCCCAAATTAAATTTGTAATTAATTATAGACTTCCTAACTAACTAAACATACAATATTAATGTAAATAAACTGGAAACTTTGACAAGGCGTAAATAAATGTTAATGGAGTTATTTGATCGGATCTAAACCGCAATTGGTTATATCCCAAATGTATTAAAGGATAAAACCACATTATTGGCATGATGGTTTTGCTATTTCACTGAAAATTCTGTTGGATTAACAAACAAGTAAAACATTTTTCGAATATGTGCATTGGAAATTTTGTGGTTGAATGCACAGGGGTCTAGTTATTATTTTTGATATAAAAAGCGACTAAATTTTTTGTTATAATGGAATTTTTGCAATTCCAACAAGATTTCGTTGGAAATTATATTTTTTCCTATTAAAATTTCTTTCTAAAAAAATTGTGATCATAAATTTTTAACAGGAAACAGATTACCTTATCTAATAATCAAACCTTAAATCACAACAAGAAAGGTACTAAAGCGATCAGGTTTTAACAACATAAATGTCGCTATAAAAAAATTTTATATAAATTAGCAACACTTTAAAAAATATTTTTATTGATTTTGAAATATAATTAGTTATTTACTAGGAGCCCTAAAAATCTTATAAATATCTTAATTTAATCCCGAGTTATAGCATTTTAAAAAAAATTTCTTAGATTTTTCGAACCGGCACCTCCGCCAAATTTTAACTATCGAAATTGACGGAAATAGAGAAAACTAGTTTCATTGTTTAAGTAACAACACAAAAGGTACTACAGATTAAGTAACTTAGGTCAAAAAACCAGACTATAGAAACCCTTGTCATGTGAGCTTATCCTTGAGATTTCTGGACGTAACCCAAAATTCCCTCGTACTCCATAAATATGTGCCTACTATTTAGAAAACTGTGTTTAGTCGGGCAACTCCCGTCAATGTCCTAAGTCACGCAGCTGTTAACAGCCCAGGCACACGCCAATGTAATCCGGATTTTCTAGGATTACAACTCCGGTTTCCAGGTCTGCCAATCCATATAATTGTAGCGCTATAGTATTAATCTCATCAAAGTTCACTTTTTAATTAATAACCTCCCTTTGGGTGCTTTGTTTGAAAATCATTAGGAATTGAAACAATTTTTCCGTGTTCACGAAATAATTCCGAACAAATTTCTTCCAAAGATATTAAAGCGCCGCAGCTTCATTAGTATTAAATTACAAGGAGAAATTTACGAGACCAATGAGAAATAGCGAACAGTGTTTACAAAGTCGTTAAAAGTTATACTCTCTGCGAAACTTAACGATTAACTTCCATAAAATACCATTTATATTTTCAGTTACTGGGTAGCCGATAATTTACAGTCTATCGATTTTGCAATTAAGGTGTGTGCTCAGCGACCAATATTTTACCATCAACATCAATATAATGATAATGGATGTGTGTGCAGAGTGCACAAATAGAAAATTATTTTGCGGTTACACGGATCAAAACTGAACAAAGCACGAGAATTTGTTAGTTTGAAAATTCCCGCCATGGCGTAGTAGACACCACAACGCGGTAAATTCAAAATGATTACTTCATTACCATCTAAAAATCATTTATCGGACTAAATTAACGCCCTCATTGAATTTCTCCTGGTCCATTTATAACGCTGTGAGTGACATTATTATTGACTGATTTCGGGGTCTTGTATAAACCGAGAGCCCAAACTATATAAGTCTTTGTTTGTTTTTGAACAACAAAATGTCAAGTAATCATTCATGATGTGTTATATTATAAATTTATGTGAAATTTCCCTGGAGGGTAGAAAAGAAAGGTTTGACTTAACTGTATATAATTCTCTAATGACTAAACTGTTGTTAAATTTAGCTTGCCGTCGAGTAAATTACAACGCTTTTCCATATTTATTATGTATTCATTGGAGCGGTATAAAATTAGACCCAATTTTGCGGCAAGTCAATTAGAAGTAGCGAAAACCATAAAAATGTAACGAAACAAGGATCACATCGCCATAAATTTGTGCCAAGTTTTATTCAATTAGAGTTTTGGAACTAGTGGTTGAAAAAAAATTTCCGAATCCAATTTTGGCTTGTGTGAATTTCTTTTCCACTGCTCATAAAATCCCTGGATACATCCCTGAAACAATACCATTTGTAAATAAACAGCATTTTATTGGGTAAATTGATTGTTGGCTCAAGACAAGCACTTCCTCCTTTGGGTGTGTATTTACAACTAGCATGGACTTTGTAAAGTTATTTACGCGATGCCGATATCGAATAACTTATAGCCATGTTCTATATATACCAGTAGTCATACATTTTAAACGTGAGAGGAATTTTCTTTTACGTGCTGCCTCGCGTTTGCTTTTGCATTTAATTCACGACTGCTTTCCCGTGTTCGTTTGAGTTTCAGTTTGAGCCAATATAAGAACTAAATGTACGCCTTTTTATATTGGATGAATATTTGATGTGTGGGTCAAAGCAACATCGAAAGTTACTTTGAAATGCATTGCGATGTGCGTGTCGTGTGTGGATGAATTTATAAATAATTTTAATGGAATTTAGACGTAGCAGCAGACATCACGTTTAACAGACACAAAATCAGAAGCCATAGCAGACACAGCCGCCCTCACCTCGAAAACGATTACTTCAATATTTTTCCCGTTTCTAAGCCTCTCCATGTGATCTCAGGTGAATACTTCTCATGAAATAAAGTTTCGTTCTGGGAATTTCTCTTTTAAGACCGCGTACTAACATAAAAAAAGTCAATTTAATATCAGCCCAAGATATTAAGTTGTAGGGAGATGGAAAGTGGTCATATATGAACTTATCTGTGGGACGTTCTGATCTGAGGTATAAAATTTTTGTCGTGGTGTTTAAAAGAAGGTTTATGGTGTGGTAACGTCTCAAGTTACGCAATTTAATCTAGATTATTCAGGGGTGGATTCAGGAGCAAAGATTTGACGTAGGTATCCAGATGGACAAAGAACTTTTATTACCTACTGACTACAATTACTAAATCGCTTCAACTTTCCAACTACATTTAATTTGCAAAACTTGCCTAAAGCTTATTAAAACGTTAACTTGACGCGGAGTACACATCGCACCCCCAAGAGACAAGCTACCAGAAGAGACAAAAGCGACTTGAAGCGCATTATTCAGTTTACTTAATACAATTTAACACAATTAACGTACACTCAATACACGAAATGTGTTTGCACAAAATAATAATCAAAACTGTTGTCTAATTCAAATTCCTCGGTGAATTGAATTCTGTTGCATTTCACCTCTCTTCAGTGGCAAACAAACCGTGCAATATTCGAATGCTCAATGTTGCAAACTCAATGATTACTGCATAGTTAGTTCTTTATGCTCTGGTAGTTTTACAATTATTCACTCAATTTGCATTTGGTTGGATGTGGGTGGGGGTGATCTGGAACGCCCTGTTGTATCTCTAGGTAGGTGGGTAGGTATATAAGTATGGACATTTCGAAGATAAACTAAATATCTATGTGTTATTATTGAAATAGATGCAGTAATAATAGTAATAGATGTGTTAAAGTTGGATGGTGTGTTCACAGACTCATATGGAATTTATCACATAACCGTAAAGTTTCGTGGGTAATGGCACCACAGAGAGGGAAACTGCACCGTTTGCTCTATCGTTTCCAACAAAGTCGAATATAGGAAATTTACTGCTCAAATGCAAGTCAGCCAAAGGAGTGGTAATTTTGGAGACACGTATTTTTAGGTTAACTCCAAAATTTGTGCAAATTTTCCAAACTCTACAAAATTCTTTAACTAGTTTATGTCATAATGAGCACAAATGTAATTATAGAAATTGGATATGTGAACTATGGCTTTGTATCTAATTTGGTTCAGGATTTTCAATTAAGTGATGTCAAAATTTTCTCATTATTTGATAAATTTACACATATTTTTCAAAATACTAGAGATAACAGGAACGGGATAAACTGTGATATATTGAATAAAGAAGGTACCAAAATGTATTAAATTTTGCGTAATTCTAACTATTCCTAAAATAAGAGAATTTAGAAAAAATAAAAATCATCATTTTTAGGGCTAGAAATTTAAATTTTTGGTATAATTTATATACAGTGAAATTTTCGTGTTGATCTAATGCAGCTGAAGAAAAATATGATTAAAAGTTAGCGGTTCTGAAATGAGGTTATTTATAATAAAAAATCTACTTTAGAAAATTTAAAAAACTCAAATCTGATTTATTCAGCGATATTGAATAATTCAGAATTGAAACCAGTTTTTTAACGTGATTATAATAATTTTAAAAACAATGTAATAAAGATTTTATTTTATTTTATTTTATTCATATAAAGTTATCTAGGGATGAATAAGCACGTCTTAATTTTTAATTCATCCAAAAATATAATAATCATTTAGTGAAAGTTTATTAGTATTTCTGAACCAAAAACTTTCAGCGGCTCGTTGGTCTAGGGGTATGATTTCCGCTTAGGGTGCGGGAGGTCCCGGGTTCAAATCCCGGACGAGCCCAGTTAACTTTTTAATTTTTTTTTTAATTCTGTAATAATGTAATGAAAATATGTTGAGTTACACTAATAAGCACCATAAGAAATAATTTTTTCACTAAACAACAAGAATATTCTAAAATCTTACTTCTTTTGTTAAATTATAACATAACATAGTTTTTATTAAAATATTAAACAATTTACTACGCCATCACCGTCGCCAGCATCCCTTTATACCTACCAACTAATCCTAATTACACAATTTAGTTTCTATTACAAAACATCACCCCCCAAGTCACTAAATTTCTAATCCAAATAACCCAACAACAATAAGAAACTAAATTAGGCTTTATGTAAACAATTAAACTGATTGCATATGCACGGTGTATGACGAGAGTGGTATTAGCGAGCATAATACCAAAAGTAGGATTATATTTATAATATGGGGGTGTACTCGTATGTTGTGTGCCAAACTGAACTGAACGTGTAGTGAACAATATTTTCAGGGAAGCTAATGAATGGAGTGTGTCAACAGCGTCGACATGTTAAATAGACTTTGGAGAGAACGTCAAATGAATATACTCTCCTCGTACACACACTGACAGTTTCTAGGCCACCGTTATGCAACCACCACCCCCATCCCTTAAGGGAATTACAAAGAGGTTGCTGGTTGGTGCTCAATAATTAAAATCTACAAAGTTAGATGGTACTTTGGGGCAGAAAAAAGGGTATGTGTATATAGAAAGTTGCAAGTAAAAAGGGTGTCTATATACTATACTTGGTTTTTGCTTTTTTTTCTATTTTCCTATTATTATGTTAGATTAGTATTCATATTTCGATTAAAAGGATTTTAAGGATTGTCTGGTTGGTGGTGGTCCTCCCCTTAACAACTTAACTATCCCACTAAATAAATTTTCTGTCAAACAAAAAATCCCTCAAAACATTTTCCATTATTCGTAGATTAAATTCCTAGCGCCAAAACTTTATCTCATTTGCAGTTGTGTATCCAATTGCAAGGTCCTTTTTCCAAGCTATAAATAAGGGGCTGCAGGTGTGCCCTTCAGTATCGAATTTCCAGCTTGCCTGCTTGAGTTGTGGACCAACGCATTTCTCTATTAACACCTCGGATGTGAAGGAGCTTTGGGGACAAACAGATTTTTCCTTTTGCGATAATTATACTCTTAGTTAGTAGAATTTCATTGGTAATTTTGTTGAGTTTTCTCTAGAGTTAATTTAACACAAACTTAAGGCATTGCTTCGTTGGAGTGGTTTAGATTAAAATAAGACGTTGCCTTTTACCTACTCGTACTTCAACGACCCTAAACACGAAAGGAAATGGCTATTGAGCCAGAGCGAGATAAGAACTTGGGTTGCGAGAGCACAAGCAAACTTTCCAAGAGAAAATATCTTAACTAATTAATTAATAAACTTGATGTGTATTAAGGATAAGCGTACGAGGCGGTGCGCCATTTTTAGATCGATAACTTTTTGCCTAATTGATTGGTTTTTTGTTGCAGATGTGGAGATTCGATCGCCGCGTTTTACTGGGTCCAGTTGGTTGGCGTTTCCTGCTTTACGAGGGGCATATAAACACGTCCAGTTAAGTTTGGAATTACGGCCGGAGGCCTATGATGGAATTTTTTTCCTGACGGGGGAACGGGATGATATGGCCGGGGACTTTATGGCACTGGTGCTTCATCAAGGATTTGTTGAGTTCCGGTAAGGAGAGAATTTTTATTTGGAATAAATGGGAAAAGATAGAAACGGACGATTTCGATGGAAAAAATTATAAATAGAAGTATGTAGTAAATAACGTAAAAATACAGCCAAGAAAAACTTTCCCCTTTCCAAAATATTAATTTGCCCCCCGCAACTTAACTTTCATAACCAGCAATTTATTACAGCTTATAGATGACTGGAGGACCAAGTTGTAAATAATTCACGTTTAATTTTGCACTTGCCGCGCCTTTCAATTTCTCTCTGGTCCTGGCTTTGGAAAGTTAAAAGTTAAACTCACCTCTATAGCGTCTTATCCAATTCGTACAAAACTTTCAAAACAGTCATAAAAGCATTTTCTTGTTCGCCATGTTAAAATTTGATTTATTTGTTGGTGCATTTATAATTTTTCTTATTGATTTTGACAGGATACTTACAGGACAAATCGTTTGGTCTAAAATGCTATAGGATAGGAAAATCCAGCTCAATAAATGATCCATGTAAAATTAATGGCTCTTACATCTGTGCACTTTTTGTCAAACGTATCAAAGTCGATTTGGACAAGGATGGTTGAACATACCAAAAAGTCCTCGGCAAAATCCTTCAGACGTTAACATGTGTGTCTGGGATTTATGTAAATATTTTCAGTGGCAAAAGTAAAGTATCTGTCCATAATTTTTATTGGATATTCAAATATTGGATTAGATTAGATTTTGTTACGTTTATTACGCACAAAAAACAATTTCTAAAGCACAAATTTCGCTTATTGAATCCCTGAAACCCTCCGGGATTTTTCTAAAATAATTATGATTGTCATTTAGTTCCAAGCGGTTCTAAATTTATTTTTATTACCCCATAGAATCCCTTCGAAACATTGAATATAAAGCATTCATTGCCTGAAATCGATAAGTATTCCTTTCAATTCTCCCATTCAACGGTTTTTCCTTTTACAACAGACGACGCAGATGGAAAATTAAATCCTACAACATACATCCGGCTTAATAGCTGACAATGGACGCTTTAACATAAATTATATCTCTGATGCTCTACATTATGAAGTTGTTAATTAGAAGGCTGGTTGGAAATTTGCTAAGGAAACGACTCGGAGGGGGTTTTACTAGGGCCTCATCCCAGCGCCGGTTGTTAGTTCTAATTACTAAAGTAAAGACATGGGGCCTCTAGTCTCTGCTCTCTCATAGTTTATGTTACAATTTGTTCGTTCGTCGTGCCCGTCTGGAAATGTCTGTGGACCAAAGTTTGAAATCGACGAGTCTTGTTACAATTTTCAACAACCGCACATTCTATCCCTTTGGATGAGCTTTAATTGGTTATAGGAGCGGCACCCGATGATCCAACACTAATCTGCAACAATCCAATCTTTAATTAAAGCAGATAATTCGAAACTTATATTTTACAATGGTCGAAAACTGTGTGGATTTTCTGAAAGTACCTAGTAAATTTTCCTTGGTGACATGCTCCAAACTGGCCGGGTGATTACATTGGATTCGGGCTACGCCACTGAGATTCCAATTCAATTAGGTGCAGGTCCAAATCAAAGGGGATTCTTCTCGTGGCTCTCAGGACAAAGACAAAATAATAAATGAATGGGCAAATATTTTATAGAGCAAGTGATGTAAACCTTGTCATTTCCTACGCGCTGTGATATGAAGAGGAAAAACGATGGCAGAGTGGCACATTGATCTTGACATGGCATTTTGTACGTTGTTAAGTATTATCCCTATAAATTTCCACAGCCTCAATTTATTGCTTTTGTTGTTGTGTCAGAGACCTGGCGGGTAATAAACTCAGAGGGAATGAATAATGCTTTAAACACTCTTCCAGCACACGTTTTATTTTTCAATATGGGGAAATATGCTAAGTTGACAGCGACAGGAAATTCGAACACAACCTTACTCAACTCGACAGTTTAGTTTCTATCTATTATAGTTCACAACGGAAATTAATTAGGCTATATTTGGACAAAAATTGCACATTTTATGTTTGCTATCCAAAAAATTTGCTGTACAATAATTTTCTTAAGAAGAAAGTCATGTGCTGAACATTTCAGATATTTTTAACTGTGTTTTCCTGAGGGTTCTCCTTTATTGTTAAAATACTCCTCCGCATTCCAAATATCACAATTTTTTTACCTGTCGCTGTCCAACAACCACATCACAAAACTCCCCTTTTGATTTTCATGCATATTTCATAGAAAGTGTGCGGTGTATAATAAAGAATCCTCCATGTGTGGCTGGGGTGCCAGAAGAGTGCCAGTTGGAGAGTTTAGTGCCACGAACTCAATTTACAAATCCACTCAAGTGAACCTCGACAATGTCTGACAATAGATATGAAGTGGCACTCGACGCAAAAATAAAACTTTTATATGGCTTTTAGAAGGGATTAAGATGGAGATCGATATATAGCGCAAAAGTACCTATAGAAAGAGGGGTTTTAGTGGTGGAGCTGGAGGTATTAGTCTACTTGGGAAATACGAATTAATTGCGAGTTTAAAAACAGTTTGTATATTAGATATTTTAATAAACCAAACGAAAACTTTTCGAGATTTCCAAGACTATTTATTGAAAAATGGTGACCTAATCCTAATTTACCAAAAAATGTTCGTTTTCCAATTTTCATCGTGGTTTGCCTTAAGTTTCATGATATGGAAACAAAACTGTTGTTCTTGAGCGAAATGTATGCATAATACAATTGACATTGAGTAAACATAAACATGAATGCGCCTACCAGGTAATATGAGGGTTATTAATTGGTGATAACATGCTAAAGGTCCGCAGGAGCAGCAGTTTAACAATAATGTGGCACTGGTCCAAGCAAAGCAATTCTCCATGGACTAGAACAGTGCAAACAACCCCCGTTATGTAGTTAATGATCCATAAACTATCTAATGGTCATCAGTGCACAAAACCAACTACACAACACAGCATTATCGACGCGCCGGTAATATTCAGAGGATTCATCTGCAAAAGGTTCACCGGGCGGTTGTTAATGCTCTTTTATGAACTCCAAAGGGGTCCCCCAATGTTATTTAAAATGGATTAGGCCTGAGGTAAAACTGTGCGTTGTTTTTTCGTGATGGATCAACTTTGTTTTTCTCGTGCGACAGCAAATTCAAAGGTCACCGCCTGAAATTTCACTGAACATGTTTTTCAGGAGATTAGGAATATAAGTTATTTCGTATAGAGTTATGTTAGATATAGTCACTGCTTACAGGAGGAATTACCAAGCATGAAAATCTGGAAAAAGCATGCCAGTTTCGATCTTATACACACGGAGATTTAAAGAAATAAAATTTATTTCACTGATGTTTTAAAACTAATTATATTAATTTGAGCAATTTTTTTTCTGTATACCTCAATATTTTGCTAATTTCGTTATCAAACTCATCCATCAAAAAATCTAATTATAACCCGACCGCCCAAAAACTTTAAAATTTATCCTGGTCAGCTACCGGCCACAAATCACTTCGCAACCACGTTGTTATTGTTTCTTTTCCAATTTTATTTATTTATCCCTATAGACCCTCCGCTGTTGTGGCCGCCACATACAGACACACACGTGTCGACGACGTGCTCCATAATCCTTAACCTTCCAGACCTTTACCTTACCCAAATTGGGTCGCCTGCCATGCTAAGTAAGTGCATGAGAAAGCGCCTCCTGAATTTCACTTGGGGGGCACCTGCCAGGTACGTAAACGTGTCCGCGATCAATACTATGCCATGGTATAGTCGGCGTGCTGTCTGGTGCCCCGCATTTGCTGCGTGTGTTGTAATTATTCAAAAATTTATTATGGTCTTATCGACACAACGAATCAAATGCTAGAGTGGTAGGCGACAAATCACACGGCGGTTTGTGTGATGGGATGTGAGGGAGGTGGACGGTTTATATATGCTTTTTTTCGATTTTGTGTCAGAGGGGCTAGTTTATTGTAATATATATATATATATTGTAAGGGAAGAAATCGAAATTTTTGTTTGTAAGGAAAAAATGTGTTAAGAGAGAAATTTGTTTTATTACTTATTATTATGTCAACTATAATGGATAGAAAGAAATATATTGAAAAATAGGTAACCGAATAGTCCGTTTTTAAAAGGCTCTGTAATGATTTTTATTTTATTTTTCTAATTAAAATAGCTGTTAGAATAAAATTTTTGTACTGCAATTCTACAATTATGAAATTATACAAATTCCTGCTCGCACTCAACTTTATATTTAATTTTTCCAGCCACAAGTTTGAATATTTCATAATCACTTTAATTACCTACTGTCTTATACAGCATTGTTTATGATATATAACTTTATATTCCCCAGCATCTACCTGAACAATTAACAAACATATTCATTCCGGTTTTGAATTATGGTATCATTTTATTGCGCCACCCCAGTCTCATTATTTTTGCCATCTAATTGCCAAACCACTTAATATGTCAGTGTGGAGCGCTTATTCCATTTATTTCCTTTATATATTTTTTTACTTCCTTTGCCTCCTTTTCGCTCATAATAAACGGACATTTGACACACGATTTAAAAATTAATTAGCTCTCGTTCCTTTTACATTCAACTTTTCGCTGTTTTATTTAAAAGTTAAAAACTTGTAAATTTTAACTTTTATTTATTTCAGATTCGACTGTGGATCCGGTGTAGGAGTGGTGCGCTCGGAAGAAACCGTCCTCCTCAACCAGTGGAACCACATAACCCTCTACCGACATCGCTGGGATGCCTGGTTGCAACTAAATGGGGGAAAACACGTCCAAGGTCGGAGCAAAGGTCTTTTTTCTCGGATCACATTCAGAGAGCCGCTGTTTATTGGTGGAGCGGGCAATACCACTGGTTTGGGTGACAAGTTGCCAGTGGGGAAGGGGTTGAAAGGTTGCATTAGGCATTTGGAGGTGAATGATCACGTGTACAAGTTTTCTTTGGAGCCTCAGGGCGAGGCCACGAAGGGTTTTGGAATAGGTTAGTTGAGAAAAAGTAGAATAGTTTATTAGTTACAGAAATAATTAAATTATGCGATTACCCCCATATTGCAACTTTCCACACACGAAACAAATTTAATTTATTTCAAAATTAAATTATTTATTGTCAAAATCGATACTATCCACAGCTTTATTTAATCTGATCAACGCTCTCTATCCCAGCGTATTCCCATTTTATATAATTTTATTATTATGCCTTTATAGGTTTTGTACATGTCTAGTTTAAATTTTAATAAAAGCGGATATACCTCCGCTCATATATGAAGATAATAAATCCACGAGTAAACAGTAAACCCGCACATCATATAAGGTACGTATCTACATACCTACCTCGGCCCCCACAGTTATATTGCACAGGATCTTTTTTGTTTAGTGTGAAATGAGGCAAAGGAGCAAAAGATGAAATATTATTGCAGGAATATTGAGGAACTCATATAATGTTGGCGGGAATTATATTTGAATAAATTTACATAATGACACACGTCAATATACCTGGCTTTTCCTACGCGTACACAATATTTTTATATATCACATATCACGTGGGAAGTTGAGAAAAATATAGCAGATAATTTAATGTAGAACAAGTTATTTTATGCGCAGTTGTACAAAAACATCAGTTTTGTTGCAATTATCCACACGCTATTTGGATGAAAATAAAATTATGTTGCATGATTTGACTATACGTACTTAAAAGCCAGTATTTCGTGAGGAAATTATAAAAATAAATACACGTGTATGGGAACATTTAACATGAAAAACCGACTTACAGATTTTCCACAGTTCCAAGGTTATAATATGCAACTAATTTCCAAGGAATTCTCGAGTGAATGTATGCTGAAATTTGCATTTTTAATTACAATTTTCCTTGAAAGTTTCCTGCAAACTTATGAGTGTATACTAATGAAAAATCCAAGTTGGAGCGTTTGCAAAACAAACTATTTAATTACATATTGTTGTAAAATCTGTAGATAAATATTTGACTAACAAGAACGTTGAAAGATTGTCTTTGAAACGAACTTTAGAAGGGATTTAATGAGATGTAGTGTAGGAGAGGAAATGCGTCTTTTATAAAGAAATCCATAGAATAAAGTTAGTATAAAAATAAATAAACCTTTAAGGTTTCCCATCTAACAACAGTTCATCTTTTAGCTGTTAAAAATGGTTGTTTAAATTTTGGTGGATGCGCCGGTGTTAAAATTATCATAATTTACTTATTAGGATTTTTTTTAAATGATACTTTTGAACATTTAACTTTCAAATCCAACCCATAAATTCCAGCTCTACACTTCCTTGCGGCACATACTGTTTATTCCAGTCCTTAAACAACCCCCCAAGGTTCCCATCTACTCCTCTCCATCTCCTCTCCCTAAACCAGTCGTTTACATGCTCGCTAGACTTCCAAAAAAAACCACCCTGACTTTCTGTCTATGTTCCAGAGGAATGTACAGCAGATAGATGTAGCCGAGTTCCATGCCAACACGGCGGCAAATGCCTCACCAGCGACAATTCGGCCGTATGCTTGTGTCCATTGGGATTCTCCGGTGACTTATGCGAGATTCGTGTTGACCTACAGGTGCCTTCCTTCAACGGTTCCAGCCATTTGCGATACCGTGGTCTAGCTGAGACGGCACTCACTTGGCTGGATTTGGAGATTACGTTCAAGCCGACAGCACCCGATGGCCTGATTATCTACAATGGACATCGCATGGATGGCATTGGTGATTTCATGGGACTGTATCTGAATGATGGATATGTGGAGTTTGCGTATAATTTGGGCACGGGGACTTCTGTGGCGCACAGTCGGTATAAGATCAATTTGGGGGAATGGCACCAGGTACAGTAATCGAGATTTTTTGGATTAGATGCATTAAAAAGTTGAAAAATCCATCATTAAGAAAGGCAGTATTCCTTTTAGTTTCAAAGTCACATTTTCCAGTTCGCAGTTCGCTCCAATAAACTTGGAATGCTGTTAAAGATTTAAAGCTGTGTTTTATATACGTAGTTCCGTTTGTACAGTAATTACTTTAAAAACAATCTAATCCTGTACTATCACATCTGGGGGCTATTAAAAACCCCAATAATACCGCTATCCATTTGTGCACCCTTTAAATTTCAAATAACCACGCCATAAACATTTACTATCACAATTATAATTCACACGATATAAAACTGCTTCCTCCACAAGTTTAAATTTGCTTTTAAATGCATTATTTTTGTATGTAATGTTTGCATCGCTCTTAGTTTACAAATTACAAATAAATATCACTTCTTATAAGAAAGCAAAAATGTAGGTACTTATAGGCAAGTTAAAAAATGTAAGTTACTTTTCATATTTCCTATCCTTCCATGGAATATTTCACCTTGAATATTTCGTAACATCCAACCAAACCCTTGCGATCCTTTTTCAGATACGAATATCCCGCACGGGGCGCCTAGCAATCCTAATCGTAGATAATCAGCTGCCAGTCGAAGTTCTGTCTCCAGGCGCCTTCACTCAACTCTCACTACCTCAGAATCTGTATTTGGGCGGTGTGCCCAACTTTGGCATTGTTTCACCTCAAATCAAAGTACGCACAGCTTTCATCGGATGCATACAGCGTGTCCAAATCAACGGCAAACCCATCGCCGTTCTTGCTGAGGCCTTGGGTGGCGCCAACGTCGACAATTGTCCACATCCTTGTGTGGCGCGACCTTGCGGTGAGGATGGAGAATGTGTACCGGAATTGGATTATTTTACTTGCAGGTAATACATGAGAAATTAAATTTGAATTTACCGCCATTCTTCTTGGTTGTTTTACGTCATCAAGGCGGGAATTTTGAACTAGTTACAGAGTTATTCTAAATTAATTTCCAGGTGTAAACCAGGGTATCGAGATCACCTATGTTCCCGTGGTCCTCCCTCTTTCAGGGGTACAGAAAGTTACTTGCACCTGCAGGATGCAGCGACGCTTGATAGTATGTCGGCAGATCCGTTGGATGTGAACGTAAGGTTCAAATTGTCGTCTGAGTCGGGATTATTGTTGTGGGCCTCGACGGGCGCTGGATTTTTCTCTTTGGGATTGGAACAAGGCGCTTTGGTGCTGAGGTACAATATTCCAAGTAGGGAGGAGGAAATTTGTGTTATACACAATAGTACAACCGTCCATGATGGGCTGTGGCATCGAATAAAAGCCGTAAGGTAAGTTAAGTGTTGTATATAAAGGAGAGGTGTGAAATTAAATTCATGAGTAGTTTAATACGGACCTGTTTAGATGGTGAAATATGCATGTAAGAATACAGTTTTATTTTAAAAAACGATTATAATGAACATTGTAAGATAAATTTTTTGGGGACATATACTGAATTTGAGAGATAATTAAAAGCACATTCAAGATATGAAAATAGTTTGAATATATTTGTTTTTGTTCGAGAAATACAGAACTTTGAAATTGGAAATAATTTAATCCCGGCGCATCCGCCAAAATTTAAATGAAATATTTTTTAAAGAAAATCGACACCATTTTGTACAGATTACTACGAATTTACCTGATTTAATATAGCTTTAGTCATAAAAGCAATCTACAAGATCTAAAAAAAATTTTTAAGTTACTTTTCCAAGATATTTTCTTCAATTTTTACAGTTATGAAAATTGATTAGGATTTAACGTTTCATAACTACACCATTAAAGAAAATTACAATGCAAACTCCAATAAATAATAAAAAAAACTCCTCATCGTGTTGTCCATTATCACACATGGCTAAATACCCAATTATTCTCAAGGCACAAAATCCTTTCACAGTCTCTCGCCTGAAATTATATTCCCTTTGAAACTTATTAAGGTGTTTTTTTAGCTGTCTAGCAGATGAGCATTTTTATAATGAAAACAAAAACAACGTCGTTAATCGTTAACGTCACAAAAACACTTTTTTCCTTTTGTATAATCCCGTAATAAAATAATTTGAACAAGCAAATTCAGGTAGGAAAGTCTTTGAATTATTCAGCTCGACGTTTCTGTCTTTTTTTCGTTAGTTTTTTGCGTCTCCTTTATTATTATTGATTGTACTTTGCCTTAGAGTGAGTAGGTAGGTATCCACTGCTCTACTGGAAATTAGAGCTGAGCTACGGAAGTAATTGTTTGAGAGAAAAAACTGGCTTGCGAAG
This sequence comes from Pediacus dermestoides, assembly GCA_963942485.1. NCBI lineage: Eukaryota > Metazoa > Arthropoda > Insecta > Coleoptera > Cucujidae > Pediacus > Pediacus dermestoides. The sequence continues at coordinate 15,813,897 of OZ012629.1, read as the reverse complement.
GAAGATCAAAAGACGTATAAGTGATTGTTATATTTAGGTTGAAGCTGATGATTTGTACCGTGTACTTGGTGCCACGCATTTGCAATTTGTGGAGGAGTAATTATGTTGAATTGTCGGATCAATACTAGGGGTTTACCGGTGATTACAAGGGTCGAAGGTGGTGTACAAGTTGAAATTTGGAAAGTACATCAGCGCGTTTTATTATCCAAAATTAATGGCAACTTTTTATGGTTTTATTTTCAGTTTCTTACAATAATCTCAAATTATACCTAACATGTAACAAAAAGAAAATAAGTTATTTTAAATGTCTGTTTTTCTAGGGATGGGTCCTCGGGTTTATTAATAGTGGACAATGGCCCAGCAATAACTCAACAATCCGTCGAGATCCGTCAAAAGTCTCCAAGTGCAACAATGGTCGATGAAGGCCTCTACATTGGCGGCATGCCAACAAGCACCATAAGCACACTCACCAGGTACAAAAATGGAATCAAAGGCTGCGTAGCTGATATAGTCATAAACACAGATTATCACCTACAACTTATCAATCATTCGGACATGGGGCACAACATTGGTGAATGTGAAGTTTAACCATGAGAGAGACAAGGAGAGATAAAATAAAATTTTAAACCAAAGTCAATGTATGATATAATGCTGCACACCACAAAACTAAGAAGTCAATATAAAAAAATTTATGTATTTGAGGGATGTTCTGTAGGGGTAATTAATTATAAACAGTGTGGGGCCTAAAAACAACGTAAATTAAACCAAACCAATTAAAATATCTTCACCATTGACGATGACAGTTTGTGTACTATTAAATGTGTGATTTCCAGGATTCGTAACATAATAAGGCTGATTACTATGAGCTATATTAAAGAAGGGAAATCTAAAGAGCCGACGATGTTAATTATTGTGCCTTAATGTAATGTAGCGCTTTGAGCTTTTCATTTCACAACGACCCATTATTATTAGCTTTTTCCAAAAACAAAACCACAAAACGAGAAACAAGCCATTTTTTTCCCGATGTAAAAATGGTCATAATTTTCGTCGCCGTGTCTTTAGACAGCTCCTATTTATAATAGTTTGTGTGTAAAATGTCCGTACGGGCTAGCAACCGCAGCTCCAAGCGGATCTCTAAGGATTTGTGTTAGGATTGTAGATAGTCTTGATTAAGGATGGAGCTTTTTGTATCTGTTTCATTTCTTTTGTATATTACTACATGGGAAACGAGTTTTACACAGCCACCATGCAAACACAGGGCAAACCCCACAAAATGCACATCACGAGGACACATCCACCACCCCCACACGCCCACCCCTCTAATTACCTCGTACTCATCATATCATTTTTGTAGCAATATAGTGTGTAGGTCACGCGAAATACACGAGAGTGTTTTTGGTTTGGATGGTGGTTGGTGTGGAAGTTTGTATTCTTTTTGGATCTTTTACAATTTTGCAATACAAGTAGGTACTAATCGGTCCAGTGTAAAATTCACATTGTTATATAATAATTATAAACTATTGTATATGATGAAGAGGAGATAAAACCTAATTTGTACAGGTAGTTTAATTTGTGTGTTGAATAACAAATCGCTTTTGACTTAAGCCACGTGTTTTATTTCAAATCCTTTAGATTCCAGTCAAAAATAAGAGGTGGTGTCTATAATTTCATGAAACCGAAGAGATTTTAGAGCATGGCTAGTCATTAAGTTCGCGTGTACAAAATCGATTTTTCCATGTTGTTGGTTACTGGGCAACAGTACAACACACTGAGTGGTGCAAAAACAATTCATTTTATTCGTCTTTTTGAAGTTTGAATTGTAGCCAAATTTATACAAGAAAAATTATGGAAAATCCCTCAGATATCAAGTCTAATATACAACAACCCAAATCGAAATACGATGTGGAATTACTAGAAAAGAAGTGCACGCATTTGTATTTACAAGACAAATACCTAAAGAAAATTGTAAGTATGACACTGTTTACTTTTCGACATAATAAAATGTAAAATTTTAAGCCGAAATTTGCAAGCTCTAAACATCTCCTCGTGTTGTATTTGTACAACAACCAGATAAATCACATACAAAAGTTCCCGTTTTTCCCGAATTTGCACAGTTTGTACTTGCAAAATAACGCGATTGAAGTCATAGAAAATCTGGAAAACCTGAAAAATCTAAAGAAATTATTCCTCGGCCACAATAGTATTAGCGTCTTGGAGGGTTTGGAAGTTCTGGAAAAACTCGAAGAGTTGCACATAGAAAAACAACTTCTACCAGACAATATTAATTTGTGCGTGGATCCACGTACAATTTCCGCATTAGGTGTCAGTGTTTATGAATTTCCACCAAAGTTCTCGCTTATTTTTGCCATATTCTTCTAGGAGACTTTGCAAGTGTTGGATATCTCTCACGATAAAATTGCAAACTTTTCCTATTTGATGCCTTTGAAGAATTTGGTGTTTATAAACGCCGCGTATAATGATTTGGACGACTTGAGAGAAGTTTGTCAAACAATTCGAAATTGGTTGTATTTGAAATCTGCAATCTTTAAAGGAAATGGCTTTACAAAGAAGCACAGATATCGAGAGGATGTCATCGCCAGCACTTACCGCTTAGGTTTGTAAACGAATAATTTAATTTGTATTGAGTACAAGTTTTGAATTTTTTATCCTAAACAGAGATGCTTGATGACAAACCAATAACTGAGGTAACACGCTGTTTTATTAAGCGATTCGAGGAAGAAAAACTAGTAAAAGGTTCCAAGCATTCGATTAACTTAGCCGATATTATTTCTGGTAACATGCAAGCTTTGAATGATGATAATTTCTTAACTTTACTGTATTAACTGTAGGTATTCCTAGTCACCATCCTCTTCCAATTCAAAAAGCCATATCAGCATCCATACTAAAATCACCTAGATCTCGTCTTCTCGAAAATGATCTATCAACATTCGATGAAAAAGATGCGGTTTATATTTCATGGAATGCCCGTAAGTTTCAGTTTACCCAGGAGGTTTTAGCAATTATTTTTTAATTCATTTTAGTGCCAAAAGCCAAACCTCTAGTTAGATCCAAAAGAACCAAGACAAAAAATACGAAAAAACCTAAAGCTATCATTACAACATTTCCATCAACAGCTCACAATTATCATTAACGTGTGTTTGTGTTATGAGAATGAGAAATAAAATTATATGATTAATTTGTTTAATAATGTAGAAATGTGTGAAGAATTTTGAATTAATTGCGGGAAAAAGTTCTAAGGTGACATCTATTGACTTACATTTGTAAATAAGAACAATGTTAGTACAGATTCCTATACAAAATTAGTTTTAGTTTTCTCTAACTATAGATGGCGCTAAATAAACGCAGTGGTGTATAATAAGTTGCCTAATATTATTAAAATTTCTGTTGTATAACCTGAAAATAAACATTATCGAAGAAGAAGAAATAAGTTTCGTTAAGGACATATTATAACCTAAAAACATACTCTTTATGGTGTTCTTCTTTATAATAATGGTTTAAAACGTTGAAAAGTGCTTAAATCATGGCTAACAGAACAGTAAAAGACGCCAAATCAATTCATGGAACCAACCCTCAGTATCTAGTGGAGAAAATCATCAGATCTCGCATCTACGATTCGAAATATTGGAAAGAAGAATGTTTCGCCCTTACTGCTGAACTTCTAGTCGACAAAGCAATGGAACTGAGGTTTATCGGTGGGGTTTTTGGTGGCAATATCAAACCAACCCCTTTCCTATGCCTCACTTTAAAAATGTTGCAAATCCAACCGGAAAAAGACATCGTTGTCGAGTTCATAAAAAACGAGGAATTCAAGTACGTCAGGGCTTTAGGTGCGTTTTACATGCGACTAACAGGATCATCCTTAGACTGTTATAAATATCTGGAGCCTTTGTACAACGACAACCGAAAATTACGACGACAAAACCGAACTGCTCAGTTCGAAATCGTGCACATGGACGAATTTATCGACGAGCTACTTCGTGACGAGCGTGTAAGTGTTTAGGTTTAGTCAAAGAAAATTTTCGCAATATATTAACTGTTTCGTTGTAGGTTTGCGATGTGATTCTCCCCAGAACACAAAAGCGTCACGTCCTGGAAGAAAACAATGAAATCGACGCTAAAGTTTCAGCTTTAGAGGATGATTTGGACGAGGAAATCGAAATTGAGGAAGAAACTGTTAAATATCAGTTGGAAGAGGTGCCGAAAGAAAAGGAGAAACGTGAGAGGAAACGCGAGCGAAGCAGAAGCAAAGAACGACATCGAAGTCGCAGTCGGGAGCGTCATAAGAAGGAACGAGAGCGGGAGAAGGGTCGCGAAAGGGACAAGGATAAAGATCGGGATAGAAGGGAGAAAGACAGACGGGACAAGGACAAAGATCGCAAGGAGAAAAAACGGGATGACGAGAGGAAACGCAGATGAATTATTTTATAATTTGAGCTTGTCGAAAATATTAAATAAGTTTAATTCTCAAGGTGTTTTATTATTTTTATTTTTATTGATAAACTGCTATTTTTACTCACCGGGAAAGTTATGGATATAATACAAAATTAGCTTGTAGGTGTGATTATCACAGTTTCGATTACAAGTTTTTATCACCTAAAATAACAAATCTATATACACTTGCATTAAACAATTTTTAACTATACACATGTACAAGACATCTAAAATAAGATTATTTAAAGAATAAGATAATTAAAATGTTGGTGCATTCATGTGAAACAGTTTTTCTTCACGTTTCTTAATCCAGTTTAATAATTTCTCAACTAAACTTATTGCTTTATTAGTATCGATTAGTGGTTCAAAAACAACGTAAAGCTCAATGCCTCTAGTATCCCAAGCCAAAAGCGCTTCATTTGAACTTTTCTCAAAAAGCAACCTCAACGGTCTTTTAGAACAATGCAAGCGTTGATGGGCCCTTTTATACAAATTAATCAAATATTCCTTATCGACGCAATAAGGCGGCCCTTCCAAAGGCTGATAAAACTGCGCCGTCGACTTACACTTATACAAATAATGCCTGACTTCTGAAAACCCAGATGCAAGGCAAGTTTCTAATTTGGTGTTTAAAGACACATTTATTGCTTCTAAACTGTTGTTCCTACGAAGTTTTTCTACGATGCGTTGCTTGGCTTCGCTGAGTACAAAAAATACATCACGTTCGACTGTGAGAAGGAGCAAACAAGCCTGGCAATCGTCGGATAAGTAGGAGACATGACCGTAGAGGAAACCACTGGCATCGAAGCGCGGCAGGCAAAGGGGAGTCCAGCTTTCGGAGTTTTTCAAGCTTTCAGATGCTTGGACTAGATTGAAGATTAGGTGCAGATCTGCTGGGTGCAAACAGTATTTCTTCATTCGCACCAGGGTTATCAGTTTGTTGTCGGCTAGCAAGATGGCAAATACTAAATTCTGCAGAATCAGAATTTCGTTAGTTACGTATTTCTTTAGGTTTTAAGTTAACTTACCTTTATTTTGCTGCAGGCGCTTACAATAGTCGAACTGATGGCATCTCTTACTGAAGCTGCCAAGGGTAGACACTGGACTGCTCCCAAAGTAAACGACGACTCCTTTTCCGAAAAATCCAATAAATGATCAATCAATCGCTCCACACCAGATAAAAGTCTGCGCAAATCATAATTCTGCCTTTGTTCGTATATCTTGTTCAGTCTAGTCAGTGTTAAGGTACTAGTTATTTGATTAAACACATAACTAAAACAAATTTTTATAAAATCGAACATAGAACAAAGTATAATCCTCGTACTTTAATTGTGAGATTAGCTGAGATGCACTTTCCTGGGTCTTGGAAACAGCCACAAGGATTAGTGGTTTTTTTACCAGAAAAACAAAGAGCGTATCGCCTGCATGGATACTTCTAATAGAATCGTTACTGGACTGGACAAAACTGACTAACGTCTGCATAACCCCAAACAACCACGCCAATTTATCCTCATTTCCATACCTAGAAAATGTTCTAGTATATAACAATCTCTACTCACTTCGAAATTTAACTCTACCTGGAATAAATTGGCTTTCCCGCCGGGCTCAACACAAACACATGCTTCTGTTTGGGCCAGTCGGAGTTATTCCGTGGGAAATCATCGTCGTCCTCGCTTCCACCATCGCTTTCCACCACCAGTGAACTATTAGCAGCCTCATCGAAATTGTTGCAGTTATTGTCCAGTGACGTTGGATCGTCCTGAATGTTAACCGTGCTTTTAATTTCCTCTAAACTTGAGGTCATTTGCTCAAAATTATCACAAGAGTCTGTTGCTATTAGGACACTTTCCGATGCCGCCCCCGGCTCTACTTCCAGATTTGTCGACATTGTTGATATATTTGTTTGTACTATCAATGTAATTGTGTTTAGGCCATTAAAAACTGTTACATGTAAATCATTTTGTTGGATTTTTCATTTTTTAATACTGATTCTAACCTATCAGAAGTCAAAGTTTGACATTTGAACTGACAGCTATCAGTTTGTTGGTTCTTCTTCTTCGTTTTGTTTAATTAAACAATTTTGGGTAAAGAAATACAAGTAAAAGGCGTTGGTATTTGACAATGTAGATACGTAACAATCCACGAGCTTTTCTATTATTTAGTATGGCGCAAAATACAGTAATTATCAGATAGAAGTTGAGTAGAACTTGCAGAGCTACCAATATAAATTTTAGTACTATATGATTGGTAGGCATGTTAAAATTTAAATTTCAAAATTTTTAAATTAATGATTTTGTATATTATGGCTATCTCACCTATGAAAACTAAAATATTGAGTATATATATTAGAAGTTGTTACTGGTTTTTATGCAAATATTAGTTATACGTGATTAGTATATAATAAAATAAAGTTTAATAATGTAAAAAAATGTGTATCTCGTTGTTTTTTTTGCGGTGCATTTTCAATGCCCTACGCTCAATTTCTTATTATTTTTGGGCGCAAGACAAATTTCTCCAGGACTGCTCTCTTGCCAGTCCTACAATTCTTTCTTGGGTCCATTTAATATCCAAATCCTAATTATGTGCCTAATTATCAAGAATTTAGGACATGAAGAAATTTATAGTAAAAAAAATCATGCATTAAAAATGTACACTTAAAACATCACTTTTCATCAATAATGTACTAACGAATGATATTATAAACAAAGGAATTGGATAAAATTAATGGGACAATATCACCTCGACGGTTAATTTATTTTTTATGTTGTTTTATAATATTTATGACTCTTGTAAGTATCTGATCTTTTAAATGATTTTTCTAAAATTGCAAAGGTGTAGTGAGCAAGCAAAAACATCAAACTGCATTTTTACTGTTCGTGGATTTTGCATTTATTTGGAAAATGAAAATTGTTCGATTTTTGATTTGTGTAATAGTGCTTTATATTACAGAATTAGGTAAGAAAAATAGTACCTAAACATCTATAAAAATGTGATCAAACAACATATAGGACTGAATTTAATATAAACTATTAATTAATAGGAGTACAATATACATCAAATTGTTTGATCTACCTACATCCTTAAAATAAAAATTATTTGTTTTTTTTAGATATTAATTTAAGAAAGCTCTCTTATATCACTACAAATACAAATATAAACAAATTTATACTCATCAAATTAGAGTAATAATTTCTAGTAAAGTTAGATAGAGTCTCATTTTTTAATTATCGAACTTAACGTACTAAATAATAGTAGATTTTTTATCGACAGTTTTCTATTAGTTTCTCTTACTAAGAATATATAACTAATAATAAAAAATTCCCATTTCAAGTGATGATTACCTATACTAGAATTATTTTCTAAAACATCACACTATTATTTCTATATCGCTCACCCTTTTGGTTTCAGGATAAGTAGAGACAGGGATAGTGATAGTCTGAAAATAATCCTAGTATATCTTATACACTAGAAGAGTTAATCATTTTAAATAAACAGCGTCTATAAACTATCTATTTCAGGTCTAGGTGCCAAAATGGAGACAATCACCCAACGCAACTATGAACATAGTATGTCTGCTGAAAATAATTCTAGTATAGTTACCCTAGAAAGAGTTAATCGTTTTAATAAACGGCCTTTTTAACAATCTATTTCAGGTCTAGGTGCCAAAGTGGAGACAATCACCCAACGCAACTATGAACACACCACCGCCAGCGACATCCCCAAAAACAACCTATCAAACTACATCGAGAATGTCGACTTCCTCTACTTTAACACATCGCACATCTACGACGAGTTTATCATGTTAAACAGAACCACCCCCAACAACCCCAAATTATACACCAAGTATAAACGCATCATCTTCTTAGTGCATGGCTGGAACAGCCGACGAAGCAACAACTGGTATGAAGTGGTGAAAGACGCCATCCTCGACATGCATAAGAACTACGTAGTGATCGAAGTGGAATGGTCCAAGTTTGCTAATAGTATTAACTACTTGCAAGTATCAGTAGAATCGGTTTTTGTTGGTTTGTATATAACTAGGTAATTAAGACAGTTTTACTGAAGTAAGTCAAAAATTTTTCCTGTTTCAGCAAGAGTAGTAAGCCTCTTTCTCATCGGTCAATTCCACACATCAGGATTGAAACGAGAACAAGTTATCCTGGTAGGACAATCTCTGGGTTGTCATTTGGTTGGAATGATAGCCAAAAATGTCTATGAGCTAACTGGAAAAAAATTGGAAAGGGTTATAGCTTTGGATCCTACAGGCCTCTTCCACTATTATTATCAGACAAAATTCTTATTGCTGCCTAGTGATGCTAAAATAGTGCATGTTATCCATACTAGTGGAGGTTTCTGGGGGTTTAAGTATCCATGTGGTACCATTGATTTCTTTCCGAATGGTGGAATGTGGCAGCCGTGCTCCATTAGTGATTTTCATGACTTGGCGTCGTTCCAATTGGCGAGTAAGTACCAGGAAAACATTGCCAAGAAGAGTACCTACTTTTCGAAGAGGTTGTAAACTAAATAAATTTAGTACCCATAGAGCAGCTCTATAAGTCTAAATCCCTAGACGCTACAATACTTTATCTTTGGGTTTGACGCGAAATTTTATAAGAATATTCCTGTGCTTTTTACCCCCCTCTCCAATCACGATATTATTTAGCTATTAAATTTCTTCAAGAAAATTACTTTGCTCTCTATTAATTTACCACCTCTGACCATCTTTTCCAGTCGCCTGTGACCACAGCTTCGTCATAAAATACTTCGTGGAGGCCATCATGCATCCAGGGACGATGATGGGTCAAAAGTGCGGAAGCTGGGACGATTGTCTGGCGAACAACTGCAGCAATTGCAACACGGAAGTGGATATTGCCGATTTTAAAACAAGTGCTACTGGACAGTACTATTTTTCAACCAATTCCATGACGCCGTTTGCTAAAGCCCGCCGTCATGGTATAAAAATATGCGAGAACATTAACAGGGTTTGGGAGAAGAGACTTCGTCGAACTTCTGGAGTGGATTGTAATAAAAATACGATTCCATGCAACACGTATTAATGTGTGAAATTTATATTTTGTTAAATGTTTATTACTAAATTTAAAACAATAATAAAAGCGATATAAGTAAATAATTCTTTCGTGGCATTGATGTTATATTCCTTTAACCTTGATGTTGTAGCTACTACATAAATTAAGAGGAATATCTTCAATTATCACCATATAAGAATGTAATCTGCCTTTGAATCTCTGATGTATCTTTGACATGATCATGATAGTTTTATAAACTAGATGCAATAACATTGAATTGTACTTGAGATTGGGACTAGGCAAGGCAGTAAGGTAAAAACAAGAAGCAGCAAATTTTTCCATTATTTGTTTGTCGATCGTGACAAGAAGTAGTAAACACTAAGCTAGGATGACGAAATATGGAATTATTAGTTTTGGTGTGGTTTTAGTGTTTGGAAATTTGATTACAGGTAAGATTATCTTTAAAAAAATTTAAACTGACCTAAATATTTACTGTATAAGAAAGGGCAAGTGAAAAATTGTAGCATTTGTATGTTATATTTTTAAAATTTTTAAGAATATTTCGTGATCCTGAACATAAATCGTCCTTAAAATCCACATAAATGAATGACATTTTTACTTTCTTATACGAAGTATAAGGAAGTATAGTAATCGTGATTTTTTTCGACTTCGAGATTTTGATGAATTTACACGTTTTGAGGGCCCCTGAATCCATTCTGACCATTTTCGCCATGATGTCTGTCTGTGTGTGTGTGTGTCTGTCTGTGTGTCTCTCTGTCTGTATCCACCATAACTCAAAAACGAGTTATCGGATTTGATTCAAATTGTAAATTTTGGTTGTGTAAAGCGTGAGTAATTTATGAGTAATTTTATATTTTATTCTAAATTAGTTAATTTTTAGTTGTGTTTCTGTAAAGATTGTGTGCTAAAGTTTTGTTCGTTACTTCCAGTTAATTATTAATTAATTATTTCGCGTTAACACGTATTATTATAATTTCTTTAGTAGCTAATATACTGTTAATCGTAACTTGCGTGTAATTAAATATTTCTTACTTTCAATGATTGATTTATTTTTTCAAACAGTGCTATAGTGTTGTGTAGAGAATTAACGATTCCCGCCAGAAGGGAATAAAGCAAAGGGCTTCAAGAGAAAAGGTACCTACGAAAATTTTGCAGTATAGAAATATAAAGACAATTTTTTGGATTTTGAAACAATTAAATTAATTTGCTAAAATATGATTACATATTGGCAACGACTTTAAGTACAATATTTTTCATGAACGTATTGTATAAGGAAGTCATGTGCTGGACACATCAGATATTTTCTCTTTACTTTTATAAGATAATATTAGGTATTGTTTATATCTGTAAGAATATGAAAATTATAAATTTTTTTGGGCGTATGCTCATTTCTCATAGAAATTCTATCATTCTAAATGCGATTTAAGCAAAACTTGGTTTAAACCGACATGATATATTTTAATTCCGTTTATTTTTGTCTAGTCTATTTTATCTTTTTAAAAAAATCCCAGTTCTAAATTTGTTTAAATCGACCGAATTTACTATAATTTATTTATAATATTCTCGAAATGTTTCCCAAATATTATTTTTAACAGATAAATTATTATTTAATATTTAGCTGATAATATTATTCTAGTGCAAGCAATAATCAAATAGCGATAACCCAAGTTGTTCAATTACAACACGATTTACAATATCTCGTCGAGCATTTCCATCAGAAACTCTTCACATTCCAACAAAATTAAAATTAATAGCAATATGGCCAAATCACCATCAATTTTCTTGTGGTTTCTCTTCATCCTATCAAACGCTTTAAGTAAAAAAACCATTGTGCTTTATCCCACATAGTCCACTAATTAATTATTTTGTCCCACAGGCTCTAACGCAGCGATTCAAGACCGACTCAAAAACGACTTCTTCCATATCTACAAGAACATCGCATTGGAAACCAGAGACATTCAAAATAAACCAGTAACTCCCGACAAGATAAATTTCTTTTTGTTTACCAGGGAAAACCCGAACGAGTATGTGAGATTGGATCCTGGAAAACTGGATAGGTTCCACAACAAAACCGTTAAACTAATTTTCTTGATACATGGATGGACGAATAGTAGAGAAACCCCGTGGTATGAGGATGTGAAGAATGCGTTTCTTCATAGGGACGACGAGTTTTATGTGGTACAAGTGGACTGGAAGGAGCCAGCAGACCAACTGTATACTGTGTCGTCGATAAACACCTATGACGTGGGTAAGCGCGGAATTTTGTATTTAAGACGTGACTTTAAAAAAATTCCTATTCCAGCTAAAATCATCGCCAAACTAATCGAAGATCTTCACAAGGAACAAAATATTCCCCTGAACAACATCCTCCTGGTAGGTCATTCTCTAGGTGGTCAAATTTGCGGGTTCGTTGGCAAACACATCCAGAAAAACACAGGAAAAAAACTACCAAGGATCATCGCGTTAGACCCAGCTGGACCTTTATTCTCCCAAAGACCAGACGACAAAAGGCTAAATAAAAACGACGCAGAATACGTGGAAGTTGTACACACCGATGGTGGCTCATTCGGCTTCCAAAACTCTTGCGGTACCATCGATTTTTTTGTAAATGGAGGCAGCAGTCAGCCGGGGTGCAGACAAATTGATCTTGCTGATATTACAAGCGTCTCAGAGCCATGTAAGTATTGTTGTGTAAAAAAAATTGAAAATATTTGAGGTACTTTTTTGTAGTGTGGTGTGACCACCAGCGAGCTTATGAGTATTTTTCCGAAGCAATTTTGAATCCTCAAGTTTTTGTGGCGAAAAAATGCAGCAGTTGGGCGAAGTTTAAGGATAATAAGTGTGACAAGGAGGAGGCGGCTATTGGGGATCTGAGATTGACGTTGCAGGGGAATTTTTATTTGGAAACCAACAAGGAACGGCCTTTTGCCAAGAAAACCAGCAGCAATGAAGGCGGTTTCAGTATTTTGAAGTTGTTGCAACATTGAGGAAAAAGAAGCAAATTTCGAATTTAATTTTAGGTTTTTGTACTACCTCGTCCATTTTAATGGATATTTTGATTAAATAAAACTGTATTACTAAAAATATATATTTTCTTTTGTACCAGGTTCTATCACATATTTTTTCAAATAAAAAGTTTTGATTTAATTGTTTTATTTTAATCGAGATTTTCCATTTCGTCGGAAATTAATAGCCGAGAATAAAAGTGCAAGTACATATTTTTTATAGTAGCTTGCCTACCTCGTAAGTTAGAACAAAAATCGAAATTACAGATTTCTGTAAATATTTTCAAATTGTGCTGCTCGAAAACTACAAGAAATAATAGCATAAATTAATTAGTAAATATAGCTATTTCTTAATAAGTTCAAGAAGTCATCGTCAAAATAAAACAAATCTAAAATTTTCTGCATATTTGAACCTTCACAAAAACTGATTATCATAATTACTTTAAACTCAATATTTGCATAGGTGATAAATGCTTAGATACCGAATTAATCCTACTGCAGTCGTAACCTTGAGGCTATAAGTGCTGCTGTGAGCTTACACTAATTAAAAGCCTTACCATTCGTATTAAGCTAAAAATGGAACCCAGTTTTTTCTTGGAACCATAAACGCCTTGTCGTTAGTCAAAAGTGTACATACACGAAAAACATGAACACCATCGTAAGAATCATATGTTATAGTGCCCTGTTAATTGTTGCAAGTACAGAAGTTGAACAGTGCAACAAGCCTAAAGGTCTACAACTTTATAATAGGTACTTAAATTCAATTTTCAACAAAATTTCCCCTAGGCCTCACTTCGCGGATTAAAGGTCACCTAAAAAACGGTTTCTCCCACGTCTACAAAAGCGTAACAAAAGTAGTCAGAGACGAACCAGTTCCACCCAACCAGGTCAGTTTCTTTCTGTATTCCAAAGACAAATACAATGTGACGTTGGATCCCAATGATCTCAGCGAATTTTCGCACAAAACTGCCCAAGTGGTTTTTTTGATCCATGGCTGGCGTAGCAGTAGAGAAAAACCTTGGTATGGTAAGGTAAGGAATATTTTCTTAAGCAAGAAGTACCATGTGGTGGAAGTGGACTGGAAGGAACCGGCAAGAAAGTCGTATCCTGTATCATCGTTAAACGCTTATGATGTTGGTAAGATTCTTATAAATTTTTATACAAATTTATACTATAAATTTTGGATTAATTAATTATTTTACAGCTAAAATTATCGAAAAACTCATAGAAAACCTCGTGGAATTACAGCTAATTCCATTGGAGAATATTCTCTTGGTTGGACATTCTTTAGGTGGGCAAATCTGTGGTTTAATTGGCAAAACTCTGCAAGAAAATCTAGGAAAAAAACTTCCAAGGATAATAGCATTAGACCCAGCTGGTCCATTATTTACCCAAGTTCCCTGCGAGGAAAGACTAAATAAAAACGACGCATCCTACGTGGAAGTCGTCCATACAGACGGAGGATCCTTCGGTTTTAAAGGTTCTTGTGGAACTATTGACTTTTATGTTAATGGCGGCAAGAACCAACCGGGGTGTCCTCGAGTTGACCTGCCGGATATCAGAACAATTAAATCTGCAGGTAAATAATTTTAAGGTAAATAAATTTGCTTGAAATTTGTTTTTTTTAGCTAAGTGTGACCATCGGAGAGCCTACGAATATTTCGCGGAAGCTCTTTTAGATCCTAAAAAATTTGTTGGGAAAAAATGTCAGAGCTGGGATAATTTTACGGATAATTCGTGCGGGATTGAGGAGGCAGCTATTGGAAATTTAACAATAGTGGAGGAAGGGAAGTTCTTTCTGAGGACTAACCAGGAACAACCGTATGCAACAGAGCTTACTGGAGGGGTTTTTAATAGAAGTTGAATTTTTACGAATAAGTAAAATATTTATATCGCTATTTAAATTAACTGAATAAAATTTGAGGATCTAAATTAGAGATATTGATTTACAGACGAAGTTTTATTGAAATGTCTAAAAAGGAATATTTTGGTGAAAATATTATAGTCTGAAAAACTATCACAAACATCTGCAGGACTACAAAAATATACATAAACATTAGGGTAGGTAATTCTTTTAATTAAAATTTTTGTTAAATTATAATTTCCTCTTTTGTGACTCTTAGTACTTCATACAGAAAACATTTAAAAAAATGTTCGCTTAATTAAAACAACATTATGCACTAAATCCTTCTTGAACATATGCCTACTTTTCCTACCACAGAACAACAGCAGCAGCAGCCGCAATATCTTTTCATCCATTTCCAATTGAATAGAATTTTATTTATAAACTAAAGTATGTTGTATACCTACACAAACACACATGTAGGAAGACGTATGTAAATTTCATACCCTGTTATTTACGCAATAATTGAATGGGTAATGCATTCGGAGATGAATCGTAGGTGTATGACCCTATTGTTGGTTGTGGTTGGCGAGACCTGCGCCGCGATCACACTGAAACCACAGCACACGGCTGGCCCCAGCAGGACCACCACCACTTTCCTGCTGCAATGTTTTGGTTTTGAGTTTATTCCTGCGGTGACTTTCGCGCTGTGCGCTTGGCCTGTGTTTCGGACGCATAAAACACGCAATCTTCCACCTGTTTACTATTTTGGTTAAATCGGCCCAAAATGTAGGCAAATTCGGGCTTTCCGCAGGGTATCTACTGAGTCCAAGCGAAAAATTACTTGATACTTGCTTGATTTGGTCGAAATTGCATTGAGGGGGTTGTGTGGGGAATTTTTTGAAAAAGTGCGGAGAAAATTTTGGGATTTGTTGATAAAACAAAGGAGTGTTTGTGGAGGCACTAAGCTGAGTAGTGATGTATTAGAGCATTATGTGGTTTTGTGTTTTGTTTGGAAAAAATTAATCGGACACACCGGAAGTATGCATTGCAGCACCGAGAATTATTGCAGTTGTTATAGCAGGAAGTTTCGTTTGGATTAAAGAAAGGTTAGTGAGGGTTTTCTTTATTACATCTTGTACTTCGGACTAATTGCCCAGAGTTTATTTTATGGGAATTGGTGTCTAAAATTATATTATTCAATACTTCACTATTATTATTATTATCGCAAAAACTCCAAGTACAGATTTCTATAAAATATATACAAAATATTATTTTTTGCGATTTTTCATATCATAATTCTTAGAAAAAATATCCAATTATTCGTTAAAGGACGTTTGGTTAAATATTTTTAACGTGTCTAAAATTGAAACATCCTGACATTTAAATAAAATTAAATTGAGGTCAAAAATGACTCCAAAAATATGAAATATAATGGATGGGGCAATATAATCTTTCGTGAAACTCTATAGAGGACTGTGTTTTAGAAAAAACCAATAAATTTAAGTTTTGGATTATGAATTGAAGTAGCTAATATTTTTCTTTAGTAAATTTAATACCCAAAATAAATTTTTATGGGTAATTCAAAATGACCATTGAAAATGTTTTACTGCTAGATTATTAATTTATATTAGGTAATATATTTATATTGGTAATATATATTAACTAATAGTTATTTTTACTATTCCTTTTTCTTAATAATGATATCTAAATAAATGAACTTAGAACAAATAAAAAAATAGGACATTTGAGATTTATTTTATGTAAGGGAACTAAATATTCAAATAATTTATGATGATTTTATTTCTATAGTGTAGATTTAATTCCGGATTGTCTAAATCTTAAATGACAATCAAATTTTACTGTTTTTAAAAGTACAAAGTCTTTAAAAACAAAATATGCCAACATATATTTAGTTTTTTTTCAAAAATCAGTGGCCCCAAACGAGCGATTCAAAACAGTTACATAAAATAAAATCACGATTAAAAATGATATTACCTTAGACTGAAATGGTTTTCGGCATTTTTTTAAAATTTATCGACTCTTCTTTTTGATTATCCGTTAATATTTCTGTGTATTTTCATAAGTAAACACTTTTTCCACGTCAGACTAGATAAACCAATATTGATCACTTTTGTATGAACAATTAGATAGGTAAATGAACAAAGAGACAAACAAAGCAATTATTCCAAGTTAAATTGTTAATTATAACAGTCTGTGATTGTGATTGTGTGTGGTTTTGTGTGACGGCACCAAAATTAATCTTTCAGTTTCTGTGTATTAAAATGTAACGAACGCATCCTCCCCCGAAGGAATCTAGACGACAATTATCTCTAATACAAATTACTACTATACCTACAGGTAATAAAAAATTTTTTTACAGAATTTCCAGAGAATTAACAGTACGAAATGATATTAATAATACAATGGTTGTGTATCATAAAGGGAATTAGTTCACATTGTACTGTATTGATTATCTATCTATCTATCTTATTTGCTGCACCCACATCCACAGTTCTATTTTGTAGATAATGAAACTTATTGACTCAAGCACTGGTGTGAAAATAAGTAATAAATGGGGCTGTTGTCATTTATCAATTACACGCCAAATGTATTAATAAGAAAATGATAAACAAACAATTAATTAATGTTATCGAAATGCTGGTCGTTATTTCAGAGGGGAACTAGCGTTTATGGTTTATTTTCAGTAGTTTTATTAATATATCCACGATATTGTCACATAAACTTTGACATACCAGTTTTATAACAACATGAGATGGTGCCAAATGAAAATAACTATAATAGAGAGATGTGAAAATAGACTAGTACACAACTACGAGTAGTCTACATGCGGTTTCATTTGAATTTTGGAAAAAAAAGTCTATCTTGAAATATTATCTCAACTAAAGTTTATATGGATAATCTTGAAAAAATAATTTTTGGCAAATTTCAGCATGTTCTAGAAAAATAATGTTCTTTTAGCCATACCTTTATTTCACAATTTCTCCTAATTATTTATCAGTAACTCAGATAAGCAAAGCTGACAATCATCCTCCTACTACAAACGACCTCAACTCTCATATCAAATGAATAATAATGAAGATATACCCAAAAACAGTTGATTAAGACATTATTGTATAGGTTTTATAGATGATTTATGCCCAAATTTGAGACTGTTCAGACGACAACAAGGCAGGGCTATTTTGCATACCAGTCTTGAATTTTCCCATCATTTACAACTACCATTTTGTGGGTGTTTCTATAGAGTCATAATAAGGAGTAAAATTTATGTGTAATATTTTAATAGAAATGGCTTAAGAAATGTCGTAAAAAACAGTAGGTACTTGAGAGTTTTTCAAGTATATTCAAATAATCTGCCGGTTTCTCAAATAAATTAATAAAATAGCTAATTTTATAGCAAATCTATAAGATTTAGCCACAGATAATTAGCACCCGTCCTTAAAAATTTTTCAATTGGCATTATTTCCTAATACGAAAATTGTACAAAATTTAAAAGTGTGAAAAAACTATTTTTTATAGTTCAAGTTAACTTTGCCTATTTTCCTTCCCTTTATTCATTTTTAAGAGTTTTCATAATTGAAGTGTTGAAATACACCACAGATTTGAAGTGCCAAAATGAAAAATCATACTTAAAAATAGAAGACAAATTACAGGAACGAATTTGTTACATAAAAAACCTGTATGTATTTTTTATTTAGTACAATATTGCTCCTGTTATTAAAAAAGCAATTTTGTTGAAAACTCACATAAAATATTGAATAATCTTTTAAATATTTAATCATCGATGAGACGTACTCGTAGTAAGTTCCTTAGCAATTTTTAAATTGGTTCCTTAGTTTGCAAACATGCTAATAAATCGCAGTTATTGGATCAATAAGAGTTCAATTGGTGATTGACCAAAGACTCTATTTGGTTTTCAGTCGATAGTTAACGTCTAACTTGAACTCAATTCAAATCTGAATAACTAGCTCTTAGTCGTGTTATTGACAAAAAATAATTAGAGAGAATTATAAGTAAAAAATCTCAAACCTTAATATGATTCATAAATTTCTTTAGCTTTTTACGTAGACATGTGCGTCATACTCTCTCTCTCTCTCTTTCATGTATGTACTTATCCAATCTTAAGAAAGAGTGCAACACACAATTCTACTGAAGTAATTTTGTCTTGACTTGAGTTTTTATTTTCTGAGTTCCTCTCTCTCCTTGGCATATTATTCTTCTGATGATTTTTAATGATCTATGCCCCTAATCAAGTTCCAAAACAAATTTGGTACCTTTAATTATCCGCAGCCCCAACTGAGCAAATCCCTCGTCAACTCTATGGGGCGAGTTAAACTTTTATAAGAACAATTAACCACTCGAATGACTGCTGCTCCTATTGGGGGTTGCTGGGTCATTTCCGGTTTTAATTCGTGGTGAATTTGGGTAACAACAGCACCGTCAGATGTCCTTTATCTGCACAATTTGTTTAATCAATGTCCCTTCATTACAATTCAACTTTAATTAGATTTCCCCCACACTTGCTCTTAAATCTTGTGCCGTATGTGGATGCATGGGAGTTTTTTCTTGACATAATTCATATCTATGCCAGAGCACAAAAATATCTCATGCATTAAATACGTTATGCTATTCTTTTTACCCCCTTCCCCAAGGCGCATATGCTTGGAAAACTTTCCGGAGTCAAAACAATAAATTACCTTGCGCCCATATACGTCTTCGTTGTTCTTGATCTAAAATTAAAATAACGCAGGTCGGGGGGCCACGCGGATGCTCCAACGGCCCTCCAGAGGGCAACCGACTACGATTCGTGTCCACTTTACGAACATTACTGACCGTGTGGTGATGGTGATGTACATTTATGGCGCACCCTCGTGGAGATCATCGCCATGGGGGCTGAACTCTAGGTTTATTTATTGAAGGTAGGTATATAAAGTGATTAGGGGGAATGATGATAAGACTAAAACAACGCAAGTTGTGTACGAGGAAACGTGTTGTGGTTGCCTCATGTATGCTAATTTCGCCACAATGTTAATAATAATTGTAATTGTGTGGCTTTAGTTTGTTGGGGTGATGATAGCCAAAGTAATGAAGGAAATAAACTTGTGGTGGAGAGAACGTGAAGACAAAGACGAGGGGAATTTGCTTGGTTGGAATTGTTAAACAGTTTGAGGGGAAATTTATTCCGTTGGAAGGAGTAAATTTCGTTTTGGAAGTCTTTAATGGATGCATCATAGAAATTTTGAGATGTCATAAAAACGTGCTAAAATTGGGCCTGATGATTTTTTTACTTTTTTACCTTTTTAACAACTATTTTTAAAAATTAATCAGTGTTATGTCACAATAGGTACGTAAATTTGTTTTGAAGTTCAGTTTACTAAAAACCAAAATTAAGACTCATTATTCTATTATTTATACCCATTTATCGAACACAACACACTAGTTCCGGTAACCTACTTCCGTTTAATAAATTCACCCACAATCCAGGATATTATTATGTTGACTGTACTCGCGTTATACTATAATAGCTAAGGCACATATTGATCGAGTAAAAAACGATAAATTATCATGTAGAAGACCAAAGTTAAATTGGCTGTGGAGTGGACTAAATTGATAACTTTATGCGCGATGTAAGAAAAGTGTCAGGGAATTTTTCTCTGGAAAATTCAAAGTGTATTCTGCTGTAGGTATAATAAGTGAAACTGACGGATTTCTCTTGAAATTGGTTAATTTGCAAAGAAAGCTCGATGTAGTTAAGTTTAAATAAACATAGTGAGCAATCCTTATTGGGTCGTCATGGTAACGGAGGTTATTTAGAATCGTTCACATCCAGAAGATCTAATGATTTGATTGGTTTAAGTTTAGGTTAGCTAGAAATTAACTATCGAATGAAAAACTGTCCTTTAGTTATCTAGCCTAACCAATCAAAGCTTAAATAAACAAAAAAATTACAAACGAATTTTTTATGACCTCAGTTATTTATCCAGCTTACAATTAATATTTTTCTGGTTGTTTTGGTGTGCATTTACTGATAACCGCATAGAACATAATTTTTGCATTTTTTCCTTATCAACTGCAACCAATTTATACATAAGTCTTTAAAATCAATAACTGAATTTTGAACAAAATAATAGACTACTTATTTGTAAGATTTTTTAATATCTGATGTGACTATAGTCGATAAAATCATAAAAAGTGCTTGATGAAAAATGCAAAGATAAATATTTGATGAACCCTAAAAAAGTCATAGGCGTACCAAGTTATGATCAAACACTTTTATGCAAATTAACCGTAGAAAATTACACAAAACTTATGCATACCTATACTAAACGAACTTTTCTCATTAACCATCCACCTTTTCCCACTAATAATTTATAAGTTAAACTTGCAAGAAGTTATGTTAAGTTGGCGAGTACCTATACATAGTGCACTCAGAGCACATCCAGTGTCTCTTTAATTATTATCGGTAATTATAAAACAAATCTGATAACTGGAAGTTTGGACATTTAAAAGCATTAAAGCTTCCGAAAGCTAAAACTTTCTTGGTCGAGCCGGTCGTGATTGGAGTGCGAATTGGGGATTTTATGAGGGAGGCAAACTGAAGTGGAGCCCAAGGATTTTATAACCAGTATGAAAATCAATCAAAACCGCTTGTGTAAACATTATTTGAGAAACAATTTCTTACACAACATTTAGAAAATTAAAACTTAATTAAGTATTCAAGCTTGGGACTTGAGAGAGATTGTAAAGTTTCGTAGTAGGTATATTTTAATATCCATGTCCACACGAAGTAGAAGTGCTAAAGAAAACAGCATGTGCAGGTAGATATCCATAAGGAAAAGTATTATAATTCTTATGTGTGAGGATAATAGAGTGGTGTTTTGAAAGTTACAAAGTTTCACGTGGGCCTCCACACACTAAATTGTGTGGGATGCGCATTGAGACACTCCTTAGTTAGTTCAAATATGTTGTATTTAAATGCATTTTAAAACCAGATAAAACTCTTTATACCTTAAATAATATTATCGCCTGTCCTTGTCGTGCAGTTTTGCCATCGGTACCACGTCTCTTTTTTGTTACCATTCAACAATACCACAATAACATTGAGATTTTATTTCAGAGTACTCGCTTGTTTTGTGTACATATTTATTTATTTATAAAAAAGTTTTATTTAATGGGTCAATAAAAAGCGTATGGAGCGTGAGTGTGAATATTTTATGTGCATGAAACGCCGGATGTACCTTAATACAATATGCCTCCACTACCAACGTAATTCGGAGATTTATTTTATTTATTACCTAATGGCCTAATCTTGATATGGGTTTTATAAGCTGATTTGTTTTAAGGTTTTATTAACACATTCGAGTAAATGCTCTAATGTTGATGAAGGTTTATGCAAAAGTATTTGAATAATATCGTGATTCATTATTCAAGATAAAACTGATATATAGTATAAGTATTAATTCAAGATTAAATATTTACAAAACTTTTTCAGGTATGATAGAAATGACAGAATTGGAAGTATTTGTTGAAATTAAGATAACAATTGTGCAGGGTGTTGGTCCTTATAATCTAGTAATGTTAATAATGTCTACAACTGGCTGAAACAAATTGCAGGATGTAGGCTAAGGATCAATGCAGATTGGTACAAGCGAATTCCGTGTAAAAATATTTTTTGTACATGAAAAATTGACCAAATATAGAGGAGTTTTACCTCTAACATTTTAACCTAATAATCCTTTAACTTTATGATTTCTAATCCTGAAATAATGTTTGAATATGAGTTGAAGGATGTTTTGCGAATTCACTTTTGAATTTTGTTTATTTTTACCCGAGTTTCAGTATAAATAACAAATAATAAAATAAGAAAACTTTTTATTGTGATTGACACCAAGGCATTTTTAGATTGCAGAATATTCCATATCTACAGGGTGTCTCTAAAAGGTCTGTACAAAATCCTACCACAAGTTTTTGAGGTCAAAATAATTCGTTTAAACCAAACATACCTTAGTCCAAAAGTTACAGGGCGCTAAAAATATTTTTTCAAATAATTTTTTAAGTATATCTACAGAACGGTTTAAAGTAGAGATTTGAAATTTGGTGGGTTAATAAATCTATAAAGAAGCTACATTTTGTTGGTATTAGATCCAAAATAATAATGTTCAGTGGCGTACTTATCGAAGAGGTCTCAGGGTTTTTATGAATAATTTTAGTAGGGGATTAAATTTTTTTACAAAATAATAATAATTAGGATAGATACTCTCAAGACACGTAAAAAAGGTATACTTGTTTGATTTGCATTAACTCAACTGTTTGCGAGATATTTCACTTTGAAAATTTTTTTTGCTATTAAAACGACAATTTGTGACACCCTGTAAAGTCAAAAATATTGGGTCGCTCTAATACGTCTCATTCTACGTTCAGAACTAAGCATAATTTCTATCTTATACCGTTCTATCTCGCAAACAGTTGAGTTAACGCAAGTCAAATAAGTATACCTTTTTTACGTGTCTTGAGCGTATCTATCATAATTTCTGTTATTTTGTAAAAAAAATTCAATACCCTACAAAAAATATCCAAAAAAACACTGAGTCCCCCTTATAAGTACGACACTGAACAATATTATTTTGGTTATAATACCATCACATTGTAGCTTCCTTATAGACTTATTAACCCACCAAATTTCAAGTCTCTACTTTAAATCGTTTTGTAGATATATTTAAAAAACGATTTGGAAAGATATTTTTAGCGCCCTGTAATTCAGTACAATCGAACCTTTTAGAGACACCCTGTATAAGCGTTAGCAACTTTTAATTGCTCAGCAGTTTAGTTGCGAAATACAATAAGAAACTCACATTAATAGTATTAACTGAAATAATTTTTTGTAATTTTGGCAAGTAAACTGTTGCACAAAACAAGTTACTAGTGCAATTTTAATTTTTCTGTACATCCTATATAAAAAGATTAAGCATGAATCTGTTATTTATTTAGATTAAAATTATCCCTCGACGTTTCATTAATTATCTGTCACACCATATACAATGACTTATTAAAAAGATGTACTTTTAGATAAGATTAATTATAATATGCAACCACACTTTTTATAAATTTCATATTACCTACGTTTTTTATCGCAGTACGTAATCGAAAGCTTGTTAATCGACCCATGTACCATGTACCTACTTGCAAAACGTACAAAAGGTCACAAGCTAAAGAGGGAGACTAGCGCAAACTATACCCTATACACAGGTACTGATTTATCTGCTTTTATATAATTGTGCAGTTAAGATAAGCCATAAATTAGTTGAAGTATTTATTAATGAAAGTCGAGGTAAGCCTTATTTAGTCAACATACACATTCAGCTGTAGATTTATAAGAGATTAATACTACCTGCAGTCTATGCAGTTTTGGTTTGGTATCCAATCGACGTTTACTCATTGTGCCTGCATGTATAAGGGCATAGAAAAATTTAGCTAGTTCTTAGCTTAGCAGATGTCCGGTTTTAATCCAGAACAATACAAAATCTTGCAACTTTGCTGGTGTGTTTTTTTTTTGTGTTTGCCTAAAAGCCGCATGCCAATAACATTCATCCAAATGCGGCGCGCTCGATGGATTGTCTGTGATACATCAGGAATACGGCATCATCTGCAGATTCAATCAGACTGTGATGTCTCCCCGGCGACGTTTTCCCATGCAAATCACACCAGTTTTACACAAACCCAGCTGTCTTGACTGGTTGTAACTTGTCCTGATGAACGAAAAGTAACTGATCGATTTCTTTTGTGTTTGTGTCGCTTTGGGTTGGCTGGAGGAGGACGATGGGGGATGGCTGATAATGAAGTTCTGTAGTAGTATGAGAAAACAACTCCACCATAATTGTCTGAACAGTTTGCTTTAATTTCTGCGTTTGTTCGGCGTAGACCACCCACAAACTGCAGACAGTTTTTTCCGCCGTCAACTCACCAGATGGTATCTGGTTTGATCAAATTTTAAAATCAGATCGTTTTTTGGGTTTCACGCACAAAAAAACCCCTGCTGATTATTATTTCAATTTGCAACGTAGGTACATAGTTTATTTGTTAGAATCCGGTGTGGTGATGTGCATATCAAAGTATCAAATTTCCTTACAAATAAAATCTTGAGTTACCTCTTTATATGGCTACGCAAACAATGAATGCATTTCCTGGTTTATTACCGACACAATAGCGGAAAGGTTGAAACACCATAGCATGTGAATGGTCCCTCCGCTATTGTGTACAACACGACACCCGATATCCTGCTGTTATTCCTGCTGCTTGCCACCGAACTGGGTGTCACGTGACAGACGGACACAAGTCGCCTTTTGCTGTTGGCTCTTGGCTCTATTTGGGCTTGGTCTCTTGGGCAACTTATCGGAAACGTAAGAAACGATAAGAACCACGACGTGCATTCAGGAATCACCTTGGCTCGCAAACCAGATTGTATTTTATGGCAGAATAAAGCAAAAAAATAAGTTGTATTGAATAGTTTTTGAGAAAAAGTAAATAACTCGAGGGGTAAATTGGGATTTCTATTATGCATCCATAAACTCTTGCGGCTCTAATTTATTTAAAGTAAAGTTTCTGATCGTGCTTTGTATATCTAAAATGTTACATAATAGTCGTAACAATAATACACAAGTAGAAATTGTGTTATATTGTATAGAAGTGAAGTAAAGATAAGTTGAGACAAAGCAGCTTATTTGGCGTTAGCAATCCATCAGTGTGTGTATAAGTTAATTAAGCTATGTTAGAACATAGATAATATAATTAAATTCCACACAAAGTGGCAAGGCATTTTCCGTAACTTGGGGACATATTTCAGTTCGCATCATTTCTAACATGATTAATTACTGCAGGAAAGACATTTTTTTAAAGGAGGATTTTCATGGGAATGAGGAATTTTCTTTGAATGAAGGTTATGTTAGGTTAGATTTTATGCTGTGCTTTAGTAACATGACGCACAAAACTGCACATCGAAAGATCTGCTCTTAAACGAAATAAAATTTATTTACCTGAAAACAACAACTTTTTTATATGTACACAAATTTTTCCTGGTTAAAATTTATAAATATATTTCTGTCAAGAATAGTTTCTTAAATGAATAATGTATTATCTTCAATTAACACATATGTTCTTGTGGCAAAAACACAATTTTAAGTTTGAAGTTACGAAGACAATGCATACTGAGAAATGCCGGGTGTAAAAGTGCAAAAGGACAGCCCGGGTGTATAACGAGACATTGAAATGCATGTCCAGTAGTTGAAAGAGAGTGGGACCTTCAAAGAATCTGCAATTTAGAACAAACTGATGTCTGGGTTTACAGGATCGGAGTAGGAAAAAAAACGGATTAGTATTTTTAATAGATTATAAAATATATTATACTAGCCCGGAGATTATTCCAAATTATGCATACTAAACACGTTTTTTCTTGCGCTAATATAATCATCAACACTGAAGATTAAACAATGGTACACTTATAAACTAGTTTTAAATGTCTACATTTAATAAATTTGACATAATTAGCATATAAAAACGATATCGTCTAATGGATACCTACTTTAGAATCAAAACCAGTTAACATAATATTAAATTGCTTTTTAGTTTTATTCTTATGCCGTAATTTAAAAATTGATTACTTAGTTCGAATCGCATTATAAAATTTTGCACGTTGCCGAAAAAAGAAAAAAACTTCGGTCCAGTCCACGGCCCGTCTCTGTCCCCGAACTTCCTGTCCCAAATTATCATATCAGTTGACCGATCTATAATCTATATACAGATGATATCTGCTACGGGATGCCATAAATATCAACAACAGCATCTCCACGAAAGGAACGAAGAAAAAAATGTTGCAACTCGCATAAAGTTTATGTTTGCATTAAATGGAAAAAATCATTCCCCGATTGTATTTGGGCGGCAGTTATGTTGTTATGGTTAATTTAATTTGACGATTCCATTCCTTTCGTATAGGATTTTATGGTAAACTAACAGTGTTCTTTTTGTTTTTGGAGCTCGTCTCCACAGGTATAAATCTATCGGCGCGCTGTAACATGGCCATATGCCATGAACATGTTAGTTTTTTGCTTTCTACACCACACATATGAATTATAGATTATGTATTGTATTCAGAGGAAAATTTATTTTATTTGTGTCGAACGGCAGCTAAATTGAATTAAAACGATATTTATTACGGTGGTTTGCAGATCGACGATTTACAATCAGGCACCGTAAATTGACTTTGCGAAGTAGGAGAGAGGAGATTATCGTATCATTATTGCCACTAGGAGGGGGAGGTTGGGATTAAAATTGTTTATCAATATCTCTGCACCTTTAGAAATTCGAGCTTTTAAAATTGTAAAAAAAAATTTGAAAATTTGAGCTGAAAGTTTGGAACATTGGAACCAGACAAAATATCAGGTATTTATACAAAATTTTGTACATATCAGATATACAAAATCCTACCACAAGTTTTTGGGCTCAAAATAATTCGTTTAAACCAAACATACCTTAGTCCTAAAGTTCTTCCTTACAGGGCGCTAAAAATATTTTTCCAAATAATTTTTTGCGTAGGTATATCTACAGAACGGTTTAAAGTAGAGATTTGAAATTTGGTGGGTTAATAAGTATATAACGAAGCTACAATTTGTTGGTATTAGAACCAAAATAATATTGTTCAGTGGCGTACTTATCGAAGAGGTCTCAGGGTTTTTTTGAATAATTTTTGTAGAAACGTCTAGAAAAAAATTCCTAAAGAAGTATTTTGATTTTTGCTTATATTACTGAGATTCTTACTATGGATTTTAGTTCATTCAAAAGCAATGAAACATCGATCGTTCCTATATTACAGCCTACACATCGCTGTTCCTTAATGTTTTCTTCGGTACACCCACTCAAAAATAAATTGCTTGATTTTCAAACTTAAAGACAGCATTTGACCTACAAATTTTTTAAATAACTTCCTAATCCTAATCATCATAAAAGTCTTAAAAGCGTAACAAATTTTGTTCTAGAATAGTTGGTAAAAAACCGACGATCTACTATCAAAACATTTTTGTTGTTCAACAAAAACCATTATAGTGAAATGAATGAAATTTCAAGGCATATTTTTCCTCGCTTAAACTAGTTTACGACACATATGTTTCGGAAACACATAAAACATATGTTTTGTCACTCCCCGAAAAGAAATTTAAATTCTCGTAAAGTCGTAGGAAGGCATTTTTAAAGCAAAGTTTTCAGATTCCTGCATACTCAATAATAGAATACCCAACTGAGTCTGTAGCCTATAATTCTTCCAACGCAAAACATATAAATATAATTTAAGATCACTAATAGAATATAAGACATAAACAGATAGTTATACTGTTAATTAAAAAACAATTCAGATAAAAGAAAACCTACACGAGCTACGATTTTATTGTAGCCTAACACACTTCTTCCATGATAATATAGAAAATATGATTTTTAGGTTTAGCTTAATTTCCGCGTGTGTTTTTTATTGTACATCATGTTAAATTACATACAAGAAGAAAATGACTAACGAGGATACGAGGTAACTTGTAAGTGGGTACCTACAAGCAAAGAGTCGTCATATGTGGGCTGGCTAGTTTTAGTTTAGTGGGTTGCAAGTACAGTTTATTACATTACAGTCAGTCTGCTACTTTTATTTTCAATAATATTGAATGAAATGTGTTAGGAGGGGATTTACAGAAATGAAAATAATTCAGAGTTTTTATTGGGGCCAGTTAAATACTAATAAGGTGGCGTTTTGTGAAAAATTATGGGTTTTTTTCTGTAGCATTTTGAAAAAATTTCAGGACTATAATCAAAACAATTAAATTTCCTTACAGGATATTTTTGCCTCAGTTTAACATTTTTAAATTAAATTTCTTAAACTAGTGAATGATTATTTTTGAGTATTCCTGCAGCGCACTTCCTCTTCGGTGACTCGATTTCCGCGCACATTTCCATACACGCTCCTTGTCCTAACTTTTAATATTGTTTCCGTTTCCGATGTTGAAATAGTGAAATCCACTCCATGTGTAGTTTGGCATCATAAATCAACCCGCGGAGTTCTTTGGTTGTTGCCCCGAAAGAGTCTAAAAGCATACATATTCAAGACGACCACCATCAACAACCTACTCCAGTTTATTAAACCATTCTTCACCACTTCCAAAAGTGTAGACTACGTTTTTTGAATAACCAAATGCGCTGCTTTTTAGGCAAATATATCGGCAAAATGCAGACACATAAAACACGAAACTCAATTATTTATCTTGGTATAGTGCGGTGTACTAGAGAAAAGTTTCTTCAAATTAATTTAACATAGAACGTCTTTATGGAAATGAGCAAATGAATTTCCGGGAGCTTCTGTCTGGCGCAGCGAATATTTTTTTGGAAGTTTATACTGGACGATAAAACTACCATAGTGTAGGAGAAGTGTTTGAATTTTATGGACTCGTCCACGCTTTTTTATGCTTTTTAGAGTGTTGTTACCACCAGCACTTCCTTGAGGTGTTTGTTTTATAACCGAAGGAGGTGGGCAATAATTCAAATTTGCGAAAAGCTCGTCGCGTTTTTGATGTCGCGCGCTATAGATATATATATATATACAGTTTTATTCCAGGTAAAAACGTTGCAGTTTCCGGGTATGTAACATGAAAAATTACTTGTGCTGGTTGTGCAGAGCGAACGCGTGCCAAGATTTATGTCAACGACAAAACAGAACAACAAAGCGCCCAAAGCAGTAAGAGGGTTTATTTTGTCAAAAATAAAGTGTACAAACTTGACGGTTTATTTATGGGGCGAATTGAATGATGTGCTACGATGGAAGACAAACGGAATATTAAATTTCATATAGAATTGAAAGCTAGTGTGGGGGCGCAGCGTAAGATCAGCACAGAATTATTTGTTTTTTGTAATTTAACCAAACAAAACACAAAATGAGTAAGTTGTCGAATGTCGAAACTTATCAATGTTTAGCAAAATCGTCAATAAAATTATGGTCTGGTTAGATTTAATTACCGAGCACTAGCAGGTGTTACCTGTATTATTATCTAAACATGATAACATGTGGGTGAAGCAGTTCTGTGTTATGTAAATTTCATTTTTTGTCTTTTTGTATATTCAACATAAAAAACCTTGAAAGTTGCCTGGTTGTGAAAGACGAAATTCGACGAAAACTCCACACATTAGGCGCGGAATTTCTCGTGCATCCTTCAACTTAAAAACATATATATTCATATACCTACTTAACTTATTATTATTAAAAAACAATCAATTTTTCTTGTCCCTTAATTTTATATAAAACTAACATTCTAAATATTAGAATTAAAATAATAAATTCATCAGCGATAGCCGAAAAAGTTACACAATACAACAAATAGTATTATTTAAAGATGGTAAACAAGTCCTAGCAAGGAGGAATCGGTAAGGTCCTGCCGTAGCAACTTCTCATCCAGCCGTCCCAAGCTCGAAAGCCAAGTTCGCTTTCCACTTTTCTTGCACAGATGGAATCGTCGCTTATGTCTTCATTAAGTAGATCTAAACAAATAGAGAAAATAAATAGGAGTAGTACTTATAAATAAATCCAAATATGAAAATTGCAGGAAAATGTTGGTTTTGTCAGCGAAAGCCTCAATAACTATTTTCTAACGTAATTCACAAATTTATGACTTGAATTACATAAGGCGAGAAACAACAAAAAACTTCTAACTTTCCACATTTCCCGAAACTAAAATAGTGTAGATACCAAAAAACTTTTCCCACTTGACGATAATTCATGAAACTCGCCAAGCTGCAAATATTATTAGGTACCCACCTTCACATTTCATGTTACATTTGCCACCTTTTCGGCCCGACGTGCACCAGTCCTTGTTCCGTATCTGAAGAATAAACAATAAAATAAAATCGAATAAACCTGTCAGGGATATGAAAGAAAATTGGAAATCAATTATGTAGTGTGTGTATATGTACCCACCTGAAATAAGCCGAGTCCTTTGCTGCCGTTGGCTTTATTGACTTGCTTGGATGTGTCCTTGCCGCTCTCGCTTTCCACCAGACATACCCCTGTGAAATTGAAAGGAAAAATATGTTTTATTTTTTTGTGGGATATTGAAAACTGCCAGTAAATATTTGAGTGAATATCAATTTTTCCGAGTAAACACTAGTTTATGTTGAAGGGTGTACAAAAGGAAAATGTTTGTCAATAACTTGATTAATTTCCTTGGAAACTTACTCTGAGGTGTATTGCCAGTAAAAGTTTTTATTTTCAATGTAAAAGGAACAATTTGTTCGTGTTTTCTTCCCAAATCTACGTTTTGTTATTATACAAGTTTGTTTTATTTTTTTTTTCCTTGGAAAACATAATAAAAGTGTAGTAAATGCTCCATAAACTTTCTATCTTATTAAACCTATAAAACAATTGGTTATTAATTTATTTTATGGCAGCTTATTGACGCTGTATTAAATGAAAATTGATTTAAATACAGTCAAAATTAAAATGTAAACTAAACTACCAAACAGTTGCTGATTATTTGAACTTTTTCGCATAAAATAATAAAATAGGCAAGTATAGAGTCAGGTCGCCAAACCATAGACGATGTAGCGATATTGAAAGTGGAGAATGGGTGAACATTTTCATTATACGAACCCTAACAAATAAATGTTCGGACAAAAGTAAATTTGATTTTCTTTTTTCCATACGCGTACAAGTTATCTAAATTAACTTCCATAACGTTGATGGTTTTTTCTGTTATAATGCCAACATTTGGTTATATAAAAATGTAAATTTAGTAAAAATCCGCTCGGCGGTTCCAAAACTGTGGCACTTTAACCCAGCAGGATGGGAAAATTGTAGAAACAAAGAATTATTTTCAAAACGTTGGATCTAGTAGTCGGATTTTGATGAAATTTACTTTATTGCAAAGCTGGATGTTGGTTTTATGTACAAAAAAATTCCCAAGTCTTTATTTGGTGATTTTAGACAAATTTCGTATAATTTCCTAACGACTGTTTTTAAAAAATCGCAGTTTTCGCGCTCGGTGAAAACGACATAAAGGTGCTTCCATGGCTCTCATCCAGTCCGGACTTAAATGTCATTGAAACTCTAGAGCCAGTTCTGTTTTTGACGTCAGGATAAACTGCAATCCGCTCTCTACAATTAGTTGCGTGTCGGAAAAAAATTTTTTCATGTTTTTTACGTTATTAGGCAATTAATTGGTATGATTTCGTACTTTATGTAACCTTCATATAACATTATTAATTATTTTTAGGAAAATGATTAATTTTGTTTAACTTGAATTTTGCACTGGCTAATTATTATATTTTATAAATAATAATCGTTATCTTTATGCGCAATTTTAAACTGCCAATATTTTGCGGTTTTTGTTTTTAAAAGCTCAAGCTCATTCTTCAAATTTGCTTTTTTTTCATCAATCTTCAGCTTAATGACTAGATAAAAAAATAAAATTAAAAAAATCACTTACAGTGTCCTATAAAAGACCTAGGAAACCCATTATTCATCAACTCTCTAGCTAAACCACACCTGGTATAAACTTTTCCCTCAACACTTTGGCCCAAGTAACACACTAATAACACGAAAAACACCACACTATATCCTGCTATTTTCTTCATTATTTACCTATCGTATCGAAACTGCAATCTCACCACGGAAGTCACAATGATATACTCGTTTACAAACCGTAATTTTAACGATTGTTGTTGTTGTCAGCGATTGAATAAATATTAAGTATGCATAAGATGTACTGCTATCACAATCACACCTTATCGAAGAGCATCCAATGGATTATGTACCTATAAACCATAACGTGTTTATTTTGTACGAATGAAACTAGCCTTGACTTGTGATACGCGGATAGATAGATGCCACAACTACCTAAACCGAACTTTATTATAATTTTATTTATGTGATTTGAACCTTGACTTTTCCGCAATTTTATGATGTTCAGTATTCACTGATAATAGGAAATACTGAGAACTGTTTGTGATTTATTATTTTGCGTTGTATAGTAATTTTGGGAATCTTCAGAAATATTGGGGGACCAAAAAACTGATTAAACTAAATTTCATATCTTGATGAAATATTTTCTACACTAGTTCACTTTTCTCTTATTTTCCCCCAGCAGCGGTTTGTACTTGGCGCGGTAATAAAGACCCAAAATTAATTAATTAATTAATTGTAAATAATGGAAGCGTCTTTCCTCGACTGTACTGTTCCTGCTTTCGTTACAAAATCACAAGTTTCCTAATAATAATTAATTTTCTCGTCCGTCTTCCTGCTTAATTCATTAATTGCCTTTTTTTTTATGTCAAGGCGGAATAACTCCAGATGCAGTTTAGTGATTTATTATCTTGTTGGTTGTGCGGGTTTCTACATTTAGTAAATTCTACGTATGACAATACATCGAGGCGACGTCGTAAAAAGTACCTAAATAGATAATAATCAAACAAAATATGCGTATGTAATTTATGTGAATTCCAGGCATTTTGCTTAATATAACTAAATTTCAACGTCGTCTCAGTCTTACAATTACTTACGTCGAATCGACGTCTTTTCTACGTAAATTTTACCTAAATAGGATAAATTCCGGTTCTGTGACTAAATTTTATACAAATAATTTAGGCAGTTTTGACAGTGAAATATTTGCGGGATAATTTTATAAAAATTTCACTTTTTACGTAAAAAAAACTAAAAAGTCCAAGTACCTAAATTCATCCCCCATAATTTAGGGAGGGTAAACGTGCAATTGAGATTAAAAACCTTTAGAGCTTGTTTGATACAGATTTAAAATCGCAACATCGACAATATAAGAAAAATTCTCTTAACCAAACTCGTTTAAATAAAGCTGCTCTCATCAATTTTTTTACTCTAAATTAACTTGTTGCTAATTTATTAAATTTATTCCTCGCCAACTCGCTCTAACTAATGTCTTCATTGTTGAGTTTTTCCCTGTATATTGCATCAAAATTAACCACCAAACAAAAATAATTATACATATGTATAGAAAAATCACCCTAACGAGAACCGCGCCAGTTGAAAAAAAAAACCAAAAACCAGTATTATTTGCTGTTCTCTTGCATAAATGAATTTCATCCGAGCCGCGCTCGGACAATGAATGAATATTTATTGTCCATTTATCCACAACGAGAACGAGAACGAATCCATTGTGCTTTGGAACCAACAGAAAAAAAAACATGGATACTAAAAACTATTAAAAAACATAGAATTTGAATAATAGTGAAATGGACGTGGGTGCCCACGTGATTCTTGTTAGTCGTCATGCCCTTTTGTTCCATTCTGGTCTTAAACGATTTGAGACAAGCGCGACTTGTCTGCAATGCAGCAGCAAAGACGGACATTATAAATTGTGATCATGTGCTAAACTGGGAACTCTCAATGCCGATGTCGTTGTCGATATATACAAAAACTCATCTTACTGCTCTTTGGTTTTGTCTCACTGATGGCAACAAAACTTGTATGTATAAAAATTTTCATGCAACGACTTCAATTTTATTAAGCGATACTGTGAAAACACCAGAGTAAATCTAGTAAACTTTTAGCTTAGCACAATTAAAAATCGTTTCGTAATCCGGTAGATAAAGCGGCCCAAGCAACGAACCGTGTGGTACTTCCAAAAATACTGTACCTGATATTAAGTTCAGCTGACGTAACTAAATTACATTTACGATATTACTCGTAAACACAACTTCCTCATAATTATAATTGCACCACAAGTTCACTTAATAATTAAACTAATTGCAAGATAAAGTAAACTCAAACTACAAGTTCTTGTTATTAATGCTTGAGAAGACCATAAGTGAAATTATTGGCTCATAATTAAAATTTAGCTCACAGACTTTCATGGCCGCGCAATGTTGGATGCTGTATAACAACCAAAGCTTCAATGGATAACCTAATAAGGTACTAGCATCCAACCGATCACTTCTTTTATGGCCAATACAACAACGGATTTATGCAGTTTTATTATTTAGCCTTATCAAATCTGCCATCAGCAAAACATACGTTATTTTCTGCAGTTTATACGTTGCATTTCCGATAACTGTGGACACCTGTTCAAGAAATAATATGAGATTTTAGAAGAATTGAAGTTGTATTGTTGTTGCAGAATGTGGTGGTTGTGGTTGTCTTTGGTGTGGTGGTGTGGGGCTGCAGCTATACCGTCACCAGCTCAGGACATGTGGAAGTGCCCAGAGATAGCTGAACATCCGGTGGTGGAGTGCAGCTGCGACATGCCGCATACCCTGAGGTGCACCGGGGATAAGTCCGCCATGCAAATTATAGGTAAATTAAGATATTAGTTTTTTGAATCATCACCTAAGTAACTGTACCTAATTGCAAAAAGTTAAAATAGGAAAAAATACTTCTCTCAGGTTTTCTCACAAATTTTCCTATATTTTTCTTCTAGGGCGTACTCTCCGGTCCCTCGACGCCGCCTCCGTGTCCCTTTTAGACTGCACCGTACAAAACGTAAGCGTAATTTCCGGGCCTCTACTCGAAGGCGTCGCTCTCCATGGCCTGGTGGTGTCTTCGGGAGAACTGAAGGACATCGACCAGAAAGCCTTCCAAGGACTAGCCTCACCATTACAGGCACTTGGATTGCCTAATAACCAATTAGTAGCCGTGCCAACTGAAGCCCTCAAGTCATTGCCCGAGTTAGATAGATTGGATTTATCTGGGAATAAAATGAAGATTTTGGATGGAGGATCGTTCAAGGTGAGACTATTTCGGAAGAAACACGTTTTCACTCATGACTGTTTTGTTTTCTTTCTTCGCAGGGGCTTCGCAATTTGTCCTTCATCGATGTAAGCGATAACACCCTGCTGAAAATCTCCCCCAACACTTTTGATAACCTCCCTCAACTTCGCATCCTTCGTCTTCGAGCCAACCGCCTGACGATCCCCACCATAAATAAACTAAACCCGCTTCCAACAATTGAAGATTTGGACATATCCGAAAACGCTCTGATTGGTCCACTAGGTCCCAAAACATTCCCGAAAATGTTTTCACTGAAAGACTTACAATTAGCCCACAACAGTCTAAGCAGCATCAAAATGGGTGCATTGGAAGGTTTGCAGAATCTTACATCGCTTCGTTTACAACACAACCAAATAGACGTGATTGAAGACCATGCTTTTAGTAGTCTTCCGGAGTTAGTTTGCTTGGATTTGGCGCATAATAGAATCGTAGCGGTTTCCGGTGCGTCTCTAGCGCACTTAAATCAGTTAAGCGAGCTGGATCTGAGGCATAATTTTCTGAGAGCGTTAACAGCAGATTTGGTTCTTCCTTTGAAGAATTTGAAGAATCTCAAACTGGACGACAATGATATTTCTATTGTAGCCAGCGATGCGCTTAAAAGTTCGACGATTTTGAAACATTTGACTTTATCGGAAAATCCGTTGAATTGCGACTGTAGTTTAAGCGAATTTGCGTCGTGGTTGTTGAATTCTAGTCTAAGTAAGGAAGATAAGGGGACTGCAGTTTGTACTACACCGCCGTCTTTGGAAAACGGTCTACTAGTCGAGGTGCCCTTGGACAGTTTGTTATGCGGAGAAGACGAACAAGAAGGCTTGTTAGCGCCCTTGTCTACGCCATATAAAGCTCGGATAAACCTCAAGGAGTTTCAGTATGATGGTACGACCATCAAGCTTCAGTGGACAGTGGAAGATGAGAGCTTCCCATATACTTGCGATGCAATTTTCGTTTATGAAGAAGAGGGACCTAATGAGGTTCTAGTCGAGTCCAATCCGTTAAAATGCAATTCCACCGAGCTTTCTGATCCAAGACTCCTAAATGTTACGGTGCCAAGTGCCATACAGTTGCAACCAAGACATCGATATCGGTACTGTGTTGTTCTGTTTGAATCAGGACAAGGCTCCGATGATGTATCATTGATCCTAGGATGCTCCGATGTGATTCCGTTGGTTTCCAATACAGCTCGGTTGGATTACTCTTTAAAACTTCCAAAGGTCATTGCTATCCAAGCTAACCTATCAACTTCTGGAAGTCTTTCCATCGATGTTAATATTTATCCTTCAAGCAAATGCGAGCTGAACGTGGCGATATTAGAACAAAGCGCTTTGTTATCCCAGAGAAAAATCAACTGTTCTAATCCGAGCTACACTTTTATAGGATTGAACTCCCAAGGGCCTTACCGAGTTTGTGCAAACGTAATCCGGCCGGGGCCCGCTTTGGACCAAGGAGTGAAACCTCGTTGTGTATCGGTTTTCAAACGCGAAACTCGTGCAGGTTTCACGACTTTAGACGTGGCCTTCGTATCGATTTTCCTGGTTTTGTGTCTGATGGTTGTGGCGATGATTTGGGGTGTGCGGAAGATTTTACTAAGGCCGAAAATACAGACGCATCAGTGTTTTTTGCCGCCTGAATGTGAGGAACAGCAGCACAGTCGGTATGTTAAGTTGCAGGCCACGACGAAATTATAGGATAGGAAATATTGTGATTTTTGTACTTTTTTGAAATTGTAACAGTGTGCCATATTGGAAGCGGAGGAAAAAGTGCAAATGTTGTTTGTTTGTTTGTAGAGTTGTTGCATACATTTAATATTAACCAAATTTTGTTAATTAATATTGTCTTGTACATATATGCCCTAATTTTAGAAAAAATCTACACAAAAGAAAATTATTTATTATTGGTGCTACTTTTTTGTACTTACTACTACTTAAATATAAGGCAAATTAATATTTTAAAGCAAAATATTCCGTTTTTTTTTTGTACTTAAAAAATTTAAAAACTTTTTGTCCTAGAAATTTTTATGATATATAAAAACGGGGTATTTTGCCTCAAAAATCAATAATTTTTTTTAAGTGTATTTAAGTAGTAACTAGGTTTAAAAACTTGTATATAAGTATATTTTTGTTTACAATTTAACCCAATTAATTGTTGTATTATTATATTGCTATTGTTTTATTATTAACAGAACTGATTGTACAATGTAATGTATAGTAAAGCTAATTTAAGGCTTTTCGACGTTTTGTATACAGCGCACGTAGATTGTACTGTAAAGAAAACTATAATTTAGTCTAGTTTTTCTGTTTTTCAAATTGGAATTCTCATACGAATCTGAAATTTGCATTAAAATTCTTCGTACTTGTTGTCCCAAAATTCCCAGTAAGCGTAATGAATTTGAAACATAGAAAAGGTAGTCTATACAAAACTTTTATAAGCCACGCTGTATATACACAACAATTTTATATGTTTAATTTGTTATACAGTACTGTTAATTTTTCGCGTACTTAACGCCTTGCAAATGAGATAAATGAAGAGACAAATAAATAAATAAATTGTATCTATGAAAAGCGCTTTATATACTTGTGTTTTTCATTTTACTTCCACTGCCGCATCATCCTTTAAATCAGACTCTTCGCATCTGGTGATAAATTTGAGGCCACAGGAAATGGGTCCAGATTACAGAGACGCAGAGGAAATTTTGCCATTTATTTTATTGTTTAGTTAGTGAAGCAACTAAGATAGTATGTGGGAAATTTTCAGTTTGTGTTGGTTATTCCTAAGTCAAACTACCGCGCACTTTTACAAAAATAACATAACAGGTAAGTGCTTTAGCTTCTTCTAGCCCTTCAGCAGAAATTTCCCTCGTTTTTCTAGATTTCTCCAAATGCACCGTTTACTACTCGCGCTATGGCACTACGTACAAAGACTTCTTCAATATACAGGCCCCCGACGCGCCCTCCCCCAACGACACGCTGCTTTTGGATTTTCATTTTTCTGTTTTGACGGCCAGTGATGCCCATATACTGTTAGCACCGTCCATTTCAGCTGAAAACCAGGACCCAGTGTATGAGATTGTTATCGGGGCTGGGGGCAACACTTTTTGCGATATTCGGAGGCAAGCCAAGTCAGCGGTGAAGGCGTCGGTGAGAATCAAGGGGTTGTTGTCGGCTGTTGATATTAAGTCGTTTTGGTTGCATATTGCTAAAGGTAAAAAGGATTTGAATTACCTACAGTTTTTTGTAAACAAATCGTATAATTTACCAGCTTGGTAATGAAATTTTGGCAGTTTTTTGGGGTGTTAGGGGCTAAAAATATTTAAAATGAAATTTTGGCATGAATAATTTTTCTATGAAAATAAATTCTGCTCTTT
This sequence comes from Pediacus dermestoides, assembly GCA_963942485.1. Taxonomy (NCBI): domain Eukaryota; kingdom Metazoa; phylum Arthropoda; class Insecta; order Coleoptera; family Cucujidae; genus Pediacus; species Pediacus dermestoides. Next base: position 15,775,358 of record OZ012629.1, on the reverse strand, counting down.
TTTTTAAGATATCACTTTTTGAGAAAATTTGATACTTTTCTGAGTTTTGGCCCAACTTTAGTCCCAAATTTTTTGGGTGCTAACTCTTCTAAATTACTTACTTAACTGAAATCTGTTCACTATTTTTAACTGTTTTTGTCATAAAATAATCTTGACTTGTATCCAGATGGACTAATCGAAGTAGGACAAGAAGGCGAAGAACTCGCTTTCATTTCTTGGACGGATCCAGATCCTCTTCCCCTAAACGTCTTTAGCTTTAGTACATGGCGTGGTATCGAAGCGAAGTGGTTCTTCAACTGTGCACGAGATGAGCCTACTGAGGTTTGTAAGCAGAGCAAAGTACTCAAAAAGTATTCCACTTTTTCTATTTCTGCAGCAAGTTGAGCGAAATCTAACGCATTTGGAACAGTTACGCAAGGACATGTTGTACATGTATGATCCTTACGTTAGGCCAGTGATGAACTTATCGACTTTGACGGAAGTGTCTGTGGTGATAAGTACTAATAGGTTCTTACTGGTGAGTACTAAGTTCTTGTAGTACCAACACAAGTGGCACTTACCTGAAGACATTTTTAGGGTTTTTAAGAATATTATATCGAAAAAGAGACAATTTGGGACTTTTTCTATTCTTTAAAATTGGTTTAGAAACGTAAAAAAATTCATTAGACAGCTGGTGATTATTTCCAAAATAAAACCATCATTCAGCTTTGCAACAGAGTTAATTTTTTTTTTGTTAAAAAAATCGTACAATAAATTCAAAATACTCTTTTAAATTAGGTTAGATTTGAGTACGAAAGTCATGTGCTGGCTACATCAGATATTTCATTTTAGGATGAAAAAACTTCCATTATAGAAGTAGGCGGTGTTTTAAAACTGGTAAGACAAATTCAAAACCTTTACTACACATGACTATAAAAAGTTTTTTCCTAGTCGTGGCCCGATGAAAAATTAATTTGGGATCCAATAGACTACGGGGACTTGGAATACATGCACATTTTCCGCAGGGAAATTTGGCGTCCTGATCTTTACTTATATAAGTAAGCACAATTCGAACTAGCGATGCGTTTTATTCACCATTAACCCTTAATTCTTAGTTCAGTGGGAGATGGCCGAGACATCCTGGGCGAAAGCATGATGTTGGCTCACTCTACCGGGGTGGTGGAATGGAACCCCCCAATCTCCGTGAAGGCCTGGTGCGACGCCCGCGACAGAGGCGACTGGCCCAAAGATATCCACCGATGCAACTTGTTGTTTGGCGTGTGGCAACACGAAAAAAGCGTTTTGTTATCCTTTGACCTCAACAACAGCCGTGTGGTAAATTTGTAAAACAACCAAGAAAAAATGTATAAATTTTTTTGCAGCGTTACCAGATGAACTCCGAGTGGCAAATCTTGAACGTCGATATAAAAACCGATGACGAGGATGGAACATTAACTCTGATTGAATTCGAAGTTAGGAGGGTTTCTAATATTTACAACACTATATTTTTCGCGCCTTTCATAGTGATTTCTGTTTGCCTTCTGGGAAGCTTTTGGATGTCCCCATTTGGGCATTTGAAGGTAGCTCTTGGTTGCTTCCAGTTGGTGCTTTCGACGATTGTTCTTCTAAGTTTAGCGATGTTTATTCCGACACATCCAAGACACGTCCCGTATTTACGTAAGCAATTCTATTTTTTGAAACATAAAAACTAACTAAATTTTGGTTTTAGTTTCCTTGTACAGTTACAGCCTAGTTGCAGGATTAATTTGCATTCTACTGTCAATAATCGTGATAAACTTAAGCAGAAGTGAAGAAAACTACGCGCTTCCGCATGCATTTTCCGCAGTTTTAGGTTCTAAGCCCATGAAATTTGTTCTATGTTTGCCTAAAATCGAGGTGAATTTCAGTTTATTGTAAAGTTATTTTTTAATCGTTTTTCTTGTAGTTGTCGGAGGAATATGGTAAATTAAACGAAGGGAGGACTAGGGGAAACCCCGAACAAACTACGAGGATTTTATTGGGGGTAGCGATAGATAGAGTGGCGTTTTTTGTTTATCTTCCGTTGGTGTTTTATGCTGTTTATATGAATTATAAAGATTATGTTTAGAAGATTTGTTCAAAAAATATTATGTACCTACTTTATATTATAAAAAATAAATTCATTTCTGAAGTTGCACTTTATTGTTTTATTACTTTAATAAATTATTTTTTTCAGATTTTTTAATATGAAACTTTGGTTAATTTCCATAAATAATTTTTGAGTTAAAGTGGATATAGTGATACAAAATTGGATAAAAAGCACAAAAATATTCAAGTCACTCACGCATTATTGAGAAAATAGTCGAAATGGAATCACGGACCTCAAAAATGATAACAAAATTATAACCAAGAGCAGATAACAAAAATAAGAAAAACAAATACAGATTCTCAAAATGAATGTTTCAATAATTTTTTTGGGTAAATCTGTGGTTCATTGGCGTACTTATGGGCGGGTTACTTAGTTTTTTTGAAATATCTTTTTAAGGAAGCATTTTTAGTTAAATAAATTCACGGTTACAATTCTTTCATGTTCAAAAAAATAGCTTTAAAGTACAAATAATTATTTTTTCATTCTAGAATCACACCCACGCCTTTATTTGTTTGATCAATGAAACAAACTGAAATTATCGATTAATAAAAAGTTATAAACCGCCCCACAAATTTTCCAACTTTTCAATGAAATCACCCGCCATGAAGAAAAGACAATGAACTGGAAAGAATTTTTGGACTTTATCATCGAGGCAAACAAACCAAAACTTGAGTTTTCAAAAAATTGGTACTAGAAGGGCCTGCAATTGAAACCATTCCACATGCCAAGGTAACAAGAACTAATAAAAAAATTAGCTTACATTCCGAGTTCCATTATAGCGAGAAACAATAGTAGCAATCGAAACTTCCAAACACTTGGGGTGCACCCTATTTGGCGTTAGATTTATTCGACATTGAAGAGTTGAAGCTGTCTGACGATCTGCCAGTTCCATCTAAAAAGAAAATTCGCAAGGAAATGATTACTGATACGAGGATGAGGGACCAAGTTTTCTGAGCCATCATCAAGCAGATCTAGATCGTCTTCCATTGAGGAGTTCAACTTTTGAAATACGGAAAATTCAAAAAGTTGAAATAAAAACCCAAATCACTTTTTAAATTAATTTTTATTAAATTGTTTATTTTTAGTCTTATAATTTTACAGTAAACGGCAGTTAGATAATTAGAAACAGCAAACAATAATCTGAGTGAAAAAGCACAGCTTATTTGAGTAGTGGTACAAGCCTAATTTCCTAAAAAAGAACCAAGCACTAACTGTATTTACAAACAAATGAGTTATAGAGCGTTACATATATCAGTTGAGATTTTTTTGTTGGTTTAAAAAGTTATATAGCACATAATCACAATATTAATACATATTATTATTTGGCATATAAAATATTTCTAGTATTTAATATTTTAATTTAAATATATAAAAACACCTGCAATAGATTTCTTGTATAATTAGCTTTTAGATTTAATAGAAACTACATGGGAAATGTGTGCAAATTCAAAAAAAATATCATTCTCACTGCAGCTCGTTCGCACAAACAACTTTATATACAAAATACTTCAATAAATAAAACATCAGAAGGGTAAAACAGCATCATTTTCCAATACATGGCCCAAAAATTTTAAAACAGTTTGCAACAATTAAATAGTAAAAACCGCGTGTGAACAAGTAGAGTAAAACAGATACATTTACACAAAATTCAACAAATCAATATAATAACAAACTACATTTACTTCATACTAAGAAACACAGGAAGAAACGTCCGTCGATCTTACTTTACATTTTTAACTAAAGACTAGCTGGAACTCGCCGAGACATTTTGCTGTGCTCGACTTATATACAACCGCAACAACTTCATTTTACTAGCGGTCAATAATTTCATGTAGTTTACCAGTCTCTCCTCACCCACTTGTTTGTAAATAGCTACCATGCAGAAAATCGAACTTTTCCGGACGGGACTATCTTCGTGGTCCGTACCCTAAATAAATTCCATGTACAAAGGTAAACATTGGTATTAATTGGTTTTACCTTGATAAGTCCGGGCATGATTTGTCGCAAATGTTCGTTGGAAATTTCTGGCGGCTGTGTTTCAATCAGTTTCGTTAAAAGTTTAATAGCTCCCAAAATCGATGGGTCTGTACTTGTCTGTATTAAAGGTGCTAGCGTACTAACAACTGTGTCAAAAGGAAAAACTGTCATTGTGGCAGCAGTGGCTTCTGCCTCTTTAATTACCTAACAAAGAAAAAAATTATTTCCTAATAATGATTACAAATTAATAATAATATATACCTCTCTCTTCTCGTCACAATACGCATAAGCCACTTTAATAGTCAACAATTCGACAAAACTGATCCAACACTCCCGCAATTTTTTACTTTGGAATATAGCAGATAAAACCTGCAACACCACCACTTTGGTCTCGTGGTCTTTCACTTGGAAATGATCGAGTAAAATACGTAATAGTTTCCTACAACAAAGCATTAAAAACAAACCGTTGAAAGAATTTAATATGTTTACTTGAAATTCTGTATGGATGCTAAACTGTCTGTATGATCGATTTTGATCAAGTCAATAATTTGTAGTAGCAGACGTCGTTTTTCCTGACTTGGAGTTTGTGCGTCTACTAAGCAATATTCAAATATATTCTTCAAGACATCTGTTTCTTTAATTTCACCTAAAGTAAATCTATAATATAGACCAAAAGTGGATGCACCTAAAACAATTCTTACCTAAACTTCGATAACCATTGGAATCAGTTTCCGTAACCCCATTAACACCAGTATATGGCAACGACCTGCTACCAGATATCGGTCTCAAAGTCAATTCCTCAATTCGCTCCTCCAATATTCCCACATCACTTTTCAAATCATTCCCCACGGACATCTGCGATATCCCAGAATCCTGTGACGTCGTGTCCCTATCCCTATCCAATTTCGACCCCAAAGTCTCATAACTGTAATTTTGTATCTCCGCCGTGGTTTTCCTTAGACTTCTGTAAATCTCCTCCTGGTCCAAACCATCGCGCATCGGCGGTGTTCCGGGAGAAAGCGGCTTTGGGCTGGTGAGCACCATTGGACTGCCTGGCTCACTTCCCGTTGAACTCTTCCGCATGTGACTATGGACGATACTAGCCGCGACATCCTGTTGTTCTTTCGGCAACTCGCTCAACATCATCGTCAATTGAGGCGTGTTGCAATTCCACATGGCGACTAAGCAAATCTTAGCAGCGTTTCGCAACTCCACCGATTTTATGTCCTGAGTAAACGCAATAATCTTCTGAAGCGCTAAATTAGCAGCTGGTTCGGAAACAAAAGACACAGTATCGACACTGTTACAAAGCGTGGTAAGAAAACTTAACACGATGCTTTTAACGCGAGCGTTCGGCGTCTGTGTGGCATCAACTAGAAACCGGTACACGTTCATCATAAGCAAGGATATGGGAAAATTACTGCGGATGATATCAAGCGTGGTCATGAGTTTATTTTGAACAGAGTTCAAATTTTCCGTGCCGATTTTCAAAAACACTCGCTGCAACAGCACGTAGATCCAAAATTGCAAATCAGTTTTGTGCAGTTTGATCACCTCGTGTAGCGTATCGAGGAACACTGACAGACCTTTTGTGTGGGAGTCCATAAACATACGCGTGAAGATTTCAGTTAGATGTTTTAGTTCGCCAGGTGTTAGTCGCATTTCAGTGCTTAAGTAGTAGTGGAGCGACAGTAAGCCGTCTTTTCTTTCCTGCCAGTTGGTACTGGCACACAGGGCTATAATCTCGTTGATGTCCTATGGGAAAAGCACCAGAAATTTGTTAAAAGTTTGTAGATATTTGAAAATGTTAAGTTAGAGTTAAAACAGTTATTGGAGACCAAGAATTATTTGGAATAAAGTAGCAATGGTTGGATTTGCATAAAAAAAAACATTGTCCTAGATTAAATAAATAAAACACCTTGCATCACATGGTCCATTTAAATCAACGTTAGTTTGTATGCCCTTCATAAAATTCAATTACGTAACAATAAAATTTCAGCATTTTTTATCGAGAACCACCTTGGCCATAACCAATCTAACCTCACCTAAAGTGTTAAATTACATCAACAACTTGTGACGACACCCTGTACAAACAAGTGCACCCCAACTGGTGTTAATCGCTAAATACTAGTGTGAACGGGGCAAAGCGAAAGTATTGTGCTCAGAAATTTAACTATTAACACAAAACCAAACCGAAACAAGCAGAAAGCAAATGACATTTGTTCTTTCTGTACTTACACGGCAGGGTTCCCACAAGTCCCTGCTAGCCAGCCTTTGCTGCGAACCACTCCATGAGAATGACTGATACATAAAATGATAACCGTTAGCACACAAAGCCAACAAACAAATATAACAGACTTGTCAAAGTCTCAAATTAGATAAAATTCTGTTTTGTTTGACACAACCAAAGCATGATCTGGTTGCAAGCTAGATCAACTCAAACATGCCAACATAACTTACATCACTGGGTCTTTTGAAGGAATCAAACGATCGATCGGAACATACACTGGACGTTTCGGATTCATCCGAATGATTATCCACGGAGCGCAGACTTTTCCTCGGGCTTCTAAACTGTTCTCCTGGTGAATCATTCTACAACCCCACAACAATTAACTCGCTAATCCTACACCATCTTAAAACTACATACAAACGCATCAGCTAGAGCATTCTCCGCTTCGCGACTCTGCTGCAAAATCTTCTGAGCCAACACTGGTCTCGAAGCCGGACTAAGTGGCGGTCTATCACTCCCTCGAGACCTAAACCGACTCAAGTTAATGTTTCTATTGGGACTTGTCTCCCTGGAGGTATCTCTGGACCCTGTGGTTGAACGGGGAATCCCCGAGGACAATCGTCTTGGTCTCGGTGAATCATGCTCCGTACTTCTATTGTAAATGTACGCTAAGCGGGAACTGGGCGAACCCGAACGACTAGTAGCTAAAAATACAACTTATTGAATTTATTCGCGCAAATAAACTGTTACTTACGTTGTGACTGGGAATTTCTACTGCGAGTTCGGCTGACGCGCTCTGGAGATGCCGTCGCAATGGGATCAGAAGGTTTGCGAGGTCGGGCTGGTTTAAAAGTAAATTAGTTGTAGTAATCGGGAGAAATAAGTAAACAGAGCGTGATTTATTTCAAGTTTAATAAAAAAATAATGTAGTAAATAATTAAATACCTTGCTGAGCTACCTCGCCCTCTATAACATTGGCATACATGAAAAAAAAGCATACGAAACAGTTAGTAGACTAAATTACTGATTACTATAAAAAAACTATACACATGGTGTTGCAAAAACTGGACAAAAAGCGGGAATACAACATTAAAACTAGGCTCTTTAGTTTGTGGTTAAAATCGAGTTTAAATCTGAAGCGCTTGGAAAACCATCTGAATTAGTACAAATTTGGTTTTGGTAGCATTTAATAATATTGAGAACTAGTTTGCTGATTTTAGTTTAAAAATGCCGTCCTAGCTTAATTTCTTTGTTAATTGTTACGAAACGATTTGAAACACCCTGTATATTATAGCAAACAATGCACAACAATACTGTTAGTTAAAACTGTTCATTTAATTTGATACTACGTCGTATATTCTGTTCAAGGTGAAGACTTCATAAAAAAGTATCTAACCTCATACATTAAAACAATAATTAAAAAAACACCAATCCTAGACTTGCGGTTTTTTTTTTATTACCTACTCTAATTTAATTTCGATACTCTTGCTGCTTGAAAACTTCACCTGAACAAGAAGACATCGACTCATTCATTCAATTCAATATTAAAATCGAAAGCGTCTCAAGCAAATCGTGCATATTAAAATTGGTGATGTTAACAGAAGGCACAACTAAATACGTACGAAGACTGGCTGTGCCTGAAGCAATTTTATTTCTTCCCAATTGAGCGTACTGTGCACGGGCTTTGGCACGCTGCGCCGCTTGTAGATCAATAGCTGAATTGCTGCGGAAACCTTTACGTCCTGAGTCTACAAAAAATTTTAATGTGAATTTTTGGGGGAAAAAATTAGGTACTCGACTTAAACATTAATAACATAGCGCCTTTTACTTTCTCAATTAAAAATGGAATACTGCTTTCAACTTTATTACATAAATAACAACTCCAAGTACTTTAACTAGTAATTACATTTTTTTAAACTACTGGACTGTATTAGTTAGTTCTTATAGTAGGAACTAAGATATTTGGATATTTGGAAAGGCAAAAATAAAAATATTGTGCAAAATTAAAATATCTTGTGTATATACTTAAAAAACAATTACAATCACAAACATAAACATTAGAGGTTTCTTAAACAATAACTCCAAGTAAATTTAAGAAACCTCCAAATTTTATATAGCTCTAAACTACATACTTTCTCTAGATAATACAGGTATACCACTACGTTGTCTGGCATAGCTTCTTGGTAGTGAGGGCGCCCTCTGCAAGCCACTACTACCACAAGCTAAATTCTCAGTACTGCCTGATGATCCAAAAGCAGCGTACGCAATTTAGAAAGTAAGTTAAGGCATCTTACCCGAAAAAGTGGCTTACAACTTGTACACTAAGTTTAGTCAATTTTTTTAAGTTATCTTAATAAAATATAATATCTCCTGCTCCCTCTGTACAGACAAATATTTTCTCCAAGTTGTAAGCCTTCTCAAGTTAACACTCTTTTAGCCCCCCCCCTCAAAAATTACCTGTAGCACTACTCGAAGACGCTGCAGGTCTATACCGTGGAGTTTTAAACCCAGTAGCCAAATTACTATTGGACGAGCTCGCCGACATTCCATCAGTCTGCAACGCCCGCCTGTAGCTCGGCTCAAGTGATTGAACCAACGCCTCCGCCTGATCCGGAAAATGTTCACGAAAACCTCTAAACGCCCTGAAAACAACACACCAAACTAACACAAACCCAACAAATCGAAAACTACATACTTTCTAGCTGAGACACGCGCTTCAGGATCAGCATCTGATATTCCTTTTTTCACAGCATCTTGTAGCCCTGCCACATGGCGTTCTAGACAATGTGTCGGCCATTGTGACAGCATCATTTCCAGGAATTCGCAGCAGCTACGACGGATGTCTTTGCTTTTTGACGTGGCGGCGTTGGTTGCGATGATTGGGATTAAGCGGGGGCTTTGCGTGTTTTGTATGATGAAGCGAACGGTGACCGAGCCAGCAGAAGCCATTACCTTTATAAGAAAATTGTTAATGGATTTAATACTCATTGTGTTGAGTTAAAATTACCTTCGCGGAATTTTGTATGAGGTTAATAAGGGACTGAAGAAGCAGCTCAGCCGCTTTATCGAACTTATTGCCAATGACTTTGGCTAGGAATGAAATGCTTACGCAAGCTTCACGCACAACTTGTGACCGTAGGTCACGTATAGTCCCTTGCAACGGTATTTCCAGCTGTTTTAATCCAACGAAAAACTCATCGTAATTCGTTGCATCCGCTATGACTAGAGAACGAATTTTCTTCAACTAAACCAAAAAAAGTGTTAAATAAACCTCAAGAGATAACCAATCCTACTTACCGCCTCGACACGTTTATTCCAATCCTTACTCTGATCGGAAATAATTTCTTGAATACTTTTCAGAGATTCTGTTATTTCTCTTGGATTAAAAATTTGAATTGTCGGCACGTCTTCGAACGAACGTAGAAACGATTCTTCATCCACTGCACCAGCTAGAAGAAATGTTACGTATGAAAATTGGCAAGTGTGTCGGAAAGCCGAACCAGAAACTTACATGTAGGATTTTTTTGAAGTCGCAAAGAGCCAATTCTGCTTAAGCCTTCACATGCAATATGAAAAAGAGCCATAAAAATAAAAAGTCAAGCCATGCCACACAAATAAAACAAGAAAAGTTTATATTAGTTACGGGAGATCAATTATTTAAAAATTATAGAATATCTCTTAAAATTATTATTAAAGATATTGATAGGAATTAAATAAAAATATTCAATTTTCCTTACAAAATCTCCAAAAATAATACTTTGAAAAAAATTTGAAGCGTGGAAAAAAATAAACTTAGGTGCAAGTCAAAGGAAAAAATCCCTCAGGATAGCCAGGAAAAAAGCGGCACTCTAGATACCAAATATTTTACCCCTCACCTGCATTAGCCGAACTTATCGGGGTGCCTGCACCTCGCATTGCCAAACCCAAATTGGGCTTCTTCACAGGAACTGCCGGTTTATGCATGGCAACTCTATCAACTTCGTCTAAGCTCACTATAAAATCAAACAAATTACAAAAGATACAATCACAACAAAAATAGTTTATTTACCAGTGGTCTGTACAAACAAAGGTCCACCGTTGGCTTTTCGCACATCATCAAAACGCTCAGATAACAATGGCCACTTCGCCTGTGGAATTAGGTTGCGTTTTTGCAGATCTATTCGTAGTTTTTCCCCAACGTGTTTGTAGAGATCCACTAATGTGTTGAAGGCTGTGTCGCGGACTGTAGAGGTGGGATCGGACAATAGTTTCACTATATCGGGGATGAATTTGCTTATAGTGAGAGAGTGGGGGCCGTGCCTGAAAAGACAGTTAGATAAATTCTATAAGCAAATCTTTATATATAATAAGAGTATAAATTTTTTTAAATCACTTAAGTTATAAAGATATCAAAATTATAGGAAAAGGGCGCCTAATGTTATCTCGCTTGTAGAAGTAAAATTCCTTGATCCGCCCCTGTCATTATTAGAAACATTCTGAGAATGTACAGTACAACATATAGTACAGTCCCAACTTCTTACAACAAGTTTCCACTTACTCGTTTAAAATATTGCCCAAACACCTGAGTACCTCCTCGCGTATTTTGGCATTTTTGTGCGAAAAAGCCGGCGACAGTCTTTCCAGTAGCGTTTGTGGTGTTAGCACGTTGCGCTCGAGCAATTTAAGGATGAGCAACTGCGACTTTTCACGGACCGTATCTTTGGCGTCGCCTAAACGATCTATGACGTTGGGTAATACTGTTTGCAGGAACGGACGAAAATCGGTGCCTATTCGTTCTATCAGATATGTCATCACCTCGATTCCATTGCTTGATACCTGCAAGAAAATCCAAACAAATTACTGGAATGTTTTCAAGCATAAAAGTGTTAACTGCTTATGATAATACATATAATAATTCGTTGGCAATACACAGTTAAGTCGCGCGTTAACAATTACATCATCATACAGTAGATAGATACGCCGGTTTGTCCGACATTGTCAAGGACAGTTATGCACTATGGAACAACTTAACTTAATAACAAATAATTGTTATAACTACAAATGCCTATCATCGCACACCCATACAAAAAACAATTACAATATTAAAAAACCCTACCTTAGCCCCATTAAAAAACAACTAATATCATTCGCTTTACTACCGTAATTAAGACAGTCTTGGAGACAAATAAATAAAATTAACTAACCACACTTGAAATTGTACTAGTGTCGTTTTATGTGTATGTGTACGTTTCTATTTCTAAAAATAACCAGGCTATTTGGATCCAAGAGACACTTGAAATTAAAAACAAGGTGCATTTCACCCTGTTACTAAGCAACGCGTGCAAATAAACAAACAAGCCGCAAATTTGCACACGGGCACCTAGGATAATCCTGGAGAATGCGAGGAAAATTAATACATAAAAAAAGTAAATCGCGGAGTTTTACATTAAAACGGAAAAATTATATTTGCAACAGATTTTTATTACTATTATTCGATTAAAATTAAGCAATTTATAATAGCTCCAAGTTGAGTGCAAAACAATTAATCACCGAAAACAAAATCTATATTTTGCTCCAGAAAAACATGACAAATTATACCCCAACTGTTTTCACAGACCATCACTTCACCTTGAATCCCGATATTTTTAAAGTCGTACTCACCTTATGATTACTGCTCTGCATCCATGGAATGAGGCCATCGACAAGCTTTCCAATATCCTGACACAAAATTGGATTGGACGGTTCAGCCAGAAATGACAAAAGATCTGCACCGATTTGGAGGCGGAATCTTGTATCGGGTTTGGACAAATGGGGCATGAAGCCCTCCAGGTCTCTGGGGCAATAATATGCCATTTGGTAGGGTTAAACTAGAAAAAAATAATTTTGAAAAATTACTAGTGGCGATCTATGTAGTAAAATTATGCTAGACCAGTAGAATTTACAGCTGATTAATTGTTGAATGTACAGTTAGTTTATCAAACGTCAATAACCTCAAAATAAACTAACTCTAACCTAAGATCCTAAGTTTAAATTAGACAGGTAAGTGCAAGTTTCTACACCTAACTTGTTCGGTTATTTAATTATAGTCCCCTTATAGATATAGAATAAAATATGAAGGTTCTTATGCGGTACATACATATGTATCATAATATTGCAAATTTATCGAATGGCTTAACATTTATTTCTACATACGAATATAATTATTTACTCTACAACAGTTCTCTGCATGTGATATTTTCGACAAAGCTAATTAATTACTTATTATAACTTATAAGTACATAAACTCACTGATGTCAAACGCAACTTTTCATATATGGATTACGGCCTTCAAGCAAATATTGCATCGCAACCAGTAAATAAATCCGCAATAATTACCATCTTACAAACACTTTGTGCCCCAATTTAACACTTAATTCCTAACGATTTATAGCAATGACAACTATAGAAGCACAGGAGGCTCGCAGAGTAACACCAAATTTGCCAAAATAGGTTGCGCGTAGGTAGTTCAATAATAATTAATTATTTACTGTTTACTTACATTTCAGGTATTAAACAATATCATGGACAAAGTAATTCACAAACTTAACATCTAAACTACTCCGAACCAGTAGCACTATTCCGGTAATTTTTAGCTTAATTTAGGAATATTGTGCAGCCATGTTATAGTATAAGCACAAAATGTCACTTTTTGGTTACAAACCATTTAGAAGTAGGGAAAATTATGCCGGTAAAAATGACAACTAGGGAGACATCTGTAGAAGATTGATGGAAGTGCAGGTAGTTATTTGTAGATAACTGTATAGGTTTTACAAAAGCAAAGACAGATGGCGCTTTGGGGAGTAACGGTTTTTTGATGAATGTTTGGTTGCAGGTTATTTTTGAAAAATGTAAAATGCTTTCGAATTTTGCGGTTTATGAAGCTTTAAGTGTTATCTAATGGTTTTTTTTAATGGAAAGGATGGTTTGGAATAAGTTTTGAAAAATGTCCTTATATGTACCTAATAATTTTTTTAGATGAGAATGGTAGAATTTGTTATGGGTTAACCTAGGACGATATACTGGTTTTTTCGCATGTTTCGTAATTTTGGAGGTGCGATTGGAGCGTAATCAGGGGGATTTTAGCCAAGCCCCGTAATTTTTGGGCCCGTGCCGCCATGCGTGGTGTAGGAGTCGGGGCATGCGCTTGATGGGGCGCTCAGCATCGAGCGGGTGTGCGTTTGTAGTGGACGCGTTCGCAGGAACTTGAACGGCCGGGCTGTCAAACATCCTGTGCACAGTGCACCCGAAACACAGAACCAAACCAACCCCCATTTGGCAACGTACCCGCACCCGAAATTGTGATGTGTGAAAAGCAGTGCTAGTTTTAGTCAGTGTGGCTGGTGGCTGGCTGGCCGGGGTGTGTTTCGTTAGTGACAGTGGTTTTCGGTACTGGAGTGTACAATACTAAGCCGGCGCGACGTTTTGCACGGAGGGAACCTGCAGGATGGGGTGCACTTCTTCGGCGGAGGAACGGGCGGCCCTGGCCCGCAGCAAGCAGATCGAGAAGAACCTCAAAGAGGATGGCATTCAGGCCGCCAAGGACATCAAGCTGCTCCTGTTGGGTGAGTAGGGCGGGGGTTCGATAAGTCTGGGTGCGGACGACGGTGGACTCATGCGCAAGCCGTGCCACCACTGCCAGCCGACCCTCCTCGGAGACGGGATCACAAGGGCCGGGGCACTATTTTATTTCCACCAGGAAAATCGCTATCTTTCAATCTTGAAAAAATGAAAAAAATTGTTGCGGTTTGCGGTGGTGACAAACTATGACCAATACTTTTTCCTGGAATTTGCATTCTATATATTAAATGTGTAGTTTGCATTGTGTTCGTTTTGATAACAATGGGTTGAACCATTCCATTCATCATTGATGAGTTATGCATTGAGCTCTAGAAAATTGTAACTAATCTTTGAGGAAATCGCACGCATTATTCATTAAATTCCGTATTTATTAAATCGATACACACACCTTAGTGCTTAGGCCCTTACACTAAGATACTAATAAAATAACGATCTTATCACAAGAACCACATCCACATACACTACCAAAGCATCTCATAATAAGTACTAACCTTTAGATTTAGGTGCCTATATTCCCAGTTTCTCACTCGATAGCTCCTCTTTATCCTTAAACATGTTAATCACCTTGAGCACAAAGTTGCAATCAGCCTCTAAAGCTCGACATAATTATTTTAATCTACGACAGTGAGAATTTTCAACCTGGAAATTTTTTTATTCGTTCCGAAAATCTATATACATTTTTATATTATTATGCCTTGAACACTGAATATCGTAATAATTATGTATTCATAGCCAATGCTGAGTGATTTCTCTTCCGATCACTCTGTATTTGTAGCATAAATTACTTACAGCGTGACCACAAAACAAATTCCAAGGTGCAGGACGAATATAAAAAAGCACAATTATTTAAAACTCAAATCTTATAAAAATAAACACTAAAAAATTAAAACAGTTACCACGATATTTTTTTCCATAATATTTTTTAATTTCTAGAGATACGATCTGAACTAAAGGTCCTTTAAATTTTGTGTCTACAGTATGATGAAAAAGATCTGTAGCTTTTAGTACGATTTATGAGGTGTGGAAACAATAGTTGCATGTAGCATAAAACAAGACATAAAATAATAAATATTGTTTTAAAACAGTAAGTAATAATTCTTGTTGGCAGTATTTGTGCCAATTTATGTTAATAACGAATCGTCAAAAGAAATGTAAAAAGCATATTTTATTGTTACATTAAAGTCTTGAAGGTCAGGAATTCATAATTTTGAAAAAACCACAATACTGTGTCCCTGAAAAAGAATCCCCTATTCCAAAATATGACTAATAGTTTTCAGTTCGTTCCTCCTGAAACTAATTCTTTGAGGTTAGTATGTACAAGAATATAAAGAGCTGTTAAGTTTATTACTTTCTTACAAATGAGGTTTTGTGTGGTATAAGTATACAAAACCTTATTTCTGTTAACACTCCATTATTTCTTTTGTGGAAAAATTTTATGGCCCAATCACAACAGTACATATTTTTGGTGTCTCCGTTATTTTTACTTTTTTATAAGAAGTAAAAATATTATAAATGAGAATAATAATTCATAAAAATTAGTCATCTCTTATGCAACCAAAATTCCAAAAATTATCTTCAAATTTCTACTAAGTATACTAGTACTAGTAGCATGCCCCCCGCAGGAACATGTACTATTTTTCTTAGTCTTAGTTCATTTTTTAAGTAGGCAGAAAGAATTGTGATTAAAAATATTTCGCAGTAATTTCAAAATAAATCGGTAAAAACAAATTTGGTGGAAATTTGACTAAATAAGATACCTAACCACTTGACATATTTTGACTCAAAAGTACCTAGAATTACATATTTTTCTCCTACGCAATCCCCGTACTTTTCCACTCCTGGCCAAATTAGGTTTGTTTACAGGCACTCCAGATGATTTTGTGTATGATTTGACCCGAACAAGACCTGTTACATCTGCTATTTTTAGAACAATAATGTAGCCGTTATAAAAACTAGCGATTATCGTACAGCGCACTCCCTTTCTTGTTGTTCAAGTTTGATTCCTGAAATCTTTGAATCTTTGGTGCACAAACATTGTAAAATTATCATTTTTATCGCTACTGGGAACTGTGTGCTTCTCATTGACATAAGAACGATAGTAAAATTTTTCAATGCAGTGGAAAACATCCTCTATATCAGCGGCGTGAACGAGGCGCCACCCAGCCGGAAGGTTGTCCAAGTCCAAACATGGAACTTCACTATACTGTACTTATTATAATTAAATTCGTTTAAAAGCAAACCAGGCATATCAGTAATTATATTATATTAATTAATTAACTTATATACATAAATACAATCAACTAATTGTGTTCTTGTGGGAAACATAAACGAGGGCATGAAATTTGCATGGTGGATCGTAAAATAATAAGAGTAAATATTAATAAATAAGGCGAGCTACCAAAAAAAATATGTACAGATCTTTCATGGCGAATTTTTTTCAGTCGAGGTTTTATTTTTTTAATTGTCTAAACTCTAAACAGATTGTGTTACGTTTTTGCTGCTTGGTGGGATGCAAATGGAACGGGAGCAATACAGATGAAATTTGATATTTGTTGCGGTTGAGGTGCCTAAGAATTAATGCAATTTGTAAACGATTAGAAGTAGAAATATAGAAGTTACTGTTTTTGAGGTGTTTAAGATATTTTGGAAGAGTATACGAGGCAAAATATTTTGAGATAAATTCAGGAGATTATAAAGAAATTGTCTTCTAGTATGTTATGAAAAAAGGTTGAACTTTTGGCTTTATTCATCTGCTTCTTCAACTTTTATCTAAACTTCTCTAGACTTTTATCAACTATTAATTTCCATTGACACTAATTCTAGTTTTAGGCTTTTTTCCGGTAAATAGCAACACTAATAGGTATCGAAAATTACGGAATAAAAATCCAACAGTTTTTTGTCTTATTTATTTACTTTAAATAAACAAAAGCAGCGATAGCACAGGTAAAAATTATCACCGGCCATAGGTATTTTTATCACAAGCGTCACAATATGTGACGTAAAACATTGGCGTAACAAATGGGTGATTTTCTGGGATAAAATAAAGAAATTACATATGGTTTCTCTCGTGTTTTTCTATACCGTCAGTAGAGTCCTCTAAAAGTGTTTTTTTTAGAAACCTTTCTGCAGGAAGAAGATTTTTTACTGCGCTTCCCCCTATTTTTTATCAGTAACTCCATATCTATGTCCTTCTTGTTTTGGGCTAAAAATAATGTGTAGGATTAGGCGAGGTTATTTGAGAATTTTAATGTCCACTCGAGGGAAATAGTTGAAATTTCCCAGAAATTATAAGACAATTCCAGGATTTTTTGGAATTGAAAGGAAATTATAAGGTTTTTCGAGGAATTTGTTCGTGGCATTAAAATTGGAATGTTTATGAGGAAATTAAAGAAGTTTAGAGGCTTTTTGAGGTATTTAAGAAATTTTGTGGTATTTGAGAGGAATTTAATGCCATTTTTGAAAACATGAGGTATTTAAGTATGTGGCATTGTTATGAAAAAAGGAATTTTTTGTCCCCCAAATTTCGCTGTGGATAATCAGGGTTTGAGTACCTTAAAAATTTGTACCTTTCGAAAGATATTGTAGGAATTTTTTGAAATAAGAGGAACTTCCAAGGGATTTTCGAGAAATTTAACGGAGAATTCGTTCGTGTCGTGGCCATTTATGGGGACATTAAAGGAATTAAGAGGTATTTTTAGGCATTTTTGGAAATTTATGTCATTTTTATGAAAAAGGGTTTTTGGTCCCCAAATGTAGCTCAAAATTATATATATAGACCTTCATTCGTCATTTAGGTAATTACTTTTGATCATCAAGAAGATTTTACTTTTCATTATTTTGGTGTTTCTGTGCTCAAAATCGTGTCTATTTTTATAATCTCCTGCTCACTTCTGCACATCAATACATTAGCTCAAGCTCAGTTTTGAGTTTCTGTTGTAACTAGAATGTCTCGAGGATCTTTTTTCGCATACTTTCCAAAAATCTTTCAACTGATTTATGATAGAATTTTCCTCCTTTTCGTCTATGAGCAAATTGTTGCTTGCCTCAAGGTGCGCTACTGTTTCTCCATGGAAAACAAAGTAGTGGGGCGTAATATCGTATGTATATCCACCGTTTGACGTGTTCTGTGTTTCGCACAATCCACATGTGCATAGTGTATAACCCATTGAACACATCAGAAGAGAGGGGAGAGGATAATGTGACGAAAAAAGGACCATATGTTCCGTTTTGCTTCGATCCTCGCATCATCCACCACAGTGAACTTAATCTGATGCCGATACACTTGCGCGCAAATTGAAAACCACCATCAACACCTCCGCACAAAAACGAGGAAAATGTTATCATTATCAGTTGAAACAAAGTGACTTTTCCGTCGCGGATTAAATAATTATTGTTTCTAGTCGCGCGCGCGGTGTACTTGTCCAGGTTTTTAAAACACAGGATGTATGTTTCTGATAAAAGCGGCACTATCGCTTATGATATTTAATGGTAAAAGTGTGTAATGTGCTTCACGAGTGCTGCTTTAAAAATAAAACTAGTGGTGCGTCTGTCTTTGTTTGCTAACGATCTGATTCAGTTTTAAATGGCGTATTTTTTGGAAGATTGTGCAATGGGGTGTACGGTTTCCGCTGAAGAAAGGGCAGCCAGAGCGCGTACTAAGCAAATAGACAACGTTTTGAAAGAAGAAGGCCAGCGTGCCAAACGAGAGGTCAAACTTTTGCTTTTGGGTATGGAAATTAATTTTGTTAGGGACACAGGTCAACTTATTTATGATGGCCAATTGAGCACCTTTAATTTAATGCGAGATAAATGAAAATTGAAAATAAAGATAACAATTCTGACCTGACCTAAGTAATTAAGTGTTCGTCATCGTGGGACGATGTGCTGACATTGTAGATTAGTAATGTTAACTTTTGTTGTTTATTTATTGTTTATCGTTTGAGCACAAGTGCAGGGTTGCTATAACTATAAACTTTTTGTTTGTTGATTGATAAGACGAAATAACGATGCAAAAGTAAACAGTATGTTTAATTTAAGGTCAGTTTTTCCATCGGTAGTTAAATTTATCTTAAAGCTTCCAAATAAGTTTCTCTCGTATAGAAATTTGTTGAGTTTTATTGTAACTAGGGAATTTAGGAAATATTTTGATTTAGACTAGGCAGTGAATACTAAAAAATTGCTGCTTTCACCACACATAATAACTTGAGTTTCTGAAATTATAGAGTGACTCATATGGAAAGCTAGTGGGATTATAACTAACAAGGTGCATTATTCTTTGGTAGATGATTCGATGATTTTGAATTTCTAGCACTCAGTAGTACCTAAGTACCTACATAGATTTAGTTAAGTACATTTTTTCAAAATAATCATTTCCATCCATAATTTCCCTTAATTTGTTTCCGTTTACTTTTCCAACTAACAAAGTTATTTCCAGTCAAATCCCCGACATGCTTTCGTGCTCGAGGGTGATTATCTAGAAAGTGACGCCAGTCCAGAATCTTGATATTATAACAAACATCACCCCCTCCTCCACATATATACTGTAATTACCACAAAAAGGGGAATGAGGAAAACATGCGAGGGCTCCCCCGGTTGATTACCGACGCACATATTTTCTCCACAAAAGCCACAAATTATATAATTCGAAAATAACAAGAATGATTCACTAATTGGCTTTCGACGGATATAAGTTTTCTCTTATCACTAATAAGCAACAACTTGATTAGAATTGCCAATGGCAATGGTTTCGTTTGGGTATGGGAGGGTTTGCTAATTTCGTGTTATAACATATTATAAGTACACCATACAGGGAGTTCCCTTTTTCTCTTTGTCATCAACAACATCCTCCTTTGTTGGTTAATTGTTAATGAAAACTATTATTAACCCACGCTGTGTGTTCTGTTGCTCCACAATTTTATTTGTACGTTGCCGTTGGTAAATTGTAATGTTGGTCCAACAAGTTGTACAATTATTGTGATGGGCCATTTCGTTTGTGCGAGCGAAGAAAAATTTGCTTGGTAATTGGTGTTTACGGCTTCCTTATGCAATTTGATCTAATTATCGCCTGGATGTAAAAGGCGCAAAGGGATTGGTTCACTGTAGACTTTACGGTTTTTATTTATGGCTAAATCCGGAATTTATCACTGAGTAAAAAGCGTAGGCAAAGTTCAGATAAGCTGTACTTACTTATTTTAATAATAAAAATCGTCACTTATCTTTAAATTAAATTATTTCAGAATCCAAGGAGCGGTTGCAGATTTTTAGAACATTCATCTTCGAAAAATGCGATTTTTTAAAATGGCAGTTTAGAACCTCAAAAAACAAACAGTTTTTGAGGAAATTTGCATTTTTATATAGCCGCGTTATTGAAAAAAATCATGTACATTATGAAAGGTAATTTAGATATTTTTTGCGAGAATAGAAGAAAAACTAACATTTCTGATCAATCTCTACAACATGGTCCATGAAAATTCTTAACTCTACAACGGATATTCACTAAGAATACAATTTTGCAAAGCTTATAATTATGAAAAAAATCATCAATATTATGGAAAATAAGATTTCCGGATTTTCACAGTTTTATAAAGTTCAGTGTTGGTTAAAATAAGAAAAAAATGATCAAGATGGAAGATAGTTTAGAATTTCTTGGCTTAATAAAAAAAATATTTCAAACGAAAATTTATAAAATATTATTGCAATTTCGGATTTTAGATTTGTGTACGAAAGTCATGAGCTGGCTACATGAGATTTACCTTACACTATCGTACGATTAGCAAAAAATAACGACATTATTATTTTATTTACACATATCTGTAACTGTAAGTACACTAAGTTTAAATAATTTCATTATGTTTTTATCTCCCTGTTATTTATTTACAACTTCCTGACATAAAAGAGAAAAAACTGTTCCTCCATTTAGTATTACACAAACCCAACAACATATTACGACTACAAGTTGTTCAGTTGAACTATTAATTACATGAATCACGGGTTAATGATTCTAATAATTGTCCCATTTGTATGAAACAAGTCATTATTATTACGCGCAGGAATTTTACGTACGGACTATACGGAATATATAAAAAAATAATTTCGTGAGATATTTGTGATTTTATCCATGCTCCCACTAATATAACAGCAGTAATTGTAATTGCCAGTAATGCTCTATCTGTTTTCTGTTTAATCTAGCATATTGCATCAGATCATTAGAAACTAGAAATAAAATTTGTTTTAGTAAGTGTGGATTTTAATGTTAATGTTATAGTGTGTTAGTGTTAGGCTCAATGTTATTAGGCAAAAGTAAATAATGCGGAATCTGTGACGTTAATAAGTATTGTAAACAAATGTCACAACTTATGGGATGCTGAGAATAAAATTGTTTTGGCGCTAGGAAAAAATTCACATATACACAAACCACAAACTGTACATTTTTCCCTTTACTGTAAAAAATTAGAACACCCATAGCGTGGGCAACACAAGTTTGTCTAAATTATTAGATAACATTACGCAACGATAATAGAATAGTTATGTTAATAATTATTGTTGATATTGTAGCCGTTCATTTATTAGTACCTGGCTTTTAAATTGCACATTATTTTTATTGCTCTTACACTACAAGTTTGGTGCTTTATTAGGATTCAAAGAAATGTTTTACATAATTATTACATATCAATTACTCTATGATTTGTATATAAAAATAACTTATTTTTCAACTCTATAAAATCTGTGTCTCACGTCCATTTCCTCAATCAATAAATTATAGAACATCATTATATCCGAGGAAATAATAAATTTTTTGATCGCCATCTGCATCATCGCATTATAAATATAAGAACTCGTAAAAATTATAGCACAAATCAATCTCCACGTTGGAATTACTTTGAATTTGTTTGGATTACCCACAAAGATTCCGCGACAAAGTGGTTTTTTATGTTGGAGGAAAAAATAGAACCATATGCTGGTCGTATTGTTAAATCTGTTGACAGATTTCAACTCAACAAAATTAAAATTAACTACTTTATTCCCTAATTTTTTTTTTGTTCCAGGTGCTGGGGAGTCAGGAAAAAGTACAATAGTCAAACAAATGAAGTAAGTACATTAAATTTATATTTATATAAATATTTGTTTAGGTTTTTAAAGGCTGTTGCCTCATGACGATAACAAACCAAAACTAAAACACCACATTTCCTCTGCCCTGTCTCATTCTGATTAAACTTGAAATATTTGATTTTGCAAACGGTTTCTCGTGATTATATCTTCAATTCACTTGAAATTGAGCATCACGTGCCGTTTTGCACGCAATCCTGGAAATTTATTGGATTGTGATGTATTTATATATGAATAAGAATAATTTACGAGGTTTTTTTAGATTTTTTAGAGATGTCGCAGTTGGGTTTGAGCAGGTTGAATTTTATCTAGATAGAAAAATGAATTTAGAGTGGGCTATGAAGTAAAACCTCCAGTCACAGCTTGCTTAATTTACTTTTTTACTATAACAATTAACCATATGTTAGTCAACTTTTAGAGTTCTTTCTTCATAACCTACTGTAATTTGTTTGCAGTTAGATTGCGAACTTTATCCAAATTATCTTTTTTTGAATCTTGATACAAAGTAAACTTGTTGCATGGTTTTATTATCCTTAAAAAGCTCTACAAAATAAACTAACTACACAAAATTCCAATTTTGCAATCTAACAATCCCATCAACTTATTTCGCCCACACACTTTTTCGATTCTTATTTACAATGTGGTCGTTTACTGCTTGGCGTGCACGATGTTTGTTGAGTTGACTTGTGCGTATGAAAACTACCCGGAAAACTTAATCGCCCTCACAAACTTACACACACACACACACACACACGTGTAAACATGTATAAAAAACCCAGCAGAAAATACCATCTTTTACGCAATTTGGTTCCATCCAAAGCTACTGGCGACACATCAGTTTATTTTAGCAACAATATCGACCAGGCGGGTGGTAAAGAGAGCTAAAGGGGTGCGAATGCGAGACAGGGACAAGACACACAAGCAACTTTCTCTTTTATCTTCTGTTGCCTGGCCTTCGACGGGTTTTATTAGGGTGTAGGTATTTTATCTTTTTTTCCTCCATGGCTTTATTTTTGAACAAAATTTGCCGGCGTGTGGTTAATTTAATCGATTATGAGGAGGGGGGGTGAAAATTTATATATTTAGCCTATAGTCTATCACTCCTTCGTTCGTTTTTTATATAATCCACGTGGTTGTTTATTAATGTGCTAAACTCTAATAATAGGTGATATTCTATATAGAAAAAAAAACGATAATCAACGCAGGAAATTGATTGTGTTGTGTGGCTTCGCACAAAGTGACAAGAGGACACATTTGATGTTAATCAGAAAATTAAATTTAATAACCATGCATTGCACACACGCACAAATCAAACAGTTCATTATCAGGATGTCTAAAAATATAAATGAGTGGTGAGATTGGCTCTGTTGACGCTTAAAATAAAGTAATTGTAAATGCGATGAAAAATTTTTGAACTTGAAAGCATTTCCCCCAACGAAATATATTTAAACATGAAACACTCCCACTGGAGCAGTTTCCTTTTTAACTTCCAACTTGACACTGAAAGGTGTCAATAACTGACATTGACATGATATTAAACGACAAGTTTTATTGGCTGAAGCAGCTGAAAACAAACACGACACGATATCGTCGACTAAACGTCAATTCCAGCTCTAATAACAAATTATTTGCTAGCATACCAACTGCGAGTTTTCCTTTGTCCTTATAGATAGGGGAATTTTTCCTTTGGAATCTAGTTTCATCGGGTAAAAAGAAACTAGAATTTCGTATATCTATTAATTTGCATTCGAGGACGAAGATATATTTTCGTTCTGGAATAGGGACTAGTCTAGATATGGAGTGTACACAAATACAACGATATCGTCGATTAAACGTCACTTCCAGTTCTAATAACAAATTATTTCCCAGTATATACCAACTGTGTGTGTTTTCCTTTGTCCTTACAGATAGGGGAGTTTTTCGTTTGGAATCTATAATAATCGTTTCCTCGGGTAAAATAAATACGTTGGCAAAAAAGTGGGTGAAAATTCATTAATTTTTCGAACTCGAGGTCGAAGATATGTTTTTGTCCTTATTTTAAACTAGATTATTATCAGGAATAAGAACTAAAACGACTAGGTCTGTATATGTATACGTAAATACACAATTATGATTTTCCATTTGAATCATTAAGCTTTTCGCGAGGTCACCTCGCTGACAGTGACAATTTACTGTCTGTATTTGTCCTTTTTTATCTATTGTCCCTTGGCGTGGTGACAATTGTGGGGTAAGGATAAAGGAAACACTGAATAAGCAGTTTGGTTCTGAAGTGTGGGCGCATAACCACCGCCCCTCATTTATGTGTTGAGGGAGTTGTACCTACGCTAGTGGGTTTTTTAGAGATAAATAAAAATAATGGGCCGTTGTTTTAGATTTTTCCAAATTTGTGTAACAGGGAATTTTGAGGCAAAAATGCTATAAGTAATTGATTTCGATTTGTGTTTGCAGCTTTTTTCCTCCTCCGAATCTGCAGTGACCAAAAATAGCACCAAATAAAAGTTTTTGCAAATATTCTCTTCCTACTAGTCCTGCCTCAAAAATTATTATTATACAAACGGAAGTTAGGCTAAAACTCCACCAAAATAGTCTTATAACTTTTCCTGTCAAATTAGTAATTTATTCGGGGGGGTCGAAGGAGGAATACATCAAACCCAAGCGATATCAATAATAAAACCCTGTAGGATTATTTTCGGCTGAAAATTTGTCCCATCAGATTATTTCGTTGTTAAAAAATTTCAAATTGATAATAGCTACACATTGCAAATTTACTGGTTACGCTATATAGTAAATCTCTATCAAACTTATACAATATTCATAAATCAGGTCGCATTTCCAACAACACATAATACCGTGATCGTAGCGTAGCTCGCAACTCATTTATAATTCACGTGTTGCTCTTTGGCTCAGCTACCTTGCATATACTTCAATTAGCTACAGGTATGTTTTTTCGGAAGGGCGGTAGCCTCGAAGAGGCGCCTGGCCACCCCCCGTAACGGTGGTTTAATTGTCATTTTTTCGTCAAATATCATGTGACAAAGTATAATACATACAAAACTCGTGCAAAGTGGAACTTTTTTACTGTATTGATCGAACGAATGCGCACGAATCCTCGACTCTATCTAGCACGTACAGGGGACCATTTAGTTACGCCCCATTCGGAAAGACACCACCAGGCTGCTTGGAACAAAGGCGGATGTAGGGAAAAATTGTGTGGTGATTTTTGGTTGGTTTGGGCGAAAGTTTTAATTTCAGTCTGGAAGTGGATTACATGCTAAAGTAGCTGTGTTTTTATGATGGGATGAGAAAGTTTCATTTGCGAATTTTAATACAGTTTTAAGGAAGTTACCGCACCGCGGTCATGGTCAATTATTCTACTGAAGGGCTATTTCCGCCCTAAACACCTGCTTTGTGAGTTGAAGCATGTTCCAGGAAAAAGGGAGTTGTCTTTTTAGCTTCGAACTGGTCAAAATTAATTTTACTTTTGATTTCCATAATGAATTAAGTAGAGTAGGTTATGATATGAAAGAGCCCTTAAATTTTGACTTAATTCATCTCCTTCATAAAATGTCAATGTGTATTAAGACGTGACTTCTTTTTCATGTTCCAAAAAAAGGGAGTTGCCCTTTTACCTTGAAGCTCCTAAAACTTAATTTTAGTTTCGAATTTCTTACTTTTACCTTTAAATTTTGATTTGATATCTATTACCATAAATTTCCATGTGTATCAATCCAAGACATGTTTTTTTTCATAAGCTCTATTATAGTTTGTCTCTTTATATTTCAAACATTGCTGCCTTCTAACCTTTTTATCACGTGATTTACCTTAGCAGAATATGGTTTTGTTTTTTAAATATTCAAGATAAGTGGTATGACTAATATTCAATGCTAATATGTAAATGTTTTATGTTTTATAACCCAACCGATGTAACCTCGAGTTTTTCTATCCATCACCATCGAAACAAAAACCTTTTAACTATATCGCATTAAATTATGGCAAAAAATAAAGGTACTGATAAAATGTAATTAGTTTTATTAATATATTTTTATATCTGTGTACAAACAGGGTGATTCTAATTCGAATCAGGATGATTTTCATATGAAAGTTATTTATAACATCAGTTTGAAGTACATTAAATAATTTTTGGAAATATTTATTTTGGTTTAGAATTCTAAGATACCAAGATAGCTTCATACCTCACAAATATATATGGTGGCATATAGTTGAGTGGCCGGCAAGATGACCAGATCTCGCTCCACTCGATTATTTTTTATGCGGCATACAGAGAATTTAACTTTCTGTATGTGTACATTTGACGAAATCAATCCCCCTGAGGTTTTTCCTAATAAACCTCCCCACATTTTTCCTTTTTATAATTTTATGGTTGGTCTAATAAACCTTACACGTTTTTTATGTTTCACATCAATAACAACACATGTCGCCCCTCATACAGTTTTAACCAAGTTATTCGGTGTTTCTTTTTATGTTTAGGGGTGTAGCTATAGATGTAACGAAGTGCTCGAGGCCATTCCATTCACACTCCTCGATTCACTCTAATACATCCACCCTCAAGTTTTTATTTTCACTTTGTTTATAATTAAACGACGATGGTAAGCTAACTTATAGCTTGGGGGTGACTTCCCCGTGCTTCCGTTTTCTTTTGATATACAATAACTAGTTCATAAATAATTTAATGGAAATAAGTTTTCGCCATCGATTTTGTGATTTATGACGACGGAATAGAGGCATTCTTATATTATGTTCGTGTTAATTTGTGGGTTATCGCCACATGCACGGATTTGTTCCTTTGTTTAGTGTTTTGCAAATTATAGTTGTAACCGCAGCAAATCATTAATATGTATGTCGTGCGATTCCAAAAAATAATTTAGAGTGGACTATGAAAAATAACCTCAAATCTTCCTCAACTATAACAATATCAAATAGATATCATGAGTTGAAGTTTTTCCCTAGCCCACTCACAATTAATTTTTAGATAAAATTTTTTCCATCTGGAAAATTAAGTGGTTTAAGTACGGCGATTTGTTTATTTCTGTAACAGTGACTAATTTAGATCAATTATCGTTAAATCGTATGTTTATGCATTAAAACGTTAATGCAACTTCATTTTAGACTACTTAATAATAATCGATATGTGCACATCACACAATATTTTTTTGGTCTTGTCTCTCTGTTTTGTGTGTTTATGAATCTCAATTGATATTGGATGGTTGAATGTCGCTTTATCAGCTTTGTTTACGTTGAACGCCCACCCCCGCGGCACTCTCCCACCACAAAAATCGAAGAAATCAATAACTGATACTTGAGCATGATTGATTATGGTGTTTTATACAAAAATTTTTTATCGATTTATTTGTTAGCATAATTACCGTTTTTTTTTTGCAGAATTATCCACGAGAGTGGGTTCACAACTGAGGATTTTAAGCAATATCGACCGGTGGTCTACAGCAATACGATCCAGTCTCTTGTGGCCATTCTCCGGGCTATGCCAAACCTCGGAATCAGCTACGGCAACAACGAGAGGGAGGTTAGTATTTTTGAAATGTGTGTACGTTGATTAGGATTAGAGATGCGAGGAGTTAAGTAAAAAAGTGTGTAGTGGGCTGATCCACTGAACTAACTCTAAACGGTGTGTGAGATAGAGTGGGGGATTCGCACGATATATCACTGTCCTACAAGCTTCTCTTGATGTCTATGTGTTTATTTATTAATTAAATGCTATGTTTATTTATATATCTTGCTATTAGCAAATGTTATGAATAATTCACAAATTCTTAGAAAGAGCAGTAAAAACTGGAGACAGCAAAGAATTTTTTGCCTTAATTGTTTAAGAATGTTAGTAAGATGTGAAGAAAAATTAATTTGAGTAAACTATGAATCGTCAGTGTTGACTAAATTTAAATACTCGGAAGGGTGTGGAGAATGACCTAGATACAGAACTTTTCAATTTTATTAATTTAATTAAACATTTATTTTCATGTAGCGCAGGAAATTCCATTATTTAAAGGCAAATAAAAAATTCAGTTCATCGACCTGAAAATGGCAATCCTGTTGGAGAAACTTTTACCCCAAATCAATTCCTGTTTCATGTGTGCAAATAACCACTGTATCACTTCCTAAGAAGTTTGTTTGTTTTTCGATTTTTAATTCATGTAAAACTTTGTCTGCGTCTATTTTCGGCGTTTTATTTATTGTTGTAAGCGCGCGCTATATTAAACCAAACTTTATACAATTCCTATCATATTAAATTTATTTTAATGTGCCGCTGTATAAAACATATGTTGCTACAGCATACATTGTAAGTAAAACCGCCAGCCCAATCAACCAACCAATCGAACCGAGATCGGGATGTTTATCTTTTGAATTTTCAAGAGAAACCATCCATGTTTATCTTGCACAAATACAAGAATTATCTAGAAAAAACATCGTCGGCACGAGGTTATTGGAAAAGTTTCCCTTGTCCTATATTATGTTGTTTTAGTTTTTTTTTTGTCACCCATGCCCAAACTGTTGCCCCTGAAGTTTCAGAGGCTGTTGCTTGTTGAACATGTATTGATTGATATCACGTGAGAGAGATGTGCGAGAGGCGGTTTGGTTGGTAAAAAGGATATTGTCGGTAGTCGGTACCTTGCAAACTCCTACATGCCTTCATGTTTTGTGACCTGTTGAATTTGTGGGCGCTACCGCAGAATCCGTGCACTGCTCTAAATAGAGCCATTTTTACCGTAAGGTCCTAATAAGTATTTTAAAGATTATTAGAGGGATTCAAAGCACGAGCCCAATAGAAGCTACATATTTCTACACAAGTTTTTCCAATCTTAAAATTAAACAAAATTTGGAAGGTTTTGGATTTTGGGTACTTTTTCCTTTTAGTCTTTTACGTTGAATTATATAAAATTTTCTTATAAGGAAAATCTTGGCCTAGATTATGTCCAAACTTTAATTTAATATAAGAGAAAAAGTCTTTTCAAAATTTTTGCTTAGGCCTCTGAAAAATATAGTAAAGTAATGTGCGAAAACCTCACATAGGGATAGCATCCCAAATTTGTGCCCAACATCGCTGTGGGACACTTAAATTTTTTTTATTGTTCACACGATCTTCTTATTTATCGTTTTTTTGTCATTTTAGATTGACGGCAAGATGGTCTTCGATGTAATCCAACGGATGGAAGACACAGAGCCCTTCTCGGAAGAACTGCTATCTGCAATGAAACGTTTATGGGCCGACACGGGTGTTCAAGAGTGTTTCGGACGTTCCAACGAGTACCAGCTCAACGACTCCGCCAAATAGTAAGACAATATTGTAAACGTACGATTAGTGAATTAAAAAAAATATTTTATTAGTTTCCTGGATGGACTAGACCGACTGGGAGCTAAAGATTATCAACCCACAGAACAAGACATCCTTAGAACACGTGTTAAGACTACGGGTATTGTTGAAGTACACTTTTCGTTTAAGAATCTTAATTTTAAGTGAGTATTCGAGTTTTTTTATCGTAGTTTAAATGCTGATTGGAAAAAACACGAAAATGACGTCTTAGAAATATAAATATGTTTAGTATTTTCTTGTAATTCAAACGGTGTTTTTACCACATCACACGCATAATAGAGCTGATTATAGAGCCATACATCTTTTCGGTTGGCACGGCAACGCAAACCTAATTGGCCGACTTGTTTGTGTTCCAGGCTATTCGATGTGGGCGGTCAAAGGTCGGAAAGGAAAAAATGGATACACTGTTTCGAAGATGTAACCGCGATTATATTTTGTGTAGCTATGAGTGAATATGATCAAGTTCTACATGAGGATGAAACGACGGTAAAGAATGTTCTGGATTAAAAAATCTGATGGATAATTTGTTTGGTTTTTATGTTTTGTAGAACCGAATGCAAGAAAGTTTGAAATTGTTCGATTCGATTTGCAACAATAAATGGTTTACCGACACCTCCATTATCCTCTTCCTTAACAAGAAAGATTTATTCGAAGAGAAAATTAGAAAGTCACCACTTACGATATGCTTTGCTGAGTATGCAGGTAAATATCGGGTTGAGCCCCGGAAGAAGTGGGGCAAATTAATTATTGGAAAATTCTAGAATTCAAACTAATCGTGTTTATTAATATTTCGATTATAATGTTTTTTTTTTGTGTTGTAGGTGCTCAGGAGTATGGTGAAGCAGCGGCGTACATTCAAGCACAATTCGAAGCGAAGAACAAATCAACAAACAAAGAAATCTACTGCCACATGACCTGTGCCACAGACACACACAACATCCAGTTTGTATTCGACGCTGTCACCGATGTAATTATAGCTAATAATCTGCGCAACTGCGGCCTCTACTGAACAACCTGTGTACAATTATTATTATCTTTACAAATTATTATCATTACTTATTCCTTTTTCTCACGTCTAATGACTTTTAGCGTACGTCGTCAAACGTTGTGGTTGAGCCAAAAAAAAAATTAAATATTTGGAGGAAAATCGTTTGCGCGTGGAATATAGCACACAAGCAGGACACACCCAAATTGGTTTTCGTTTCCAGCTTATTTGCCTATGTGTTTCCTTTTGATTTTGCTTTAGTGAAAAGAGCCAAGTATACCAAAGTAAAAAAGTTGTGAGTGAGATGTAATGGATGTGTTCTTTTTTGTACAAAACTGAAGGCTAGTATTCGGGCTTTGGTTGGAATTTTTAGGTAGTAGTGGGTCCTCCTGATTGTGTTCTGTTTGAGGAAACTTTGTTACAAAGGACCCCCCCCCCCCAGTTCGGTTTTTTTGTAGAAATCGTGCGCACAATTTACTTTTTCTGTTCTAACGCACACACACTTTTCTCTCTCTTTATAATAAAATAAATCTTTAAAGTGATTATTTGCTATTGTTATAATCTGCACAAATTTTCAGACAATTTACGAGACAAAAACAAACTTGTGCCATTAATTACAATTTTAAATATTGCATTTATTGAACGTGTATTTTATGATAATTTGTGTCTTTAAGTTATTTGTTTTATTTTAGAATATTTTTGTATTAATGTTATTTATGTTTTATATTTTAAACACAACAAATTAAACAAACAAAAAGGAACATCCACCTTTATTATTAACTAATAATTTTAAGGTTTAGTTACCAAATAATTTTGTTGATAAAAAACCATTATAAAAACATAATGTAAGTAAGTACCTATGTGTTAAATAATGTGGAACCAAATTATTATTGTCAGCTCAAGTAGCGTACTATTATTACTAATGAAAGAAAAAGCAACAGTTTTAATTAATTATAATCAATTATAAATGCCTATTTGTGTATTTATAATTCGTTTAAGTTTTTATGTCGTCAGACTGAAACTAAACACCACACAACATGAAAGCTTGTTAATTGTGGTGTTTAATTTTGGTTTTGTCGTGTTGTGCAAATTACGTTCAAAGATCAGGAAATTTATGGACCTTTTATAATAGAATACTATAAATATACTATTAATACATTTAATGTGTACATAAAGAAAAACTATATGGCGCTTTACAGTTAAACCTAAACTAAAAAAAAAATGAAGATGATGACGATTAAAACTAAAAAATAAACTAGCTTCAGTAAGATTTTTTGTAGTGAGTAGTGATGCATTTCGTTTTTGTAAAAAAAAAACTAAATTAGAACAAGTTCATCATCGTGTATTTATTTATTGATTATACTACAAACATTGCAGTTTTTCTTTTGATAAATGATACATTCCTTTAATAACGTCGTTCTGTCTTTCGCTTGGTTTTTTCCCTGTGAAGATTTAGTGTCGCTCATATTCTATAATACATAATAATAATTATTACCGTTGTTTTTGTGTTTGTTTCGTTTTATCCATGCAACTATTGGAAACAATCATTCATTTATAGAACAAACATACAAGCAAACAATACAAAAGTAATTAGTACTTGTCTTATATACGTATTTTAATAGAACAATAGCAGAATTAACATGGAAACACGTGACGAGGGGAAGAAAGTTCGCTCAAAGTTTTGCCCAGTTTTTAAAACAGTTGGAATATTTTGGTGTAAAATAACAGGGTAGGTTACTCCGGAGCTTGGGGTAGCTAGTAGTGTTGGGGAAATAGACACAGACAAGGAAACTTGCGAGACAATAAAATCTGACTTATTGTGAACTTTATTGTTTCTTATCTGTTGCTGTTTTATCAACTTCTGCGTGCACTTTTCCATGAATTAGATCCGTTTTAAACCAGTAGTTTTGTAATATATTCGTGCCTACACCATTAGTTTTTTGGGCACTAAATTAATTAACCTTGTAACTGCCTCGAATCTGACTTGAATATGGCTTTGGTCATCGTGTTTATTCTGTGGTAATTTTGCTATAACGCAAAAATATGTTGTGTAAAAAATGAAACTAAAACTAGGTTTGTAAGTATTGTATTTAATGTTTTTTCGTAGTATATCCTATAAAATATTTTTTTTTATTTCCAGTTATATTTTGAGTCATTTATTTGTTAGTTCTCTAGTCAAGCTCTACGTTCTAATTTCGATTTAACTATTAGTTGTGTAACTTTGGCATTTAATTACATACGTGTCATTTTTTTGTTTTTTTGTAACTTATATCAGAAAATTGAAATAAAACGAAGATGTAAGATGTTTATTTTGTTTCAATGCCAAGTTGGTTTTTATTCTAATAGCACATGAATGAGGGTGTTTCGTTTGTAATATTTTTTCGCATAATCTAAGATACAATATAATAATAATAATAATAGTGTATTTCACATCTATACTGATAGAGAAAAAGTAGTCCAAAATGGACGTTATTTATTAATATTACTTTTATGACCTACCGCCATTTTTCAATCATAAAACTGCTTTAAATTTTACTTTATTATCCGATTTTTTACACCTGAACCGTAAATAAATTTTAATTTTTCATGCACCTCCACCAGAATAAAAACTAATAATCTACATTGTAATTTACCACATTACGCTAAACGTTTATTACCTCATACCCACTTATAATATCAACACAAGACTTTTTCATTTTTCTTATAAGGCAGTCAACTTATGCACTAATTGCATCATCTATCTTATTGACTTGTTGCTTAGTTATTGTGAAATAATGATTAATTATAAGAAATATTTAACAAAAACAAAAAAACTATATTAAAAATACCGTGCTAGAATTATTATACACAATGAATGAAATGTACATGTTTTCCAAATATCAGTAAATGTAACATTCATAACTGAGGTTGTTCTCTCATTGTATGTTTGTTTCTCTGTGATGTGAATACGATAAATAAATTTTACCCATTTCGAAAAAATAATGGTTTTTTTCGTTGTTTTACTTTATGCGTTAAACCTTGAAAAATGTAGCAATGTTTTAAGTTAAGAGAATACCTAGACGTATAAATAAAGTCTATGGTTTTCAACTGACAGTTACAAATCAGTTCTAGTTGAAGCATAATGTCTATGAACATAGTCAGACAATACTTTTGGAATTATGGTGGAAGCGCCGGGGTCACAAAATTTGTTAAAATGAATTATTTTCGATAAAATAGTGTAAGTTTTAAAAAACTATAATATCAGGCTACTTGTTCTAGTCGTTTTTAATGCACTGACATTGTCTGCATGAAATTTGACCAACTTTAAATTTTATTTGTTGAACCGAAAAAAATTCATATCTCCGGAAAAACTGTAGGAAATTCGGTTCTGTTTGGGTTCCGCAGTTTGTTTTTCCAAGCTCTATTATCGTGCGTATTTGTTTATTTATTTAGAGCAAGTTTAATTTTTCACTCGAAAAATTCATAAGGGGTTGTTAACCTTATGATTTTCCTCGATTTCGTTCATCTCTCTAAATTGTATGTAACTTTGCATAATGATAAAGAAAGTGGTGCTAATTATCATGGTGAAGACCGTTCCTTTCTAACTTAAATAGTTTCTTAGGGAAAAAATAAAAACAGAAAATATCTTGAAATTTTGGCGGAAGCGCCGGGGTCACAAAATCTGTTAAAATGAATTAATTTTTTAACTAGTTTTTTGTGATGCTCAAAAAATAAATTAAATCAAAAAGGTATCCAAACGTAAGTTTGGTAAACATTTTATTCCTGTGAAAATAGTGCAAACTTTACATTTTCGTGATAAAAGAATAGAGTAGAACGAAACAAGAATTGAAGTGGACAAAAACATTTGGAATAGAGTAGCAATAGAAATCGGCATGGAAAAGACAGTTGGAATAGAATAGCCGCAGAAATTGGTGTGGAAAAAGAAGTTTGGAATAGAGTAGCAACA
Source organism: Pediacus dermestoides (assembly GCA_963942485.1). Classification (NCBI taxonomy): domain Eukaryota; kingdom Metazoa; phylum Arthropoda; class Insecta; order Coleoptera; family Cucujidae; genus Pediacus; species Pediacus dermestoides. Next base: position 15,741,066 of record OZ012629.1, on the reverse strand, counting down.
TAGATTTGGCTTGGAAAAAGACACTTGGAATAGAGTTAATTGTATTACTGGTTGCCTGAAACTCGGCGCAATATTGATATTTTTGAACTACTAATCAGGTGTACCACCACCACACACACATAACCTAACCTCTGTTAAATTGTCAGACGATGCTTCTATATGGACTCAGAAGACGATTCCACAGCGTACTTAAAATACCTAAACGACCCTACCAATGGCTATCTACTAAACAGTAACGAAGTGGAATTAAACTAAACTAAAAAAGTAAAAAAAATGTTTCAGTGTGCCATCTTGTGATACAATTACAAAGTTCATTGGAATGGTAAAACAGTTTTCTATTCTACTGTTTCTAACAAAAGAGAAAACTACCTTACCATTGCAACGAACTTTTAACTGGTACCACAAGATGGCGAGAGTAGTTTTTAATTTTATAATTAATATTTATTTCACAGTCTTTAGGACTATTAAAATTCCAATATAAACTGATCTATTAATTAAACACGCTCAGTTTTTTTAACGATAAACCAAAGGAAATATCCGCAAAATTGTTAAAAAAGTAAAAATAATGTTTCATCATGTGCCATCTTGTGATACAACTACAAAGTTTATTGGAGTGGTAAAACAGTTTTCTATTTTACTGTTTGTAACAAAAGAGAAAACTACCTTACCATTGCAACGAACTTTTAACTCGTACCACAAGATGGCAAGAGTAGTTTTTAATTTTTAAATTACTATTTATTTCACAGACTTTAGGACTATAAAAATTCCAATATAAACTGCTGTATTAATTAAAAACACTCAGTTTTTTTAACGATAAACCAAAGGAAATATTCACAAAATTGTTAAGAAAGTAAAAATAATGTTTCATCATGTGCCATCTCGTGATACAACTACAAAGTTCATTGGAGTGGTAAAACAGTTTTTTATTTTACTGTTTCTAACAAAAGAGAAAACTGCTTTACCATTGCAACGAACTTTTAACTGTTACCACAAGATGGCGAGAGTAGTTTTTAATTTTATAATTATTATTTATTTCACAGTCTTTAGTACTATAAAAATTCCAATATAAACTGCTGTATTAATTAAACACGCTCAGTTTTTTTAACGATAAACCAAAGGAAATATCCGCAAAATTGTTAAAAAAGTAAAAATAATGTTTCATTATGTGCCATCTTGTGATACAACTACAAAGTTTATTGGAATGGTAAAACAGATTTCTGTTTTACTGTTTGTAATAAAAGAGAAAACTACCTTACCATTGCAACGAACTTTTAACTGGTACTATAAGATGGCGAGAATAGTTTTAAATTTTTTAATTATTATTTATTTCACAGACTTTATGACTATAAAAATTTCAATATATATTTTGCACAATGATAAAGAAAGTAGTGCTAATTAACATAGTGAAGCCGGTTTCTTTCTAACTTCATTGTTTTTTCAGGAAAAAAATTAAAACTGAAAATATTTATTAGAATTTTGGCGGATGCGCCGGGGTCACAAAATTTGTTAAAAGGAATTATTTTCGATAAAATAGTGTAAGTTTTAAAAAACTATAATATCAGGTTACTTGTTTTTTTTGGTGAACCATTTGGTGAGCTATTTAGGTTTAAAATAATTTCTAGTAATTTTTTTGTGACCAATATTAGACTAAAAATTATAAAGTATTTAGCAATAAGAGAAGACCAATGATAGAAGAAGAATCGATGAAGACGGAACCGACATTTTGAATTACGAACCAAAAGAACTAGAAGTTAGAAATATAAGTTATTGATTTTTTTTGTGGATTGTATTCAGATACTAATTATTAAATTACTTTTTATAATTAGATTGTAGACTTTAATATTACTTTCTGTATAGTGTATAATGACTCTTGTAAAGTAACTAAACTAAATGTAAACTAAAATTAATTCTCTAATTTACGTATATTAAAGACAAAATAGCCATTATTTGGATGAACATTTGAATGATATCAGTTTTACTTTTATCATTATAGCTTCAGTGTAGGTATAAATGTCTCAAGTCAAAAAAATCATAACACAAAAAACCATGAAATTTTGGGAAATCTTCAGCATACTACCCCCAAATACGTTTATAGAGAGTAAGATATAATTGGATGTTTACCACTACATATTCTACGAAAATTAATAATCTCATCATATGATTGTACAAATACAAATATATAAAATTAAATTTGCAGATGACTTGCTATTTCCACTGATAAAATTTCCCCTTTATATGGCGAAAAATAAATTCCAACGATTTCTAAGCGTAATTGTTGTCATATTTATGGTAGCTAATTTTGTTGGTCTTACGTGGCATACATATTTAAATGGGTTCAATTACACATCCAGTAGATTAAGTTTAGCGTACCTTTTAATTACTTTACAAGTAAGTGTTAAGTGGTTTTTTGAAATCACATAATTCAAATTTTTTTAGGCTTTCCTCAATTATGTTTCATCTTTTGTGTTTGCACCAATTATAGTCAAAATAATAAAAGGATGTTTCGTTAATTGCCAGTCTATAAAATCCGCTAGTCCTAAACTGTTAAAAAAATTAAAAACCAGTGCTAAAAGCGCAATATTCAAGATGGAAATATTCATACCTGTGGTGCTAACAGTTCCCTTGCTTTTCCTCTCGAAGTTCGATGGAAAGCACAATTTCATTGCCTTTGTTGTCATCGAAGAACACTATAAAAACTACCTAGGAATATACACCGTTTTATATAATTTTATCATTTTTCACATCAGTTTTATGATGACTTGTCACCTTTGGCTAGTGGTCTATCTTTGCCTACATATGCAGTTTCAAATTTATCTATTAAACGAACAGTTTTTTAAAATTTTTGACTTATTAGGTCTATTGGACAGAACCAATCTGAGTTTGCAGAGAGAAATTTCAAAGAAACTGAAACGGTGTATTAAGCACCATCAGGCTATTAAACAGTTAAGCAAGTGAACATAACCTAGCATAGCCTAAAAGCTTGTTTTTAGGTTTAAAGCCAAAGTAAACCAGTTGATGTATTATCCGCTGTTTTTATATACTTTTGGTGGCATTTGTACAACTGTTGGAGCTGGAGCATCTATAGTCGCTGTAAGTTGAAGAAAATTAATTTAATTAATTAGCGAATTAAATTTTATGTTAGAACATCACTCCGATTATCCAAATAAGAATGTCCGTTGTGATCGGAGCAATCATATGTACTGTTTGGCTATTTGCTAATAGTGGTCAAGGTGTTGTAGATGTTGTAAGTTACTACACTACAACAAGATTATTCTAATGACTAATATTAATTTCTAGTCCGAGGATTTCTATAACACTCTTATAACTTGCCCCGCGTATTTATTAAATCGAGAAAACCAGCAAATGTTGAGGATTTTCATTTTGAATGCTTGGAATCCCCTTACAATATCTAGTTCTGGTATAATTATTTTAAACCGGGGTTTAGTTATTAAAGTAAGTAGCGTTACTCAAGATGATGACGTATATGACTTTTATTTTATTTCAGGTATTTAAAAATTTCTTTACGGTTATCACGTGGTTAAAATCTAAAGAAGCTATTTAAATTTATGGAGGGGCCCTAAAATTTGTAGCTAAGCCACTAAATTATGGTGTTTCTTTAAAAATTATATAGTTGAATTGTCGTATTAACTATCTACGTATGGTATAAGAAAGTTATGTTGTCTCTGTTATAGTTTGTAGGTTGTTTGTTATAGTTTGCAATTTTTGCTGTTATAGTTTGCAAAATATAAGTAGAACGTGCTGTACCGCTGTTTTTACATCACCTTCATGTATTTGCCTTTAGAAATGTACAAAATTGTCCGGGTTTTAGCCACAGCCGTAGCAGGAGGTGCTCTTATTGCTGCAAGAAATTTAATGTGGTTGCAGTCAGGAGAAGCTATTTAGGTTTAGGTTTTATTTCTAGTAATTTTTTGTGATTATTATTAAACTAAAATTTATTTAACAATAAGAGAAAACCAATGATAGAAGAAGAATCGATGAAGACGGAACATACATCTTTAATCAAGAACCAAAAGACGAAGAATTATAAATTATTGATTTTCTTTGTGGATTGTATTATAAATTATTATCATTAGATTGTAGACTAATATTACTTTTTGTATAATAACTCTTGCAAAGTACCTAAAATGAATTCTCTAATTTACCTGCATATTAAAGACCAAATAACCATTATTTGGATGAACATTTTAATGATATCAGTTACCATTATCATTATAGAGTTTCAGTGTATAAATGTCTCAAGTCTACAAAAGAATTATAACACTAAAAACCATGAAATTTTGGGAAATCTTCAACATACTACCCCAAAACACGTTTATAGAAAGTAAGTGATTAGATTTTTACCAATATATAAAATACTGATTTTCTACCATAATTAATAGACGCATCATATGATGATTGTACAAATACAAATATATAAAATTAAATTTGCAGATGACTTGCTATTTCCACTGTTAAAATTTCCCCTTTATATGATGAAAAATAAATTCCAACTATTTCTAAGCGTGATTATTGCTATATTTATGGTAACTAACTTATTTGGTATTATTTGGCATACATATTTAAATGGGTTTAATTATACATCCAGTAATAGAATAAGTTTAGCGTACATTTCAATTTCTATTCAAGTAAGTTAATCTGTCTGTTAATCACGTGATTCAAAATTAAATTTTCAGGTTTTTCTTTCTTATATTGTATCCCTTGTAACCGGACCATTTACAGTCAAGATAATCAAAGGATGTTTGATAAATTGCGAATCTATAAAATCCGCTAGTCCTAAACTTTTAACAAAATTGAAAACCAGTGCTAAAATTGCAATATTGAAGATGGAAATTTTCGTATTTGTGGCGGTAGCAGTGCCTTTGATTTTCTTCTCGAAATTCGATGGAAAGCACAAATTCATTGTCTTTGTTATCATCGAAGAACACTATAAAAACTACCTAGGATTATACAGCGTTTTATATAATTTCATAATTTTTCACATGAGTTTTATGATAATTAGTCACATTTGGATAGTGGTCTATCTTTGCCTACATATGCAGTTTCAAATTTATCTATTAAACGAACAGTTTTTAAGAATATTTGACTTATTAGTTCGCTCGAACAGAACCAACATGAGTTTACAGAAAGAAATTTCAAAGAAATTGGTGCGCTGTATAAAGCACCATCAGGCTATTAAACAGTTAAGCAAGTTAACATAATCTACCGTAACCTAAACATTTGTTTTTAGGTTTAAAGCCAATGTAAACCAGTTCATATATTATCAGATGTTTTTATATACTTTTGGTGGCATTTGTACAACTGTTGGAGCTGGAGCATCTGTAGTCGCTGTAAGTTGAAGAAAATTAATTTAATTAATTAGCGAATTAAATTTTATTTTAGAACATCAGTCCGATTATCCAAATAAGAATGTTCATTGTGATCGGAGGAATCATATGTAGTGTTTGGTTATTTGGTAATAGTGGTCAAGGTCTTGAAGATGTTGTAAGTTACTACGCTACAACAAGATTTTTATGACTAATATTAATTTCTAGTCCGAGGACTTCTATAATACTCTTATAACTTGCCCCGTGTATTTATTAAATCGAGAAAATCAGCAAATGTTGAGGATTATAATTTTGAATGCTCTGAATCCCCTAACAATATCTAGTTCTGGTATAATTATTTTAAACCGAGGTTTAGTTATAAAAGTAAGTAGCGTTACACAAGATGGTAATGCATACGCCTATTGAAAATAATTCTAATAGGTATATGACTTTTATTTTATTTCAGATATTTAAAAATTTCTTTACAGTTATCACGTGGTTAAAATCTAACGGGGCTCTTTAAATTTATGGAATTATTGTAAGAATTCAAGTGGCTAGTTTATATTATTTATTATCAATAACTATACCTACCTATAAATTATTCAAAAATTATGTAGCTTTGCACTAAATTAAGATGTTGTCTTAAAAATTAAACTTTCTTCTTGATCTTCTTTCGTTTGTATTCTCTGTGGTCAAATATAATTTGTCATTAATCTCCTACCTACATATTTTTATTGATTTGTTATAGTTTATAGCTAGTTTGTTACAGTTTGGGGTTTTGTTTGTTATAGTGTGGAGTTTTATCTGTTATAGTTTGCAAAGTATAAAAGTTGCTGTGTCACTGTTTTTACATCGCCTCCGTGTATTTGCCTTTAAAAATGTATAAAGTTGTCCTTACGACAACGAGATAAATAAAAATATCCTTTTTTTCTGGCAGGGATAATCTCTACTATGTTCCTGCATATTTGCGATTTTAAGTTCTGGTAAGATGTCTTGAGAAAGTTGGACAAATACCTAAATAAAACAATAAAATCGTAATACTATCATCCATTTTATTAAAACCCAAAATTTTTACATACTGAAACATAAACGTGAAAAGAACACAAGCAAAAATAAAATTAAGTGATTCACTTAAAAATATTTACAATAAGATAACAATACCGTGTGGTCAGCTGGTCTCAGACCAGCGCGCGATCACCAGAATATATAATAAGAAAATAGGACACTGGGCGCTCTACAAAAAGCAGGACACAGACCTCCCATCATCAACTTCTTGAATGGTGGCATATCAACGACTGACTCAACCATATAGCCAAAGAGTGTATCAATATTTAATAATAATCTAATATACTAGTACACACTTCTGTCGCCTGGTTCGCAGCAGTAAACGGTAAACTATATACACAAACAAATCAATGAATGTCAAACGTTTACAATCGTGGAATAGTTAGAGTTAGTCATGTTGTGTATTGAGCACGACTGGTATGACACTTAACACGATATAACAACACAGTTACAATCTAGCTAACCTAAGTGTTGAAAGCCTAAATAATACTATAAACTCGTTCATTCACATCGACGCTGCTACTAAAGTGCGTGGGGAGCCGGAATGGGCGTCTCTCAACAGTTAACTAGCCGGACGCCCATTCTGGCTCTACAACGTACATGTTTATAAACGGAACAAACTCTGACTTGACTTTGACTGACAGCACTAAGGCAACTGTAGTTTTCAACTGGAATGTGTGAAAACACTATTGCATTATTATTATCTAGAAGAGACGAACTAAACTCAATTACAGTTGGTTTTTCTTTCCTTAACCTGGCGGCGGTGTTAATTAATTTATTAATGCAGAGACAGAGACAAAAACTTGTATATAGACTGCCACAAGACCAATTTAATTCTTTTAAATCTATTTATATATATTATATAACATAACCCAAAACTTTCATTTTGTTCCTTCAATTCTTTATAATTTCTTTATTATTTTATTATAATAAATAGCTAAACACGTGCGAAACTGCTTAGCTCCAATTTATTAATTACCCACTATCCAATTTCGCACGTTATGACTTATAATTAAAACTGCATAAGCAGCAAATGTACTAGAAATAGCAACAGGATTTTGTACAACAATCGATAGGGAACGACGCCGTCGTTGCCGTCGTCCACACGCTGCACAATTACTTGGGCAATGATGATGATAATACACTGATTAAGCTTTTATTTACTTTTTTTGTTAATTTGTTTTGAGTTTGGTGGTACGAAGTCCTTCCTATCGACACAACTATGTGACCTGCGGCCGAGGCTAGCAGCGGCCGGCCACCAAGTGGCAGTACGCTGTTATTGCGGCAATTTAATAGTACGTTTCTTGCTCTAACCATCCACCTGGATTACGGCGCAGGTAGAATCGTCTGGTCTCATCGTAGATGAAGATGGACAACATGAAGGGAATGGCTGGCAACCACCACACGAACCTAGAAAATAAAAACACTCAGTAAAAAACAACCATTTTACAAATAAAACTGATGATATAGACTGAAAGAGAAAGATATCGATTCTTCAAGAATACAACAAAAATCTTTAGTAGTATTTAGTAGTAGGAAATCGCAAAATCTTAAAATTTAGTTTAGACTTATGGATGATAATATTAGAGTAGAATAGAGGGCAGAAAAGACCTTTTCTAATTTCCTTCCTCTCAACTTACTTCAGTGGGAACATCCGCAATCCCTTATCCATTCCAGGTGTGTAAGACAGGAACGCAGCCAAAGCCGTCTCAAATATCAATCCAAAGTTCAAAGCCCAATTCCTCATTCCTTGATGCAAAAGTGAATTACGACGAGTTTTACAAATAATCAAATCCGCCCACTGTACAACGACAATCGAAACGAAGAAAGCGGTATGGCAGGTGTACTCCAAGGTTTTCCTGTCGCGGTATGTCTGAAAGAAATAAATTTTGAATATTTTTTTTACAACCGCTACAAACTCAAACTCACCCATTCCTGTCCGTAGGAATCAGTTAAATCGTTAACAGCTTTCGAATCCCATTGTTTACGAATACCGAATAATTTCATCGGTAAGAATCCGTTTTCAGCCATGATGACGAAGTAGACGAAGAAACCGGCAGCTGCTTGGATCATACCAATTTGTCCGTACGCCATCGAGATTAATCTACACGACAAAATTGAGTTAGTAGGGAAATTTTTTGGACAAATAGATAAAAACAAAAACAATCTTTAAGCAAAAATCTTTTACATACCACCACCATTTTTTCAGTGCCAAAACTCTACTTTGCTTAAAAATTATTAGAAAATACTTACACATCAACATTCCATGTTTATCATGCTGTTATACAACAAACATTTGCACATTTAATTGCATGCAATAGTTTACATTGACTAATTTATTACCATAATGTTGGTTTATCATTTTTTTTTATTAAAAAAACAAGCAATTCAACAAAATGATTAACCATTATGTAAAGCGTTAACTTCTGCTTTTGGTTCAGGGGCAAGGAAGAGATTAACAGGAAATCGTGTATGGTTCTTTAAAAAAGAACCCTACATTCTTAAGGAAATGTTAAAAAAAGGGACGCATGCATAACTTAATTATAATATGTACCTCTACACATTATTTGCTATAACTATTCTTTCTATTAAAGATAACAATAAAAGAAAGTCTATGTTGAAGGCAGACACTCTGTGTTTTACACACAGAAAATAATAAATACTCTAAGATTGCAGTGTTGCACTACATTTGCTCTACGCGCATCACACAAACTATACCTCGGCAAAAAAGAAAATTTGAGAAAATTTTAGAAAAAAATTTACTCTATTATAATAGAAAACTACAAATTAAAAATAGATATAATAGAAGTGTGCTAAGTAAAGGAAAACACAACAGTTTTGTTTTGTATTATCAAGTTTTTGAATTGTGGAGTGAAATTGGTAGAGTTCACGAAGAAGAGTGAGGGATTGCTGTTGCACTAAATGTTGTTTATCTTTAAGAATAAAATCAAAGCAAATTTTAAAATAAATTACTTTGATCTAACCATTGCTTCAAATTATTAAGCACAATTTCATCGATATCTGAAATTTTACAGATAAATAAGATTTGGTGCAACAAAAGCAAAGATGATTTTATAAAAAGTAATTAAATCTAGCATTGTACATTAGGCTATAAATATGTATAAATTAAGTAAATGATTTTTTGAGGAATGTAATGAAATACCAAACAACCGACTGCCATCTTGGAAATTGAAAATTTCCGCAAGCTCGTCGATGGTCTCTCATGCAATTTTGCATCTTTTCCCTGTGATTTTTCCACTGTAAACTCCACCACAGTCAACTGACAAAATCCTAAGAAAAAAATCATGCTCGGTTCCAATAAAATTTCTTTAAATTCAAAAAAACAAACAAAAGTCTGCCTGCAATTCATAGATATACAAACATTGAGTGTATGGTAAATTGAGAACGAAGAAGCAGTTGACGGACAAATTGTTTTGATAACAAAAAAACCAAACTAAAAAAAATCAAACTGAATACAGAACAGACATAATCTGAGGGGGGGGTAGAAAAATCGTGAGTGGTACGCGGTACTGCGAGTGCCGAGGTAATTGTTGTGGTGTGCGGCGAAGCCGGCACGACACCGCTGCAGTGACCCACCTGCGGTTAACCAGGTTGTCCCTATAGGGGTCGCGCGGCTGTCGTTTCATAATGTCGGACTCCGGAGCCTCATAAGCCAGAGAAATAGCAGGCACCTATAGAGAGTAGCCGGCAGAGCGGCGGCGCAACACAAAAAGTTAGTAGTGAAAAATTACATGCACAAAAAGTTTTTAGTATTTAGACCTGTCGAGAATAGTGTGTAGAGGAATGAGAAACAGAGAGGGGGGCGGCTGGGATCTCAATTTTTTGGGCACTGTCATCAAGCGGGGTGCAAAATGAATGGAGGCAGAATGTTGTGCACCAAGGGGGATCGAGGAAGGGGCTCGCGACCGCACCGCTCCAAGCTACTTACCATCGGCACGGCACCGCTTAAACCACCCACGCAATTTTCCTTCTTCCAATCTGTTTTTTTTTTGTTTAGCAAAAGCAAAAGCAACCAAACTACAAACGACAGTTTTCCTCTTGTATTCAATTGTATTCATAGTAGAGGGCTTAAATTAAATCAAACCTATCATCTAGTCAGCTTAGTTTCATAACAATCAGAATAAATCAAGTTAATAGTAAAATCTCTAAGGTACCAACTCAACTTGCACTCTACTATAAATCCAATCAAGCAAATGAAGGAGAACAGTTGGAAGCGGAGTGGGTAGTGGACAGAGGAAAGCAGAAGTACGCATTTCAGGACATCATCATCACCATCATACAAGAAAAACACTTTGGACACGATGCAATCAATCAATCGCCGATCCCATTGTTTTTTTGTTTTGATCAAAGAAAAAGAAAAAGAGGAGAAAGAGCACGAGACAGATTTTTTTTCAATTGTTTTCTCTTCCTGGAAAGCATTACCTTTCGTTGACGAGTTTATCATTGAAAGGGTTTCTAGGTCGGCGCTTCATGATATCAGACTCTGCCTCCTCGTATGCCAGGGATATGGCGGGGACCTGAGCTCGCCCAAACAAACACACATCAAACAAAACAAACAAAAAAGAAATACACAAACACACGGGGAGAGTTGGGACCATGAGGGACACACTTACATGCTAGCACTGCTCCTTGACCTGCCTAAGTCTAGGTTCAATTCAGATGCCCAAATTACTCTATTTAGTCGCGGCGAGTTAGATAGGAATATTTCAGTTTAGGTTGGAGGTTTGAACAAAAATTATCAACTTTTACACAAAAAATTCTCTTTGTTTAGAATTCTCCATCACTTTAAGATCAAGTGAGGTTAGAAGAGAAAATTTAGGTTTAGGTTTGAGTGAAAATCTTCAACTTCTGCACAAAAAAACAGGCTGAAATCTTGAAACTAATAGAATTTTTGAACATTTTAAGCCCAAGTGTTAAACAAAATTTTCTACAAAATTTAGTACCATTATGAAAAAAACTTTTAAATTTTAATTCCAAGAATTATAATCACGCGACTTTCTAGAATGTACCGCGATTCTTTCACAATCTTAACAGAAAACTTTTACAAAAAACTACCAAGCTCAATTTTAGAGCAAAGTCTCCAGTTTTTTCCATCTCTAAATCGCCTCAACTCCCGTAGGAAGTGGTCACATCTGATCTAGTCTACACTTCTAAGACTAAGGTTTGAGCAAGGCTAGAGTGCTAAGCAGGGGGCCAACTACGCGAAATGCGTGAAACAATGAAGGGGGAAGTGTGTGTATTGTGTCAGTTTGTTTTCTACCACAGTTCATATGAAAAAATTAAATTACCTAATGAAATACACCCCAATAATAATAATAATAAATTACAAGGGAAACTAAAAAGCAAAACCAAATTCCTTAGTTCTGCTTTTGAAAAATGATTGCACCCTAATACAACTTTACCATTATTTAAAAATAAAATGTTAGTTTTAGTGAATTATATTACACATGCATTTTGTAACGAAGGCATCAGAACAAACCCGTTAATTCTACAATAATTAATTCCCAAAAAAATACTGCAAAAAATCAAATATATACAACAATGTTAGTTTTATTGCGATTAGTACACGACCACTTGTTTGTTGAAAATAAATAAAACCAAAATAAGTAAAACCAAATAAATAAAAAATAAAAAAAACTGCACCTATCATTAACAAGTTTATCATTCTGTGGATCTCTGGGTGGTCTCTTCATAATGTCAGACTCAGCTTCTTCGTAAGCCAAAGATATAGCAGGCACCTAAGTTGGAAAATAAGAAAAAGAAACAGAGGAAATTAAAAAAATAAATAAATTAAAAACTCGTCCCCAAGTTGTCCAGTTTTGTCTTAAGTTTTTTTGTAGGAAAATGAGGATATAAAGTGTATAAAATTAAGACCTACCAAGCTCAGATGAGATAGCAACTATTTCATCTGAGCTTGACTTATCTAAGTCTATGACATTAGATATAAAGCCTAGTACAAGAGTGAAAAATAAAGTAAAAGTTCTTGGAACGTAGCAAAGAAAAAAAGTAAATTTCTGAATGAAAAAAACGTACCTTTTAAACGTTTCTGTGTATCTTCCCTTTTAACAACTACATTACTGAGATTTTACTATCTACTTAAGTGTCAAATAAAAAATAATAAAAACCGAGCCTAAACAGTGCACTGTATATACGGAAATTTCTCATTATAGTCTACATGCGTTAAAATTGCATCTGATAATAATGATTTCTCTTTGAAAAAACGCTTTGTTATTGTATACCTTTCATTTACTAATTTATCTGAGTAGGGGTCACGTGGACGTCGTTTCATTATGTCGGACTCGGCTTTTTCATAAGCAAGTGAAATGGCCGGCACCTTTACAATAGTCAAAATCAAATTATAGATACATAAATCGCAATCTGATGCCTCACATTTATTTTTAAATTCAACTTTTTGGGGGTAAAAACAATTTCCATTATTTAATTATGTATATTATACAACTGTTACTCACCATGTCAGTTCCTAGATCGATGCACAAGATTGTTACAGTGCCGAGTGGCAATGGAATATCACACAGGATAAAAGCAAGGAAGGGGGAGATTTCTGGTATATTGGAAGTCAAGGTGTAGGCAATGGATTTTTTCAAGTTGTCGAAGATGAGCCGACCTTCCTCCACACCGGTGACGATTGACGCGAAATTGTCGTCTAGAAGGATCATGTCGGCGGCTTGTTTCGATACGTCGGAACCTGCGATACCCATGGCCACGCCTATGTCGGCCTTCTTCAGGGCCGGCGAGTCGTTTACACCATCACCTAGAGGAAAATCGTCCTATAAGATAATAAAACTGACCCTGTGGTGTCTTGTACTTGGTACTTTTTCGCAAAATCTCTAGAAAGACTTTCTGGAGCCATAACCGATCTTTAGCTCTTCAAAAATTAAAAAAAAAAATTCACACTCACCAGTTACAGCCACAATAGCTCCCATCCTTTGACATCCCTCCACAATAATCAACTTCTGTTGTGGCGACGTCCTAGCGAACACAATCTCCGTGTGATACCTCAAAATCTCATCCAGCTGGTCCGAAGACAACTCCCTCAGATCAGACCCATGGACAACAGCCGCTTTAGCTTCTCTTGGATTAACCTCCGAAACCGGTATATTAAGTCTTTGGGCAATATCCTCAACAGTCTCATTTCCTTCAGAGATAATTCCAACGGACTTGGCAATAGCTTTAGCTGTGATTGGATGATCACCAGTGACCATGATAACTTTAATACCGGCACTACGACATTTTGCCACTGCGTCAGGTACAGCAGCCCTCGGAGGATCAATCATGGACATTAATCCAACGAAACGCAGACCATCTAGGGGGAAGTTAGGGTCGTCACTGTTGAACTTGAAGCCCATGGGGAATTTATCGGTTGGGAGCATAAAGTCGCAGAAACCTAACACTCGCTCTCCAAGACCTCCTAGTTCTAAGTATGCATTGTTAAACGCTTCTTTCATCTCCTCGTCCAGCACTTTCTCCTTTCCACAGATGAAAATGGTGTTGCAACGTTCCAATATGCGCTCAGGGGCGCCCTTCATAACCAAAATGTGACGTGGGTCGTTAGCGTCCTCGTTCTCATGAACTGACACCTGGTATTTGTTAGTTGAGTTAAATGGCACTTCGCAGACTTTCTTATTTTTACGACGGAAACTCATTATATCTCCCAACGCAAGTTCCATGCACTTTAACAAAGCGGCTTCGGAGGCATCGCCGTTAACTTCTCGTTTTAATATTGGAGTGCTGTCCTGGCCGGGTTTGAACTCAGCGCGGTTACACAAACTGGCAATTCGAGACAAGGCTTTGAAACCTGGACTAGTCCGGTCGTATTGTACCCCCGATTGGTCTTCAGTGGTATCAGCTTCGATTATCTGGTTATCAAACCACATGTGAGCTACAGTCATCCGGTTTTGAGTCAAAGTTCCCGTTTTATCTGAGCAAATTGTACTAGTCGAACCTAGAGTTTCGACTGCTTCCAAGTTTTTAACCAGGCAGTTCTTCGAAGCCATTCGCTTGGCAGTCAAAGTCAAACATACAGTTACAGTAGCGAGCAAACCTTCTGGCACATTGGCCACGATGATACCAATCAGGAAAATAACAGCATCCAACCAGTGATAACCGAGAATAAAAGCAATGACGAAGAACGTAACGCCTAAAAATACAGCCACGCCAGTGATCAAATGAATAAAGTGATGGATTTCTTTCGCAATGGGGGTTTCACCGGTATCCAGTCCTGAAGCCAAACCGGCGATACGACCCATTACCGTATTGTCACCACAACTGATAACAACACCTTTGGCAGTGCCTTCTACAGCATTAGTTGAGAAGAACGCTAGGTTCTTGGTTTCCAGGGGATTCTCATGGGTAAATTCAGGACTGCGACTTTGTGGTTCAGATTCGCCAGTTAGTGAAGAGTTGTCCACTTTGAAACCTCTAGATTCGATAATTCTAATATCGGCGGGGATTCGGTCGCCGAATTTTACCTCAACAACATCACCAAGCACCAAGTCTTCGGCACGAAGAGTCAGCTTCTCGCCTTCTCTAAGCACCGTTGCGAATTGTGGTACCATGTTTTTGAATGACTCCATTATCTTGGAGCTCTTACTTTCTTGATAATACGAAAATATACCTGGAGAAAAAAAACAAGTTTACACATATTTGTTTAGGTACTTTTTTGATTTCTGAGTCGTACCTGTAACGATAACAACGGCAGCTAATACGATGCCAAGATAAAGGTTATCATCGGCGGGCTCCTCTACTGTGCTAGCCTGGATAGAATAGGCAATAAAGCAGAGGATTGCACCGATCCATAATAAGAGAGCAAAACCTCCAAATAAATTTTTACAAAATTTCACCCATTCGGGCGTTGTTTTTGGAGGTGTAAGTGCATTGGGTCCGTCCCGGTCCAAATTTTCTTTCGCTTTCGCGTGACTAAGGCCCTAGAAAACAAACAATTATCCCCTGCTTCCCCCATGCAATTTCCAACAATTCTTACATTTTCTGGATGTGTTTGAAACCTTTGATATAACTCTTCAGGTGAGATCTTATGGTAATCGATGTCCAATTCCTGTTTTAAATCATCTAAATCATCAGCTTTTCGAGCCTTCTTTGTCATATTCTTCCTCCGTGACTGGAAAAATCACATTAGTTAGCGAAAAAACTAGGGGACAATTTAAGAAAGAAGTTATCAGTTATTTTATGAATCATAACAAACAATTCATGCAAACATGCAATTTTTTGATAAATCACTTACGTCATAGTTGTGATAATTGTATAATCCTACAGTTAACACTAGAATGTTAAAACAATAATCACACAAAATGCTAGTTGAATGACGAGTTTTATTAATATTAAATTTATCACAGTGTGAAAACCACAAAAGGAAGCAAGATTTGAAATCTTATCAAAGAATACTGTTTACAAACCACGAAATATAGTGCAGTAAATTAGAATAGTGCTGAAAATTAAACATAAACTAGAAGAAGAAAGTAACCTTCCACCTTAACTCCCATTTTTCTGTGAAAAAAACATATACCTTAGCTCTACCCTCTGCTGTTCGATTGTCATCATAGTTGGATGGTACCGTGGCCACACGATACGAATCAGAACGACCGTGCTGCAAAAATAAGCCACTAACATTCTACAAACATTCCACAACTAAAATTCAATAGGGCCATCAAAATTTCACAAAATTGAAAAAAACAAACATTTTAGATTGATGAATAATGCATGACAAAATTTAATATTAGCTAAGAACGATGCCAAAAAAACTATTAATAGACTTGGGGAATAGCAGGCTAAAATGGATTCAATCTACATACTTGCAACTGACAATTTAATAATAACAATATTTGTGCATTGCATTTGGTGTTGGTTCTAATTATTATGTAATCTAGGGTGAGAATTAGTTAATTAAAGTGGACTAAACGGGGAATCCCCGACTAGACATTTATTTTAACCTATTTTATTAAATATTTTTTTCGGCTAAAAATATCTAATATTATTGTTGGGGTAAAAATAACCAAATTCTGAAAACTGTAGGAGGTTTTATTTGTGTCCTATTTATTATTTTCTGAACCGCATTAATAGAAGCGCAGATTAAATTATAATTTTCACATAATTATTAATTATCTTATGGAAATTATATAGATTTCGCTTATTATTGCTATAGTTGAGAATAAATAAAAAAGGAAATTTAATTTCAGTTTGATTTTTTTTAGTCTTTGATATTAAAGTTGGGTTAGCTTCCTGCGGGGGTGAAAGCAGGATAAATGGTTTAACTTTAGTCTACTAATTTGAATTTTTAAAAATGGGTTTCCTGAAAAACATCAGTTAGTTTAAACCGGATTTTTGTAGCTTAATAAGAAACCTACTAGTTTTTTCCACATTTCTATGATTATTTTATAAAATACAGCAGAGAATGATGGTTATTTGTATATCTAAGAAGAAAAGTGTACCTTCTTCTCAGGTATTAATTTATTTACATTTTCTTATTCTCTTTTATTCTATGCTAACTTATTACAGAAGTTGTTTCTGAAAAACTTGGGAAACTAGACCATATATGTAATTTACGATACGGCCCTGACATAATTACCACAGAATTGATTTATATCCGTCTGAGGGTAGAAAAAACCTGCACGCGATCATTTTATTTTTAAATTCTTTAGTAAGTCAATAATTAAAGTGCAAACAGCAAGAAAAAATATTCCATTAGAACTAACATGGGAAATATACTTTTTTTCAGTTGTAAAAAAGGGAATTTGTCCTGAATGAAAAACAGTTGTACATTTTTATTTCCACATGGTTATAATTTAAATAACGACATATAAAATGAAACCACGTATAATATTGTCAATAAAGTGTATATTAATATTTTATTCAGGTATTCAGGAATTTGCAATGTACATGGAGAATTACAGTTTATGTACTTAGATAACATAAAATATGTGCGGGGATAACATCAAAGTATTTTAACGGGGAAAATATCAACATTTTTATGAGACTATAGAATAGTAGAATAGGTTAAAAAAAATAAAAAAGTAACTCTATCAGAAGTCAAAATTTACATGCCCAAATAATTTCAAACCAGTTCAAAATAGAGTTAACCTCATATAAGATTAAAGCCTCGCAATTTTATAAATAAACGTACTTAGGTTAAAATAATTTTTAAAATTATCGGTTAAGAAAACTAAGTTTCCAGGAAAAATCTCAACCCGGAAGTTCATCGGCTCAAGATAGAGCTAACTTTATATGAGTATACAGTCTTTAAACTCAGTTACGGAGTACTATTTTTTCTTAAAACTACTTTCTAGAAAAAATGTCACTAAGAACCCGGATGGAAACCCAGTGGCTCAAGATAAAGCTAACCTCATGTGAGATTAGAGCCTCTAAACTTGATAAATAAGTTTCTAGGGAAAATGTCTATAAGACCCGGAAATTCACCGGCGACGATAGAGCTAATCTCATGAGGTTCGCGTTTCAAAACTTGTTAAAAAGTTAAACTTTTTCTTAAAGCGATAAAACTCAACTTGGATCTTCTACGAAAATATCTCAAAAAACTGAAAACTCGCTTAAAATAGAGCTAACCTCAGAGTGTTTCGAGTCTTCCAACTTGAAAATAATTAACTTAGAGCCAGCGCAACAATTTTACATCTAAATTCATCATATAAAATTCTCTAGCTCTAACTTTACATTAAACCTCATCACCCTCGCTGTAATAAAAAATTTAATAACTCATCCTGAGCTAAAGACTATAAAGGCTAAAGTTCATACATTGCTACATTAAATTTTCATCAGAATCAGGACCCCCTACTGAACAGTGAATCATTGAAAAAAGACAGTTTGTAAATGAAAACCATAACAGAAAGACCTTTAACTTTACGCTTTAGTAAATATTTTGTTGAGGGTGCATCAGGCTGTTATTACTTCAACCCCTCTAAGAAAAGAATATGCAAAACTGGTTTTGTCTTCTGAAATCTGAAATGTTGTTCTATTATAGAAACTTGTTAACCTCAAACTGTTTCTAGGTCAGTAAGCAAACAATTTATTTTTAACTATATACATGCAGCATGCGTACAAAGATGCACCAGTTAATTATTGGGTTAATTTTGAGTGATTGTTCAAGAGTTAAAGGGAAGCATCTGACTTTTCGTGAAAATCCCTTCTAAGGGAATATTCAGACGCTTTCCCATCAATAATTTCCCTGGCCAAAAACGGCTTGCGCCCCTTCGGCGCCAAGCTACATTATGCATTTGCCCGAATTACAGCAAAATCGTCCATTTACCAAACCCCCCGAAGAATCGATATCAGTCAACCGGCAAACAAAACCTCCAAACAAAAAACCTCCAACACCCATCCCTACACACTCTTGCACTTTCTACATGTCCACATACCTCCCCCATGGTGGTAGAGTGGTTAAAAATCCGGGGAGTACTGTTAAATGCAGAACTTCATGGGACGAGGAACACACCACACAACAATCACACTACAGCACGGGCGCGGACCCACTGAAATCGTAGCGGGCTGCGCTGCCGCGGCACGTATTGAGCCCTGACGTCATACTGCGGACCCCAACGACGCCGCGACGGAGGGGGAGTCGTCGCGGGTACCCCAAACCTGCCCCAAGTAACTTGCTTTTGATCGGCGCTGATGGTGCCAGGTGACACCACATGGGAACATTCGGCTTAGACCTGGAGGAGTGTGGCTAGACCACCAGCGACGAGGACGTCATAGTTGACGTAATTGATTGCTATGGACTGGCGAGGCAGACCGGTGAGGGAAAGATAAGCTGCTTGCGGGAAATATTTTATCAGAATTATTTGGGGTTTGATTAGGGGGAATTTTGAGTAGGTGGCTTGACCTTAACGAGTTTTAATCGCTGACTCTCCAGGTCAATTATTCACATGAAAAATAGGTGTATAATAATAAAATTTATATGTCCCTGATGAAACAAATATATACGAACATAAAATTTTATAAAATATTTTCAAAATTCTCTCAATTATCTTCTGAAAGTATGGTAATGTTAAAAACAGATTTGAGTTTGACAACAGTGTAATTTAATGTAATTCACTGGTCACGTGACTGCATTTATAAAATGCATGGGGTTTAGATACTAATATCTAATAGTTTCAGATACTTGCCGATAGCCGATAATTTATTCCATTTTAACAACTAGCTACTATTTCTAGGTACTACTAATCAAAATTGCACATATCGCACTATATTTTATTTGAAAATTCGCTGGCAATAACAAGGTAGAACTCAAATCAATCCAAACAAATACCTTAATTGATATAAGTGGCAATTAAAGCCGTATTACCGCATCGTAACCCACATTTGTCATCATCATAAGTAAACCGATAAAAATGTTTGTTTACAAATATTGCTCAATTCCACGATTATATCTTCGTCAAGTTTATTGTTTATCTAAAAAGTCAATCCAGTTCAAGAACCATATTCAGAAGGATGAAATTGCAAAGACGCAATTTAATTTATTATAATCAAATCACCGTTTTCAACGGTTTTTTAATTAGTAACGTGCAAACTATAAATAGATGCATTTCAAAATAAATTTTGGCAACTTTTCGATGTATTAAAGGTATTTTTGGATAACTTTTCATCGATGCACATTCATTCATATTTTTATTCAAGTTTCGTGATACCGAACGATATTTGAAATTTTCTCCGTGACCGTCGGCTCTAGCCTTTGGACAAAACCACTGTAATAACAATAATAATAATTAATACATGAAACGTTAGAATTCTTTCGCTTTAGGCATGATTCACACAAGTCGGCTAGACTTAATGTGCACTTCCTTTAATGTGTAGGAGATTCGTAATAAATTCGTCAGATAAAATCAAACAGAGGAAACAAATAAATGAATCGGTGAGTGCAAAAAGCGTACATTTTGGAATAATATGATTTTATCTTATTGAAAAAACCAAAAAAGTAATCTAAGATAGAACTAACCTCACAAAATCGTTTCTATCTTCTATAGTTTTGGAAAAAAAGTATGGTGAATTATGAAAAGGATTAATATTCGCCAAAAAAATTGTTGTATTTATAAAAAATCATTGGAAATAAAAATATATTTTTCAAAAATCGATCTAATCTCACTAATTTGCTTCTATTTCCGAAGGCTGTCAGAAAGAGGGAACTTTAGAGAACTCTTGGCACAATAAAAGTACTTTTAAGACTCCTGGTCAAATTTTGAATTTTCTTCAAAATTATTACCGTTTTAAAACCGCACATTTTATTGGTCATTTCACTACATATCATGTTTATAATTTTGTACCAAACAACGAATCATTTAAACTTACCAAATATGCTTCAATAACAACAAAAAAAACCTTTCTTAACACACTTTACAACATATTACAACTTAAGTGATTATAACATAAACTAAACTAAAAAATAAAAACATTTACTAAATTAGAACTTTAATACCATTTTCAACAGGTATTAAGTTGCGCATAAACACTTATCTAAATTGCTGAAATAAAAAACTATTTCATAATGCAATTTTGAAGAGTAGTCGTAAAGTGCGTGCTTATCACACTTTTGTATCTACGTCTACATAATCTATTTTACTTGTCGTAAAATAAAAACGGCGTATTATTACAATAAAATAATCGCTAAATATTCAAAGTCATGCGAACAAGTAATTAATTTGACAATGTACTAATATATTTAATACAATTTTATAAATGCAGTTAATTAATTCCAGAGGTTCCCCTTCCTTTGCTCAAACAGGCTCCACCCGCTTTGCACCCCGTTTAGACGAAGTCTAGCCAAAAAAAATCCAATTTGTTCTGAATAATTTTTGCTATAAGTTACGTTTTGTTACGTCATAAATGACGCCACTTTGTTTTTCTATTAGCCAGTCGTGTCAACCCTGTTTATTTTTAGTTTCTATTATAAGCAACATTTACGTCGGATTCACGCGCGAAATTCTCACTAGTACATGACGTGGTGCTTGTCTTTTGCATTTAATTTTATGGTGTTAACGAAATTAACTTCACACAGTGAATTCGACAGTTCCGGTAATTTTTTTGTATGATCTCAGCCCACATCTCTAATGCGAGCTGAAAAAAAAACGGCACATCCGGATATTCCCTATTACAGCATGTTAAAAACAACAATAAACTAGTAACCCAATCCTCTTCCACTTAGGATTTGAACATCATACACTTACACTTACACATGTCTCAGCATCACGTTTTATTTGCATGTCATCTTTTCAATTAGTTAATAACGCTTTCAGCTCGTCAAGGATTTTAATCAAAAGAACTGGTTAAGGCTTTCGTTACACATATTTGATTTAATATTTAAGATAATATAGAGTATAGTGTTGACTTCATCAAAGATGGCTGGTGGACAGTTAATAACGTCTAAAGAGAAAGAGCCTACCAAGATTTTCAAATTCTGCTTTTGGAAAAATAGGACACTTTTTATACTTATATTATTGGCACCCTTACTCTTAAAACTTAATAGGAACTGTCAGTTGCGTTTTCTGAATAATATTCTCTGACACACACATTTTATCAAAATCGATTTCAGTTGCAATCACCACCTTACTAGTTTAATATGCATAAATGTTTAAGCACTTAAAGGGTTTCTGAATATTTAATATCCGCTTTTTTCACCAAACCCTCCAATAATAAAATCGGAAAATATTGACAATAAATCAATAACACCACATTGGTTGGATACGAAAGAAAATGAACAAGGGAGCGAAAGTTCAAGGATTATACACTCGAATTTAATATATCTAAGTCTGAGTCTCTAAAGGGATGTGTGCTGTGAGCAAATTAAGCTATTTTTGGAACTTTTATAAACACCAAGAAGCGCTTTATTGTACAATAAAACTTTTGTCCATTAGACGAACAAGAAACGGGGAAAATTTAGATCATTTGTGCGACCTGCTGCTACATAGCTGGTTGGACTTTTTTATTTGAAGGTTACTTCCTATTTAAATTGCAATAAATAATTGAGTTGATTAGGTGCAGTGCGTTGGCACAATAATGAAGCCAAACCATTTAAATATTTCGCATAGGTAGGTTAGGTCTATGGGGAAAAAAGAACATCTGATCTCCACCTGCCATCTTGAAAAAAGGAACAATTTCCTTCCCTGTGGCACACCATCAAAATACATAATCGTTAAAAAACCAATGAATCAACATAAAATTCAATCGAATTCTTCCGCATCCACTTCCAAATCAAGTCCAAGAACTTGTTTAACAAACTTAGATAATTACTTTGGATTTTTCACACACACCCCCACAACACTTAATTAAGGTTCTCTATTACATTACAGTTTGAAATTGAGTGGCGGACCTAATTTGATGAGATGTTTCCTCCGAGGGCGTATACATATATATATTTCCAGAGCAACCTTCACCTCTAGGCAACCCAATTCGATTTAATTCTGCAATATAACTCCGGCTTTTCACGCCACGCATGAAATACTCTTGGTTGCCGTTTCTAAATCGGGCAGAGATGTTTATTTATCACCTTATTATTTTTACCCACCATTAAACTTCTCTGGAGAAGTAAGAAGAGGAATCAATTATCAAGTTTGTTTCAAGCGTAATTTTTCATGAAATCTGAAAAGTGCAATAATAAATCTGCACATTAATAAATACAGGACCAACAAAGACAAAACATTGTGGCCAAACAAAGACCCCCAGGGTGGATAAGACGCTTGCCGGACGGATATGAGAGAGACAGGTTGGGTTTGTACCGGAGCCCGGAGCCGAAAATGTATCTGGTGGCAGGCGAGTCGAAGAGCGAATCTAGGGGATGGTCGGTGGTATTGATCGACCTGGCAAACGAGGTCACCAGAATTTTGCCTTCGCAACAGCAGGATTGAGCGTGTGTACGCTCAGACAATCGGATCCATGGTTATCCAGAATCATTAATCCAGCTCTTTTTACACGCTGTTAATATCTAACATGATCGCTGGTAACAAATTTCTTTAGTGGAAGATTAATGATTTGTTGGACCTTGGGTTTTGGGCATCCCCCTTGGGAGATCTCGTCAGTTTACTTTAGTTATAACAGGTGTCGTATTTACATAGATATTTTCTAATAAAAAGTTGTGCCAACTTCGTTATGCTATTTCTGGATTCCGTCCGGAAATACTTTCTTATAGGAAAAATACCAGAAATATTAACTTGGGTCTAGACTTAAGTGACTAATGCTTTTATATTAGATTATCTGCTTTAAAGAGATTTATTGAATCTTAGGAGTAGAAACTTTCCAGATAATAACCAGCTTATTCCCAAAAATTTAGGAGCGCGTTAAAGGATCATTATAATTGCAATTACCGTTCATTGAAATTTACATAAAGGTGTGTTAATACCCTAAATTTAATCGAAACTCAATCTCTTAGAACAAACAACATGTTAATGAAGGACAGGGGCGGACTGATCTTAATTATATGATAAATTACGAAGGAAAAATTTATGTCCATGATAAATTACATATTTCCATGAAATTATTAAATTTCGTATAAAGAATTTATTAATAATGGTCAAATTCATATTTCGCGCCTTATTCCAAACCCAAAATGGCGCTACTCTATGATTAGAACAATTACTATTGAATCTGGCCCCCGATTTTGGATGGACTATAAAACAACTGTAGATCCCTTTGCTTAATCAAATGGCATGTCTTTTGCTGGAGCCAAAAGGGCGGAATAGCGTCACTCGCTCAATACCATGACTACAACAAACCTAACGAAAAAAATTCTGTGGCTATAACTTTGAAAGGGTGCATTTCTCGAAAATAATTGGACAATCAATTCGGCTCATTAATATACAAGTTCCATTATCATCGGAGGACTTAAATAATCAATTTTTCGAAAAACAATTAAGTACAAAAGTGGAATTTTGAAAAAGAGGTCAAAGTCCGGTTTCTGGTAGTTTTTAATACAGTGAATGCGAATTTTTGTCAAAATTGGAAAAAGGTACCTAAATACATACTAGTTTTTTCCCGCCCTACTAGAAGACTACTAGTACCTAAATAGATTCCATTTTTCCGAAAGGATTCGATTCATTGAAAACTTACAGCGCTATTTAAACAAAATAACTAAACGTGTCGTTTAAAACACGAAAATAAATATATCCCGTCGCTAGGTATAAATATTTCATTAAACTGTAACACTCTAATTTAAATTTCAAATTTTCCCTTAAAAAAACTCCTTAGTCAACACAGCTTTGTCCAAACACATGCCAGCCTGATCTAAAATTCAACATCCAGTTTCAGTTTCCATGTCATTTCCATAACACACTCAATTTTGTTGTGTGCAATATTAAACTGTTTTCTCATCCGGGCCACATCGATTTTTAAGCATTTCTCATCAAAATAGTCTAGCAAAGCAGAAAACTATCTAATTTTCTATCGATTACTGACCATTCCAATCCAAGCTAGTTGTCAGACCAATAATAGAAAATAAACTTACATCGTCGTCAGACATTTTGCTCCGGTGGAAAAAAACAACTCACTGAACACTGAACCGTTTTGAACCGGGGACTGCGAATGATGATGCGACTTGGACAACGCGATTTGTCAACTGAAGAGATAAAAATGTGAAACTGCAAAGGCAGGATCGTCCTGCTGTGATGTTCGGACTGACCCACTCGCTATACAACTACATAATTACATCAATTATCCAGCGGGTATTATGTGTTATTACACCATCAATTCAATGATAACCGTCTACAAACTTTAGCCCATTCATTCTCATAAGCGACGTTTTATTTGCTGTGATGGTCTGATTTTCGAAGTCGCAATTTTTGAAACATTACTCAAATTTCAGTCAAAATTACGAGTAGTCCAGGTTTCCATCACAACTTTTTTCAATCAAGTCTAATTTCCCCCCAAAAAATTCTATTCATCTTTGAAAACTTTTCCATAATACTTTTTTAAACGACTCACTTCCACTTGGACACAATAATTGACATAGGTCTTGCTTTTGTTCAGATTCTTGAAGATAAATCTGGTTGTAACTTGTTTAGTGAATTAGAAAATTAATACTAACTGAATCTACTATACAAATATTTAGCTTATCTGACACCATAGTACTCGAATTAGTTCGAGAAATAATTTTTAGTTGTATATATACAGGGTTATCGAAAATTGTAGCAACTAGTTGTTAATTTCTTAACATAGAATTTTATGATCGACAGACAGTAAAATAAGTTTATTTTATATGCATATTTTATGACATCGTTTAAAAACGTATAAAGTAAAACTTCGATAAAACATAATTATTTAGTTGTGTATGGGGCAAAAAACATTGTAGTTTTAGATAAAACTCGAGCGAAATTATCAAATTTCACACCCGACAAACTTTCCACTTTACGCCATAAATAAAAAAAACTTCAGTTTCCGTTACATAACTTTCCCATCAGCCCCTTTGCGTTGAAATTGAAAATTTCCAGATAAAAAATTTCATATTGATGGGGTAAATTTCAGGAAAGCTTGCAACCCCAAGATATGCCAGATACACGGAAAATATGTACGGGAATTTCCTGCTGAAGGACAGATTTACCTACATTAAATCGTCCTTGGCAACCGAATCGATAGATGTCGCGACGTTTAGACGAGGGCGTTCCTTTACGCCAGTCTGCAAGACGCCGAGAGCGCATCGCGATTTTAATCGTTAGTTTTTCACGTTACCAACTTTTAATGAGTTTTTTTCCAAACATGCTTTTATTATACGAGATTATAAAATAGTCCTATAGTTGTGCCACTAACACATATACAAACAACTAAATGAGTCACATTAGGCCTCAATGAATTAAGTACATGATAGCAGTTGAATGGTGTAGCCTTGTGACGTAACGAGGGGGCGACCGGAAGGGCCCTTTTCTGCAAATTGCGTCACTGGCAAATAGCACACATACGAAATTTATGATAAATTACCTACAATAAAATATCGGGACTTGCCATTGTAATTGTGGATAGGTTTGTTGGGCTATTGTTCAGTTTTCATTGAAAAAGAGAATAATGTGGGGGCACCTGCTCAAAATTGTGCACAAAATATTTGAAAAACTTTGTAGGAAATTGATTTTCGTCTAGTTCTCGTATTGTGCAAATTTTGAGTCTCTCATATTAGAAAAATAAGTAAAACTACAAACACTTCTCTGGTATAAATATAGAATAAATATTTTTTTAAGTTTTAGTAAGCCAAAAAATCCGAAATTTTTCTTGGATTTTCATTTCATATTATTTTTTTATTATTCCTTTGTAAGAAAGCAAACTGCAAAAAAACTGTGAATTTTTGAAGATTTATGATTGTTTAAAGACAAGAAAAAAATACACTAAATTTTTAGCATTTTTGTATTCCAAATAATTAAATAGGAGGAATTTTTAATAAAATAAATTTATTTCTCTGTAACTGCAAAAAAACTGTGAATTTTTTAAATATACATATTACAAATTTACACAAAATTTTTAACATTTTTCTTCCTGAAATATCAAATTTCCTAGTAAAAATATGTCTAGGTTCTAGGACGTGGAAATTACCTCAACGTGTTTAGTAGCTATTTAAATAATTAACGTTGTTTTGAACAAAGACCTCGTAATAATTAAAACGAAACTGCCAAAAGCATGTCATTACGTCCCTGCATTATTCATAAAGCAAAAATCAATAGTACCAACATTCACACAACGCAGTAGTTCAAATGTCACGTACAGTGGACCAAATGCAACTTTAAAAAATTAAAGAGACGCAAATAGCAGAAAAAAATAATTAAAATTCATTTCGTATTTATCTAAATTTTATGTAATTTAAACCGCAAACATCGATTCAGTTCTAATAACAATTAGATTAATATTTTCCAAGAAATTGTTGTGTAATGGATTAATAAACAATTATTGTTTATTGCTATTTAAACTTGTACACAATTCCAAGTGAGTTACTCATTTGTGCTAATTAGTTATACGATGAACTAGGGACACGCCTAAAGCATGTTTGATGTTAATTAGTTTTATTACAAAGTTTTTTGGAATTTTTCAGGAGCTTTTTTTGAAAAAACTGCTAGAATCTGAAATTTTCCAAAGCCAAGAAACTATTTCAACGAAATTAAGTGTATTTGTTATTTGTCGACAGCACTGAAAGCGCAGTAAATTTCTGCAGCTTTTCGCATGATATTTTCGAAAAAATCTCGCAAAAATCCTGCACTGTTGGCATCAGAATTCAATTTAACAACAAAAAAATGTTTAATAGGCGTGGCCTTGGCAACAAACTAAACAAACAAGATAACATTATTATCTTATCAGTTGCAAGCGCGGTTTGACAATTTAATAAAATACATTCATCTATTGTTGTTTCGCCTAACAAATTCTGGCCATCAACATGCACTTACAATGAAAAAATTAATTTAAAAATCACTTACCTCCTCATTCAGCTTGCCTTTCGAGGCCATTTTTCAACAATCTACTCGGCAGGTAACCGACTTCTCCACGGAAGTTAACGAATACACGGCAGATTACCTTTTTAACGACTAATTACATAACACGTTAAATTGATACAACACTGAAATCATGCCGATTTGTGATAAATCCTCAACGAGTGGTGATAATAAACGAATGAGTAAAACAGGTGCAATTTGCTTTTAGAATTTTTACAGGTACCTGTAATTTACAAGGGGAAGAAGACGAGTTTTATAGCTTGTAGTTCAAATACCCCAGAATTGTTATTTATTAGTTGTCAAAGTTAAAAACCCGCGGAGAAAATAATCTAAAAGTTTTCCTTTAACGAGGAAAACTCCACGAAAACATGTGGGAACCTCCGATAACCGCCACAATTTTCAATATGTACTCAGTGGATGATGCTCTAGTAACAGAAGAGCGAACCCCTTGTAAAATTCTCTCAGATATAATCGGATTGGGTAATATAAATATAATCCACAACTTTCCTCGAGTTTTCCTTCGGTTTTTTAGGCCACATGAACCCATCTACTGAAGACCAAGACTTAAAAGCCGGAACTGCTATAGAACTACCCATATGGTTGGTTTTAGACTTGATGAAAGTTCGACCGGCTATAATCCAACCTGAAGTGCCGAAAATCTACGGGGAAAAGTACAGGGAAATTATAATGGCTGACCCTCGCGCTGTGGAACTCCCGAAACTCAACTACTACTTCTACCAGCTTGGACTGTACGCCCAGCAGTTCGAAAGAGGAGACGAAATCAGGAAACTTTTAGTCTATGTAAGTTAATAACTCGATTTATTTTGGCTAGGCAAAACCAGTAAGGAAATTATTGGTTTGGTTGTTACAGACTTTTACCTCGCGCTTTCGCATGATTATGGATCTGGCGGAAAGCGAGGATCCTGATCCTAAGATTTTTTGTAAGTTAGACAACTTGGAGCGAAGAATTTTTAACAAAGCTCATGCAGAACGAAGGAGTTTGAACGTGTATCTTAGAGATTTCCTTTCGCCTATAGAACAAGCGAAAACTGTAAGAAATTTCCACAAGAGAAAGTTTGTCGATAATGAGGATTTGATTCAGGGAAGATTAAGTTGATGGCTAGTAAGAAATTTTAAATTATGTAATTAATTAAGTGTACTTAATCTTATATTATAGGAAATTTTTTGTCTAATTAATTAAATTAATAAAGTGCCTTTTACGAGAAAATACGAGAATTCCTGTTGATTTTTAAAAAAATATTTATTAAAATAACGAAATAAAAACAATATTGCCACCTCCAGCCTTACATCATCCATCTAATTGTTAGTCAAGGTGCCTCGCACTATAAAACTGTCCTTAATGACACCACAACTAACAAAATAAATTATAATTATAAAACATACAAACACCTATAATTTATAAAAAATAAAACAACTAATAATTTGTTATAGTTGAAATATAAAAGGCAACAATAATTATTAAATTTCTTGTCACCGTTAATAGCACCTAGTAAACTAATTTTCTATTTTACATAACAATATAAGAAAAATAATCTGTAACTCCCTTAATATTACTGAGCAAAAAAATCAGTTACCTAATACCATTAATTATTTTTTTGTACCCAAATTCAACGCGAGTTTCCACCACTTGAAGCCAAAACCACGATTACTAAAACCTACAAGTTTCTTTAGAAAAGCGTTAATTGTCTTACAATCCAAACAAAATGGAAATTGAGCAAACGAAAATAGTTTTTGAAACAACAAAACAGTCACAGCCAGCATTTAGGCACACGCATTATTCATAAAGGCACTTTACAAAATACTTTCTTAATTATTGATCACTGAAATTTTACAAAATTCCCAAATGACACGTAATAAGTATATTTGGATTATTGCAGGAAATTTCCAGTGAAATTTCAGCAAAAAAACTGTTGAGAGAAAAGACGTCACCTCTCTTATAAAAATTATTTTCTTAAACATTTATTTAACTTGGAATAATCTGATTTTTCTCCGGTTTTTTCACAATAATAAATGGAAGACGTAAACTATGTTATAAAATGAATTTCAGTCGAATATTACACGCTTAATTAAATTTTTCTTGTGATGTGCCCAGCAATCTTCAGGAACTTTCCAAAGGCAACAATTTTATGATTTGAACGGACATTCTGCGTACTGGTGTCAGTTCTTCGTTATAAAACTTTACTAAACACAATCAATATGATTGTTACATTAATTATATACTTATATACATAAATAATAACAATTAATTTACAATAAAATACCCAACAACGATAATAATCCTATAAAACACTTTATACTTAATATACATAAAATTATTCTCTTCACTAAACTAAAATGTATGTTGTTCTTCGATTTCCTGTTTGAAATGTATGGAAGTATACGAGGGCTCATCCAAACCGGTAAGATCGCGCATAATTAGCACATTAGAAGACGCGTTTTGGTTGCTTGGACTCGCCAAGTTTCCGTTGATTAGATGATCAGTGGGGCTGCTAGGGTTCGTCGGGGAAGTCACTGGACTATCGGTGGAGTCACTCGTACCCTGGTAGTTGTTACTGTTGTTTGGGGGCACGACTAAAGTTGGAGTATTCTCCACACTGGCACCTAGAATCGGTTCTATATTTTACTTAGTTGTATTCGGTGAAAGATTAGTGGAAAATATTAATTGTATGTGGCTGAAGAATAGAGGGAAAAAAGACGAGTTTGTAATTAACGTAAACGGTGACAATTTCACAATAATTATATTTAACTGTCACTAACAACAGAAAGATTAATGACCATAATTATTGTATCATCGATGTTAAAAAAATTGTTGCGTCAATTAGATGAATTATTATGAAGAAATTGTTGACGTAAATATATAAATAGCTATTTACCTGATCTATATCAGTCATAAAACTAATAAGGCAGCATGTGTAAGATTAATTGTTAGTCAATAAGCTACTATACTATTCGCTTTAATTGCGGGGGGCGAAATTTTTTAATCTTGAGGCAGATCATTTGTACCAAAACCTTTTAAAAAATTACAATAATTGATAAATTATAAAACGAAGGAATGACAAACATTTAATAATAAAATTTAGAAAATTTGCAAAATGGTACAAGAAATTTATATCATTAGAAACATTTTCCCTCTCCCCTCCCACGCAACCCCATTAGTTTGTTAGAAAAGTCAAAGATCCCATGCAACTAAACACCCATACAAAGTTCTAATATATATTTTACCTCCTAGTAGCATTTCTTGCAGTAAACTGTCGATATGAGCAACCCCAAACAATTTAGCAAATTGTATTTGTTCAATCATCTGCCAAGTAATTGATTGAAGAGCTGGCAACGTTAATAGCAATTCACCAAATCTGCCTCTGCTGTCGTACTGCCTGTCGCTGATGTAATCTTCTAAATTGATTTGAATTTGATACCGCAAGGCCTTGATGCGTGCAGGTTCACTCAGGCCTTTGGCATCTGGAAAAAAAATAAAAAGTGTAAACTAAATAAGTTTGTTTGGGGTATATTTTTAACTTACTAGGGTCGAAGAACACTATAGCTTTTAAACATGCGAATTCTGTGTCGTCAATTTGTACTTCCGTCATGGGTTTCACTAGCTCATCCATGATCCGGCTGCCGACTCGGGCGATGCTTAAGTCTGGAGATAAGTTACGCTGATCTGGTTGCAACAACATCGCTGTATTGGACATTGTCCGCATTATTAATTCAGTCCTTGTTCGTACATTTATTTTTGGTTTTATAGGACAATAACACAAGGAAATTTTGGCTTTTTTTGGGTTGTATTAATGCTATATAACTACCAAACAAGCACCATGATATTTGATATGATTTCACTCCCATGAAGATGGTGAGGTGATTTTTTTTTAGTTAGCACTATAAAGCAATTTCAACATATGAGTGATACAAATTTGGATGTTTTAAGTGAAAAGTTCTGTTCTAATTTGGGAGGAATCTTTTAAAACGTTATTTTTTTAGGCGTGATATTTATTACTATCCTCCTTTTACGGATTAAAAAAAAATTCACCTTCTTATTTATTCTTTTACGTAATTATACCATATTTAATTAATATCGACTTTTTATGGACATTTTAAAAAAAAACTGAGGGTAGACTAATGTTAGTAATTTTCGAGTGCTGCTCACTCAAATTACTAAACCAAAAAAATGTTTTTTGCTTCTCTAGATCCAAAAATTTCATACTCCAAAAAGTGCAAAATTTTTCTAAAAAAAATTTCTTTAAAACCTGAACTAAATTTAAGAGTCGTGTTTGGCTAAGTACTTGAAAAAACATTGAGGTTAGTCCAGTTTCAGGTAATTTTGAAATCTCAAGATAATTTTTTCAAAAATTCTACCTGCAAGTGCTAATCACATAGCATTTCTTAG
Organism: Pediacus dermestoides; assembly: GCA_963942485.1. NCBI lineage: Eukaryota > Metazoa > Arthropoda > Insecta > Coleoptera > Cucujidae > Pediacus > Pediacus dermestoides. Next base: position 15,708,823 of record OZ012629.1, on the reverse strand, counting down.
TATCTTCCTTTGCGGCATTTCTGCTCCTCTAGATCCAAAAAAGTCATCTTAATAGTAGAAAAATCCAAAAAGTGCCAAATTTTTCTGAAATAATGTCTTTAAAACCAGAAGAAAATTTTAGGGGCGTGATTTTTGATGGCTACTTAAAAAAAGGTTGAGGTTAGTCCAGTTTCAGGTAATTTCAAAATCCCCTAACCTCATTTTTATGCTGTAGTTAAATCGTATTTTTGTAAAAAAAATGTGTACAAATTTTTATGAAATTTGAGACGTTGATTTTTTAATTCTTGCTCGGATTTTGGTCAAATTTGCAATGTTACTATTTATGTTAGAAAAAAATAGTTTTGTGTTGAAATTTCACAAAATTTTCCTGCAATATTTGAGGTACAGTCTGCAAAAGCCCCTGCAAAATTTAGTAGACTAAAAATTAAAATCAATATTCTCCCTGATTATCCATTGTAAATTTTGTGTTTAAAATCAAGCGAAAAATTGGAATTAGAAACTGAAATAAAATTCCAAAACAAATACCTACAATAATTTCGTTTTATACAAACAGACTTTGCATTTTTTATGCCCACAATCTAATCTCCACTAAGAAAATATTGTCCATGTTTCGTGTGAAGGTGAACAGAAGCATCGACTTTTTATGTTATTTTCGAAAGCGTTTGAAATAAATCTAAAATAGCGAATCTAATATTAGAACTGTTTATAAGTTATCCAAGTGAAAACATTTTTAAAAATAATCGATTTGGAAATTGTGTAATACTTTGCCAAATAAATTTAAAAATAAAGCAAATTACCTGTTGTAGAGTATTATTAAAAATGTATCAACCTTCATAAACCATTCTATCAGATTGAAATTATAATTACAGTAATTTCGCATTAAATTGAAACCCCACATATTATCATGCCTGTTACATGAGCCAAAAATGTGTTTTATTTACAATAAATGTACGAACATGCCTCACTAAAAGCAATTGGAAATTAAACAAAACTACATGGAATATTTCCAAGTACTTTTGCTTAAATTTCATCCACCTTTTCTTAACTAAATGAAGATACCACCACATTGATACTAAATTAATTGAATACAATGTGTTGTACAACAAAACTTGCTTAGGCAGAATAATTACCATATCTCCAATCAATTAACAAGCGGCCTTCAGTTGTACTTACATACGTCTTCAATTAATTTTTTTATTCCATATCATTGTCGTCAACAAATTACATTGTGGATCATGCAAAACTCACCTGGACATTGTTTGGTGATTATGCAGTTGTTCCCGAGGAGGAGGATGTCTTTAAGATGCATTGACCTTCTAGCTAGGCCTAGGAGTAAATGCTCGCCTGCATGTGCCCTTAGAAGGGCGACCTAAGCGGAAGAAACTTGATTTATTGAGGATATCGGGTCATTGTATGATAATCAAGCGATAAAAAGACTAAATAATGGAACTGTGTGTTTGTGTGTGTGTGTATATGTGTGAACGACCCTATAATTTATTTAAGCAATAATTAATTTTTTCACTTGGTAATTTATGTAGCTGTAGGATGTCTTCAATTTTCAAGGTAGCGCTGTATTGTGTTTTGTGTAAAAAAAACTATTAGTAAAGTTAATGGGTATATGATGGATTGTACTTGATCATTATTGTCAACAATAATAATTTAATTGAAAAAACCGAGAGATATTTTTAGAATTTTAATGTAACTGTAATTTTACCTGGTCGTCGAGTTGTAATTCTGTAAAAGCTGGAATATATTTGGCCCACTCCACCAAGATCAGAAGTTGTTGTTTCATCGAGTCGCATACGTCGTTAATGTTAGCCAATTGCCTATTAGATAAGTCGTAGTCGTTGACTGGAGTCGGTCCCATCTGCTATAAGAAAGGAAAGTCGTAAAAAGCAAACAAAAACAGAAACAAAAATTGGTTATTTTATTTTGGAGAAAAAAAATGTGATTTTGGACAAAAACTAGCAGGGGAGAATCTTTCCTTGAGAATTTCCTACAAGTTTTATCTGAAATATTTCCATCTACAGTCAATGAATTACGAATTATAACGAGAATTTTTTTTCGTAATTTTTTTCGAAATCTACTACAATCTAATCGCTGTAATTCGTGATCTATTTACTATAGAAAAAACTGTCTTAGATAAAAGTTATAGAAAATTTAATTCTCTACAACTTTGTTAACTTGCATTTATCTCGCAGGATAAATACAAAAGGAGATATTCCTAAAAAATGAGTTATTACTTCTTCAAAATTGTTTTTCAGTTTTTTCGAAATATCGTAGATGTAATTCGAGATCTATTTACTATAGAAAAAACTGTTTTCGACAAAAGTTATAGAAAATTTGATTCTCTACAACTTTGTTAACTTGCGTTTATGTAGCAGGATCCACAGAAAACGAAATATTTCTGAAAAACTAGTTTTTACTTCTTTTTAAAATGGCGCCTGCAGGGTGGAAACTTTGATTTTTTCTATACAAAAAAGTAGCTTTCCAGGAGTTTTGTCTATAAACGAAAACATACCTGGAATATATTTTTAGCACTTAAATTTTGGAATTTTTTAATGTGCACCATATAAACAAACACACCTCTCATTTCATCCAAACTTAGCAGCTTGTGCAATCCAAGAAAAAACCCACGAAACTACTCGTCTCTTTAAGACTTTTTAACTAATAAACTTTCCTTAATATTCTCGGTTTTCCCCTTAAAAAATTTCCTTACCTCAAGCGCCGCTCCAACTTGTCGAGACAACATTTCTGCATTTAAAAGAGATCCCACAGACAATCCGTTGTTCTGGTTGGCTTCTTCATAACTGGGTCTTCGACAGCTGATTCTGTCTCGTTCATTTTGCACAGCTAAACAATTAAAACAATAAATTTTCGTAAATTTTTTTGATAATTACCACGAAACTAACCTTCTTTTTTCATGCCAGCTTTGAAACATTTTCGTAATCTACAATATCTACATTGGTTTCTTTTGTCCTTATCGACCACACAATTTCGGCTAAATCTGGGAAAATAATACAAGAAGTTGCTTAATAAAAGTGTTTATTGATGGTGTAGTGCAGTTTTTATTTTTAATAGTCGATTTTATTGGTGTCGTAAAATTTTGTTTAACAGGAAAAAAATTACACTCGTAAATTAATTTGCAAGTTGCATATTTATACATAATAAGAAGTTTCAGATTTGAAACTCGTTTTAAAATACATCTATCATCGTCGTGTCCTTGAGAAATCTCATAATCATATTCCTAAGAAATTAATACACTTGTCCAAAAATTATCCATAATTAAGCACGATTTATTAGTTGAATTTTTGTAAATCGTCTGTAAATTTGCTTTAAGTAGACGCATAAATGAAATATAATGATGGTTTTTTCTTAATTGACATAAAAATGCAAATATATAACAGAGAAAACACCTGGCAAGGTCAATGGTAGAAAATGTTAAGGAAATAAACATTTTATGTGTTTATAAATTTAATTAACATGCCGGTAAATAATAAAATTATAATTAGCGGTTTGTTTATGATTTTTAAAATCATAATTGAGTGGAACTCATCTGGAAAATGAAATTAATTTTAAATTACCCTATTTTACAATAGATACAATGTTACAAATGGAAAAATCTTTAACGCCTATTTTTGTTTTCTTGTCTTACCTGCACGTGTACAGGTGATTTTTCCTGACCGACCTCCTAAAGAACCCTTTACATCCATCGCATGACGCCGCTCCATAATGTTTTCCAGTAGCTCTGTCGCCACAGATGGCGCAATGCTGACTTATCGCAGCAACACCACCAGTTGCTGGGTTGCTAAGGGTTGCTGTCAGCGAGTTGTTACCCGCTGTCATCGTCATCTCTGAATCTGCAAGAAGAAAGACGAGATTATAACAATTTCTACATACTGTACCACAAGGTTGTAATTTGGCCACAAAATTAATTCCAAATTAAAATGCGTGTCAAAATTTCAGGTTTCCATAAAGTCCATTAAATTTCCGCATAATATTTTTTGTCTTAAGCATTAACACATTTATGTTAGACAAACATCCTTCGTAATAGTTTTTTGCTCGGAGCGCAATAATAAAATTTTGTTTACATTTTGATTAGCAAATATTTGTTGATTGGAAAAGAAAATTCGTTTGCTTAGTGCCGGATTTGTGATTAAATATGCATTTTAATAAATACACACATATTTTTGCTTTCACGTGGTTCGCTATGAGAAAATCATGCAACGAAGAGGTGATTAGATTGTTTTTTCCAAGATATAAGTAATCATCCTATAAAAGTCGATTTTTTTCTATAATCCTTAACGGGAGTTTTGAACAGCTGTTTGGACGAACTACAAAAGAACCACAGGTGAATTTAAGCTCACGCAGGTATTTCCAGCAAGGTCATTAAATTGTTCCAGGTAAACACTTTTCTATTAGAAAAATATAGGTGAGTGAGATATGCATTATTGTACTTTGAACTTACAGATGTGACATACCAACAAGTGCAAAATAATTAACGAAAAATAAGCTAAAAATAACTTGCATACTATGTTGTTTTTTTGTGTCCGATATTATTTATTATTGTTATAGAAAATAGACAGTAGTTATTGCTATTAGACGAATTTGAACTACAATAGTTGAAAAGTTAAAAGGGCTTTTCGTTTATTCAAATTGTTATTTATATTGACGATAAATAGTTTGGTAATATTGCAAAATAATTACATTACACATTATACAAATTTAGTTTAGTGATAACACGAGCTATTTTCATATCCTGAAGTATACAAAAATGGATGCACGCGCTCCAGCCATCACTTCAGTTAACGAATAACAACAACAAATTTATTTTATTTTTTATTAACTTGTTACATAGCTAACAAACATAAACAAATTTTTTAGTCCTTATCGATTAAGCATTATTATTCGATTTATTGAGAAAATATAAGTCAAGCGTGACCAGAATGATTAATTGAAAAAAGCCAGAATTATTTCCAAATTTTGTCTTACGAAGTGTAACCTTAAAATTTTATTTTGGTGACAGTTGTGCGAAAATTGTGAAAATAGTGACCGGAAGAGGAAGCAGAGAGATTTTTTGCGAAATTCTTGAAGAACATTTTTTAATTTTTTAACAAATATTAAACCTAAATAAGAAACTGTGTTTTATTTCTATAAAGACTTAAAACCCATTTTAATTAATCTACAGTAAGACTGTGACATAGCTTATGCCTTTCTGATTTATAAGTCACAGTCTAAACGTATTTTAGTTAAATTATCAGACCTCTTCCTCTTTTATCCATATTTCCACAAATTTACGTAAAATTTCCAAATGATTTATTTGTTTAAACAAAAAATGCTTTCTTGTAGTATAAAAAATTAAAACTCGAGTTTATTTACTTCGCCTGACGGAAAGCTACCCAACATTTTTAATTCAAACATAAACAAAGCAATTGTCTGCATTTACTATCAATAAATTTGTATTAATATATTAATTACCACTCATAATGCTCCTTATTACACATCACAAATATAGATAAAAAAGCAGCACAGAAGTATTCGTCATAGTTTTTCGCTTTAATTAATTCCTAGTGATTTATAACGAAATAGAACGTCATCGTCACATATTATAAACTAGTGCAAAGCAAAAATATTTTGTAACCTTTGAATGTCCAAAAGTCGACCCAGGCCTGCCTCAACATAATTCCAAATTGCCATCATGGTTTGGATTGGACTTCAAACATACGTTAGTCAAATACAGATTATATTTTTAGCGGTTTATTATGATGGTGTGGTGGTTTAATTCGATTATATAGTCGAGTGATGGGTTTGAATAATGAGCCCGCACCCACTTTTTATCACTGAATAGTTTTCGTAATCGAGATTCTGGATGAGTAATAAAATATAGTTTAGGGAATTTTCAACTAACGATAGAGAAAACCCAAAATTAGGTATATATTTTTTTTAATTCTAGAAGCAAAGCTTTCTTTCTACATTTGCCTTGTCAATTATGTACCATGTGTTGTTATCGTAAATACATAAAATAAATAAATAACTAGAGAAACACAAAGAGATATTTAGTATCATTTAAAATATTATCTCCAAGCAATCAATTATTTTTCAGTAAAGTTCTAAGTAATTCTTGTACAGTTTTGGAACCACTGGTCTACTATTTTGGGTGGGTTTATGTCCTGTTAAGGATTTTTTCTGAATTTACCAACAGCTGTTTTTACAAATAATTTCGAACAAGGCTAAATTCTAACAGTTTTCGAACCACTGCTCGGATTTTGTTGAAATTTTCGTTTTTGTAAAGTAAAATATTGCCTCTGTTTAGAAAAATATCATATGCCTTCTAGAAATGCTGTTTCAATTGTTTTATAGCACATAAAATTACTATCTTAAAATTTTTAGCTTTTTCGGAACAGGTTAGATTTAAAAAATTACAGTTTTGGAACCACTGTTCAGATTTTACTGAAGTTCTTGTTTTTCTAAAGTAAAATATTGTCTCTGTTTAGAAAAAAATCATACACTTCTTATAAATACTGTTCAATTGTTTTACAACACATAAAAGTACTATCTTAAATGTTTAAGTTTTTCGAAAGAGGTTAGTTTAAAAAAATCACAGTTTAGGAACCACTAGTCGGATTTTGTTGAAATTTTCGTTTTTGTAAAGAGTAATACTGCCTCTATTTAGGAAAAATCATACACCGCCTAGCTGAACTGTTTCAATTGTTTTACACCGCTTAAAAGTGCTATCTTTAAATTTTTAATATTTTCGAGAGGTTAGTTTAAAAAAATTACAGTTTTGGAACCACTGTTCAGATTTTACTTAAGTTTTCGTTTTTGTAAAGTAAAATATTGTCTCTGTTTAGAAAAAAATCATACACTTCTTAGAAATACTGTTCAATTGTTTTACAACACATAAAAGTACTATCTTAAATTTTTAGGTTTTTCGAAAGAGGTTAGTTTAAAAAATCACAGTTTAGGAACCACTAGTCGGATTATGTAGAAATTTTCGTTTTTCTAGTGCAATACTGTCTCTATTTTGAAAAAAATTATAAATTTCCTAGCAGTACCGTTTGCCTTTTTTACACCAGTTAAAAGTAGGTACTATCTCTTTTCAAAATTTTTGAGAGAATTGGTTTTGAATTTTTTAGGAAAATTACTAGAAAATGCTAATTTTATAAAAATTGCCAGTTGTTGCAGTATTCACATTAAAATTAAAAGCAGAAGTTACAAAAAGCAAACTATTTATAGCCCACTTTTCAAAAATTCACACAAATTTAATTTAAATAACGGAAAAAATTATATAACAAAAAATATTCTCCTCAAATTAATTTTTCCTACTCATTTTTCCAGTAATTCTCACATCTCGGAAACTCCCAAAAAAATCAATCACACAACTGCTAATTCAATTTTTGCTGGTCACTGCATTATTACATATTAATTACATAACAAAATTGTTCCGCATCGTTTCAATGTTCTTAGAACGAATCGCGGGATTCCTTGTGCCGTAGGCAATAGTCCAAAGTCTCAAGTTGATATTTCTGTTGGAAACCTTTCTAAATTTAAAATAAACTATTATCAGCCAAGAGAAAATATCATCGATATAAAAAAATAGAGAGTGCGCACATTATGGATGGATTTTAGGGGGTGTACCCCTCGGCTTTATTGACGCAAATTTGTTTAATGAGTAATTATTGATGTTATGTTTTGAATATATATCTATGTACACATTTAAACCATTAGATTGTGTATGAATAACACACAAACAGTAATTAATATGTCCTTCGTGATTTACGTTAATCGTATGACATTAAAATTGTATTTATAGTAATTTTCTTTAAATTATTGTCTGCATGTAGTTACTTACGTTTGGAAAATTGGAAACTATTATTGCCTCATAAAATATAGAATATTTCAGAAAATTACCAATTTTAATTAAAATTGTAGAGTTTACGAGACAAAACTGATAAGAACTGATAAAGAAAAAAATCGAGCGAAAATAAATACCTTCATATAATCCCATATCAACGGCTAGATCAATTTTGGCAACTATTTACTCAGCTCTTATCTTCGAGGGGAACGAGGCGGGAAAACGCGCACAATTTTACAAGAAAAAAAAACCTCACACACACAACGTTATACAATTTTTATCCGTTGTTTACTTCATCCAGACACGACACATCACTACTTCATATTAAAAAAGATAAAGTCATAATATATTTCAGTTGGCCGATACCAAAGGCTAAAATTAGGTCTTCACTTGTTTTCGTTGTCTGTTAGGTCACTAGATCAACCAACTGTCTCTTGGAGATTAAGGCGACAGAAAAATGATGATTTAAACGCGTGCGTTTCGCGCGACGATTCAAACTATTCTGCCTAGTCACGATTTACATGTGACACAATCTATACGCGCGGGTCTGGCGTGTGAGTAGGAGCGAGTGGACACTTGGTTGTTACAACAAATGAAGTTGTAAACTTCGGATGGTATTGATGGGTTTTATGTGGAGGGGGGCGGATGAGGTCTGGTTGGTTTTTGGAAAATGGGAGGATTTAGGTTAGGTCTTTTTAGACCAGAGAACAAGACGATTGAATTCCATTTTTCAAAAATATCTACTATGCAACTTAGTTCTTAAGAATTGAATCTTGTGGAAATGGAAGGATTTAAGTTAGGTTAGATATTTGGACTAGTTGGACCTCCCATTTTGAAATTTGGTTCCAAAAGGGAAGAAGGCTACGTTATTTTCTGGATTCCATATTGGAATTTTTTTAAAATGACATTTTCGAGGTTAACTCTTTTTAAAAGTCAAACAATTTTGGAACCGCTGGTCTGATTTAAGTCAAAATTAATTTATTACCACGAGAAATTTCAGTTTTATTTTGGAAAAAAATCACTATCTTTCTATAATTTGCACTTGGTATTTTAGGGACACGAAAATTTAAAAAATTACAGTTTTGGAACCACTGATCAGATTTTCGTCAAATTTACTTTTCCAAGTAGATAAATGTTGTGTTTATCACAGAAAAAATCACCAGTCCCTTTTATTACAGTTTTGTGTAATTTTAGGACCTCAAAATAGAACGTTTGTTAAAATCTACTAAAGGCGACTGTTTTATTTAATTGTAGTTTTAGAGCCACTGATATAATTTAGTTAAATTTACTTTACTGATAAATGTTGTTTTTGTTTAAGAAAATATTGTAAACTTTTTATCTACATATTTCATTTATATAATTTATGTGGATTTTAAAAATGTCTGTTTAAAAATTGTTAATGTAACACGTTAAATTCATTAAAAATAAGTACAGTTTTGAAACCAGTGATAAGATATTAATGAAATTTGCTTTTTCAGCTGGTGTACTTCAGAATAAAATCATTTTTATCGTACTGTTTTATGTAATTTTGGGCTGCAAAACTCGTTTCGAAAAATTCATTAAACTTACTAAAATAATAATTAAATCATAATTTTGGAAATATTGATTTGATTTAAAAAAAATTACCAGTTTTCAATTATATAATTGTATTGTAATTGTAAAAGTCGCATACATAGCATCATAAAAAATTTCCATTTTATTTTAATTGCCCTAAAATATTTTCACCTATTCAAAGAATTTTCAGGTATTTATACAAACGTGACATATATTCACATTCAGTGTTACATATACGTATAAAACAATAACAATTAAATAAGTAATTCATAAATTTGACCATCAGCAACACTTTACCAGACAAAGTGATGACTAACTTAGCCAAAGTCAACCTCAGTTATCTGTTAAATAGTATAATATAAAACTAACTTAAATAATGTGTCACAATATTAATCATCTATCCTGTTTTCATTTTGATTATCAAAAATATTAGGTATTACATACAGCTATTAATAATCTTGTTATCTAATTAAGTGCTACAAAAAATTGGTTCGTTAACATTTTTTAATTCTTTCTAATTATTATTTACTTGGAACTTATGCAAAACTCGGTAGGTTTCACTGTTTTATTTGCTCAAGTATTCTTTTTAAAGCCTGGTAACAGGTAACCTTCGTAAAACTTGTCGGACAGCTTACAAAACATAAAAATAATTATTGTAGTGATAATATAGAAGATGTGAAGGTTCTAAAAAAAATTCCCATTTTTAAAAAAATACTACTTACTATACAGAAAAACTTACCTACATAAATGCATTATTAGAACTTACGAAAATTAGTTAACTGTTTAGAACGAGTACCAAACTAGTTTCTTCAATGTAGCCACTTTTTATGTAGCTAATATAAAGTAATTATGTTTAATATAGCAATCAGTAGGATAATGGTTTTAAATTTCCATTAGTTTATTTGCTTATATACCGTAATTAAATATTTGTTTGTGGTACAAATAATTCGATGTGAAATACAATCAAGGTGAACATTAACATATGAAGACAAGTGTGTAAAAATCTGGTTTGATGGGATTTCCGACTAGAAAAAGGAACCACCAAAAAATTCCGTTTAGAAAATTCGTTCCTAATTTTTATTTATATTAAATATGTGCTTGTAATTGTTTTCAATTTTCATTACACAGATTATGCACATTTTTCTATATGGGTAATCTGAAGAATTAAATAAAATGCATGGATTTGATAGCTTGACCTCGAAAAATCACGTTTGGGCAAATGGTATGGACATGATAGCCACGCTTGAAATTCGTTAGGAATCAAAACAGGCTCGTCTTTCCGCGGTGGTCATCCAAACAATTTAGTGAAAATAACGATTTTTTGTCTGAAATTCAGTCCCTTACAACACTAGATCTAGAAAACCCTCGAGATTTTGGAAATCGGTCTAACAGTTTGGTTTTTATGAGGTTTGTATAAGACCATTAAAAAAGTAGGCATTTGTCATGCTACGCCTCGTCCAGTAAGCCGCTAGGTTCGTGAAGAAAAGTATTACTTCCAACACTAGTTGAACAAATGACTCTTATTACATTTAGTTTTTTGGCCTTTTCAAGTACAAAACTGAAATTATTTCTACTTTTATGGGTTAATTTATTTAAAGAAAATATCAACTTTTATAATTTAGAACAAATTAACCATTTTGGTTTAAAATTGGAACATAAGTAAGTATAGCAACTTGTTCGATTTTAAATCGCAGGAGCGCCACTGTGAGGCAAAATAATTATATCTCGAAAACTATTTATCGTATCAATGTGAAAATTGTTTGTAGATACTTGTAAAGAGTTGCTGAAGAGATTGACACCGAAATCAGCCAAATAAAAAATTCAAAATTTTTTACTATCAGGAATGGGCTCCAAAAAAAAGTAGTTGCAGAAAATTGACAATAAAAAAAAACTATCCAACCAAACCCAAAACTATGGCTCATTATGAATTCAGAATGAAATTTCCTATAAGAAAATGGCCTTGTCGAAATGTTCGTCCGCTTAATAACTATAGGACATATATCCAAACAAAGTTCTAAAAACAGGGCAAAATCGAAAAAACGTCAAGGGGTACCCCTTAAGATTTTTTCGATTTTCGTCACATCACCAATCTTTCAAAAATAAACTTTTCTTAACTAATTTGGGGGCGTAGAAAAAGAATATCAAATCCTTTTTTTCCTCAGTGAAAATGGGAAAATTTTGTGGGACTTAGGAATATTTCGAAAAAGGTATGTTCAGAAATTTGAAAACTTTGTGAAAACTATTCATCCTATCAAAATTTCAAGGACATCACCGGATTCACAAGAAAATTTCCAAGAAACAACGTGAGGATTTCTCCATTTAGAGGACGTTTAGTATTTTTTTGAGTGCACTGAAAACATGCTAAAAATCATCAAAAACCATCAATTTTCCATGTTTTTTGACCTATCCGACCACATATTTCGAAAACTATTTATCGTATCAATGTGAAAATTGTTTGGAGATGCTTGTAAAGAGTTGCTGAAGAGATTGACACCGAAATCAGCAAAATCGAAGACCCAAAATTTTTTACTCTCAGGGATGGACAATAAAAAAAGGTAGTTGCAGAAAATAGACAATAAAAAAAAAACTATCCAACCAAATCCAAAACTATGGCTCATTATGAATTCAGAATGAAATTTCCTATAAGAAAATGGTCTTGTCGAAATGTTCGTCCGCTTAATAACTATAGGACATATATCCAAACAAAGTTCTAAAAACAGGGCAAAATCGAAAAAACGTCAAGGGGTTACCCCTTAAGATTTTTTCGATTTTCGTCACATCACAAATCTTTCAAAAATAAACTTTTCTTAACTAATTTGGGGGCGTAGAAAAAGAATATCAAATCCATTTTTTCCTCAGTGAAAATGGGAAAATTTTGTAGGACTTAGGAATATTTCGAAAAAGGTATGTTCAGAAATTTGAAAACTTTGTGAAAACTATTCATCCTATCAAAATTTCAAGGACATCACCGGATTCACAAGAAAATTTCCAAGAAACAACGTGAGGATTTCTCCATTTAGAGGACGTTTAGTATTTTTTTGAGTGCACTGAAAACATGCTAAAAATCATCAAAAACCATCAATTTTCCATGTTTTTTGACCTATCCGACCACATATTTCGAAAACTATTTATCGTATCAATGTGAAAATTGTTTGTAGATGCTTGTAAAGAGTTGCTGAAGAGATTGACATCGAAATCAGCAAAATCGAAGACCCAAAATTTTTTACTCTCAGGGATGGACAATAAAAAAAGGTAGTTGCAGAAAATAGACAATAAAAAAAAAACTATCCAACCAAATCCAAAACTATGGCTCATTATGAATTCAGAATGAAATTTCCTATAAGAAAATGGTCTTGTCGAAATGTTCGTCCGCTTAATAACTATAGGACATATATCCAAACAAAGTTCTAAAAACAGGGCAAAATCGAAAAAACGTCAAGGGGTACCCCTTAAGATTTTTTCGATTTTCGTCACATCACAAATCTTTCAAAAATAAACTTTTCTTAACTAATTTGGGGGCGTAGAAAAAGAATATCAAATCCATTTTTTCCTCAGTGAAAATGGGAAAATTTTGTGGGACTTAGGAATATTTCGAAAAAGGTATGTTCAGAAATTTGAAAACTTTGTGAAAACTATTCATCCTATCAAAATTTCAAGGACATCACCGGATTCACAAGAAAATTTCCAAGAAACAACGTGAGGATTTCTCCATTTAGAGGACGTTTAGTATTTTTTTGAGTGCACTGAAAACATGCTAAAAATCATCAATTTTCCATGTTTTTTGACCTATCCGACCACATATCTCGAAAACTATTTATCGTATCAATGTGAAAATTGTTTGTAGATGCTTGTAAAGAGTTGCTGAAGAGATTGACACCGAAATCAACCAAATAAAAAATTCAAAATTTTTTACTATCAGGAATGGGCTCCAAAAAAAAGTAGTTGCAGAAAATTGACCAAAATAAATAGATTATATTTTTCGATATGTGAAAACTATAACAAAATAAATGCGATCTAACCTAACTTTAATTAGATTTTTTGTAAAATGGTGCGGTTTTTTATGTTACAAAGAATTTTCTTCCACAAAATGCTCCCTATATAAATTTGCATGTGAAATTTCAAAAAATTAAGCAAAAATGCGATTCACAGAAAACTTTATTTATTTTATAGTTGGCAGGAAATTTAAAATAATTAATTTTCCTCCAAATATTTTAGTTCCAATTTTTTCTATGGTACTTGGGCTATAAATTTAAACCATAAAATACTAGCTAATCTTCGCTAGGTAGTTGCTCTTATCTAAGAATCTACGTTAAAACTTGATTGATTGACAAATAGTACGATTTTTATCACAGGAAAAAATAGATAATTTTGATTGTCCGTTTTATCCTTGAATAATACGGTTGGTAATACAGTGTCACAAGAACAAATTTAAAAATAACTACACGTTTAAGTAGTTTAATTACTACTTAGCCGAATATCAGTACAAACACTCGCTGAGATAAGATAATTTTATTTTGACTTTACCTTATACATATTCTTTTTAATAAAGAACTCAGATTTCAAATTATTTCTAACAGATACTCGTATAAATTTTGTTATTAATAGCTACACAAAAATACAAAAATTACAAAACCCAACATATCAAGATTACATGAGCATGAGCCTCTTCTGGATAGAAACAACAATCGTCATGGCAACAAAAGAATTTATTGTTTCAAACTCACCCATGGCGTTAAAAAACACATCATCCAGTCTTATAGTGCTGCTTAAGAGATAATCGGTACCATCGACTTCGCCATCCGAGATGGAAATTTCACCGGGACTCAACGAGTAATACGAAGAAGGCATTTTGTACTCACTACTTACGTCACAAATTAGATACATATATACACGTTTCGACTGCCTTTACGAACAATCAAAAAGCACTAAATCGGATAAGGTACCAGCATCCAAACCATTACCTTGTTTGTTTGATATTCAAAATGACTAAGAATATGCTATAATAATATTCCCAACATTGAGAAAATAAAGTGGGGGGCGCTGTGTTTTCTAAAAGAATCTCTTGCCTTATCTTGCCTGATAAGAAATTATTGACATGTGTGTTTACGGATTCAGTAATAAATTTAATAATTGTTTATGCTGTGCTTATTAAATTTTCAGGTTTTTTAGATTCGCTTTTTTTTGTAAAATTTTGATTTATTTGTCTCGCGTCTTAATTTAACCTTTTCAAATAGAAACGCAGAAGCATACTGATGTACTAAGTATGATAGTCGGAATATCTAGATTTATCTGTCTAGTCACAAGTGCACCTATTTATATTATTACTTCGTTGTGACACCGATAGTAGAAAAAAGTTGCAATCTTTACCTATACTGGCGGCTGCAAATTGTTCGCACACCATTGGGAGTTCTGAAACTGTAGAAAATTTGTTAATCATCGTGGAAAATGATGTGAGAGGTGCAAACACTGACACAAAAGCATTTGATTGAAGCTCGAAGTTTTATAATGAATTTTACAAAAAATGGCTTTAGATGCGTGATTCATTTAGCTTCGATTTGTATAGAGAGCGGATCTCAAGTCGTCATTCCACAGACGAATTGGTTTAGAAGTTAATTTAGCTTTCCTCAAAATAGTCATTGACAACAGTTTCGAGGTTCATTTACTTAGATTTGCCGCATTAATATATAGAGCGGATCCCAGGTCGTCATTCCAGAGGCGGATTCGAAGCACATAACTAAAGTTAGAGGATGTACTATAAAATTAATTTATCTTCACTTGTTCGTACATGTAAAATATGACATTATAAAACCGCTTCATGAAAAATATTGTAGTGATTTTTTAGGTAAATTCATAACCATTTACTAATTTTTCCAAACAGATATTTCATTGGCACAAACCTTTCATTAGATTAGTTAACCAGTTAAGTGGGCTAGTTCCCTTTATTACTAAACTATAGCTCGTAGAAAGTGAATTTTAATAAAATTATACTTTTTCGAGAAAATAACTTACTTAATTTTTTACTTACAAACCTCCAAATTGTTGCACTATTTAACATTATTTTAGTGTATAGGAAACTTTCGCTGTCTTACTAGTTCAAGTTTTGAGACTATGAGACAAGAATAACTTGGGCGTAAAGTTCGATCACTTTTTTGGGGAAAAACGCCACAGTTTGATTATTTTTCAAAAATCAGTGCTGAAATTTGGTTGGGCAGGTACAACGAACATTCCTTGAAAATGTCATGGCTAATCGTTTATCTAATCTTTGTAATTTGGAAACTATAACGTATTAACTTTTTTGGTAAATTTTACTAATCGAGTAAAATTATTTTTTTATTTATAACATGAATAAGCAGAAAATATGAAAAAAACTGTAGAAAAAAGAAAATTACTCCAAATCCCCGAAACAGGTAATACAATTATTCAAAGTCATGCTTAGTTTATCATATCATAAACTCGAGGACATTAACAAGTTAGCTCTATAAATTACTAAAAATTTCTGCAAATTTAAAAAAAATATGATAATCCAACTAACGTATTCCTGACTCATTAACTTTTTACTGGCGCTCGTTTCGTACATCATTAAATAATGTACCTGCATATTTATTTCATTTTGATTGAAGTCGAAATTAACTTAACGAGTTAATAAATCAATTTAGTTGCGTAATTACAAAAAGTGACCAAGAGAAAACCTGCTAAGTGGAAAAATTACTTATGTGACATAATTCCATCACCTTGACGAATTGGAATAGTTTTCTGTAAGAACCCCACAATCATCATTTCCCTATTTCCTAACTGTTGTTATGATTTTGTATTGATTTATGATCAAAAAAAAATATTTGATGTAAACTTCAATAATCTACGTATTAATAAATTAAGCATTTAACAAATACATGCATTTGTTGTTGATACACTTACAATCTATTTACTTTAGGCACGTTTAGATATAAATATTCTTCCTGTTTAAATAAGTAAAGAAAAATGGTTATCAGTTCATTAAAATTATTTCTATAATTATTATGTATACAAAATTATTAATGTTAATTAAAGCTAGTCACCACAAATAAACTCTAGAGGCAACAAAGGGGAATTCTCGGGGTGAGTCCGTGAAATTCTTGTAATATTAATATGTAGTTGATTATCTGATCAGGGCCGTACTGACCTATCGGGGAAATCCTCGCGGTGCTCCGGCTGATTTGTTTTTATAATTTTGTAGTAAGTTTATGGGGATGTTTTTCAAAATTAACCAAAGGAAAACCTATTTTCTAATAAAAATTCTCGGTAGGCCCAGTCCGACTCTGTTGTATCTAATGAAATTCGAGATTTTTGATTAGTTAAATAAGTTTCGATATAAAATGTAAAAATTTGTTGTTTTTTGAAAAGTTCCCTTCCACCGAAACTGTAAAGTCATGTACGATAATTAAAAAAGATACAATACTTATAAACACATTTTCCTTATTCTTTTTCTTGAGCGCATAAATATTAAGTACATATCATTAATTTGTTTTTGGCTTATTCAACTATAATAAAATATTTAAACATCAACTACAGTAATTGTTAAAAAAAGACCTTGGGGAAATTGTGTAATTTATTAACCTCTTCCATACCCAACTAACTACTAGCGACTATTATCATCACAATAAGGTCAAAATGAAACATATTTAAGTTGAATCCAATTTTATCATCGAAACACTAATAAAAGGTTATCGTTAGTGATCCTTATTTTGGAATTGAAGCGAGTGCGGGATGCAATCTTTTGCAAAAATTCTCGTCTGGCGAAAGGATATACAACCAGCAATACCGAAACGGAACAGGATACAAAAACAAGAAACGTTTCCATGTAATTTTGAGTTTGATAGTAGTGTCATGACCTGCAGGGAACTTATCTTTTTCTAATATAAATAACGAATGTGTCAACATGCGATTATAAATAACAAAAAGAAGTTAAATATTACTTATGGAGAGTGACTAGTCTGGAATTTTTATTTGGAAGAAAAAAATTATTCGAGGTACACTCAGCTGAATTTTCTAAGATTTATTAGTCTAATTTTTATCTTATTTTTGTAGAAACTAGTTTTCAAATTCGTAGAATTTAGATATCTTACAAATTACTCTAGAAATTCTAGTTTTTAGCTGGTCGTATTTAGTCGAAATCATAATTATAACACGATATACAGCAGAAGTTTCTACAATTTTAAAATTAATTGCAGGAATGTATATTTTCCAAATCTATGGAACTAAAGTTCTAAGAATCAGTTTTTTTAAAAGAATGTTGAGATATTTTTTCGGACTTTTTGTTAGGTCGTGACTATCCCCGAAAAAAAAATTTTGGATGCTTTTACATAAAATCCAATGCAACTTTGAGCTTTTCACACAAATTCCGTGTAATCTCTCGTTAAATTAGCACAATTTTGCAACCAATATCCAAAATTTATTAAAATTTGCTTCTCTTTGTTTCATTTTAGTATAACAACTTTTTGCGTCGATCGCCTCAGTTTTAGACCTAATATTTACAGGTAAAGCATGTCCCACTTATTGTGACTCACCCTGTGTAATAAAAAATCAGTGAGCGGCCACTTAAGATTTTTTCAATGGTGAGCCGACGCCTGTGTCAAAAATTTGGCCATTAAAATTCAAAATTTTGGTGATCACCGAAAAAAATGCCAGTTTCCAGTGGACGAATTTTAACATGTAGAGGCCACGCTGCTATAACAGATGAATTTGTTTTGAAACAGCCTTAAGTGTTTTTAGTGTACAAGAAAGATTTTTATATACTTTTTTTAAAAATATGGTAGTCTGACTTAAAATAAATCATCCTCTGTTTCTACAAAATAACTTTTTTATCAAATATGAACACTAATGGAATTTTGCGGTAAATAGTGTAAAATTTGACAGAAATATGATGAGTTTGTTGTTATTATTTGCTTGGAACTTAAATTTTTTTGACAGCAAATTTGCAAAAAATTCAAATCTGCAAGCACTACGAGTAGTACATGCCTATCCAATTAAATAATTCTAGTATGTAGTTTGCGCGCTGTACTATCTATTTTTTCAGGTGGTTATTTACTTAAACACCATCACGATAACACCAAAAATTTATCAGGCACTCAATAAATAACGTTTTTATGGAATATTTCAGTAGGTACTTGTGTATAAATTTTATTTTTCTACATCAGATAAACAAGATAACTTAACTATAAAATAAATACTTTTAAATAAGCACACACACTTCAATTGATATACTCTGGCAAAATATCTAAATCTATAAATAAATGCAATGAGATTTTAAACACTTCAATTAATTAAACAGCGTGACGATGTCGATGAGGATGATCATCGCAACAAGACAAAAATGTTTATTTAACATTAACATGCAAGAGTAGGAACAATGTCAAGGCGCCTGTAATATTTTTACGCAGGATTACTCAGGAGGAAAGCTGTTAAATCACAGTAAATAGCAAATCCCCCCGAAAAAAGCCTTAAGTTTACCAGGTTGTTGTTGTTGTGGTGAAATAACTGTGGCATTTGGCACGATAACTGATGTCTCGTTATTTAACGTCAAAATCACCTGTTGCTCGTCCATGTCACTTGGGGATGAGCCAACCCAACCAAAGCCCAAAGGTCATCCACGGAATTCCGCGGCACTAGTTTTTATTAACTTATGTAGGCGCACTACAGCGTCGTCTACTAAACCACGATCATTAGCTTATTTATTGGAGAAAAACCACCACATAACCTTAATTTAATATGTCATTTTGTCATATTGTGTGTTAGATAGAAACGGATAAGTTGGAATTAGTCGTGGATTGGATCTTATCTAAAAGGACGACATGCGCACTTTTGGACTTGGGTTATCTTTTCGAGGAGTTTTTGGGGTTTTGATGGTTTCATCTGACGAAGTTAATGGGAATTTTACCTAAAAACAGCATAGTTACAAGATTTTTCAGATTTTAAGTCCAACAAACTCGAATTAATCTTCGGTTAACTTTAATCAGATACTTAAGTATTAAGTCTAGGCAACCCACACTACAGGCTTAGTATAAGGCATGATGTATCATCTATGCTTACTGTAGATACTGTAGAGATACTCGTTATCGAACTATGTACAATAATTCAAATCCTAGACAACGAATTCGCAATTTTTCCGATTGAAATTTCCCTTATTTTCTATAACAAAAAAAAACAATAAATAATCCTCATGCATTTAATATAACTTTTTACTCATAATGCACTTTTACTAAAGTGCTTACAAAGCTCCTTTTGCACTTTTCAGCTTGGCATTAATTTCAATTAACCAGTAGTAAACAAAAAATGAACGTATTTGGCGTAATATTAAATGTGCTTACATGTTTCTTTCTAATAAATTACACTCGAGCTACTGGTGAAATTTTACAATTTTTAGATGAAAAAATTCGAAATTTATTTATTTTAGACAATTCCTACCGATTGTTGCCTCCAATTTTCCATATTGATGACTATGAACAATGTAAAGACGATGGAAAATTGTTCTGTAAAGTAACTGTGCGTTTGGAACTAGGGAAAACTAGGAATGAAAGTGTTTGGAAAATTATAACAGTAAGAACCACTTTTTCCATTGATAGTTAGCCTTAACTAAGAGTTAATTTTCTTAGGTACTATTGTCTTAATAAAAGTTTAAGGGCGAGTTGTACCTTATTCATTTTAGATTAAATCCACGAAGGCAACTAGTATAGTCATGATTTAATTTAATCGAATATGGCAAATAACTTAACTTATAGTCCAGGCTAACTATCAAGTAAAAAATTAGTTAACAGTGAGAAGTTTTGAAAACTACAATTCTTTTCGTTCAGGATTTAAGCAAACGCAAAACCCACTACAAACACGATGAGCTCTTCCACGCCATATGCGTTGAAGATTTTTGTCCTGCAGGAATTCCATTAAAGGATAACCATGAGCTTTCCGACAAACTATCGGAATGTTACTCAAAAAAATACCAACATTTGGGACTTGGAGCTAAAGTTATTAAAACTGACTGCAAAAACCATGACGATATCTACAAAATGCGCATCTTCGACTTAATACTTTTGTAAGTTTTTATTAAGTAGTCCTTTTTTAATAGTATTTATAACAATAACTCTTGCAGGATTATTGTAGTGATTTACTTGTTATATACGATTTTTGCCACGGTTCAAGATTTCAAACAAGGCGATGAGTGGATAAAAAAACCTCCAAGTCCCAAGGGTTTGTTAAAAATATCAAATAAAAAACGTTCTATATCAAAATTCTTTCAGTACTCACTTGGGTTCAGCCATTTTCCCTTAGAGGCAATTGGAAAAAGCTGCGGAAAATCAACACTAGTCCAGATTTTCAAAAACTGAAATGTATACAGGGCATTCGCTTTTACAACACGTTACTCATTATATTTTGTCACACTGTATCTAGTTTCATTGGAGGGTTTGTTGAAAATACCGAATATTTTGAAGAGGTAAGAGTATTGTATAAAAAAAGTAAAATTTTTTTTCCTGTTCTAAAAAATTATATCAATTTCAAATTTCCCTTCAGATCCACCACAGCTTTCTACGACTTGGAATCAGAAATTTGCTGATCTTCCTCGTGCAGACGTTCTTCCTTTTCTCTGCCTTTTTAGTCTCCTTTCACATTTTCCAAATAATGCACGAAACTAAAACTTTCAATGTGAAGACAGTTTACCTTTCGTTTTTAAACAGATATTTAAGGTACTTATTGTTATAAGTTGTATCAGAAATAACATTGTTATTTTTCAGGATTATTCCTCCAGTTTTAGTTATGATCGCCTTTGGAAGCAGCATCTGGATTGTGAATCAGTTCTACGGGCCGATTAAAGATTTATATTCCGATGTGGAGTTTCAAAGGTGCCAGAAGAACTGGTGGACCACGCTGTTGTTTATCAGCAATCATTATAATCACCATGATATGGTAAAAATTTTGCTTTTTGGTTTTGAAGGAAAAAATATCAATTTAATTTCAGTGCTACTTTATCACTTGGTACTTGTCAGCTGATACTCAACTCTACGCACTTTCTCTTGTGGTTTTATCGATAATTTGGACAATGAAACGTTTTACAAAACAGATTATTGGGTTTTGTATTGGAATTGGAGTTTTAGTACCAACGATTATTTCCTACGTTTACAATTTGGATGTAATTTATAAAATAACACCAGAGTGAGATTTCTAATTGATGTTTAACTTGGAAGTTACTGAGAATTGTTTTGCAGGAACTCAAAAAACAACAACTATCGCTGTTTTGCTTTCAATGCAATTTATTCTTCCACCTACGCCAATATGGCTACGTACATGGTTGGAATTGGATTTGGATACGTCTACTTCAAGTACAGAGATCAGAATATCATCAAGAATAAAGTACTGAATTCGAATATAACTAAAGTTTCTAAAAGTAAAACTGCTTCTAATATGGTTTTTCAGCTACTTAAAGTCATATGGTTAACTTCGTTCTTTGGAATACCCCTCTTGGTGGTCGTAGCCACATTTTCCGAATATTCCAGAGTTTATTCAGCAATTCTATCTGGAATTTTGAAACCGCTTTTCGCAACTGGAATAGCAATTGGAGTAATTGGAATGTCTCATAAATTAGGAGGTAACAGGATTTTGTTACTCTGGTCCACTTTCCACCCTAGTTACTAAAATAACCATTATTGCAGGAATAATTCGGTCGGTTTGCGAATGGAAATTTGCAGTTTTCATGGGGAATTTCACCTATAGCACCTACGTGGTCCACTATGGGATTGTGTTCTATCGCACGGCAGTCACCAAAAAGCCCTTGTATGTCTCAGATTTTGTCCTGGTAAGACGTTTTGACTTTGTACGTAGGTACTTTAATTCACTTTTGGAATCTTTAGGGCTTGTCGTTTGTTCAGGATGTGATCCTGTCGTTTTTCTGCGGATTTTTAATGCATATTTTGGTGGAAATGCCTGCACTTCATTTGCAGAATATTTTCGTACCTCAAGTACGAAAGTTGAGGAAGACAAGGAAGAATAATTAGAGATACATTTTTATAATACGTTTTTACCATATTAGATGTACGAGTTGTAATTTTTGTGTTTTATTATAATATATAAATTATGAAAATGTGTTTTATTATCACCTTGAAAATATTCCAAAAATTACTCTAATTTTTCGAACTTATGACCGAGTAAATTAGAACAGGATAGGTACATTTACAAGATAAGTACCTAATTCAAATTATCTACAATTTTCAATAAATTAACAACTCCATACTTATAAAGTAGATTTGTAGTGTAATATTGGGTGTGATATTCAGGTTATGCTAAAAGGCTTCTCTAACATTTTAGTAAATTAAAAAAAAAAGTCTGAATATTTATTTATGATTTATCTAGTGTAAAATCTATTTTATATAAAAATTCAATCTTATTAAATGGAAGATTCTAAGAAGTCTGCACATAAAAAACAATTGCAAGTGCTAAAGTATGAACCAATATTATACAGAAAAAGTATTGATGCCAACTGACCATTAAACCAGAATGTCCATGTAGGTATTACCTGATCCTGGTGCTACATTACATCTAACAAGTATTACTTAATAGGCAGGTATTTAACAATTTATCCACCTCTCCTATTAAATTTTTTCTAATTTTATACAATAATCCAAAGAAAATCCGGGGGTATCTATACACAGACTCCAAAGAGCAGGAAAATCTAATTAGCAGTCCAGTTTAGAACTTGATTTAGATTCCGAATAAAGCAAATTTTCGTGCTGATTTTCCTATCAATTAGTTTCGTTGTGTGTAATGGTAAGTAAAGTGCAGCTTTTATTATTTTTTTCTTTTATATTTAATTATTTATTAACTACGAAAACCAATAAACACCTTATCGTGCGATATAAAAATAACAAACAATTATTATTTGTGTGTAACCAATTTTTTGTAACCTTAATTGGAATTAACACAAAAAATTATATACTAGAATTTATTTAATTGCAGAAAATGCGCAAACAACAATTATCATCGAAATAAAGTAGGGATAACTTACACAATTTGTCAATTATATCAATAGTGTATAATTTAAAACTATTGTAATATCAATATATTAGTTTTTAGCTTTGTATTCTATCAACCAAATGGCAAAAATGTGCGTTGCCTTACCAACATTTCTTCTAGTAGTTTCCACAACTATAACTTTCGTCCATGGGCAAAGTTTTGGTAAATAATCAAAAATCACTTGCAACAACCGTGCTTTTATTTATTTTTTTTAGACAAAAACTATGCGTCCATGCCAGAAGTTTTCCACATCGACAACTACGACAACTGTATGCTTTTGGAAGACGAAGCTTTCTTCTGCTCGTTAACCTACACCGTACAACCCCTCGATGAGCTCAACCCGTCCATCCCTTGGAAAACCATCGACGTAAGAACTGTAAAATCCACTAAAAACTCAATTTTTAAAAACACTTTTAGAGTTTAAGATCAGCGAAATACTACAATCATGACGAACTACGTCGGTGGATTTGTGTGCCCAAAACTTGCACGAATATTCCAAGAAGTCACTATAATAATGATACTTTGCTTCGGGGTGGACTTAGGGATTGTTTTGATAAGGAGCATTTTAGGATGGGATTGAGGGGTGAGGTATCGGATGTGAATTGCGAGACAGCTCAGTCGAAGTATAGCGTGAGTTTGTTGGATAAAGTTGTGGCGTAAGTTAATTTTGTTTATTTTGTATATTCTATATTTTTTGCGCCAAAATATCACTGATAATTATTTGATCATTAAAATTATTTTTCGACTTTCTTTCCATCAGAGTTGCCTTCTTCTCCTACGTGTTCTTCGTACTCTTCGCCTCCTTCTACGAAGGAATCGCCAAATATCAATCTCCCGAAGCCTATGAAAAAATCACCAGTACCAAGTGTCAGTTACCACGATCCAAATCAACTTTCTCCACTAATCAGTTTTTGATTGCAGTTGGAAGATTCGCATCAGCTTTTTCCTTAGGAAGAAACTGGTTTCGTTTGAAGACCATTAAAATAACTGATGATGTAGAACGATTACGCTGCATACAAGGGATAAGGTTCTACAACATGATGATTGTGACTTTGTCGCATTCCGTTTTGGTGTTTTTGATAACACCTGTTAGAAATACGACTTATGTGGAGACGGTAGGATAAAAGCTATTTTTTCGTAGAATTTTCGGTATAAAAGTTTTTTCAGATAACAGATAAATTCTTGACCAAGTTCCTGTCAAGTGGTGGTCTATGTGTTTCGACTTTCTTCCTAATAAGCACCTGGTTGCTCACTTACAACTTCTTCTTGATTTTCGAGGGGAAAAAGTCCATTGACTTCAAAATTTTGGTCATCACTTACATCAACAGATATATTCGGTAGATTCCAATCCAAACAAAAAAAAAACGTTCAGAAAACACGAAATAATTTGCAGATTAACTCCAGTTCTCCTCGTTATGATCATTTTTAACGCCACGTGGTATGTACATTTATTTAACGGGCCTCTTTGGGATCAAATAGTTGGAACAGAGTACAAAAACTGCAGGAATAACGGGTGGTTAAATTTGTTGTACTTGCAGAATTATGTGCAGAAGGAAAATATGGTAAAAAAGATAACAATAAGTTTTCTGGATAATCCCCAATTGATTTCAGTGTATGCAAACGACTTGGTATCTTGGAACCGATAACCAATTATTTGTCTTCTCCCTTTTGGTGATTTGGTTGATGAAAAAATACGAAAGCAAGATTCCGGTCATTATTTCATCGCTATTAGTTACGTCGATTGTAGTAGTTTTTGGGATAAATTACTACCAAGGGTATACAGGTCTTATTTTACCAAGACCAGAGTAAGTAATAGTCCCCCCAACAGGAACAAAGCAATTTTTTTGAATTTTTAGATCAATGTATATGCTGCAGCAGTTTAAAGATCCACAGTTCTTCTATCAAGTTTGTTCGGTGATTTTTAATACTGGAGGTGTTATTGTTGGGTTTGCTTTTGGGTACTTGTATTATAGGTGCAAGGATAAGAAGTTGTTCACCACTAAGGTATTTTTAATGAATAGTCAGAAAAATTTATCAGGGTCAAAAAAACTAGTGTTGTTTATGATCTATAAGAGATATAAACTGAAGTTGTAACTTATTCCAAAATCCTATTTTTTAGATCTCTGTGGTCATTTGGTGGATCATCACCTACTCTTTCCCATTAGGTATTATAATAATTCCCGGATATTTAATTCTGGACGAAAATGTCGAACCTAGTCATTTTTGGTCCTCTGCTCTTAATTCTCTAAACAGACCCCTCTATATTACCGGAATAGGTTTGGGAATATTCGGCATGTCGCAAGGAATTGGATGCAAGTTTTTATATAATACATAGGTACATATAGTAAAAGTTAGAATCAGCTAGATATTTTTTTCAGGGATGACCAAATGGGTATGCGAGTGGTCACCAACTTATATCCTAGGTCGCATTACCTACACTGCTTACTTGGTCCAGCTGACATTGATTAAAACAAACGCAGGAACACTGCGTTCCCCCATTTACATCCACGATTATTTTGTTGTAATGAAAAATAAAAAAATCTAAGATAAAACTTGATAATTTTGGTATTTTTCAGGTAACCCAAACTGTAACAGACATTTGTTTGTCGGTGATAGGAGGAACATTGTTGACTTTATTTTTTGAAATGCCGATTAGTGAACTGCAAAAAGTGTTCATGTCGCCTGAGCTCAAAGGAGGTGGAAGTAAGAGTATGAAGAAAGAAAAGTAATTTTGGTCTAAATAAATAAATGTGGGGTAATAAAATATTGTAGTTATATTATAAGGATGTTTTCTTGTATTTTTTTTTTACTCAAAAATAAAAAGATTATGAAACAAATAAAAAATCATTACTTATATATTTTCCTCTTGATTACCAATTAAAATTGAATCAAAACCAGTACCAGTGCACATGCCTATTTCGATGTCCAGATAGGTAAACAGAAAAAAAGCTGTTAACCTCTAATTTGATAGAATTTCTCTGTTATGTAGGTAACATTGCATAGTCTGAAAGTTGGGCAATAAAGATTAGTTGTCAGTTTCATTCGTTGCACTTATGCGATGATAACTATTTAAGGAAAGATTTTCATCTAACATGAGAATTTTGAGGAATTGGATACAAGGACAAAGTCACGAATTACTTTATTATGCACATGGAGATTATTTTCAGTAGAAGTGATTTAAAAGGGGTTTTTCTCATTTTTATTCAGGAAGGTTGAAAGAAATGAGAGCATTGAAGGAAATGTTGTATTTTTAAAGCAAAAATTACTGGGTGAATAAAAATTAACAATTTTTGTACCAATTATAAGATTTTTACTTCTAAAGGTTGTCCAGGATTATTAACATAGTGTGTTGTTTGTAACTTAAAAAATATATAAAATGTTTTTATTACTTGGAAAAACCACTTAAATAACGTGAGCAAAGGGGGATTACACTAACTTATATACTTAATAGTCCCTGTATAAACAAATTTTCTTCCATATTTTGGAAGCTGTATAAATGACAGAAATTTAAAATTAAACAATTTTCGACAAATATTTAAAACTCTTCACTAAATAAATATTTCCATAATTATAAAAAGACAATTATTATCCTAACAAATAAAGAGATTTACCACCTCCTCTTTGATTAACTGCTTTAGTGGGGAAAACTACAAATGGAAAAATGTTTTATAAACGCATGTCTTTGCAATAATTTCAAGTACAATTGGTCCTACTTTAAGTTCAAATATGATGTTGCAACGAACCGTTTGCATTCTACTTTTATCAAAATTATCTGCTGTTCAAATGGAAATTACAGGTAAGAGTCTCAATTATATTAATTAAAATTAAAAGTACACATTGGGTTTTCAGATCAGGATTACGCTGAAATGCCTCCACTTTTCTTCATGGACAATTACGACCACTGCATGTTGTTAAAACATCCACTTTACTGCTCCTTCGTATATGAACTACAACCAATTTCTAGTAATTCGTCCAAAATTTGGAATACCATCAAGGTAAAAAAATTTTTAATCAGACAAATAGAAAATAATAATTTTAATTATTTAATAATTTAATTCTATAGGAAATTAGCAGTGATGAGGAGAATTACCGGCATGATCGGCTAAGACATTGGATATGCGTGCCTGAGACCTGTCCGGATGCCACCGAGGATGGAAGTGATTTAGAAGAAAGTCTTAGGAAGTGTTACGATGCGAAATTTTCTCACATGGACCTAAGAGGAACTATTAGTAGATTAAAATGTAAAACATCTTTACCGCTGTACTTTATTGACACCTACGATGTTGTAGTTGGGTAAGAAAAAAACTTTTCTTTGCTACAATTTCACAATAAATGCAATTGCTTTTTATTATTATTAGTATGAAGTGTTACAAGGTAAATGCGGTGTGTTTTGTAGCGTTATAGTTTAAACTATTTAAATTTATAAAGCACAATGAGATTTATGTCTAAATTATTTATGACTTTCTTCCATTTAAGGATTATTTTACTTTCCTATGTGACCTGGGTGATTTTCGCATCGTTTTATGAAGGACTGGCCAGATATAAATCTAAAGATGTTTACGAGGAAGTTACAACTACTAAAAGTAAGAAAATATTGAAAATTATACAAAAATATAACTTTTACTTGTTGACTTTAGTGGTCTATATCACTATTTGCCAACTATAACAGAGCTAGTTATATACATTATAAATTATAATTTTTGTCAAGTTTAGATCATTTTGACGATTAGCATATTTTTCAGTCGGGAAAATCATCTCTGCTTTCTCTCTACCAAAAAACTGGTATCGCTTAACAGCCCCAAACACAAATCCCGAATTTGAAAAACTTCGCTGCATCCAAGGCATGCGATTCTACAACATGATCTGTGTTATCATGTCTCACACGGTGCTAACATACTTAGCCGGACCAGTCAACAATCCAAAATACGTAGAAACTGTACGAAATAATTGGTCTTTATTATAAAAAAAAATCCTGAAATTAACTCGTTGTAGATGAACCAAAAGCTCCTGAACATGTTTTTATCTAATGGTAGTTACGCCGTGCAGACTTTCTTCCTTATTTCCGGCTGGTTGCTTAGTTATCACTTCTTTCAGATGTTTGAAGGGCGCAAGAAAGTTAAGTTTAAATATGTGGCTTTAGCTTTCCTTAACCGATACTTTAGGTAAGGCAATTAATTTATCGAGGGTTTTTTTGATAAATTAATTTTTGTTTTCGTAGATTAACTCCGACTTTAGCTGTGGTCTTAGCTATACATAGTACTTGGATGGTGCATTTTTCTGACGGACCTCAGTGGGATGATTTGGTTGGAGACGACTATAGGAATTGCAGAGAAAACTGGTGGACCAATTTACTATACGTTAATAATTATGTGAATGCTAATAAAATGGTAGGAATAATAAATAATTCGCATGGTAATTTCTACAGGATTTTTTTATACTTAGTGCATGCTACAAACTTGGTATATTGCCTCGGACACCCAGTTGTTCATCTTGTCTCTCATTCTACTGGTTATCATGTGGAGAAACCAGCAATGGATCAAGTGGATTTTGGGCACGTCTTTGATAATTGGAGTGGTTGTGCCAGGAATTGTTTCCTATGTCTACGATTTTGACATAATCATAAGACAATATCCTGAGTAATTAATATACTATAAATATTAACAAAAAAATTTCATTTATTATTATCTTTAGGCTTGTATACGGACTAGAGGCTTTGAAAATTAAAATATGGATTGTAATGAATGCTGCAGGATACAATAACATCGGAGGATACATGATAGGAGTAACTTTTGGTTACATCCACTACAAATACAAAGATATTAATTTAGCATCAAATAAAGTAAAGTATTTCTATAGAATCCCCGCAGGATACTTAATATTTTTTATTTCAGATTATTGTCGTACTCTGGTGGTTCCTAACCTTCGGATTATGCATTTTCATCATCCTGATAGCTAGGATAATGTACCAGAAAGATTTCGTACAATCCAGATTAGCTGCAGCAATTTACTGGTCGCTAGGAAAAAATTTATTTGCCTTTGGGATTGCTGTAGCGATTTTCGGAATGACACACAATATTGGATGTAAGGCGAATATTTTTGGTAAATTATATGAGCAAAAATTTATTTTTAAGATTTTGTCAAATGGTTTTGTGAATGGAGAGCTGTGCAGGTTTTTGGAAGGCTAACCTACAGTGCCTATTTAATCCATGTTTTATTTGCCAGAGTACGCGCGGGGTATTTGAGATATCCTGCGTTACTTGACGATTTTCTTATAGTAAGTTTCATGAAATTTAGCCCTTTAAGTAATCGAAATTCATATCGTCATTTCGATTTTTTACTTTGTTCCAGTTTCACACAACACTTGGTGATGTGACCTTAGGGTATCTTGCAGCAACTTTGCTAACCCTGATTGTGGAATTGCCTATTTCGGCTCTACAAAAATTGTGGGTTCCCCAATTAAAAACCAAACGACTTACAGAGAAAATTTACCAAACAGCTAAATGGGAAGAAAATTCAGAAAATATCTCTACAAAAATATGATTACATGTATAAAACTCTAATAATAATAATAATAATAATATTGTAACTTAAAAATAAAATAATAACCAAAATTGAAAAATTTCAAATTATTTTCAAAAATTAATATTAAATTACAGGTATCTATTTAAGTATAATTATACCTTTCACTCTGAGATGGCGCAAAACGAGCTACTTTTACTACTAGATCATAGATGGCACCTGATTTTTGAATTACAGTTGTCTATATTATTTTTATTTATATTGCTAACCTAAAAAAAGCGAACTGTCAACAAACATTAAAAATGACCGAAACTGTAAGTTTCTTTAAGCCTTTAAACATGATTCTTTACCAATAACTTCCCTTTTAGGAAACCACTGAGTGGACACGATACGCAAAAGTCTACGACCCCATAAAAATCGGTTCAATAGACGGAACTGATTCGGAGCCCCACGACAAAGCAATCATCAGAGCCCTAAACTCCGAATACTTCCCAAACAGACACGTCAAAGGCAAACCAGACTGTACAATTTTCGTCAGTCGCCTAAGTCACAAAACCACCAAAGACACCATCAAAGAAGTCTTCTCAAAATACGGAAAATTGCGGAGATTTCGCCTAGTCAAAGACATTGTAACTGGCATGCCGAAAGGCTATGCCTTCATCGAGTACGAAACGGAAAGTGCAGCGGAAGAAGCGTATAGATCGGCGAATAAAAAAAACATCGATGGAAGCATTGTGTTTGTGGATTTTGAGTGTGAGAGGTTGTTGAAAGGGTGGAAACCGCGTCGATTGGGGGGTGGTTTTGGTGGGAAGAAAGAATCAGGACAGTTGAGGTTTGGCGGCAGAGATAGACCGTTCCGGAAACCGATTAGTATGGAGGTTAAGGAGCATGAGGAGAGGAAGACGCGAGATAGACGACGAGATAGGAGGAAGAGGTCGAGAAGTTATAGCCGAAGCAGAAGTCGGTAGAGGTTTGACCAATAACTTTTATAACAAATTATATAGGCGTTAATGATTTTTTGAAAAGTTAACTAATAAATAAAATAAATCCTAAGAGAACTAGTATTTATTTAGGCAGTATGTATTTAACGTTAACAAATACATAATATTAATATACACAAATGAGAGGCACGGAATAAGCTTAACCAAGTGGAGGACTTTGAGTTTCAGTTTCTGAAACTTTCTCTAAATTAGCCACTTCGCTCGAGTTTTCCTAAAAAAAAAAATGCTCACAATATAATTTATTACAAACTAAATTTGAGTAATATGAAAAATACTTTTTCAATTTCGGTATTGGTTTCATTAGATTTTCCATCTCCATCTTCAAGTTGATCTAAAAACGTCTGTCGAGACGCTGCAAATAAATTACTGTAACCTAATCAACAAACGAAGTTAAAATAACTTACAAGGCTCATCACACAAAACATAAATTTGTGTCTCCGTCATATGCTGGCATTGCGTTCGAAATGCAGTCAAAATATCCCTAAATTTATCCCAAGAAGACCCATTAGAATCATTACTAATTTTCATAACCACCTGAAAAACAATCCTTAAAATTATTTTACAAAAAAAAACCCAAATTTTAAAACCTTTATCTTTTCGTATACTTTCTCAGCCAAGTCACGAATTTTCTCTGCCTCCATCTGGAACCTTCTCAACTTCACCTCTGACAAATTCCACTCATCCGTATTTCCAACATAGTTCCTCAACCTACGAATCATCTCCACAACATGTGCGTGCTTCTTCAACATTAACTCATCAAAATCAATAGTCATCAGCTGTTTTAAATATCCGAGAGCATCTTTAGGCTCAGCTTTATCCAATTGTAAACAACCTTTGATTTTTGCATCTAAACCTACTAGGTGCGCCTCGGTTTTCAATCGGTCAATTTGCATTCGTTTTCTGATAATATCGTTGGTTTCCAGGATTTTTTGTACATCCACTTCGGTCATTTGAAGGTCTAGGATGAATAATTCTGGGGTTTCTTCGAGAATTTTTGGGTTGTTTAGTAGATCGGTTTTGAGTTTTAGGGCATTTTCGGCGATTTTCTCGTCGTAGTTTGCACGGTCGTATTCGTTAGAAAAGTCTAGGGGCCAGGTTTTGTGCAGTTTGATGCCAACTAGGTTTTTTGAAGGTAATGTAACTGGCAGGACTTGGTATTGGTGGTCTTCGCGTGGTTCTGGTGGCTTTGCTGAAAATCCCATCAAATTTAAATTAAGAGGAAACTCAACAAAAATGTAACTTACTTTTATATGGAGATTCGTTACTTTTAACATGCTGCACCTGTAAAAGAACAACAAATGCTTTCACTAATATTCCTACAATAACAGAATTGTGATAAACTTACATATTTTATAATATTGTTTAAATGTTTTTCCGAAACTAATTTAATAATGGGTACACTGGATTCTACACAATCGTCCTCGTTTTCCTCTTCTACAAGGAGGACTTCTGACTCCACCTCCCTAAATCATTGATAAAATACAAAACGTGTTCTAAAAATAATAAATCAAACTTACATTGTCTTTACTTTTGGTTTTTCTAATTTGCTTGTTGGTGCTAAAATAAAAAAAATTTCACATTTCATTCTCGAACATAAATAGATTTCCCTACTTACTCTCAGTAGTTTTCTTTTTAGCAGCAGTTGCCTCAGACTGTTTTTCCCGCGAAGTTCGCTTTCGTTTTTTATCAGGTATATCGGCGGATTTATCGCTTATATCAGTCGATATATTATTTGTTTTAACAGATTCTAAAGTGGTTTCCCCGTCTCCTCCATCTTCCTTAATTGCCTGTTCGATTTCCTCCAATGCCTCATTGTAATTAATACGTTTGGATATCTTTGCATATAAGTGTTTGTTCTTAAGAAAGTAGTCGATGTCCTCATCCTTAATCATACCACTAAAACAGACCCACATTGGAATATTGGTTATAGAGTGAGTAAGTAGCTTACATTTCTTTTGTACCATAGAACTCCACTTTGTATTTTCTCCCGCAATTTTCGAGAATCTAAAAGTTAAACATTGAGGAAACGTTCTGTCTTTAAGGAGCTTTGATTTACCTGAGCTGGCCACGCAGGATATCCCTTGACTTTAGCGAAAACTTTATCGCCTACATTAAAAACTTTTGTTTTACCCATTATAATAAATAATGTGAGGTTAGGTTAGCAATTTGCGGACAAGAATGTACACGATTAGCACAAAACCGTTTTGTATTTTTATCTACAGTGCAATACGTAGGAAGTTATTAAACCTTCAATTAGTGTTAGTTATTTCTTTTTAATTTTAATTAGTTTCGACAGTCGACAGCAATATGAAAAACTTTTACGCAAAACCGATAAAACAGGCCTCTCAATGGAAGGTCGATAAAGTAGGAATTGAGAAATACAGAGAGCGACAAAATTAAAACAACCGCGAATTTTGAATTTAGATTTAGCATTATTTCTAAAATTCTAGTCGGATTTCAATGAAACTTTTTGGGACAAATTTAGGACGTAATTATAAACAAACAATCATTATTTAAGGCATCTTTAATTTATTATCAACACATACGGACATATTTATTTCTGTTTTATAAACCTGAAAATAATTCGAAAAATATTGTTAGGAACCATCGCACAAACTTCTCAAACTCAGTAAAAGTTTGTCGGCAAGTTTCTGGTTATTTAGGCTGTTTTATTCAACTGGAATCAAAATCTTTAAGTTCCAATTTATGAACACACAGCCAATAAAAAGCAATAATTCTACAAAAAAACACAACAATACATTCAAAATTATATTTACAAATATTAACTAAATATCTAATAATTAACACGTAGTAAAAGCTTGATATATTTCATATAAAATTGGTCGCAGTTTTTAATGCAAAATCAACGATACACATTTATTAAAAACTGGACAAGAAAAACTAATACCATCATAATAAACTCTATGCTATAAATAACATGACTAAACAGCTTGTAAAAAATTAGACAACTCTCAAAAATATAAAACAATTTCGGTTTCTCCTATTTTCGTACAAAACTATAAATATATCACAATAAGTACAATGTGGTCCAGCAAAGTGCTACTTTTGCACGGGAACAGTTACTTTATGGTACTTGCAAAATACCCACGATAAAATCACGGATAGATCACAATAACGTATCTTAATCACAACAATTATTAGCACAGTTATCACATTTAATGCCCTTACATTGTAACAGTATTATTATCATTTAACGACAATGAAAAAGCCGTGCGTGAAAATAAAACAATTTTATTGGAATACAATCACCTCTTATGGAAATTTGTGATTTGATATCCTTCCATAAAAAGCATTGTTAGCTTAGTCCCGATAATTGGTCATAATTAGTGAGCAATTGTTAATGGACAAATATGAATACTGTAAGGTTACTTACTGGGTGAACATTCTAGGTTGTATTGTATACTATCGACACAAAATCAACTTTCGACTTCTGGAATGTAACAAACTTCGGCTATAAAAAAGCACAATTAGCACCATCAACTTCTAAATTCACAAAATTGAACATGAATAAATAATAATAATAATAATAATAATAGTAGTATACAACACTAAGTACATCACATCTGTACTTGAGCTCCTGTTTTCATTCCTTTGTCATCGTAATGCAGAACTAGACTGCCTACGAGAGCTACTAGTGCTCTATCTAACCATGTGACCGGATTTGGGTAGATTAAACCGCCCTCGTAGAAGCCTAGATGACCACCATGGGCGACCTCTAGGTACACTGTGTTGAGTTTCGTGGCTGAAAAGAGAGATTTTTGTATGAACTACTTTAATCACTCTTATTTGCCATGATCGAGCTAATAAAATTACAAAACAAACGAATTAATATTTATGTAGCAGATCTTTTATCAAACCCATAAATAATTTAATATTTACATGTAGCAAACATTAATTAGTTACTTATAACAATTATCACATACACGATAAGATAACATTGTGAGCTTAGTCTAGGAAATTGACAAATAATCCAGCAAAATTTTAAATTCCGCAAAAACTTACTTGCTAATTTTCTAATTGGTTCCAGTAGTTGATCGGGCACAAGCGGATCATCCTTTGCATTAATAAAAACCATTGGCAAGTCAATATTATCCAAATAATTTATACTTGAGCACCACTTATAAAGCTCGGTAATTGATTTAAAATTATGGATGCGTCTTGTGTATGCCTCATCAAGTTCGGGTAATGTTGCAGCGGCGATTATTTCGTGTTCACTGAGTTTGTAGCGGGATTTCACGTCTTCGGACAGCAGCACTTTACGGTGCCTCAGGATTATGTTTTTCATGTTTTCTGTCATTACGTAGAGGTAGAAGCGGCGGAA
The DNA here is from genome assembly GCA_963942485.1 of Pediacus dermestoides. Taxonomy (NCBI): domain Eukaryota; kingdom Metazoa; phylum Arthropoda; class Insecta; order Coleoptera; family Cucujidae; genus Pediacus; species Pediacus dermestoides. The sequence continues at coordinate 15,673,521 of OZ012629.1, read as the reverse complement.
GTTTTGCCAGTTCAACAGCCATTTAGTTCCTCTGGAAATACGAAAAAAACATTTTTAAAATCTAAGCTAAAAATACAATTTTCCTATAAAAATTAAACATGTACTAAAATATGTATTACTCATACAAAGAGCCTTTTCAAGGATATACAAATTGGTACAGTTTTCGTCACGAAATTGTATTAAATAAAACTTTCGTGACCCAATAATAAGTTGTGGGAATTATTGTAGAAACTAGAAAACATTTTGAGCTAAATAACAATCATAATAAATCAATATCAACATGAAATAGTAACCAAGTTTCATATTTATTTTTATTGGTCATTTTATATTTAAGGATTAAATAAATAAAAACTAAAATACGAGTGACAAAAAATAGTGTTGGGAAACAAACTATGTAAAGACATTTTTTCCTGTATAATATAACTGATAATTTTGAACTTATTACAACTATAATTAAAATACTTTTTTCCACAAAAACAATTAGCATTTTCCTAGCAAAACTTTAACCTTCCCCAGTCCTTCACACTGAAAATTCGCTAATTCCTCGAACCTCGTCTATAAAACCAAAATAAATACACCTTAGATATGCAAAGTACTCACTCTATGGCGCAATATCCTTGGCAAATCGATATACCTCCAATTATATGCCCTGGTTTATGCTCGCGTTGCTTCTCACCCAAATATTTCGAAACCAAATTACCACCCAAACTGAATCCTACACAAATAACCTTCGTCGATGGGTGCCTACTCAGGATATTCAAAACCATATCATGGAAATCACTAGTATTTCCTGGAAATCACAAAAATTAAAAAAACTACAAAAATGATCCGGATATATTTCCATACCATAACTGAAAATCCTTGGAGCTGTTACTTGGACGCTGTGCAGGGCTCCCACATGGTTCAAAACCGAACACCGATAACCGTGACATTGCGCCCAATGTACGAAAGTTCGAATGTAAACGCTCTCGGAAGTATTACCAATTCCCGGACAAATTGCTATAGTGATATCATCTGGAAGAAACTAAAATTATTTCGGTTTGAGGAAAAAGAACCCGCGTACCTTGAAAATTATTGTCCAAAGGTTGGTACATATCGTAGGTGAGCGTGCTACCATCTTGCAGGTTTAAGAAGACTCTTTCGCCGATAGGCCACGGACAACGCACCCTTCCAATGACACTGTGAAGAAGGGTTTGCACGTGGCCACTGAAGCCCCATAGTCTAGTCGGGGTGTAACTAAAAATAAAAAATTAAATAAGTAGTTCCTTTAAAAAAACCAGTCTTGGAATATTGATTAACTCGAAACTCGAGGAAAATTCCCATTAAATTACAGAACAATAATAATAATAATAATAATTCAATGTTAAAAAGTTTTTCAAGGTTGTGCGGCGATACAAGTTTACATGCATAATATAATATAACCCGCGATTATGTCATATTTAAGTAATACGGTTGACGAATTCCATGCCAATTTTTCGTTATTACCTTGTGAATCACGAAATAATTTCCTGTGTACATTAAAACAAACATATTTTCGGAAATATTTATAGGTATTTTTGCCTTTTTTAGATTGTAGACTAGAATAAGGAATAAGTATAAAATTAGTCGATGACTCATGCCATTTACATCAATTTACGAGTGAGTAGGAGACCCGGTGAATTAGAATGGTTTTTATTGGAAACATTGCTAATAAATTTTATTTAGATAAGTCGTTATAAAGTATCTAATAAAAACTGACCCGTGAAAATGATGAAAGAATTCTTCAAGTTTTACAAGGTTCTCTGCTAGTATTTAAAATTTTCTGTACATTTCTCCGAACTAAAAAAGGACTGTACATGAGCCAGGTTGATAATAGAAAAACAATATTACACACGCACATACAGATACATTAGAATTTTTCGATTTTCCAGTTGACCCGCTAATTTCTTGCCTTAAATTGTTACGAGGTAATAAAACACCGTGAACTGACCGACCCAAATGATGAAAGACTCTTCAGGTTCCTACAAGGTTGTTAGTGAGAGCAACAAAAATATTCTGCGATTTTCTCACACAGTTTTTAATTAAAATCAATTTCGTTTTGGTAAATATTTAAAAAATATATTAGAGGAAGCCGCAATAGAAATTTTTTATCATAAATTAGAGAGTTTTCTATGAGTAGAACTAGATATTAAATTTACCGCATTTATAATTACAAAATGAAAATGTAATGAACCACTTCAGGAAAATTTCACCTTTAGTTTTTGTTTTAATATACACAGCTAGGAAATTGATAAATCGATCCTTTCCTGCGTTCATTAAATATTTATTTTTCAGATACTTCAATAGCACTTTAGCTTCTATTGTATACTTTGAAGTTGGTGAGTCATTTCTTAAAAAATAATCTAATCTACTCACAAAATGCATCATAAATCTATAATAATATAGACAAATGTGTGTAATTATTATATTAAGGTAGATCGGTCGGAATATGAATAAAAAAACTCTACATGTACATTTATTTTTAGCTCCTTACGAATTTCATTCATACTGTCGCCAAACTAAAACCAAACGATCCGTGGGGAGTTAAAAATAATAAAACAAGATCTTTTTCCTGAATCTTGATGCTCTTTAGAATGTGGAATATAAGCTACAGCCTGTTATATTGTTTGACCAACAGAATGTATTAAAAACGATATCTAAGCGATTTACTTCTACAATAATTATTGTAGCATACTTTCAAATGGTTTAGGTTTTAAAAACATGGGCGTCCGCAGATATTTTACTAATGTATTAAAGAAATACTCGACGCGTTCTACAAAAAAATTCCAACTTCTCTACAAAATTCATAGCGTAAAATATTTAAAAAGAATAGTAGATCTAGTTTAGTCCTCTTCCTAATGAATCTCGTTTTCGGGGCGCCCATGGGTTTTACTTCAATCACAACGCACTTTCTTCAAATTAGTTTTACTATTAACTATTAAACGATTTAGTAAGGAAATAGTAAAACGAATTTAAATTGCTTCGCCAGTTTCACCAGAGTATAAATCTACAGGTACCATTTATTCCTCTTCCAAAGCACTTAAATATTTAGATTATATCCCACATAAAACCAGATTTCATGCCCAAGTTTTCGCCGCAGTTATTAATTAAATTCGGTTCACTAGCTCTAATGTTCATATCTATCAAGTCAAGCACTTTCATCAGCTGTATTCTGTAAACCCACGCCTCAGGCCTCAAATTTCCGTCACCTGTCTAGGTCAAGGAAGTTTCGGTTCAGTACTTACGGTTCGTGCAACAACGGCGATATCTTCAAAATATTATCCAAAAACTTATTGTCACAACACCATATCGCCGGTTTTTGGGGTTGGCTGTTGACGTTTAGGATGCGAAAAAGAATGCAGAGGATCACAGCGATTGCGGCCAGCAGTGCTGTGGACATCGTAGCCAAAGACTCGCTGAACTCTATTTTATTAAACACTTTCGATAGGTGCAGTTGCAGTTTGCACACCACCGATGGTGATATTTGCTGTCGAGATTATGGAATTTATGATGACAACAACTGAAATTGTAACTTAACTGAACTGGCTGAGTGACGAACTACGAGCTCACGCGCGAGTGAACTGAAACACTGCCTGCGTTCTGTAGAAAAGTTTTATCCAGTCTGGTTTCGGTATCCGATCGAATTTAATCGCTTGTATTCATTAATGAATTATTTCTGGGAACTGATTAGAAATGTCTCGTTAACAATTTGAGAGGCTGTCGTTAATAGCAACTAAAATAAACATGATTAAAGAGTAGGATTATTCCCAGAATAATTCTAGATAATAAAATTACAACAAAAATTACAATTTCAGGTTGCAGCTTTAATTTCTTGTTTCTTGGGTGGGTTCATTTTCTTTTGCACTGTTTTGTGGTAAAAATTATCCCAAGTTCATGGAAAACCCGCTTCAAAACACTGTTCTTGTACATGATGTTCCCACGCACGTTATTTAATTAAATTGGGGCATTTTGTAAGGTTAGGGTGTGATTTTAAAGCACAAAAAACAGAAATGGTGCAAAATTTTTATGGAAAAACGAATGAAGTTGATGGAGGCTATACAGTGCCATCTGTGACCAAAATGCCACAATCCACAATTCTATATTGCAGAAAACTACTTTCTATAATTTAAATAATTAATAAATTATTTTCTAAGCTATATAATATAAGCTAAACTATTTTATATTTATAATAAAATTATTAGTATGTTGTGACATAACGAGTATTGAGTTCACATGTGTTAAATTATAGTACAAGAAAATTAAGGTTTGTCTACTCAGTCACAGATGTCGCAATGTGTAATTTGAGCGCTAAAATTTAAATTTAAATTTAAATTTGTAACAAAATTATCAATACTTCTTCTAAACCGGTTAGAATGCGTTAGATAGCAGTAGCAGTTATTCATACTTTTACATTTAACGAATTATTCTAAGGTTTTGAGAAAGGGGATTACAGTATATTGGTAATCAAATAGATTAAAAAATAATATAATCAAAAGTTACTGGCCCATTTTCAAAAATTTAACTATTTTTGAAAGATAAATATTCAAGCAAGTCTAGAAAAAATCAACGATGATTTAGGTTGCTTGTAAGTATTATTTAAAAGGAGTTAAACTTCATATTGTGTGTTTTGGAAAATAATTCCATAACATTTTTTATTTAAATCATAAAACAGTAACTAATTGGAATTTTTTCAAAATCTCAACTACTTTTGAAAGATAAATATTTAATAAAACTTGGAAAAAATTAGGGACGATGTAGGTTATTTGTTAGTATTATTTAACAGAAGTCAAACTTCGTATTGTGATTTTTGGAGAATATTTGCCACAACTATTTTTAAAAATTCTAAAAAGACTATATTCTGTTTTTAAAGATTAATTAATTACTCTAAAAATTGGGGCTGTTACAGAATATCTATCAGTATTTAAGGGCTTAAAAGAAATAAAGTAAAAGTCATGTTTGTGATTATAGTTTCACATATCAAAATCAGTTCCTGTTTCAATCGACACAAATTTTATAACACACATCATCATACGCGTTTATTTGCAAATATTCACCCGTGCCATGCTGCACATCTGCATTTGAAATTAAAATATTCATACATATACCAAGTACCTTACTAATGAAATTATGGGGATGGAATTTGTGGTTATATTACGCGCGATAAAATTGTATATGGCGAAGGGTTACTATGAAATTATAATTTCATTTTACTGTAACAAAAGATGTGAAATATGTTAACACATATATGCCAGGCTGATCTCGACAACTTCTAAATTAAATTTTAATTAAGTTTAATTAATTAAACGAAACCAGTCTTCCATGTAGTGTTGTTAGGAATATTATGGCAACTTTTGTTTGAACTAAGTTCTGCTTAATATGCGCTGATGTTTCATTTGGAAAATAGTATAACTATATCTGAAATTTGACGTAGTTAAATGTGGTAAATATTTCGAAAAAATTATTATCATGATTTGGTATAAATGAGATATTTTTATGAAGTATTTATAAAGTTTCAAAATTGGGGCTTATAATAAGCAATGTTTATCATTGCCGTTGGTGAATACGGCACAAGGCGATGAGATAAACCTGTCGGATATATTCAATGGTGAACCGCTCCAGCGAGTATTACGCCCTTCATCCACGCGCATATAAAAGAAGACCCATAAAACAACGAAACTATAACGGCAAGCGATGAAATGATAACATAAAAACACAAAGTATCTCTTGTATATTCAACCCGGTGCGTCCAGCGAGCACTCTCATTCAGGAGGAGTTGGTGGTGGTGACTAAGGCACCAAAGCTAGGCAGTTTTATGAAAGCGCGCACCCTCATACATAATATAGAAAGGGGTATTGGATAATCGTAAAACATTAAAACGTCCCACCACACACACTCACCGGCGTCTTCCATATAAAATATCGGTTTCCTTGTATAAACGTGTCGCATTTTTCAAATTTTCTCCGCTAGGATGTTGCTACAATTGCGTTACGGATGGGGCATGCTATAAATTTCATCGTAATGTATTGAATTTTTCTGCGCAAATAAAAAAGTTTAAAAGGTGTCAGGGAGCAGGGCTGTAGTTAGCCACAAACTACAGGATATGCCTAATTTTTAATTGGATATTTTTAATTTCCTAACAACATTTATTACAAAAAATTAATCATCCCCCGAATAAAAACAAATTGAAACATCCACACTTGAATGCAAATTTATTCAAATATACAAATACCTACCTATACGGTTTTACATAACTCCAAAAGGAATTTGTTTCAACCTTTAATCCAAACCCCCACCCCTTCAAATATGGAAAAATAATCCACAAAAATGTATTTTAAATCAATATCTACGACCCTTCTCGCGGATTTTTTAGTCACAATTTCAAATTGAAATTTGTACCTATACCTATCCGTCGATCTATACAATCCGCATTGTAATGAATTTTTATTTGCGTGGGCCCCAAAGGTGTGCTGAAAAACTGCAAAACATTAATTTGAATAATTGCTTAGGTACCTACCCACATCCTTTCACACACACAGAATAAATAAATGAAGAATCAAGTCAAAATTGAAAGTGAATTGAGCTGGGGGTGTTTTTACACGAAGACGCCGAATCACAATTTTCAAACACAAAACTAATTTTTGTAGCCATAAACGTCCAGCTGAAGCCTAAACCAAATTAAAATCTAGTTCAGCAATTAACTCGCTTCAATAAAGGATTAGGAATATACATTTAGCTTTGAGATTACCCATTCAGCATATCCCTTTGGAGGAAAATTTGGAAAGGAACCAGGCTGCTGTAATAATCCTCCAGAGATACATCAGCCTTATATTCTGTTTGAAGTTGGAACATTCCAAAGACTAATAATTTATACAGTGGAACTGTAGACACGTTTTAGAAGTAAATATCCATAATAATAGCGATTCTTATTTTCAAACAGAATGTGTTTCGGGTATTTATGTAGGGTAATAATTGGCAGTAAAATGGGAGAAAAGGGGGAATAAAGGAGCTCTGTATACGAGTGGAGATCGTGAAGTTTCCACAACTTTTATTTGTTTGTATGCTCTGAATTATTATTTTATAACACAGATATTCTTTTGTTGTTAATAAATAAATGAACGAGGCAATTATTAAAATTTTGATTTTACATCGCTTTAAATGTTGGTTTATTCATATATATTATTTAAATTCTAGAGCGAAAAAAAATTTAAAACTTTTCAAAATTCCCTTCGAATTAAAAAAAACCGCTATCATTTTTTTGCAACTAGGATAAGATCACATTAACCCCATACCCATGCACGCAATGAAGTATTCAGGACAAAAAGTCAATTTTTTATTTAATTTAAATACATTAATATAATACATGATAAAAACAATGACACTTAGATGCAGCTCTCTTGTATTCTATTTGAGGTAGTGACCACCTCGGGTCCCCTGTATTTGTGCGTGAGAGTCTGCGTTCCGGGTATGGTGGTGGTGGCAACTCCGGGGTTTCTGTTATTCGGCCTCTGCAGACTTCGGTACACCTACTCGTACAAAATAAACAGTTTTACAACTTAGCTAACGTAAATCGAATTTTACTTACCATCTGATTAGGGATGTGTGTTTCTTTGGCAACGCGTCTGAAGTTGTACTCATCTCCCTCTTCTTCGTCTTCCTCTCGTGACCCGGGCGGCTCGTATACTTTCATAAATCCGTGAGTTGACCGCCGTTCTGAAAAAAAACGGATTATAAGCGGGGTTTATAAATAATAAACTCTGGTAGGTGTATAAGCAGCTTAGGTGATGTGGTAATTAAAAGAAAAGCTCGGAAAAGGACAACATTTTTGGATACCTATTAGAGCATTTATATGAATTAATGTTTATGTATGTAGGCTGATGGTTAAGTAATGAAAAAACTGTTACCGTATTGATTTCGAATAATATCCGGGTCAGTAGCTTCAATGGAATTGCCATTCCTAACAGCTTCAACACTAATAGCCTGATCGGGTGTCACAGGTGTCCTCACACCTGTAATTGAACCATCAACAATGAGATCCTCGGCGGCAATAACCGCCTCCATGGGCACGTGCTTAGTTCCGCTATCTGGCCTGTGGCTTGGCCGGGCGTAATGTCTTCGACACAGTGCCGCTAAAACTAGACACACTCCGGTAGCAAGGACTCCGGCTGTACCTAGCAGACCGATAATTAGTGGACTAACTGGCATACTTGCAGTTGATCCTGTAACAGAATTTCTAGATCAAGTACCACAAGGGAAATGCGATTAGTTTACAAAAGTTTTGTGCGCTGGCTGTATTCATAAAGCTGAATTTGTCGCTAATTGCTAGTTAGATTCCAAGAGATACATAACTGGGAGTTATTGCGGGTTTATCTGATTGTGATGTAACTACAGTAGTCTAAGGAATTAACGCATCGCTTAATAATTTTCAACAAGGGTGAAACGAATGAAGTGGGGATGCTTCAGTGGGCAGGCATAAGCAACTCGGTTCGTCTGTTTGTTCAAATCTACTCGTAAATATTTATAAATCTACTAGGTTTTCTGTAAATTTTCCGCCTTTAGTTTCATAGTGCTTAAAATTAGACTCAGTTTCCTTTTTGTAGGTATAAAAAGAAAATATAATGTACATTGTCGATGGAACAAACAAAAAATGCTTCCACCGCTTTTTCGCTTAGGGCTTAGTCCTCTGTCCACCCAGAAACATTCTCGACACATTTTTCTCATTTCATTAAAATTAAAAATGATATATTCAGAAAGTTTGACGGTGATGATGAGATAAAATATTTGCGGAGCGCGCGCTCCATGCACAAAACAAACGAGATAATGAACGGGCGCCGTTAGGAAATTAACGTTAAACAAAAAAATAAAAACACAACCGAAGGTCCAGAAAAGTCCTTCCTGGCTTATATTAATCAACATTCATTATCGGTGTGCCTTATGCCGCAATGCTGGCTTCCACTTTATTTTTTGCGTATCGTGTCCAACGGTCCTGTCTCACTCTTGTGCCTCTTGTGCGTTCATTTCCATATTTTATTCAGACTCATGTATAATTCATTTTTGTCGCGTCGACGTCTTTTGCGCTGCTCCGTGTCTTCTTCTCTCAATTCCGTGAGTTGCAACTAAGAGAATCGCCGGGGATTGCCTTCGATACAAAGTCTCGTTTGGCCTCTGGCTTTCGCCCGTTAGCTTCGCCTATCTTGTCGGGTCCCTTGGCGTGGTCCCACTGCTGTCCAATGCCCATGTTTACGACAAACTTGCTAACCGAGTTGCTAACTATCGGACGACTGGTTTTTGTCCGACTAAACACAGAATGGAAATGTGTTACCTACATGACAGACTTTGGCTGAAAATCACTGTAATTATTTGGAGAAAAAGCGATGCAAGCAGTTTTTTGTTGTTGAATATATTAGAACTTTCTCTGATAATATTTTTTCTGCATACTTAGAAGCAATGCACTCGGTTTTGATGGGAGATTTATGGAATTTTTATGGTGCTTTAAATGAAATATGAAGGCTTACACCCGTTTTAATTCGTTTACTACAAATACACCAGCCCCAGCATTGTTCTTTTGTGTGCTTTGTGATTTATTTCATTGAGACCCGCAGAAATTACACTGCCAGTTCGGAAAATCCAATTTTGGATGCATGGAAAATTTTATGTACACCATACGAGGCACTTCCTCCATTGAGAAAAGTGAATAATAATTAAAAAGTAGCTGTATTTGAAACTATTCGAAAAGTACAACAAGTAATTCGTTTAGATCTATTTTTTAGTATTTAATATATGAAAACTGTTAAAAAAGTGAGACTTGGAACCCTAACCCAGAATACTGTACACTTTTTGATATATTATACAGGGTGTCCCAAAATTAGCCTGCCAAAATGTACCAGCTGATTCTACGTTCAAAAATAATGCAAAAAGTTTTAATAAATATAGGTTGAAAAATCCTTCCTAAGGAGGCTACAGCCCCACAAAAGGGGGACCCCAAAGAGGAGTTTTCTGTAATATCTTTGCAACTGTTTGAGGTAGATTCATGAAATTTGGTGAGTTTGAAGGTTTTATAATTTGCCACATATTTCTTTTTCCAATTTTCAAAAATTTTACCAGGGGCGTCACATACAGGGTGGGTGCTGGGTAAATTATGCCCTATAATTTTTGTGGGGATAATTATTAAATTTTTTATATCAAATTTTGAAACTTGGTTTATTTTTACACAAAAAAGGTAGTCTCAGTCGATCATTGTATCTTGAACCGTTTCCGAGTAATTATTCCAAAATAATATTTGATATGTTCATATCTTAATGCTACAAAATACGTGATTGGTCATCGCATTGTTGTGCCATTTGTATTGAATTTCCGAAAATCTATTACGCGTATCATTTTACACAAAAAGCCAAATCGCATGTATAATTTTAATTTACATTTCAACGATTTCCAACAGCAAAAATTCCACTAATCCCATTTTACAATTTGTTTGTGTAACACAATCGGGCGCTTAACTGAAATAACACTGTAAATCTATCACCAAGTAATATTATCCAAATATTGATTTTAATAGATAAAACCGAACCAATAGGAAAAAATCTCGTTGATGAAACTGCTGGTAAACTAACAAAATCCTAATCTCCCGATATTAACCACCAAATTCAGTTTCTAAGGATAAAAGTTAAATTAGTGTTTCATAATCTTACCTTGCAATTTTGCAACTCCCTTAAAGGTAACAGGATCAATGATGGTGGCATCGCTTCGTCCTTTCGCATTGACTGCATACAATATAATTCTATAGCTCATGCCGGGATCTAATCCGTTGGCTGAAAAGGTGGGCGGCATCTTGTAAGTAGTTAAGTTAAGTCTCGGTCGCAAGCTTGGCAATTCAAGTATTTCCATAAGGAAACTCTGGGGAAGTCCTCCGTCGAATCCCTCCATGCAATCTACTTGGAGCGAGTTGGCAGTCTGGTTCATCACGGTACAATTCTGCAGCTGTGACGGTCGTCCTGAAAGCGAAACAAAGATTATATTTCACGTTCCAAACTAGAAAACAAATCGAAACTTTTAAATTATCGCTTTTCTATACCTGAACATCGCTTAATTACTGGCAATAACAGAAAGTTGTAACAAAATTAAATGCAATTACCGACAATTTAGAGCAAAAGATAGCGCAGCGAGGGCACAGTAAAAGTTAATTTATAATTACATTAAACTAATTGATAAACGAAATTTCAGCAGTAAATTTAAATCGTGTAAAATTATATCGATTGTAGGAACCTGAGAAAATTCCGTTCAGAACTATAGGAGTTAACGAGCTTGATATTTCTTGTTTCCAATCAGCTTAGTGGAAATGGAGGGCGCGCAAAAGAATGTTGAATTTTAATTGCTGGCTGTTCATTTAGGTCATTTTCATTTGGGCGGATATCAGGTGATGTTGCGGAATAGCGCTATTTAAATATATAAAGGTTTTTCGCCTTCTACTTTTGTTGGAATTTCTGTTTTATTTCACCTCAAATAAAAATTAATTTACCGCGTTGGAAAGCTTTAACAATTTTCACATTGATACGATATGTGGTCGGATAGGTCAAAAAACATGGAAAATTGATAGTTTTTGATGATTTTTAGCCTCAGTGCACTCAAAAAAATACTAAACGTCCTCTAAATGGAGAAATCCTCACGTTGTTTCTTGGAAATTTTCTTGTGAATCCAGTGATGTCCTTGAAATTTTGATAGGATGAATAGTTTTCTCAAAATTTCTGAACATACCTTTTTCGAAAATTTTCTAAGTCCCACAAAATTTTCCCATTTCCACTGAGTAAAAAATGGATTTGATATTCTTTTTCTACGCCCCCAAATTAGTTAGGAAAAGTTTATTTTTGAAAGATTTGTGATGTGACGAAAATCGAAAAAATCTTAAGGGGTACCCCTTGACGTTTTTTCGATTTTGCCCTGTTTTTAGAACTTTGTTTGGATATATGTCCTATAGTTATTAGGCGGACGAACATTTCAACAAGGCCATTTTCTTATAGGAAATTTCATTCTGAATTCATAATGAGCCATAGTTTTGGGTTTGGTTGGATAGTTTTTTTTTTATTGTGAATTTTTTGCAACAATTTTTTTTTGGAATCCATCCCTGAGAGTAAAAAATTTTGAATTTTTGATTTTGCTGATTTTGGTGTCAATCTCTTCAGCAACTCTTTACAAGCATCTACAAACAATTTTCACATTGATACGATAAATAGTTTTCGAGATATGTGGTTGGATAGGTCAAAAAACATGGAAAATTGATGGTTTTTGATGATTTTTAGCATGTTTTCAGTGCATTCAAAAAAATACTAAACGTCCTCTAAATGGAGAAATCCTCACGTTGTTTCTTGGAAATTTTCTTGTGAATCCGGTGATGTCCTTGAAATTTTGATAGGATGAATAGTTTTCACAAAGTTTTCAAATTTCTGAACATACTTTTTTCGAAATATTCCTAAGTCCCACAAAATTTTCCCATTTCCACTGAGTAAAAAATGGATTTGATATTCTTTTTCGACGCTCCCAAATTAGTTAAGAAAAGTTTATTTTTGAAAGATTTGTGATGTGACGAAAATCGAAAAAATCTTAAGGGGTACCCCTTGACGTTTTTTCGATTTTGCCCTGTTTTTAGAACTTTGTTTGGATATATGTCCTATAGTTATTAGGCGGACGAACATTTCAACAAGGCCATTTTCTTATAGGAAATTTCATTCTGAATTCATAATGAGCCATAGTTTTGGGTTTGGTTGGATAGTTTTTTTTTTATTGTGAATTTTTTGCAACAATTTTTTTTTGGAATCCATCCCTGAGAGTAAAAAATTTTGAATTTTTGATTTTGCTGATTTTGGTGTCAATCTCTTCAGCAACTCTTTACAAGCATCTACAAACAATTTTCACATTGATACGATAAATAGTTTTCGAGATATGTGGTTGGATAGGTCAAAAAACATGGAAAATTGATGGTTTTTGATGATTTTTAGCATGTTTTCAGTGCATTCAAAAAAATACTAAACGTCCTCTAAATGGAGAAATCCTCACGTTGTTTCTTGGAAATTTTCTTGTGAATCCGGTGATGTCCTTGAAATTTTGATAGGATGAATAGTTTTCACAAAGTTTTCAAATTTCTGAACATACTTTTTTCGAAATATTCCTAAGTCCCACAAAATTTTCCCATTTCCACTGAGTAAAAAATGGATTTGATATTCTTTTTCGACGCTCCCAAATTAGTTAAGAAAAGTTTATTTTTGAAAGATTTGTGATGTGACGAAAATCGAAAAAATCTTAAGGGGTACCCCTTGACGTTTTTTCGATTTTGCCCTGTTTTTAGAACTTTGTTTGGATATATGTCCTATAGTTATTAAGCGGACGAACATTTCGACAAGACCATTTTCTTATAGGAAATTTCATTCTGAATTCATAATGAGCCATAGTTTTGGGTTTGGTTGGATAGTTTTTTTTTTTGTCAATTTTCTGCAACTACCTTTTTTTTGGTGTCCACTCCTGAGAGTAAAAAATTTTGGGTCTTCGATTTTACTGATTTCGGTGTTAATCTCTTCAGCAACTCTTTACAAGCATCTACAAACAATTTTCACATTGATACGATAAATAGTTTTCGAGATATGTGGTTGGATAGGTCAAAAAACATGGAAAATTGATGGTTTTTAATGATTTTTAGCATGTTTTCAGTGCACTCAAAAAAATACTAAACGTCCTCTAAATGGAAAAATCCTCACATTGTTTCTTGGAAATTTTCTTGTGAATCCAGTGATGTCCTTGAAATTTTGATAGGATGAATTGTTTTTTTTTTATTGTCAATTTTCGGCAACTACCTTTTTTTTTGGTGTCGATTCCTGATAGTAAAATAATATTGAACATTCCAGGGTTTTATGTTAAGTACCTACCTAAGCATAGTTTTATTTTAAACAATTGTTGGTAAACATATTCAATAGAACATTTGAAATAATTTCTAACCGTCTTTTTCTTTTTCAGAATTATACAAATTTGAATTTTTTGGAACCGGCGCATCCACCAAAATTACATACAACTCTAACTGTATATGGCAAATTTTTGCAAGAGAATATACATTAAGAGTTCGATTCTTATTCTATTGAAATTTTGATTTTCTATTAAGGATTCTATATGGATTTCTTGCCTATTCACGAGTTAGAGTCCAGATATTTTAACCCCGGCACCTCCATTAAAAATCTTACACAATGTTTAAATGACTATATCTTAAAAACGCATAGGCTTGCATTACTGAGGTTTAAAGATTCGTATCTGAAGTATTATCACTTTAATTTTAAATACTTACACACCTAGAAGTTAAAACTACGATACAATAATTACTCCCTTTTAAGTTTAAATAAATAACCAAATATTTGTCCAAATTTCCACAAATTTGTTATCTGTTATGTACCCCCACGTTTTTTAGATTAGTGTCCGATTAAATCCAATATATAACTAATTCCCGCTTCATTAGAAATCGCTGCCCGGGTCAAAAATCGTCCTTTGTCAAGGACTTAACAGACAAGTATTGTTTGTTGAGTATCACATTTGAATTCCATCCACGCTTCGTGCAAAGCCCATACCCCGACAAAGATTTGTGTCTCGATTTGTAAAAACAGCGGTTGTGTCCCACACATTTAATTGTGATCGATTAGTTCATTTACGTTGTTCCCATCACGCCATCCACTCGCAGAAGCGCATACTAAACAGTTTGTTTCGGAATGACTGTGATAGAATGACAGAGGATTCATTGGCAATAATGAAGTTGTATTGGTTGCAGTTGCTCACTAGACATCTATATCTATTATTGCTTTGAACGAGAACGCCCAAGTTTGAGGTTAAATGTATAATTGCCCATGACAACTTCGGTACAAAGCCAAAACGCGCGCATGTTGTTGCTCACTTGTACAAATTACCGATAGTTGAGCGGGGAATTTATCCAAACTGTCCTTAACACAACGTAGTACAGTAATCGTTAATTTGTCTGGTTGTTGGATAAATACGATTCGGAACAGAAGTCTGTGTTTTTCTAACAAACAAAATGATTTTGTCCAAAAGAAATCGGTTTCAGGACTTTGACCAAACACACTTAATAAAAATATTGTTATTGCAACTGTGTGGAGAAAGAAAATAATGAAATTGAGGAGAGCGCTGAAATAAAAACTAACAAAGTCTGATGTTTTATGTATGAATGTAAAATTTTAGGTTTGGCAAACCGCGCGCGAGCCCCAAACCCACCGACAGAAAACTACTTACTTTGAAATTTTATTTGACTGCAAATTCATGGCAAGTTATGAAAATGTATGTGAAAGCTTATTGCGATTTATGTTTTCTTAGACAATATTTCTTTGGTTTTTATTTGTATTTCACTGTTCAAATCTTATTCGGATTTTTACAGTTTTATAAAAATATTTTTATTGCATATTGCGCCGAGGACATGCTGCTTCCTTCTGTACCTGGCCATCAGAACTAACTTCGTTTTGCCAAGGCATCGTTCATGAATAATTTACAAGGATGTGTTTGTGGACTAAATATGCAACAAGCTGATTTAAAAACTACAAGAAATGGGAATTAGTCGGAAAAATTTGCATGCCAAGCAGACTTAAAAGAGAAAAAATGTTGAGGAATTTAACCCTGGCGCATCCACCAAATTTTTAAATACAATTATTGCATAGCTCGGCTTCAGATTATTATACCATCAGATTACAGTTTACTTAAAGTCTAAAATCTAACTTCCGATTTCTATATTACACCATTTAGGAGATATGCTCAAAAAATTATTGTTTATAGAAACATTAGAACATCCTGTATTTTAAGTAAATAAATGCATAAAACTGATATAAAAACACAGTTAATTAATACACAAATTATAGTGAATTAGCTATTGTACCTCATACCCAAAACCCTCAATTAATCCTTGAATACCGCACACTATATTCACACCAAAACTACAGAAACTTGAACCAAAACTCCCCCAAACAAAAATCCCAATTCATTACCCTCACCCCATCCAACTTTAAATCCCCCCAACTCAAGCAACACAAAGCCAATATAATATCACATAATCCACGCATGCCTCCTCGCACAGTTTTATTTACCTGCTATAACAACTTGGAAGACACATGGATCCTTCTGACGTCCAACTGCATTTACTCCGTAGCATAGCAGGGTGCCATAGTCGAGATCCGAAACTGGCGTGTAGTTGAGACGTGAAGAAGTGACCTCGTTAGTGAACCTGTTGGCCGGAACGTCTGTTTGGTCCCCTGAGTTGTTGAACGTCCAGTGGAAGGTTACCACTGCTGGGTTTGCATCGACCTGACACCGGAGCGTCACGGTCTCCTGCTTCAGAGCTCCGTATAATTCTTCGCGTTCTTGTATGCACACTGGCACATCTGAAAAATTGAAAATGGAGCAGGTTACTGGTGTGGAAATTTTGTTTTACGTTTGTTTCATATTGAATATTATCCTTTGAGGAGGAGGACAAATAATAAAAAATATTCTTTCTTAAAAAATAATTTTCTTGCTTTAAAACTACTCGTTTATTTATTTAAGTAAAATACATTTTATTTGGTTAAAGATCAGACTTTTCTGTGGCCTTTTTAAAAATAAAAATATTTTACAAAAAACTACTATTAAATTGGTTTGACTAACTAACTTGATAAACTGAGATGATCCAAATAAAAATAGCAAGAAGGCTTCTCGTTTCTTACGTGGCTCGTAAAATAAAACCCCATCGATAATATTGGAATAAATGCACGAAATTATTTCCTCTTGTACAAATATTTGCGTAACGGCTTTGCTTTAATATATTCCAAAATTTAAGACACAATGTTTATAGAGTCGGAAATGTTTTACAATAGGCTTGGGGCGCTGATGTATAACGAAACAGAGGAGCAACTTTCAGAACCATCACCTCAAAATCAATTCTGACTGAACTTTAATTTTGCACAATTATTCATCATCGCCATAGTAGTTTGGAATAACTCAAATATATAATAAACAAATTTTGTGTACCTGTATGTGAGTGCATTAGTTGGTTCATAATTTTTTGTTTTCAATTAGCAGACAAAAAGTGTTGTGCTGTTGGATATTGACAATTCAGCACACGAGATTTAATTATACAACATTTCGTTTTGCAATTTATTAAAATAACACATTGCCCGGCTGTGTATTGTCCTGGCTGGATTTTGAATGACACTAAGTATAACTGCGAATGGGCAAATGCCGGCCATTTATAGTTGATATTAGGACAATACGTTTTTATTTAGCTGTACAATTCCGCCCGTCCCTTGTTATGTACCCAATAATGGTGCTTTTTACTTAATATATAGCTTTTAATTTCGCTTTCAACATTTTGTTTTTTTCCATAAAACCGATTTGGCGTTGAGAATTTAATAAATATGACAATATGGGGCAAGTGCAAACTATTTAAACAAGATGAACTTATTCTATGTTTGTATAATAGCTTATACAACAATTATTATAAATAGCATTTAGAAAGCAAAGACAGAACAGGCAAATTAAATTATTAATTTCGTTAAAAACTGCAAGTTGCGCCTAACCAACGCTTCTGCTTAAAGGAGTTTTTCATAATTTACAATTTCCCGTTCTTAAGTAATTTAAGAGTTTCCGTTGAATTATATTACGCGAGACGAACAGCAAAAATAATTAGCGTAATTTTGTTTCAAAAATGTTGGAAATGTCTTAACTGATAATTTTCCTTATAATGTAATTATTGTTTTAATAAAATATAAATGTATTATGCTGTTTCTTTTAAAGTGAATTAGTTTGGTTGTTGGGCGTCATCGCAAAACTCAAGCATAGGACTGTATTAAATGACGTTTGATATTACAATCTTAGACAAATATTTTTAGCCACAGATTTTATTATAAATTCTTTATGTTAAAAATTGAGTGAAGGGTTTTATAATGTGATTTTAAGTATATTAGTTATATTAGCTTCGGTTAAAATGTTTCAGATATCAGAACTTCTCTACTTCAGTTTATCTATACACAAATTCAAAAATGGCAAGTTTTACTTTGTGTAGACATTATAATGAAAAATCATCCATATATTAACTAATACAACGTCATAAATTTTTAAGTTTGTCATAAAATCAAGTAATAAAGAATAGATTGGTAAAATGACATGGATCAGTGGTCATCAATTGTGCAATAAAATCTAGACAAAGTAACACGCAATTCTGGAAATAAAATTGTGAAATACGCAATAATCCAAATCGTTATCTTGGAATGTACAATAATTCATAAAAAATAAATAACACTCACAAAAAACAGAGATATTCGTGCAGATCAAACAGACTACAATATTTCATTCTGTTCTACTAAATGCGAAACGTTTTATCTTAAGACAGAGGAGAAAAAAAACTTTTGACCTGGAATGAAATTTTACAGTAATTTTAATTAAGTTTGTTTCACTTGAGAAGATTTATAGCATAGGAATGTTCTCACATTGTTTATTTCATTTTGAGAGTTTTAATGTAATTAGAAATCGTACAGAAAAAACGAGGAAAGTACTCAAAGTAGAGGCGAGAGGGAAGTAACAAGTTATTTGCCAAGTCGTTTAGCACTTGGAATAAGTAATTACATAACCACAGCCCGCGCTGGAAGTTTGGGGTTAAGACTTGACGTTTAGGCAACATGGGGTGTGTGTATGTGTGTGATGTTTTATAGGGTTGTACCCTTTACCCGCTTGACATTTGTATTAAAATTTCTTAATTTAGTCTGCTACCTGAAACACAGCAGCTAGGCTACAGATAAAATGGCGCTACAGCTATTTTCTCTACTGTAATTCGGAAAGTAGACCCAGGTTTCAAATGATTAATTTTATTATTAAACTATAACCCGGGAATTATATGAGATAATTAAGCAATTGATTCTGTAAACAGTTCACTATATTCACAGGTTCAAGAAAGAGTAGGGGGAAATTTTTTCTGAATAACTTTTTTGGTTCAGGAATTACAGCGCTTTGAAAAGGGCAATTTTTTTAAACCCCTAGAAGTTACCAGTCAGAATTTTAATAAATAGTAAAAGACAGTTTAAAACTGATTCTAAAAGTGAAAGAATTCTGTAGATAGCTTTTATTGTTCAGGAGTTACAGCGCCCTGAAAAAGAGCTACTTTTTAACGCCGGCACCTCCGCCAAAAATAGAACAGCTTTAAAGGACCATATTTTTTAAACCAGTAGAGATATAGCAATGAAGTTCGAAGATTTAGATAGATCATACGGTAATCTATCTTCAGAGGTACTGAAAACTGACTAAAAATGGGGTTATGTTCCTTTTTATTTGAGACTAAAAATTTAGAACTCGTAAACGATAATGGGAAAAATAGTTTAAAGAGTTGAGATTTTTAAAACCTGACAATTTCCAATGTTGTTTTAAAATCGTTTTCGTTGAAATCAAAATTAAATTAAATTCTCTACAAATTAAACTGTGAAAACTCCGTTGCATTGACTGTAAAACCAAATCGCTGCAACTTCACTTTCCCTCTACAAAAGCACCGCTTTAATACCTTGATTAAAGTCTTGGAAAAACCAGTTTCAATCGGCAATGTTGTCATAAAACTGCTTAAAAAACAATACACCTCGGGGCAGTTTCTGTCCGTCTGGCAGATAAATTAAAAAGTGTTGGGGGCTCCGCCTGCAAAAACAGTTTACTCTCTATCCGCTAAAATAAAATTTGCACCACTACGGTGAGTCCATTTCGTGTAAGTCCTAAATTATCGCATGAATTCCCGTTGAGTGGGTCAAATAAGTTGGTCTTTATCCGTTCAACAATTGCAAGTCAAAGGGGTATAACATGAAGGGATGCGAAAATTTAATTTGGCAGACAAGCTGCCCCACTCACAAAGCTACATGTTGGTCAGTAATGTCATTTTATAAGCGTGTCCCAGCTTTTTAATTTGACTCGCTTACGTCCAACTAAACTGAATGAAAATCGGATGAAACGTTGACCTTTGTTGTTTAATTTTCACTGTTTCTACTTTTCCACCAGTGGACTAATGGGATGGATGGAGGGGTGGTTTTTATTTCGTCCAGTGTGTAGTAAAATATTGAATTAAACTCGTAATTATTTTTGATGTTTTCGGGCTTTTGTACCACGTCCATTAAAAATTCAAGATCCCTCTATTGGAACACAAATTTCAATGAACAGTTTTATGAGGGGATTATAAACATTTTCCAGCGCGGAAAATACACTACATTCATTCAGGTAATGCAGTGGAACAAGTAAAGAAATACTTATCAGTTATCACCCGCTTATTATTAGCAATAAAATATTTTACTCTTGTAATGGGAAAATTGTGTTTTAGTTGCACTCAAAGGAACATAAAGCTTTTTAAAATGGATTGCAGTATAAAAGGATATATTGCGCAGACTTTGCTTTCCAAAGAACAAATTTCATTTGCTGTATTAGGAAATTACGTAAGGCTCTATCCAAATATATCAAAGGACTATTTTAGTTCCATTGTTCTATGAGCTGGAAATTGTTACGATTTTAATTGTTTGTACTACGACTGGCGAAGTAAAATTAACATTATTCTAACGAAGTGAAATTTTGTAAGAAGACTAATATATTGTCCAGTGAAAATCTATTAGCCAAATTATGATACATTTATATGAAAATTTTGTTAAAATTCCCCATCATCATCTTCCAAAATGCATTTCACATTTCCGTCAGTGAACCTAAGCATACAGAGTAATAAACCTAATTTTGAAAATAGAACTTTGCACTCACATCTAACAACAAGTTTTACTGGGTTACTCGTCCCCTTGCCTTCCACATTGGTGGCCACGCATGTGTACTCCCCCGCAGTCGCCCTCGCCACATTCTGCAACACCAGACTTTGGTCGCTCATTATCACACCTCCAGTCACATTCTGGAAAATCTCCACGCCCTAAAAACATAAGCATTAATGTAAAAGTCTATTCAACAAGTATATAAAAGTGTGTTTGTTGGAAACTTTAAGTAAATAGAAGTTTCGCCAAGTTGAGCGCACACTTACATTGTGGAACCAGGAAAGTTTGTATGCTTTTGGGTTGGCCCGAATATTACATTCGAAATATACATCATCGCCCTCTTTAATATCGTTTGGGTTAAGGGTTGAGCCCATTTTCAACAGTACCACTGGCATATCTGCAAAAAGTAACAAAACATTTTGCTTATAACTCAAATTGCGGCTTTGTTGAATATTATACCGCTTTAGGAATTGGAATAGAAAACTTATTAAAGCATTGTAATAATTTTAATCGTATTATCTTTCGGATAAACTAGAACCTTATACTATGGTGTTTTAGGACTTTATTTGCATACATTATTCAAATGAACTTAATATATACCATGTACTGTTTTAATATCCGGATATTTTCAACAAAAATACAACTATGTAAAGGTTTGATAATGTAGTTTCATTATTATAGATAAAAGCCAACTAACACTTCTATCCAAATAATTTCATCAGAACTTCCTCAATAATTTAATTATTTTAATTACTCAATTCGGGTCCATAATTAAATTCGTTATTCACATGATGAATTATCTACTTAACGCACAAATTAAGCAAACCGCACACCATTCAAAGCCTTCAAGACTTCATTCATGTGGTTTTGCAAATTTAATCTATTATTATGTCCATTCATACAAGTATTAATTGATATTAATTGGGGGCAAAGTTTGCAGGTAATAAAAGAATTCGGAGAAATTTTTAATGAAACAAAAAGTTAAGAATTGGAGAGCCGGAGACGAAGAGCTTTTAACGTACAGATGGTAGAAAGTTTTGTCTTTGCACGAAGACATTGTAAATTGTATTAACCCGCCTTTCACATTATTAACTCGACTAAACACGCGGAGAGTGTGTAATAAATCTATGATGGGACAAGTTAATGGGTGAAATAATCGACAATTATTTTTCATTTCACGAGAATAATTTTCGGGTTAAATAATCAAGAAATATGTATGTTATGTCCAAGGATAATTATTGCCCTGCTCGAATAACTTTGTCCCTTTAGTTGACTTTGACAAAAAAAATCACCCCGATATCACAGTTTTCCCGACATTGGTTTGGTTTTCTTTTAAAAAATGATTCGTAAGAACATAAATATAACTTACAATGGACGTTTAATCTCCACTTGTCCTCGAGCGCGCTATCAGGGATGGACGGGTTCTCAGCTCGACAGGTCAAGTATTTGCCATCGTCATCGATCACAGGCACAAATGTCAAAATACTCAGACTTTGATTGTGGTCTTGTGGCGAATACTGAAATTCAAGACAAAAATGTTACTTAGCGAAAAAAGCTAATCATTTTTCAATTGAGTAAGAAACTGTAAAATACAACGATGTAATATATTACAGCTTTTGTTGTGCTAGTAGAAGACGAAAAACTTGATGAAAGCAACAATAACAATAGGAAATCTCCTTCAATGACAAGCTTCCAAAAAGAAACCAAACCGGTTATTGCTTTTCTTAATTTAATAGGATAAAAACAGTATTTTAAGCCTCATTAACTTTGTAAAAAAAATTCTTCCTCCACACAGCTTCAGTCATTTGTTACGCATACTTTCTGGTGCCAACCATTAATTCAGCTTTGAAATTTCTTTACAGATTCTCCATGATGCCTTTATTCCAACATTCAATGGGTGGGATGTTGCGCACAAAGGAAATGTTGGGACTTTGGTGATTAGGGATGATATCTTATCCAAATATTATAAAGTTGAGTGCAGATAAATCGGTTTGGTTTTACGCAATTGTGGGGGATATTCGGTTTTATACTTTTGGACAAAATAAATACTTTAAGGAGGTAGGGGTTATAGTGAAGACGTAAAGTTTACTGTCTTTTTCGATATATGCATTTTATGTCTTGAAAATTACGTCTGGGTAGAAGAATCTTTGCTATTGTGGAGGAAGATGACAGAAAATTTACTACATGGATGTAAAAGCATAGATATATTATTAACTATTTTATTTCAAATCTTTATATGAGTAAAACCGAAAAATCCTAGTTTTATTAGTCCAGAGTTTCTAAAAATTTGTTGACATTTCGTACAATTTTAATACGATCATTACAAAAATTTATTCTATATTTTCTGTACATTTTCCACAAAAAAAATATCTACAACTTAGTTCCCCCTACTTAACTAATATTTCTCACATGAAAAGTTTCACTGCATTCTGCATAGTACAAGAAACTATTTCCACTTTTAGTTTGCAGCTTATTTTGTGTGATATCACTATAAAAATCTCCTTTCCTTCTATCCATCTCACTTGTTTAGTAACGATATAAAACGAGTTCAGGTCGTCAGTATCTTTTACTATTTCCTTTTAAAGTTTGCCCGAGTGCTGTATGAAACGTGAATTTGAAAATAAAAAGGACACGACTAGTGTTTATATAACCAAATGTTGTCTGATGTGAAAGCATCCATAAATATTGTTATTAGTATCTAAATAAATATTAGAAGATTTTATACAGTGGAAGGAAAAAATATTTTTGCTTGTGTAGTCGTTGGTTTTCGAATTATTTGGGATTGTGGACGAATTCAAGGAAATGATTGATTTAATTTCGGTTTTCAATAGAATTCAAAATTTAACACTGGCGCAGCCACCAAAATTTGAATTATCTAAAAACATCTATATGAAATTTTAATTTGTTTCGTGAAATTCTTTGTTTAGTTTATTAAAAAATAAATTTTTGCTTTAAAACTACATTCATTGCATTCAGTGAAATAAATTTTATTTCGTTAAAGAGCACTTCGATTTTTATGTATACTTCCGCCAATTTATGCCTGTTTAAAAATTGCTGTGTGTACTTACATTTTTTGCTAATTTCTTGAAAGGTCGACTGCCCTTCCACCAAGTTATAACTGCGTCTGGTCGTGAGCCCGTCGTCCGGCAC
Organism: Pediacus dermestoides; assembly: GCA_963942485.1. NCBI lineage: Eukaryota > Metazoa > Arthropoda > Insecta > Coleoptera > Cucujidae > Pediacus > Pediacus dermestoides. The sequence continues at coordinate 15,649,585 of OZ012629.1, read as the reverse complement.
TCCACTTCATATCTCTTGTCAGCAGACACTTGCTTCTCCTTTGTTAATATGTGCACAGATTGGGGTTTTACTGCAAGGGAAACAATAACATAGAATAAGGTGGAAAAATTTATAGTCAGTGGGATTTCGTTCTGTTTCATCCATTATTGTAATGAACAATCTATTAGCGTCAAAAAGAGAAGTAATAGCCTCAAATAAGAGTAATCCGCACAAGATTACTAATAACAAGTGATTTGGCGCGAGTGGTTCTAAATCTTCTCATTCGAGAGAGATTATCATTTGCAGACGCAGGTATATTTCCAACTTAACTGAATTCTTTTATTCCACACTCCTGCTTCAACGATTAGCTATAATAAACAAAAAACTGAAATTGTTAGGCTACATTTGTCTCGCATTCTGCTCTTGTCTGATAGCAGATTACAACCATTTAGAGATTTATTTACGCGTAGAATAAATATTTCAATTGGTCCTTTGTGGATGTTTCCTTCTATTGTCGAGTGGTGTCTGGTTGGAAAAGAAGTGTAGGAGCATCTGACGGTTCCCACTCCCTATATGTAGGAGGACCTTTTTAGTGTAATCATTTCGCGCATCTTTGATGTAGCCGAGGCTTTTGTGAGGAATTATAATTGATTGCTGAAATTGCTATCGCGCATTGAATCCAAAACCTGCACACCTTTGCCAATACTCTATAATATATCTGTGGAAGCACTCCATTAACCCACTTATTTTTATGTTGCGATTGTGCCATTCAATCAGTAAGTATATATGATGGTTTGGATGGTTTGCAGCAACACAGGAAAAAAAGGACATGTATATTTATTGTATGGTATACGGTGCAATTGTGAATAGTTCGGAAAAGTTGTATAATGGAGGTATTGAAATTCATGGAATTGTTGTGCAGTTCGATGAAATTGTGTACTGGGGGTTTGATTACATGGGGAAAGTCTGGTTGTTGAAATAAATGTTTTATCAGCAGAGTTTCCATCGAATTTTTTAATATTTCTGTCGTTTGTTCCAAAAAATTCTGCTTGTTGGAAAATGGTTGCAATTTTAGAAAAAAATGCATCTAACCTATGGTCGCTTTTAATTTGTAACTATTTAGAAAGAAATACCCAAAAAAGAACAAATTTGACTATTTAATGTTACAGTTTTTTATAATAACGGACAGCGGATTTTAGGTCGTCGTTCTAATTAAGAATCAGTAGCATGAGAAGTTTGTACATATTTCATCCTCTCTATAAAAAAATCATTAAAGGTAAATTTAGTTTAATTCAAAAGTAGCTAATTAAAAAAACAAATTTACAAAATTGACTAAAATTACCATAATTTTAGGTAAGGTTAGATAACTTTTTGGAGAATACTTTGGTTTAATGCAGTTCCAAAATTGTTGCATTTTTTTAAAATGAAAATTAGTTATTGAAAATTTTACGATGGTGTAAATCGTTTCTACGAGCCCTAACAACTAAATGTTCGGACAAAAGTAAATTTGATTGTCTTTTTTCCATACGCGCAAAAGTTATCTAAATTAACTTCCATAATAATGATGGTTTTTTCTGTTATAATGCCAACATTTAGTTATATAAAAACGTAAATTTCGTAAAAATCCGCTCGGCGGTTCCAAAACTGTGGCACTTTAACGCAGCAGGATGGGAAAATTGTAGAAACAAAGAATTATTATTTTCAAAACGATCGATCTAGTAGTCGGATTTTGATAAAATTTACTTTATTGCAAAGCTGGATGTTGGTTTTCTTTACAAAAAAGTTACACAAGTTTTTATTTGGTGATTTTAGGCATTTATCGGAGTTTCAAAGTTGCACCTTTAAAAATGATAAAATTTTCTAGTAACTGTTTTAAAGAATCACAGTTTTGAAACCGCTGGTTGGATTTGTGTCAAAAAACATTTAAATCAAAGCTCAATAATCGTACTATATTGAAAAAATCCTGAAATGTTAATATGATTTTTTTTTGCATTTTTTTCGAGTTCCACAGTTTTCAAAAAACGTGTTTTCTGAGGGTGCTACCTACATTAAAATAATCACAGTTTTGGAACCACTGGTTGGATTTTGGTAAAATTTACTTTATTGCAAAGCTGGATATTGGTTTTATGTAGAAAAATATCTGATGTGCCCAACACATGACTTTCTTATACTTACGGATAGTATCACAATAATTACTTTTTCTAAAGAAATTAAGTTAAATTTTGAGGGTTTCCAGCAATTTTCAAATAGTCTCTGTCGCACTTATTGCAATACGTATAAATCTGTCCTTGTCCCACTCATCATAACCGAATTTTACGACAAAAATGTGTTTTATTTTAGATTTTTGACCTATTACTCACTTAAAAAAATCTCCCGGTATCAAATTACATTTATTTATTCATTATTATTGTTTTCGGTACCATAGAAACCAATAAAATAAAAAAAAACCTAATGGTCCGTCCTTCTGGGATTCCAACCCGGGACCTTCCGTTTAGCAGTAGTCAAGTCTCTATGTCTAGTCTACCTCGACCATCGGATTCAACTATCAACGCGCGCTATGAGAAATATAAAGTGTTTTAAGAATATCTAGTTTTTTTGAAATTTTTTTGACAGAATTTCAAAAAAAAGTTCAAACAAAATTTGTTCAAAATTCAATTCTAAATCAATGTTAAAGAATAAAAAAATTTCATAAATTGTTTATTTTTCAAGATATTCCTAAAAAACCTAAAAATGTCATCAGGTAACTGTCACTTGTTTTGGTGCTAGATGAAAAAGATTGAATGTGGCACCCACAAATTTGTTCAAACTCTTAAATATGAAATTTGAATCAAATCCGAGAAGTCGTTTTTGAGTTATGGTGGATACAGACAGACAGACAGACACACAGACAGACAGACATCATGGCCAAAATGGTCAAAATGGATTCAGGGGCCCTCAAAACGTGTAAATCCATCAAAATCTCGAAGTCGAAAAAAATCACGATTACAATACTTCCTTATACTTCGTATAAGAAAGTAAAAATCCCCAAGTCTTTTTTTGATGATTTTATGCATATTTCGTAGTTTTAAAATTGCACTTGAAAAATGTGACGTAATTTTCTAACGACTGTTTTTAAAAAATCAGTTTTGGATCTTGGGGAAAACGACATAAAGGTGCTTTCATGGCGCCCATCCAGTCCGGACTTAAATGTCATTAAAACTCTTTGGCATAAAATTAAACGTATTCTACGCAATAATCCACCAAGAACTATTGGGGACTTAAAGACCAAAATAGAAGAAATTTGGGACAGTTTCACGCCAGAATTGTACCAAAATTTGATAAATACAATGCCTGCTAGAATACATGCAGCTATTAAAGCAAAAGGAGACGTAACCTCTTATTAATGGTCCTAAATTAAAAATTATCCCAACATTTAGTTGCAAATTCATTTTGTATAGTTTGCTAATTATTAAGGTTAAAATATTGTTAAATCCAATAAATAATTTTCTTCCATGCATAATATTGTTATTAAGGCTTTATATTATTGTATTGTTATAGGTGTTTACTAATTATTTGCGTAAAATTTTCAGTTCTCCTTTCATACTTCAAAAATTTACTTTTGTCCGAACATTTAGTTGTTAGGGCTCATATTATAAAAAAATTTTAGCGTTTACAAAACTGACACTCAATTTTTAATTTTACATAAAACTAGAACAGTTATAGAAAATATCTTCATGGTTTCGATTGCATAAAATACAGTTTATTTTATAGCATAATTATCTCAGTTAGGCGTTCCAGAGCCTGTCTTGGCGACGACCTAAGATCCGATCTCAATTAATAAGAAATATTACCGAGATTTCGAAAAAAAAAATGTTACACCAATTAAAGCTTAAATTTTTTGACATTTGATTTTAAGTATGAAATCATGAAATTTCCTTTCAATCCGGTTTTAATAATCATCCTGCTGTATTGGTTTTTTTGATTTCGATTGAATATTTGACAACCTCAATCGTTACTTTACTCAGAACAGACCGTTCTACATAATTACACCTTGTCAATCAGCTCTGCCAATATCCATTCCAATATCAGGTTAATTTTGTATGTATTTGAAATTTAATTGACCAGCTAATGGTCAATCTAATGTACACTGGCATGTAAATACGCAATTATAAGATAAAATCTTAATAACTGCCATTGGTCGAACTCATTATAGACGTAATGAAGTGAATTATTCAACCTAACATTGGAGAACAATGAAACTAATCACTTACAATTAATATCTAATACAGCTACTCTTGTCTCAGGTGGGACAAGATTATTATTACTGGCCTGGCATATCAGTCTTGCATGTAAATGTTGTCGACCAACATTTGGAAATGTGAGATGATTGACAGCTATTCCATCAGATCGTATCTCGTAGGAGTCATCGATAATTGTGTTTTCGAGGAACCAAGTTACACTTGGTCGGGGTCGACCTGCAAATTACAAAACAGATTTTACGTTAGTCAGAATAATTCAGGATATCGTCATTTATAGGACTCTCAAATGTATGAACGATTAAAATCGTTCCACTTTTAATGGTCAAGTCGAGTGCATTTTAGAGAGCCGAGAAAATGGAATAGTTTTCAAGATTTGTCAAGTACTTACCGCCTTTTACTTCACATAAAAGGTTGACGTCTGATCCTTCGTTGTAAGGACCTAGAAGGATTGTTTTATCTACACGTTTGTCGTCATATATGTGGATTTTTTCGGGAGGCACTGAAACAAGAAGACAATAATTTTAATTGTTGTACCATGTAGGTTAAGTGTAAGACGGAAAAGAGCTGGATAATATTTTATGTTCGGATATGTTTAACATAATTAATTCCACACTAAACTCATGTAGTTTCCCTTTACTTGCCATCTTTTTATTCTCAATTTAAAATTTCGTCGCGTATTTCCCCAATTTTTCAAAACTTAGAATACCTACACCCAACAATTCCACCACACTTTTCAAGTGCTTGGGCTTCGTTGAAAAAAAAACTTTAAGTGGGTTGAGGTGAAACACAAACTAGGAACGACATTTAAGTTGTGGAAGAATGATGACACTAGAAATTGCAGGATAAAGGATGCCAAGACTCAACAACGAACCGCAAAGGAAACGACCGATACACAACTTAGCTCGTTCACTTCCTGCCCTCTTCCGTTGTGTATCGCCTTGAAGATCCGAATTGCTGGACCTAGTTTATAGAATTCGTATGGGTATGGAAAATGAAAATTGTAACGAATCCTAGATTTTTCCATGTAGAAAAATAAAATTACGTAATAAACTTCCAGATGATATAAAACAACGAAATTACAACAGCTATTGAGTTGAGGCAGTAAAATCATGGTTTACAGGCAATTTTTCCCCTATTCCATTTAATTTTTAATGTCTTTGAAGGCGTAACGCAATCATAACTTAATAAGTACCTTCATAAGCAAGTGGAGTTTTAAGTTGAAAGAAAAGTGTTAAAATTTCTTTAATTAAGCGCTGTTTTACAAATAACCTTTGGAGACAAAGTCACTAGTTGTTAAAGGGAAAAACACGATAAATTGTAAAATGGAAAAGCAGTGTTTTGATGTTGATTAAACACAACGAGGAAAACTTTGGAATTTTAACAGTTGTTATGCATATTTCATTTCCTGATTTGGAGGGGCATTGTGGCAAAACCAAATTGGAAAGTTACGATTTAATGTCATCATGAGAATAGTAGAAAAATAGAAAGTAGTAGTTTTTATACCTAGGGAGAAAAAGTCCACTTCTACTCCCGCATGTCATCATTTTTTAGTTTAATAGTATAAATACCATTATAATAGTTATATTTATCACAACTTTCGTCCAAATACTTGAAAAATTAATCCGAGCACCAAATTCCAACTACAAAAGGTCACATCAACTTTTGGTATAGCAACTTCCGTATAAATTATCAACGATGTGTTAAATTTCAGCGAAAAGTTAACAATTAAAACTAAAATATTTGCAGGTTTTAGTTTGCATAGTCGGAGTCACGTCGGAATGGTAAGGGGGGTTACAAAGTAATAAAATATTGCAATATTAACTTTTCAAGTTAGTATGGATAAAGCTTGTGTTACAGCAGCCTTATGAATTACTAAAGCTTAAAGTGAGATATTTTCCCTTTGGGCTCAGACACACAGAGATAGTTTAAGAACATTTACAATATATCTTACAGACTAAAGTTAAATACAATTCTCAAGTTTAAAACCTCATCTAGATAAACTATCTTATACACACTCATCTTGTGTTTAACTTCTTTGTGTTAAAATTATGTTTTATGAATTTGACGCATGATGGTTAAATTGTGTATGAAATTTGATTTAATGTGAAAAAATCTGGATAAATGATTTAGAGGTGGTGCTTTGCATTTGAGAAATAAGATAAATAATTGAAAGTTTGATATATTGCCGGTGGGTATGAGTATGAAAATGTCGTCTGTGGAAAGAATGCCTGGGAAAACTATATCCAAAATGATAAGCTAACCCGAATTCTTTTGTATCTCATCGTCCGCGCGCGCGGTTTAGATAAAATGTAAATCACTGCATATCATATCATTCTGCGGAAAGCAATTTAGGTAGGGATGGGTTTTATATATCAACATTATAAAGGATCTGATAACGAATCTTAGATATATGGATGTGTTAGTGCGGAAACAGTTTGTTTTTATTTTATCTCGTTTCTAAGTGAAAAAAATTGCTTCTGTGGAAATCCTCAGTTCAGCTTAAACAGATTTGTTACGACGTAAAACAATATTTACTTGTATCTACTAAATAATGAGTTACAGTAACTAAAAAACTATAACGAATTATTATACGTTATAGTTTTTTAGTTACTGTAAGTTTATTAACTTACGTTACAATAATATAAAGCTTTATTCGAATTTCTCTTAATGAATCCAACTGAAAAACAGGAGAATAAGCTGTTGCAAAAAAAATTGCTCATTTATATCTAAGAAAAATCAAAGTATCAGATTTCACGCCTTTGCCTTGCCATATTATAACGAATGCCAAGAATCAATAAAGGTATTGTATTTTAGAGTTTCAAATTACTTAATAATGTCACATGACCCGGCAGGAAAATTGCAGAATTTTTAGGATAATATTTTCTTGTTATATTTTAAGTTAATTTGGTATTTTACCTAAAATTTTGCCACTTTTGAAACAATATCCACAGTCCAGTATTTAAAAAAACTAAAATCAGATTAAAAACGAACGAGTTGTAATAAAGTCCATAACTCTTGAAAACAGAACTATTGATTCGAAACCGAAGTGGATTTAGCTAAAATTATGTCCGCTAGTTCAGTGTGTACAACAGCAAAACGCAACACAAAACCATAACAATACACTCCGGTTACTTCAAATCCAATAAAGTGTAAATATTGCAGAAATAAAGTTCAGTTTGAAGTAACAAAGCTGCAGGTTAAATATCTCAAATTCAAAAACGTTCAACAACGTCTCGGGAGCGCAAAGAGCTTGTATTTGCATATCTAATTTACATGATTACATTTACGTGTTGAGCAGATGACGGAATTGCGGTTACGGAGAGGAGAAATGCACCATCTGGATTAATCAACACATGAAGAGGTGAACTTTTACCCATCAAACCGCCGCCGCGCACACTGTGCCTTTACTTGTGTCTCTCCAGCGATATTAGATTTTATTTCATGCCAGAGCAAGAGAGGAGCACGAAATGAAATTTACGAAATAACATCAACAACGCCGGATTATTATAATTCGAAATGAGTAAGTGTTGGCCTCTCTTGTGGGCACAAACAATTATTCCACGATTTTGAACTCGTGTTGCAGAAGAAGAAATTCTCAACGTTTCAAATTTTACTTTCTTTACATTTTTCATTCCACTTTGTAAAAATATACACAAAAACAGCTTTTATATAGCATTTCACCTTTTAACTTTCTTATAATAATTTTGGTTTCATTATTTTCTAAAGATCAGAATATTATTTATAAATCTTTATAATAAGTGATAATTTTTTTAATAATTTTTGTTGTGATTAGTTTTTATACCAAATTTCTTTAAATAACCTATAGGAATATATCACCAAATAAAAAATTAAGCATTTACCAATCGTCTTCCTGGGAAAAACCCGCTCGTTTACTAGAATTATTTGGGGATTAACACAAAACTGTTGTGATGGGCAATTTGGTAACAGCAGTGACAACGGGTGTGCCCCAGACTGTAAATGTGCCGGTGCACTTTGAAGATGAAACTACTGCTTATCCTACTCAAGAACCTCGCCCTTCTCCCCCTCGCCAACAACTTTACATTCTCCCTATAGTAATATATGGGGCTTATCGGTTTGTTATGGGCCATTTTACTTGCCCCACCTGACTCCTGTTACAAACCGCTTAAGTTCATTGATCGGAAATAATTCAATTAATTTAATTAATTACCATAATAGCTGGCAGCGAACGTGCAAAACAAAGTTAGCTTACCCGCATAAATTATATTAGTATTATTCATCGCCTAGCCCCCCCGTACTATTAAGTTATGGTATTTATTAGTGATTTCATCAAACATTTAGACCACAAAGTGCACTGTTCACCTGGGGAATAATCCCGTAATTGATTCAAACAAGGGTGAGATGGAGGGGCAAGTGTGACCTAATTGAATGAAAAGTGTGGGACCAGCTATATTTATTATTTTATCAAAAAATTTTACAGAAAATCGATCTTTTAGAATAATTTATTTCTGGTCCAAAAAATTTCATACTTTCTTAGATTAGGCTATGATGTGCTAGTGGAATTGTTAACTAACTATCTATCCTCCATCAGTACTTTATCATATAACTAGTCATCATAATAATTTAGACAATAAAAATGAGACTACATTCGGAATTAGATTTTTGGCGAAGGCGCCGGTGCTAAAAAGTTTTGTGTATTTATTAAATATTTTGGAAGATTAGAAGTGGTTTTCCTAGTCGTACTGTTGTCGTAACTATCCCCTACCACTACTTAATCATGAAACTATTTATAATATAGACAAAATTAGACCGTAGTAGAGAATTCGATTTTTGGCGAAGGCGCCGGTGTTAACGTTTCCAGCTTTTAAGGATTTTGACAAATTACAAGTGATTTTGCTGATGGATTTATTGACGTTATTATCTTCTGCACTTGAATAGTTACATTTTTGGCAAAATTAAATTGTGAAATATTGATGCTTAAAAAATTTTATTAAACCATAACTAGATTCTTCATTCAAATATTTCCCATCAGAATCCACGCACTCCACCCCGACTCTATCTGGCGCATTGTTCCAACATCTGCAAAATTGAATTCAGCTTTCTGTAATCGACGAATCGAGCTTTCACTCTGCGTCTGTTTCAACAGTCCTTGATAATAGTAATCAACAATATAATATCAACACTTCAATCAAGCTAAAATTCGAAGTGTGTAGAGCACAAAATAAATTGTTTTTTGTTTTGCTGATAAAAACCTTTTTTTAGGATTGGACAGAAGCTCCACTTATACTTATATATACGAGTATATCCCATATGTGTGCGGGGTTTATAAAGGAAAGGTTCGAGTACATTTTGCTTTATCTAGCAACTTTAACGGAAAGCCTACTACATTCATTCGATATCAATGAGCCAGGAGGAAACAAATTGGGATTTTATACGCGCAACATTTTTACAGGCAATGCAAGAATATATCGTGTGATCTAAAAAAAGAGTCGAGTAGGATATGAATAAATTACCGTCATTGCAACACTTAAAAGTAGGGAGTAGTTGATAATTTTACGGTGGAATAAAAGAAAAAAGTTTCTGAGATCAGGAGTAAATAGTTTTGTGCTTAACCACAAGATTTAGAAAATAACAAAAAGTTTTGTTAGGAAACACAACTTACAACTTACAACGTACAATACCCATAAGAAAAAACTTGTTATTTTCCTGTTGATACACCCACATATACACAAATAAATCATTTTCAATTGACTTGAATAGCTCGGTATATTTTTGCATTTACTTAAAAACAAACTTCCCAAAAACTTCGTGAATATTCAGTTAAGAAAATGTAAAACTAGATGGGGCAAAGGAAAATAACAAGAATCTTTAAGATGTTTACTTAAACTTCTATACACTTACCGATAACGGTGAAGTTGACTCGGCTATTCCTCGTTGGAGAATTGTTAAAATCAACTCGACATCGGTATATGCCCTCATCTGATAATTGAATATTGTCTATAACTAAAGCAGCCGGTGTGGTTACTGTCCGAAAGAATGCTCGTTTACCGAACACACTTGGTGATGACCACAGTTTTGCCTCGATGAATTGCCGTCCTCTAACATCGAAACTGCAAAAATAAAACAACAGTTTATTGCTGTGTTTTCCAACTGGGATGTTAAAAGGAAAACTTCAAACAGAATGAAGGATATAAAATAAATGAGTTTTGTCTTGGTTGTTCTGTCTCTCTTGTTGTTCATCTGCCAAACATTGTTGCATTATTAAAGAATATTTAATTAAAGTAAACTAGGTTTTTATTAGTACTGACGATGATTGCCATCGAAAACTTGTCCAGGTCAAGGTTATTACATCTGGTTAGAATGAAAAAATCACAACTTTTTATTTAAAAAAGTTCACACAAATTGAAAGACACCAAAGCACGCAGATAGTTTAATGAGGAAACGTTTCAACAAATTTTAATAATAAAAATGAAACAATTTAGCAACATCTTGCCTAATTTAGAAGTTATGACACTTTGCAAGCACTCTTTATCACGTCTTTTCAATTTGAGCCTCCGTATATATCTCAAACAAAACTCGTGGACCTACATTTATATAAATAAATGTTGGTACAAGAGTATAAGGTATTTTCAAATTCAGTTATCAATCAATCTGCTTAAGTTGAGGGGGTGTGGGTCTCACGAAAACCGCTGTTCCGCATCGATACACCCTCTCCCCGCTCTGGCACTTTCAGACAAAGCCAACTGTAGAAATGACAGCTACTTTACCTGAAATATATGGATTTTCAGAAAATTGATAGGCATGTCAGAGCGAATTGATTTATTTGCTTATAAAAGTTATTTATTTATAGGAAATAATAATCGTAGACAAACACAAACAATTTAATGGTATGTTATTACTGCGGAACAAGCTAAAGGGTTTTAATGAACTAATAGGAAAAGTATGTAGTGGTATCTGCGTGGAAATTTGGGGTTTCAATCGATTTGCTGTTGAAATTTTAAAGCAAGTATTAATAATGAATGCAATGTTTGAGGGTGAAAAAATCCCCGAAATTAAAAGCAAAACATTAGCGAAGTTTGATGAATTCAATTTGTTTTAAGTAGTGATGGGGCAGGATCGGCGTTAACCCCAATACATCAATAGTTTTTTAAATAAGTTTCTTCACTATTGTGACATTTTCATGATATCCTTTAAAATTAACTCACAAAAAGCTCGGACTTACTGTGGTTAGATTTAAAGCCGTATAACCGGGGCAAGTGCGTTTCACTCATTGCACATAATAAATTGGATTATCCTGGCAAGTTCGTTGGACTTTGCTGTTGTTTTTTTCACAAGTTAAATCCCATGCTTAAGCGTCACCCATATTATGATCTCGTCTCGGTTGCATGCATAAAACGTATCTACAATACTTCAAGTTTTACAGTTGCCCCTGTGAATCGATATTTTCTATACGCGAAAAGCAATTTAACTTTTATGAATATAACAAACTGTGATAGTATTATCTCTAAACAAAGTGTTTGTAAAATAATCCTTTCAAATCGATATAATACTTAGAGTTTGATTAGACTGGTGTGGGTATTGGATCAATAAATCTAATCTAGTTGACATGCTGCAAGGCTAATATTATCTTTTGTGCTTACTAACAATATTAATTACATGGGTGTATTTCATTAAAGACACAAAATTAAAATCTTTTGTCGTCTCGAATATATAAACTTCATTAACCTTCGACAATATGTTCAATTTGAAGTTTGAGACGAAGAAAAAAGCGTTTAATAAACATTTATTGCGCTGTGTCTGCACAGCTTCCAACTTGGTTTTAACTTCGTCGTCAATCTCGCTCCTTGTGTATATATTTTGGAAAACTTCCACCCCAGATAAATCCACTTAATTTTCAAGTTATTTAATGCGATATCAACTAATTGCATGTCAACCTGATGAAGAATTTACAGCCCTACAAACGTTTTCATTAGAACGTTAGTTGAACATTAAACAGTGAAAAAGCTTTTATTGTTCCACTAAGTCTGGTTTGAACGTTAGTAATGAATATTCATTTCCCGTATAAAAGCCGATCTCAAGTTTGTGGAAGGGACCTAGTATAGTGATTTGGCTCTTAAAATCGGACTAAAGCTGAATTTGATTGAATCTCGGAACATGCGAACTAAGTATTTTTGTAGTTTTGTAATTAATCAAAGCTCTGAAACAAGATAAAATTGATACTGAGGAGAAAGAGTAATTTAGTTTATTGGCTTATAGCCCAATTTTATCTTGAACAACGAAAAAATTGTTAAACAGCTTTTTATTAAACAGAAATTGTAAAATTTGGAATTATTGGAAATTCCCTTGGCGACGCCGAAAGCTCAGATTCAACTATATTAAAATTGCAAAAGGTGCCGCGCCTTATACATAAGAAAAGCAGCCAAGTCAACCTTTTTCAGCTTACTTTAAAAAGTTACACTTTTAAAATATTAGATTAAGTTATAAAGCAGATTTTTCAATAAACCCCCATTCTCTTCTTATGTAGGTGTCTCCATCAGGATCGTTGTCCTCTTCCCGCCTGAAAATGAATTTATCTTTCACGGTTGCATGGATAGTAGGACATTATTAGTTTTTCCAACGTGCCAGTTCATAAGTACACGAATGTGCATTTCCAGTCGAAGTTTATTGGATACTGAAAGTTAATTTGGGCACAGTTAAGTTAAAGATACGTGGGAAAGATTCACCTGTGTGTGCACGGGCGGCGGTGGCGTGCATTCACTCTGTGTCTTCAGATAAATGAGTAAGTGGATAACCGCAAGGGGTTGCTCGCCTATTTTGACAAGGGGGAAAACTAAATCCCAATGTTTTGTTTTACCACTAAGCCATGTGTGAAAATTGTTATATTTCCCTTTGTGTACTAGGTAGCTGCGCGGGGCTTAATACAATAATGAAATAGGAAAAAAAACTTGGAGAATTATAGTCAGTTGGGGGAAATTTATGGTTAGTGAGACAACGTAAAATTCGACATTGTACAAAGTATGGGAGGATTTTAGGGAATTTCAAGAGAACTAGCGGGAATTCCCCTAAAGGTGAATAAATAGTATCGTGCATTTTAACGTAATGTTAGTATTTCTCCAGAATGAGATTCTAGGCTTAATGGGTTAATTTTTATTGTCTTATTAAAAGGCTAAAGTTTTCCAAAATTGTAAATTTTTATTGTATTTAACCAGACCTAAAACCTAATTAATAATGCTGTGCCTTGATTTTATTACATTTTCATTCACCTTAAGGATTACTGAAAAATTCTTCCCTCAAATCTGCGTTTTTTTCTTATTCTCACTAAAAACTGTATTTTTTCTGGTTGTCTTTTCATCTAATAATGTTTTTGGTGCGATAGAGTTAAATTTATTGTAGCATATTTAAGAAAAAATGTAGTTTAAATATTCAACTCTTGTGGCCAATATCACTTTTTACGAACTATAACAGATCAAATTTCCAGTTCCACTCTCGATGTAATTAGCTTGTTTCTTGGGTTAGAACCGTAAAAAAATTTTAAGTTTCAGTTAAAGAAAATATAACTTTAAAAAATTCAGCTCTGTATTTCGATTTATGTAAAAACTATAAGAGATATAAACTAACTTCCTCTTCAATTCAGGCATTTTTAGGCAACGCTGATATTATTCGCTGGTTTTTCAAGTTCAGTAAAATAAGAATGGCTGTTTTTTTAGATTTTTATAAGTATTTGCCAAATTTCACGTGCCTTTAAAAAATACAATAAAATCATATTGATTTATGTGGCAAATATCACTTTTTTCGAACTATAACAAACCAAATGTTTCGTTTAAACATTTAATGTAATTCATTTGTTTTTTGTGTTAGAACCGGCGAATTTCCAGTTTTATTTAGAAAAAGCACTGCCTTAGTATGTATCAAAAAATGTATTTTGTACTTGGGTTCGTGTCAAAACTATAAGAGATATGAAATAACCCCTACGTATAAATGTCTTTTTTTAAAGAGGAAATTGGCAAATTTGAAAATTTTAATAATATTGGCTGCTTTTCTAGCTTATTTTATTGTAAGTAGTTGTGAAATTTACTGTATTAAAAAATACAGTCTTTGGATGTTAAATGCCGATTTCATTTAGCACAAACTAAAACAGACCAAATCTATACAAAATTTTCGAAATGTAGCACTTATTTCACTGGTTTTATAGAAAGATAGACCTTCCTCCTTAATTCTGTTGTATTTCCATTCACCTTCGTGTCAAACTTCTAAAATATCCGCCCCTTATTAATTCCCCAAAACTTTTTAACAACCAATTAATTAAAACCCCTGCAAAGTAATAGCATCACCAAGTCAGCTTCTTGCATAAGTGTTTAGCAACAATGAAACATCTGTAACGCGGTTTGCAAGTTTGCGAACAAAAGCTTGGGCAAAACTGGCACACAGAGTATCCAGAGGCGAAACAACTACACCAGTAGTAGAAAACAGTTTAATCTACTGACCTGTAGAGAGGTTCTCCGATGGTTTCCTTGAACCACAGCACCATGGCAACAGCGTCATCGCGGTCCCTCGGTGTAATATCACAAGGCAGGCCTTTCTTTTTGCCCAGGACTCCATGAACTTCCTCCATTGGGACTGTAACAATTATTTCGTGTTACCATTGTTTAAATGCTTCTTGTTAGTAAACTTTCGTTTCGAAGACGGCGCTGAGAATGTAAATGGGAAACTTTACCGATTAACATAGTTAATGTGTGGAATTCGCCACATATTCCCTCATTCTGAACAATTAAACTTGATTAGTTTTTAACAGAGACAATGTGTATTATGAGTTGTGTTGTTATAAATAGTTAAAGTGTATCAAGAAATTATCTTCGAATAAAAGCTTTAGTTCTCCGTTCCATTTTTACTTCTCCTTATTCTAGAAACCACAATAACTCCGCAAGAAATTATAATTGAATTTGTAATAAAATGAACAAAGTTGACTTCTAATACACTTTTTACTCGAACTTTGTTGCGTGATTGACGAAAATACTGAAAGTTTTTTGTTGTCGAGCAAAGAGATATCTATCTACACTTTTCTCTTTTTCATCTGCAATAAATTAGATTGAATAACTCATGAAACATAGGGAGATCATCCAGACAGCTAGCAAGAAAAAAGTTGTACCAATATTTTGTTGGCGCGGCGGTTATTTCCACCACAATCTGTGTCTGTTTCGAGGAGAAAAAAATGATGTATTTCGTAAATAAATCTTGATAACTGCTAAGGAACATACACGTTGTAAATATCAAATGCAAGGATAACATCTAATTAATTGTAGACATGATATTATTTTTCGGGGTTGCGTTGAAAAATTATGGGCATTTTTTTCAATCTTTCAAACGTGTAGAGACATAGTTGTAGGATTTCGAAATTTGAAAACGGTATTCATATCTTGAACTTTTCAGGAGTTACAGCACTTTATTATTAAGATTTAAAAATAAAATGTTAGGTTAGACTAGTCTCAAATTGTTTTTTTTCGAAATGTCTTGATTTACTACAGATTTTAAAAGTTATTTTACGAATTTGGAAAGACGAATTAATGCTAGTTGTAAAAGTGAAAGAATTTTATAAAGCTTTTGTTCAAGAGTTAGAACGCCCTGAAATTTTTTATTTTGACCCCGGCGCCTCCACCAAATTTTATTGGGGAATAGCTGTATATTTCAAGTGGGTAAAGATATAGCAATAAAGTTTGAAGATTTGGATAGATCACATCTAAATCTACTTGAAGTAGTATCACTTCAAATTTAAATACAGTTCAGGAAGCCAGAATAATAAAAAAAAAACATTTTTGTGAGGTTATATCCACAGAAGTAATATACTTATATCTTTCAAATCATTAGAGATATAGTAATGAGGCTTGTGGATTTGAATAGAGCGGTTTACAAAACTTAGAAAAGACAAGAAATTCTCTGGCGATTCTAAAATTACCATACATTTCCTACCTTTGTTCCGGATTTTTTTCTGAAACCTGCAAGCGATCTGGACCCGACGCAATTGACCAACTTCCCGGGCTATTTAATATTATAATACCCATACATAAACAACCGGCGGTTATTCAGACCTGAACCTGAACCCACACACTTTAATTTGCTGTTAGTTTGACTGTTTCCACTATTATTCGACTCTAATAGTTTTAGGTTAGTTTGTAATAGGTCTAAAGGTTTCCATATAACTATATTTTCTTATTATTGCTCCCTAAGTTACGGTGGGTGAGAGAGCGGATGATATCAAAGTTTTAGATGAGCAAAGTTATGCCAAAATATTATGAGAGACAGAGAGAACAGGACGGGGGGCGGTGGCCTAATTCTACTGAAAATCTGAAATAGCTCTTAACGTTTATGAGATATTCACTAAACCAAGAAATTCCTCAACAGATCTCTCTCACTCGGCGACCAATAACAGACACTACCTTCTCCTACCTGCTATTGTATTAATTTCTAGGGCCTATGTCAATGTTTCATGCTTTATAATTGCCAGTGGAATAATACCCCTTTCAAATTATATTAATTTTGGTAGTTAATTAGATTCCAACGAGTGGGGATATTCAGAGGTTAAATAGATTTTTCTATGAGACGCACCGAGGTTTAAATTCTTTAGATTATTAACTCATATTAGCTTAATTTGTTTGGTATGATGTAAATGAACAGAATAGAGTAGGATGTGAGGAAACTTACAAATTTTGTCTTGGAAACTTTTCAATAGCTCGCATGGTACTTTTTATGTAAATTTTGGCGCTAGCGCATTGATTTTCAATTTTAGGTAATATAGTAGTAATTTCGATACAAATTTGTGATCTTGAAATATTTTCGCCACGTCTTGGTTTGGTGTCTACGCCCATGCTCTTATTTTATTATATGAAAGAGATCCGCGGAAGCGTGGGACCTTTTATTAAAATATGTTTTAAAGTAGTCAAGTTAACTGGAGTTTTAGTTTTATTTATGTACTGTTTAGTGTTGGAAAAATCATTTGAATTTTAAATGAGGCTATAAAATAGCAATGGAATAAGTTAAGTGAGAGAACTAGAAAAACAGTAAAACAGAATTCATGTGAAGCGTATTAATTTCCCATATCATTTATCTTCAAAACCTAGTGTCGTCAATTCTATACAAAACTTGATAGTAATTTAAAACTGTCATGACCAGGTGGCTTTTCATATATATTCATACAAGGAAGACTAAGGGAAAAAACTTCCTTAAACTTTCATAAGTTTTTCAGGGTAATTTTCTAAAGAATCATCGAATGAAAAGCGTATAATATAAACTGTATGCTGCAATTATTCGTCATATATTCTGAAATTCATCCTCTCAGAAAGGAAATTACATAAAAGTTTGAAACTTCTTGATTACTTTCCTTATATTATAACTTATAGAGTAAATAAACTGCTTATGTATTTGTTTAAAGTTCCCCAAAGGAAACTAGGTATATTGTTGACGTGGCGAAACTACAACAGTTTTCAATAAGACGAGTTTTGGTTGCAATGCGTCAGTAGGGAAAAAACACACAAACAAAACAAAGAATTTAACCCACAGCGAAATATATGTTTTCTGCTTTGGACAGCTAAAAATAAATTCCAGACCACGCTGTACTATATACTACATAAAAAATTAAAAGTACACTACCTGTGCTCAATAAGAAACGTACAAAATGCAAAAAAGTTTTAAATTTTGAATAGAAAAACGGTTTTAATTGTGATGGGAATAATACGCTTATATTATAGTCGATATTCTGTGTGAAAAGACCTTTTCATCAGGGATTTCTCGCATATTCCTCCTTGCGCAGCGAATTATATTGTCATTAAATAAGTTTTTGAAGTTTCATTGTAGGTACTCATGTATTGTTATCAAATTAAACGCCAGACAGAAAATTAATATTACTATATAATCAACACTATTAGAATATTGTATAAATAGGGGTATTATGCGGCCTATAAGAAAACCTTTTAGCCATTAATTGTGTTCTATAGAATAATTTAGCTTTGCGCCGCAACTGTGTGCATGGTGTTTGTCCTAAATTATAATATAGAAACAGCTGTTTGAATCATAATATATTTATGGATGTATCAGCAAGTTTGGCTTGTTTAGTGGAAAACGCATTTTGGCTTTATTTTAATAAAAGGGGCTAGTAGTGCACGTGGGTTTCATAACCCAAGCCCCTAAACTACATCTATAATATGAAGGAAATTCACCGAAACGTCGTAGGTATTAAATTTGCGCTCTGTTTTTCCAATTTAATGAAGTTAGTCCTGTCTCTTGGCACAAATAGCTCAAAGTTTATTAAATAGCGCTAGTTATGAAAGAGACTTCTATAAATTACAAAATTAATTATCTTAAGTTTATAAGCTTGTATATCAATGCAGAAACTAAGAAAAGTACGAATTACAACGTTTTTCACAAAGGAAATTGGACTGGGAATAGACAGTCTGACAAAGTATTAAAATATTAGAAACTTTTCCAGCTCGCAACAAACTAAATAACTATTTGTGTACTTACCACTTTAAGCAACTTACTTTTTTCATTATTTAATTAATCTACAAATTGTCTACTGCACGAAAATCTAGTTGGCCTTGGATTACTATGAGATAGGTAATTATTATACGACTAAAGCGGAAAAAATTATTCCACCGCCAACTGCGCCCATACTCTTATGCCTCATTTTTACTGATACTTAAGCCCCCTAGTTCACCCGAAACAATACAAAAACCTTCGTCCGTGTTATTTTTAACCATCAGACACTCTCACACAATTAAATCTCAAGGGTGTTAGGTAAAAAGCACTTCACACTGGTTCTCTCCTAACCGTTTATTTACATTTACGAGTCAGACAGGTCAAAAGTTCTCTTCGGGGGGTAGTGCAAAGGTAGATAGGTATATATACAGCATAAATTCAACTATAAATATAATAGAGTGCACGGTTCTCCAATTTCCGTTCAATCGCATCTCTGACCGGGATTCTATTTCGCCGCAGATCGGCAATGTGTGCCTATCAAACAACTTAACCCTGATAACCTGAAGAAAGAGATATCGATCTAATAAATCCACTAGCAAATTAACTTTTTTTTTTTATAGATATATTGATCTGGAAAAAGGCGATGTGTGGAAAAACATGGAATAGAAAACGTGTGTTGCTGCATAATTTATTGTTTGTTTGAATTGGTAGGGCGGTGGGTAATGTTACATTAAATTTTTTGATATATGTCGATCAATTCAATGATGGTTTGGTTTTTATGTGTTACTTTCCAGGTAAGAATTGAGTTGGGATATGAAAAGACGATATAAGTGCTTATTAATACATCACAGCTGTCTGATATCTGGCGGGAAATTAAAAATGCATCTTTTCCTATATAATATCTAAGTCGTTAAATAGCCAACCATATTTTATTACTTTCATTAAAATTCCTCTCGCGCTATTTTTATTGTATATTCAACTAATAACAATTTTTTTCCGTTATTCCAAGAGCGTTTTGCACTATTGTCAAACCGAAATAAATTTACAATACACATGAGCATATGGCCATTTGCCTATTCTCCTATTAAATGAACCATTGCAGTTGCATCTGCTACTCCACAATTGCTAATTTTGTCGACTAGCCTGCAGCCCAGATACATCCATTCTTAGAATAATACATACGATAGTGTATGTGTGTGTATTCAACTGGGAAATATGTCCTCCACACAACCCACATCTACTCTTGTTTTCCATTTAATAGACTTTGAATAAATTTGTTAAGCGACACTATAGACCAAGATTATAGCTGGCGAGAATTAGAAACAGTAGATATGTATAATAGAGTTTGGGTTTCTATATAGTGTGTTTCACTTTTCATCTACATATATAAATTATTTCAATATTATTAGAACTGTATAAAAATATTAAGATTTAAAAAAAATGTTAGGTTAGATTTGTTAAAAACCGAATTTTTGGCTTGATTTACAACAATTTCTTGGTAGGCTTTGAAAGTTATCTTTCGAATTACAACAGATGGTTTAAGGCTGGTTATAAAAGTCAAAGAATCTGCTAAATATCAAGTTTTGTTTAGGAGTTACAACGCCCTGAAAATTTGGTTTATTTTAACCCCGACACCTCCACCAAAATTTAAATTATTTAGACATGCTGTATTTTTCAAACCAGCAGATATATATCAATGAAGTTTGGAGATTTGAATAGAATAAAGAAGTTAGAATGAACAAAAAAAACTTTTGGTAAAAATCTCGTATATTCACTATAAGAAATCACATTTTAACGGTTATTTAGAAAAAACAAATTGTAATACTATGTTAGGTTAGATTACAATTTTTTATGGTTGTCCTTTACAATTACAAAACCGTTTTTTCAGAAATCAAAAAAATTAAGAAAAATTTCGATCCACTTTTATAAGATGCAGGGATGCCGATGCAAATCTAAATACTGCTTTAACCCCTCCAATTTTCATTGCAAATTTCCAAGGGAATCATTGTTCAAAATTAATATGATAATAACTTTCAGGGATGACACTTGGCCTCCCCATCAATATTCTCAAAACGCCTTTTTAACCTCCCTTCCCCCCCAGCGTTTATCATAAAACTATTCCAGTAAAACGGCGTAAAAAAAACTTGCGGTGGTTTAATCTTCCAAACATAGCGGGCGATGTCTGTATATCCTTGAACTTATAACAACGCTGTTAAATAAATGGCATGAAGGTAAAGTGAGTTGCTCAAAGTGTGACACACATATTTCTCCATTCTCTCATCGTGCAAGCGGGGGAATCACCCTGTGGACGCCGAAATTAGACTCCCTCGCTAGGTAGGTGGCTCTATTAGGGAAGGCATTTTTCTCCCAAATGGCTTAACGTTAAACTTTAAGCAGGCGGCCCGTGAATTATTTCCAACCCTTTTCAAATGTTGATTAATAAGGTGCGTTTTCGTGCTTCATATTATAGTTCAGTTATTTTTACCGGAGCAGCTAGCAATTCATCTAAAACTTGTTATTTTTTTTCTAACTTAATTAGCTCTAGTTATAATATAGGATCAGGACGCGTCGGGTCGAAGGAGATTTTTCCAACTAAAACTACAACTAAAATCCAGAAACTCCAAGTTTTCATTCTGGCTTAATAAACCAGTCAAATTAAAATGGTTTTTGTCTTCCCCTCCACGTCCAAAAAACATTGTAGAGAGTCTGCCTGCAGAAGACAAAACGACGGTCGTCTGTTGAATTGTGAAATGAAATAAATTTTAAGTAGACTTTGCGACTATATTTCCACTGAATAAATGTTGGAAGTTTAAATATTTATCGAGGGAACAATGTAAAACAGTTTTCTGGATGATTTGAATCTTAAAATATACCGCAACTCATAATTAGTTTGTGTAGCAATTTTCAGGTCATTAATTTTAAAACAGATATGCTTATTTAACATGAATATTATTTAGGGGTATTACAGTTGTTAAGTGGCTGGGTTTGTGAAACAAATAATAGGAATTTCTTAATAGCTTGATGTATGCACTATAGAAAACAATAATTCTAATTCTAGAACAAGCATCATTTTGAAGCTTTGTTTCAGGACCATTCTTAGAAACAAACGTGTACCTACGTATCTTTATCTAAAACTTGATGGGATAAATGTCATTTTTTTATGCGAATTGGTAAAGCTCATCCTTAACGACTTTTCAATATTGGCTTTTTATGGTTGCAATAAATTTTTTATTGTATAGAGAAGTGCTAAATTTTTTACTGCATTATTACCATTTCTATGCGTCTACAATTTTTAACACCATTTTCAATATTTTTTTACGTGCCGAAAAAAACGAGGAACATTTCTCATCATCATTTTTTATTACCTCGCGCGAATAGTTAGTTTCCATATGGGGAGTGGAAGGAGCTTCAATGTGTTGGGAAGTTTACTTTAAAAAGTGTTCAGTTTCCTAAAATATAAAAAAACACAGGAAAGTTAAGGAGAAGTTACAAAAAGAAACGTTTCCCAAAAATCAGTCCTTAGAAATACAAAAATTACCTATAAATTTAAAAAATGAAAAAAGAGATTTCTCCAAAATTTCTCAAAAAAGGCGATTTTTTGATTAGGTACTATCGAACAATTATTTAAAAAATATGGTGATATATTTATAAAATAATTTCCCATAGTGACTTAAGAAAAATATGAAACGAGTTAGTTTATCGGATGGTTCAAAGAGCAAAAAACTAAGTGGATCAATAATTCATTGCAGAGAACTGGAGTGTTCGGTGAGACACACTTAAATATATCTCAAAATCGCAAGTAAAACCACAAATAGCCTGAAATTTAAAAGTAAAAGCTCCCAAAACGACCATAAGATAAATAGATAACAAGCAAACACACAGTGACTTTAACTGTGGGGATCGTAAGCAAGTAATTGCATTTTTCGATTTTAAAGATTCGTCGAAACCCTAATTTACTTTTATTGATGTCGGGGGACCCTTTTTTCTGCCACATATACTTTCTTTACAACCTTCGGTTGTGTGTTGCTTTTTAAATGGATCGTCCAACACATTTTTCTTATACACAACGGTTTTTTGAATGAATCGACAAAATGAAATTATAGTTCTCCTCCCACGGTTTGTCTTGTGAGGAAGATAAATAAATCAAATTCGTGACAGTAGCCAGATATACCCCGCGTCATGAAAATTTGTTTATAATCGGGAGGAATGCCCGGTTTGGTAGCAGCAAGAAAGCGATACAAAATAATCCATCCCTTGTATTTGTTTACATGGTGGCCTCGCATTTGTTTGTATTTAGTTAAATTTGGTTTATACGGTTCTCTATAGTATACATGTACTGCAATAAACAAACAACTTACATCGGTTTATTAGCCTGCCGGCAACAACAGCTGTCGCAACTACATTACAAACAACTAAATACCATAATATACATTGGAAGGGTTTTGTTTTGTTTTGTTTAGATTTTTTCATTCAATATTACTTTTATTTGATTTTTCTTTCGTTATTTGATTAGGCGGTGAGTAAATTTGTGGATATATAAACACAAACAGTCTATGTTTTCCTAAATTCCAGATAAAAAATAACATGAAATGAAAAGTCACCTTAGTAGCTTGTAACTAATTCATTTTCTACTGAATTTTTTAAATTTCATATCGCGTTGACCTCAATGAATTTATCTTGTTCCATAAAAATTCCCCAGATGGCACCACCACATTATAACTCGCCGGCACAGAGTTGTCCGTTTAAAATATATTAACCTAATGACCTGACCAGTGGATGCACCACCCCGATTTCTAACATGGGTTGAGTTGAGTGTAAAATAAGTTTTCAAATAGTATATTCGGAACTCTAATGATTTTTTGGAAATAACTGGGATTTCCGGGTCCTGTTTTTTGTACGTGGGTCGCGGAAATCAGTGATTTCAAGAATTTCAAATGGAAGACTCGAAATTCCAGTGATTTGTGTATACAAATTGAAATTTCTGGGAAATAATTATAATTTCGAGTCTATAATTTGAAATTCCTCGGAAATCAGTGGAATTTCGAGTCCTACTAGTAGACGCGAAACGAGTCCTATTATTTCGCAAACTGTGGAATAAATAATTAATCCAAGATTAGATTTTGGCTTGTCCTGAAAAATATCCCTCACTTCAAAGACAACATTTTAATTTAGCCAACGAAAAACTCATCAGCGCTTCTAAACTCGAACGTATTGTGTTCACACAAATATTTGTGCTTCTACATAAAAAAATTCCGATGAAAACCCTCGAAAAAAACACCGGAACAAAATAATCAACCTACACACACACAGAAAGCATAAAATGACAAAATAATTCGTAAACAATTCGAGCTTCCAACAGGCCATATAGGTAGAGGCATGTCGTGGTAAAAAAGCACCATCATAGATATTGTGTTTGAGAATAATTTGAATAATTACAAGTGGGGGTTAGACGTGGCTTTGATGTTGCGACATTACGTACAAATTCAACAATATGTCGGGTCTGTTGCATATCTTTTGCACAGAGGGAATGAAATGATGAAACGCGTTAATTAAAATCGTGTGCATGATTGCTTTCATAAAATTTCTCTTCTTTATGACAAAGCGTGCGCTAACACAAAATGTGGCCCAATAAGGAATAGGTACGTTAGTTTAGTATTATTTCAGACATAAAAAGTAACCTTAAAAATCCTGTCCTGTACTGTACTGTACTGTAATAAGTAATAACCCTAATGTATAATCTGGTTTAGTTTCGATTAAACATAGAGATAGACCGAGGGTTTCTGTTGCACTTGTCCAAGTTTGATGCGGAGCATAACTTTTCCAATTACAATGTTTACAAAGTAACCAATTTAGATAATCTGTTTGCTGATCGATATTAAGGTTAGGTGTTGCTCTGGCTTTTCAGAATATTAAATTTGGTAATTACAAAGTTGAATTTTGAATCGAATCAACCGGATATTTGTTATTTTCTTACCCTTTTTAATCCGTTCCGTTTCGGCTCTTCGCTCAAATATTTGTACGCGCTTTTTTTGCACGTGATAAGCCAAATTTAACGGATTATTTCTATGTGCATATTTGATTAAAAACTTTCCATCATCATCATCATTATCAACAACATCGTGCGATAAATTTGTTGTTTGTTTTCTGAAAAAATTTTGCTGCGTCGCTGCTTTGGTTTCAACAAATATGCGAGTTTGTGCGGATTTGTAATGGACAAGGTTTTTTTGGTTCAAAGCAAACATGTCTTTACATGCCATCATAAAACGGAAACCTAGTTTGTCTTTTATAGATGTACCTACCTAGTAATATTTTATAATGCACTTTTTAAGGGATTTTGTTTAATGTCTTTGTCACCAAGTAGTTTCTTAAACATAAACAAACAATTTTCGTTGTTATTTCGCCGAAAGCTTTTTGGTTTTAAAAACAAGACGGCTGTAATTAAGCAGTAATTTTATTTACGAGCGGATTATGGATAATATATAGCAATTTTATGGAAGTCATTTGTAAGTATTCGCGCGCTCACTGTTGGGATGAGTAAATATTAAATTTATAGAAGGAGATGGGTTAATTATCTGTTTCTTCCAGAGTGCCTCTTTATGTGCTTTATCTTATCTCAAAAAGTATTATAACATGGAAAGCTTCCGTTTGTTTTATTACAGAAATGCGTTTTATATCAAAATGTAATTACTATCTGTTATCTTTTACTACTCACCCCCACCACGAGCGCACACAGAAAAGGTAATTTAACTTTTCTTTTTTATTGCTGGAGCTTTTGCCTTTTTACACTGATGCATTTTATTATGACGCCACTAAAATCAACCAACAAGTCTCCTTGACTAACCATATTATACGAGGTGTAAGCTAAAATTAGCGAATTAACATTCCTTTCAGGCTTTGTCCAAATTTTTAGAAAATTTACTTAAACCATGTATAATTTTGTGGGATAGGCAATTAAATAATCCTGAAAATTTTTGACTTATTTTTCTATGATCATGAAGAAAGTAGAAGTAGAAATTAGCTATTAAGTAAAAAGTGAAGGTAATCTAACCTCACTTTTATCTATTCGAGAATGCTAATACTTTAGATTTAGAAGGTAGTTTAGAGCTTTTTCAGACTTTAAATTTCGACTTGATTTTGGACTACGCCTTGTATATTATCCATTTCCCTCGACTATTTTACAATTTTGATAAATGGCAATCAGTGGATGTTCTACAAGGCTTAACCCAGCCAAACCTAACGAATAATCCCAAATCACTGAATGTGTATGTGTGCGAGAGGAATTAGCATAAATGAAGGAGGATGAGACCAGCATAACGATTTCGGTCAGGCAAAGGATTATGGAAAGATGTTGGTTGACCGATGTATGAGAGAAGAGCAAGCATATCCGACGTTTATAGGTTCCAATCACGCACGTGGAACTGGGATTACTGCTAGAACCGAACCGGTAAC
This sequence comes from Pediacus dermestoides, assembly GCA_963942485.1. NCBI lineage: Eukaryota > Metazoa > Arthropoda > Insecta > Coleoptera > Cucujidae > Pediacus > Pediacus dermestoides. The sequence goes on along the minus strand of OZ012629.1, from coordinate 15,623,474 downwards.
AGTTCTCGTTGTGCTGGATCAATTCTCTTTCCTGGCAAGCCGGGGATTTCCGCAACATCCGGTTATGTGTTTGGTTTACAACACATTAAGTTTGTGTGTAAAATAATCAGGATGGTTCGATATCTGGTTGATGGGGAAAAAATCAATTGTGGATGACCTGACGCAACACCATCTCGTGTATTACAGGGGATTGCAACAATGGGTTTCCATTAATTTGTGAATGAATTCGCATGATTGGAATGCAGCACGCCACACATTATCTACGTTGGATTTAATTCATCAATGTTAAATCATAATTAGTTAAATTTCAATGGTATATCTACACATCAATATTGCGGTAATTTCTAAAATTGCTTCAGCATGGAGTTGCCAGAAATGTTTTCGTGCATGTATCCGGAAATTTGAGTAAGAACTACAAATTTTTAAAGTGCGAAGTAGAAAATTTCCGACGGTATTATTTGCTCAATCTTTCACCTAAACAGGTTTTGCTTCACGTACCATGTCTAATAATTCAGTAAACATACTGTATTTTAAATATTCATTACATTATTTTTCCGAACCTAATCTAATATTTCCCAATATAAATTGTGTAAGAAAGTTCCTAATGATCTCCAAACGAGTGTTTGTTTGTATAAAATTTACAGACGGAAGTTTCACTTCACCCTCTCCGTTTGATTGAAACTAAACCAAACGTTTGCTGTTCAGGTTCTAAATTGATGGCGCGGTCGATCAATTTAATTCATTATTTATTTATTCAGAGAGATGTGTCGGGTAGATTAAGGAAATGTCAAGCACCTTCAAAGTAATAACGCCAATAACGAGAAATATACATTTTGAAATTGAATACTCATAAAAAACATCAGGGAGGGTTATTGTGAAAATTTAACAACTCGTTTAGGAACATTAAACTAGCCATCCTCACCCCCCTCTTCAAGTGTCACATATCACCAAGTGAAACTCGAGGATTTTCAAACTAGCTAACATTACCTTTCCATCTGACTGTTCTCTCTGCAGAGCTTCAGCTTCAAAAGGGAAAATTGTGAGGCCCTAGTTGTAAACTAGCATATCTTGTGGTTAATACAAAGGTGAATACAATATGGCACTGCGATAGTTTCCAGTTCCGCTTACGGTCTGAGTAACGACCTAAACCGCATGTCGCCCGGGCATCAAATGATGTATTATTCTGTATATATTATTCCTTTATGTGGCTGGTTCAGCAGCTAGGCTACCAGCTTCAATGTTTTATCTGTTGTTAATGGCTCAGTGCCTCCCACAACACACACCACTGTCAATATTATCTATTATTCACTAGGTAAATATGCTTTCTTTGCAGGTAATATTCATAAAATATTCAAAAACGTTAAAGAATACCGGACAGCTACACTAGTAAGACCCGGAATATTCCTTATATTCCACTTGAATTCGTAAAGTAAATCACGTCCAACTTACATTCTTTACAAGCAAAAAACATCATTTTTATAGTAAGTCGATTTCTGTGTGAAAATATACGATTTCTTTACGTTGCGTTCCTCGTGCGATATAAAGTGTATATCGCACGACGGCAATGGTTTCGCTATAGTGCTGAATTTGGAATAAAATATCAGAATAACTCAGCTAAATTCCACAAAAATGCTCTTTTAAGTCATTAGGGTAAATTGGCTCTAATTAGTAACTTTAATTTTTTTCTACGTAACACAAAACATTGGAGCTTCAATTAAGGGAAAAAAACTAAGAGACGAACGCGACACGGTGTAAACTGAACAAAAGGAAATTCCTTTTAAATGTTGTTTATAAACTTCTTAGACTTAAGGGATGAGTTTCAAATGATCCATCTATTTAAAGAATTATCGATGATTTACTGGTTACATAAACATTGAAATAAGAAGGCTCTGTTAAACCAGTGGCGCACACTAAAGTTTTGATTTTTGAATAAGTAGAAAATTTGCAAAAGGCGATTTTTATTATTTTTTGTGGCTTTAGTAAAAATAAAATGATTTGATAGTGGCGGGAAATTGTTCCTTCATGATTAATTTTAATTTTAAATTTCCCGCCAATTATCTTTAGTCAAAAATGGAGTTTGCCAAGGCGTGCTCAATAATTCTTGATGAATGATTGAAAATAAATTGAGTGGGTGGAGGTGCCTTCCTCTCTCATTTCACATCAAAACTGCCTGATGGTTCTGATGAAAAATGAAAAGTAAAAGGCGCTTAATTACGATAATATGAGTTATATAATCAATGGCAACTTCCCTGGAAGTGTTTCCCAACCTAAGGTGAAAAATACTTGACGCGTTGACTTGTAATAAGCACAAAGTCAACTTGATTAAATTCTGCACTTGCTCTGACATTTCTGATGATTGATGTTTCAGATAAACAAACGTATACACACACAGGGAAATAAAATAATAAAAAAGCGATGATATTAAATGAGAGAAGGCAGTTAGCGGGGGGTGGGCTGCGCCAACGATCTTTTATTAAAACTTTTTGCGGCTTAGACTTTTTTAATAAACGCGCGCTTTTTGTTGTGAAGTACGCGTTGGATCCACGACACCTCATGACTAATAATAAGGAATTTCGGGCTTGACAACAGAATGCGACAAGACCATAATGACAGTTTAGTACAGCGTGAAGTAGAAGAGCGCGCGCCTGTATAGCCAAATCTTCTATTATTCTACGAAATTAACGATGCTTTTTCTAAACAATTTTCTTATGTAAGCACGCATTTGGGTGCTTTGCTCTTTTTCGAATTTATTTCCTTTGTTATTGTTTGTCTACTGCGCCAAACAATAGTCGGAAATGTTTACTACAAGTTTTATCTTAAGGCACTCGCGGGGAGATAGTTTACAATTAATTATGCATTATTTGGACAAATATTAGGTTGAGAATCTTAAAATCTTAAAAAGTTAAGGAACTGATGAGAAGTAATACTTAACGAAGGCCATTTTCTGATAGTAGAGAGAATTGGAACTAAATATTTTGTGGGTAATTTAAAATGCTGCGTTTGATTGGTTTAGCTACCAAGGTCAAGTGAACTGATCTACACACATGAAATTTTGGACTAAACTTAAAAAATTAGAAACTCGTCGATAAGTTAACAAAGTTTGATAACAGTGTAGAACTGGTTGTCATAAAATTTAGACACCTAAAGTGTTCCATTTCCTTGCTTTTCTATAATTATATCAAAATATTTGCATAATACTCTAAATACAACTCAAAGTAATTGCCCTCATTTATTATTTAAAATAACAACATGAGACACTGTAAAAGTATTAAATCGATATAAAACGCTTTGTTCCTGTCTACTCATACCAGAATTGATGGAATTCCGATATTATTATGACAAAAAAATCTATTATTTCGAGTTGCTCACAGAAAATTAATCTAGTGGAAGGCTTTGCGACTCAAGACAGATTTAGATAAATTTTCCATTTGGATAGGTACCTACCCAAAATGTTATTAATAGTATTGACCGCAACCATCATCAACAAATAAGCTTATATTCTATCTCTGTAATTTAGTACTGCACATTTATCGGGCACAAATGTTACACATTAGGCAAAACCTCCAGCAGTCGAATATATTTAGTAGCGAATTAGGTGGATTACTTTATTGGAGCTTAAATTTAACAGTGAATTATTACCGTTATTCCTAATTTGAACAATCCAAACCTACGGCTTAAACTTAACGCCAATTTAAAAAGGAATAAGGTTGATTTATAGTAAACAGATAATTTACGTCGAATATTTCGCACCAATAATTTTGTTTGGTTTTTATGGAATTAAATGCAGCTTACTATTATAAGTAAACTATATTCTCTGCTGAAACTTTTCGATAAATTCCAGCTGGACTTATGTAACATTTAATTAATTATGCTTGTTTATTTTTCAGCACAATTTATTTTCTTTTACAGCAAATGTCAAACTGGCAAAAAGCGCCGTAACCAAATCCTTGCAACAACATATTTATCTCTGTTATGGAACATCATGCACACATATAAAACTGTCAACCATTTCGTTGTTGACATACGCTTATAAACAAACAGAATTCTTGTTGACAATTCAATATGTGATATGTGCTGGCGTTAAATTCAGATTTTGTGTACAGTTTTCAAACCATTTTCCGGATTTTTAGGGTGAATTATTAGACATGGAGAAGTAGTGTGGTTTTGTAAAAACCTCAGGAAAATTGCTATTTTTCTAACAAACCAAATTTATAAAATTTCGTAAGAACTTCATAAGTTATGAAAAAACATGGCCACCACGTCAGATGGTTGTTTAAATTGTAAGAAATTCCAGTAAATATACACCCGACTAAAAAAAGCCACAATAAATCTCTTATACTTCTAGATACAATGTGTAAAGTTCAGAGAGTCAATTTATATAAAAAAAACTCCAGTAATAACCACGTAGATACTTTATTTCTAAGCATCTGCTTTCATCCAACTTTCCTCAGGTTAACTGCCAGCTTTTTATACATTTTAAGCTTTAAGTTATTTTAACTCGTGGTGTATTATTATCGTCACACAAAAGGCCTCTGTATATATATGGATTAAAGTTTTTTTTATTGCCACCAAACTTGAATTCTTTTTATTGCATATATGCCATCAGCGGTTGTAATAAAGAATTACTGTGACATCATCACGGTTTATAAAGTAATTTTACCCTGAGAAACTTCTGTAATAATTTTCTATAAATTAATACCTCCACCCAAACGCGTGGACATATTTTTTTAGTCCACACTGAAGTGTGATACAAAAGAGAAAATAGACGTGTAATGGCTTGTTAGATGTATTCGTGGTTGGTCGACAAGGGATTCCTAAGAATTGGACCTAATTATCCGTTTCCTTTAACGTAAAATCCTCGTTAAAGTAACAATACAGGTAGGATGTTGGTTTCAGCAGCTCTAGTGTTAACACTGATCCTTGGAGAATTAAACGCCATAAAGAAGAAGACCTGACTAAGGCATGTCCCTGTCGTAAGGAAGCTTGTTAAATTAATTATAGTAGCAATAAATTTTAGACAAGAGAGATAATATAAAACGTTCGCAAGTTTTGGATGTTCTTACACGAAATTTCATACTGGGGGGTGGGTTCCGATGCTTCGATTTATAATCTTGTCGACTTACCTGGAAAAGAAAAGTTTAATTAGTTTTGAATTAACTGCAACGGATTAGAAACAAAATTAAGCAAATTATAAGTATGAAAATTTGGTTGCTTTACCGGGTTTTACTTAAAATATTCTTGAATTTCAGGATTTTTCTGTGCCTGCATATTTGTTTGTCCCAACAAAATTTTATTTGTCTGTAACAAAATTTAGTAACACGAAATAAATTTGTGCTGACCATACACGAATTATTTATATGGTTACCTACACGAAATTTTTCTTGTCAATAAAATTTGTTGTCGGATGAAAAAAATTGTCGAGCTTTTTATTTTTCAGTTTTTGTATTATTGTTCGCATAACCCGAAATTGTGTTTTGGTTTTGGTTTACCAATTTATCAGATAGCAAATATCACTGAATTTTCCAATATATTCGTCTGCATGTCTGCATCTCCAACTCGATGGCAAACCACCAGAGAGTCGGATAATTGGACGAAAAGACAAGGCAAATATCAGACGTAATTTAATATTCAGATTTTAACAAATTCGTTTAGGGTAAACTGATTTCCCTACCACTCGGCGTTTGAAGAATCGTCTTAGTTAAAATAATTGCAATTATTATAGCCGGCGCAACTACCCTATATACAGTTACACGTTAATCTCCACGCAATCAAATTAATGTTGCTCTCCGAGTGAAATCCAAACAAAATTATAGCAGGTGCCTTAATCGCACAATATGTCATCTAAATGCCTGCCTATACATTACGGCACAACTCTTATCTCTATAGTTGGTGGTGGCTTTGAGGTGTGGTGAGGTCCCGATTTAAACAACACCGCATTGTGATGTGAATGTGTGGGAATGGAAAATGAAAAAGGACCAACATAAATCGTTTTATTTTTTTCTGGTTGTAACTAGCTAGCATTAATCTTTAGTTATACAGATGGCTCCCTGTTTGTACGAGTAGAAGCAACGAAATTTACATGAATTAACATAATAACGAGGGCTCGTTCCAAAAGAATATAAGCACACTAAAGCTGACACTGTCTGTGTGAAATTTAAGCAAATTTTTAATTAAATAGTGCGCTGGAGTTGGAAATGTAGTGCAGAGTCTACAGGGTCTATGCAAAAATTAAATCAACGGGAAACGAAAAGTGGATGTGATAAGACCCAAAATTATTCAAAAACTGTATATTATAAAAAAAATATTTTATATTCTGAAATATTTTTTAAAAAATTGCGACCTCAGTCGCCAAATATTTTTAGCTCCAGAAATTAACTTCCATAATACCACTTTTCTTTAAATTGTTTTGAAAAGTCGGGAACAGTTTTTGAAAGAAAAATAAATAAATATAATTGATTATAATTATCACAGTTTTGTACCATCTTTAAGCTTATCTAGGCCACCTCCCCCCCCCCCCTGCTGCATGAATTATAAAGCTCGTATAATATCCAAACTGATATTTATCAGAGCTTAAACTCTATATTATGCATGTCTATTAGTATTTATAAGTACAATTTACAACATGTTTACCATGTTATATTCCAAACAAGCCTGTAAAGGATTCGACTATTATTAACACTGAAGTAATTATGGACAATTAATATACATAGTACTGTTTGTATATGTACATCATATAATAATTATGTTGGAAGTAATGGTTGGCTTTGCAATTGTGAATAATTTACATTCTGTAAATTTAAAGTTGTATTGATTGGGGGAAATTTTGCTGTAGATGGGAAAAAGTTATCAGAAGTGGGATCGTCCATGTACGACTTGCGAAGATGGAAAAATTTGGCGGAAGATTACAGTTTATAAGACTCATGCTGAAATAATGCTTTAGATTGATCATGTCCGAGTATCGTCATTCGTCGTGTGGAGCCATCTTTAGCTAGAAAAATAATAGGATTAAATTTTTCGATTTTACTTCAATGTTTAATCGTAGAACAAAAATTATTCTTTATTTTGTTCAATTCTATTCGTTTGTAAGTTGAAAATTCTGTTTGTCAAGATGGCAAATCTAGTGACGTCACACTATTCCTATAAATTGGATCTTTGTTGGGTGAGTTGACAGGTGCCACTTGTGTAAATCGATTTCCAACCACCGTCAGTTGTACATAAATACTTTTGGCCAACTATCTAATTTACTGTAGCCGTAAATATGAGAAAATGAAAAAAATAAAACTATGTAGTACTAATGCAGCAGCACACCAGCGCTCAGCGCGCAACAGATAAATTATATAAATTGCTCAAAAATAACAGTAACATAAAGAACCCCAACAATCTGCTTCCCCTCTGCATTCGCCCCTTATTTCCGACTAACTCTTCTTTATAAATAAGCTTATGTGTTATGTCTTGGCCCTATTAACAAAGAATGAACATCACACGCGCGCATTTGTTTTTATGACGCCAGTATTTAGACTTTATTTGCGTCTCGTAATGCGGTGAAGATTTTTTTTTATGTTATGTACCGCCGGTTTAAGCAACAACAGCAACGAGAGAGGAGGCAGCAAAAAAATAATCCCGATAATGAATATTAATGGTTGGAAACATTGGATTTGCCCATAAAGGGTGAGACATCAAAAATGAATACGAAAACATTTTATATCCCAATGTAAAATATCCATCCCACGAGCATTGGCTCTGAACGCTCGAAAGGAAACACTTTCACGAAGTACCAGTGATCAATGTATATGGGAAAATATAAAAAAATTCTCCAGAGAAATTTTCAATATTTCAGCAACACATAAAGCGTCTGTCAATAGGTATATTTGATATACGCTTCATAAATTTAATGTTCACCAAATACTGAATGAATTCTGTTTCTTTCATTTGGTCATTTTGTGACTCGGCGACGACGATCACGCCGTCATACAACAAATTCTATTTTGATTGACTTCCGATCCAAAAAATATGGCCCCAAAAAGTAATCAAAAATATATTATTCTGTAATTCCAAAATAACAATTTTTAGAAGTTGGAAATTATTTTGAAAAAGTAGTTAAAATTAACGAGAAGATTACTGTGAATTTCGAAAAATATTTTAGTTATAATAATTCTTAATAATTTAAAAGTCTTTGAGATAGGTACCATTATATAAAATCAAACCGACGTTCGTTATTTTAATAATACAATAATTTATATAAATATCTCCACATTTCCTTTAGTGACTTGTAATGGGCATACACGAGCACAGTAAACACAATTGTTTGTTCTGAATGCTGAATATAACATTGACATGAGAGAATTATAAGCGGCAAAATATTTAATCCCAAATGTTTTCCATTTGTTATGTGGCATTCATAATCCTTAAAGGCTTGTTGTACATTAATCAAATATACCAAGTACAATATTTTACGTAGGTGAACAATTTATTCTTATTGTTACATGTAGTACTTATAGTATCAAGTGATAGATTCCCATCCCACTTATGATATGCGCAACGTAGCTGGACGATATCATAGTGGTGGTATTTGTGTCTATAAATATAGAATTTTTGGGTAAAAATTTTGTTTCCCCAATTTTCTATCGTTTCACTAAATCTAGCGTTGTAAAAATAGTTGTGTTCCACTTCTGATAACAGTCGCCATATTATTGTTAGTTATTAGTCGTAAATGTTGAAATAAAATTTATATCCTCTTTTACGCCACTATAAACAAAACATGTTTAATAGTTTTGCAGGGGTTTGATAAAACTTAACCTGTTGTTTAACTATAAACTCATAATTTGCTTTATTTAATAGATTATAAAATGGGTTTTTAAATTTTATTCCCCTTCGATAGGTATAATACACACACTAGGGCTGCCAGTTGTCGTTTTTCTGTGCAAATGAATGCAAAATATTCAGGAATTCCATTAAAACGGTGTATAAAAGTGCAAACGATAACAGCAACAGACATTTTAGCATTTTAAATGAACGGCAACAGGCACACTCACCCATCGCAAAATTGAATTCCAAATTTCCCATCTCTAATATTTAAATGAATATAGTATAGTTGTATAATATCTATAACCATTCGAAAATGCTGGATGTATCTCAAGTTCAGCACACATATTGCTTCAGCTGTAATTGAATAATACAAAACCACGGGGGTAGTTTTTGTGGTCGTCTGAAATAACAACCGGTTTTTCGTACAGATAGAGAAAAAAGGAAATAACAAATAAATGTGCGTAGAGTTTGTTGAAATATGCTATAAGGACAAAGCACTGATGATAACTCAATTGATATCAAATGAAAACTCAATAATTTTTTAAGAGTCCGATGTAACTTTTTAGTAAGTTTGTCATTATTTTTAAGGAATTTTCAAATTTTCAAATCAGCAGATATTTCAAAAGGAAATATTATAGGTTTCACAAATTTTCACTTCTATAAAGGCTTCCTTTTAGAAAATATACAGAGTGTCTCTAAAAGGTCTTTACAAAATCCTACCACAACTTTTATAAAGACCTTTTAGATACACCTTGTATAACTAGCTCTGTTATAGTTGGCAAATAGTGATATAGATTATAGACCACTACAGTCAACAAGTAAAAGTTATATTTTTGTATATAATTTGTATTATTTTGAGCCCAAAAACTTGGTGGTAGGATTTTGTAATCACCTTTTACAGACACCCTGTCTATTAAAGCTGTGATTAGTTTTCCACGCCTGTTTATATTTTCCCTGTAAATAAGATATGCACACAATTAATTTTATTGTTCAAAATATTTACCTGTTAAGTTGCGAGATAAAAACACGTTCCCTTTGCGTAAAACCGCACACAGAACGTTTCTAAACAATAAATGAAATACAGACAATTCAGTGTGATTGTAAAATAAAATATTTACATTTAATTATATAAAACGTTCGAATTAGAACACAAAACCAAACAATAGTTCGTGTGAACATATTCGTTGAATGTGCGAGTGTCGGTAATTAAATAACGAAGGCTTTTCGTAAACAACATGCAAATTATTGCAGTTCTGTCGCCATCCTATCGCCGTCTCTGTATTTGATTCGCATTTCTACAAAGGTTCGTTTTGAACTTGTATAACTGAGTTACTTTATTGGAATAACGACTAGTTCATTTTCTTTGAACTGAATTCACCAAGCGATCTCAAATTAAAATAATTAAAAGTCTTGTAATAAACTTGTAGAATGTTGATCAATATTGGTTTGTCTTCGGTGCCCTGCTGCCAATTGCGCGAATATTTAAAATTACGTGGGAAAACTTTAATTAAAACGAGCCAATAAAAGTTGCGATTCCTAATGAAAAATCTGACATTGTGTTCTTTTATTAAAACAGTATACGGAAAAAAAACTTGTTGGGATATTTTGTAAAGCATCTTGTAGCGAAGTAAACTTGTAACGGGGCTAGAATAATAAATAGTCCCATATGAATGATAGAAAGGTGCGATATTGAAGTAAAGCCTCCACAAGACCCGTCCAGATATTGTGAAAAATTGTTGTAAAGGAAGTAATATAATCGGGAATAGCATTTTCAACCTGGATCAGATGTTTCTGGGAAACGAAATGGATATTTTTAGGATGCACTAGCTCGCTAAGTAGTATTCTATCTCACAACGTTTTTATCACTGTCAGGGAAAAAACGATATTTTCGATTAATCACCAATGGATACATCGCTCGGTTTACGTAAATCAGTTTTCTGGTTTCCTAAACAATATTTTCAAAAGAGAAATTGTTTCGGTTATTATGCATATAAAGTTGGATAACTCGACAAATATTACTTTGTTCTGAATTTTAGGACATAAATAAATAAGAATTTGATTTTTAGTCCAAAAAAAACCAACAATTGAGGTCGCTTTATTAAAATTTTAGTATTTTATTTCAGTCGAGGGTTTGACTACCTGAATACTCTCGAAGTAAAATGTCGGGGAACTTTCGGGAAATTGTAGAGCAAATTTTTTCGGATTTTGGGGAATTAACTGACGTCTTGGGCAAATTAGGCCGTGACCCGATTTCTAACTTAAGATAAACAAAAAATTATTTTTTCCACCCCTTAGACAAAATCTGTAACTGACATCGAAAATTTCACGTTTGTATCCAAAAACACAAGAAATTGGTGCCTGAAAACGTCTATACAACTTTTCAGCAATTTCCATTTCTATCTCCATCAGTAGATTACAAACTAAAGCCAGTGGAAGGATCAATATTTACCACACTTTAGGTGATGAATTTCTGTATTTAAATCTGCAAAGTTTATATTTTAAAAGCGCAAACAACTATGTATTAGAAATTATAGCCATTAAAAACTCGAATATTAGCCACAATTTTATTGGTAAATTTCTCTAATAAATAATTAAAAGTGGTATTTTCAGGTTTGTTTTTTAATACAAGCGATGATTCAAACCTCAGAATCATTTCTCAAAAGACAAGGAAACCATCTCGGATAAAAATAAACCTCTAAAATAAAACAAACCTTCAAGTTGCTTAAAGCTCGCTAGCTATAAAATAACTGTTGTGTTGTACCGTCCTAAGTGTGTCAAATATCAAAATCGGGAAACAATAAGAAGTTTTTGCAATATCCTCTCAAAAGTTTCCTTCAATTCTTCTTTAATGCAGCGCGCTCCTTTAAACACGTTCTATACTGTTTTCCTTGTCCTGCAGCAATTTCAAATAATTTATTATTTATCAGTTTTCTGTGTTTGCGGTTTGAACTAAAACCCTAGTTTCAATTTCACCCCTCCATTTCCTTCAATTTTTCATTGGAGGGGTCCCTCTATAATAAACCGATAAAGCGCTTGAAGTGAATAAGTGCATTTAATTAAAAGGATAATTTTCCTTTTAGCCCCTTATATAACAAACTTGCAGTCTTATATGTCGTATCATCTAATAGCACATTCCGTTTTATTTGCACATCAGAGAGAAAAGCTGCAAGTCTACAGGACTACGCGTTAAAGGATAGTTGGTAGTTTGTATTTGTCGAGCATATTCCCAAAGCTCAGATAGTTCTATCTGGCACCACTATCACGACTTACGGGACATACAGTGGTGGCAGCAGGAGAGGAGCGCGTTGCACCGTCAATGCGGAAACGGAAGTCCCTCAGCGCATGCCTTTCGGGATTTCATCTGATGTCCAGACTGCTTGGCAGCATCACAACCAATGTGTGCATTAGGAACTCTCGCCCGGCACTTCGAAGATGCCTTCGGAGAGGTTTCATCATTTATATCCTTAACGGGAAATATATACTGAGGCAGTGGCGGAGACAGCGGTTTCAAAACGGTTTTTAAAAGGAGTCCCAAAAAAAATCCGAACTGTGATTCCAGAATTGTAATTTTTTATAGATTTGATTTTTGAAAAGGGTTAATTGTGTTTTTAAAAATACCCAATATTCAGTAATTTGAACTTTTTGCTATTACAGCAATTGCGAGGTTATACTCGTATTGTGTCCGCCCCTCCTGAAAAATTCGCAATCGAAGCCCCTGGTCGCGTTGGTGACAGTTTCAGCAGTACACATATCGCACATAAAATATTTTATTGTTATTGAAACATATTTTTTCCTTCTCTGTGTTAATGCGGCGAATTTATTTGGAACTTTCCCGGAAACATCAAGGGGATAAACAAAAAACATAACATAAATTTAATATAAAAATAAACTCTGCAGTAGTAGTTAATTTTCCAAAAGCTTTCTTGGCAATTTAATTGGTAAAGTAGTACAACATACAGCCAGGTATTTAGTTTTGTCTATTAATTACATGAATATTAAGTCAAACCAAAGCCAATTTCCTCTCGAAGCTATTGTGAGTGCAGTGAACAATACAATAACAGTAATAACTATAGGACATAAATCAGTTTGGTACTATTGTAATTACATGAGTTGAAGCAGCGGCATCACGTGATATTTTTAAACAAAAGGCAAGTTTCTTTTGGAGACAAAGGTCCGAAGGTCAAGTTAGTTATAACATTCTTTCAGCTACTGACAAAAAAGTCCATTTTATGCATTGGTAACCAAGTTAATATATTCAAATATCCCGCCAAATATTTAAGTTCCAATTCTTTCAATTTTTATATTCGCCACCCTGTACATTCCAAGTGCAAGCACACAAATCTCCAACATAACCCACTGTGACAAATAAAAAGATTCCCTTCATCCGACGCCTTTTTTGCCGTTAATTAAATCAGAACTGTTCGGACAATAATTATTGTTTGGACGACATCCGACATAAACCACGCTTAAACGTCAAGTTTTATTTCGCAATTTTCAGGCATGAAACTGGCGGACAAGGGTAGAAGTTTCACTAGCGACAACTTGCGTTTGCCTTAAATTAAAACGTGAGATGAAAGACACAAACATTAATTACTGTGAATGTTACAACATCAGCAAAAAATTTTGTTCAATAACATTGATGATTATTTTTATTCGTCCTTTTCCTGTTTCTCGTGCAGTTTGTTTGGTTAATGAAAGTGCTTTGTGTATACAGTATCGAAGTTGTAGGTTAATATTGAAAGAAATTGTGCTTTTGTTACAATGTTGTGTAGTTTAGACTCAGTGCGAGCAATTTCGTAAATCGATAGCCTGTAGTTAGGTTTCAAATACACAAAAATGCTGAAATGTTGGCCTTTTAATATATTAGCATTATTTTCAGTAGACAGGTCGTCACACTATCTCTGTTTCTACCCTTACGATCGCCTCCTATGAGAGCGAGAGAGAGGGAAACGCTCACGTGCATGTCTACTGAAAGTCATTGAAGAAGTTCTGGATTTTTTTGCTTTATATTTTCTGTAGGTAAACCTTAAAGATGTAGGTATCCTGAAAATAATCGTTAACCTCATAAAAGGTAGTTTAGAAAATTTTTGGGTTCTTTCGAAATAACCCAGTTAAATATTGGGAAATTTTTTGGTAATTATATTAAAAAATTGTCTAAAATTAATTTGGAATTGGAATTAAAGGCTAAAAGGAAATTTGTGTGGTGTTTTTTGTGAAATATACTAAAAACAAGATAAAAACTTTTCATACAACAACATTTTCCACCACAAACTTTTATCTAAAACACAAACAAACTAATTTTGCTCCCATGCTTTCAATAGCAGATATTTTTAACCCCAATTTCTATTTGTTCCTTAGAGACTCCGGGTTAAAAATTCCGGTTTCCAACGTAATTATATGTAGTTGAATTTACTGATTTATTTATGCCAATATGAAATGGTTCCTCACTATTTAAAAAATCCGCGGTATTTCATCAACTTTTTCATTTACTGAACATTTCAGCGGATAAATCCTCTTCGTGATTATAACTTTATTGGCATACCTCATCGATTCATTTGCCGATGAACAAAAAAACACCGTTTTAATGAAATAAATTTATAACTTTCTAAATATTAGCAATATTATGTAGACTAGTTATAATATCTATAGAAGTAATTATTATGTGTAGTTACCAGTGGCGTACCCTGAAGGGGCCAAACAGTCAGATGCTAATTATTTTAAATAGCAAAGAAAGTTTCGTCGAGCTTTCTCTGCGTGCACCACTTAAATAGCAGTAAGTACACGTAGTAAAAACACCACGAAATGGTTGTTATTTAACGAGGTTAATATCCGCAAAATGTTTATATGGAAACCTATATAGTTTTTCATCCAACATTCCATTAGTCCTACTAAAAGAATTATACGGGGTAATAAAAAATTTATGAACTCATTCAAACTGCACGCCACATTAAAACAATGTGTATTTTGATTAGGTTGCTTTGCATTGTAATCATTTGGTCAAACATACACACAAACACACAATTTATTACATCGGGCCATCTGTTATTGCAGCTATTTCAAAATTTAATTCCGAAACCCGGAAAAATTCAACTTGCACAAAAAACAAACCGCTTGTCTTAATGGTGGAAGAAGAGGAGCTCGTTTGAAAATTTGAATAAACATGCAATGGTTGACGAGGGTCTTACGTGTTAGGTTAGCGGGTTTCAGCTTGAACCGCATACTTGATCCGGATGCTGCAGTTCCGTTTCCGCTAATAACACACTTGATCTTCTTGACTGTACCTTTAGCTGCGGCTCGTAATTAGCACTTGCTATTCATGTAAATTATACTAAGTTGAAGAAGGCATGGTATATGGAAATAATGCTATACTGCCACTTGGAAATCCTAACCACAACGTTTTGCAAAAGAAAATACATTTATGCGGGTTCCTGTCTTGGGATTCCGCTGTGTAAATAATCCCGTGATGTGTGTGTAATTTTCGAGCCCCATACCCTCCTACTTGTAAGCTCCCAGTGGAATTTTATGTAAATAGAGCTTTTTGTTGCCTACAACCTATAATATTTACCCGATAATTAACTTTAATTTTAGCCTCGACTCTTGTGTAGTACAAACCAAATTTTAATACGATTAATGAACGAGGGGATATTGAACGTGCTAATTACCACACACGTTTCAATATCAACTAGTAGGGTATTAAGCGAACTAAAAATTATAAGTATTTTGTTACTTTCTTATACGAAGTAATAAAAGTTATCGGATTTGATTCAAATTTCATATTTAAGAGTTTGAACAAATTTGTGGGTGCCACATTAAATCTTTTTCATCTAGCACCAACACAAGTGGCACTTACCTGAAGACATTTTTAGGTTTTTTAGGAATATCTTGAAAAATAAACAATTTATGAGATTTTTTTATTCTTTAACATTGATTTAGAATTAAATTTTGAACAAATTTTGTTTGATCTTTTTTTTGAAATTCCGTCAAAAAGTTTCAAAAAAAACGCGATATTCTTAAAACACATACATATTTCTCATAGTGCGCGTTGATCAAGTAGAAAAAGTTTGTTCGTTTTGGTTGGTATGCAGGCTTCGCCTCTCTCCGCACACTCGACACACAAACAACTAGAGAAAAAAGTTTTTTTTGTGACGTTGTCTAGAAAATTCTTCAGTATTTTCGGAGTATAATTACTGTGAGTTTGTTATATTTCCAAGTGTCAGTTTATTCATTATCATTTAATCAAAATTAAACAGGTATAAGCCAAATTAATGAGTTTTTAAAAGATTTAAGAACAGTTGCCTTTTATATTCAAAAAATTTGTCGAATTTTGTTTGGTTACTTCACAGAATTTCTTTCAATAAATGACTTTTCTTTGTTGCAGTGCTTGTGTTGTGGACTTAATTAGTGTCTCCTTTGGATCATCAGTAGCCCAACAAACGAAACGGGGACAAAGCAAAGGGGCTTCAAGAGAAAAAGTACGAATTTTAACAAACGTACAGAAATTTCCAGATCATTTTTGAAATGTTGACTTTAATTATCCTATTCTTGTTACAGGTAGGTAGGTCTTGTTACAGAACATATTTTTTTATATTTTAATACGTTTTACTGTAATCTAGAGAAATTTTGAACAAATTTTGTTTGAACTTTTTTTTAAAATTCTGTCAAAACAATTTCAAAAAAATAAAACACTTATTTTTGTAGTAAAATTCGGTTATAATGAGTGGGACAAGGACAGATTTATGCGTATTGCAATAAGTGCGACAGAGACTATTTGAAAATTGCTGGAAACCCTCAAAATTTAAACACGATTTTTACAAGAAATTTAACTTAATTTCTTTAGGAAAAGTAATTGTGGTACTATCCGTATAAGAAAGTCATGTGTCACATCAGATATTTATTTGTATTTATAGTTTGGATCGTAAAAGTTTTGTTCGATGTGGTTTATTCAAACTAACTATAACTCTTAGTTGGTATACAAAAGTAGAGATCAAAGATTTAACACCCACATCCTTCGACTGTTTCCAAATAATAATGAAATATCGCAATTTTCGATTATGTAAAAAAAGAATTTTAAGACCGTTTCTCCCAATTTGAGTTTATGATTTTTTAAATTGGTGTGGTAGCTGCAAAAAGTTTACCAGTGGACCTCAAAAATTTTATTTTTCTAATACCAGAAAAACAAAAATTAGTAACTTAGAACAAATTTTAAAGACTACCTTGAATTTGTAAGAAAAGAGAGATAAAATCATAAAAAAATATGAATATTGGACGAGCCAAAAATGATATAAAACTAAACAATACAAATTTCGTGATTTTTTCCTAAATAAAATCAATTTTTGGCTAAGCAAAACAATCAACTTATTCAAAATCCAACCAGTGGTTCAGAAACTGAAGTCTCAAACTCAAAATTATCTGTTTCAATATTTGAACTTTTTTTGATTTTTCGTAACTAAAACGTGCTTTTGGCTTTGCAAAATGATAAATTTAATCAATATCCAACCAGCAGTTCCTAAACTGTGATAATTTAAAAGAGACAACCTCATCTGTTTTAAAATATGCCCTCAATTTATATAATGGGCCCCGGCTCAAGCCCATATTTATAGATCCTATAAAATAATTTTGGTCGAATCATGGGCGAGGTGAGCGTTTTCTTCCCATTTAATGAAATTAGAGAAAACAACAGTAATGTAGATAAACAGCACCTGTATTTTATAAGTGGAATTAAGTAATAATTGACTTTGATCGTGCAATTTTAAACACGTGTAATAGCAATGTAGATGTTCGCGTGGGTCGTGAAAAGTGACGTGGTGGTGTTCTGAAGCGCTAGACATGAGAATTCGCCATTAAGAATCAGGCAAGAAGCACGACACTTGATTAAAACGGCTCCGTATAAGTACATCCATTACAATAGGGGGGCTATAACTGTAGCTTTATTCGAAATTAGACGCCACCGAGCTGTATTAGATCTCATCTGTAAGATGGGAAAACCACCACAAATTATTGCCAGAATCTAATTCTAATGTCATTATAGCAGCGCCACTATATAAATTACTATATGTTTGTGTGACGAAGACGACGATGTTCCCCAAACAATACGTACAGTTTACGATACAAACTTATTATATATAACATCTTTACGGAATAAATACACCAACAATTACCTAATTCATTAGTGGAATGAGTTTATGCTCGTTTACACTAATGGCATATCTACATGGAGTATAATTGGAAAATTTCATTTCGGCTGTAAATATTATTTAACATTAGAAGGAATATTTCACGAACCAAATTACGTGATGGGGATATCTACACATGAAATTACGCGCTTATATCAACGATGAAAAAAAGCGTTGCTGTTAGAAATTTAATTATATTAATCAGTACCAAGTACCACGTAAAAACTGCGTAATTCACACAAAAGCTTCTACTTTATAGAAAACAATAAAAACACAAAATCATCTTACCCTAATTATTTCAATTTTCAAATGAACACTCCTCATCTCTTTATTGCCTTTTTATCTGGCGCTTTTTTTATGAAATATACCTATATAGTACTTTACGGCCGGCCCCCGACAATTTTAAGAATGAAAATAAGGATCTTTATTATTAAGCGCTCAAGATTAACAAACTCACGAGGACGTCGATTAATTATTCTAAAAAGAACAAAAAGACGAATGGTGATGTATTTTTTATAACAACGATGATCTTGTTACGTAGATAAAATAAATTTATTGGCATCAGTTTAACCCTTGTCGAAGTCCAATTAAAATGGCAAATTAGCAGGAAAATTAGTCTGGGATGTTCACAAGCTAGTGCAAAAAATACAATGTTTAGATATGATGAAATAAGGCTAAGAAGAAATGCTGATATTAAGGACTACTAGCATTTGAAAGTTTAAGAGTGATTAATAATAAATCAAGTTACCTTAATGACGGAATACTGCGCTTTCTTTTGATATAAATGATCATTATGATTGATATAATCATCGAACCGTGAAATTAACTAATTTAGGTTAAAACTGTAACATTGACTGCATTTGGAATTTGTTGGTATAAAAAAATTTTCAGAAGGCACACTCTCTATACCTTGAGAGGGAGAGTATGACTGAAAATAATTCAACTATATAAGCGAAATGCAGAAATTGTGATATACATACATCCGGGAAGGTATGATTTCATTCTAAAAAAGTATTTCTGTGAGTTTATAAATAATTCTACAGTTCATTTTTTTGCTGCCGCCGTATATTTGAAACACAATTTATTAATGCAGTAATTTAAAGTTTTAATATAAAACTAAAACAAATTCGTACAACAGCTGCAGTAGAGTAATTTGTAAATGTACGAATTTACGAAACAAAAAGATATGCACAAGTATAAAAACAAAACGAATCATCGAATTTCCTCTACATACCATTCTCTCTTAAACAATATTCTCTTTGAGGCAAAAAAGGCATTAACAATTGAAATTATTTGGTTCACTGTGCCTAACAAACAGCATTACACTTTGTGTAGTCGATGAAATAATAAAAATAAACCGGATAACAGCAAAGTGTTAGGTTTCCTATTCAGCCAATTGAACACAGCATATTCAAGAGAAGTTATCATAAAAAGGGCCGCTCTGGACAATGTTACCAGTTCAAACAACTGCAGACGATGCCAATATCTGCAGAACAATCGATTGAATGCTTTGACCTGTGTACGGTTTTTCCAAATGCATTTCCACGCAAGAAAAGGCTGATTCTAGATGAGGATTATCAGGAGAACGATCGGTTTCCCCCAAAAATATGTCCTAGACTAACCCGTTGTCTTACTTAGCGCGCTGTGTTAAACGGGAAAAAATCTAATTTAAAAAGGGATATTAGGCTTTGAACGAGTTGGAATACATGTGGGACCCAAGTCAAACAAAGTGCGTTAGTATTTACGTAAGAGGAGTTTTATGCGTTGAGCAGGTGAATCGCGCTGCCTCAACGTTTCGTCTTTTCTATTTGCCGTGGAAACCTTATCTGACCAAACCATCCCCTGGCAATCATTCTGTCGTTATCACCCAGCTTTACGTTTCTAGCTTTACTTTGAGCCGAGTTATATTTGGCTTGGAGAAATCCACCTTTTGCCTATATGTATTCGCCTAGCGTTCCTAGATCCTATTCTAAACAGATCGCGTTCTACACGCGGATTTTAATGAGGCATTCCCACACCACCAAAAAACAGCCCCAGAAAACTATAACGAATATGCGTCAATTCCCAGTTTGCCTCAGGGACCTCCAAGTACGCATTTCATAAACGTTCGTCTCGAAAAGATAATGGTGTCGCGCCTTCATATAACAGTGAACTATCTCATGTACGTTTCTATCCACTCATTTCACGTTTATTATGATATATACATTACGTACGTAGGAGAATATTATCACATCTGGGGCGAATAAGTATCGTAAAATGGAAGTGTGTTTTGTTTCAAGGATTCAAACTCGGTACATGGAATGCAGTTCGAATAATACTGTAGTAGTTTGCATCAGCTATACGAGGATATGATGATGGTATGAAGTTACATTAAGTTTAAATGGATGGAACTACTATAAAAATAGCGAAATTTTATTTGGACTTTATGCATGGAGAGTGTGCTTTTCTTGAAGCTGTACATTATATATACGTATATATAATATATGGGAAAAAATTACAGTTTTATTATCATGGATTTATAACAAAAACAAGATTTTTATTATATGCACTTTAATAAAGGATTTTATGTCTGTTTCTTTAAGCACTTTTAAAACGGTTTCCGGTTCAAATTGCTGAAAAATGATGCAAAAGCTCATTATAGTAGAGGCAGTTATTATCAAAAAGTGCTTTTTTAAATGTGAGGCAAACATAATTTGAACAAATATTCTTAAATTCTTAAAATCGCCTATATACAAAGTTAGGTTAAGGGTGAAGCTACTAAGGAAATCATGTTTTTAATCTAAAGAAATTCCGAAGTAATCTGAAAGAAATTCTAGAAATCTCGAGGAAATTCGAGATAATCTCTAGAGATTTATTTCTAAAAAGACTCCAAGTGTACAATTTGGGGGTAATCTGAAGAATTTTGTAGGAAATCTGAGCAATCTGAAGGTAATCTGACTGTAATTTAAGGAAACGTGGAGAGAAAATTTCAGATAATCTGAAGAAACTCCTAGAAATCTCGTCGAAATCTGAGATAATCTCTAGAGATTTCGTTACAAAAGAAATTTAGGTGTACAATTTTAAGCTAATCTGAGTAAATCTGGAGGAAATCTGAACATAATTTAAAGAATGGAGGAATGATCTGTAGATATTTTGAAGTAATCTGAAAGAAATCCTAGAAATTTCGAGGAAATTCGAGATACCTAATCTCTAGAGATTTATTCCTAAAAAGACTCCAAGTGTACAATTTGGGGGTAATCTGAAGAATTTTGTAGGAAATCTGAGCAATCTGAAGGTAATCTGACTGTAATTTAAGGAAACGTGGAGACAATTTCGAGAAAATTTCAGATAATCTGAAGGAACTCCTAGAAATCTCGACGAAATCTGAGATAATCTCTAGAGATTTCGTTACAAAAGAAATTTAGGTGTACAATTTTAAGCTAATCTGAGTAAATCTGGAGTAAATCTAAATATAATTCGAAGAATGGAGGAATGATCTGCAGAAAATTTGAAGTAATCTGAAAAAAATCCTGGAAATGTTGAGGAAATCTGAGATAATCTCTAGAGATATCTTCGTTAAAGGACTTCAAATATAGCAATACTTTTTTATAAGGACAATTCTTTGAACGGTGCTTTGTTCCCATAATTATTATAGAATCCCATAGTTATTATAATGAATTGAAAATTGATTTAGTCACGTAACATAATTTAATATTATTTACTTTTTATTTTATAACATTTACATTTTGATATACATTTTAATGAAACCAAACAAACAAATAATGAATCGGATTGTGGTATCCCCACATTAATTGGCTAGTTATATTATAATATTCATACATAGACTAGGAAAGTTTGACTGCACTGCATAATTCAAATAATTTGTTTACGTTTCATTTAGCAATAAATTCACTAAAAGCGCCAGCCAACTCCATCGTGCAAATGTATCCGCATCGTAAATTTCGTGTAAAATCGATTGGAATAACCAAATTCAGCCGCCGTAAACCGTAACAGCATTGCGGTCACTAGTAATAGCACCTTGAGATTAACTCATTGGCACAATCTTCAATCACCCCCAGCGCGCATTTAACTTCTTGCAAAAGCCGTGGATGTTAACAAGTTGAAAACGACGACTAGTCGGAGTAGTACAATCACTTGCTAAGCACCGAATCCACGCCCTGGAGTTTCACTATAACTGCTGTTAAACTTCCACTTATTGCGGAATAACCGCGTCATTTATTTATTTCATTAAGGACTCTAAAAGTTAAAGGCCAGTTTGGTAGATACACAAAATTAACAATTGTAGATATCTAAGGTAGTGGCATGCTGTGAAAAGTGGAATTAGAGAAAAAGTCCTATTCTTTGGGTAACAATTTTTATAACCCTTACATTAATTTTATTGCCACTTTTAAATTTCCCACCAAATATTTTACTTCCAATTCTCTCCACTCACTAGATTTTAAATTTCTCAAATTTACAGTTTTTTTAAGGGCCTACTGTAATTTCTTCAAAAATTGTTTCCTTAACCACACTTTTTACAATTTAGTAACATTATACTACAAAACCGTGCTATAAACGGATTTAATTAGTTTTAAAAGCAATTATGCACATGTACCTAGGTAGCTCCTTTATGGTCGCGGTTATATTGTACATGTCGTCCTGTTCATTTCCAAATTACCACGGCGTTCGTCTATTAACATCAGAAACCTGTTTTGAACGTTCCTAAATAAGCGTAACATGCATTAGATTAGAGAATGTGTGCGATTACTGTTTCTAAAGGCTACAGATTAATTAAACCTGGGTTTATATTTAACAAATACGGGGACTATTTTAATGCGTGTCAATCAATCATGGCTGGTTTCTTTGTCGATCACACTGACATGGAGAAATTTATACATAATATGGTGCTTGGTTTTTGATTAGTTTAATATACTGGATGTTTTGTTTGAGATTTGAATGTGTTAAAGGGAGCTTGGTTATTTAATCGGAAGTATTTTAGGATTTTATTGAGTTGTTTAAGTTCGATAGGTTCTCAATATCACAATTTCAAAAAAGTATAAAAAGTCAACTAATGTTTTTTTTTTATTCTGCAACGGCTCTCATAATAATTTACATTTCTACTGACAGAAATTCAGAGGGCGCCAGTGACTTAAATAGTAATTTATCTTCAAATTACAAGAAAACTAAATCATATATGTTTATAATGAGACAAGTCCTAGAGCTAGACAGACCATCCGACTCTGTTTCTTTGTATGTCACTTATAACCGCATTTTAAATCCCCTCAAGCTATAATATATTTTCCATTTAGGTAATTTAAATTTTTTTCCTCGTTACTTAACCATCAGGTAATAAATTATTTTATTATACATTACTGAAACCAAAGTTTTGAACCCTTTTTACAATATCGCGCAACTTTTTTACTCCAATCTACTTGCGCGCATGTTAAAATTTGTATGTACGTACATTCATGTCGTAATATGATTGATGACAAGTTGTTTCGTGCTTCTCTCAAGGAATGCAATGACAAATTATTGCCTAGATGTGGATTAGATATTCGGAGCTGGCGCTTTTGATGACTAAATGATTATATGTGTGATGGGATGTAATTCAAGAGGTAACACGGCGATAGTTGAATAAATTAGTGCTTAGGGATCAAAAGTACATGGAGTAGCGGTAACCACTGATAATTTATGCTATTTTACCGATTAGTTTCGCTGATTGCTCGTGAAATTTTTAGTTGGAGGCAAAAATTGTTTTTTTTTTCCAAGGAATATTTGTGAGACATCTTTGTTGCCAAACACTTGACTCAAACAGCAATTGATCCGATATTTGGAATAGTTGAGGGTGAAAAGTCCCGCGATTGAAATACGAGTGTTGTTTGTAAAAGTTTCTTCTCTCAGATGCGTGTCTCAAGTCCATTTTCCCGCACAAAAATAATGAGAAAAGCTAAAAACAAGATAAACGCTAATTACACTCGCCCGGTTTTTTCTTTTTAATTTTGATAATAACACACAGAAAAAACCGTAAAACTAAGTGATATTAATTCGGGGCGTTTTTGTGTTTTATATTATAATACCTACAAGTTGTGCCAAATATATTCTCCGGTGGTTTTTTTGCGGTGGGGAAATATATTGCCTTGGGGGAAAAACTGGCACAAGTTTAAAAAAGTAGACAAAATATAAATCAGGATCTTTCTTCTAACACCATTTCTCAATAGTCTTCTTGTAGAGAAAGATAAACAGGAACGAATGTTGCACAAGATTACATTAAATCATCCGTTCTGACAGCCACCTTAAGACAAGGGCACAAATTAAATAAGTTTTTATTTGGCTTTTATAGGATCATAAATTAAGGACGAAGTTTGACCGATTTTTTCTGGGTGAGCCAAGAAAAGAAAGTACAACAAATACATCATATTTTTTAGCTCAGTATTTAAAAATTTAAATATTCCGTCCAGAAGGAATATCCTGGAGGATGTTTATTTCTTTAATGAAATCCAACGCTATTTTTAAAGTTTCAAGAAAGGCCTGAAAAATACACCAAAATAGTCTTTCTAGCCTTTGGCCTTTTTACTTACTTATAAAAATTAATAAGAAGATGAGAATATAGGTGCAAGTTTTTACCATATACGTTTTTATGACTGTGAAATAGTCGATAACAAAACCAACGTAAAAAAGTTGTGGAAACAATTACGTTTCCCTGTTGGATTGCCCCCACAAACAGCGTGGAAACCATTTGGCCCCAAATAATTGGAATAGCGTGCAACTACAAGATGTGAAAAATAAGAAAAGACAAAACGGAATTGATAGCCGTCGCCGTCGTACGTGCAATTGGTTGGGGATTTAATAACAATGTGTAATTAGTACTGGCGCGCTCCGGAAAAATTGTCGTATCCGTCTTTTGTGGCGGCAATAAACACCAGATATAAAACAGTGATGTGGTGGTGTGGGTTAGATAGAACTGGTCCGTCAAAATACAGCAAACGTCGGCTTTATCGCTCAAACTACTAGCTGTAGCCCGGAGTTATTAAGTGAGTCGAAGAGCCGGATCCGGTGTGCGAAGGTTCGGGAATGATTGCCCGGAAATACCAGCCGTCTTTTCCTAGACATCCAAGCATTCTTTATCCGCTGTGGCCGCCGCCGCGCTGCCGTTTCGATACAGCCTGATAAATAGCTTTGTTTTTTATACTATTGTACGTGGAGTTATGTTTGAGGTTTTATTTTCCCGTACTTATCGCCTCTTCTTTACGCCTTTCTATGATAAGATAAATTGATGGGATTCGCTTTGAAGGATCGGTATTGGACTCAGACAATCGATGAGAGAGAAAAAAAAACTGTGGTTAGTTAGAACTACCTGAATTTGGACTGGAATTGCCAATTTATAGGCTTAAATAATCAAATTTTCAAAATATTGGAAAATTGCATTGAGTTTCTATCAAAATAAGTTTCTATTTAGGAAATTAACAGTTATGACACAAAAAAATATTAATTTTTGGCGATTTTATTTATAATATTTAACTGTATATTTAGCTTTGTTATAGTTTGTGAAAAGAGTAATGGGACAAATTTTTTTCTAAATTTTCATGTATTAACAGTTAGTGTCACAATTTTATAACCACTGGTCAGATTTTAAAGTAATTGTAGGTTTTATTATAAAATACCAGCCAAAGGGTGTAAAGTCTGTTTTTGTGTGTTTTTCAGAGCTTTAAAATAAAACTTTGAAAATAGCACCATTTTTCATAGATTGTCAGTTCTAATGTTACAATTTTAGAACTACTGGTTAGATTTTAAGGTAATTTACATTTTGGAAAAGTACTTTCATTGGAAAAACGTTGCGCCATCTCTCAATCCTTTTTCCATAAAATCGCCTCTTCTCTAGTACCATTTTTATAAATATCCTCAATTTTCGAACTTGCCCTCGCTATAATTTTCTTAGAGGAACTTAGTCCCTGCCAAGCATAAATTTATAAAA
Organism: Pediacus dermestoides; assembly: GCA_963942485.1. NCBI lineage: Eukaryota > Metazoa > Arthropoda > Insecta > Coleoptera > Cucujidae > Pediacus > Pediacus dermestoides. The sequence goes on along the minus strand of OZ012629.1, from coordinate 15,597,545 downwards.
TAACTCTGTTCATCATCATCATTCTCAAACCGAATTCGAATAAACTTTTAGTTGCTTGTCATAATCCCCTCAGAAATTTCGTATTAATTGCATATTATTATGCTCTTAAAACTGCTTCAGTACATGTTCTTTGCTTTAATGAAGCTATTGACAAGAAAATGCTGTGTGGCATCATAGGAAACACAGAATTACCAATTCTTATGTCCGCTATTTCCATCAGTTGGTTGTTTCGTTGGCTCGTTGTTTCCCCAAAACATAAACTCTTCTATAGCAGTAAATGAAAGAGGTAATTACATGGTTTTTTATGGTGGGGACCAGTAAACAGCACCACAAAATCGTAATGATTGTTTTACATAATTTAATAAAATACGCGTTAATTTCAAACAGTTAGGCCGCGAAATTAATGGAAATAATCATTGTGTGGCTCGGGGAATATTTAAACATGAAGCAATAATAGCAGAAATAGTGTATTAAACACACAAATAAGCAAAGTTAATAGAATCTATAATCAGAACCGTTTTAACCTAAGTTTTAATTGGTTATACCAGCACCAGCACCAGCACGCCCCAACTCTTTCTCTCTCCGGTATGTTGTCAATTAGTTTTCGGTGCATACTGGCATATAATGATTCGAATCTATACACGATACAAAATTTAGATTAATTCAACATTCCATTTCAAAATATAATACGTGATTAGTTGCAAACAGCAATATCATTATTTTATGTTATTACAGTTTCCTATCGTATTGATTGTGTGTGCTGCAAACCACACACAATAACGTTATTAATTTACTTCCACTTCATGACATCGCTTTACTTTGATTATTAACACAATCAACATATTATCTACAAATATTTTGTAACCGCCCATCACATTAACACCACGTTAAGATAAAAGTTACTGCAAAAAAGGATAATTCTCCTTAAATAGCTACAATTTTTCAAAATTCTTTTGAAGAATGACGTGGAACTGGAAAAGTACACAATTAATAAATAACGCAAAAATTCCGGTACTATTTAAATTTCAAAAATTAAACGGCCTCTAGAGGATTTCCTCTGAAACCTCCCTCTCCCCCCTTAATTTACAGTATAACAAATTTTCCAACCCCCAGTCAATAAAATATCCAACACACACAGCAAACAGAATTAATGATGCATAATGTATTTATGTCAATAATAAAGTTGTAGTAATTGGTTAAACATACTTTTTTTTCAGATATTTTCAGGAGTATCGCGTGCGCTCATAACCCCCACAAGCTTACATAATACACTTTACATTAAAGAAAACACGCGTCAAGCGAATAGCGTTTGCGATATAAAAGAAATTAAATAATAATCAACAGAAATCACGCAATATACGAAAACTGAATAATACTGAAGAAAAACGTTTCGTTATGCCCACAGTTTTCACGGGTGTTACTTTTCAGATAAGCTGACGGTATTAAATGCACAATTAAAAACTATTCCGCTGTATATTATAGAAAGTTTTTCGCAATGTTCAGCACGAGAGTACAGGAAATTTGTAAATTAAAATGTGTTGTTTATGCGCGGTTGAATGTCAGGGGATTTATTTATTAGTGTTATTCGGTTATTAATATTTTATGCATAAACAACATAAATAGCTAATTTACTATATTATTTAATGGTACGCGGTGGTATTTGTTTCATAAATTTATAATATAGTAAATTATCTTAAATTGGACGTGTATGTATATGAATGAATTAAACCGAACATGTTTGAAATCGAAATTTTTACATGGTTTTCATTTAACTTAATCACAATTTACGCAAAAAATAACTTTCGTCCTTGTGACAAACAGATTGTGTTAAAGGAAACCGCATCTCTCTAATATCTAATTAAGCAGTCGAGCATTGACCATCAGGTACCATGTCTAATAGTGGAATAAACAATCTGTATGCTGAACATAATTTACATATTTTTACACAACATAAAGATTTGTAATTTAAATTTACTGCTAAACTCTTTACGTTTTCGGTCTTCATGAACTGAATGTCAGCAAAGTTGGTATGTATTAATTATTATTGGCCACACTGTGTGATAAGTGATAAATTATGTACCTACTTCGAAATAGCGCTCTCATTCTAGAACATTTAGTCCTCATGACCATCGATTGAAAATTGAAAATAATGGACAATTGAAAAACTGGCGCTTTATTTTGAACCAGAACATTCCAAGCAATTTTTTAACATTTTCTTCAAGTCTAGAAAATTAATTTCTCACAAAAACGTTTCCGATGTAAAATAACTTGAAGAATACTTAAAACATTTTTGTGGGCACGAAAAATATTCTTTTACACGTTCAGTAAGAGAACGCAGCTAAAATTACTGACATTCCTTCCATTTCAAGGCAAAAGTTACTGTGTGTTTTTGGACTAATTATCTAGTGTTTAAATTACAAGATGGGAAATTCTTTAGTTAGCTGAATAATAAATTGGGTTTATCTGTAACGGATCAAAATGCAACTTGACTTATCTTTAGAAATAATTATTTATTAAAATTAATTGCCTGGAAATTATTTCTTTCTTATATAATAAACAACCTTGGAAAACCAGCGTTTTTTTCAGGATGTTGTGTGATTGAAGTATAATTGTTTTAGTTGCAAACTTGCCTAAGGTGATGAATAAGTTGTGTGATGAAATTAGCAACTAATGGTTTAATTCGTCATTGAAATGTACTACAAGTTAATATTATCGCGCGGAAGTTAATAAATTCATTGGGAAAAAACTAAGAGACAGTTAATTAATAACTTGGAACAATAATGATTAAGCTAATTTGTAGTTTCGGTAATTATTTATAGAATCAGTGGCATTAAAAATTTGTTGTTTGGTTAGAAAGTTTTATAGCGATGGAAAAGTTGTAAATTTTTGATGCTATAAGTTGAATTATAAATTTCTAGGGACTTGATAAGTATTTTAATCCAACACTATTAAGTTAATTTTAGTATTGACCTTTTCAGGAGTAAAGCTACTCGTTCCATCGATCCGACAGTTGGAGAAAAACAAAAAAAAACTAGATGTGTTTGCCCTATATAAAAATAGAACCGTCATAAACACACAACTATGATATTTTATACTCCTAAAAAATTTAAAACTTGTATTTGATCAATAAATTAATAAGTAATTGACGTTACCTATTTACACAGCGCAACATAATTTATCGCCATGTTGTAGAAAAATACTCGAGTTTTTCAAAGAAACCAAACTAATGACCTGCGGAAAAAACAGTCAAAGCAATTATTGCATACTTGCTCTCTCCACAAAGTAATTTTAATGATTAGTTTTGCAGGGTTGCGCTTCCAATTTCCAGCATAATTGAAACGCACCGTCTAATCAATCAGACACCAACTCCCCGTTTGATATTTTAAATTGTTGCACGCGTTAAAATAAAATTTCAAGTGTATATGTATGCATACGATGTCAGAGGATAAAGGATCGTTATTTCCCCCAAAGCTGTATGTACTTAAAAAGAGAACTCTTTATATATTCGCGATATGATCCAGAAGCACGCTACTGAAATTACCGTTTTTACCCCTGTAATGTAAATCTACCTGTATAGTTTAGTCCACCAAAGCAGTGTTTCGATTTTTTGCTTTATTTTCCCCGCGCCGCGCGCCCCATGCGACGGTATTAAATTGGCTTTATGTGCAAGGAATATTTTTGCGTTTTTAAATTTGGTTATTTTGGGTGTGTAGTTTAAGCTGCACTTTTAAAATAAACTGAAAATGAAAATGTGGGGGATAAATCCTAAACAAGTCGCAGAAATCGTTTATGCTTTGTAACAATTTTTACAAGGTAGGTATACTTACACAGAAAAAAATACGTCTCAGATCGCAAATAATTAGACCGTCATAGCCAAGTTAAAACATTGAAAATTACGAGAGAAAGAATGCGTTTCCCGTGATATTATACATAATTTTCGGTGAACCAGAGATTGTTTCATTAATAAAACATGCAACAGCACTAAAATCCTTAATACTACGCTGTTATCTGATAACAATAGATTATTGCACAATATCATGTTCAAGATATAAAAATTACCATTTTTCTTTGATAATGTTCGCTCAGATTTTTAACGTTCAGTTTTATGGTCACATATTTTAATTGTAACATTGGTATTTATTATAATTACTCCTTATCACGTACCGCCCTTTATTAATTTTGTAAACACTGTAAAAATTATGTGCGACTGGGAGTTATTAACCCGCACCACCACCACCACCACCACCACCATCATGTAGTGGAAAAAAGCGGTGTGATTACATTTCATAAATTTTAGATTAGCGCGAAAGTTTGGTATGAATTTTTGAGCAGGAATATTGCAAGTATGTCCATTCTGTAGTGTAGTCAGTCATGCCAGAGTTCGTGTAGATAATCGTGCAATGCAAATTAGAAATTGCAAGGACACTATGGGAACACACGGCACGAGAGTACACGCCAAAAACAGAATTCCTAGGAATGCTTGAAAAGTTGTCAGCTAAATCGGTTTATTTTCTTCCATATCTAAAGCCGTGGCATATAAAATTTTCTGTTGCATGAAATCACAAAAGGGCGGCTCGTAAACTTGGATACCTATATAATAATATTACACGCGCGGAAAATATGCTTTTACTTTAATTTATTTTCTAATTTTATGTTTTTGTCATATTTACTGGACAAGAAACTGTAATGATACAAGAAAGACAGTTTTATGCGAGGGAAAAACATAAAACTCCTACAAGCATCTCAATTATCCTTCGGACTCTAACCTATTTAAATTTCCATACATCGCTGTTTTACTGAACCTGATCTCATTTTTACGTTCTTTTACCCAAACAATTAAAGATTATGTGCGAAATCCCTTTCAGTGTTTCAGTTTCCGGAAGCGCAAGATCCTTTGGACGTATCCACAAAACGAATGTGTAATATAAATCAGGAATGAGGATAAAGTAAATCATGTCAAGTATCTGTGTGACCCGAATTCCTTTTTCTTGCTATTTTTAATTTACGTGATGTAATTATTGAAGCAGAAGTATTTATTATTTAATAGTGACTGGGATGGATAATAAAAGTGACGTTTAACGGATTTTGCTGGGTTTGTGGTGCATGGGGGTTATTAAATTAGTGTCATGTATAATATGGAATTTGTGTATTGTGAAAGCAGCAAAATATTTCAAGGTACAACAATTTAAACCAGATTTTTATTTTTAAAAAATTATTCTATATCTTTTGGTCTTTTTAGTTACAAGGCATTTTATACAGGGTGTCCCACAATCAACGAGGGCTATTTTTTCTAGCAAATTCATATGATAATTTTGTGTGGTCCTACTCTGTATATTTCAAGTTTTTCTTTGGCCGTCGCTGTATAAAATTGATGGTGCAAATTACGTATAATTACTAGTCCAAATCTATGATAACTTTTTGCAGGCTCATCCCCTTTAGTATGTAGTAGTAGTGTGAATGATCAGAGGAATTATGTGCACTCTGACGCAGTCCACTTCGTTGATACTAATTAGTAGTTGGTGACCGTTACATACAGCTTTTACTTTAATTAATCACGTAAATCCCTACTTAGTAGATGATGTAGACAATAAATCCACTCATTCTATTATTTATTAGTACCCTACTAGCCTTTGCCAGGCCACTTTGTAAACTTTTGCTTAGCCCACAGTGTTCGCTCTCTCCATCTCACTCCCTGTAGAATTTCGTCCTGGTAATTACAAGCAATGTTTCATGAATATAATATTTGGGAAGTGGAAAAGTAATTTGTTTATGATGATGACTCAGCGTGTACGAGTATGTGTAAGTTGTGCGCTTTTTGGGAGAATACTCCAAAAGTTTCAAGTATAAATAGGTAGGTATGATATTTCATGTAATAATGAGTTAAAAACGTGAGAGCATTTTAAAAACTACCCCCATGAAAAATTCATAATCCACAATTTCTGAAAAGCAATCTGTATGTTAAGAGGATGTGTGAGTGTGTGTGGTATGAGGGCCTGTCCGCAACATCACTACTCACTTCAACTAACGGGAATATATGCAGGCAAGACGCCATCACCGCCGCCACCACCAAAATTACCTATATTGATTTTAAATGTCAGCTCCTTATGTGTACCTACATTTCCATCTACAAAAAACATTTATCTTTTAAATTAAATTTATTTTTCCTTAAAAATAAAAAACAAACTCTTGTCTGTGTTGTACACGCACAGATTATTATCCTGAAAGCAATCTCTACATCTATATGGAAACTCCATAAAAGATACAGCCTAAAGGCGTTGTTCATAAAAATACATAAGAATAAGCTGAAAACTTGAGAAAAATTACCTATATTGATTTTGCATGTCATCCGAGATGCTGCCAAGTGAAAAAATAACACATAAATAATATTCTTTAGGTTATTTAACGCGTGCTTTATAAAATCAGACAGTTTGGCTTCTTCTAATAAAAATACAGAGAGTGGAGGCGGTTTTTACACAAACGGAAGTGGGAAGTAAAGTGGGGGCGAAACAGGTTGCAGCTTAACAAAGTCGATGGAATTGCACCCAAAAGCTTAACAAATTGACTTCAATACAGAATTTTCAAATAAACCCATTGAGTTTACAAGAAATTTCTAATCCTAAAAACCAGAAAAATAATACAATATTTATTACAATAAGTTTCAAAATTCCCGCTGCAAATATAACATATGTACCATTGGCGACATCTACTATGCATCTATGATACTAACAAACTTGGTTACCATGGTAACAAAGATAATTAAATAATCTGTGACTGAAACTAAATTTAACTGAATTTATTAATGGCAATATTTCCAATTTTGTTTTTTTCTACAAATAGCATAAAACATCCTGTCGTCATACATAATTAAAAAACCCCACCAAATTGTCGACTTTTAATCAATTTCCCACCCACTAAAACTCCAGCAAACCAACACAGAAAAAAAGTCCCCCCTGTCGTTTTGTGAAAGTTTTTCACTGATGGTAATTGCTGATGAAGAGGTTGACGCAATATGACCAGTTGTTTGTTTTACCGGTCCGTTGGCGCCCTTATTCGTCCGGTGATTAGCAGATGCATGAGCTTAATGGGCATTGTGTGAAGGACTTTCAAGCGAATTCATTTAAACACTGTGTTGTTAGCTTTTCTCAGTTTTGTAATTAAATTTTCTTTCTTCATGCCGAACGCGAAAGCGGCGGAAAAAAACAGACAGAAACTGTGGAAAGAAAAACGAAAGGAGAGAGGCGAAATTAGTTTAGTCTTGTTAACTTTTTTGTGTGTATAGGCAAAGTGAAAAACTGAATAATATAGTGGAGGATATAAGAAAATTAATGAAATATAACGAAGTTGTGGCGACGTTTTTTGTTAAAGGAATTTATAATTTTGAGTTTTTATTGGGCGATGGATGTCATAAATCAATTTTTATTCTCGATAACACGAAAATAAAATATTTATTATGTTTGTATACCTGAGACATCAAATATTATTATTGGAACTTCAAAATTGCATAACTTTTCCGTATTTACATCCTAGAAACTTAATTTTAAAATTGCAATTTGGGTTTTTCTCAATAAGAAGCTTCAGCAAAACCCAACAAAAGTGAACTGTAATAAATTACGTTAGCACAACTTAAACAGTAAAATTAATTACCTATAAATCGGTTCAACTTTATTCATTTATAATCTCGCAGTTGACGGAAATTTATTTACAACACAACTTCAAGGATTTTGTAATAAAGTAAGATTTTATCATTACCAATCTCTTATTTGTGCTATAAATAATTTATATTATTAATGATGCAAATAGTTATTTAATTTTTTTGTATGAAAGCTAAGATATAATTTCGCTAATTGTCAACAAAACAAGCTTATTATAGAAATAAATTATCATTGCATGTTGGATGAGAATTTTTGGTAATTCTTAGAAAATATCCAAGTAAAAAAGGTGAACGATGAAATTAAGTAGGTAGGATAAATAATTTTCTGTATTTATTTTTTTTTATTAACAGAAAAGCTTTGAATTGGTGAAAAAATTAGAAAAGTTAATTTTTTTATTGTACCTATTTACTTATCAATATCTAACGACTTGTAATCTAGTATTAGTGCAATAAGTAGATATTATTTTCAAACACGAAACCTTGAAGTGAAACTATGTGGTACTTATGACATAAAAATTACCCAATTCATGCCATGACTTATTAAATACCCTCAACAAAGCCACAAAAATAAAATAAATTATGTTTTACTGGCAATACATATTTACGTCAAGTATAAATAACACCTTGTGAAGACTTAATAAAGTTTTCGTGTATGGCTGAAAAAAGCTTATTTCCTTTTTAATGGTGTATATATACCTTTATATAACCGTTCTATATTCGTTCCTCCACTGGAATATTTTAGATTTTATCAATTTTTGCAAAGCACTTTGGTTTAATAACCTCAATCTTTAATATTTGCATCAATCAATATGTCAAAAGATTGCTAGTTTACAAGGATAAAGTTTGCGTCGGTTTTTCCAGGAAACGTTTGGAAAATACGCGCGCGATCCAAAGCAGCAAATTTCGGTTGCGTGAAAACATTCAATCACAATTTGCATTCATTTATTCGTTTTCTTTGATCCACAGTGTTATTAGTTACGAATTATTTACATTTAATTGAGGTAGGTATCCTTTAATCGCTAGGCTAGGGAGGGAACTAGCTTAATTATTCTATAATAGTGAAACTATGTTGTAGGACATTTTATTATTATTACCTGGTATTATTTATTAAGCAATTTTCTAATCCTGAAGACAGAATTTACATTTAGTTAAGTGGAAATCACAACATGTTTTCACATTTTTAATAATTACAATAAATATGTAAATGCTAATAAAATAAATTGTATTGTGAAAACCAACACAATATAACTTGATTTATCATTTCCATAAAGTGGTACTATTAGAAATTGCTTTTAGATACAAATGTTTTTGCTGTCTCAACTAAACAAATCGTGGGCGTAACTTTAATCTGATAAAACTAGGAATACCATTGCATTTTTTCGCTGTATATGTAATAGAAGTCAAAATGTCAGTTGCAATGTTGTTTGCAGGATGGGAAAAAGAAATATTCCTACCCTATCTAAAGCAACATACACATAGATATATCTCACGTGCTTTGAATGTGAAGGTATTTTTACTTCCAATGCAAACTGAAAGCAGACATCTGAGTATATGTATGATGTATGGGTTATAAAGTAAAAATGTTGCTTGTTCTTCGTTCTTGTATATTGACTATCTTTGCATGGAAACTTTGAGTGTAGTATGAATTAATTACCCAAGATTCTGCTGATTACGGTTTTTGCCAACATCCAAATTCATGTCAACACAGCTATATTATAATCGGGTGTAGGTTTCCCATTTGGTCCTTCGGCCCTTCCCCAATTAATTGAAAACACAAGAACTTTTGACAACCCACTGCCAATAAATAAGGCAACGCCAATTAATTTATGGAATGCACTCCTTCGCCCTTTATACTTTGCCTCATCGTGAATTGAATTTGATGCTACCGGAAATTTACTTTGTCTGTTTTCGGGAGGCCAAACCTTATTAAACATGACGTGTGTTTGTTTCTACCCAATATTATCATGTAATGTGAACATTCGATTTACTTTATTACACCTCTCGCTTTGTGCTCTAGAAAGTTACATTCATTATAGTTAATAGCATCCAAATTGCTAGTTGGAACAATATGGAGGGGAAATGGATGTAGCGTGCAAGGAGCTCTGTGTGTTGGGTTTGTGGAAAATTGAGACTGGGTTTTGTGTACATTTTGATGCATATTACCAGGTTTTTCCTGGATTTTGTCCAAGTTTTTGAATAGTTTTTACATACTTTAGCAAAACGCCTAAGCAAAGCGAACTACAGAAAATTAAGTAGTACCATCAGAATCTTCAACAGAACTTTTTGACAGCGGATAAACTGAGGCAAAGTTGCATATATAACTAAGGATGCAACAATATCCAAGAACTCTGAACTTCTGAAATATCAAAGATAAACTACAAATTTAAAATTCTTTTTTTGTTTGTCATTTTGTGGTGGGAAATTTTTTTAGCATTGTGAGGAAATTCGAAGAACTTTTTGGTACCTGAGGGGAATTTTCAAGATATTTTCGAGGAATTTATGGAGAATTTGCGTCGTGCAAGTTTTAGAGGCATGCTATGAAGTAGTTTAGGCATTTAGAAGCATTTCGCGGATTTTTTTGGAATCTTATGGTATTTCAGGGGAGTTTGAAGGCATTTTTGGAAATATTTGTCTGTCATTTTTATAAAAAAGGATTTTTTCCCCAAATTTGGCTAACTCGTCGTTTTTTCTCACATTTCAAATTTAAAATAAGAGAAACTTATACTGACATTCTTTGTTTTTGGTTGTTTTCTAAGAATAAATTTACCTGCTTGGTAAAAAAATTCTGTAGATTTTTGTAAAAATTCGCCATTAAATATCTCGAAAATGAAACGGATTATAGAAAATACAAAGTTTTCAGCAGCAAATTCTCTATAATAATAAAAATTCTGGTTAGATTTGGGGATTTGGTAAGAAATTATGAAATCTATGTATTATTCTTCTGAAAAAATTGATAAAAACCAAAACTTTGTTATTTCTCTCTGGCTATAAAAAACCTCATAATTAAGTATTATTTCTGGTGTCATACATTGTATTTTCACGGTATTGTTGATATATAAACGGTCGATTACCTTAATAATATAAATATTGTCATCCGATTGGGCGATGTTGATAAGACAAACAATAACATAATAACATAATAACATAATTAAAAATAAATCAATATAGCCAGCGCATTAAACTAGAGTAAAATATCGCTTTATTATTATTATTATTATATCTGGAAAGGTTGAGTTTTGTTGCCTGAAATAATGCTGTGTATTATCTACAAAGAAATTTAAATGGAAACTGTATGTTAGTGTTATACCTGTAATTTATTTTTCAATTATTATTACCTACATACTGACAAAGTATAAAGTAAATGCACGTTTAATTCTCATGCTCTATCCTTGAAATTACAAAATCATCTTGCAGCTTCATTTATAAAACAATGCTGCGTTGTTTCGTCTTTTATTAACAAATATTTGTCAAGTAATTAATTACATTTTTCGATTTGTTTGAGCAGCGCAAAATAAACATTTTAATTAAATTCTGATCAGTTTAATTAATTAGAAATCACGTCGTTTCTGATAATTACCGACAACAACTTTCGTTCATTATGTGCGGGACTCAGCTTGAAAAACATTCTTCTTCTATTAAGACTAAAGGTATAATATAAGCGAAACAAATTTATATTAGCTTAGTTTGTTTTACGCCAGGAAATATAGTAGGAAATAAATTTTTTAAATACCGCGTTTGGAGGTGGTCCGGGCAAAGGCGGGATTATAGATTTTGCACAACTCCCCGCCCCCTGCATGTATATTTAGCGATAACAATTACAAGTTAGGTACCAAAAAAACGTTGTAGGATTTTATTTAATTTTAAGACAAATATACAAAACGCGACCGAGTTTTGTCTTTCAAAACATTTTCCTAAGATGAAAAATTTACTTTTAACCTTCTTAATAATATAAAAACAAAGGGGGAAAAGAACTTGAGGGATTCAACAGAAAAAACACGGCGTGTCCCAAGGGAAGGATAGCAAAAGAGAAAACCGACTTAAAAATTTACTAAATTAGATACAGCCCAAATGGAAACAAAAACTTTGTCGCTGAATCAATCTTCATTTCGCATCTGAAACAGTAACGAAAGTTTAACTTATTTAATTATATTAATTAACACGAATAGGTAAACGTATGCGTCTTCTGAAAAAGCACCAGCTATAGATTTGTGTGTTTATCGGTTTGACTAGCTATTAATTTAAATTACAACGTTTTTTCATCACGACTGTACAAATTACAGTAATATTTATTATATGTCAAGTGCAATAATATTTTATAATCCGTTTTAATGATTTTTACAGGCCCGGGCGATGCATCGTTAAAAACGCATAAATATTTTAACTATTTCCGTAAAATATAACACGTCCATGGGCGTACGGAGAGGGCTACTGAAATCATAGAAAATAGTTTGCATAAGTTTGAAACATAAAAAAATAAGTCGACTTTTAATGAAAATCGCTAAAATTAAATTTTTTAAGGTACTCTTTAAAATAATTTCCTGAAATAGACATGTGCGTCACCCTATTTCTCTCACTGTCTAGTGCCTCTCTCGAAACCGACAGCCGCACTTGTCCACTGAAAATAATTATTTTGCCCCCCCCCCCCCAACAAATCGTCTCCCGGCGCCTCTGAGAACTCATTCATATTCCATCGAGTAACAAAAATATAATTAATATAATACGTTGCCTTTATTCAAATAAGACAGCATTCTGTGGCTCCCATCTTCTCGATTTCCTACATAAATTCTAACATTTAGCGCCTAGAACAAAAAGGAAAGTTGTCTCTCGTGTATCCTTACTTGAAATTCAAGATGTATAAGTACGATTAAGATAATATAAATAGTAAATATTTTATAGTTTTAACAAAATTGTCTAGCAGTTTATGATACTCATGCAGGGCCATATGTTAAATTTGAATAAATGGTGGCATAAATACTGCTTGGTTTTTCATGTAATTAATTAAAATTATAATTAAGGCAAGTTGGAGAAATCAAACATGCCAAGAGGATGATACTATTTAATTCTAGTAGTTTCGTTATGTAAGTTTACACCTGTAATTTATTAGCATGATTTAAATATTCATATTACGCAGGAAAATATTTGAAACTTTTGTGCGCGGATTCCCACGTTTAAAAAATAATTAACAGAAAAACCAGATGTGGGCAAGTTTTGTTTTGATTTCCCAATTAAATCCGATGTAATAAAGTATCGTTGGCGAAATCTTCTAGATGGTCCCACCTGCAATATCCATGCGGGCGTTTCCATTCAGAAATAAAAGAAGATGACTAAGGATAACAATGAGCCAGATAATCTTAGGTAAAGTAAACATAATAAATAAAATTGATAGCGTTCTGTATTGTTTATGTTTACACATGGCTAATATTGTTTACCTGCTTCGACAAAACGCAAAAAATCTATTAACCTTCTGCACCGGGTAAGTTATTGCCCAGGTTGTATAGTAAAACTATCTAAATGGCAATCTGCGTAAATTTGCATAAATTCTAATCGACAATAAATTAACAAAGTTATATTTTGTGTCATAAAATTGCTGATGGTTAAATGTTTTAAAGTAGGAATTAAAAAATAGTTTTCAGTGACTGATTTCCTGTTGGCATATTATAGGGTATAAAATTCGACCAATAAACTTTATATTAACTTCATTTATGAGGCAGGAATGTTTTATCGAAGTCGACATCAAATTTTAAACATCATTTTATTAGTATTTATATAGCATGATTTTTAAAAGATTTTGTCAACCAGAAGATTGACCTCCATAATAAAATAAATAGTTTTCTTGTTGGATGGACCGTAAATTACCCACTATAAGGTCAGTAAACAGCAAGAGTAAGGAGAGGGAGTGTGTGAGGAGCTGCCTACTGAAAATAATTCAACTATAGTATATGTATCGATATTAAAGTAAAATTATTAAAGTCACTCGATTAATGGCAATTTGCCCTGTACGCCAATGGCTTGTAACTATTTCCTTTACCTACTAGTTTTTTACTCACTTAATTGCCCTATACACAAATGTTCCTGTAATGGCTCGTAAAGTTCCAACTCTAAGCAGTCGCAAATAAATTAATCTGTTTCTTACTAACTACATAACTTATCGAAATGTACAATAAATATTTTATTATTCACTTAAAAGGCACAGGGGCCTGTGGTGAAGGGTTAAAGATAAAGGCAGGCATTTTACATATACATATGTATACCATATTGTGACGATAAGAATCTGGTGTATGTAAATAAATCCCCAAAATGTAAATATAGCTACATAGTGGTTTTTGCTGCTTACAATCACAAGAGGGATGGCCTAACGATGCATAAAATTTATGAAAATTCAGTTTCAAGATTGACTAGCTGAAACTGGGAATGTTTGAATTGTATGTATATGCGTTTTATCGAAAACATGCTGAAATAGACTGTCACGATTAATTCCCGACTAACACGTTTCTTTTATCAAATATTAAAACCAATTTTACAACTTAAAGGTTGAGCTCAGGGGTAAAAACGAACAAACACAAATAGAAAATTCCCGTGTATATTTAAATACACGGAATTGAAGTTCACTAAACTGTGGTAAAGATAAATACAAATTTTTGCTTGAATGTTAGTTGTGAATGTAAAAATTTAATTTTTAATTTTCTTTTTCTATACCTTGTGGAGTTTTCTAAAGCAAACCCATTTAAATCAAGCCATTTATAATTGCAAAAACGTAAGCAAAATACTCTTATATATAAACTTAACATTATTATTCAAATCCGCGTATTTAATTCCATGGAAAAAAAATGCAGGGGAAGTGCGCTTGTTTACCACCAGAGTTCCTATTCACATCGCAAAATAAAAACAGATTAAATCCCCGTTAATTGTTAAGTGCTTACTTCGTTAAAAAAAACAGATAAATATCTAATATCCAGCGAATTTTTCTCCAACCACACGATCATTATTATAATAAAAGTTTTGGCGTAGGTTGAACCTGAATTTTTAGAACCGTATTTCGTATAGCAAGACAACATAGTTGCGGTTTTTTATTTTTATTTTCGTACCTCCAACTTTAGACATCAACAATTAATCAATCATAACACTGACAAATTAATAATGTTTGTGGGAAATTTGCGTTTTTTGCGGTGTTGCCATTTTGTGGGCAATACTTACCCATTAAATTTTTAAGTATTAGAGAGAATTGGAACTAAAAATAAAGAAATATCAGTCACAATGATCTACATACTTGTAATTAGGAAAAATATTTGTTAATCTATTAATTTCTACTCAAAAATGGACTGTAGATTCGGAATTAGTTTGAATTTCCCGCTTTTTATAGGGTGTTTGCTTGTCTAAAGGACGCCATTGTTTCCTTTAATTTAACAGCTTCCTTTTTGTAGTTTAGCTAGTTATTTCAAAAAGGCCTTTAAAGACAAAAACGATAATACTTTCTTAGTTTTATTTCTGAGTAGCTGCAACAGATCCATAAAATTAACGTTGTACTACAGTAAAAATGGTAATATTTGAATATGCGAACCAGTTATAGTATGAAAATACCATAAAGTTTAATTAAGTGCTTATAAAATACAAAATTAATAATTTAATGTGATGTAAAAACAGATAATAGTACAGCAAGTTTTATGGATGATAACAAATGGATTACATTAGTATATAAATTAATATATAAAGTAATGTTGTTTTTGAGCATGAAATGTAAAATATTTTTTACGAAATTGATAAACATTGAAAACTGTATCATGTTCGATTTCAAATCTTGCTCACCGCAGGATATTTTCGATAGAATATTCGTCGAAAATAATAAAATATATCCAGGAAATTTACATGTTTATATTTTATGTTTTCTCGACTCGACAAAAAATTCCAGTACCTTAATCATGGTGAATTCTGCACATAATTGTGTACCTACCTGAAATTACTGAAAACTGATATTTAGTCAAGCTCCACTGGTTTCGCACTCCTTTATTTGCTGTTTACGAACTGGCAAATGCCCCATTTGTAATTTTCAGGTAATTAGTGAAAAGAAACGAAGGCACTTAACAATGCATAATTACTTCTTGAATTTTTTTGTTCATAACACAAAATCATTAATTAAAACTTGATTAAAGTGTAGTGTACTATATAGAAGCCATTAACATCTCTAATCCGGACGATACAACAACAATATTTAATTAAAACAAATAGGTGTAGGTACTTAATGACCACAACCACATTTACAAGTGGGTGTAATTGTTTTCGTTGAGAAAAATCTATCTATGATGGTTCAGGTACGCGGTGATAAAACCGGCTTTGCGGTATGTTTTAATTCAATTCCAGTTTCGTGTATCCGTAAGATTATATTATAGCGCCCATCATACATATAATTTTTTTTATTAGTGGTTATAAGAGGATGTTGCACGGAAAAAATTGTCTTGTTTACTCTCGGTTCTGTATATGCATTTCCAAGGACGAACCTGTCGTTTGTAGTGGTCAAGTTCACGAAGATGGACAGTGTACACTGTACAAATTTTTCTAAGAACGCTGTGTCGTCATAAAGGTATTTCCTATGAGTATAGTAATTTGTTGATAAATTTTCAGAAATTTGGGAAAAGGGAGGCAATTTCTCTGGTGCCTCCCCCATTTCCGCGGATCTGTCTCTGATATTAACCTAACTTTAATAGAAAAAGATTCCAACTTTTCTTCCAATAATTTTTATTCCTCATAATAATTTTGTAAACCTCCCTTTTTCCTAGAAAAACCCTTTGTTAATGCCCCACTACTTTTGTTGTCACCGAGGCCATCGCTGTTCCATATGTCTTTTCCTGTACAATGCCCAAAAGGGACTTGAAGGGTTTAGATCAAAGATCAGATCAATGTTACACAAATAAAATAGGGATTCGGGCGCGCTGATGGTACAAAATAAATTGTTCTCCTGGACAATTCACTCAAGTTATTTGTTGAAAAAATAAAGAAAATTTTACGGCATAGAGGAATTTTAATTCGTGATTGATTTAGGGTTAAATAAACCAGGTTGAAAAGTCACATGTGTTCTATCGAAGACTCTCGTCAATAAAGTCATTGATTAAAGTACAATATCAGGTTACTAGACGCACAGTTTATCACACCTAATAAAATTATGAACTTTACGACTAATATTAAAAAAGTGATTAATGTAATATGATTATTTGATGCGAATATTATTAAACGTGGGCTTAATGTGATTTAAAAGTTTATAATTGTGAATATAACAGGAGATAAATGTAGTTTTTATGGTAAACGTCATGCATATTATTGGTAATTCACTAACACTTCTGATAAATAATATACAGTTTAAGCAGGGGCGTCCAGAAGGGTACAACTAAAATTAGTTTCTTTTATTTGATCTGCAAAAAAATCCAAATAAGATTAAATTATAAAATATTTGTGAATATCGTTTAGAAGTTAAGAAAAATAATTTAGTGATGTTTTCACTATTCCAAATTTAATATCGCTTAAAGAAATCCTTAATGTTCTGCAAAATATTTAAACCTGATGACGGTAAATATTCTAAATAGTAAAATTTGATTGCATTTCCTTCTTTATATTACGACAAGCCGGGAGAGATAAAACTATTGCTAATAGTTATTACACAGAAATATGTAATAAAATCCAACATATACACAACGTGACTTTCCTATAATAATAAAATTACAGAAACTCTTAATGTCACATGACATATTAAATACCACGCTTAATTATTCCAATAAAAACGCTTTGATTAACCGCGAACAAAGATCGTTCTAACTGATAAAAAACCGCATCGAGGCGTTCTACTTTCCTGGCCAATCTATTCTGCCCCTAATCACTAACTACTAAATACTCCGACATAAAAATCGATTTTCATTATGAAAATCAGGAAAAATTAATTATTTACATCATAGCATAACCAGCTTTCGTATGCCATCAATTTAAGACGATTGGCACCATGTTGTAGCTCATTAGTTTTGCACGAGATGGCCGCTGATAATAGCGACATCTATTATTCAGCGTCCAAAATATGTTAGTGGGGCACCAGGGAGGGCAAAAGTCCCAAGGGTAGGGAAAAGTTGGCAGGGACTAATTGGCGGGTTTTGCGAGTTTTACATTTTGGAAATTTAAAAACTGTGTTAAGCGTTCCTATGACATCACCGAATTTAATGCTAGAACACAGTTAGCATTTCCTAAATCAGAATACACCTATTCTATTGGTCTTTAATAAATTAAAATATATGGATGTGTCAGTGTTTTTTCGATGTAGCGGTTCCACATTGTAAAAATTTTTATGTTGCAATCAAAACGATGATCGGAACTTCACACAAAAACCCACACACGGAATTTCTCTAAACAGGTACACGTCGTGTACAAAATGATACAAAGAGCGACTTTTTCCTTTGAATTAACGCTCATTTTATGTTCTAGTTGCATAGACTGACAATGCAGAACCGATTCAAGTCGAAGAAGTTCAATGAAATTAATTGAAAGTTAACTTGAGTAAGAGAACATGGTCCATTGATTGCTTTAGCTGCATTTATGGTGAAGGCATTGGCCTAGAGACAGTTGGAATTTATTACGAGAAAAATTGTGGGTGCTAGAAGTAATTATTTTTGCATAGGATTATTTTGCACTATTATTGTAGCATATTATACAGATATATAAATCAATTTGTAAGCTGTGGGAAATGCAGATAAATTGCAGATTTTTGGCAGGGTTGGCTTTATGTAAATTTATTAATACAATACAGAAATAATTTCAGATTTTTCTAAAAAAATTTCGTATTTCGCGTTGTAATAAAATGACAGTTTTTGAACATTTTTATCAATTTTATGCTAGTGATTGGCTAAATTTGATATTTTCGAAAAAAAAATGGAAATTAAGTGTTTAGCTTCAAGTTTCTGACAATTTTGAGATTTTTATGTAATTATCGATTTATGTAAGCGAAAATAAAGAATATTAAAGAAAAATTAAAAATCACGCCTTCAACGATGTTATCTCTGAAAATTGAAACACTGATTTTGATTTTTGAGGATCAACAGTTTTAAATAGTCACAATTTTAGTACCAATAATCAGAATTTATTCAAAATTGCTTTTTTATAAATCTAAATGTTAAATTTCTGTTTTTTGAGTTTGTGAACTTTTCGAGATATAAACTGCTTTTAAATATCAGTTTTGCTTCGATTTTAAACAAAATAATTCTAGTACAAACTAAGTTTTCTCTTTATTTAAAAATACAATAAAATTTTTGTGTTACTTTGTCATTATTTTTTATTTCATGCAAAATTCGTGGTACTTTTCGAGATGTGACTGTTTTAAAAATCCACAAGTTTGGAACCGTTATTCCGAATTTAATCAAAATGGCATCAATTCAAACCTTCAGTTTGGTTCTTATTCAGAATAGAAGTCTGACTGTTATAGTGTCATTTTTCATTGATATATTTCAATCTAAGCAATAAAATTTGCGGCACTTTTCGAGATATGACGATAATTAAAACTCCACAGCTTTAGAACCATTATTTCGAATTTAATGTAAATGACAGTATTTTAAACCTGTAGTTTTATTGTTATTTAGAGTAGAAGTTTGTATGTTATAGTCTCATTTTTCATTATTTTATTTCGAAGTAATAAAGTTTGCGCCACTTTCCGCCATAAAACTGTTTTTTGAGAACTTCACAGTTTTATAACTAACAATATAGACAAAATTTGAACTTACTCTTAGTTTAAGTAATTTATTAAATTTATTTATAAAAAAAACAATAATAATCGTTGGTTTCATTAAAACATATTTTTTTAAATTCTAGCATAACATTCCAAAACTATCACAATATTCCAACTGTTCTCTGACATTTTAATTACAAAATAAAACTTACTAGGTCTATCCAGCTCATTCGGTGCAGATCCATCATCCAAACTACTGAAAATCATAGACACTTCCGGCAGAATCGTCATCGAAACTATGGCCAAGATCAGCCAAACCATTCCCAGAAACACTTTCATGACAAACCTTACATTTCAAACTGTAACTACATTAAATACACAGAGAAGAGAACACTTCACTAAGGGGAATAATTCTATAACAAGTTAGCGCTCACAAAAACGCACAATTTTTTGTACAATTCTGCTATACTAAGTCCTGTAGGAAGATCCCAGCAGGAATTTGATGTTCAAATCGAACATCCTCGGCATTTTGTCCGGAAAGTTTTAAAGTTTCTAACTAGTTTTCTATTATAGAACAACAAACATCAACAACTGTTTTTTACAACAAATTTATTAATTTATACGAAGGGATTTGTTTATAATAAACATTTAGATATAAGCAACAATTTTTATAGATTTTTTAGATCACTTTCGGAGGAGCTAAGCCATTTTTATGTTGTACCTAGCCGGTATTATCTGTCAATCACTTCGCAGCATGTTCTTTTTATGACTTTGCACCACCAGCAGGCAGCAGGATAACTCCTGATTGTACGCGGCGGGACGAAAATTGAACCAACGCGCGCTTTCGCGGTCGACGCCGTACTAAGCGTGATATCAGATAGTTTGACTGCGCTCTGCTCCTGCTGCTACCTTGTCCAAACCAAACCTCTCTCGCGCCCAGACCAAAATCTTCCGTTTCCAAACCTGCAAACCCTTCTGTAAGCTGCTGATTTTCCTTTGCTTACGTAGGTATGTATTATATAATATCTCGCATATAGAGAAAGGATCCGTCTTCATTTTGTTCTCTCTGTTTTTATTAACTTATCCAATATATTTTTATGTAGGAATCAGTCTGAAGCAGCGATTTTCCGCAAGGAATTTTATTGAGTTTTGTTTTACTTAGGATTTTCAGCTGCTGTTGCTGCTACTGCTACTGCTTACCCCCAACTGGGAATTTTAACAAACCTAAGGAACATATCTCTATGCCATTCCGTTGAGATGCTTTTATTTTATATTTATGCTAAAAAAACGAAATGATGTACTGGGTTATTTTAGTTTGCTGGAAAAGAAGTAAATACGAGATAAATGTGGAAAATTGCTTCAAACTGACTTACTAGTATTGTAAGTATTGAAACATACAAAAATTTGATATTTTCCTAATATTCATTTAAACAGCTTTTGTTGTTGATCCGGAAAATAATCTCTTCTAGAACAAAAAAGGTTTACGATGGTTTTACATACATTCCATGTGTAAGTAAAACTCATTAAAATAATATATAATCGAATACTAATTTGTTAGATAATTAGACTTTCAATTGAGGTGAATCTAATTTTGATTTTTCCCATGTTTTGTAACCCAATATAATATCCTTACAAATTCCTATTTTTTTTTATCATAAACTTGTTACTATACTAAATCCGCTAAAGGAAGATAGTATAAATGATGTACCAAGTCGCGCTGATCACGTCCATTTATTACTATCTTCCTTCTACAGATTTAGTATAGTTCATTTAATATGCAACTGGTCGAAAACTACAAATTTATTCACGACACTCCTCTATTTTTGTTTGCGGCTTTTTACTATAAAGTTGAAACGAAACGGTTTTCGTATTATTTATTATGCAAACTTGTCGTGAAACAACATGAAAAAAACTCTGCACGCGGTGAAATTTCATGACAGAAAAACAGCATCAATGGAACATTAAAACTAACCCAGTCTTCGAGCGTAGAGGATGTTTATCTTAAAAAAGGACACATTTTAAGAGAGGTGATTAGAAAATTATGGTTAGTAGGATATTTTCTGAAAACCTAATCATCGGTTGAAATATTGGCCCTAAGACAGAAAATCGAAACTGTAATATTAAAAATTTCAAATCTAGTCCATTTTTGAGACAACTAAAAATATTTGGCGGGAAAATTAAAATACGTGAACTCAATTGGCTATTCCGTATTTTAAATTTTTAGTCCAGTTACTTTCTTTTCAAAAAATTGACTTTGGTACCAATCTTAATAAATATTTTCCTACTTGCAATTTGTTCTGAAGAAATAAAACCACAATAAAAAACCCCCACCACCACTTGCATTCTATCTAAATAGTTAATTTGATTACATATTTTATTTTCCTCTTCAACACATCACAGAACTTCCTACTCCCAACTTAAGGTATGCATAAAAACTTGCTTACATTAGAGCGTGCATGTACACGAACCATCCAGCTTACCAAGAGTGTTAATGCTGCACTTAACAATAAGTATCAAGTTCTACCGTTACATAGGTAGATGTATACATACTTAACCAAAATACCATTGTACATTTATAAACTCATACAATAATTTAATTTCATCCTAATAAACGTCATATTATAACAATATGTAATGTTCGGATCTGCTGCATTCCAGTTTAATGCCCACAATAATTTTATACACACCTATATGTAGCTTAATGTGTCGCATAAAAGTTTTTATTTGAACATAAATAGAGTCTGCAGGAATATGTTTAACAATGTCAATTAATTATAATATTATATACACATAACCCAAAGGCAAGTTGGCATGTAAAAGTTTTTAATAAAATGTAAATGTGTGCAGTAATAAAATTTTAATAAATTATGCTCTTTAAAAAATGTTGATATTTCATGTTTGTGTGGTTACTTGGAATTGTTTAATTAAATAAAATTAACTAGTTACACTTTTGTGCCAATTAAATTTCATATGTATGTAGTAAACAAAAACTTTGAATATCCCTTGATACGTCCCTGTGCCCTCAGCAAAAAATTCATTTATCTCCGCACTTTAAAAATTAACTTCCCACTTACCTGGTGTAAGAGGTGTTTTCTTAATTAAAACACCGACGGTGTGTATGTGTTAAAATCAACTGGCTGGTTATTCTTATCGTTTCCACATTTCCGAGTTGAACTTATCTCCCCTGGTTTCGTTCATTATAAACCAGCTGCAGTACTACACATTGTTTTTCGACTTATGCTCTCTGTGCATATTGTGCATGGTTATAAATGCATGCTTTGCATGTTTCAAGACAATAATTTTTACAGTTCTTAGGGAAAATTCATTATAAAAGCGTTTTTTTGAGAATGTATCGAAATTGCCATAAAAATGTCAACAATAAATGAAATTATAGAATTTCAAGATCCTCCTAAGAAACCTCCTGTTTACATAAAGACACTTTCCCCCCTAGATACACAAATACCTACAATTTCCACGCTCCAATAGAAAAATTGTCGTGGTAATTAACCTGTCCATTAACACAGTAGTAATTTAAAAATTCGTATACAGTATAAATTTTTATAGAGTGATGCCAGCAGGCGTCAATTAAAAACACAAAGTAAAAAAACCCAACCATCCAACAAACGCAAATTACATGTAACTAACTAATGTCTGTGCGTTGATAAAAATACAAAGAATGCAATTAGGAAAATATCATAGAAACACTCGTACTCACACGCTTAACTTTTGTGCCACACGTCTCGTGGTGACAGATTGTGTATTCGCGTGGTGTGAATACAATCCCCCCGTCATGCAAATTCATTTTCAAATATCATAATACATGGTTATAACATATTCCGTCTTTTTTTACTGCGCCATGTTGAGGACGATGGAGAAAAAGAATGAAATTACGGTTTTTTTTTCGTTTTTTTTCTTTAACTAATGGAATGTGTTTATTGTTTTCTTCAAAGGGAAACCGACAACCCGGCATGGAATAAGTTGGAAGTGCGTGGTTTATTTTATATAATATAAATAGAACATGATTGTGGTTTAAGGTTATTTGGTTGATGAACATGGGATAACCGGTGGAAATTTTTTTGGGGGGAAAATCGATTGGGTTAGTCCAGTTAATGAGTTATAGTATAAACTAGTCTAATATTTTTCACAGACACAACTTTGCTTAAATTGGGGCAAAGTTGTACACCAATATTTTCAAAAAAAATCCAAAATATCTGATAACTCCTTGAAATGTTTGAGAAAGTTTCAGGATATCTATCGGTTTGTAAGGTTAGGTTAGATTATGTAAAATATTTTTACTTTTTTATATAAGGTATATACCACGAAAAACATTTTTTTGCAACTCGATGTAACATCGCACATGGTTGTTGGTACTAAATTTTGAGTTTCCGATGTTCTCCGCTACATGGGGCAATTTAGGACACCCAATGAGGGTCAAATCACTTTGAAGCCTGCTTAACTGGAATGTTAAATATATCATAGTTTTATGTATAAATCGTCTAACGTAGAATCTGATTACCTTAAAAGCAAATTCAGCAGACAATTCATTATGGTGATAATTCTCTCTTCATATTCATACGAATTATTAATGAATAAACAAAACATTGCCACTCCTTCTGTATTTAGATTTCGGTTCCATCAATAATAAATTCCATTTAAGCTGTTGTTGAAATGTCAACAAAGCCGCTATTAAAATCAATTATGAACCACAAGTTAAAACCTCTTAAGTGAATCTAAAATTTACAATGGACAAATTCGTGTGAAGAAAATAACGTTATTACCTCTGCGCTATTTAAGGTTTATTTCATAAATAAGCAAACAGCAATACAATGTTACATTTACACTGAACTCAATGGAAAATCTCTACATAAAGTGGACCTTCCAGAGAAAATTCCTCAGCAGTCTATGCCGAAACGTGCCTAGAATTTTCCATTTTCGTCTTGACCCACTGGTAAATGAAGATAAATAGTTACACAAATTTTTCCCGAGTAGTTCATTTATTTCACTGTGAAAACGACGGATCAGATAACGTTTTCTCAAATTCTTTACTTTGGGAATTTACTGCAACATTAATTTTGTTTTAAAATGAACAATATTGATTTACAATTTGATTGGTTCATTATTGGAAACGGCGGGCGGTCGTTATTCAAAACTGTTTAACAATATTGAAATGTTGAATATTTCAATCATTAATCGAATTAGATTTCGGGTAATTATATTTATATTTAAATTAGCTTCGTTAATTTGAAGATAAACAATGTGGGATGACGACGCCGATGATGATGATTCTCTAAATCGCGAAACCATAATTCTTCGGCACAACCCACACGAATAATCAAGACATTGCATAATTAGTCAACACGACGATTAGGCAATTTCGTAAGAAGTTAAAGTACCGTGAAGGATAAACGAAACTTTGTTTAGGACACAACGCACAAAATTCGGTAAAAGGTCGCTTCATTCAATGAATGGACATGGCGATTAGATTTAAAATCAATTTAAATGTTCATTTATCATTCTGGTAATTAGCCCAAGTAAACTGTTACATGATAAAAAAATAAATACGCGGATCTGTTGGTTAGTGTCAAATTTTATTACAACTCCTACACCGAGTTGTTTACTATATGGCTCATTTTAGAACATTTATTATGGTACACCTGTCCAAGTTATGTAGGTGTGGTGAATGATTGGCAAAAAACGTCTTAAAGTTTACGATTTTATCAAGTTTGTCTTGGTGTAAGATAAAATAATTACCGTGGGATTAACAGAATCACCAGAGGCTTGAAATTGATTTCATGTTTTTTTTTTCTACTACTGTCCACGGTAAAAAAATTAATATGGTGACAATTTACTAATCTACAATAGAAGAAGAAACTGATTGATGAAAATTTAAATATGTGTGAATTTATTTAACATTTTTCTAGCTTTAGTAATTTTAAACTTGATAATTTTAAATCGAGTCGTGAGTTTGAGTCATTTCAAGAATTTTATAAATTTATTTCCGAACAATTTCAACCTAAACCATTCAAGGTCAATTGAACAAGTATCGGAATAGCTGCTTAGAAAGGTATAAAAATATTTATCTTGTCCAGGGATCGAAATAGTAGCGGA
The DNA here is from genome assembly GCA_963942485.1 of Pediacus dermestoides. Classification (NCBI taxonomy): domain Eukaryota; kingdom Metazoa; phylum Arthropoda; class Insecta; order Coleoptera; family Cucujidae; genus Pediacus; species Pediacus dermestoides. The sequence continues at coordinate 15,572,097 of OZ012629.1, read as the reverse complement.
TTCAAATTTTTTTGTAAAATTGTAAACTTTAAGGATCGGTGCTTAAATAAATGAAATATTAAAAAGTTTACATCATTTTAAAGCTGAATTTATATTTAATAAAAGTATAATAAAAATTTTGCTTTCAAAGAAAAGTAAATTGACCAAAATCCAACCAGTAGTACTAAAAATATGAGCACATTTCTAAAATAACAGTTTTTGAAGTAGTTTTCTTCTAAATCCTCCAGTTTTGGAATATCTGGTCGCTTTTTATTGAATTTATTTCTAAAATATACCAGATACAAGATTTTCAGGATGCTAAAACTAATTTCTCATTTTTCAGCTGTTTATTTTAAATAATAACATTTTGACGTGAAGTATGTAGTTTTTTTGGAAATCCCAAATATCTCAGATAAAATATTTCACAATTTTCTCTCAATAATAGAAATTATTATAAAGTGAATGTAACTTTTAAGGAAATATATTTTTGTCTGAAAACCATAAAACCAAGGTGAAATGTGACACCTTTACTATTATTACGATGTATACAGGTGTAAACATTTGTCGCTGGTCATGTCCCACAATTAATTGTGTGGATTTTATTAACTATCGCCTATTAATCACCTGGAGATCATTAATCCGTGTTGGGGTGTCATTATCCTGCTACAAAGTTAATTTTTAACTGTCTCATCTGTGATCCTAGACAATTTTATTGTAGAACAGTCGAGGTTTCACCAGAATACCAAACAACAATAAATTGGGTTAACTATTATACCTGTAAACTAGTAATTTATTCGAAAGTGTTTGATGAGCCCGAGAGGTGACTGGAGGAATGTCCGGAAGAATGTTATCGGAATTTTCAATATAAAAATCATCCTACTCATCGTAGTGGTGATGCGAAACTTGTACACTACACTCCTTTTAGTTGGATTAATTCGTCACTTAAGTAGTTTTGTGTGGTCCTTAAAATATTATTAGAAACAAAAAACACTTAGATTTTATTTTAACATTGTTTTATTGTTTCTGGTTTTGTATTGTTTCCGGATGTAATAAAAATGGATAAAAGACATGTTGGATTGAATGTTACATTGTCATTATAATAAATTGTTATAACTTTGACCTTTTAGATTTTAAATATTAATATTGCTGCGTATAATTATAATATATGGAATTGTTGGGAGACAATGTGAAAAAGTATGTCTACTAATAGCTGTAGTGATTGATTGAATCTTTTCTAGGGTTTAGCTGTACCTATGAATGCTGATATTTTTAGGATAATTATGGGTTATACTGGAGAATAAGTTTAATAAAGAAAAAATATTCAATTATTAAGAGTGGCTATATGGTTGGATTATTATATAGCAGCGCCCTCCTTATTCGGTTATCATTAAAATATATTTTCTAATAATAAACTATAGATATACAGTCAAGTAAGTTTTTATACCATTTTACAATATTTATTAATTTTCAAGATATGAATCAACAGACAATTTAATTTAAAACTCATTTAAAATACAATAAGAATAACTCGGAAAGCAATTTTTACTCTGCTTTTAATAAAACTGCGTGTCACTCGTCCAATATTTGATATCTTACGTTTAACATTAACATTAAGTACATACTTGTATATACTTTTGATGGCTCTCCAAATTAAACCTAGAAATAAGGCAACATCTTTCCATGTAATAACAAAGAAAGCATTTTACACTTTTATTTATGTTTCATTCCGAGAAGCACAATTTACAGAAGCATCTAGTTCAAATATTAACAAAAATCCGTCTCTACTACACAGCGATGAAGTACTAATGGTAGAAGGTGCTTTAATTACGGATTTTTTGCTATTTACCACAGGGCCAATGTCCAATTTAAGGTAATTGAAATTTTCACCTCAAGCCAGGCTTTGGATGTAAAACAAAAATGTTATTTTACCAAGCCCAACTTGATTAGCATCAGCTTCACAGGATTACTGTTTTATTAGTTATTAGGCGGAATGTTGCGGGCATTTTTTTGAGTTTCTTGAAAATTTTGCATAATAAAATCTGATGGTATTTATGGGGGCAGGACACATAAATGTGGAATAATCAGGTACAGATTTTAGGCAAGAATCTTTTATTTAATAATTTCTAAATATTGCAGTAGCGCCATTCAAAACGAGATATCTCCAAAAATCTCATTATTTAAGTTTTTCTAACAACTAAATGTTCGGACAAAAGCATGTAGTAGAATTGTTGATTATTTCCTGTAGTATCATGAAGCAACATCAAGGATGTTAATTATTAATGCAAATTAATAATTTATATAATTATACAAGTTTTATTTTATTATAAACGACCTCTGTACATTTGTTTGTTGTAATGTGGATTATTAAACTAAACCGTGCCACTAATAAAATATAATTTTATTGAAATAATTAATAAAACAAAAATTACACAGCAAATTTTACACGCATGATAAACCCATTGTTCAGTATAAAATTAGTTCATAAAATCATAAAATAAATCATTGACATTTTCCAATATGAATTGGAATATGTTTTTTGTGTTAAAAAGCAATTTTTTAATTAGTCCACGCGAACTTCACAATTATGCTCGTTGTGCAATTCGATTGTGCTTGCAACAAACATCAATTAGTGATGTCTTTGGCTATTATCGATGATCACGGTGATGTGAAATGCCATCAGAATAAATCATCGACTAGTTCTATGGCTGCTGGCGGCGTACTTTATTCCAAAACCAAACCAACAACATCATGCAATAATTTCACGAGGCAAGGTGTCAAACATTATTTACCATTCGTGTGTTATAATAGCAACAATTTTACGCTTATACCTCAAAACCATTTTAGAGGGGTGAATCAATATTTATTTGTAAAATATTAGACGACATTGTAATTTACCAACACACAGCATTTGCGTGGAGTAAATACTAATGTCATTTTGTCGACAATTTGTAAGCTAATTCCAACATTCCGTATATAAACATCACTTGGAGTTTTTGCGACAATTAATCTAGTTCTGGCTTTTAAACAAACAAAATCATCATCGTATCGGTAATACACTTAAACTAAAACTGAACCTTTCATTAAAATTATTACACTATTCCATACGGTAAAAACTTCATTTAAAATTTAAATTATGCTAACAAAAACGTGTTTACCTGCGTTGTGAAAGCAGAAGAAATACAAACAAGGATGCTGCTAATGTTTAAAAAGGTTTGTTGTAGTACCTAGTTGGAGTTGCAGTAAAACGCGTATATGCAAAATTGCTCCAGGGGTTTACCTGAACCATCAAATTAAAATGGAATAAATGTGTGATGCACTATTTAACAGTTTGTGTGAAGGAAAACTGCCACTTGTAGAAGTTTCTGTGTTATTGAATTATGAGAAATTTCTAAATATTTACAGGAAAATTTTCGTATTGTAGAACAGCAACTTAATAACAACCGCAATAAAATTTGACCACATTTCGAATTTTTAGGACCAAAAGTCTGAAATAGAAAAAAATTACGTTAACAAACTAGACGGACATTTATTAAAAAAACCTGCAAATTAACATTTTAAACACACCTCGTTGACTGTGAACAAAAATCAAATTACGCGGTGTAATAAAACAATCGTGGAGCTGCATAAAACAACCCAACGAACCATTAAAATACTCAAAGTACAAATCCAAATATGTATATTAGACACATTTACATACATAATCTGGGTTCTTATAATGATTTTTCCGATACAAAAAATAAAGTTCTAATAATAACAAACCCGCAAAGAACGTCTCTCGATTATAATTTAGAAAATAACTAGCACTGTCAGAAAATTATAGAGAACACCTCAGCGTAAATTAGCTTTGCGTGTTCAAATTCACATTTTGATGAAAGTAACAATAAAACGTCTTGTCTACAGGTTTATCTTGTTACACCTTCAGGTAGTAGAAACTTGTCTTAGTATGTTTAAGCATCATGACAGTTTTTGGGTGCAGGACAATATTATTAAATACGCTTTTATTCATTGGATATTGAGTGGTTCACTCGAAACTTACTTCCAGCAGGTGATTCCCAACCAGTTTGGTGGCATCTTTTCAGTGGTAAAGTTAATTCTTGTCAAAATTAGCTTAGGTACTATAAATTGAATTTGTGTTAAATTCCAGTGAAAATCAATGGCTATGTAAGGTTAACTATACATAACAAGTATATAAATACAAATAAAATAAAACGTTGATATGGTTTGATTTATGTAAAAATTACGTGCCAGATTAAGATAAATCCTAATAACGTCCGAAAATATAAAATTAATTAACTCGAAAAGTAAGGGTAGTGAATATCATATTTTTTCCACATTACCGCGCACAATGTTGCACTAGAACAAAAGAAGACATTAAAAAATAAACATTATGTAATATTATAAGTTTATTTAATTACTTATAATTTGAATAATTCATATACAAATACATGGTGGTGGAAAACAAATTAATTAGCAGGTGGAGGAGGACGCTTATCAAAAAGCTCATAAAACTTGTTTTGATAACATTTACATCGCTAAAATGCAAATGTGGAGTTATAAATTTACCACAATTGTAATTATGTTAAGGATCATTATTTACCTTTTCTAAAAGTTCTCTTATTATTTTTGGGCGGTGCAGTTTTATTTACCCAAACATGGCGAAAATGGTCAGAATTGATTATAAATTGACCGTAATTCAAATATATTATTGCCGCCCGAAAACGCTTTGAGATCGGAGAGTCCTGTGTGACGTCACGAATCTAGTTGACATTGCCATGTCTAAAATTTTTTTACGCGTTTGACGTTTTTTGAAATAAGTCAAAATGCGGCGAGCTGCACTGTGGAACTAGATTCGTGACGTCAGCAGTCTTTTGGGCCTATTCGGGCGTTTCCGGGCAACGCGTGGAAATTTCAAATTTTACAATACTTTTTATTTATTTACTCGGAAAGTACGGACCAAAAATCTAAAATATCAATAGTGATAATTTGGTATCAGCTTTTCAAAAAAAATTTTTTTGAAAATCAGGCAAAGTCCCTATTGTAGAATATGGAAAATATTGAAATGGAATAAAAAAGATTGTATTTTTGGTTAGTATTTAATGATATTATCGGCATTACTGAACCAAATTAGATAAAACAAGTGTTTCAAATTTAGCATAAAATTTTGTTTAATCGAGGGGGTAAACAGCTAATCAAAATGTGTACCAATTTTGTGAAATAAATCTACGTAAATCCACAGAAATCCACGGACATTCGCAGACATCTACATCTACATCATCATAAAATTTTATTTTATTACACCACACTGGAAACCAGAAATGTTTCTACTGTTAAATCATTTTATTTATATAAATACTTGATTAATAAACATGAAATCTACAAGAACGATAGCTAAACCAGTGAACATTCCCATCAAGACTTATGAAGCGATTTCAAAGAAAACTCTTCTATAAATAACTGTACACGGTGTGTATTGTGTATAAAACAACATTTGTTGCCAGCTGAAGTACGATTTTGTTGTTACACTCCACTCGAAATCGATGAACAACCTCTCATCAGCATCAATTGCTATAAGAAATTAACATGTCAATCGTGCCTGGCTGGAGGCACAATAAAATAATTGTTGAGTAATGAAACAAACACGTTTGTTTACCTTTACCATGTGCAATGAAATAATATGCTGCACAACCTCTGTGTGTTACTGTTGCAATCGATAATTACTGTTTAATTGAAATATAATGTTATAATGAAGTGTAGGCATGAAAGAGCAAGTTTTTTTTAATTAGAGTTTAAAGCGGCATAGTTAAAAGAGGAAAAATTTGTTGGGTAATTAACTGGTGCTACTGAAGAACTGAAGAGACGAAGAGGAAGGCTTGTTGTTGTGTTAAAATTAACTAATTCACTACGGGACTGGGTTAATTACATGCAAGTAAACTAGAAGAATTTTCAGCGGGCATGCGCGTCACGCTTTCTATCTCCCTCGCTCTTAAAAGAGGTAGAGACCTGCTGAAAATAATCCTATTATATAATTTTTCAAATTCCAATAAATAGCATGAAATTTCAAACTTTTTTACAAAATTCCGACTTAAATAACTGTATTAAAAGTGTAATCGATTCTCTTTATTATATGATACATAAAAATCCTGTGACATCATGCACGCTATTACATGATTAAAACCACACTGGAAACACAATATCCAATGAAATCGGCTTGTGTAGGAGGAAGTTGCATTAACGATTAGCTATAACCAATAGCAAGTGTCAACAAGTTGTTTTTGTTGATGACTAATAATTAACTAATCTGACGAATGAACATAATCCGCACATTGTTATATGTTTCCTCGAAGAAATACGCCTACAACCCACAACGAAACTACACACCTGAATTTTTCGTGAAAAAAGTTAATGTCGGTGACAAAGGCTATAAATAAAGGTCGTAATAGTCACGATAAAATATTTCAGGTTTGATCATTAATCAATTATCTGTTTCCAATGTAAATGTGGAATAATATATATTGCTGCCGACAGGATTTTAATGTTTTCCACTTTATAAATCAGCATATTAACTTTGTACAGAAACCGCAATTACAATTAAATTATGGAATAGAAATATAACTAGGTAATTTCTTTGTTCATGAAACTAATAGGCGGTATTCAAAGATAATTGTGTATAATTTTTTACTGTATTCATGATGTCACTAGAAGGATATTTTCAAGTAAAGCATAGGCGGGGAAGTTTCCCGTACGAATCGGGGAAAAAATTTTATTATCCTTAATTTCCGTTTTTCGAGATAAATAACCTTAACTAAATTTTTAAAAAATAATTTGATAATAAACAACTAACAAAACTGCAGGAAAATCGAAAACTTTGGCAACACTGTAATTTATCCGTCGCCTGTGTGAACCAAACTTAAACCATTCTTAGAAACAATCCTTTCCCCGAATCACTCTTAACTTAATTATGTCTTCAGTTTCTTTCAACGAGTTATTTACAATAATAAAAATTATATATTTTCTGACACACTACATATAATTCGTGCTCTCCTGAAGACACTTTTTTCCATAAGCACCAATTTCTTTCACCAGTATCATCTTTCAAACAAAGATGAACATGTTTTAAATATAAATAGAAACCAAGACAGACAAAAATTGAATGGAGTCGGTAATTTGGCTCGCATGATACTAATGGCCACCCTGCTGTTTTTCCACTGACCCACACAATGAGGATTATTGTTATTTCATTATAGTCGCTTATCTATGCCTTTGTGTTGTGTAGCTTCGTTTATATAAAGTAACCAACGATTTTAAAAAGTAATTTTAATATTTATGTTATGGATATGTTGGTATAGGTATGAAGATATTTATTTATATTCTTTGATTCTAATTTAATTATCACCTTTCAACAAAAGGTTACTTGATTGTCATCATATATTATTAATTTGTGTGTGTGTGGTTTTCATTGTTTTATCTTATTCCGCTCGAATTACTCGGGAATTTATGTAAATATTCGTTGCAGTAATTGATTGTTTAGGTTGCGATTATTTTAATTAAATTAAATTTTAATCTGATCATTAGTTATTAATTCAAAGCTAATTAACGTTTATGCATTATGAATTTGTGTTATTATATTTAGTATAATTTATTTGCACGATTGATTCCCAACTACAAAATAATCTTCCTTATTGCAATACTAATTTTTATAACTTAATCTTTCGTACGAGTACATAAATAATAAACTTTTACATTTAGTTTTTAATGTTTATAGTTTATAGCTGAAAAATGTGATTTATTCGATATAAAATACATTTTTATGACAAGTGGAAACAAATCAATTTAGTAAACTTTAATCAAATGTTGATTAAGCTCCAAATGGAACTAAAATAAACTAGACATTAGGTTTTTTTTCCAATTGAAATTTGTTGTATGTTTACCCAGAATTAAACGTGCTTTGCTTAGTTGCCTTTTTACATTGGATGAAACCTTTTTTAACAGATAAATTGGAATATGTACAATTTAATACAATAATGTTTAAATTGGACGCTGATTATAGATTTTTGCTGCTGCAGTTCGCTTTTAGCGATATCACTACAAGATATGGATTTTTGAGCAGCAAGTATTTATAAATTCGGACAAAAGTAAATTTTTAAAATATGAAAGGAGAACTGAAAATTTTACGCAAATAATATAATTAGTAAACACCTAACAATACAATAAGATAAAGCCTTAATAACAATATTATGCATGGAAGAAAATTATTTATTGGATTTAACAATATTTTAACCTTAATAATTAGCAAACTTTACAAACTGAATAATTTTTAATTTAGGACCATTAATTACGTCTCCTTTTGCTTTAATAGCTGCCTGTATTCTAGCAGGCTTTGTATTTATCAAATTTTGGTACAATTCTGGCGTGAAACTGTCCCAAATTACGTCACATTTTTCAAGTGCAATTTTAAAGCTATTAAATAAGCCTAAAATCACCAAATAAAGACTTGGGGATTTTTTCGTACATAAAACCAACATCCAGCTTTGCAATAAAGTAGATTTTATCAAAATCCAACCAGTGGTCCCAAAACTGTGATTATTTTAATGTAGGTAGCACCCTCAAAAATTTTTTGAAAAATGAACTATGGAACTCGAAAAAAATGCAAAAAAATCATATTAACATTTTACGATTTTTTCAATATAGTACGATTATTGAGCTTTGATTTAAATGTTTTTTGACACAAATCCAACCAGTGGTTTCCAAACTGTGATTCTTTAAAACAGTTACTAGAAAATTTTATCATTTTTAAAGGTGCAACTTTGAAGCTCCGACAAATGCCTATATTAAATTACAGTGTTGCCTAACCTTTTCTGTCATATTCACACATTTGTCAGCGAGTAATTTTAAAAATAAGTCATACGATTTTCCTGTAATAATTTTCTTCGCACATATTTGTCGCATGATTGATTCAATTCCAACGGCTTGTTACCACCACCCAGATCAAATTTATTTAAAAAATCTTCTTTCAACTTAGTCCATTTGCAAATATTAGCACTTGAATTCCCCGACAATATTTATTTAGTGTTTTCCTGAATGCAGACCCTCCACCACACGAAATTAAATCAAACACAAATGACAACTCGATATCTGAAGTAGAATTTCAATTTCCAGTTGTAAATAAGGTAAGCAGCTGAAGGTAGGCAGATATACATCGAGATAGAATCGTCGGCGAAGTTTGGCACTAGAGAGCATATAATCCGAATAAGGAGGTTCCCTGAAACCACGTCAGCCACTAAGAGCCCCCCCATCAGGTCTTCAACTCTCAATCTTAAGAGCACCATGGCACACAGTGGAGGGTTTATAAATCCAAATTACACAACTTCGGTTTGCTAAACTCCACTTAAGTGGTTGATACATCGATGACGTGCTAGTTAATTATTCGCGAGTGCTTAATTACCGGAACATGATAATCATCTCATCATACATCTTCCTCCAGATGGATGATTGATCGCCATTTTGTCACTAACTCCCCGATTATTACTGCATAATTGGAAGGTTATTAATCGATGAGCGTTAACAGTTTGTAATTGTGTTAAATAATCGCGGGGTTTCTTTTGAAACATGCACAACATGATGATGTTATACACTTTTTACATGATGGAATGCGTTTAATATATTTTTAATCAAGGGCCCGACTGCAAGAATAGCTAAACTAAAGCAAAACTCCGAGTGAAATAAATTGAGGAAAGAAGCGCAAAAATTCACTATAGTCGTAGTTATTAAAACGGAAATTACAGTCATGCCCTCTGTGTGTGGTTTTTTTCTTCTTCCCTTATACTGTTTCCGCCTTGAATGTAATGAAACTGGAAGAGAGTGAACTCTAATTGTGTGCTAATTCATCAACAAGTCTTGTTATCTCATGGTGTTTTGGAGTACGTCCAAAAAGTCAGCGGGTGGTTGCATTCTGATCCGACAAAAGTCCAGCGAGACTGCTTTGCATGCAGGACAGGGGCGTATCTAGGAAGGGGGCACATCCATTTTACGAAAAAGAAATTTGTACGAAACTAAAAGCGATAAAATATTCAGAGGAAAAACAAGGGGATAATTTTCCAGTTCATGTGCTAAATATTAGTTAAATTTTTGCAAATTTTACAATAAATATCTGATGTAACGACGTAACCTAGAGGAAATATTATTTCTTAATAAATAGAAAAGAAAAAACAAATTTGCCTGAAAGTGTTCAAAAACCTTTACAAAAATGAGGTTAGGCAATTGTAATTTTTTTCGTAATAATGTCAATATTTTGCTACATAAAAATGCAAATTTCGTCAAAATCCGTTCAGCGGTTGCAAAGCTATGGCTCATGACGCACAAATTGTACTAAAAAATGTGCCATATTGTTTCAGACGTTATAACTTTGGGATCACTGGTCGGATTTTGGTGAAATTTATTTTATTACAAAGGTGCATGTTGGTTTATTTATAAAAAAAATCGGAAAGTTTTTATTTGATGATTTTAGATGTTTTTCATGGCTTCAAAGTTGCACATCCTTAAAATTATATTCGAGCGATTGTTAAAAAATTACAGTTTTAGAACCGCTGGTTGGTTTTTGGTTAAAGAACCATAATTTCAAAGTATTATTTTAAGAAAAATCACGAACAAGGGTAAAAAAGTCAGTGGCGTACTCACGGATAAAAGTTTGCTAGTTTTTCATTGAAATTTGCACTTTTCCGGTTACGCCTCTGCTGCATCTGCCATTGCCCCGTGTCCTGGTGCATTTTTAGGCATTTCATAGCAGCCTGTATATTTTCATTTGGGGCGCTCTGTGTTATTCGCAAAAATACATCAAGTCCGGTGACAGATGTATACACAGTTTTATTTTCCCATTGCGAAAAACATTCGCGTGGCGGCGTTTCCCATCTTCGTTTAAACGAAAAGTCAACAACGGACAACGAGATCGATGACGCGCGCCTCGTTTCAAATTACAAACAATTCGCGGCCATATCCAACAATTTTATATGTGTTTTTTAGAACAAATCACGAAAACAGAACCGGGAAATTATACCAAATGCGCAATTTTTCATCGGCTATAAATCTGTCTAAAGATGGACAGCGAGTGTTGTTAAGCTTAATGTTTGTAATTTGTATCAACATAGTGTCGCTTATACAATTAAAATGTATAATATGCATATTATACCTACATAAGGTTGGTAAACTGTTGGCTTTAATTTGTATTTATGAAAGAGCGGGCGCTATGCTAGAAATTAAAATTAAAACTGCTAGATTTAAATGCAAATGGGAATAAAATTGCAACTAGTTTGTAATTTGTAAAATGTTTTATATAATAAATTGTTAAATAACATTTGGCCAGCTGCGTAGAATACAAAGTTGCTTTTAACTACCTCTGGTCAAATTTTATTGCATATAATTCCGCAACCACTTGCTTTGCATCACTGATTTATTACTTTTGTAACGATTATAAACCTTGCCATATTTGCACTTCAACGAGAAAGTTAACTTATCATCTTGTAACTACAAATTAATCCATGTGTAGTGTCAATGTATAATGTTCAGTATTTGCCAAAGAAGAAAAACGACCCCAGTATATTTTTTAAAGTTTCCATAAATTACCTACATATATTACTTATAATCTCTTGTACTTTTTGTGAATTTTCCGTAATTTCAACATTTGATGACGATTTTCTTTGATTTTTCAAATTTTTTCGAAAATTTCAGATCTCTGTATTTTGTTACGATTTTTATTTTTTGAAATTATATTCGAAATATCTCGAGCTTATGATGTGAGGCAGTAGTGAACCACCCTGTATACAAAGTAGGTACTAATAATAAATTAAATACAGAAAATTTAAAAAGCTCTCCTGAAAATTTATATTTTATTCGCTTCTCCCAAAATATATAATTTCCAGGCATGATACTACCTAAAACCTTAAACCCCGTTATTAATTTTATTTAAAATAATTAACATTTATTATCCAACTTCCGTAAATTTAACACACCGTTGCGTAGGCAGTTTAATTTCGAAATGTTTGTTTTTCATTTTGACTAAATAGCTTTTGTCTCTCAACTTACTTTATATAAATTTAAATAAAGCAAATTGCCAAAAGTATATTATTTGATACCTACTTTCATTTCGTTAAAATACTGGCGAGGATATCAGAAAACAATACCTGGCGTTTAAGTTATGAATGCATAAACTCACCCCCGTGGAATTTAATAGTGTAGAAACCGCTCTCGTTGGTGTTAAGTCCTTTAAATTTATAATCTGACTTGCTTAGGCGTACTCAATGACGTACACGCCAAAACGGTATAAAGCCACGAAAAAAAACCTCAACCAAGATTTCCAAAGTTGTAAATTTAAAATAAAAAGCACGATCGCATTATAACAGAGTTGGAGGTGAGCTTCGTAATGAAAACCTTGTTAAAAGTTTCCTCCATTTATCGTTCCACAGATAAATGTCTTTCGCAAAGTCAAGCGCCAGTTTCGTGGGACAAAGAGAAAAATATGTTTGTACCAAATTGAATGGAACTACTAACGTATGGGAGTAATCCGGACTGATTCCGGAGCGTTTACTTTTCCATGCCAATAACATTTATTTTATTATAAAGCATTCATACGCCAGCGAAATGTGTGGTTTGGGGTAATTCTTAATAGCGCTTTCTAGAAGCTTATTACAAGAAATATAAATTGATCTAAAGGGTAGTTTATTCATACCATTAACTACAGACAATTCTCTCTACTAAAATATCTGATGTGTCCAACACATGACTTTCTTATACGGATAGTACCACAATTACTTTTCCTAAAGAAATTAAGTTAAATTTCTTGTAAAAATCGTGTTGAAATTTTTTTTATTACTTCGTATAAAAAAGTAAAAATGAACTATGGTTGTCTTATTATGAGTCACGTGTTCAAATCTGTAAGTACATTTTCTGTATTAATTATTCGAAATGAAATCATTAAACTTTTCTTTCAAATCCTCCGTTTTGTTTCACTGTTTCCCTTCAGATTTCAATAAATCATTTCTCCTTTTACCTACCAACGTGCACCAAAGCTCGAGTAAACATATTCACATATACCGAGCACCAACATTGCAATTCAACGTTGCTCCTTGTACACGAACAGTTTCTTAATTGTACCATTCCACACAAAACCGCCTAGGATAATTTGATATCTCTTACCAAAGCTCTGTGTGGCAATTACAACCAAATTCTACAGACGACGTATTATCAACATTATCCCAAATATCCTAAAACGTGAGCAGCAGAGCGTTGCTTTCATTACCGTGTGTGTGTCTGTGTGTATGTGTGTGATAATATCACTCGATAAATCAGCGATGAATACAGCAATTTATTGCCCTATTAACAACCGACAAGACGAGAACAAATAGTAAATATTGGGCGTAAATATTAGTGCAGTGTAATTGGAGGGTGCTCACCAGGTACAATGAAAAATGCTAATTTGGCACGATAAAAATGGGGTTAGAAGGTTGCTACCTACCTGCGTTTTTAAAACGTTTCGTGATTTTTGAAGCAAAGTACAAACAGTCGCTTAAATATTTTTACTTTCTCACAATACAAAATTTTTAATTAAAGGTCAAAAAAGCTTTTTATTGACTTGAGTAAAAGTAGCTGTATTTATTTTCTTTAGATTCATATCCACACCTAAAATATTTAGAAAACTTTTCCTAAATTGTATATTGGCGCCTCCTAATCTAACCTCACTTAAATTCCCAATTCCAAAGCATGAACTCTATGTAGCTGTTGTCCGATCTTTAAAATACTCATCCCATCTTTCAACTATACCATCAGTGTACCTTTCAGTTTTTTACAACCAGGTTCAGTTTAAACAGTCGTAAACTGTTTTATAGACCAGAGCTTTCACCGTGTGCACTTTAATGTGCTTTTCAACCATCTTCATAATTATACTTTGTCTCTAAGGAACTGTAAATTGCTCATGATTGTTAGCGTCGCTTTACTCGCGTATTCTGTCATTTAAGTCATTAGTGTTGTAAAGAAATTAGGTAACACAATTTAAGCTATGCATCTCAACGGCAGACCTCGTTGGAATCGGTTTTTTTGAAGGAGGAGTGTGTCGAAAAACGGAAATTCTGATGGAAATCCAATGAGAATTATTGTAGTTATTTTATATTAATTAATTAAAAACATTCTGACGTTAAATTAAATGATTAATGTAAAATATATTAAATTCTGTTGTGGATTTAAATTTATGTGTTTGAATAAATCAAATTTAATGATATTTTGCAAGTGTGACATAATTTCAATTTGCAAAGTGTTCAAACAACATGTTTAACTAAATTATCATAAATTTTATTGGAAATGAACCTCTAATTTAAAGTCTAACTGTGATGGGTCAAGGTAGAATAAATTTGTATAAGATTACTTTATTTTGTGAGATTGTTACGAAAAAACCGTATTTTGTATAATTACCAAAGTAAATATTTGTTTTTTACTGCAGGTAGTTTTACGTTATAAAGAGCATGATGATGAATACGAAACAATAATAAAAACAGACACAGAGTAAAAGTCTAATGGAAATACTGATATGTTTATTTAAATTGTTTGGAACGCCGTAACAACATTTTTTATGTAGGTTTAAAAAAGTTTATTTGCATTCTCAATTTCAGTCAGTTTCCTTGGTAATGTCCCCCTGTAGTTGTACCTTAATTATTTCAGGACAGCGTTGTAAATTATCGTAAATCTCCCCCCACAGTTTTGTCGACGACTTTTACAAAAAATAAATTTTTTATTGTAAACATACATCAAGTTTTTTGTGTATACAATTTGTCTCGTGTAGCATAAATAAAAACATAGTATATGTGCGTCAAAAGCAATGAATGATATATTATCACTTTTTGGGGGTGGCGTGGAAGTTGTGAAATGTTTTAACGCTTTAAGAGGATGTAACATATGCGCCCTTCTGCGACACATCTTCAGTTCCCACCCCTTTGTCACCGAATGATGCTTTTATGTATTTTACGCACACATGCAGCACAATCGGCTTCTGTTTTACCAACAATATCAGAATATTGCCCCAGTTCGGTTGGTTTTTACCACACAACCTTCCAGAATAATTACATTCTTCGTGAAGGTGTTTGCTTAAAGACCATCAAAACTGCAGATTTTTATATTAAAATCCATTTATTAGGCATTATTGGAGTCCGCAAAGTGGCTCCTTCTAAGAAGTTTTAATAATGTAGGGTTTGAATTGAGGTAATAAAATTGTTATCTATTTTGGAAACAACTTTCATGTTCCTTAACAGTTTCAAACTTTGCCTATATACTTTTTATAGGAGTTTCGTCTTGATGCCCTGAAACAGATTTTAAATGTTTACGTAAGCATATAGAGAAAACTAATTACATAAATATTTAGATAAGAAACACAAGGACGAAATGTTTGAAATATTGAACAATTTTTCGAAAAAATATCACTTTTTAAACGCTATCGAACTTACTATTCACAGAAAAGTCTGCGTTTTAACGAAATCAAATTTCTTTCGCCTTTTCATTCGGTAAGATACAACTTTCCACCCTAGTTACGTAAACAACTATTTTTAATTTTCGCCTTCACGCTTGAAACTGAATTGAAATTCTTGTGTCGTCTAACAATAGCAATAATAATAAAACGCTATTGTGTACTGCACATAATTACAATAGATAATGCTCAGCTTCAATCCGAAACTAATCTAAACATTTTCACAAAGACAAAATTAAATTTTCCTCAGTTGCACTATAAATAAAACGCCGGTACAATATACTTATATTTATTCCGTTTTGCAAACTAAACAGACTTTTTGATGTTATGTAAGACGTCTCTATACATTTGTAAAGTAGGGTAAAAGCACAAGCCGCTGCACTATGAAAACATTATGCTAAATATGCTATGAAATGGAAAAGAAACGAATTTTTAGCTATTACTTCCAATACACTTTGCATTATCAGGAAACGAAATCATGCATTCCCATTCATATATTTTACTACGTACAAGACACAGAGGGTGGGGTGAATCATGAAATATTCATAGAGGACACATACTACTCCAGATTTAAAAACAAAGTAAAAATACACCGATAAAATCGAATTGTTCAACAATTTCCACACCAACCTAAATCAATAATAAAGAAAATGACATTAAATCTGTTTGGAACATGCTGTATATTGGTGGAGACAAAGCGCATAACCGAAACGAAATAGAAGAAATGTGTGTATATGAGAATAAGCCATATGTATCCAAATAACGTTCCCACTGTTAAAAAGGAAACCAAAGGAGTGATTGTATACCCATTTCTATTTTATTTAGTGTGTGGAAGTTCAATATACCATGAAGCAAATCGCAGTCTGAGATTGAAATGTTATTTATTGCTGTGCGAGTCACAAACAATATAACATTGTGCACACTTTTCAAAATAACGTGTGTTTGAATGTGTGGGAGGGCACTTTACGAAATAGGGTTTCCACGGAATTTAATTCAGTTTCAATTAGCAGGAAATTTGTATAAATAAGGGATACTTGAATTTTATCAAAATGCTAGGTTTGGTGGGAGGACTTTCATTTTTAATTCGATATTAGAATAATTATATAAATTGACCGACGTATTTTTTTACAGTGTAGATTAAAAACTTGACTAAATCCTCGTAACAATATCACGAAATCCAGGATTTTCTAAACTTTCGTTTATTTTTACCGCCTGGAGATGTAAACCATTCGTTTATTTTAACTCGAAAGTTGCCTCTAATTTCCCGTGCCATAAAAAGTGCCACTCTTGAGTTCAAATAAACGAGTTGTTTATATCCAGGTGGTAAAAATAAGCAAAAGTTGACACTTTTCTCATACTTCAAAATGTATTGAAAATATTTGGTCGATTTTTAATAGATTCACGTTTAGTTTGCACTCGGACAAATCACCGTAAAGAGTATTAAAATTAACATCATCGTCGGCAATCTTTTCACTGTGCAATATGGATGGATTTGTGGGGTTTGGGAACCCGAGGGATACATTGTGTTCGACACAGAGCAAATCAAGTGGAGCACTCGCGCGCAGAACAACTTTTCAACTTAGAAGTTTACCGGGCCAAACTCTCACTTTCACCAAGGGAAAGAACCAGAAGCAATTTTCTTACTTAATTCGTAATTATTTTCGTGGAACAGATAAAAAGTGGAATTGAGTTTAACCGATTTTATTGCAGAGGACTTTTTCAGGTATATTGTCTAAACTGCTGTAAGTAGTAATATGGTAAATATTTTCCGGGTACGCGGACTTTGGATGCACTTGGTCGAATTAGTGTTTATTTGACAAGGTTTCCGAAAGTTGAGCCAGTTAAATTACGTGATAAATTGGATACTAAGTACTAGTTAGACGAAGCAAAGTTAACGTAAGCCGAGAAATTCAACACTGGTGCATGTGAGTGCTAGTGTGTTAGTTTATACGACCACCAACCCGACAAACACACATATACCTACATTGCAGCAGACAGCACAATTAGTGCAAGTCGAATTCGCAATGTTGCAGGATAATAAGCTCGCTTTTGGATGTTTTTCAAGAACGAATTATTTACTAGTTTTGCTAACATTACCTAATTATAATTCTCGACGGGGAAACTTCGGCAACTACAACTTGAAGAAGTTACGACATTTCTCTGATAATTTATGTCTAAATGTACAGAAACGTAATACATTTTCCTCCAATTACCGATAAAGGTTACCGTATTCAATTCCATGAAAAGAGTTACGTTTCTTAGGAATTATAAATTAGTTGAGGTAATAATTTTATAATTACAATAACTAATTCCTACATTATCTTAAAAAAACTGTAGCAGTGTATTATATATTTGTAAGAAGAAATATTTCTTTCTGATAACTTTAAAACTTGAAATCTCTCTTGTCTTCGGTTCGTTTCTTTCTATAGAGATAAAGTATAGAAATAACTCAATTATATTGTTTGGGATATACACCTGAAACCATGTGAACTATTCGAAATACTTTCAGATCAGATAAGACAAAAAGGATAACGGTGTCGCATTAAAAATTAACTCTGTTATCCAAGATATGTAAAGACGAGTGCATTGTCAGATCAACTTTATTACCTAGTGTGATAACCACTAACACAACAATGGTTACTGTGGCATCGACCATCATCATATCCCAGAGAAAACCGAGATAGAGAGCACATCTCTTGTTCTCGGATGACATAATCTTGTATCTGAAACGAGGTTATCGGCTTTAGTAAATAACAGAAGGATAGTCTAATCCGATACGAGCTGTACATGGGTTAAGCGCGATCTACGCAAGGGTGGTTAGCTGATCTATCAACGCCTTACCTCACTACATCACTGAATCCTCGACATATTTACCACTTGTCTTGTCACGTTACCCCCTTGCGAAGGTATAGAGAGCGCCACAGCTTTCTCGTTATGCGGAAGCTTTGATGCTTTTCTCTAGATTGGTCCATCAATCTTACACCACTCGACATTATACTCTTGATGTTTATAAAGATATACACCTATAAACGAACTTGTAATCCGTTACATATTTCATATTGCCCCCCATCCGATATTATACCTATACACAAAATACATCTAAATTACAAATTAAATTCCTTTGACATGTGTTTGTGTTTATCCTGTGTGTTTTTGATTTATCGCACGTCGAAGTTTGCGGAATTTTTAGTGGGAGGCAGCTAAACCACAGGAATAAGTTCAGCAGTCGTATAACTGTTTGGGAATCAATCATAAATGAACCAACCAACTATACTACAAACTTTATTAATAACTAAAACCTGATGTAATCTTATTTAACATGAATCAAATAAAATTGTCGGTATATTTTATAAATACGAGTCATCAAATATGAATTCAATTAAGACAGTATAAGTTGGTACCAAACTATAACACCGCCGACCCAGCTAATTTAATACTATATTTAACATTAATCAAATAAATTATTTTCTGCGCGAAACTCATTAATATCGATTTATCAGTGCGTAAGTATAATCCTGACATTCACGAAGACTTATGATGGGCTTCAAGTCAAATTCTCTGGTCGGTATCTCTCTTATCCGAACACTCGCACTGACCAAACTTCATTTATCAAAGTCCGATAACTTACAAACCTCCATGCACATTACTTTGTACCTATATGGTTTATATCGTATATTTAAAATGAATAATGTTCATCCGATATCTATATACCTACCTACTTTCACGGAAAATATAGATCTGGTTTATAGTGTGTGTGTGTATGAGTTGAGTAGTTTCTTGTGGAATTTTAACGTTGTAAATCCTGATTAATTAATTATTTATTAACGTGTAAATATTATACTAATTTAATGTGTGTTTGTAAACTGTCTCTTAATTAGTAGTTATGATGTTAAATGAGTAAATAAATAAATAAATTATCATTAGTGGAACTACTCCAATTAGGATAGCATAAATTTCGTGGTGTAAAGTTGGTATAATATAAAAACTATCCTTCTCTGCCGTGGGTTGCAGAAATTGAGCAATTGCACCGCCACCGCCGCCAAATATGCGAGTCACATGCCAATACCTTTGACACGTGTATTATTACAAATCACGTTGCCGGGGTGGTTGTAAAGACGCCAACATTAAGCCATCCAGCTGTCAGTTGAAGCATACGACAAAAAGACGACTTCTACACACTTCCTGCATGTTATCTGGTGTGTAACAAAAGTCTCAATCACTTTCTGTAATCGCCTCACACAGACTAAAGTCTAGCTTGTGCCTTGATCAAGAGGTAATGCCTGACATATTGTCCACTTAAATCCTTTATCGAACACATCAATTTTGCTTTCTTTCGCACCGCAAAGCTTTAGTTGCGCTACAAAGATAAGCTGTGGTACAAAACAGGAAAAATTGCAGTCGCATATTGGAAATAAATTCAATTGTGGTAGCTAATTCACAAGTTGGTTAATCAGATTACATAAAGATGAAGAGTAGTACACACAGAAATTTCTACTCTTCAATAAAAATGTGAAAATTATTTTTATTATATAACACAGAAATCACCCTCGCGACATAAAATCCCTTTTGCTCTTCAAGACATCATCCGGGATCACAACGCCCCAAATATCGTATTATTGCATTTTGTGGAAGTTGCTATTTAGCTTCAATTTCACTCCACTTAGGTTAAGTAATGTGACACTAGCGGTGTAAAGTTGTAACATCAAATAATAAATCTTTAGTAAATTAGTGTAGAGACTATGTCAAGATTGTTAACAATCGTTCATCACGCTCTGATGTCAGGTTTGTCCCCTTAACATTAAACTCGCTTGGTGTTTACCACTTTTGTACACCTGTTGACGACATCACGAAGATGTACCAAAAGTTTAATAAATATTTGTTATGTAAAGTGATCGTGGTTTCTACAATATTATAGCTAAACTAAACTAAGAGCTGAAGTTCATTAGTTTGTTGACTTTCTCATTTGAACGGTTCTTTCTCACAAATAAACTTAAAGTTTTTAATAGGTTGTAATAATGTTAAAAGAAAATATGAGAAGAGGAAATTAAATGTTCCTAAGGTAATATAAGACTCTTTAGTTAAATTGTAAGTTGCATTTTGCATGTTGGTAAACATTTAAATGGAAATGTCTTCATTACAAGAGCTTTGCGGGTGCCGTAAAATAAAATATAACAGAAAATCTAGCTAAAATAAATTCTCCCCGACCTCTCAACTTTGTTACAAAAATAATTACCAAAATACTTATTAAGAGCCGGGTTTTCAATCGATAGTCAACTTTAACTATGAGTTAAATCGTAATAATAGTATCCAAGCAAATTAACTTATATAGGGGTCTATAAGTATTTTTTATGCAACTAAATTATCTCAAATTCTAAAAGCCACAACAATAATAACACTAGGTAATATAATAACACTTGATTGATTATCTGTTATATTCGAAACTGGGATTAGTAGTTCCGCTATTGTTGATTGTCAAATACAAAGGTAATATTTGACATGCGGATAACATATGTGTTGTAAACTGACATATTCATATAAATTATACCATTGTAACTCATCACCTGGGATTTTCATTATTGTACGCAGTTATATCAATTTATATTGCATACACATACACAATCCTGATTACGTGCTGTATATGACGATTTAAAATCAAATAATGCAATAAATTTTGGTTTCAAATTAAAATTGTAAAAAGCTATCGATTGTATTATAAAAAAGAGCAACTACCCCATGAGAATGCTTTAACTTCGGTTTTAGCCGGTAGAGGCATTGTATATGCAGATATAATTTTACCGAAATTTCAAAATAGTTTGCTCTGTTATAGTTCGCTAATGGTGATATAGACCACAAGACATTATCATTTTTTAAATTAAAGCCATGTATAAGAATTTTATCAAAGACTATCGATTATATATTGTAAAAAAAAAGTAACTAAACCTAATAATTTTGGTTATAGTCATTAGAGGCATTGTAAGCAAATAATTGATCGAAATTTGCTTTGTTATAGTTCGCTAATTGTGATATAGACCACAAGATAACTAGTTTTCTTTTAAATAAGAACCATGCAAAGCATTTTGAATAAAAATGATTGGAAATTGTGTTGTAACTGTTCTACATTTCCACTACATAACCAAATAAACCAATGAACTAAGAAATAATTGGTTGTTTCAAGCACACTTTAATATAGAACCTGTTTCCGGTTCACGTCAACTTGAAAGCTTAATTTTATGCATCAGAAACATATTTTAATATTTCCCTTCTTTTGTACATCCCCAACATTTCTCCCTCTGTGTGTAGCTTGAACAACACAAAAAAATGTTTATTTAAATGTATACACAAACTGATCCTGTTTGCAACAAAATTTCGCAAAAACAACAACCTCTGGCATTATAACCGCGACTACCGACGATGTGATCACAAAATAAATTATATATTTTCATGCGGTGTTACTCTTTGGATACATAAAGAAAAATGTCAGCAACGACGACGATGAGTTCTTATACAAAAGTGATAAGCGCAACGTGCAATGGGCGGAAGGTCCTGATAGCACTTAATATTCTAGTTATTAGTTGTTCTCGCAAATTATTCAACCGAGTGTATATTGGATGGGCTTTTCAAACTCTCATTAAAATCTACGCCTACTGGGATTTACGGTTTATGCTTAGTTGTACCCATTAGGATTTTATATAAAAACATCCATCTATTGCTTGTGTTTGTGTGTGTCTGTGCATCAGCACGGCCTCTTTTCTGTTTCTGTTGTTTGGAAAATAATTATCTGGCTGGTGGTGTCATTTATTCTCGGTGTAGTGTACAACGAGGGTTTATGTCACGATTTTCAGATGGAGACAGGGGCGGATTGGCGCGTTATTATACTCGGGGAATATTACAAACGAGTCTTTTGAAATATAATTCATATTTGAAAAAATACAAATAAGCAAGATTAATTATCGGTTTGTATCTCCAATTTAAACTCTATTTTTGTCACAAACATTTTGAATATTACTTCATAAAACTTACAGTTTTGAATTTTTAACATAATTTGTATTAAATTGTAGCAGCATTATTTTCAGTAGGTAGATATTAAACTACAGTCTAACCTAAAATAATAAATTTTTCGAAAATGTAATATCTGTGAAAACTCGCGAGGAATATAAATTGTTAAATTTTTGGCGGAGGCGCCGGTGATAAAAATATTCAAGCAATTTTGAAAGAGCCTACAAATATGGAAGAAATGAAGATCTGTGAGAAATATCCGCAGATGCTATTTCTTTATGAGTCAATAACAAATTTATTGAGAAGAATTTTTATAATAATTTTTTCGCTTATCACCAAAACCCACTTTTTCAAGTTGTTCCTGAAATAGCATCGTTAATTTCACAGTTATGGAATAATATTCTTTATAAAATTGTTCATTAGATTACAATCTAAATGAGGAAAGTGCGCCTACTATTGAAAAATCGGAAGGAATGGAAATGATTTAAATTTTGGTGGATGCGCCGGTGTTTAAAATATTTAATTTATAGTAATTTTGTGCTATAAATTTGGAGGAAGTGAAGAGTTGTGCAGATTTTTTATAAACATTATCTTTATGAAGAAATTCAATCTTTAGTATTTTTTTATAAATATTTTTATCGCCTTCCAGAATTGTTTTTTATTTTTCCGCATTTTTTACTATTGTAATAGGAAAACCTCACCATTATTTCAGGACTTAATCCTAGCCTAATGAAATCAGTTTAGTTTTAGTTCTGTAGTACGCGCCGGTTGAGTAAATAAGCCCAACAACACGAACGAGAGGCATAATTTCAAAAAGTAATTTCACACAAGAAAAGATCGTATAATAAGCTGAAAGGAGGCAACACAGTGATGACAGTAGTGTTTAGTACAGCACATGTAGGTAAGTACCTCGTCGCAATCCTCCATCTGTTGTATAATACGAATTCAGCGGCGTTCAGCCTACCAGTGAGATAGAGTCCTAATTAGAGCCCTGTCGTCATTATATAACGTGTAATTAGTGTGCATTAGCGTGGAATGACTTGTGCACCTATGCGAAATATGTATTTATAATTCTTAAACGTGCTAATGTAATACAAATACGAGTATAGTACAATAGCTATTGCGTGCAAGTGTCACGTGTTCGATATATTGAATGTGTGTGAAGGGAGAGAAGGTCTTTCATCTCGTAATGTGATCTTTGATTTTCCATTGGTGTAGCTGCCATGAATACAACAGACCACGGATTTTGCAGAGTTCTCATTTTTAATTCATAACAACGTGCAGTTTCATTTCGGGCTCGATGGATCTAATGCGTTACCATCTTACAGGAAATATCCCATTTGGGGGCGAGGAAACGAATTGGGATGATTTTTGTTTATTGTAGATTTATCAAATAATGTGGTACTTAATTTCCTCTGGTGGAAGGGCGAAATCAATTTTGTCTTTTATTACAAATGTATCAGCATATTATATTTATCTGAATTGAATTCATACCTACTCGTGGACGTGCAGGAAATCAGCGAAATGCAATATCGGAAATATTGCAACAGTTTATATTCTTCAATACACAAATTGCCTATACTTTGCAGGTAGGTATAAACATCTAAAAGTTATAGTTTAATAAAAGTGTGTAGAGTACAATAAACAACACATGCGAATGTTGAATGTTACACATATATAATACAGGAATTGATAAATAGTCACAAATAAGAGTGTAGTGTTATATGTCATAAATCACAAGACACAAACAAGTCGCAATAACCACTACTCTGTGTGGGTTCTAGACCTCTGAGATGTTTTTCTCATTTGAACAAATGCTCGTAAATATTCACAGTGTAAAACTCAGTGATGCTCAGAAGTCGTTATTTTTCTTCACGGCATATTTCAGTGAGACGAACCATTGTTCTGTGATAACTCTTTCATGCGCTTTTATGAAAATAATACTCGCGTTTATGAATAATATTTTTTGAACGGGCGCCCTTATTAAATATACAATTTTCTCTTCCAACAATTTAACAATGCTTTTTTAAACTGCTAAGATGGGAATTTGCAATTTTATCAAGACGGTTTTTAAAGCTAGGCGAAATTGTATAGGTAAGAAAAATTTAACTCGAAGTAGATGGTAGAAGTGATGATTTTCAGTTAACATTATTAATATTCTAGTTTAGGGTTTAAGAAAATTCAGAATATTATGTAGTATAAAAAATATGGTAAAATTTATGGCGATGATTTTTTGGTTACTCAACTTATAGTTAAGGATAACTATCGAATATTCAGTAACAATTTCGTTCCAGTTTCCGATTTCCCCAACCTGGCAATTTTGCAAATCCAATAAATTATTTCGCTAATCCATCAAATTAAAGAGATTTGCGGCAAACTATCTTTGGCAGGGTCGGTCTGAGGGGCGACGGATAGAACTGTAAAATTGGATTGAATTTTTCTAAAAAGGTAATGTGCAGTGTTATCGATTTTAAAGGAGCCTTTGTGATCCCACTGCTAGCGTTGCCGGAAAATACATTAAACATGTCCGCGTACGGCGGTCAATAGTACCCTCCATATTACGGACTCAAGCTTGCCAATAAAAACATTATCCTTTGGGACTACTAAATGTCAAACAGATTCGTTCAACTGTTTAAAACTGCAGCGCCCGGAAAAATCTCACAAACTCTAAATACCCACAGTTAATCTTGTATAAGTTTTATTGTTTTCCGGGATTTTTCTTATTTTACATCTTAGCGTTTTAATACGACTATAAAACTAGTCACAAGTAAGACAGTTTATATTTTATATGTCTAAAAATTTTCAAATATTTCCTAGTATTAAACGTCCCATAAATAGATTTTAGTTTCGCTTTTTTTCTGACAAGACTATCATAAATATTAATAGCTTTTTATTTAATTGCTTAGATAAAATTTAAGTATATTACAAGAAATTCATTACTATTTATAATTAGTCACTGTCCAAATACGGTTTTGTGGTTAAATAACACAAATATTTATTCTGCAATCAATATTTAACAATAATTTAATTATAATTAAGTAGTTCTTGCTTCAACTACTTAGGTACAAAGAACCTACCTGAATATGAAATATCATATCCAAAAACTAGACTAGAGATGCGCTTTTATTGAGTTGTTTTTACAAATTTTTATTATATAGATTCATTTATGTATGACTGCATCATAAAGTATAGTTTTGCGGTCATAAAATGTCTTTTATTCACTAGTGTATAAAGTTACTTTATTTTAATATTACTATAAATTCAGCTGCCAGTGTCAAAAAAAATTTATTGTCAGAATAAATTTAGTATTGACTCGTCCTATTTACTAGCTAGAACATATTCGTCAATAAAGTCATAGATTATATATTTGTTGCACAAATAGCTATTTTTTTTTGGTATAAATAAATAAAAAAGTTACTTTTAAGTATAAAACGACAAGAATACTATGCGATAAACATTGAAGTAATGAAAGAAGAATTACTTTATAGCTTTAATGGCTACCGCAAGAGAAACAAGCTGCGATAAAAGAAAACAAAAACACAAAGAACTTATTCAATTTATTCCGTCCCGCCGCAGCATAATTATTTTAATTTCACGAAAGCATTATTTAGTTGTAATAATTTCTTTTACATGTTGTTTTTCTCCAACATTATAACTAATTAGAGCTTATTTCCAACCATAAGGAAATTAATAAAACCACCACAAGATTTGCACTTTTTGTTGTTTAAAAATAAAGTTAATGAGGCAACGTCAGGGATGACTTTTGTATTAATCGCCCAGGCCATACTTAACTTGAGCATTACCCGTCCAACAATTCATATCTTAAATTAGAGCAAATAGCAAATAAACGTCACGCTATAAATTAAGGGAATAATTTATCCTAGCATAATCTGAAGTAATCTTCATTTTGTTCACTAACTAAACAGGGTTATCTAGAACGACATAAAGCTGTATTCGCCTAAAGCTGAGGACGATCATGGTGGAAGCGAGATATGGATATATCTCCCTTTTGCCAGGAGTGAGCAGTAGTTGGTCATTTTGTTGCAAAAGGAATAAACCGAATGTATACGCGGGTCTCGAAAATAGCTTGTTTGTATACAGATTATC
Organism: Pediacus dermestoides; assembly: GCA_963942485.1. Classification (NCBI taxonomy): domain Eukaryota; kingdom Metazoa; phylum Arthropoda; class Insecta; order Coleoptera; family Cucujidae; genus Pediacus; species Pediacus dermestoides. The sequence goes on along the minus strand of OZ012629.1, from coordinate 15,545,516 downwards.
ACTGTAATATTAACTACTTTGAATATTAACAAAGTAAAGGGGTTTTAATTTTAAATGAATTTATAGTTGGATTTCAGGCGGTTTATGCTCAGCTGGCTTAGATATTCTACTTCCTGTTTCAAAACTTAACGTAGAGTTTTGTGTGTTTTAAAAACTGGGGCTTTTATACCATAACCAAAACTTTCAGCGACGGATGCTTATTGTCACAATTCAAGCCATCTAGTAATTTCCAAAAAAATAATTAGTAGCTAATTGGAGCAGAATTAAACGGGTCGTTTTGGAAAGCTCAAATTACACTAGCGATAGCGCACAAGGCAAAACAGCGCTTTTAAAGGAAATTAGAATAAAATTAATAAGTGGTGTTGGATGAGAACACGAAGGCGAACAGCACACCGGTCACACCTCCTTGAAATGTTAAGTTAATCGTGGCGCAAGGGCCGTGCATCAGGAGCTTTTAGTCGCAGGTGTCCCTGATTGGGTTCCTTAAAGTCAAGATCCCCGATACAAAGTACTTTCAAGTTTGCTGGTATCAGCTCAACGAATTTGCATATTTAGGCTGTAATGACACAGTTAGGTTCACACGATACTTGATCTCAGATAGAGATCGCCTATATCGGGGTTGATTTATGGAAATAACCTCTATGTAAAATAATATGTTTCGCAAAGTGCCCTTTCATATCGCATATATAGTTATATTGAATGAAAATTGGGAAGTTATTTTAGATAAACGGCGGTGTGTGGATACACTACACTGTGGTGGGTGTTCGGAATTGTCCAGTGGCAATGATGGATGTGATGCTTTATTCCATATATAAAATACGAGGTATAACAGTTTTTAGAACCATTGGTAAGATAATATAGTATAAATACTTTAAATACACTTAAATAAATAGTGCGCAGTGTAAGTCTAATAAAAATTATAAGTAAAACTTGCATACATTTTATCAACGACTTAGTTTACCATTTTTTTGCCGTACTTTGCCGCTTTTCATTTCAATACGATCGTATTGTCTTCTAGTTAAGTAAAATACCACTTACCGCCTTAGTTACATAAATACCTGTTTATTACTCTTATAAGAAAGCGCACTTTTAGAAAAATTTATTCGCAATTGTTCGTTTATTTTACTGTAAAGAAAAACCAGTGGAACTTTTCTTGTAAAATCTAGCATATTTTCCAGTGTTTATTTTTAATAATTTGCGCAACATCTCTCATTTAAAAGTGAATTCGTATTCACTTTGTTCGCTGTGGTAGCATAAATAATTCTCAGATAATTACATTTCCGAAATTGTTGTACTTTGGGCGAGCTTCAACACTTCACCCTGAAAGGATTGGATTAGTGAGCGCTTTTTCTTCGTTATCCTCGTTGAATACGATTTCGGGCGTTAATTAAGCAAAGAACGATAAAAAAGATTACTCGACTTGAAAGTTTGTTTCTGAAAGAATGGACGGCGAGTAGTTAATTTTAATGGTGTAGGAAAATATAACTAATATTATTATAACGTGCGCACCATAAAATGTATTTATTATATTTTAACAAATATACCTACTAGCAGATTCTGATCCTGATGGGAAATTTTAAATTAAAAATTCGGCTCATCCATATTATAGCTGAATGTAATATTTAACTAGAGAGCCTAATTTAAAAGTAATCAATATTTACACAGCTTTTTGCTTCCTCAAAGGTCTTAATACTGTTTTCAAGTAATTTATCTTAAAGTGAACTGAAAGCTGGAAATGAAGAATTTATGAATATAGTAAATTCACAAGCAAGACATTTTATTTCAATATTTATATTAGTAAACCGTCTGGGTTAAACTTTGGCAATTAACAAAAAGTGATATTACACTAAACACAGTTTTTAAAATAAACACCCTGTACAGCAGTTCAAGTAACTTTACATTTGTTTCTTGAAAAAATAATCATTTAATCTAAACCGTTCCGATGTCTATCTGAACTTTAAATAATATCTATCTTATCCCTTCGTATGTAACACACGAAGTGACAGGTCAATCTGAAATGCAGACGTGTTGCAGTGTTCCGGACCGCGCGTTGTTTACTTGCCAACAGGAATCACTTGGCAGCATTTCCTTGGAAAATGTCTTGGTGAAATTATGCATCATTCATGTAAATTCCAAGTCGATGCAATTTGAGCTTTAATTACTTATAGCGCAGCAGGAGAAAACTTTCATGACAAGTGGACAATGCACATGTCATACGCAGAAAAATTGGTATACGAATAAACAAACATTTTTATGATAAATTTCATATTTCCAGTTGTTTCGTGTATATAGGTGACGTTTCCTGCTCCCCCGCCCTCAACGTCGCTCTTTTCTTGTACCTTGTACGTCCTTGATTGCCCAGCCTGGCAGAAATGCAATCACACTATCGACAACCTCATTCCTTTGTGATCTCAATAATATACAATATAGGTAACCGATACCGAGCCCCAGCTTATTTCGAAATGGAAATTTAACATTATATAAAACTGTTTTAAGGCTGGGGGAGTATAAGGAAAAAGTGAAAGATTTATTTTGATAAATGATGCGTCGATGTTTACGGGATTTTTATGCACGAGGATATTCAATATGGCAAAATGTGCAAAAAATACATTTTTGTAATGAATACCTATCTAAATGGCTATATCTGATGTGGCCAGCACATGAACGTGCTCTAATTTATATATGTATTATAAATTTATGTAATAAATGATTTTGCTATAAAATATGAGATAAAGAAGAAAAATCAGCCTCTGAATTACAACTACCTACCTACTTACTTTTAATATCTAACGTAGAAAATAAAAATTTTTAGATTAAGGCTTTAAGGTTTGTGAGAGAGTGTGCAATTTTTGCAAGGCAAGGATTGCTGTGACTTAGAAAAAATCAAGAACTTGTTGAAAATTGCTTCTGAATATTTTAAAAAGATATCTTCAAAATTTTACAGTTTTCGACACTGTCTCATTAAAAAATTCGTAATTTCTAAACGGAGTCCCAGAACTTGCATTGCAAAACAGTTTTGAAAAGCTAAAGAACGCTGTTTCTTATGAAAAAATAATGCCATTTGTGGAAACTAGTTTTGAATATTTTTGCTAGCCTCAAAAGGATCATCAATGTTTTTTTGATATCGACTCATAAAAAAATTTCGTAAAACGTCCATGCAATTTCTGATGTGCACTTAATAAAAATAAAAAAATTACAAACTTATAGAAGTTAGTTTTGAGTGTTTAAGAGAGATCCAAAACCTTAAAATTTCTAGTGAACCATGAAAATGTCAAATTCGAAAAAATCATGATTTCATTAAGTACCGTTTTAGGTAATTACCAAAATCGTAACATAAAGTATTAAAAGAAACAAATCACTAATGGATGGGGTACTTTTCTCTAATAGAAATTCGAACACTATGTTTGCGAATGTTTCAGTATTGGAATCCAAAGTGTGGCAAAAAATAATAATAAAAGTCCAATTCAATAAACCAGCAGATATATTCGCTTATCCGCATCATGTTCGAGTGAACAGTTGTTTTACGAGCAAGGGCGTCTATGGGATTCATTACATAAATAAGTTTCACGAGTTCAGTACTTGTCTCCATCAAAATTCCTCACACGTTCCCTACTACCCCAATCGATTTTATATGACCAGTTGAGACAATGTTAAACAAAATTACCCACTTACCAACGTTTTATAGAATCAGCAACATGCTGCCTGCTGCGATATAACCCTTCATATTAAAACGCTTGCTACTCGTATATATCTGCAAACCAAAATAATGCCATAAAAGAGCCAACCCAACCCTGCCTGTCTCTGTGTTGCTGGATATTATTTAAATATAGATGGAAATATTCAACTTGGGGTATAATGGCTGGTTGTAAAATTATATTTTTAGTGACGTATTTTTCAATAAATTTATGTCATATAAACGCGTCATTTTTGTTTTAATATAGTTTTGGGCCCCGTGTAGTTACTTTAACTTTTATTGTAATTTTATCACCGGTTGTGTTTTACGTTATTTACAACTTAACAGCAATTCCACATGGTAAATTTTAATGTAATATCCCTTCTTAAGCACGCCTATTCGTATACTGCAACTAACGACCTTTGAAAAGTAGATGCTTGCACAAAAATCACAGAATCACGTGATCATTCATAAAGTTTACAGACACAGAAAATAATAATAAATAATTTCTACAAAAAAAACTAGAAATTACTTCCAGATTTCAGGAATTTGGGAATGTTGTAAAAGCACTAGAGGTGACGTGATCAGATATCGAGTTTTTTGTCTTCACCAGAGAGAAAATTTGAAGTCAATAAATAGATTGCATAATTTCCTGAAGAAAAAGTCTAGCTTATTTATCGCAGGTTTTTACAAATTTAGCTTGATATTTAAAATATGAAACTCTGGATTAAATCCATTGAGGGGTCACGTGACTATTTATGCAGTTTTCTTTGGACATTCACAGTGCTATTTAGAGTAAAGAAATAATCACTTTGTATAGGAAAAATCTGAAACTTGTTAATTTTTTTGAGTAATCCATGATGTTAGTAGGTCACGTGACTATTTAAAACTATTAGTTGATGAGTGTATTATTTTTTAAAACCAAAATGTTCCTCAGCTTAACTAATTTGTTTTTCTCTTGCAAATCCCCGTTCTCGCCGACACAAAACAAAGTAAATATTTTAAAAATGTCAATACTCCGTAATACCGCAAACTGGAGTTTTACATATTTATTATCCTTGTCCGGAAAATGGTCAGAGCAGCTTCCATTATGCAGGCAAAAGGAAGTATTAAATTAAACCCTTGGGTAAATTCATAAAAAATGTTTCACGGTTTACGACAGTTATTAACAATATTTTATAGTGTATTTCGCATTTTCATGGATTTTGTAAAATAATAAACAATGCTATAAATAAACGTTTGTTCGTTTGTGGAAATGCCTTAAAATATGTTTTTTTATATTATATAATATTTTATATGAAATAATATACAATGTTTTATGAAAATTTACTGTGCTGCAGGATGTTTTTTTAAAATAAATATAGTCCTAGTCAGGTTAGAATATTTCAGTCAAAAATATATATTTTTTTAGGTTAGCTTGAGTTATGCTTGTTTTAAGTAATTAGATGTATTTAATTGTCCTTTAACTAATAAAAAACACTCTTATTTCCCTGATCTAACCTAGATATTGTGTTATAACCCCGCCCTCCACAAAACCCGCTGCACTTTTTCGATGTTTACATCCAGTTTAATAACACAAAGTGAAAGCTGGAATAATACGCCGCGTTTTGTGCTCAAACTTCCAAACTTGGCAAAGTACGCCGGCAAAAAAGGTAAGATGGACCATTTCTAAAAAACCAACATTATTATATCAACATCTTATTATAATTATGTAAATTTAATGTTCTAATATTATGCTAGCCGGGATTATACCGAGGAATATGGACTTAGTTAACCGGAAACTTGGATATGAAAAGACATTAGCATTGATAATCTTGCCAATGGCTTGTAGATGAAGAACTTAGGAAAACACCGTAGACAATGAAATAAAACACTAATGCAAAAGATATATTTTTAAAATATTGTACCTGAGTCAAAAAACTTTGCTTAACATTTATTTTGAGTTTGTGTTGGTTATAATTTTAAGATACTTGTACGTTTCCTACAAAACTAACTTAAACTAGTTTAAGTATATTATATACAATGTAATTTGTCTTATCACTAACTTACAATGGTACCAAAAACCTATATATGTACAGTTTTAAGTAAATATCCCCAAAGAATAAAAAACGCGTTACACCAAAATGGAAAAATTCGCTTTTTATTGAGACGACGACGGCACAAACAATACGAAAGCTCATGATGGGAAAACTGCGAACAATCGGCGGAAAATATGTCGTCGAATGGCCTGTGGGCCCAAAGTTCATGTGATTCGGAATAGCCGTCGAGGGATCCACACACAACTTTCTGTGTATTATGCGCTAATGTTGAGGAATATTGCACTTAAAATCGTTTTAGACACACGATTAGATTGGCGGAAATAATACTGTTTTGTTTAGTTTATTGTATCGGAAACACGAGTTTTAGTTAGAAGGATAATTCACGATGGATAAAATATTATTGTGCTTGATAAATTAAATCGTGAATACATATTTATTATTTATATATTATCCTGCTCATCCCACTCACTTTAAACTAGCATTATCGCAAGAGCGTGCGATAATGGAATCTTTATCGCACTCATTTGAGAATACGGTTCGTTATATAACTTTCACATAGTCGTGCGACAATAATGTCTATATTCCACTTGTAGATGTTGATCAAATTTCAGATTATATTCAGGCTATAATCGATTATCATTCATCTTTAACATAAATTGCGTTATATTTTCTTCAATATTCTTCCGTGTCTTGAGGAAAGGCAGGAGCCATTATTAAATCTGGACCTGCAAAAAATAAATAATACACATGAATTTTTCTCCTGTTAGGTAGGTAAATATAATAAATTGTCTTAATTTACAATTTTTTCTATTTCATGTTTTACTATGTTTGTGTCAGAATGATTGATATGTTTAATAGAAAACAATTCATATATTGTTCGTTATTTTCATGTTTCGAGTGCTTTTACCTGTAATTACAAAATAGTGGTTCTGGCAGTTGAAAAATATATATTTTTACTTTTTATTAAGTATCTTGTTCTAATAATAAATATATCTATGTTGTTTTATTGGAATCAAATAAGTTCACAATGGTAAACACAGGGTAATTGCTGTATAAAATATGATATTAGATAACATTTATATCATAAACTAATGGAAAACGGAAAGTCATAGAATAGAATTTAAATCACCTTCAGAAATTTATTAGAATAAATTGAATTGTTTAATAAGTAGTAAAATTGGAAAAAAATATTTGTGTATTAGTCAAACTGCTTTATCTAAATAATGATATTGTCCTACAGACTTATGCATCTATTACTCATAATTACAAATTGTAATGTCCTTAGAATAAATAACATTAACCCAATTAAATTGTTTACATACTCTAAGACGCAACTGGTTTATTTTATTTATTAGTGGAAATTTACGAGTTAACCATGATATAAAAAATTCGAAAAATCATCACTAGGCAGACACCCTATATAATATGTTACCATGGCGACAAAATTTGTTAGTTTAGATGTCGCTGGGAATCAACTGATTTTCTAGCAGGAGTTTTAAAAGTTAGTACCAATTTGTTAAAATGTAACTTAATGAAAAAATTCAATAATAATAATAATACTAATGCAATGTTTTCGTACTCAACGATATCGCTGACACAAAAAAAAATTATTGACAAAATATTCATAAGTTAATAAATGTTTAAGTAGTTAAAAAAAACTCTCTGGTGTGTGAGGGCATATAAAATTTTCATTTTGCTAGTAAATTGCGTTCTAGGTTCACAAATCGTGAGAAGTAGACAGGACCATCTAAACAAACCATAAGTCTTCCGTCCAAAACGTGTCTGACTCCTAGGGGATAAGAACAGTTACCAGACCCTGTTTTCTTTTATTCCCCACAGTGTACATTTTTTTACATACTACACCGAAAAAAATTATAAAAGAAACATCTTTGGAGGGATACATGCTGAAAATAACAATTAACCTACATTGAGAGTTCTTGCTAAATGTAGTTGAGTAGTTTTTATTTAAAATAGAGAGCTTTTTCAGGATTAAATTTCGCAAGATTCCTAGATCCACTCGCACACACACACGTATGCAAATAAGTACCGTTAATAGTTTAATAGTGTACTAGGGTGTGGGTATTGTATGCAAGGTACGTCTAAAGTCTCATGAGTCGACGCATTAAGGGATGCTGACGCGCCAGCAGTTATGAACACGTGTGTGTGTCTCCGGAACCCCGACCAGAGGCATTTAGTTCTCTGATTACCGTTTCGACTAACCTGCAACAAGCCCGGAATACTAAATCCTGCAATTGCCCTCGTGTACTAATGTAGATTTTGCTGCACTGTGTCCTTCATTATATGTTTTGTTTGATCATTTCCTGTCACTTACACTGACTGTACTCTACTGTAAAGGCGATCATACATTTTCGATAATTACTTCTTTCCTCTTAATGACTTTTTTCAGGTATTATAGGTACATTATTAATTTTCCGGAACATTAAACTTGATTTTACTCAAGGAAATCAATTGTTCATTTCATTACTATAATAATAAGTAATGGGAATCCATATTATTTTCAATAAGCGCCGTTTCAAAGAGACATCAGACAAAGGATCATAATTATTACTAAGTATACCTTCATTGCCATTGTGGAGCAAATATTGTTCTTTTCTTATACAATTCAGTACTGATCGATATAATCGTAGCTTCGAATCGCTTTGAACTCACTTTAAATTAAATGCAAGATATTTTATTTTTAATATCGTACTGTTTTAGTTAAGTTTGCACAGGAAAATTATTAAAATCCTGTTAAAATTAGGTAAAAATATTGTACGTACAGTCCAGTTCGTTTAAGAATGTTCTGACGTCATTTTTCTGCAAGCGAGATCATAAATTTTGAAACATAATTTCTAAAATAGAATTTGGCACTAATCAAAATGACCAATAAAATTCATTTTCATACTGAAAATTAACCTAACCTCACTTAAAATCAATAAATTAATTGAAATGAGGTTAGATTGATTTCCAGTTTGAAATAAGTTGTAGCAATTGGTGTTCCAGATAAAATTGAAAGCATAAAAGTTGCAGAAAACTATGAGTAAAATCCTCACAAAAAGATTAAGTTGTCCAACATCTGTGTTATTTTTTTACCTCCACTTTTTCCACAACGAAATTTATTCAGTGCTGATCTCCGACCGTCCCCCCAAATTTTCCGATTCCAACATAAAGAAACATAGGAAACACTTTATAAAATGTAAAACGAACCCCTTATCGGTAGTTTCATCACTTTCATCGACCTCCAAGGGTCTAATTATTTTCTCCCTTTTATTTTTTAATCTACATGTTCTTAATGTGTAACGTATATACGGCACAGTTGTACCTAACAGTTAATGTCTTTTTTGCGGAGGAAAATTAACATTAATTTTCATGTTAAACACCTGTCATTTGCGAGGGTTAACACGCTATTCGAAGATTAATTATTAAATGGTGTTTCAAAAACAGACTATGTAGAAAAACTGCCTGCCACGTTTTTGTTTTTCTTCGAAATTGCCGTTGTAATAACATTAAGTAAGCTAAAAGCTAGTATTAGTGGGGGAGGGGAGTTTATTAAATATCTTTCCTGGCAAATATTTATGTAAGGCAATTTTAGAACTAGAACTTTTGGTAAATATAAACAATGTAAATTAAGTTTGTAATTTAAGGGTGCAGCGTTTAAATTTAATTGGATTGGGAGTGTGGGTGTATGGGGGGAAAACCTCAGCATTCTTTTAAATTAAGTTTCAATTTCTATATTAAGAAAACTATTTTCCTGCTGGGAAAATTACTTCCTTATGTTTATTCCAGTATTTTTCCGCCCATTTTTCCCCCAAGTAATTATTTCAACAACTTTTACGATTTCTCTGATGTGTTAGTATAGAAGAATGGTGGCTAAAAGGAGCCACGTACAAAAACATTGGGTGACTTCTTTAGTAAACCGCAAGCTGCAACGTATTTGGAATTAGCAGGATACAAAGCCGCAAAAGCCAACTGGATTCCTTCGATAAGGCTGAAAGATTTACCCTCTATCCATTTTGGTATAAACGTGCCCTTTCATTTGCTTCACTGGCAGCGGTTAAAGACCGTTTGATTTACCGACCAAATACGTAAATGTGAATGAAATACATTCGGTCTATGAAAAATTACCCAAGATGTTTTAGTCCCATGTTAAAAAAAATCGACTTTCAGTCTTGACGAGTACTTGTAATGAACGAAAATATGAAAAGTTTAGTTTAGATTTTCTTATAGAAATAATTATTATAACAAAACAAGAAAGTAAAAAATGGATTTGAAAAGTTACGTATGCAAATTTAATGGGAAGGTAAAACTGTATAACAAAAATATAATTGAGGTTAGACGACTTAACGTTTTGGTAGCTGAGTCTGCAACATAATTTCTCATGAAGTCCTTTAATTTTTTCCTAAAACAACTCCACTTTACTAGCTTGATCCTCCGCGCTCCTTTTGTATTTTCCCCGAGTTACATTTCCCAACCCTAGCAACATTTAACTTGTGCAAATGTACAAAATGATCAACGTAGAATGAAAACGATGATAAGATTAACTGATTCTGCTCACTTGAAGTGGCTGTTTGAAAGGCATAGCAGAAGTTGTGATGAGGGGGTTGGAATGATGCAAAGCCCTTGAAGAAGGAGGCGCGCCTGCCGCCTCGTGGAGGGTTATGAAAATAGCGTAATTTCCAATTCTGAGGATATGAATTTACAACACCTTCTAAATGCCTCCAATGCAGATCAGATAAAGCTTGGGCAATGTGCGTTCGTGATCTAATTTAAAGGAGCTGAAGGAAAAAGTGGTAATTTCATTATTTTAGGGAGCACACATATGCACACCCCGTAGCCTTGCATGTTAACCGCATTGCTTTCGAAATTATCCACTTCTGCCTTACACTATCGCCAATCTCAGGCTATTAGGTAAACGCGATACTATTGTAATGTAATGCGATGTGATTAAATCAATCCCACAATCTCGAAACGTACAAAAGATTCAGACATTTTCAGGAAAAATTAAAGGGTGCAAATCTTTTATAAAAATCTTTGTTACACCTCCCCGAAATGTATGGACTGAATAATGAATTTATTTGAGAGGAGTAATCAACTTTTACTCCTGTTGACGATTCTGGCTGAAAAAAAATGGCAGACAGTAGCACAACACATTTTTTATTTTTGGCGGATGAGCCGGTTAAATTTTTTTAAAACTTAACTCAATGTTAATTAACATCTACTATTCCCCCAACTATTTTGGATTAATTCCAATTCCAACTCACCTTCGATTAATCGAGAAATTCTATCCTCTGTATCAGCATACATGCTGGCCCGATATTGGGCACTCCTTCTATGGAAACCCTCACCAAATCCCGCTTCAGAAAGTTCCAAATCGTCGGCAGGGGGTGGTTTACTGGTAGTTCTGTGACGTCGCCGGACCGCAGGCGGTCTCCGACAGGCGATAACAGTGGCCGCTGACACTATGCCCACTATGAGAAGCACTGCAGATGCGGTCAGCCCAACTAATATAAGGGTTAAGCCCGAATTTGAGGATCCTTCAGACGATGGCTTTGTTGTTGTTGTATCTGATAAACCACAACAGATTGGTGATTAGATTCTAGACGGTGCATGTTTCTACTAGCAATAGATCTAACGCTCTTCTCGAACTACTGTATGTGTTTTGTGTTGTTTGTTGAAATATTTAGATTGAATTGGTTTGATTTAATTTTACCGCACTCTAGTTTGGAGAGGGGAATTCGTAAGTGAATAGAAAATAAAGTGTTTCTGGATGCTAATCAAATGAAATGGCAAAGATTAAATTAATGCTTTCTTGCTGATTTACAAATGTTTCAAGGGCAAATGAACTATACTCGAAACTTGTACCAATACACTTAATTTAAGTAAGAAATTTAGTTTTTTTTGTATATTTAATCATACATTGTGTGCTTTCTTAAAAAATAATTTTCTTGCATTAAAAATAATTTTATTTGCTTATACATAAAAAATTTCTTTCCGAGAAATAAATTTTATTTCTTTAAAGACTAGACTTTTTTATTAGTAGATATTTTTAAAATAACGTAAATTTGAATCTATTTAAAGAACTTAGTAGAAGTTCAACAGATGGCTCTATAACAGTCGGAATAATTTGTGTGGAAATTTAATATATTTTCAAATGTTAGATAAATAGAATAGTTCTGATAACTAAATGGAAATGGCGTTTGATTAAAACGCAAAAGACCATAATATGATCAATGTGTCCATAAAAAATGGTATACGGTTCATAAAAGCCATAAAACCAGCATGTTTCTGTGGAAAATCTCGCGTCCCATCCAACGAAAATCCACCAGCGGAATCTAATAACAACAAACATATAATACGCGCGCGAAACCCTCGGGTAACTAATTTTAAACAATGAAAACACGTGTAGGTCATTCCATTTAGAATTAACTTGACTACTAGACATGCAGAACGCGCATCCAGTTATTGTTAGTGTCTCCTTTAATTAAATTAACCGTCTCCCTGGGGGGACTTACCGTTCTCCTGTAGTGTTTCTGGGGGGACTTCCACCTCAACTCGAACGTTACGAAGCACTACCGGAGGATCACTGCGACCCTTGGCGTTCTCCGCGTACACCAGGACGTTGTATTCCCTGCCCGCTTCCAAACTGTGCAACCGGAATATTGGTCGTTCCCCCAAAACTCGGTACATTGGCGGCGAATTTTCGCCTGATGGAATTAAATACAATTTTACTGTTATTGTCTCGGTGTGTAGTTTGCCTTCTTACTAACCTTGATCACTAAGTGTTGTGACACCTGGTGGCAAAGCCGGTATGGAAATATCACTAACTTCCAAAACAAAACTTTGATGTAAGCCACCGTCTTTGCCTGCTATACAAGACACTTCCAAACCTCCATGTGACGCATTGCGAAGTAGGCAACTCTTTGGAGATTCCGGTGCCTCTGCAAAAAGAATATACAACTTTGGCAAGTGTGGAAAGTTTTCTTGGAGAGGAAATTTCATAGAGAAATATTTTAAATATTTTCTAAAGGGGAAACGCTTTTACTTTTCCTTTATTTGTGTAAAGTGTAAACAGTTCTCTATTTAGAAAAAATACCAAAGTGAGGTTTAGAAATTTAAATGGAACACCAACCACCCAATATTTTCTAATTTTTGAATACTTCCACTAATAATTTATACTTAATATTTTTATACCGTGATTTAACATGGTTAAATTTCCCGCCACAAGAACAATAACTTGGCAGCTACCTCGCAGATGTCGCTCTAGATAACCCACAAATTATTGCACTAGTTTCTATTCTACATTGTTTTATCTGTGAACATATATGTAATATAAATATTAAATTATTCTTTGCTTCTTTTGCAAAAATTTATCATAACTTCCCGAAAAAACGTAATAGAACAATGATAGTGTAAACGTAAATTTGCATACATTTATACATATTTTTACGGTTGTAGCAAGCAATAAAAAGATATTTTTATGTGGAACATTTTTCCCACACACACACATACAAAAAGCTATATAGCATAAACCCTAAATTCGCACCATAATATTTTTGTTTTATAGAACCCGAAGCGCTATAAATTGTAGAAGGAACAAAACCGCATTAGATAAGTAATAGCGCGTATAAACTTTCTGTTTCCTTAGGTTATGTGACAGTCATGTTGAATGACACCGTCCAAGGGTATGCTTACAGCTATCCCCTATTGTCTCTCAACATCGATCGTCCACAAACACTGCAACATGGCTAAAATAAACAATGGTTAAGTGAACAGGCCTAATTTTTCCTGGTGTATTAATTGATGATAGAGATCGATTTATGTAGTTTGTTATAAAAACGGAATGGAAAGGTGTCAAAAACCAATCATAACTTGATGCGAAAAGGCGCCCACTTAACTTCCATTCTATTGGCGAATTTACATGAAAGGATCCGTACTTAAGACAGAAACGAGTTGAAACATATTTACATCCCATCGTAGGTTATCCCTTAAATGTGGGTTTCTCTATGGAATAAGGGTTTCCGCGTATAAATTTCAAACTAAAATAGGCATATTGGCACGTAATACGCGTTCGGAGGAGCTTTTAGTTCGTGGGACCTTACAAGGATCTGCACTTAGTTCATCCGCACATTTGACCGTTAAAATTCCACCATTACTTATCATCAGATCGTTGGATTCGTGTCCACAAGCGTCTTTATGACATTTCAAACAACACTTAAATTGGCGTAATTTTGTCCAAGGGCATTAACTGTCGTTCGCTGCTGCACACTAAAACCAAATTTTACGGCGCGATTTAAGGGTGGAAAGTACATCAGTAGGCCCCAAACATAAATTAAAACATATCATTTAGTTTTGACGACAAGAACTCGAAAAGCACACCGGGTTAATGATTTTATTACTTCTTGTCTTACATAAATTTTGCACCAACACTAAAACGCTAACTGAATATTAATTATTAATTCACAGCGTTCGCTGGCTGATAAAGTTCTGCCTGCACCCATATTGAACGATGAAATTTTATAAGCTCTCTCTCCTCTACAGCCAAAACTCGTATAATGGGCTTTTAATTATTTACTATTGAATGTACGTGTCATATTTCTTTTATTGCTGTCAATGATAGGTTTCTTTTCCGCCGCATTTCCACACATAGAGGTTTCAAGTACTTTCCTAAAGTAAGTAATTAACGGGTTAAGTACTTTGAATATTCATAAGCTTGGATGAGACTTCGAGATGCGAATATGGTAATGAAATTACTCGTAGTTATATTATCAAATTTTCAAAGTGTATAAACTTTACTTTATTATTAAACTACCTAATTTATATAATAAAACCAATTCGCATCATAATTGAGTGAAAACATTCTGTAATATTTCATAAAGCTCTCAATTTTACATGAAATTAAACAAACTCCCCTTCTCCATTACCTGCTGGTACAATCTCAAATAAACAAGGTGTGCTCTGCCGTCCAACGTCATTTGTAGCCCAACATGAAAGCGATTCCACATCATCGCTTCCCGGTGTAAAATGAAGAGTGGACACTCCGGCTATATTCACCATTTTTGCTCCTTGTACCGGCAGTACACCCCTAGTCGTATTGTATGTCCAGGAGAATCGTTTCACTTCCGGTATGGAATCGACGTGACATTGCACGACGAGTGTTTCGTGAGGAAGGGCCCCCACACGCATTCTTTCAAAGCCCTTTTTACAGCGGGGGGTATCTGAAATCGAGAGAAAAAGGTTGATTAGATTTTATGGTAATCTGCATTTTTACCATGTTGAATAGTTTGGTAATTGTAAAATTTGGCGGATGCGCCGGTATTAAATTTCGGCAAGTTAGAGATAAAATGTAAAACTATTGTTAGGGTTCCATGTTCTGCTTGAACTTGAACCGCTTTAAGGTTATAGAAATCTAAATATAGGATCATAATATTCAATTATGTGGTAAAAATGATTAGGTGCAGAGTTGGACAGAATTAGAAAACCCACTAATCGCTCCCAATTAGAAACATATTGTTACCCAACAAGTTCCGCAGTTAATCTGATAAACCAACATCATGCACAACACATTCAAGACCGCCGTTTCCCATCGACGTCGTCGTCGTAGTCGTCGTCCTCGTAACTGCTTTGCATTCAACCAGGAGATGGTGGCTGATAACGCAAACACAATCGAGCAAAACATCAGTAATTAACCCAAACAACACTAGTCTGTAATTGTTTTAATGCGTGTTGGGCAACATTGTATCGTTCAGGCAAATCACAACTCCAATTCTAGGACAGTGAAGAGCAGTCAGACGACATGTGGGGTTGGAAAGTTGCGGCTGGCACACGTTGAGTAACATGCCACATGCACTACTGGAAAATGAAAAGGAGGAGGAGGAAGGAGACGTGGGGGGGATGGTGGTGTAACATATTGCACACGGATGACTATTAAACATGTGTGGAAGCGGGGTTGTTAATTTACCGGCGGAAAAATTATCGCATTCATTCGCCCATATGAACTGTTAAGTTTTATTAAAATGGTAATTCACTTAGTGGATTGCCATATCCATGGACATTTTTTTATTATAATTATGCGCTGATAATGAAGTGGTCTCTTTGCAGCACGTTATTCCGGTTTTGTTTTAGCCCAATTAACCTCTGTTACAAAAAAACATCCTTGGAGGACTATCCATTCTAGTTAGTGAACCCAAACGAAAAGTTGAAAGTTTAAAATTTAAAATCTATTTAAGTACAAGTAATTTAACGCAGATTAAGGGCATCTTACAATAGTTTATTTATTACGATTAGATAAACTCAACAAATACAGTTTAAAACAATAAATTTAAGCTCCTCAAGAAACTGTATGTAAGTTCTAGGTAGCAACTAGAATTAAAATTGCATACAACTCTACTAAACTGGCTACCAACCGTAAAATCATTATTATGCTTATACCAACAACTTCTCACATGATACAACAACTTAGAAACTTTGCACTCTTCCAACTTGGTGGTTTCCTTCAGTTCCATTCAAGTTTTTTAATTTGAACTTTGCCTATAAAACAAACAATGTGCCAAAACTAAAACTATTTAAATTAATACCATCAGAAAATAGTGGCATAGTTTACAATAATAATAATAATAAAAAAATCGTTGTATTAATGCAATCACTGTTTGTAAATTGTCTTGTCAAGTTTATAACAGTTTGATTAGAGTTGATGAGGACAACAATAACAGGGGTCGATATTAATTTCTGCAACAGATGTTCAATAAGTATATATAGAGCAGTTGGAATGAGACATAATGGGACATCTATTGATAAAATTATAGCGGGGAAATACATAAATTATTCAAAGATTGTTAATTAGTATACAAGAGCAGTTTTCAGGGGCTCGTTGTGTTTATCTTATCATCATCCTGAAACTATCTTATGATTGAAGAATAATAATTTTGTGAATTAAATAAAATATTTAAAATATATATTACAAATAAGAATAAAATTTTATTACGTTAAAAAGTAGACTTTTCTGTGTGTATAATGCTGGCCAATTTTATTTGGATATTTTTCGTGTAAATTAAGTAATTTTGGTGCTAAGAGTTAATGTTACCTTATGATACAATTTTATTGCAGTCTAACTTAGGTAGGTACATAATAATAAAAGTGGAAACTGATTAATTTCAGCAGCTTTTACCTCCAAATCATTCCCATAAAAAAACACCGCAAGCAATAAACATTAAAATGATATCCCAATTCAAACCATTTGATTGTGCCATCACTTTTCTATCAGAACATAATTCCTCAGCAAGTTTTATTGGATAATCTAACTACTTAAACAGTTGGCGTCTGTTGGCGTAGAAAAAACGCGCAATTTCCGGCAAACTGGGTGGCAATTTAAGATAAAGTTAATTTTTCCTCGGTGAAAAAGAGGCTGTCGTGTAATAAGCGGAAGATTCGCGGTCTCCTGGACAGATTACTCACGCAGCGGGACGTTTTTCCTTATAGTTGTGACCGCCAGGGGCCTAAAAATGTCGTTTCTTCATTATACCCACAAGGTTATTTCAATTAGAAACTCTCTTGGCTTGCATGCTACTTTAATAACATCCAGGCCCCCACTTTCTCCATCCCATACACCGGCGGGCGCCCTTTTCACTCTAATTTAAGATGTCACGTTCTCTAGTTGACATCTAACGCTAAATGTTGTCGTCTTGTTATAGAGCCATCCACTTAATTCACCACAATTTGTAGCCGGATAGGGGGAAAAGGGTGCTAATCACTAATTGCGATAATTACTTCGCAAGTGTTTTGTGGGAAAAGCCGGCGAATAATAAGCGATTGCTACTAGTTTTCGAATACAACTCAAACTACTACCAACTTTACCATAATAACTATTGCCAACTTAATCCAGTTCGGTTTACTACCCCATGCGGGAAATTTGAATTTATTATCTATGTATAGAATTGAGATTTTCATAAGAAACTAAACTATAGTGTATTTGCTACACCTTATTCAAAAAACCCACCCCGCTTTTCCAATGTAGACAATGATTATATCAAAAAACATAAAAAATGGTTATAAATTTGTTGCTCGGATGACAAGGTACCATCATCTGCAGCGGAGTGATGCCAAGAAGTGGAGTCACGAAGTGCATGTCGCAATAAATCCTACTTATTTATGAAACCAGAAAACTCCGAGGACACGTCTGATGGCGGCCGGATATAATGCTGAGAATTGTGCAAGAAACCACAAAATAACTGTGTAAGTATTGGGTGAATTTACAACTAAATTTTTCAACTTTACTAAGAGATGCTAGTTTATTTGAAAACTAGCTTCAAAATAGGTGATGCGATGGCAATGGCCGGGGTAAGTTTACTTGAAAGCAAAAGGAAATGAAGACGGCTGGGATGTTGTTTTAAGACGATAGCTAGAAATGCATGAGGTATATTCAAATGGGAACGATAATATTATTTAAATATGGCAGACTACGAGTGTTTTGTAAATAGGTAATGACATCATCATCAGCGAGTAAGACGTTATCGTCGGTGAAGCAAAATTACAAAATTATTAACAGAAATTAATTAAATTTCATACATAAATTTTTTAGTAGAGTGAATTGGGACTACAAATATTTGCCGGGGTATTTAAAATACATTTTTTTATGGACTGTTTAATGACTTAGGTGTTTTATTAAAATTTCCTGCCAAATGCCCTTCAAATTAAATTTTCCCCGAATAAAAAACTAAATTTGTATACTTACACTGTACGCTGAGATCAAATGGTGCACTATAAGTCTCCCCTTCCGAATTTACTGCTGAACAAGCATACTGACCAGCAGCCTTTTGTCTAACACCTCTCATCGTAAGAATGTGATCCAAAGGCAAAACGCCTCCAGAATCGTTATATGGAACCAAATGCCCCTGAAAAAAAGTATCCAAAATATAATTGCGGCAATCAGGCGTTTCCCCAAGATTTATCAGATCCTGAGAGAACGAGACGGATTAACGTAGTCAAAATGATATAATCATTACTGACATGAATGTCACAAAGGGTCGAGAAGTTTTCAAACTTTGCAGCAATTCTGATGAGTATATAACAGCTGCCGGGTGAATCGATGTAAAACGAGCACACCAAAGGTTTCATTTCTGAATTGTACGCCTCTCTTCCAAGAAGATAACTACGTGTCTGAAAGAAACTTTTCATTCGCATGAACATCCACCAGGGATTCAATCAAATGTTACCGCTTTAGAGGACATTGTTATGAATCAATATGAAAATTAATAGGGAAACGCTTCGAAAGGGAGCGACTATTTTTGTATGAAACTATTTGTTGTTATATTTTACAATAGATACGAAAATTATGGTTTGGATTGAAATTTTGGGGCAGTATAAATTGAGTTGGAATTTATGTTTTATTATGCAATGTCCAATCAAATAAAATAATTATTTATAACATTCGCTGATGCAGCGCTTGAAATAATAAAATATTTATAATTCCTGGTGCAATATTAAGCTTTAAACGAATTTCGTTGTTATTTTTTTCTACATTACTTGCGTTTTAAATTCGATGTGATTTTATTAACCAGCCATATTTTTTTTATTCATACCATTAGCTTTTTTTTGTGTTAAAAAACCCTTTTCATGTAAACGAATTTATTTCGTTAAAGTCGCTAAAACTATCTACTTTACTTAAAAAACTTACTCGCATTACCACTGTAGTGGGATGTCCGTAATTTCATCAAAAAGTTACCATGTGTTAAGGAAAGAACCGGGCTGTAGCTGAAGAGATTTCTTTGAAAAAGTGTATAAGTAATGAAATTTATCTAAACAATTTTAACACATAAATTATATTTTACGTAAAACCCGATGGAAATTTTTACTAATGTTAGGTTAGATTAGATTTAAAAAAACTCAACTTTTTGGACGGTACACTAAAATAACTTTTAATAATTTTACTACAAGTTTCATAATTGAAATAATTTATAAATTTTATATCTTGAAAAAGGTCAGAACTCAGAAAATATCTGATGTAACCAACTAATGACTAACTACACTTTTAGTTGCTTCATATTTATTAAATATTTTAGTTAAAATAACTACGTACTTCTCTTATTTCATAAAAAATCGTTACAAAAGTAGTCGAAAACGATTTAAACTAAAAATATTATCACTAACTCTCTAACTATTTTTAAAACCACCTCGAAATAAATTAAACAATGATTAGTTTTTATTACAACTGACAAAAACATTGCAACAAAACTTTGGTTATATTTTATTTAGCGGAATTTTCACTGAAATGTATAATTAAAAATCGTGACACTTCAAACACAGGAAGTGACTTTGCCCAGTAACAAACAGTTCCCAAATAAATGTTGCAGAATCTAAAACGCCATACAATCATGAAACATTAACAGAAAACAAAAAAGGACCCGGATTTGTTTTTTTTTTCGCTTAGAATTAGCCCATTAATAATGTATAAATTCATTTTAAAAACCAACAGCGCGCATTAAACGTATAAAGAAGAGCACCCATTTGTAATCTTGTTAAGACTATAAAACTCTCATAAAACAGGAGTGCAATTTAAGTAGCCAATTCGGTACAGATACATATTTATGAGAACAAAATACACAAGTTTAATGAAAATATTACAACAAAAATATAAATGGTGTGGTGGTGGTATGGTGTAGTTCCAGCGGCGCTGCCAGTTAATTTCCATATTTCCTTCGATTTTTATTTATATTGGAACAGGCTGACTTCAACAAGGGCTTTTGCATAGCTTCAGCATACATTAGAATACTTTTACTTTGAACTTTAAAAATACAATGGACTGAATAACAATTGCACATTTTGTTTCGCTCTCCCAACATTCAATTAGGGGTTTGTTTATGTAAATAATTTCGCCCAGTTAGTGAAATGCCACCCCCGCGCCAACGTGCTGTGCTGTTATTCTCTTTTCTGAAATTACATTTCAATCACACAATGCCAAATAAATTTCACGAGATATACACTGGAAATTACGGACATTATTACATATTATACTGAGGCGTTAATTATTACCTACTGCGAAATAATAAATTATTCCAAGGCTCAACAACATTTTCGGGTGGCTTTAATAGGTTCAAAATCATAAGTCGTGCTAGAGGAAATGATATACTTTCCTCCCTAGGTGCACAAATACTTGTTTCAAAAATGTAATTTTGCATATTTATATAGAAATATAATTTTAAAATAAAATTGACTTAACGTTGTATATTTCTATTTCTAACAATTTTATTTATTTTAATTAAATAAAAGAACCAGCAAACAAAAAACATATTTAATCTTTCTCCAACAAGGAACGCGTCTGAAAGATGGGAATTTGATGGAGCTACTGATAAAATGCGCTTTTCATCATAGCCTGGCCGAGTCCTTAATGTATCTTGAATTAACGGAACACCATTCTCTGGCGCTTTGTGTCAAAGAAATAGGATAAATAATGCTTTTCAAAAACTCAGTCAACGAAATAATTCTTTCTTGTTCTTATGTCACATTTCGTTTCTTTAACACGTAATATATGTAGTTCTTTTGTGCTTTGTTAGAATAATTGATTCGTTTTTCTGAAAAAGTGTCTTTGTGATGATGCGTTGTACCGGATTGGAATTTTTCCTTATCTCTAATTTATTTCAAAAATTAGTATATGTAAGTGCGTTTGACTGACGCTGTCGATTTTTATGTCTAGACTTTAGGTTCGAATTTATGAGACGTTTGAAACATCCAATCTTCCTGAGAACACTTGGTTATATAAGTAATTCGTTCTTTTCACGGCCAATAAGAACTGTTCACTTTTTGTTTAGCATACATTTATCCAGTTACCACTTTCATCGATCAACTTGACGGTGGATTTGTTTTATCTATATCTGTCTTAACTTGATATTTATCGTGGATCTTGCATGCTTCTTACATCAACTGCTTTAATATTAATATTAAACTAGCGTACATTAATTAAATATTTAGTTTTTGTAGAGAAATTCGTCAATTTAAATTTAGCAACCTGTATACATAATCATTCATATCTCTTCGTGCCTACAAAGTTCATAAAAACGAGTACTCCAAGTGTACATATAGAATAAGGTAAAAGGTTACATTTTCATCGACTTCATTTCCTTTGCTCAGTCCACTTAGCATTAATACAGCACCTCAAATCTCAATCTGCAGCCGGCAGAACACATTAAAAGTGCATCACTCTTAAAAACTAAACAGGCCGAAGAGATAATGCTCAACAGACAGCTTTGAGCAACGAACACATAACTCTCATAGCCGCATTTTCTCTTCTCTTTTCTTATGAAACGTGCACACACTTGGGAAATTCGTAATTTCTTTTCCGCTACTTTTCTATTTTCTACCCAAGATAAGCGCATATTACGTTCTTGTCTTATAAAATATTATAGTGCTACAAAATATTATGATTCTACTGTAGCATATATTTATTCGGATCTACCAAGCAGCCTTAAATAACCTTGACTAGTGTGTAATATTAAACAACACCTAGTGCTTAACCTAGGAGTTGGAAAAATAAAATATCCAATGTACATTTGTAACAGTCACACAAAAGATATTTATGGCTTCAGTTTTTCTACAAAAGCTAGCTGACAAATAATGTTTCTTATTTTCCAAGCGCTGCTCAAGGTTTGGTCACCACAAAACAACAAAAAATTCCCACATTTTCCCCTCTCGTGTTTCGAAATTATAACTGAGCAACATTGCAAATTGACAATATAAAATTATACAAAAGCCTGATAAATCCAAACATATTTCCGGATAAACGGAGCCGCGTCGCCGCCCCCCAAAAGCTTTAAAAGCAAAGTTGAGTCAATTTTCTTCACAAATACAAAAGTAACGAACTTAGATCAGAACTCGTTCCATCATCATTCACTTAATTAACTTTTCTTAGTTTCATTTGTGAAAAGCTAATTTATTTCATCCGTGCTAAGACAAAATAATCCGGGCAAGGAGGAACGCGCGCGCGGAAAACTTGGAAATATAAATTAAAATAATTAACGTAAGTGCGTTTCTTGCACAAACTCCGAGTTTTTTTTTATTATATTATATTACAGACCCTTTTTTCTACGGTTCATGTCGCTTTATAATACGCAGTTGTGTCTTTGGTTTTTGTTTTTGTGCGAGGTAAAGTTTGGGAATTGTAAATGGAATTGTGGCTTTCTAATTATTTTCTTTTATAGGTGTAGGTATTAATTAGCGCACAGTAAACATTTTTTGCGGAAGAACTAATTTATATGGGAAAACTGTCCCTTTTTCAAGCACAATTAACATTTAGATAACTGCAGCTTCTTCCAACAAAACATTTGGAAATTCTAGTAATATACACAAAAATTTCTTTCCTTTTCTTATTGTCATAAAGGCTAATTTATTAATATTTTTGTCAAATATTGTAATATCATGAATAATTATTCAGGAAAAAAATTATTCGTCACAATAATATCTCAAACCATTTTCTGTGTATACCCTCACAACTTCACTTCTTTAATATTTTCCCCCTCACATAAAATACACATTTCAAACAACTCGATCCAACAAAACTATCTTGTTTGTGTATTTAACGTAAAACCCTGTCAACACCCGAGATACATCTTTTGAAAATATGTACAAAGTATGTAGCGCACTTGCCTCCTCTCCTCTCTATTTGATTTAGTCGCGCGGTGACGAATTCACTCAAGTATATGCTGGAGGTACTCCGCACGAATAGATATGCAAAAATGTATATTTGAGTGATATTCAATGGCTACAACGCAATTTTATTTCCCACTTTATCCTGCATACAGCAAATATTCCATATATCGAATTATAAACATATCGCCATGTAAACTGATACATACATGGTTAATTTTATTATAACGTAGTGTTTGATATTTGATGCAGAACTTTTTAATTATGTGTCTGCGTCAACTAATTACCGGGTTCCACGCTTGGTTATGAATAATTTTATTATTTATCATTGGGAAGTTGTTTAATTATCGTTGTGATTGGATGCTGCTGCATTTTTCTTTAAGGGTGGAGATATGTGCATGGGTTACATTCTCAGTCTCTCTCTTTTTCTCATGTATTTGTCTACTTCTACCATAAATAAAAAGATAAGAGTGTGCTGTAGGTATACATGTTTGTGTAAAATAATTCTGGTATAGGCGTGATCTTAACCTAGAAATTTTGATTGTTCCACTTTAAATCTTTGATTCCCTTTCACTGTTAAAGCACTTTTCCCGGGAAATTCCTTTAAAGCAATACAATAAATAAAAGTAAATCTGTTAAGAATGAGGCAATATGGAGAAGGATAAGGGAAGAATGGGCTATACTTACATCGTGATACCAACTATAGCTGTGGGGACTGGGACGTGCAGCAGTCTCACACCAAAGTCGCACATCAACTCCTTCCCTAACTGGCGATGTCATATTCCTGTCCATTTTCACTGCTACTCGTGGTGGATCTGCAACAAATTATTGCACGGTTAAATACAGCTGGTTGAGAAAACCCCAGTAGGAACGGGGTGTGGTTATTAATGATGCAACTGGAGAACACAAATTGGTTCCCACACACTTATTACCGCATCAGACACTTTACAGATTATATGTGGAGAAAACATGTGCAATAAACAGAAAAAGTGTTTGTCGTTTCGCCTCCAATGGCAATCGATGCGAGTGCGGATGAATCGGCTGGTCCCGGCGCCTTCGCCAAAATTGCATATGCGATAAAATATCTGATAACTTTCTTATACGATGAAGATGTACCTATATTAAAAAATACTGAAATCGAAAAAATCATGTTTATTATATTCCCTTATTACTTTTTATAAGAAAGTAAAAGTATGTTTTTGTGCGCTTCAAAAAAAAGTTTAAAAAAAAGTTCGAGTGAAATATGTTTAAAATTTATTTTGACACCAATGTTAAATTATAAAAAATCTGTATGTAAATTTGGAGCTAATTCAAATTTACAATCGTAGTACAGTTTGTTGTTGCATATTTACAACAATGCCCGAACCGCAGCGTTAACTTGTTAAATTACCGTTAACACAAAACGCTTTGGTATAATGCTGCAAGACTTGGATGGGGGCGGGCCGTGTACGTACATTGAATCTAAATTGTGATAAGGAATATAAGGTAAAGCTCGGTTGAAGTTCAGCCCTTGCGGTTCCATTCGGATCTTGTGACAAATGTTAGGTCAGTCTCTGTCCCGGAATAGCAACCACAGCTAACAGGATTACTGAAGGTATACGTTACTGGGGGCCGCTCTTAGTCCCGATTTCGTGCATGACGAGTTTATTAAATAAATTAGCTAACTGGTCGCCCACAACCACTATCGCAGCCCTATAATACCTTGTAGTTTTATTAGGTGTTTTCTTACTTAAATGTCACGCAATGCTGGAAATTAGGTGAGGAACTAATGAAAATTTCATTTGGTTTTTCTGTTGGATTTGTTGCTGTTTGATGTGTATTATTAATTCCCAAGCTGTTTTTTTTTTGGGGGAGGCTAAGCTACATTTTAATTTTTGATAAATTCTATTTCTAGAAGTATATTAGGTAAGTTAACGTAAAAAAATTCCCTACAAGAGTTTTTTAAATAACAAATTTTTCCTCCTATTTGTAACAGAAATCTATTTTTATATTTGTGTACCTCGTTTGCTTCGCGTTTTAAACAAAGCGCTTTTTTTCTCTGAAAGCAACACACTCCAACACAAATCATTTAAAAACGTCTCGATTACATTCATGTTTCCCATATAAAAATAATTTTTATGTCAGACATGCTATATCGTCGTTACAATAACAAAGTGAATCTAATTTATCAATTTAACAAATTATAAGGCGTGGTCCAGCAATAAATTAATCAGTGTTTTTCCCTTTCTATATGTGTTATTGTTGACCCCACCTCTAAAGTGATTACAAACCATCTTGGAGTTAAGAAGATACAAAACTTTGGCGGCTCCACGATCAGAATACAAACTGCCCCATTTGTGCTGCTCGGTTTCCAAAACCAGGGTCATCGTGAATTCTCTGCATGTCTCACGGGGAAAAGGCCAGAGTTAGCTTTGTTAAAGACATCCGCAACGTTACTCTTGCTACTACTAAACTGTTTTAATAGAAAGCCTGTACCATTTTGCTGAGCTCTTTGTAAACTTTCATTAAAATGTGGCTGTATTATTTCTATTATACGCACTTTTAGCGCAAATTATTTTCGCAAACGGCTCGAGAGGGAGTCGGAGGGTTACGCGTTACGGTGGCCATTTGAGGAATTTTAAATTTTGGCGGAGGCGCCGGGTGAAGTCTACTCTTATTTTCATTAATTTTTGTATTTCAATTCAACAGTTTAAATCGATATCCCATAATTAATTTTTGTTAATCATATTTATTTATGTATTTTTACATTTTCAGATGGACATTTATTACTGTCACATTACACACATTTTTTTAGATTTTTAATTCAGAAAGCGCAAGGAACTTTAAAAAAAATCTTACATGCAACATGTATCTGTCTTCTGTCTTCAGCAGATCCCCCGGGAAACCGGGGATTGTCCGCCCGACATACTAGATCCCTTCCATCGTCCTCGGCTTCAACGTTTAGTGACAGGATGCTGCCTGTAAATGAATCGGTTCCTTCCTCCTACATAAGTGAGAAAAACTCCATTATTATCGTGTACCAACTAAATTAAATTCGGTTTTTCAAAGTGGAAATTATTAAGTTTTAGGTAATATATCATAGATACTACAGCCGCTTAAGTTTCGTTTTAAGTTAGTTATCGAAGTTGTTAATGTGTTGTATCCTACTTACCGTAACAACAGCATTTCTAATAGGCTTTCCATCAAGCAACCATGTTAACTTGGCAGGTGGATACGAACCGGAAGTCTCACATCTGATGTTTTGTGACTTTCTGGTAGATAGTAAATCATTAGGGGTTACGATTTTCACTTTATTGGGTTTCACTGTAAACAAAAATTTCTGGTTACAAAAGTCGGGTATTTTTGGATGAATCCATTTGTACAAAACGCAAAATATTTACTAAATATTTACAACAAAATATCATCGCCCCGGTAAATCTAATAAAAACAAATATAATATTTAGCTTGAAACTTCAACAAATGCTATAAACATAAATTTCACATTGTTTTATTTCCCAAAGGAACAGTTCGGCAGCAAACATTGCAATAAACGCTCCCATATATATAGAGAGAGAAAAAAGATGTATAACATGGTAGTAATGCACACGTTTGCGGCTCTTATTACAAAATTTTTAGCAAAAATTGCTACTGTGTAGGTGAGTAAAACACTAAATTGAATCTAGAATGGAAAAGTTGCAAAGATAAATTTCAAAAAAGTTACTTTTTACACCTACATCATTTGTAAAATAAACATTTTATCCTGTACCTTAATTTTTTTCGATCTAAAATATTTTATGTACAGGATTTTGCTCATACCATCAAGCGCCCGAAAAATGGACTCTAACCTCAAGCTAAACAAAAATCGGTACCTACTCTTTTATCGTAATTTTAATTCAGGGAGAAGTAGGGTTTCTATAACAAAGATCGTACAAGTAAATCTGACAATTTAATTTGAAATTTACCGCCATGCACAGCGAAAAATCTTATATTACTTTGTCTATAATTTTTTAAATAATCTGATAGATTCGAACTATAATACCAAACCTAACAAATGTAACAGGTAAATACCGTACAATTTGATAAATCCCCATACAGTATGTAGAATATCTGACCAGAAATTCCCGTTTCCAGTACATAGGTCCGTAAATTCACAAAACATTTGACATATGTTTAGCGTTAATTCATCCAACGCGTCGGTACGTAACAACCATATTTAGTAACATTGCTTGAGGCTAAATTATAATGTATGTGTGTCTTTGTGTGAAACACAACTCAATTAAGGAACAATTTTTTTGGAAATAAATTCAACCACGACACTGAAATGTGTTTTTAATTATGCCAGCTTTGTTTTATGGGCCTGTAAAGTCATGATGGCAAAGAAGCGGGGAAGAATAACGTGACGATGGTGAGAGGATATGCGGATTTAAAATTTCTAGGCGTGCTTTATGAAGAAAAGTTTTGTGTATTGAAAAACGCATAGAAAAATAGACAAATTTTTGATAAATTTATAATTTTCTTTTCGGAAATTCTGGTCTTAATACTACTAAAAACTTTTAAATTAAGAGCAAAAAAATCGCGACATTTTATAAAGTTCGTTTTAAAAAATATCAGTTTTGTAACTACTGGTCGGATTTTTGTGAAAAAACCTTCAGTTGAAAGCAGAATGATGGTTTTAGTTTAGAACAAATCACCAACTGTTTATCTAATTTTTTCTGCATTTTTTGAAACCTCAAGTTACAACTTTAGAAAATTGTAATTGTCGAAGGTAACTGCTTTAATACAACACAATTTTGGAACCGCTGGTTGTATTTTTAAAAAATTAATTTTATTTCAAAGCTGAATTATGGTTTAACTTTGGAAATAATCACCAACTCTTTATTTGATTTTTTCTGCGTTTTATTGCAAGTTCATTAAAATCGTAAAAAAAATAAAGATGGCGACTTAGCTACGAAAGCTACGTACAATATACCACAATTCCCAGCTCCCTAGTGACATCCCCCGCAATTTCCGAGGACGTAGCCCGACACTGCAATTTAGCTCCTTTAAAGTGCCTTGGAACAGTACTAATTTCCAACTGATTAACAGTGGTAGGTGATGACCTGCTAGAATCCACAACTCCATCAAGAATCGTATTGTTATACCACCAAACTAAAGTGGGTGTCGGACGACCTAGAAAACAAACATCTTATCTTGAAACTTTCTGGTACATGGCTGAAAAAAATTGCTTAGTTAAGTATGCACATATTTTATTACCTCCAGTTACTTGACAAGACAGGAAAAGTTCGTGACCTTCCAAGAAGGGACCAGCAGATGAATTTAGTTTAACTTCTCGACCTTCGGCATCGAAAACTCTGGGGGCAGATGGCTGCACTAAAATCAACCACACAAAGGAAAAGTAAACAATCGTTTCGTTATCTAATTTTAAAGTAAAATAACATGTTTGTTTTTCTTTTGTGTTTACACACGAAACTAAATAATAACATAAAGGAATGTTTTGCTGGATTTTATTGGAAACAAAAAGGTACGAGTAGAAATTTACTGATTTTAATTAGGTCTGATTGTTTCATTAAATGTTGACCGTGGGTGTTCTTAGCCAAGTGCAACAAACAAATAAATCAAACTTCCAACCTATTAACGTCAAATTGATTTGAAAGTTCCTTGTTGGTGAGTTAATGAAATCGACTCGACATCTAAAGACGCCCTGATCTTGCATATTGACATTCTGTATTCGCAGTCTGGCTCTAGACGGTTCATCTTCAGTGATAAAGTAAGAGCGACTTCCTAGGTCATCACTCATTGCCAGATGAGAAGCCTTGCCGAGAGGGCCGCCTCGGGCGTCCAAACTGAAAGCAAAAAACCACCACAATCATAAAAAAGATAAATAGCTAATGCTTAATGCTGAATCAACCGGAAAAAGCGATGCGAACTTTATTTAATATACTTTCCGAGTGTATGTGTGAGTGTGTGTGTGTGTGTATACTTGTGGTTAATGATGGAAAAATGTCTGCGGTTTCAGCGACAGCAAAAAATAATACGATAGGGATGAAGTTTAATTCGAACGTTATTCTTGTAGGAATCTTAACTTTTGATGCTTCGTTTTTTTATAATTTCCGAAATGCAGGGCCGTACCGACTAACATCAAGCGGTTATAAATTTAATATTGTGCTTTCAAAAACTTGTCCAAAAGTGAAAGATTTGGCACTTCCAAAAAATATATCGCAATCCAAACAAACGTAGATATCATTCATCTTCTCTGAATATTATGAAATTTCCCACATCCAATCCAGTTCCAACATCCCCTCTATGTTTTCACACCATTTACGCAATTTATTTTCCAACGTTTTTAAAAGAAGAGTAAAATTTCATTGTCATTTTCCTTGGGATTCAGCCACATTGTGGCCACATCTTTTCTCTTTCAATACAATACGAGAAGTGATGAAATGGCTCTCAATATTTGATGGGCCGCCTGGGCTATGATGGGTTTTGCACGTTCAGCAAATTATTATTAAACGCGCCGCGCGGTATCTTGACAGCTACCAATAAATGGAAATGTTTTATTGTGCTATTAAATAATCCATTACATTTGAATTTTGACGCTCTGGATTGGCGTTGTTATATTATACAGCACGCTTCATTTTCCCCTCATGAATTTATCGATTAATGTAATTCATATTTTATAGTTTTCTCGTGTATTTTCCATTTTAATTAACCAATCAAACCGAATGTAAACACTTGGAGTTTTTGGTTTGGATATTTGTTTAATTGCGTAAAAATATTTATACAATTATTAATTAAAACTTGTTTATTTATACTACTGTATTGTGTTAAAATAACGAAAAAGATGCTACGTTACTCCTACATTTCAATTCAAAGCCAGAACAAACCGAACATTTTTTTGTAACTGCGAGCAATTTCAAAAATCCACAAACTGAAACAAAGTTGATCATCGGAAACCAGATGGCACTGCACTTGGCTCCCATAATTCCATACCAATAGTAAATTTATTGGACATAAAATTTTTGTACTTAGGTACACGATGTTTGTTTTTGGTCTAAAAATAAAACCTAAAATTAATTATATGCGTGTGCATTTGAAACATCGCTAAATAAATGGCATCAACTGAACCTGACATAATAAAAGCACTGCCCGAGAAATTTTCAATTTGCAACCGCCAAAGTAATAAATTTAAGAAAAATTAGCGTGCAGACTGTTTGTACAACCGCTAAAAGTGTATTTAGCGGATCTTTGTGTGAATTGACTGTGAACTGCATTGACATGTGCACCTGGTGCCCTTTTATTTATATGGGGGCTACACATGGAGGTTTTTATCGATATTAAAGGGGTCATATTTGACCACCCAAGCACTTTTCACATGTGGAACCAATGTTCTTTTACAAACATTTGTTTTCTCTCTGTGTGTGTGCGTGTGTGTGTACCTATAGATTTTTTCCGAGATTTTATATTTCGCATCTGTTTACTTCAACTAAACGTGAAAAACATCAATGCCGAGCTAATTACTCATTTCCTCCTGTCGTACTTTTATGTTTTTCAATCAAAATGCAATTGGGATTTATTGCACTGTGGGGGAGAATAATAAAATTAGAATTATTGACGACGAAAGTTTGCGTTTTAATTAGAGTCTAGACTCGGAGCAGAATATTTTTTTATTTAGTACCCTGTTAAAGACCACTAAAAAGTTAGTTTGAAGGAATTAAAAAGGCAGCGACATTAAACTTACAGCGCCATCTAGAATCTCGTATGTACAATAACTAGCCTCGTTCTTTCGACGTATAATTTTGTCCTAGTAATTTGCAACACTTATGTAAAACCGCCACGATTCAGCGTTTAATATTCATTTATATGTTTACGTAGGCTTCTAATACAAATAAATTGGGGCAACATTTATCGCCTAGTCCAGAATATAGGGTAAAACAGTCAGAGATTCCCCTCAACACAGGTTGTAGTGATCTAGAGAAGGGTTTATCAAGCCGGCAGAAACTACCCTCTCTGTATAGTGGCGTATCCTGTGCCTTGCGGCAGTTGTAGAATAAAAGTAGTGAGCTCAGCAATTTGCTCTCATGGCCCGGGACTTTGATTTATATGTCCGGAGCTTCGCTAAATATTCCGGAATACTCGGCACATCTCCCTTCCGGCGTTTTAGATCGATTTGGAAAAATGTTTAAATAAATTTAATGTAAAGGTTTCCTTGAGTTTGCTAAAGAAAATATGAGTATGTGAATTGTTGCTGGGGTTGTACCTGTATAGAGGCATTCCAATGTTGTCTTTGTACCAAAATATCATGCTGACGTTGTCTCCAGGAAGAGGGGGTGTCACATCACAGGGGAGTTCGATGTCTTTTCCAGGTGCCGCCCAAATTACTTTGGCTGGTACTGGAAAATAAAAACTAATTTGGTAATTTTTCAAAAAAAGTCTTATTTGGTAGTAGTTTTTGATAAAATTTTATTAAGCTATATCTATCTATAATTTTTTTTGGCGATCCGTTGTCAAAATCCGAAGATACCAAAGTCTTATTAACCTTCCAAAAGACAAAACATAAATTCATTACCACAACTTGTACTACTGCTCGTTTTTGGTCTAAATTTAGCTTTTAGAGAAATATTGTCGAAGTCGTTCGCTTTTACCTGGCCGAAACAACATGCCAACACTTTTATAATCGAAATCATGGCGCCCGCGAATGGCCGCGCCAGTTATTTTAAGAAATATGTGACATGCATCTTGTTGGAGGTTCCCTTTTTCTAAAACATCCTACGGAAATTATTTTTATGCCACCAATTTAGAGGTTTAAACATAGGATCGAGCCATGTAAATGTCATTCACTCGAACAGGGTTTTTTTTGTCCATAAAACTACTTATTTTCCATCAAGGTGGATATTTCAGGGGTAGAGACGTAATTTAATTGTGGTAATTTGTGGAGAGACGACGTCCAGTGGTGTCTACGTTCTGCAAACAATGAAACTTATTTGTGATGCCTGACATTCCTTTTCACGGTACGTGCCATCTATGCTTTATCCAAATTAGTTTTGGTATGATTATAATGCACTTGTGTTTGATTAATGTTGACCAAGATTTGAATACGGGAACATCTTGGTTACGTTACAATTTGTGCAAAGTTATGATTTATATTCGCATATGGAATAAAAGCAAACTTTGACTATAGTACATTGGGAATTGGATGATTATTACTTAGGTAGATTTGGATCTTGAGAAATTACTTCATATTATTCGGTTAACGACTGTTCTAACTGTTTTTTAACTTTTTAACGAAAAAATGCAATTTTTGATAGTGCCATTTGGGGCTGCAGAAACTCGCATAAAAATTCATATAAATAGTTCGTGAATTTTTCTAGAGTATAACCATAATTTAGCTTCGTAATTGAGCTATGTTAATAAAAATTCAACCAGCGATTCCAAAAATTATGTCATTTTCTAGACCTACCAATTTAAAGCCAGGAAAAAGGTCCAAAAACGCCAGATATAAACTGTGCATTATATTTTTTCAAATAAAACCAACATTTAGCTTTGTAATAAAACAAATTTCACTAAAATCCGACCAGTGGTCCCAAAATTATAACATTATAAAAACAAACAATATGACACAAAAATTTTGTTTGTATAATAATTTCCCCATTTTAAAATGCTATAACTTTGGAATGGCTAAGCAGATTTTAACGAAATTTTCGGTTTTACATAGCCAACTGTTGTCGTTATTGTAAAAAAATTACAATCGCAAAATTATGTAGATACTTTTGCAAAATTTTCGAATAATCAAACTTTTCCAGATATATTTATACAGTGACTGTTTTAAGGCGTTACTGTTTTACAGCCACTGAAAAAATCCGATTTTTCAAAGTATATTAACATTGTCATTGAAAAATAATATGAATCATAATGTCGCTTTTTTAGGTTAGGTTAGGTTAGAATTTTAAAAAGAATGCTGCAAAAATCGTAAAGTAGCTGTTTAAAAAATTGTAAATTTTTTCGGATTTCGGATTTCGACGAAATTTGCGTTTTAATTTAGAAAAATATGTTGGCATAATGATGAACAAATCATTACTGTTATGGAAGTTAGTTTAGATAACTTTTGGTCGTATTAAAAAATTACTAAAATTTCTCATCAATATTCAATATTCTGTATTTTTTTGATATTTTTCCAACGATTATCCCAACATCCTCAGCCAAAATCGAATTTTTATTTATGTACACGCCTAGTTCGAGCACATGCACTAAAACCTCTAAATACGTAGGATTTTATTGCCATTTTACTGGTGCATTTAACTAAGTAAGCCTCTCTCGCATATAAGTTTTCACATTCTTTGTGTGAAGATCCAATTTTAACCACAGGAACTATAAAAAAGAAACGTAGAAAAGTAAAAATAAAAATAAAACCGAGAAACGAATGACATATGTATGGTCACGTGTGACGAGAAAAGATAGCGCACTCCAGATATACAATCTAGTTTTGGTTATTTGCTTAATTGGATTAATTTCGAGATTTCAGGCCTTTGTTTGTGGTGTAATTTTGAATATTTTAGGGCATAATAATACTGTTCACAATTAAAAGGCTATTTAATCCTAAATACATATACATAGGCTTTGAATCCTTGTAGATATGCTGGTTGGTCGCGCCGCGCCGGTCATCACTTAAAAGGTATTATTTAATTTAGATTATCTTGTCCCACTTAAGGGTTGTAATTAATGAGGATTGAGAGATTATATAATCTCATTTAACGCGTGACCTATAAGCTGTTGCAAGACATTTCATCGGATTCGCTCACTCGTTATTCTCACCATCAGGATTACAGAGTAAAGTCTTCGTTATTATAAACACAGGATAATTAAATTCTCTAACCAAAATTATTAAGATTATGTACATTGAAAGCACGCTTTTCGCCACGAGTTTTATCATCTAATGATTTTAGAATTATCCACGACACGTTCTTGAGGTATTTATGACAAAGTATTGGAATACCAAGAAATTTCCTCGGCGGGGGAAAGTTGATTTAATTAACGTTAAGTTGGAAAAACCGAAAATTCCATCAAAATTTCGCTGTCCAAAACAAATTTCTATCTTTGTGTTCATGCTAAACTTAAATTTATGGTTAAACTGCTATGAATGGTTGTGTGGAATAATATAAACAAAAGGGATTCGAAATTACAGATTGCATTTTATGTACATGTTACAACGAGGCGCAAAATAACCCAATTAGTCATCTGAAAATGGCTGCGAAACAAATATTAAAGCCCCATTATATCAAACTTTTCCACAATAATCAGTCAATTAACAACACGGTTTTATTATGAACAATTGTAGGTGGTATAACATTAATCAATATATTTAACAGGGTGATGGGAAGGGGCGAATGGTGTTCGGTCACAGAACAAAATTAATTGTGGTTACGGGATTAATAGAAGTAAAAATGAGGAATTGTTTTGAGAGACAAAAATAGGACGAGTGGGTGGAAGAGCAGCTTCGTAATCATCGTATTAGATTTTTCCAAATAAGAAGATTCAGTTAAAAGTTTGTTTTTTGATAAAATAAAATATACAAAGTAACTTTTTCCTTTCTGGCGCCAATAATTCCAATTGCGGTTTTATTGTACAATGCCGCGTTCTAAAGAACAAAACTTGTGACTAGGCTGACATTTTTTCTGGTAAACATCTGGATACAATTTCCTTGAACAGCCTTTTCCGTAAACACTCTATTATCTCAATTTGAGCGTGATGACTCAAGGCAATTACAAGAAATATTAATTAGTGCACGACTAGTAATTGTTTTAGTTAAAACAGTAATTTCACAAATTAACTACAAGGCGGCAGAAATCTGCTGTGAAATCAGTTTAACGTTAGAACCATAATAATTTTTGAGTTTTTCTGCTAGATAAATTGCATCATGCAAGAAACTGCACGTAATTTATTTACAACAAACGAAAAATCCCGGTGTAATTTCTATAGAAATCCTGTAAGAGACATGGATGAGGATAATAATCGTAAAGGTTGAATTACTCTTTGCAGTTGATTCTATTGTAGAAAGTCATAATTACAAGAAAAACAAATTTAGGACCCCTGCGAAGTTCCCATAGTATACAGTAGCACAAAGTGTCGTGTGCCAGTAGTTGGCATGGTGCCCACTATATATGGGGACTTTAAACCAGAGGATGAAAATATCTGTGTGGGTGAAAAAGCTTACTTGGCCTCGAGTAGATCGTCATACACGAAAACATTACAAAGATAAAAGATGATTCTAGTTGAAAGTATGTGGGATCCCCCAATTACCTTTAATGGTAGATATAACTGAGTATTTTATGTAATAATGGATTTTGTTGTCTTGTGGGGGTAATTTAATAATACAATGAAGGCTTCTTATGCTCTGGTTACTCTAGTTCTATAGTATAAATATAGTTTTGTTTTGTTGCTGTTTTCTTATTTTAGATTCAGCATAGTAAAATTGTTGACGAGTTTTTTTGGGAAACTTGGCCAAATTTACGACTATGTAACTAGAATTTTTGCTTGTTGGCAATTAGGTTTATGATGTAAGGAAATGGCACGAGTTTTTGACATGATGGAGGCATTAATTGGCGCCCCACAGAAATTTCTTTACTAAATATATGATTGATTAATTATTTTATTCATTATAATATTTCTATTGACTTACAGATTTTTATTTAATAAACATTTCTAGAAATCATTAATATTTCTTCAGTATTAGCAATATTAAATGAAATTATTCCTTATCTACTAAAATACGTTAAAAGTGATTGTTTTTTAATTTTGCTTTTTTGCTGAGTGCATAAATGAAAATTGTACCGGTGAACTTAGTGAATTCCAAGCTTTTGAAATTCCAGATGAAAATCTAGAACTACGCCTCTGTACAATTAGAATTTCAGTGATATTTTACTCGACAGACTGAAAACTCCATTCCAAATTTAGTTTCATTTTCAAATTTAAACAAAAAAACTTCTAAAGTAACTTTTATGATATTGATGGTTTTTTTTCTAATAAAAACTACATTGAGCTTTGCAAAATTGTATTCTAAGTGAAAACTCAGAAGTCCGGCGAAGAGTTAGAAATTTTGAAAGTAGAACATGTAAAATATTGATGTAAAATGATGCCAAAAGTATCTAAACCACCTTCTGCATGGTTTGAATTTGTATAATTTAAAAAAGTAAGGTTTAGGTTTGCAAAACTGCAACTTTTATAATAATCTTGAAATCCAAAAAATGTATCTGAAAAATAAACTCCAAATATTGTTTTCCTTAATTAGCTCGAAAATATTCTAAAGTAACTTCCATAGCGTTACCTATTTTTTTAAAGGCAACTTTAAGCTTTCCAAAAATGCATTCAAAGTAAAAATCCATATTTTCATTGTAAAGGTACGAATTTTCAAAGAGGACCATGTGATGAAAAAAGCTGTGTTTTTTGAAAGTGCAAAAACTCTTCCTCGTGGTTTAGCTCTACAAAACCGAAATTGAAGGAAATTTATTCTATATGCTTGGCTCTAATTTAAAATCCCGTTATGATATCTCGACTTGTTTCAAGGATATTATGCAAATAATATGTCAAAAACAGAAGTATTTCCATTATAAACAATAAACTTTTACAACTGCCTTTAAATTGAAACTACGTTGTAAAAAAATTATAAACCATTTAGCAAATTGGTCGTAACATTGTGTTTTATTCGTTTATACTATTCAAAACACCCCTACTACAATTAAATTTATAAGAACATAATAAACTAACTAGAACTGAATTTATTCTACACACGAATATTTCAACTTTTATTTTGTTTATATATCCACGAATCTATTAATTTCGTAACGTTAAAATGCTTTTACTGCCAATTGTTTTGATTTTAAGCCAAATTACGCAGTTAAAAGCATAAATACGCGTACATATATCAATGAACGGTAGATTTTTATAGCCCAACATTTTACTCGTCAACAAAATGCAATTAATTTTCCGATCGAAAAAAGTACAACGGTATAATAGCTTTATTGCCAAATTTAGTTCTGTAGACAAAATGCACTGGCGCATTTTATAAATGTTCATTAAATTTGTATTAAAACAAACACACTCGTAAATTAATATGCAGAGGCAGATAAAATAGAAAATTAATTTGTACCCGGCTCTAAATCGCTTTTAATTCTACATTGATAAGTGATATAAATCATAGAAAACTCAATGATTTATTGTAAACATCATTTACATTTAACAAATTTGTGATATCTGTATTTATGCCTACAGTACTGTGTTATTTTATTCTATAATTAAATTATTCTATACGGATTTGAAAATGTTTATGGAAAATATAAATATTTTGTCAGAAATACTGGAAATTTCAATATTGCGGATAACGTTATTTTTAAAATTCCCGCAAAAAATAAAGACAGATACTGCGCAGAATCTGACCAATACAAATTGGTTTGGAGGCAAATTCAATTTATTTCACATCTCCCACGGATGATACAATTAATATGACTCTTATAAGCACACATGTTTAAAATATGTAAATAATGCGATGATACCACGAAATAAAACCTGACATGACTCACAATACTTCCGAAAACTAAACAAACTTT
Source organism: Pediacus dermestoides (assembly GCA_963942485.1). Taxonomy (NCBI): domain Eukaryota; kingdom Metazoa; phylum Arthropoda; class Insecta; order Coleoptera; family Cucujidae; genus Pediacus; species Pediacus dermestoides. The sequence continues at coordinate 15,507,597 of OZ012629.1, read as the reverse complement.
TGTTCGCAGTAATGATCTTGGGGGGAGGGGTTTTACCCTCTGTATCATATACACAATGTTATATCACCTAGAATATCGCCCCGTGTTTGTTATAATTAAGCTGCATGTCATAATCTGTTTATGAAATTAAAATAAACCAACGTTTGCATTGCATAACACACGTGCTGGCTGCTGGTTGTTGTTGAACAATAAGTTCCTGATGCTCCTCTAGCAATGTACCTAGCAGCTATTGTTTTGCAGCTTATGTGGCACAATGCAGACGTTTTGCGCATTGTTCCCCAGTGATAACTTATGACGTTTTAACGTACGGTATATAAACGAGCTAACAAAAAGTCTCATCATATCTGATGTAACTACGTACACCCCCGCCTGTCTACCTCGAACATCAACCAGCATTTTATCCACTTGTTATAAACTTGGAGGAAAGTGTCTAGTATGTCACAATCTACTTGATAATCATTTTGGGAATTTTTGTTCTGAAAGATAGTTTTTTGTTGGCTATGGTTCAAAAATTCGAGGAAACTTTGATTTGTTTTCCAATTATTCTTCGCGTAAGTGAAGCCAAGCCAAGTTTCGGTTTTCGGAAATTGTTTATAAATACCTACACAGGGATTGGAATGCGGTGGAAAATGTCCTTGATTCGAGGAATTATTTGGAAATGAAGCTCAAAAAAATTGACCGTTGGTTTGAGTGCAGGTAAATTTTAGGGTGTATAATAAACTAGAGTGAGGTTAAATAGGAGGGCCTTAGTAGAGGAAGTTTGGGTGTACTGGGACAGAGGTTGAAGTTTTCTTGGAACTGCAACCAGTTGAAGCAGTTCCAGGAAAACCTCAACCTCTGTCCCAGAACACCCACACTTCCTCTATTGGCCTTTCTTTGAACAACAGTAAATTTGGAAAAAATGTGACCAGTCACCAAAAATTTCAAATCGCTCGTGACTACAAATTAGTTTCAAAATTCAATATTTCAGATTGGCGTTATCTGGAAAAAAACTCCGATGAAAAGCAAATTATTATAATTCTGAAGCAAGTTTCAAAATTTTAAAGTTCAAAATGAACCACTAATCAGATTTTGGTGAAATATTCATTATTTTCAAGTTAAATGCTTAGAAATAGAAAAACTTGTGATTGTATTTCAATAAAATAGCAGACGCGCTAAAAATTAATTCTTTTGTGAGTATAGAAAGTCACATGAAACATTTTCAACATTCCTAAATCCGGCTCTGTTGTCTAAGAAATATCAATTTTACATCAAATTTAATCCCTCAAACTAAATGGTCTAATTAACCCTTAAACATTAAATTTTATAACAATTTACCCCCCAAGTTTGAAAAACCGCCTTTCCAATAAACTGACCATTGTTTCACTGCAATAAATTTTGAGGAGGTAAAATATTATTGCAAGCACATAGAGAATCTAATACAAACACTCAAAGCGAGCTGGTATTATTTGTGGAATTTGCAATTAGTAAGGGTCAAAGGGGCAATAAATGAATTATTAACATCTTGATTATGGCACACTTTGGTTATAACTCTAATCACAACAATGTAATAATGAAAAATATTGTGGAAATCGTCGATTAATGTTTCAGTTAGAAACACAAAGGGTTCCACAGAAATTGTTAATTTGGAGATGTTGAGGAGTGAGTTGATTTATTGTGATTATATGTTATTTATATATTTATGTACCTGCGTTGGAATACAATCTCCTTATGTAAACAAACATTTTTTTCATGCAAATTAAGTTGTTAGCATTGTAGCGTAACAATGATTTTGAATAATTAAATTCTACTGATAGTAAATTGGAGAATTTACATTATTTGAAACAAATTTTGTTTTAATGTATTTGGCAGTGGCGTACTCAGAAATGTTGATAATTTGGAAAAGAAATCTGGTGCTTTCCCTCCTGCAGTCTAACCAACATGGAAAATTCAACTATCCTTAAACAGCTTGCCAACTTTAAAGAATATCGAAATTAATTGCCCTCAAAATTCACTGCGTGTTTTATCAACGAAACAAAGTATGTAATTATTATTGTAGTTTACAATAAAACTTATCAATATAATGATTATTGTAGACATTTACAAGCTAATTGCTCACGTCCTTGATTACTAGTTGTAGGAATAATTACGAGTTTAGAAAAAAATATAGGAGAAAGCCGGTTGGTTAACTTGAATACTTCTACTAATTTTTTATTTGGAGTTTCACTGTAAGAATTTCTCTCTAGTCCAACTTACTTTTTTTCTGAAATTCCTTCGTATCCAAAGTGGCAACCCTTTGAAACAGGTCTACAAGAAGAAACCAATAGATGGTAGTAAGAAGATAGTAAAAGTGGGCAGAGCGCATTTCGCACTTCACTCCAGAAACAATCAGCCTCTAACCCATGCTCCAATTAAATAATAAAAAAAACTAGTCCACAACAGTTTGGTTCCACGTTTTTTGTGTTCGGGGCCCCCGACCTCGTCCAAAACCACATTCTAATAAGTCAGTTAGTTGCAACTGTATCACGACGCAGCGCATCTAAAACTAATATTAACCCTACACACGACTTAAGTAAAACAAAATTAACTCCTACTCTTCCATCCACATATGCGTTTTTTGGCGAGTATTTTATTTATAGAACTATTCTGTATTCTTCGCGTTCTATTACTATACAGTAGGTAGTAGGATTTATTAGATTGTTCTCATCGCACTAGTCACATCGAGTATGTTTGTTTTAAGAGTACTCGTAACAGATGGATTTTAACACTAAATATGTAAACATTTATACATGTGTTTGTGTTTGGTGCGTTGATATGGGAATTTATTGCCCCGCTTCTTTCAATATTATTTTTAGGTGACTTGGGATGGGAACGGTGACCGTTTGAAGTCCAAATTATGTTTTTAATTTAAATATTGGTTTTATTTCGCTTTCATCTGAAAAAATATTTAGGTTCCAAGGTAACGAAAACTTACTTTATTACCTTGTCCCTCCAACTAGAAATTATTGTTACGCCCATGGCAACAAGTAATGAAATTGAAACATTTTTAACACATAAATGTTGGTTACTTTTTAACATCAGCACCTGTCCCCTGTTCATCTCTACAACTATGATTTGGGTTGACGTTTGTGTATTAGCCTAACAAATTTCTAAAACGCATCTGGGTGAGAGTGAGTGTGCAAGTAGTAATATGATTGATACTTCCCTTTTTATGAAGAGCTATTATTAAACTTTAGTGTCTAATTAAAAAAGTTTTTGTTGATCAAACTAATACTACTAAGTTAAAATATTCAAGTGATGGGGGAATTTTATTATGAAAAACGGTCCTTTGAAATCTTGTTCCAAGTACAAGTCATACCAAAGTTGAGAAAAAATATGAATATTTCGAAAATGTTTAGAGATATTTTATTCAAATTTGGTGTGCTAAACTATTACGGCTTCATCATTTTTATATCTAACAGGGGATTATTGAGGATCATATTTAATATTTTGATGGTACCCCACTGTTCTTTTTCCAATTTAAAACTTTAGAAAAAGTTCCTTTTATGCTTTTGAATTTAGATTTATAGGTCCTTCTCCCTCCTGACCTTAATCTCCCAATATTGAAACAATTTTATGTATACTTAATTGCTTCTAACTATTTATTTAGACTAATAATAAGTAAACAAAGTTTATGTGTTTTTTTCCCAATTTAAATATGTAGATTTATAATGTGTTAAAAAAATATAAATATTTTCGCTGCATCTACAAAACACCAATAATGGGAGAAGTTTAAAGCTTTCCCATGTTGTTTATTTTTAGTTAGTTGCACAACGTTATTAATTAATTAATTAATTTAAATGTTGATCTACGTAGGTGTACAGGTATTTTTGGAATTAAAAACCAATACATTAGATTAACTGGTCTCTAACAAAAAAACCCAATCAATAAAACCGGCGTTGTTCAGGAATAAAGTATAATATGGGTCGTATTTTGTAGTGAAATTGCTGAAATTACTCCGGTATTTGATAGCTGCCGGTCGAGCGAGTATAGATATCAATGACAAATGAGCTATCTGTTAAAAACTCCTGCGTTCTAGACCACCAACTTTCAGGATTTACGTGTAAGGGAAATCGTAAATTTTCAACATGGCCGCTTCTTTTTCAATAAACTGTAAATGCACACCCTTTCCAAATCACCAAAGTTGTATAACTCAAGGGAAAAACAGAAGATGCTAGGTTCTTATCCGTTGTAATTATCTAAGTAGTATAAATTTGTGAAAAAACGCGCTGGTGGCAAGGGGCAGGGTTCGTATATATAGCTAACCTGGAGGGCTGAATCAGCGTCAGTTATCATTTTCTACCTGATTTACACTCAGATAAGAATCCGGTATAATAAATCCACAAGATATGATGAGATTAGACACGCACCGGAAAGTCTGAGGAAGCCGTTTGTTAGCTAAAACAAACAAAAATTTTCTTATAGAAAATATTACACCTATTCTCCAGAAAAACTCGTTTTTATTTCCAAAAACTCACACTCAGCTAAAAAAAATTAAGCATATTTCTCTCGACATCAAATATACTTATTTAAGAACCTTCTTGGGAGATTTCGTGTTTTTTTCTTACCTCTGGCGCGCCACTGCGCCAAAGTTAGCGCCCATCATCAATTAGAAGCTACCAAAGTCAAATACGATCTAAATACGGCGTGTTTCCGATGATTGAGTGGCACGGGAAGTGCTCACGAGAAAACACAGAGACCTTATATATTTCAAATCAACTTTCCGGTCAAACCAAAAGTTACTCATCCATCAAATTTCTGCGAAACTCCGATTTAATTTGATAAAACGTATATTTGATTTATCTAATGATGTTATTAATGGAGGGCCTGGAATTTGGGAATAAAAACGAGGGGAACTTAAGGATAAAAAATGTAGATACCAGCATACTAACAATAAGTCCCATCAAAATGATAAAATCCGCATGTTTTTCCCTACACCAAATATGAGTCACTGTCTACTATTTCGTTACTGTGCTAGAACTTCTAGAAATACAATTGAGTAATTTATACAGAACTACTTAATCCCCCACCTCATAAAAATAGAATGAATTTAAACTAAATGTTTACTTCTTATTCACCGATTCAGTAAAGTTGTACATCATGCCTTGTTAATTAAAATTAAACAAATTTAATTTATTCCATGGAAAAATGGCGCTCTTCAAATAGGTCGCCTCTCCTCTCGCCGCGTGTTTTTACCCAGTCCAGTTTACATAATATAATCCTCTTAAAAATTCTTAATTAACAAGAAATCGTAACAAAACATTTTACCATAGTAAAACAACAACGAAATTCCTTCCATTGTAGCACTCATTTATATACCTGTAAGGTACACATATATACTAAGCTTTAAAAACAAAAATTACAAAACACGAACAACTTTCATAAAACATACATTATACGTAAAGTGTGGGTAAATTACCAACAAGAAGAGTCCCTTGTTTTAAAATTTATGCGTTAATTTGGAGTTGAATTATTTTTACACCAAGCTTTGTTATCCTTTTTCAACGAATAGATACCTAAACAGGGGAAATTTAAACTCACTGCATTTTCTAAGGCCCCGGCCCATTGTTCAGGCGACATAAATAAATCACAATTTAAACGCACAGGAGCTTTGGCCAACAGAGTGACCAACGAATTGTAATTTCGTTTTGTATACGAAAAAGTAACTACTCGTACAGTCCATTTCTTTAACGACCTAGCGGGAAATTTAAAATGCTTTAAATTGATTGGCTCTTTTCCGATGTAGTATATTAAACAGCCAATTAAATTAATATATTTCAAATATTCCGCCCGGTTAATTTACAGAGTGATTAAACATAACCTTACCTAACCTATAAAATGGTTTTATTTTAATTTATGGGCGAGTTAGTTTGGTCAGTTTCCTAACTAAATAATGGTCTACAATAGTAAGTTGTTCCAAAGTATAGATAATATAATTCGCCCGGTCTATTCTGACGTAGCACACTTCCTTTTGAGGTAGGCGGGAAGAACTCATGATAAACTGTTGATTATTTCTGTAGATACGCTCTTTAGAAACTTTATCTTTGATCGCCTTAACAACCTCATATCCACCCTTTTAAAAAACTATGAATATATAGCGTTTCAAACACCCACGTCCTGTATTAAGGCATTACGAATGTATAAAATAATAACGATTATAAATAGTTAACGAGGACAGTCGTGGTGGTATTAATTCCTATGATTTTTTTGGCATAAATGTATGAATTAAATATACTCGTATAAAGGGATACAACGTAAAAAAGCAATAATCTAACACAAAAGAATCTAAGTTAATAACGGCCCCGCTTCATTATAAAATAATTGGAGTGCCATAGCAGCGTCTTGTTGGCTTTGATGGCATAGAGTGATACAACACGAATTTACGGATCTTTGTTACTCTAGTACTGTTTGTTGGGATTTGTAATCTGATTTCAAACAAAAAGCCATTTATTAGGTGCTTCTGTTGTATGAAAATTTTCTTTGTCATTTTTAATAACAATAGCCTCAATTAATTCTTTTTGTATTGTTAGTGTTCCGGTTTATCTTACAGGATACGTACAGAGTCTGGATTAGCTAAAAATTAATTTTTGTGACGAAAAGTTAGGTTTCTTAGATTTTTATAGCAGAATCATATTTTTGTCCGATTTTCTTTCTATACTTACCAATAATTCCTAATTGAGAAGAATTTAAATTTAAAAAGTACGTTTTTTGACACAAAAAGTGATTCATCTAAAAGTACCTACCTACACAGAAATAAAAGTTGCAGAGTATAAGACGTTCTTGAAAATAAGTACTGAAATCTCTGAAATAATTTTCAAAAATTGTACCTATATACTAGGATTATTTTCAAAAGGCCTATACGTCATATTGTTCTGTCTCTTGATCTGCCTCGCACTTTTTGAAAGGGAACAGTGCCTTCTGAAAATAATCCTGATATATCAAGGATTTTTTCAAACTTCAGACTTTTCCTTGTACGTCCCTCTCTCACAATCCAAATTTAATTTTATTAATTTTATTTTGATGCATTGATGATTAATGATTAATAATCAAGATTCCATATCATATAACCAGTCGCGACATCTATAAATTAAAAGGGCACTGAATTCACGCAACATCCAAGTTTACTGTAATTCACGTTGCCAGTCTTGTCTACCGACCAAAAGAGGGAACAAGTAGACACACAAATTAATTTAAATCTACAATTTTATCTTTATTTTCGACTCGTTCGATTTAAATTCAATTAAATTTGATGTTTTTTAATAATCAATACGTATGACCTGTTTAATAAAAAAAATAATTACAAAGGACATACACACCCCCAAACAGAAACTTCAGTCAATTTTTTAAATTCATTTTTATTTATTTATGAGTGCAATTAACATGATATTATTATAACAAACTATTGTTTATTCTAAGATTTGACCAAAGGCTCGACATGCACATCATTCTTCTTCGACTCCAAATATTTCTTCTTATACTGCCCGGAAGGATCGTATTTTTCCTGCAGTGGGCTCCAGTATTCCGGTTTGTTATCTATGAGATATTTCATGATGATATCCGATCCTTCTTTTTGTTTTTCGCTGCACTTACTGCAGTCAGTTTTGATTGCATCGGGCATATTTTCTATAATAAAACAAGGATTAAATTCAAGTTTGTTCCGATTTTATAGTTACTTACTTTTCAGCTCTAAACCATCAGGACTACAACTGCCTTTTTCGAGGAGGCAATCTACGTAGCTTTTCAGCAGACGGTCGTTTTTTATGATTTCCTCAAAGTTTACGTTGTCGTATTTGGTTGTATATTTGGTTTTTTCTGGTACGGCTCCGTGCACTAGCACAAGAAGGCCCAAGGAGAGAAAAAGAGTTAGGGCGAACATTTTCTGAAAAAAAAAGTTTAGATATATCTTAACAATTTCGTCAGCAATATAAAAACAAACAAAGTTTAAATTTTAAACAATTTCCCACAAACTTATCACCAACAAAGTGTAACTAGTTGCCTAATGTTAAGTAATAACTTTCGCTTACCAGTTTTCAAGTCTGTAGAGTTATTTCACAGAATGTCCTACCTGCGAATAATGCGTTTCTTTTATATGTTGAATTTAAACGTAAATAGCGAATTAATCCAAGTTAATGCAATAATTTAGCACAATGTACAATGCCATACAAATTTTTTGCACGAATTCTTTTTTAAATTGAGTCTAATCACATGTAATAGGGGATTTAGACAAATTATCCTTCGAGAGAAGTTTTTCTGTACTGTAAGTCGACTATTTGGTAGTTTATAATAGTTAAGTGAACGTTTTTTGATTTATAAAAAAATAGAGGGTGAGTGCTTGTTGAGATATTTCTTTAAAATTAAATTTTTAAAGCACTGGTTCGATATTTATTTGCTAGCTTAGGAAAGTTAGTTGATTTTTTTCAGCAAATCGTAGAATTGAGTTAAAAATAAACTAAATCAGCAATCAGCAGACTGGGTTTAAAGTCCAGTTTACACGCTGAGTAGTTGTGCTATATACTTGGAGGTCTCGTATGAATCCTTTCAATATTTTAGCTCCACATTGTCTATGCAGTTTTATAAAAAAATTCAAATTTTCTGTTGTGGCTTTTTTAAGTGTGCTTCTTCAGATAAACATTTTATATTTGGCTAGATTTTGTGAGAAGTATTTAGTTTTGTAGCTGTTATAGTTCGTTTTCTAACTAGGCATTGAAGTCTCCAGACTAAAACTAAAAAACCGTCTGTAAAACGATGCAATTCTTTATCAGAACAATGATTTAAATTGAGATGATAATGAATCCATCGTTTCTGTAGTTCTTTTCTAATCACGTCATTAATCCCACCATATTTCCAAAAATAATGTTTCCTCTATTGACTTAAATTTAATACCATTTGGTAGATTTTTTTTTAATTAAAATTGTGGACATGCTTAAACTACTATAACATCCAATTCCTATAACGCCCTCGCCCTTATAAAGGTCCTTCACTATCCTTACTCCTGCAATAGATTTTCTAAGAAACCTAGCGTCAAATAATTTTTATCAGACAATAGTATAAATTTATAAATAATGTGGAAGGCAAAACACAAGGAAAATTACCATGTGTCCTTGAAATGAAACTACATATAAATGCCCGCTATTTACATCTAGAATCATTTATTTAAATAATTTACATAAATCTACACACATAAAACAAAGCAGACAACTAACGCTCTTATATAACAAACGAATTTAATTTCGGTTATTTGAATAAAATTTGGATAAAATCTTGAGCGAAAATAATATGTTATTGTTATTATATTAAACCCTGAGTTATTAATAAAATAATATTACATGTTTTGTTAATAATTGTTAGAGGATTGATGACACAGTTTGTCGTAAGGTCAACTAGTTTAATGTTTAGTCGCATGACTTATTTGGTGATTTGTATCTCTTATTTATTATCTTTCCTTCAACACTGACAGCAAACAAAAGCAGCTGCATTTGATTTTTACGAGGGATTTTCCTAATAGCAATTCAATAAAAACAACAACAGTTTGTTTTTTAATTAAATATTATAATTGTTTACTTACAAATTTTACAGCATAAATTCTGGTGGCTAAACCTAACTTAGTGAGTAGTAAATGCACAACTAGCTACCTCCCAGGCTAATGGTAGTAATTAATTAATAAAAGGATAATTAATGAATAAAAAAACAATTTGAAACATCCTTTATAAATAGAATTAATTGTGACTCTGGTCAATTTAATTTTTATGGAAGCAGATACTCAATGCGTGGTGAGACGACGAACCCTCAAGGTTTTCTTCTAAGTAACATCGAATGTTTATCCATTTTATAACTTTAAATACAACCAGTTTGTCTCTGGAATAACGACTTAGGATCCGCTCTCTAACAACCATCTCTATACAGAAAATTTAGCTAAAGAACATCCACATTTTTGTAAATAAACTACTTCATTCGTCAAATTCGAGGAATCGTTCTATTTATATAGTTGGACGTCCTTGTAAAAATCTAAATAAATAGAATATTAATTTAATTATCCTGCATGTTTAGTTTTCTTTTTATTTTGTGCAATTTCATTTAGTTGTTAATCAACCTTTTCTTGTCAATGTTTTAATGATCACGACTTTTCGTTTTACGTCTTTTTAATTTATGTCTTCCAACTTGAGTACTTTTCAAGTCAATTTACTGTAACTCCCCTCAAATTGATCACAGTAATCTACGGATCAAATCCGAGCTAATAATACACAATTAAATTCATCCTGTTTTCTATTTAAGTTGTTAAACACACAAACAAGGTACAATGTAATTATATTTTAAACTCAATATTAACAACTGTTTTTCATTGCAAAATCATCAACGTGGTATACGAAAAAAAACGGACAAAACTCACCTGCCATGAAATAAATTAAATAATTCTCAGTGGAAAATAAAATGCTAATACCACCAAAACAGGAACAATTTAAAAATATTCTATGACATGCAGGTAGCAAATTTCATAAATCACCCTCCCCACCCGGTTATAAAAATGTGCAAATTTCTCTATAAATACCTATTTAATTACCAAACTAATTCACCAGTTCTTTTGCAACTATGTCAGTTTTGAGTGCAGGTTTTTTGGTGGTTTTGCTTACAGTAGCGGTGCAAAGCCAGGAAAACAAATACACCACCAGATTCGACAGCATCGATTTGGATAGAATAATAAAAAGTGACAGGCTGTTGAGGAATTATATAAATTGTGCCGTAGATAAAGGACATTGCACACCGGATGGAAATGAACTGAAGAGTAAGGCGCAGGGGAACATAACCTCACATAACCTTACTTTATTTAACAGTGGCCAGTAGCAAAAAGCGCGTTAACTTAATTCCAAATTGATCCTTAAGTTAGTCTTGTATTTTTGCAACTGGACATTAGAATATCACTATACTTGATATATGGAGTAAAGAGGGGAGAATTGGCGGGAAATTTAATCAAATATTTTAAAATTTCCGCCACTTCTCTCTACTCAAAGATGATTATGTTATGACTAAGGTTGACATTTCTTTAGGGGTTCTTCCTGATGCCCTCAAAACTTACTGCTCCAAATGCAGCCAGAAACAACGCGAAGGCACGGTAAAAGTCCTTCGTCACCTAGTGACCAACCGCCGCGATTGGTTTAACGAATTGGCTTCGAAATACGACCCCGATGGCAGTTACATGGAGAAATACCGAGCCGAATACGCCAAAGATGGAATTGTTTTCTAATAAACAATGTTATTTTTTGTTGTGTTCTTTCATTTTTCCCTGTCTATCCGTTTTGCAACAATGGCCACTCCATCAAATGTCTGTTATTAAATCTAATTGAGGCTTTTCGTGATTGTAACGCAAACTATTGATTATCCCCCTCTAAGATAACAAATTTATATAAATGAAAATTTCGATGGGTTTTTATTGTATCAAAGAGCAAGATGATTTTTGTAGTGAAATTGTGTTTGTTGATGGTGGTGTTGGTGGTTGGTGCTGAAGAAAAGTACACGACGAAGTTTGATAATATTGACTATGATGAAATTTTGAAGAGTGATCGGTTGTTGAAGAATTATGTTAATTGTTTGATGGACCGGGGTAGCTGTACGCCGGATGGGAGCGAATTGAAAAGTGAGCCTGAAAAAAAGCAAAATTTAATCATTATTCATTTCAAGAATTTTATTTTATAAGCAAAATACATGAAATCATTCGGTATTAAGTTACTTTGTTAGTACCAGATTCATTTTTATAAGAACTAAGTGAAGCTACAGAACAATAAAGCAAAAAGTTAGGTTAGATTACAATTATTGGGTTAGAATACATTTAAAGTTAGGTTAGATTACATTCAAAGTTAGATTAGGAAACTTACTCATCAATCTTAAAATTATTTGAACCATTATGAATTTTTTTCAAAACTATTGTTACTATCCTTATAAAAACTGGCTTCACTTTTATTTTTTGAAGTAAAAAGTGAGGTTAGAATACATTTTTACATATTTTTTGAGTTTTAGAAGAGTGCTTGCTAAAAAATGCGTTTTTTGTGTAGAGAACTTAGAATTTTTGAAAATATTCTAAATTATTTTTAATATCCTTATAAAAACTGGTTTTAGTTTCAATTTTGTGACGTAAAAAGTGAGGTTAGAATACTTTGTAAACGTTTCTCGAATTTTAGAAGTGTACCAATTAAAAAAATACTAAAATTCGTTTTTGGAACAAAGAGATTTTTAGCTACAGAACTAAAACTATTTTAAATTTCCCGCCAAATATTTCCACTAGTACTAAAAAAAATAGACTATGTAGTCGGATTTTATGCGAATTTATTCTCCTCTCCTAATTCCCCGTTCTTTTTCCAGAAAATCTTGCAGACGCCCTTCAAACCGACTGCACAAAATGCAGCGACGCCCAAAAAGCGGGTGCCAAAAAAATCATCCGATTCCTCATCGAAAACAAGCATGATTGGTTCAACGAACTGCAAGACAAATACGATCCGGCTGGAATCTATAAAAAAAAGTACGATGCAGAGTTGAAGAAGGAGGGTTTATCGTTGAATTAAAAAAACGAGATATTTTTGAATTTTTTAATAATCTAAGTGCTAGCTAATAAATATATTTGTATAAATATGATTTAAGTGCGTTTTATTATTTTTATTATTAGATGGCGATGCCTTCTTTCTTGCTTAGTTCTTCATATTTGGATTTGAATTTTCCTTCGGGGTCGTACTTGGCCACTACCTCGCTCCACCAGTCCTTCTTGTTTTCTACCAAATGTTTGATGACTTTACGGGTGCCCTCTTTTTGTTTTTCGTTGCATTTTGAGCATTCGTTTTCGAGAGCATCAGGGATGACCTCTATAAATATAAATAATTACAATTTTTATATTATTACAGTAATTATCAAACTTCCTTACTCTTCAAATCATCCCCTTCCGGTGTACACTTTCCTTTCCCCACCAAACAATCCACGTAATTCCTCAATAATCTGTCACTTTTCAGGATGGAATCAATGTCGATGTTTTCATATTTCGAGGAATATATGTCGTCTTCAGCACAATAAACACACACAACCACTAGGGCAATTACAGCAATTACACCTTTAGATACCATCTTGTTAGTAGTTAGACAAGCTGAGGAACTTAATTAAAGACTTACCAATTTAATTTCGGTATTTATAGTTGGTGTTGTGGATGTGTGGGGTGGTAAAATGAATTGTCTAATTAATTTTATGTTCTCACCGGAAAGTGTCATGGACGTATTTTAGCATTTTATCAAAAAAAATTTGCTATAGAAATCTTCATGGGTGTTGCCTAATGGATGTGTAACCTCGTTTTTTTAAACAATTATTAATTATTATGTGGATATTAGTAGGTATATAATTGTATAATAGAAGGAAATTAAAAAGGGTAATTTTATTATGCTGGATAAATTATTAATAGAATTGATTTGATATGAAAATAATTTTGGGTCAATGGAAGTTTTTTATTAAATGAAACAGAAAGGCGAGAGAGAACTTTTAAACAATAAAAATGAAATACCATGCATACAAAATTTGCTTTAAAATGTTCGACGTTACATAATTTATTTGCACATAAAGTTAAATTGCATCGGTTTTGTAATTTCTTAGTTTTATTTCCAACTATTAAATAAAGACGAAATTCTCATAGTAACAAAAATTATAATTTGTTGAAAAAATTCTAACCGAAAGCAGTAGATAAGTACAATCAGCATATTTAAAAAAATAAATTATTAAAAAAAAGACAAATCTGCTAAGGTGTATGTAAGGTAAGTAGTTTATATAAACCGTTGAGAAGTTACAGCACTTTGAAATTCGAATTTTTACAAAGTAAGATTTTCACATTTCCACTTCCAGGAGTTCGAAAAATGTAGGTTTTAATTTACACATTTTTTTATCAAAATTTTATAGTTTGTTAAATTGGACATTTCTTTTTATTAACTTTTGAGGTTCCAAAACTAGCTGATGTAAAAATTAATACAAATGTTTTTGAAAAACAGGTATGTACCAAAATTTCGAGGCTCACTGTTCGTTTACTTTTTTAAATATAACGTTCTAACCTACTTTTATAGGGTAATAACCTGTAACTCTTAAACTTGGAATATACCTAGGTCAATTTAAGAAATATTTGGGTCACTTTATTGTATATGCTCTTTTCTAATTGTGAGTATCTTTGATCGTTAATGCTACAATTTTGAAAATTTTCTAAAATTGTTTATTGTTAAAAATACTAAGCTAAACATCAGAATGACATATTTTCAATCATAATTTTATCGCCTTTATTAATCCAGATCATTTGTGAAGAAAAAACTGTTTTATTTATTTAAATTTATTAAAAAATGTGCATATTATATAATAATTTGACATTTTTTTTTCAAAAATAATATCAGACAACCAATCCCTCCTTTTCAATCAGATCTCCATACTTCTTCTTATAACGTCCTTCAGGATCAAACTTTGCCACAATTTCCTTGAACCATTCTTTCCTATTTTCCGCTAAATACTTGAGAACTTTCCGAATATCGTCCTTTTGTTTATCAGTACAAGTAGCACAACCATCTTCCAAAGCCTCTGGAATATCCTCTAAAAAAAATTCTTAGAATCAAGATAATTGGAACTAAAAATGTAAGGAAATTTAATATAGTTTCGTTCCAATTTCCTCTACTAAATTAATGAACTTTACGAACTTTTTAGTTTTTCTCCCTCAGGTGTGCAAGGTGCTTTGTCAACCAAGCAATCCACATAATTTCTAACTAGACGCTCATTACTTAAAACTTCGTCTATATTTAAATGATATTCATTTTGGCAATTACAGAAATTCATTAGAATTCCTAAAGACAGGATTTGAATAAAATACATTTTATTTTGCGACTGATTAAAGTGTGTTTTGGTTATAACTTATAGAACTCGGGGATTTTTATGGGGGGATAACGTGCGAGGATATTTTAATTAATTATGTTAATAAACCGGAAGTTGAGCAAAGGCAGAAAAGGTTTTCTGCAAATTTAATTGGATTTTGTGGGGAAAAAATTGTAATTTGTGTAGGTAGCTATTTTTTTTTACTATAATTAAGTAAATACTCGTAATCTAATATCAAAATGGAATTCTACAATTTGAAATTTAATTTGATAAAACTAAAGGTGTCCATGACATGTTCCGGTGCGAATTAATTAATTATGTAATTAAGTATTTCCAGCCACTCTGCATTACGCTAGTAGTTAATTAAAAATAAATAAGAGCTCATTAGATATTTTCGCATTGTAACTTTTTTTTATTTGACCTAAAAGAAATTTTAAAGGTACGTAAACTTTCCTCCCTAGGTACACAAATAACTAATTTTTAAGTTAGGTTAGATTAGATTCATATTTTCCAAACGCGTAAGGATATCGCAACTTAAAAACAGGAAAAATTAAGTTTGTTTATAAGTATTTAGATAATCCTGCTGAAAATTTCCAATAATAATAAAATTCTGAAACTACAAGTTCGTAGTTGTTTTCTGAGAAAAACGACATTTGATTGATTTTAAGAATCTACGTAAGTACTTAAATATCAATAACTTTATTCAAATTTACTTGTTTACCTATAACGGAAAAATTATATTAAAAAATGCTTAGAACACACAATGTATTATTCCACAATATTTATCACTTCTTGGACAATTGTGAGTGGAATATTTTGGACAAAATACTTAGTTAATGCATAAACTGACCTTGAGAAACGGTCAAGTTCTGCTACAGTTTTTTTCTTGTACATCCAAACCGGCAATTTAATTTTTATTGTTGTAATAATAAAGATTAAAATCTATTTTATTATGATTAATTTTTTTGTAAATTAATTTGTTGTACAATTTTTATTACGTTATGTGGTTAGAACTTTAGTCTGTAGGTGTTAAATTATTGATAGTTTTAGTCATCACAGTTTTTCTTCAAAGTCAAGTAATTGTTAGATAGGTAAATATTTAATTTTAATTACCTATATACATAAATTTGTTTAATTAATGAAATATTTAATTAAAAATATGTTCTACAACAAATCAGTTTTCCCAGAAACAGTAACTGCCTGTTATTACATAAATAGTCTAGAACTTGGTAACACCATTCAAGGTTACCTTTATTTAATTAAAAAACTAATACGAAACTTAATAAGTCGACTCAGCTAAAGACAACGGACGAATTAATGCACCGATTATTATGGGCGCTTTTTTTCTTTTTCGCAGACAAACTACGTCAATCCTGCGCACATCTGGCAACAACAACAATTCCACAACCAAAATACAGTATATTATTATGGAATATTTTCGGGAATATCCACAAAAAAAAACCATGATAGTCCCCTACCTTGGTCCTGATATAAATACTGCACAGGTCCTAGTTTCCAAATCATAATCAGGTCATCCTACAACCTAAAAAGATGAAATTGTTAGTGGTGGCTGTTATCCTGGGCGTTAGTTTAGCCAGTGTTTTGGGGGAAGAAAAGTACACGGCAAAGTATGACAATTTCGATTTGGACAAAGTGATCAGCAATGATCGGCTTATGAAGAATTATGTTGACTGTTGTTTGGATAAAGGACCGTGCACGCCTGAGGGACAAGAACTGAAGAGTGAGTATGGATTTTTTATAATTGTTAAAAGAAGAAAGTTTGGAGGATGTAGATTTTGACTTTTTTGAGTTCCAAAAGGAAGAAAAAGTGGAAAGTTCAGATTCTTCTAATTGTTATCTAAATAATAGAATTTACTAAGTTTCTCTTTGATCTTCTAGCTACGCTTATTCTTGTTCTTTAAATTTATCGATTGAACTAATCTGTAGAAGTGAAGAAATCTCAACAATTTATTAGAATTTTTTTGTAAATACTTTTAATACTCTAAAAATTCTTCAAAAAAGGAACAAACCTCACTTTTTCCATAGTATAATTATCATTTTATAGTTTATTTAATTCTTAAATGATTTTTTTATAATTATCTCCCATTTCTTCCTAGGTCACATTGAAGATGGACTGCAAACCGGCTGCTCCAAATGTACTGATAAGCAAAAAGAGGGCGTCAAAAAAGTCGTGCATCACTTAAGCAAAAACAAAAAAGACTGGTGGGCTGATATTAAACAGAAATTCGACCCTAGTGGCACCTACAAAGAAAAATACGCAGAATGGATCTCCAAAGAAGGCATAGAGGCTTAAATTTTTAGTTTTAATTTTTGTAACTATTCATGTACAATCTTATAATGTATCTACATTCTACATATCATAATGTATGTTTTAAAACAATAAAATAATACAATTAAAATTTTAAAAAATTTGACTTTGAATATTTTTCTGACTTAGCAGCGTTATTTTCAGTAGACAGTTCTTCACACTATCTCTGTCTCTACCTCACTTTTACCATCCTTGAGAGCGAGAGGGACAAAGTATAACATACATGTCTGCTAAAAATAATTCTGCAGTGGAATATATCTGTAAAAAATTTCTCACAGCTTTCGTTCCGAAATTATTACGTTGTAAAAATTATGGTTAGGTTAGATCAGTTTTACAACGCCTAGAAGTAAGAAGATTTAAAAATTGAAAAGAAAACTCAGAATATATACCTGTTTAAATTTAGTTTAAAGAAGCATAATAAGTAAAATTTTTGATAAAATGAAGAAATAAAATTGTGATAATCAAAAAGCCACAATTTGGTTTTTACGAGTTTATATTTTCTTAACTCTGATGAAAAGTACCAAGGATTGTTTTGAAACCGCCCAGATATTACACAAGAATTTCTCATAAATCCAGTAAAAGTATCAACAAATAATTTCCATAAAAATCTTGCTTTCAACAAAATTACCATACCGACTACCAATCAATAGGAAAATTAACTGTATTTCATTCTCTAAACTGGTACAAGTAAATTTATTCTATCCTGCAGAGGACATTCCCCTCTGGACAACGAAAACTTCTCATATAAATACCCTGCTATTTCCCATATAACAGCCACAAATTCACCACTATGAAACTCCCAACACTCTGTTTGTGTTTGTTCGCGATATTCAGTGCAATTTCTGCACAACAGTACACAACCAAATATGACAACGTCGATTTGGACCAAATCCTGAAAAGTGACCGTTTACTACGAAACTATGTAAATTGTTTACTGGACAAAGGGAAATGCAGTCCAGATGGAGCGGAGCTAAAAAGTAAGTGTAAGCTATTTTCGGTTATATGAAATTTAAGTGTATCTTTAGGGTATATTCCGGACGCTTTGAACAGTGGGTGTAGTAAATGTACGGAAAAACAGCGAGACGGTGCGAAAAAAGTCCTGAATTACATGCTGGTTAACAAGAGGGATTGGTGGAACGCCATTGAGGCTAAATATGACCCCCAAGGGAATTATAAGAAGCGCTACGATGAGGAACTGAAGAAAGAAGGAATAAAATTGTAACTTTTTAGAAAATAAACGATAAAATTAAATGATTTTTAATTGTGTAAATTTATCTGAAGTGTTTAAAAAAACAAATCTAGTGCAAATGTTGTAAAATAACATTTACAACGATTCTCCATTAAAATCTTGTTAATATTATCAGCTAAATTACTCATCAATTAGACAATTACCATATAAAACGGATTTTATTTGACGTACCAGTTGATTCTACTAGCAAAAATGGCGAAGTTAGTGTTTTTATTAGTTTGTATTAGTGCGGTAACTTGGGCACGTCCAAATCCAGGTGAACAATACACCACGAAATACGATAATGTAGATTTTGAGAAGATACTCAAAAGCGATAGACTATTGACGAATTACGTGAATTGTCTTATGGAGAAGGGACGGTGTACTCCTGAGGGCCAGGAGCTAAAAGGTAGGAGTCGTTTTCTTAATTATTTCAATTTGTCCCAAAATTGTCATCTTAGAAAAACTAAAAATGCACAGTTTTGTATAAGGAAATTTCGGCTAGACCACAAAATGAAAGTATTTCCACACTAGTGGCACAAATAACCATTTTTGCAAATTTTACTTATAAACTATAATTAAATCATTTCAAAACCAAAAATTGATAAAATTTATAAATTTAGCTGACTTTAACATAAATTAATAAAAAATCCAAATAAAATAAACGTAGATATATACAGCGTGTTTTACTAAAGGTGGGCACACCTAAATACCTTGATGATCAAAAAATTTACTGTAGCCTCATTTGAATTTACTGCTAAACGTCATTTTTTGAATAGCCAAAATCAGAACTAAATTATTTAGCAGAAATGAATTTGATTCTCACCAAAAATTGACTCCCTTTTTAGCCCATTTGCCCGACGCTCTCCAAACCGGCTGCTCCAAATGCAGTGACACCCAGAAAAAAGTTGGCTACAAAATCGTGGACTTTATCATCGATAACAAACCGGAAACCTGGACGATGCTTCAGACGAAATATGATCCGGAAGGAACATACATTACAACATACAAAACAGAATTAGAGAATCGAAAGGAGGCGGCAAACAGTGAGAAATAGAGTGTAGGGTTGTTTGGTGACAATGTGATGTGCAATGTGCAATCTTGATCTTAATTCAAGTAAAGGGGTTTTTTCCCTTCTTGAATTAAGGTCAAGGTTGCACATTGCACATCACATTGTCGCCGAACACCCCAACTTTACTAGAAATAATTCTGCTAATTAGCATGTTTTAAATAAGTTCTTGTCCTTTATACTTCTGTTATAATTAACCTGTTGTTTCCTTGTAATATAATTGAATAAATGAATGATAAACATTTGTTTGTACAGACTGAGGGTGAGGAGCTGTGAGTAGTCGATGTTTTTTCGTTTCAGCCCACTTATGAAAGTACTTTACAAAGAATAATTAATATCAAGGTATTAACTGATAATTTGTTATGCATTTTAGAATAATTATACTTTTACATTTTATTATCAATTTAATTTTATGCACATTATTCATAATTATACCTGGTGTGGAATCACTGAGAAAAAAATAATTACTAATACCCCCACTAGATTTCCGCAAAGAATTCAAGATTTAAGCCTATAAAAGTGCCTTTGGGATTTTTGCTCACATCAGTTGGTGTTGATTGGAGTTTCAATACAGGATATAGCAAAAATGAAGATGTTTGTTGTTGTTTTGGTGTGCCTGGTGGGGCTTGCCATTGCCGATGAGAAATACACCACCAAATATGATAATGTCGATCTGGACGAGATTATCAAAAGTGACAGGCTGCTGAAGAATTATGTTAACTGTCTTTTGGAAAAGGGGAACTGCACGCCGGATGGAACAGAATTGAAAAGTAAGTTGAATCGAATACTCGATTTTTTTTTATATCAAAAAGTAGAATTTTTTCCAAAGAATAAATATGCTAGAGCTAAATTTTGATGTAAGTATATTAAGGAGTAAATTAAACTAACACAAAAAGAGCGAATTTGAGATCGACATTCCAGAGACGGACTCGTGATATTAAAGGTTACAAAATAATAATTGGTACATATACAGATTTTTTAGTTCTCACTGAACTTATTTTAAATATTTTAGATATGAGCGAATATCTAGAAACTTATTATAATCTTGATACATGTGTGTTTTTTATTGTAGTTTTAGTTTTAGTTTGAAAAATATTTATTCAATTTCTTCTTTTAGGGGTTCTTCCCGACGCCCTCCACACCGAATGTTCCAAATGCAGCGAAACCCAAAAAAACGGCAGTAGAAAAATCATCCGTCACCTGATCGACCACAAGCAGGATTGGTGGAAAGAACTGGAAGCCAAATACGACAAAGAGGGCACCTATCAAAAGAAATACAAGGAGGAACTAAAAACCGCGAAATAGCCATCGAATTGATCCAACAGTGTAAAATTGAAAACGGTTTTATTCATGTAATGTTAATGTAGCTCAAGAACAGATTTTTTTTCTAAAACCAAAAAATTAATGTTGTTAAAGCGTCAAATATCAGTTAATTGCCTCATAATAGTCTAATTGTTATAATAATGTACTTGTATGAGTAAAATAAAAATAAATAGCTTATACTTACTGACGCACTTGTCCTTGTTCATTGACCAGTTTTTTTGCTGTTTTTTACGCGTTCATACACTCAGTTATAATTAATGAATTATTTATAAAGTGTTTACGAGGGGGAATAACACAAAATAAACTGGCAACTTTTCTCATGGAGTTTTTTTGCAAATTCAATGTAGTTTGTAGTCGAGTCATGCAAGTTCCTGAAAAACTGATGGGCGGGGTGATTTGCATAAAATATTTAATTAGGCGGCGGCTGGATGTGAACTTTGAGGAAAGAAACTCGATTAAAATTATACGTTAGATTTAAACGGAAAAAATGAGAAAAAATGCAGAAAAATAGAATATTTCGTTAGTCTGAAAGGGAATATGATAAAAATTTAAGCTGTGGGTTTAAAAGAATGCCCATTACAAAAAGAAAATTACTACAAAATGATTATAAATAAAAAAGTTATTGTGACATGAATAAATGCAGCAATGTATTAATACATCATAAAGTATAATATTTTTTCACGAATGAAAAAAAAATATGTATGAATTTTTTACATGATTTTGTATACATACTTAGCACTTTGTGTAAAATTAACTAATTTTCTATAACTGTTAACAAAATCTACTTTTTATATTAAAAAAACTAATCTGAAACTGTGATTTTTTTAACAGCCATAGGAATAGTTATTTGTACAACTAGTGCTCGAAGTGGCGATTTTTTCACAAGAGCGTAAAATTTTATTATATTCTCTTTAATTTACATTTCCCTACTAAAACTGCTTTGGAACCCTAACGATGGGAAAATCCAACAAAACAGGAATAAAACCACTACCAACTGGAACTAAACCAGCTTAACGTAATATGCATATCTAATACCAGTTAAAATTTTTATAACTTAAAAACATCTGTAGGAGAAAAAGAACCATGTGATAACAAATTGATCACTGAACCGCACCAACAGCTCAAGGTGCTGCTCACCGGTTTCTTATCCTAAAATAATAAAATCGTGACGCACAATATTATTCCATCCACATTTGATAATTTTTGTCCCCTCTTCGCGCGCTCGTTCATCCAACTGGACGTATAAAAGTTTGTAGATTTGATACACAAAACCAAAACAAATTAACGCAAGAACCAAGAAGCATCACCATGAGAAACTTTGTGACAGTTGTGTTTGTTGTGGCCATCATTGGCTTAGCGGTGGCTCGTCCTGAAGAAAAATACACCACCAAGTATGATAATGTCGACTTGGACCAGATCATCGCCAACGACAGGTTGCTGAACAACTATGTTAACTGTCTTTTGGAGAAGGGAAAGTGCAGCAAGGATGGCGAGGAACTCAAACGTAAGTTCAGTTTAAATTTTCAATAATGCTTCTTGGGGGTTAATTTTTATTTTTATTTCGTTTATCTGTAGGTATCTTGCCTGATGCCCTTCATACCGAATGTTCCAAATGTAACGAAACCCAGAAGAATGGTGCTAGGAAAATTATCCATCATTTGATTGAGAAGAAACGTCCAATTTGGGAAGAACTTGAGGCTAAATATGACAAAGATGGAGTCTACATTAAGAAATATGAGGCTGAACTTAAGAAAGAAGGACTCAAGTTGTAGACTCAATTAATTTAATTTACATAATAAGTTAAGTTGTTAGATGTCAATTGTGATTTAATAAAATTGAAACGCTTCTTAGATTAACACAGTTTTTTATTGGGGGTGTTGGAATTTTCAAATGCGAAAGTTCCATATTTAAGAGCCATAAATCAATTATTTTTTTGTCTGCAATTTTATTCTTATTGGCTGAAAAAATTACGAACTGTTTATATGAATTTTCCTGTTTTTTGGGGTAAAAGTTTTAAAAATCACAGTTTATTGGTAGACCAATAATAGGAGTTCGTAAAATTCGATTTTATCAGAAGATTTAAGAGTTTAAAACTGGATTGTGAAACTGGGCTTAAGTTTTTTGTCCTTTTTGCACATTTAAATTTATGCCATACACCCGGTATACAGAGTGTCCCGGAAAAAGTGGGAAATCTCTCGGATTCAGATAGGGCATAAAAAAATAAGATGACAAGTTCTTATAAAAATTTTTCCTACAGGCGTTTTTTAAACTTTGATTTTTTTTCGGAATGAGACTTTTTTTAATGACTTAATAAAACATGAATTCGTTTATTATTCTTTTTCTCGAAAACGGTCCACTTTATCGGCAATAAACAAGAGTAGCTTTTCTTTAGTCTAAGGTTCAAGCTACCTGATTTTGTTGTTTTAAGTCTTTTTCACACAGGGTGTTAAAAGTTTAAGCATTAAGTTGTAAAGCTTAGTCTGCCCCTGGTAAACTAAACAAGCTAGATATGTGTCAAGGACATTATTTCAAGAGGTCCTTAATAGTGTCCATCATATTAACTTTTTATAAAATTCTATTAAGTACTTTAAGAGTTATTAAAAAAAACGATTTCCAGCGACGCTCTTCAGGGCTATATATCTTCGTAGGGAGGGCCTGTAGGAAAAATTTTTATAGGAACTTATTTTTTCATGCCCTATCTGAATTCGAGAGATTTCCCACTTCTTCCGGGAAACCCTGTACCTACATAAAAAATATGAGTTTATTTTTGATACAGGTGTTTCTACTAATAAAAAATGTAAAATAAGTTCCTAGAAAACATAGTGTTAAACTCAAGTCCGTACTTACCATTTTTCATGTATATACACATTATTTTGTTGCATTTCCTACTGACCCCCAAATTTACATTGCAATAATCCTTCGCAACCTCAAATCTACGAAGTCATATTATATTACCACTTAGGTACATAAAATTACAAGGAGTACACCATAATTTTGCCACAACCTTCCTCATCGTCTGCTGTTTCCTTGTAAACTTCACCTCATAACATAAAAAGTATAGAACAAAAAAAATTGATGAATTTTGACTCACCTAAAATATTGGTTCTGTTAGGCACAAACTTTCAATTCTATCTAAACTTTACTTTTTAAAGAGAACAATTTTCTGCTACATCAAGGTGGGGAAAGCTAATTTGTGGGTCCAAATTACGCCAAGTAGCAAAAAATCGACTATAGAAAAGTAGTAGATATAATAACAAAAACATGAAAAAATTATATTTAATTATTGATGATGACTTGGTGACTCGTATAAATAATTTAATATGCATTGTTATATGAGTCAAATATATTTTTTTCAAATATTATTTTATTTACAATAAAATATAATGACGAGCAAGGTATTTATTATTTTAATTTAGATAAATGTTTTTTGAAAGTCTCAATAATAAAAAAAAACAGGGACAAAGTGCAAATATTTCATTCAATTTTTTACACTTTTGTATGTAATTCTAGTAGGTCAGGTTATTTACGCGTATTTATTAGCTTAAATTCAGTATTAAACACTCTGAAGAACCCTCTTAGTATTTCCGCTTTTTTATAATTTTGCAATTTTTCAAAACCGTAGTTATTTAATTTATAAATATGCACTGTCTCTTTTTCTAGATCTCGTTGACCTCTTTTAAAACGACAGAGAAGAAGAGTGACACACATGTCTACTGTAAATAATCCTGTTATAGTTAAACTTAAAAAAATTCAACTTTAAACAAAAAAAGAAAACTTTAGACGGAATGTTCATGTAGGTACTCGTAGAAGAGAACAGAAATTTATTTTTCAGAAGGTACCTAAATTAAAACTAATTGATTATTACGAAATAACTTTCGCCTATACTTAAGTAATAAATTTCTTGATAACAAAACTATTAAATACAATCCTAAACTTCATTTGAAAACTTTTACTAGACTAATAGCAATTTTAATGGCGCAACCTCTCTAAGAACAAAAAATGTACATGTGAATAATGTACGAGGCGACAAAAATAAATTTCGAGAAATTGATCAATGAACCGAGTTGTCAAGGTGTTCACCGGTTGCTTTTCTATTAATTTCAATTACTATGACGCATTATTA
The DNA here is from genome assembly GCA_963942485.1 of Pediacus dermestoides. NCBI lineage: Eukaryota > Metazoa > Arthropoda > Insecta > Coleoptera > Cucujidae > Pediacus > Pediacus dermestoides. The sequence continues at coordinate 15,482,642 of OZ012629.1, read as the reverse complement.
TTATTCTATTACTCTTGCCCCCCTTTTCCTTATCATTTTTAATATAAAAGATAGCCCGCAGCTTAGTTTTGGTATCAGGTAAAACTGAAGCAACAAAATAATTTAAAAAACCAAATATGAAGACTGTTGTGATGATATTAAGTGCTGCCATCGTTGGCTTGGCTTTGGCTCGTCCCGAAGAAAAATACACCAACAAGTACGACAATGTTGATTTGGACAAAATCATAGGCAACGATAGATTGTTGAATAATTATGTTAATTGTCTGTTGGAAAAAGGAAAGTGTAACAAGGATGGCGAAGAGCTTAAAAGTAAGTATTATAGTTTTTCTTATAAAATGATTGGTAATCACGAAACGATTTTGTAGAAATTTTACCTGATGCCCTCAACACCGAGTGCTCGAAATGTAACGAGAATCAGAAGAATGGTGCCAAGAAAATCATTCGGCATTTAATCGAGAAAAAGCGTCCACTTTGGGACCAACTGGAGGCCAAATACGACAAAGAGGGAACTTATAGGAAGAAGTACGAGGCCGAAATTAAGCAAGAAGGATTGAAACTGTAAAAATAATAATATAAATTTGAGTAGTTTTGTAAATAGTCTGAAATAGTTGTTCCAAAGTTTAATAATAAAATTGTTTTTCTTTGTTGAAATATATGTTTTTGTTTCTATATTTCTTATTAAGATTTTTAGAGGGCAGAGTGAGATATTCAAAAGTCTCTTTGAAAATGTCAAATATTTTTAGAACATTTACATCCTAATTACCATTCATCAACAAGTGATCATTTTGGGAAAAAATTGTTTTTCTTGGTAATCCAAAAAAAACATACCAAGACTTGAGATTGACAAATCGACATCCTCGGAAACACAATTTATTGATTAATTGATGTTATTTCAATTTCTTGATACAACTAACTTTTTTCTATATAACAAACGAACAAACCGGAAGGAAATTTGCTCAATTTTTGACTCTACAGAAAACAAGGACCGATTTTGGACCAAAATTCATATAAGTCAGAAATTATTAGACTAATTTTAAATCTGTTTGAATTTTCTGATAAAGCTAACTTATCTTTTGTAAAAAAGCAAACCGTAAGAAAATCTGATACTTTTTCGACACTTTATTAGAGTTAAAAAAAAATTGAAATAGAAATTTTATCTGTTTTCAAATCATTTCTGAAGTCAATTCTATATTTGGACAATTTTATTTACTTTATAAATTTATGACATTCTAACAAATAGCTAAATCACTGAACTTCCTCCATTAACACTAACACTATAGTTACGTATGCGAAATTTCCGAAGAATCTCAATTATGTAAACCATCATTTTCCCATTCATTGCAAAATGCCTTCAGATTTAAAAGCAATTATTCTCCAATTTCCAAACAACGTGCAATACCGAATATTAAACAAATATTTAGCTAATTACACTTCGTAGAAATCCCAATCAGCAATCATCCACATTCTGCCTCTTCAATGACGCAGAAATAATTTTCATTTCTCCCCTCCAAACACGCACAATAAAATTACAACAAATTTTAAACCAACCTATAAAAGTATAAGTAATCAAAACATAAATCTATGCTAATCAATTGACCAGACGACATCATGAAGGTTTTATCGATTGCTTTGTTGTTGGCTGTTGTAGTTTTAGTGAGCGCGCAAAAATACACCACGAAATATGACAATGTTGATATCGATCAGATTTTAAAAAGTGATAGATTGCTGAAGAATTACGTCAACTGCCTGTTGGACAAGGGAAATTGCAGTCCGGATGGAGCAGAGCTGAAGAGTAAGTAAAAATAGTGAAAAGTGTTTTTTATCCACCCGGTATAGTGAAACATAGATAACAGTTTTTTTCTTATTTTACAATTATTCACAACTAAAAAACTACCACGTAAATTTTATTATGTTATTATTTTTTATGTTTTTATGATTCACCACATTCGTAATTTATCAGTAAATTATTCCTCACCACACTTAGTTAATGTTAATTGTTTCCTCTAACAATTTTATGAACGTGTGATGTAAATAAATTGACTGTTTCAGGACTCCTCCCCGATGCTCTTAAATCCAACTGCGAAAAATGCAGCGAAAGACAGAAAAACGGAACCAGAAAAGTAATCAGACATTTGATAAGGAATAAGCGCGACTGGTGGAACGCCCTCGAGGCTAGATATGACCCAAGTGGCTCCTACAGGAAGCAATACGAGCAGGAATTAGCTAAGGAAGGAATTCAATTGTAAAAAACTTATTTATTGGATGAATAAAATTTTATTGTAATAATTTAAAAACGTTTAATTTCCTTGTAAAAACTCCATGAAAGTTGCTTTGTGCTTCTGATCCGGGTCGAATTTCTTCGCGATTTTCGCCCAATCTTCGGGACGGTTCTTCATGAGGTGCGTGGCGGTTTTTCGTATGGCTTTCTTGTGGAATTCGCTGCATTTCGCACATTGTGTCGCCAAGGCATTGGGTACGTCTTCTAAGCAAATAAATCGTAAAATTTATGAAACTTGCTGACATTGAAAAGTTTAAACATTGACCTATAAGGTTATTGTTTACTATGGTTAACATATTGGTCATGAACAATGTGAGTCTTGGACACCGGTTTTTTTAAAGAAAGGTGAAAAAAGAAAAGTTTCTGTAATGTAATTAAATTGGAAATGGTACAGTAAATCATATGGAACAAAGTTATTACGTAAAGAAACTTGTATTCAAGTCGTAAAAATAAAAAAGTTTCGTCCTAAACCAAGGTGAGTAAATTCTTAAAGTGACCTTGGCCTACCTTACATTTTTTTTAGATTTGTGACAAAGTTTCTTATGAAAGTGGTTTTTAACATAAAAATCTTAATTTCAGTCTTGATTTATTATCAATGTCTAGCACACTAAAAACTTGCTAGATAATTATTTAATTCTCACAAACTTGGAAAAAATTTCTTAAAAAAATGATTTAGTTCATCATATTATACAACTTACTCTTCAATTGCCTGCCTTCTGGAGTGCACGGCCCCTCGTCCAAAAAGCACTTGATATAACTAGTCAACACTCTTTGGTTGCTTAAAATCTGATCAACATCTAAATTATCATACCGCGTGTAAGTCTGGCAAACCGCCAAAGACACCACGCATAGAACACAAGAAATTTTCAAAAGCAACATTTTCAACTTGTCGTATTTAACACTATTGATAAAAAAGAAAATTTCTGCACTATATATACAACTAGTACTACTACTACATGGTACAATTATGCAAAATTTATTGTTTGGATCTTTGGAACGGAGGTTAAAAATAATTTGAACGCATCTTGAAGGAAAATCCCCGACCTGTTTTCTGGCTTGCCATACAAATTCGTTCATTATTTTTCCTAGTAGATTCCGTGGGGACTAACTGCATACAAACTAGGTAATTAAACTGCAGTGGGAACGCTGGATTAAGACAAAAATTTCAAGATAAATATTTTATTTTATTGGTTTAAATATCTACGCCTAGTTCAACTTGTACAAAAACACCGTTAGATATTTACAACGCCCTAAACTATTAATTATAATTTATGTACTTAAGGAAATTAAAAAAACTCGCTAAAATCCATCGCTTTATCTATGTACCGCAAAACGTAATGCTAGTCCTCCTTACGTTTCTTACTCTTACTACCCTCTTCAGAGCCAGTATTAGTGCGCTTTCGCTTACAACCCGACTCACTAGTCCTAGTTTCGCGCCTTACTGGTGGTGCATCCGCACTATTCTGAGCTTGCATCAGAATCTCAACCGGCTGCATGGATTCATTCTGCATTTGTTTAGCCATATTGTAAACCGTTCCTCCGGTTTTATTATACATAATAGCATTAGTAAACATTAGCAAAATATCCCGCTTAAACTCCAGAGTTGTGCGTATAACCCCCGTTTCAACATTCTTTTTAATCGTCTGAAGATCCATAGGGCGGTATACTACTTTATTGTAACCAGGCGCTTGGTCCTCTGTGATGGGTTTCAAAAACAACGAAGCGTATTTATTTGTCGCTAGCCGATTGTAAACTAGCATTACAGACTTTTTCCAATTGCGATAATCGCGGTCGTCATCGCAAAACACCACGCTAGAAGCCGGGGAATTGGGAACTGAATCACTAGGGGTCGCCGACGTTGAGTAGCGTCTTTTACTTCGACTAGTAGACATGTTGTCTTCCTCTTCCGTCCAAGGACTGTTGGATCTCTCGTTTTCTGTCTTAAGCCTCAATTTGATGTCCTTTTTGTCTGTTTCTTGGAACTCCTTATCTGAAGAGCTTTCCTCGTGCGTATCATCGTCCAAGTGAGCTTTTTCTATTGAAAGTAGCATGTCGAAATTTTTCTCTTCCTTCTTTTTGGTTCTGGAGTAGTCTCGTTTGGCTTTTCCGGTTTTGTCCACTTTAACTTCCATACTTATGTCGTCATAGAGCTCTTCAGTAAAATCCGGGGTTATAGTAGTTTGGACATTGTCTTGCTCATCCAAGCTGATGTTTAGTTCTTGTTTTATCTCGGTTAGAATCGGTGGTTTCGAATCTGCGTCTGACGCCTCAGATGACTCCTCCCCCAACACAATCTCCTTGTTATCAGTCGAATTTGTATCAGTATCAGTTTCAATCTTCACCTCTTTATTCTCATACACAAGCTTCTCGTCTGAGTTCACTGTATCCTCTTCCAACTGCTCCGCCTTACTCTCACTAATCTCCTGTTCCGGTTTACTGTTATCATCGCTGCTTCCCTCTTTATCCAAATCAGCAACATCCGGAGTTTCACTTGAATCCACCGATTTATCATCAGACTTCAAAGATTCATCCACCGATTCACAATCAATTTTCTTCAAGTCCTTCCCAGTTTGACTCAGGATTTCCAGCTGTTGCTCGAGATTGTTTTCAGAATTTTCAGTAGGAACTGTAGCAGGCTGTTGCTGATATTGTGGAATGTGCTTAACGGAAGCCGTTGAAGACGATGGTTTTGGCTGATCGAAGATGATGGGATCCTCTTGGAACTCAAAAGGATCCACAGTGGGTTCAAACGGTTTTTCCTGGTCTTTCGGTGTGTCCTTGTTTTCCGCCTGTGCCATCTCCGCCTCCTCTTCCTCGAAATCATCTAGTTCCAAGTTTATATTTATATCACCATTACCATCCAATTGTAAATGTTGCTCGGGGTCTGCGACGATATCGTGGGCGTTCTCGATTATTTCCGAGATAATATCGTCAACTTCCTCCTTTTTAATCTCCGGTAACGGCCCGTCTTGTACCAAGATACTATTAGCCAAATCATCAAGTTTTAAGTTGGGTAAATTTGGGTCGTCTAGAATATCGTTTCCAATTGGTTGTGTCTGATCTTCAACCAGTGGTTCTTGTCCAATTGCCGTTGTAACTAGTTGTTGTAGTTGAGGCGAAACCGTTACAGCCGTGGAAGAGTTTAACAAATTCGCAATCATGGAGCTGCTGTTATTAGAGTTGATGTTGATGTTGGAGTTAACAGGTCTTTGGTTTGTTATCGCAGAGTGTAAAATGGATGAAGTCGCAACATTCTGAACTTGTGAAGGTGATTTTAATAAACTTGTTAGCAAGGGAGACAGAGCTGGTTTTGGGTTTTCCTGTGTAGGAGTCTGAGCTTGTTCTTCTGTTTGTTCACTTTCTAAAAGTGACTCAATTGACTCGGTTGCTTTGCGTTTCTGCACTACGACCGGTAGAGCAGGTTTCGTTGGTCTCCACGCCCGTTCAATTTCCTGCTTACGTAACTCACGTTCTTTCAACCACTGAGCATGAGCTATAGATTCCTGCTCCTTTCGATTTTCCTCGTCATCAATCTCCTTACACCACTTATCCAACTGTTCCTCGCTAACCTTCCCAGCTTGCAACACTGCTAGTTCTTCCTGTAGCTTCAAAAACTCTGTTTTCTCCTCTATTAACAGCTTTTTAAGTTCCGCTTGTCTTTCGGTTAAAAGTCGGCGTAAAATGCTTTCTGCCGGGGTTTCTATGCCGGCATCTCCGCCAGATTGTCGTTTTTTCCTTTTGGGTGTTTCAACGTTTCCTAGTAAGGCCCCATACTGGGCTGCGCAGTTTTTCTGGTCGAACCAATCTGCTGGTCGGTTGGGGTCGCCGAAAGGTTTCAAGGAACGACTAACGGACATCCAGTTTTGGTTACCACTTCGTGCGACAGCTGAGGCTAAGCATAATTGCTCGCGGACTGACCATTTGTCGATTGGTTCACGTTTTAATTGTAAACGTTCTTGTATTGACGACATTTTGAGGTTAGGTTTAGCAAACTGGAAAATAAAAGTGTTATTTAGAGCAGAATGCTTATTGCAGGGTATTGTACTTACTTTATTTGTGTTGTTTAGTAGAAAATCTTTTGGATATCGATTGATATTGCGGTTTTTTTGTTGGAAAAAGTTGTGCAGGCTGTCAGATGCTACAAACAGTTTAGTGAATAATCACTGTTTAATTGCGGTTTTATTGGTTTGTAAACAGTCCACATGCATAATTATGTATGTAGAAAGCAAAATATTATACTGTTCAACTGATTTTTTCGTTATTATTGGATTTGTAAACAATTTTAAAAACACCACTTTTAGTTGAAGAAGCAGTAAATTTGTTGTTGTCAACTATAAAGTGCAGTTTACACAACTCAATTGTAAATTGTAAGGATAAGAATAAATTTTATAAAGTTATTTATGCCTTAAATTATAATTTAGAACAGTTGAATTTGAGTAATAGTAACACATAAAATGCTTGTTTGTCTTTTATTTATACAATGTTTTACAAATTGCTGTCTCAATGTTTCCGAACGCATCCCAGTTGTAGATTTTATTCCATGGTAGTTCCAAATTTAATTTATAAATAAACCATAAAAACCTAGTATAATGATAATGAAACAAAACTGTTATCGGTTGTATAATTGTATATAAAAGAATAAATAGTTATATTAAATATTAACTTTATGAGAAGAACCGAAATTCGAACGATGTTACAGTAGACAAATTATACATACCACAGTAGTTCAAATGACACAACTGTCAAATTTCCGCTACAACTGACAGCTGTCACCTCTTATTTAATAATTTTCAAACAATTCTCCATGAAATAATGTAGTTACCGCCCCCGACTACAACAAATCTTCCAAACTCAGAATGGACCCTGAAGGAAGGGTTACCTACTACATAGATAAGTATGGCATATTTCATCGAATAATGCGCCGCCCCGAATACTCAAAACCCCAAAAAGTGCCCAGTGAAATAAATCCAAAAGCATGCTCCACCTGGCTGAGAATTATTATGATGTTTTGGAATAGACGAGTGATGAAAGCGGCAGTCCGTTTTGGAATAGCTGCTATGGTCATGAACCAGTACGAACGGCTTGGTTTCGCTGTTTTGTTGATGTGTTTTGCCTTGTGATAAGACGTACATTGTTGATGGTGATTTATTAGTATTACAATTATTTATTTTAACGTAGTAGAGTTTAAACTGAGATTGTCGATTCTTTAATTTATTTTGTTCATAAGTTGGATGTTGATAAATAAAAACTTATTTCCTGAATTGGTTGTGCTTTAGGTACCTTGGCTCCTCTGGAAAAAAACGCATCCAAACTGTAAAAATGCAGCTTTATTCATAATATAAACCAAATCGTAACAACAGGTAAAACATTTAAATAATTTTTATTGAGATTATTCTAATAGTTGACCAAGAGAGTAGCAATGCGCAATTTAAAAGAGGCACTTTTCTACATTTATTTACATATTATTTTGTCCTTAAATAAGGGTTCTAATTGTGGTTGAAACGTGAAAGTGTTACGAAATTAACTACATAAGTCACTATTTCTTTATATAAAAACAAATCTGAGAAATTCCTTACAGTATACAGTGCATTATAATATATTTTATTTGGTTTTTTGTCTTAGTAGAACGTAATTGTTGTGTGATTAAACTGTTTTAATAATAAGACCCCCTCGCTTAAGAGCTTTCTCTCATATTTTGAGTCAGCTTACATTTTCTAAATTTGATAACAGCATGAGCACTTTTGGTAAAAATATAATAGACTTCACAGAACTGCAAGTTTCCATATACATTATTAGTTTTTTTAATTCCTAAGTGTATATAACTTTACAACTAAAACATTTTCTTTTATATAGTACTTCTACTTGTAATAATGTAACAAAGCATATTTTATAATTTTTTTCAGTCTAGGCTAGGATTTCATCATGGCAAGAATTTGTGAAACCTATTTTAAACATAATAAATATGATATAATTGATATTCATTTTTTACGTTTCTACCTATAAATATATTCTAATTTTTGTTGCACCATGTGTTGAATCATGCCCAAAAAAATCCAAGTGAAATAAAACGAAGATTATTGGCGCTTTGTTTAATACCCAAGTAATTTTTATTTTGGTATCACTAAATACTAGGGCAAAAACCAAGAATATTTGAACAATAGCAGTCGTACGTTAACAGGGCAAAATTATCTAAATTAAAATTGCATTACTCTAAGCAAGAAAGTAAACAGTACTTTATCACTATATTATTATTATTATTATTACAACTATCACTTTTCTCACTGATGCAACAATAAAACTAAAACAACACATATGCTTCTTAAATACTTTTCAGTCATCTACTTGTTAAAAAATCACTGTACAGTATTAAAAACAAATATCACTAGTTTATATTATAACAATAGAAAAAATCTTGTCTAACGACCAAAAAAAAAACGACGTGGTACAATTAATATTTAAAAATTGTTGAGGTTTTGATTAATAATTACAGTGGAAAATAATGTTGTACCACCCCCCAAATTGCAAGCACACAGTAGCTTTGAAAATGATTGAACAAAGAAACACCAAACGAAAATTGTTTATTATACAAATTAGGTAGTTAAAGAAGTAGACCTTGATAAGACATTCATATTGTAGATCACAGCTAACAGTGTAGTCTCCTTCTTGTTATCATTTCAATATAATATACAATTTTTTCTAGTTTTTTCCACCCTTACCTATTATTGGGAATAATCCTGCAGACTGTAGTAGTTAGGCCTAAACTTCCACTTGCATTTTCCGTTATTCTAACATCTGCAGGAAAATTAAGCACGCTTGTGTGCGTATGAACCACGGTTCTTGGTTTAGCTTAATTGAAAACAAATCTATTGAGCATCTAGAAGGTAAATGTGAAGTATTCTCGTTTGCCTCTAGAACCTACCCTGAAGATTTTGTGTAATATTGGTTGTTATACAAGGAAAACGTTCGTTGTCTTGTCTATATCACACACACTGAAAATAGCGAATAATTCACATGTACCTCGTCCCATTACAAATTATTATTTTTAGTACATAATTATATTACAGCGAAACTTTTTACAACGATTTTCTCAATTTAATATAAAAATAAAATTTGCTAGTTAGGTAGCTAAAAAATTAGATTATTCAATGAGGTACTTATCACGTGAAACAAGTAACAGCTAAATTTTATTACATTACCTATAATACTGTTGTAAAAAGTATGTTTTTTTATAGGTCATTAAAACTACCTCGTACAAATCAAATTCTGTATTAGGTACTTCATTCAAATCTAAAAATTTAGTTTGATTTATTTTCATTTAATTGTATTGTTTATTATTGACTATAAATTACGTTCTAGTATCGTCTAAATTTATCATAGAAATTTTTTTAGTGATGTAATTTGGTACAATACAAAAAGTTTTGCATGATGGCAAATTGTCTGTGGTTTTTTATCACATCTTTTTGTTTTTAGGCAAATGGTCTTTCTTGCTCTAATGTGACAATAATTAACGTTAATCATTCATTCAGTCTCTTATGTAGTGAAACAATTAGAAGTGTTAGTTTAATTCATGATATACGGCTAAAAATATGAAAATTCATGTACAAACCCTAATATTATTTTTTCTTTGTCAAAGCGATTTAAAATTAGAAATAGTTACCTATATTTATTTAAAAACTAGAGTTACAGTTGAATTAATTAAGCCAAAACTAACCAAAACTACAGTTTTTCATTTAAAATTCTGTTCGAATAAATTGTCGCAACTAATTTTAATTATTAGCGTTTGTAGATAAATTTCATAAGTTTTTCCTGGAATATCGTAAATTAAACTAAAACTACATTGGTGTCTTGTTATTTTGGAACAGCGTAGAAAAATAGAGTCGACCAAACATGAACATCATTAAAAAAATTTGTACCACAGTAATGATATGATCTCACCGAAACAGTGCATAATATGTACAAAAATAAAAAAATAAATAAAAACGAGTACCTACAGGCTGATTCACTTAAAATGCACGTCAATACAACTTTTTTATTAAGTAACAAAAAAAATATTTAATTGTAAAATCAGATTTTGGAAAATATTAATTGAAATATAAGGGTCAGTATTATAAAGTAATAGAATGAAGCTCTTTGTACTAACTTTAAATATCACCAGTCCTTTTCTGGAATGTCGACCTACGATCCGCTCTATAAAAAATATAAGGGCTAGTTTTTACACAATTGGAAATTTTTTTTGTATTTACTATAAAGTTGAATAAAAAAGTGTTTTTAAGTAAAACGCAGCCTATATTAACTAACATCAGAATCGAATAGAAATTGACCCCAAAAACCGGGTTGTGTTGTTATTAGAATTCATAAATTTTTCCTCATCATAATTCATTGAGCACCTAATGATTAAAGCTAAACTTAACATAGTTCTAATATTGCACAATTCTAGCATATTTCCAGTGTCCAAATTGCACGTATATTGCTTAGACAAGACACAGCATAGATAAAGCGGTACACGCACCAGCACTCCAAGTGTACGTTTAGCAGTTCTGCTGGTCGTCTGTGCGAATTGCCAGTGCTGCAGTAGCCACAGTGAGCACTGGCATTTGGCACAGTCTCCCAGCCAACGCCGAGCACTAGTGCGTGGAGTGACGTCATTGAAACGACGCTTCCTTATGAAATGTGTCCGATTTGTGAAAGGATGGGCGGCCATTGTGCTCACTGCCCCGCAGCGGCATGTCCTGCGACGCGAAATTGTTCTCCGATTTGGGCCGCGGTAGCGTCAACCTCTGGAATGTTCGGCCCAGTTCTTGTAAACTGCGATCACTGGCATGCAAACGTGCTACGGACTCATCGGACATGTTCACGTGGTCCGCCTCGGCGGCCAATGCGTTTACCACTGCGTTTATAGTTTTACTCTCACTACCCAAGTCTTCTTCTCTGTGCGCTAATAGATTTGGATTTTTTCCTATCTTGTTTAACCTGGATAAAACGACATTTTTTTAATGGGTCGTGTAGGCACGTGCGATAAATGTGCGTTAGTTTGTTAGAGCAAAACAAAGGCAGAAAAGCTGGTCCTGAGAATTATTTTTTGTGGTACATTTATTACAGCTTTGTTATAGTTGTGATTGTGTTTCATGTGTGGGTTTATTAAATTATGTTATTTAAACATCGTTCACCTTTTGTGTTTCGTGTTTATTTGTGTGAAGATTTGACGTGGTTCAAATTTTGCATGCACACACGAAACGAGGGTAGAAATTGACGTAAATACTGAATCCGTAAAAGGAAGATAGTACGTAATACCTAATACAATCTCTAGGATTCTTAGCACTCGTGAATATAGATTACTATCCCCCTTTTACGTATTTAGTATAGTCATACTGCGATTTTTGAATTTATTTCAGCATTTTACGAATCTACTCAAAATATGACGAAAATTTAATGGATTCCAGGAGAAAATATAATTAAATTGAGACGTGAACTGTGCCTTTTGTAGTTAAAATTTACCTACTTGACCTGAGGCCAGAATTCAGGTGGTTGTGCTGTGCAAATTTCAAAACACGTCAAAGATGAAAGCAAACAATAAAACTACTTACGAAAAATGTGTGAAGAGAGAATCATTAGGTACAAAAATGACGAACACAAAAAGTGATGAAAACAATGACGAACAGATTCCTTCAAAAATTGATTAACAACAATAATTATGGGAGCAGACATTAAACAAGCAATTAAACAAACATAATTTAATAAAACCTCTCAGGTTTTCTTTATACCAACCAACGCACTGACCTCTCCGCGGCGACTGATTCCATTGTGCGACGCATTAACGGATACTGGTCCAATACTGCATTAAAATGATCAACAGACAAAGAAAACAAATTGCAGTACGTTTCGGCCCTCACAGAGGCCACCCTCCGGGCATTTGTCAACAAACATATCTCCCCAAAATAGGAACCATCACTTAAACTCGTTGCCACTTCACCATTCGCCATCACAATGTCCACGATTCCCTCTTGTATGAAGTACATTTTGGAACCAATTGTTCCTTCCTTTATTATAATATCACCTTAAAATAGAAAAACAGTGAAAACTGGTCACTATTTCCGAAAAGTTAATACTACCTGGTTGGAAGACTTCATATTTTAGCTTAGTTACAACATCCGATACGAAATTGGAGTCGGCGTTTGCAAAGAACGGCACTGAAGCCACCAAGGATCTGCAGTTGTAGTTGATGACGTCCTCCCGGAGCTTCTCTGAGAGCTCACCAAGGATGCACTCTTCATCGAAGAATTTCCCTTGGTAGCGGTGCTCGAAGTATTCGGTGATACGTTGGCGCATCTCTCGTGGTAGTTTTCTGTAGGCCATGTACTCCTCCACTTGCTTAACCTAGTTTGTGCAAATATATAACGTGCATAAAAATGGTTGTGGCTCCGGCTGCAGTTCTAACAAATTTTGGAGGATTTAATGGAATGCGCGGGAATTTATATAGAGCGCGAGATGGATCGAAATAGATTCAATGTGGTTTAGGTCTTGATCATCTAGTATACCTTTTTGTCTGATATTTTAATTTTACTTTAACAATTTGGGAACAAGTTTAAGAATCTTGACTTGAGGTAACATTATTAAGTTAATAATATTAATTTTGTGTGAAAAATCGCATAAAATATCTTAAATAAAATACGTAAAAACCAAAATAATCACAAATTCAGGCCCAGACTTTAGGTAAGAATTAAAATAGAAACGAAATCTGTTACCACTTTTTAGATTTATGAATTTTTTGGCTCAAAATTAGTAAGAAAAAAATAAAAAATTTCATAATTTCAGTTGATTACTTTAAATATCGCATCAAAATTTTAAGATTTGATGTCACAAGTTGGATTTATCCGTGTTTTAAAAAAATCTGAGTCACATTCGTATTTACATCCTCAAAATTTTTAAAAATCGAAGACTGATTTTTTTTACTTTAAAATAAATTTTCTTCTGTGAATATTTTTTATTCCAGTGGTTCTAAATGCTCAACTTGTTTTCTTAAGATTAACAAAACTAATTATGAAATATGAATGAAATATATTTCTAATCTAGAACTATACATAAAAACAGAAAACATAAAAAAAATAAAAATGCTAAAACATTCAATTTCTAGACTAAATATTATAAGTATTTAAACTGAGCAAACTGTAAATTCAACCAGTGGTTCCAAAACGTTGATGTTCAAAATTAATATTTAAAAATTTGTGTATGTACAGAAAAATAACGGTGAACTTTGCGAGAATGTTGAAAGTAAAATTCTGCAAAAAATGATCTTTAAAACTGTCTAACCTCGTATTTCTCTACTTTGTACTAAAAACCTGGTTTCAGTTTTAGTACCACTGGTCCAAATTTCTATTTAATTGCATCTATTACTTAACTTAATCCAACATTAACAATTATTTCATGCTTCTGACTGTAACTAAAGCATTATGCAAGACTCGGCTCTAAATTAAACAAACTGTTATCCTAATAAATATTAAGCAAGTTATGCAAGCGCTGGCAATTCATGCAAAAACTCCATTTTTATGCAGTTTATCCCCTCCCAACCCCGTAACAATTTCATTAAAATTTCCATACACAGTTACATAAAACTAACAGACAGGTAGACGAATAAACGAAACAAAACAAACAAAAAAAAATTCTCATTCCATTAAATTAGTTTCTCTCATACACTACATGCACATTAAAGCATATAACATATAGCAAAATAGCAAAACCGCAGCCATTTGGAGTCCTAATTAGATACCTTTTCTCTATATTGACGTCTGGAGGAATCTAAACTCTGGATTAAATTGGTTGCGTGACCCAGGAATAAGGCATAACATGTAGCTCCCGATATCATGGACAGCATCGTCAGCCACATATCAGTGAGGGATTGTGGTGGGAAGCGACCGTAACCGATGCACAACATGTGGGACATTGCTTTGAATAAGGCCCAGGAGTACTGCTCCAACCAGAACGCATCCTGCAATAAAATCACGAAAAATTCAAGATACGAAGCATTTTTGGGGATGTGGGAGGTTTTACCTGCAGTTCATTAATGGCTACCCATGAATTTGCAGGAAATCCTTGAAGCATCGGCACGAGAAATTGAAGGCAACCGGACCAGTGCCCAATTAACAGCATCATACATATAAGATTGAATATTCTCATGAACACACTTGCCATATTTAAAAACTGCAATATTAGTACAGATTTAATTAAAACGAGCTACAATAAGATACAATTGGAAAAAATTTGGTTCAAAACAGTTTAAATCCAATATTTTATAACAGTAATCATAATAATAACGCCTACAAAATTTCATAATATTTCGTGCGAAAACGATTAGAGCAGGCTATGAAAAAAGAGCTCAAGTCTTTGATTGAGTCATCTGCTCCTTCGACTATAACCCCACTTTTATCGAACGTCACATTGTGTGTGGCACTATTAAAAGAGTAGGGTTATAGCTAAATGTTCTTTTTTCACAACTCTATTTTTTTATTATACTAAGAATAAGAATAATAATAAAAGCCTACAAAATGTCATTATTTAATATAACTTCGTAATAAAACTGCAAACGCTGTAAAAACAAAACCAAAATAAAAATTTGCGTAAAATCACTCAGTATAAGTACTGAAAATAAAACAGTAATAATAAGCATACTCTCCACTTTTGTCAGTCTAGGGAGCTGATAAACTGAAAAAAGCCATTTCAAAGCACAATGCTTCAGTTATTAAAAAAAATAACAAAGCAACAACCAGTGGCGGATCCACGGAATTGTTTTGGGGTTCTAAATTGTAATAACAAAATTCACAAAATCCTGGATCCGCCACTAGTCAACACCAATAGAAAAATGTTTAGAACACACTAAAATCATAACCCACAGTGTTTGTTCAAAAAAAGTATAAAAACTATGTACCCAGCACCTCAAAAAGAAAAAATAATATCTATGTCATCAACGCAGAATAATTCTTGTGTTATTAAGTATTATTAATTTGAGTTGTTTTGGTTTTAAATTGAGTTTTTTTGGGAGTTTTACGACACAAATCAAATTTACAAAACGTACAAACACAAAAAGGTAGACAAAAATAAAAATAAATTACCTACAGTTGAAGCAAAAGCCTTTTTGTATAAATTAACCATATTTGTCTAGCTGACTTACCTTTCTTCGAAATCAATTGTGTATAAGCATGCCTTCAACATGGAAAAAGTACAACATGCAGTTTGTATGCAATGCGATTTTTTGGGGGGATTTTGTATATTAAGGTGGGTATATTTTTAAAACATATCAGCGATTCTCAAATGGAAAAAAACTATAGTCCTATAAATTTTCAACATAAACTTTAAACTCGTAGAAAACTATTTCATAATATAAATTTTTGGATTTTGAAAATTAACAGGAAAATAATTAAAAACCACTTTCTAGTAAAGGTGTGTGAAAACCAATACAATGTGTCAAAAACTGTGTGTACCTATAATACAAACAGTGAAATACCATGCACAAAGCACACTAGCAAAAAATCCGAGGCCATAAATATACAAAATAATTACACTGGCGTGTATTATACGTCATCTCGAGGTACATTTTTGGACAAGGTAGTAAGAGGGTTATATTTGGGTGGGGATATAATATAGAAAATAGTTGCACCCTGAAGCTAGGTGAACGTAGAGAGGCGGAAGCAGAGGCGCCGCGGATCGGGCATGCGCAAAACAAGCAAGTCCGAAGCAGGTTACCTTAAAGATGAGATTGCTTTTGGTGCTACTAGACTTGACGTCCGAACTGAGGCGCCCCCTTCGTTCCGTTCGCTTTTTTTGAAGATTCTGCAAGATCTAGAAAAAGCGAAGAACACAAGGTAGTAGAGAAAAGCGTGGCACGCTAGATTCCAGAAGAACGACTTAAATAAAGAGAGTTAGTAGTATAAACAGTAATTTTTTAGTTGTTACTTATAGGTTTTTTGTTTTTTTTTTTGAAAGATTACAGTGCAGTGCAAAAGCAAACACGGACAGAGCTTCAAACATGCCGTACAAAAGATGGGCGGGGAAACTATGAGAATGAGAAATAATAATAAAAGTGCAATCGCCCTAGGATGATAACTATTTTTTTTTTTTTTTGGAAAATTGTATTCCCATTTGGGTCCGGAAATTTATGGGAGTGCAATTTTATGTGCATACACTACGGAACTGTTCTATTTGGCAATGGAACAAGGTATCTAAAGTCATCCTCTCATCACCAAATAACTACGATTAAAAAATAATACAGATTAATATTTTAATTTTTTATTATTGCTACAAGTTTAGGTAAATATAATTTTTAGTTTAAGAAGAATTTTATATCTAATAGTACTAATTTAGTTTTGAAATGTGCAGAAGGAATCTGGGAAATTAAGTGAAAATTCAGAAGAGTCAAGAAATAGTAGAAAAATTTGTCCATTTATATACATTTATATGTAAATATGTATGACGTGTAAATTAAACAAATAATACATACCAAAATGAAACACGATTTTTCTCGTATGATATACTCTGATGCCATATCTTTGGTTGGCAAAAATCTCACTAAATAACTATTATTTACTTCTAACAATGAACACCAAATAACTTACTGAAGCGCAGATGTGACTGATTTTTATTTGAATAAACTACAACAAAATTCCAAAGGAAAATAAATAATATAACACAAATAAAAAATGACCCTACACTCTATGAGACAACGTGCTGTAAATCCGAGCAGGAACTTGGCGAATCGAGACTCTGGGTTGTGCATCTGACATTTTCCAATTTCAAATCATAAAAAAAGTTGTTCAAGGGGAAAGGACAAACAACTCCGTCGAAATTTTGCATATAATTCCGTTAACACACACACACAATTTGAATTGCAAACAATCTACGGAAAAAAGGTGTGTCGAAGTGGATGAAAATTTCGTGCGACCAAAACAATCAGTTAGAGTCGGCTATGAAAAAAGCTCAAGTCTTAAGTCTTGGCCTACTAAGTTACACAATAATAAAACAAATTCAAAGACTTTCTTTTTCATAGGCCACTCTTTTTTTGGATCACACAATTTGATGATATGTTTCTAACAAAGACAAAGCGTTTTGTGTTAAAAAAAATGTCCAAATGCACAACTTGGCTGTTTTTACTGGTGGATCAATTAATAACATCGACTATCGCGCTAAACATCGAAACATGCCAAATCCAATCCACCAACAAATTTCTCTTTTTTGCCTGGATGTTGGTGGTTTGGTAAGGCACAAAATAAAACGGTCAGGCAGACAGACAGACAGAAAAGATAGAATTAGTGAAGCACCTCAGTGATCCTGTCTCTAGGTGGAGGGATTGGGGTACCGTCAGGTGCGTACTCTGCCTGCCGCCCAGGCGGGTGCTGGTACATAGGTATCTGCGCATCCCAAACACTCATTTTTATCTCGAATAAGGCAGCTAGTAAGCAGTCTAATCAGTTCAGGTTGCCACACAACATTTCAGGGGGAAAGGAGGAGGAACCAAACGAAAAAAATCCAAAGATAATCAGAATGAAACTGGGAGTAAATTCAGTCTTAGCAGTTATTTAGAAAAACTCCTATAGGGCGCTTTTGATCAAGTTAGGTTAGAGTCCCTGAATTAACAAAAAATGTATACATTTTTGGAATTTGGCACAATTTTGAAAATGTGTTGTAGCTTTTTTGGTTTATTGAACATTTACATATAAAATTCAGCGGAAATTTATTATTATTATTATATTATGAAATTACCTAAAAAGAGTTTTTCCAAGAAAATTATTTTGAGCCTAAATAAAAACAGAACATAATTATGTTGTGTGGCAAAATTAGATACCTATTTAATAAAATTTGTTGTAATAATACTAATAAAATGATTTTCGTTATAATATGATGAATGATTTATAAATTTTGTTTGAAAAATGTATCGTGTTATTGAGTGTAAGTGGAGGAAATGGAAATTTTCGTAGCAAACTAATCAAGAGATAAGCACAATAAGACAACTACAATAAAGTCTATATCCTTTAGTTAAAAAATAATATCAGGGTTTTATTTTAAATATAGATTTAGATATAATAGTCCTCCCTAAATGAAACATCCAACAGCATCAGGTGCAAGAGATGTTCAAATGTCAGGTATGATTTACCGTAAAAGTTTCATTGCAATTGCTGGGATATTCCTTAAAAGGGAACCCGTCACTTTTACCCGCGTGATAAATTCCGAGGCGATATTGTAAGCTGAAAGTGCATTCTGTAACAATGATAAGGTGCTGAAAATAGCAAAACTTAGCTTCATTCCAAGCACGCCCTGAGCAAAGGCCCAAAAAGCTCACAATATATCCTGCCTTCGTTACACTATAATCGTTCTGGAAGAAATGTTCCCTTTCCTTATATTAAACACAACCTTCACTGTGCTTTCCGATTAAAAATGTGCACACAGACACAACACAATAATACGAAAACACAAAATAAAAACAGGAATGACAAATATTTTTTTTTGTTCAAATATTTCCTCTGATGGATAAATGAAATAATGAACAAAGAGCGTGAAAGCGTGAGCGCAGTTTTGGCAATAAACCTTTTTTTAAATTTTGGTAAGATACTTACGTAGACTTCCTCCCATTGGCTGACGTAGCGCACCAATCTGGACAATCGCAACAGTCTGACCAGGGACAGTAATTTCGCGAGCCGCAAGATCCGGAGTGCGCGGCCCGCGTGAAGTATTTGAAAACTGTCACCATAATCCTGGAACAGAAGTTTTAAAAGACTACGGTAATTCGCCAATGATCTACAACGTCCAACAGATATCTACAAGAGATCACAGGGGGGAAGGGGGCATTCGAAATAGAGAGAGAAGAGCGTACAAAAATTTTTAGGAGCGAGGAGAGCACCATTTTATAGAAAAGTACATTTTAGTAATGTTCGATTTAAGATAAATTAAAATTAAAATTAAAAACTTGATATTTATATCAAAATAAGTTTAGATTTGTTGTTATAGCATGTCGAATTATTTGAGAAAATCGAAAATAAATTTCCAAAAATACAACTTGATTTTGGACGCTCCTGTTTGTGACAAAAATCAAAAGATGCAGTTACAATTTCAAGAAGGGGTACATTTAAAAGATAATTATGTGCAGGGATGCAAAAAACACCAAGAAATCCCCTGGTTTTCACCTCGAATTCTTGACATTTATTACATACTTAGTTTGTAAATTATGTTTAGGAAACCACAACAAATAAGTTGCACATTTAACAAACTTCAGTTTCATCTACCACCACACTGAAGATACTTACGTTCTATCTACCATAAAATGCTCAAAACACTTCTAAACTAAGTCAATGTGAAGAAGTATTTCGAGCACTTTTGTTGTGGAAGTCCTTCGATAAAATCTAATATTAAACTCCACTTACTTGATTAAATATCAGAAATATATAATCTAAAGGAATGGACGAAATAAGATCGAGGAAAAACCAGGTCCTCAGGTAGTGTTTGGCGATTAATTTTGGATCCAATATAACTTGTTCAGCATTGTCCTGCTGCATTATCCCTGTGAAAAAAATTAAATTCCCCAATTTATAATTACAACATAAATTTATCTCTTACCTGTTCTAAAGTTAACCACAATATCAATAAGGAATATTGTATCGGACAGACAATTAAAGGCAATCCAGCGGGTGCTTAAATCATCATTAAAGAAGCTGATAGCCACTGGTAATATGATGAGGTTGGCTACGAGCAGCAGAAGCATACATAAATCCCAATAAAACCTGCAAAACAAATAAGAGAAGGCTCACTTGTGAATTCTGAAAGACTGGAAGAGAATCTCTGGGGATTTTTCAGGTGCAACTCGGTAAATTATTGAGTTGGGTTTCGGTTGCAATCGATTTGGATTTTGGAGAAAACCGCGACGAGTTGGGTAATTTTATTATTAATCTAAACCACAGAATATTGAAATAAATCGCTTAAGTTAACCACAATTACATTTTGTGTATAAATATTATTCAATTATATTTTTAATAAATCAAGTATAAGTATAAACAATTTTTTATCTTATAACCAAAGACAGAGATAACCCTAAACTATAACCGTATTTTTAGAAGCTATGTTACAGTTTGGTACATGTAAACATTTTCTTCCAACCTCCATAAGATTTACTTTCTGGTATCCAGATGTTTGCATAATATACCATGTAATTTGATTAGGGCTTCCCAAAATAATAAGGTAAAAAAAAGGAAAGTCTTTTTATCTTTAATATACCAAATGCAAGTTCATGATGGTCACAAATTGCTTTGTATACGAACAAATTCAACTTGTATGTAATCAATCTAACCACTAATACGAGATGATATTGTTGATTTATGTTTCAGGGGTCAGACATAATTAGAAATAATTGTGTTTTATATAATTAGTTTAATTTTATGTACGTTTTGTTAGATTTATGATGCCTTATGGGAAAAACAGGAAGTTTTGTAAATAATAGCAGGTATTTGAGGCAAATATGGAATTATTGCTAATACAAATAAAACCACTTATTTACTACTAATTATATAAAGTAATAAATCACGATTGTTTAGTCTTGTCGCATTTGACACGTTTTTATGCCCCTAATAAACCACAGTTGGATAAGCAATAATTTATTTTAGTTTATAAAGATGTGCAAAAATAGTGGTGATGAATATAGAAAAATTCCATGTCATGATCGAGTTTGAAGGTTGGAGAATGTTTAAACAAAGAAATTTAGAATTTCGTTTTAAGATTTTTAGTAGATTTTCGAGATATGTGGTCGGATAGGGTCAAAAAACATGGAAAATTGATGGTTTTTGATGATTTTTACCATGTTTTCAGTGCACCCAAAAAAATACTAAACGTCCTCTAAATGGAGAAATCCTCACGTCGTTTCTTGGAAATTTTCTTGTGAATCCAGTGATGTCCTTGAAATTTTGATAGGATGAATAATTTTCTCAAAATTTTCAAATTTTTGAACATACCTTTTTCGAAAATTTTCCAAGTACCACAAAATTTTCCCATTTCCACTGAGTGAAAAATGGATTTGATATTCTTTTTCTACGCCCCCAAATTAGTTAAGAAAAGTTTATTTTTGAAAGATTTGTGATGTGACGAAAATCGAAAAAATCTTAAGGGGTACCCCTTGACGTTTTTTCGATTTTGTCCTGTTTTTCGAACTTTTTTTGGATATATGTCCTATAGTTATGAAGCGGACTAGCCTTTCAACAAGGCCATTTTCTTATAGGAAATTTCATTCTGAATTCAAAATGAGCCATAGTTTTGGGTTTTGTTGGATATTTTTTTTTTTATTGTCAATTTTCTGCAACTACCTTTTTTTGGTGTCCATTCCTGAGAGTAAAAAATTTTAGGTCTTCGATTTTGCTGATTTCGGAGTCAATCTCTTTATCAACTCTTTACAAGCATCTACAAAGAATTTTCACGTTGATACGATAAATAGTTTTCGAGATATGTGGTTGGATAGGTCAAAAAACATGGAAAATTGATGGTTTTTGATGATTTTTGGCATGTTTTCAGTGCACTCAAAAAAATACTAAACGTCCTCTAAATGGAGAAATCCTCACGTTGTTTCTTGGAAATTTTCTTGTGAATCCAGTTATGTCCTTCAAATTTTGATAGGATGAATAGTTTTCTCAAAATTTTCAAATTTCTGAACATACCTGTTTCGAAAATTTTCCAAGTACCACAAAATTTTCCCATTTCCACTGAGTGAAAAATGGATTTGATATTCTTTTTCTACGCCCCCAAATTAGTTAAGAAAAGTGTATTTTTGAAAGATTTGTGATGTGACGAAAATCGAAAAAATCTTAAGGGGTACCCCTTGACGTTTTTTCGATTTTGTCCTGTTTTTCGAACTTTTTTTGGATATATGTCCTATAGTTATGAAGCGGACGAGCCTTTCAACAAGGCCATTTTCTTATAGGAAATTTCATTCTGAATTCAAAATGAGCCATAGTTTTGGGTTTTGTTGGATAGTTTTTTTTTATTGTCAATTTTCTGCAACTACCTTTTTTTGGTGTCCATTCCTGAGAGTAAAAAATTTTAGGTCTTCGATTTTGCTGATTTCGGAGTCAATCTCTTTATCAACTCTTTACAAGCATCTACAAAGAATTTTCACGTTGATACGATAAATAGTTTTCGAGATATGTGGTTGGATAGGTCAAAAAACATGGAAAATTGATGGTTTTTGATGATTTTTGGCATGTTTTCAGTGCACTCAAAAAAATACTAAACGTCCTCTAAATGGAGAAATCCTCACGTTGTTTCCTGGAAATTTTCTTGTGAATCCAGTTATGGCCTTCAAATTTTGATAGGATGAATAGTTTTCTCAAAATTTTCAAATTTCTGAACATGCATTTTTCGAAAATTTTCTAAGTACCACAAAATTTTCCCATTTCCACTGAGTGAAAAACGGATTTGATATTCTTTTTCTACGCCCCCAAATTAGTTAAGAAAAGTGTATTTTTGAAAGATTTGTGATGTGACGAAAATCGAAAAAATCTTAAGGGGTACCCCTTGACGTTTTTTCGATTTTGCCCTGTTTTTAGAACTTTGTTTGGATATATGTCCTATAGTTATGAAGCGGACGAGCCTTTCAACAAGGCCATTTTCTTATAGGAAATTTCATTCTGAATTCAAAATGAGCCATAGTTTTAGGTTTGGTTGGATAGTTTTTTTTTTATTGTCAATTTTCTGCAACTACCTTTTTTTTGGTGTCCATTCCTGAGAGTAAAAAATTTTAGGTCTTCGATTTTGCTGATTTCGGTGTCAATCTCTTTATCAACTCTTTACAAGCATCTACAAACAATTTTCACATTGATACGATAAATAGTTTTCGAGATATGTGGTTGGATAGGTAAAAAACATGGAAAATTGATGGTTTTTGATGATTTTTAGCATGTTTTCAGTACACTCAAAAAAATACTAAACGTCGTCTAAATGGAGAAATCCTCACGTTGTTTCTTGGAAAGTGATGTCCTTGAAATTTTGATAGGATGAATAGTTTTCTCAAAATTTTAAAATTTCTGGACATACCAATTTTTTCGACTAAGTTTTGTTTTCATAATTTTTTTTGGATATATGTCCTATAGTTATGAAGCGGACGAAACTTTCAACAAGAATAATTTCATATTCTGGGTTTTGAGATTATCTCTATATCATTTTGAAACACTACCAGTCGTAAAACTCCCACTAATCCAGCTGTAAGTATATAAATAAAATTTGTTCCAACCATAATAATAATAATTATGTAACACAAAATAATTCCCTAATTGTTTACATCGGTTACAAGAATAAATTATTATTGATACACAAATGCAAATATGGATTATGATTACCCAACAACTACATATGTTGCTAAATTAATTAACATCACCATATTCACGCCATATTACCTCGCATATTGTTCTATTAGCTTTGCTGCCAAATCCCCTTATCACAATTTTAAGTGATTCTCAATATATTTCAGCATATCAATTTACTTATTTATTAACGATACTGGTAAATAAAATATGTAGCGCGATGCGCGCGGGATAATATTTATCTTTTACCATATCTCTGACAGCAGAATTTGTTTATACTTTTTATAAACACCAGTCTGTCTAACTATATATAAGTACCTCCAACGACTTGGCAATTGTAGTAGATCAACCATCGCGGAGTATCGACATCTGGGAATTAAAAAAAATGGTGTACGACGTTAAAGGAAAAATCGCCATAATCACCGGTGGTGCCACTGGAATTGGTTTAGCTTACGCTAACGAACTTCTTAGGAATGGACTACAGGTGAGAAAAATTTTTGCTTGAGAAGACGGTTTGAATGAGGAAATTTTCAGGGGGTTACCATTGGAGACATCGATGCGGCCAAAGGTGCAGAAGCCGTGAAGGATTTGAACAAATTGTACGGAGCTAACAAGGCTGTGTTTGTGAAAAGCGATGTAACCAAAACCGAGACACTTGAAGGTAGGTTTAATACAAATCCAAGCGAGTAAGGTTTCTTATACTATGTAGATTTTCTTAGAGGTGTTCCAGACAACTATAAAACAGTATGGAAAAGTCGACATCGTCATCAACAATGCAGGAGTAATGAACGACGCCAACTGGTCAATGGAAATTGCAATCAATTGTGTAAGTACATAGCCAGCATGTAGCAAGCATTTTTGCTTAAAAACTCGCTTATTCAGAGCGCCGTGGTCCAAGGCACCCTCCTCGGCATCAAATACATGGGAAAAAACAACGGAAAATCCGGCGGAGTCATCGTCAACATCGCCTCCATCTTAGGTCTGCAAGAGCTCGCAGGTTGTCCCGTCTACGTTGGAACCAAACACTTTGTAGTCGGCTTGGACAGGTCCTTCGGTACTCCGTACTTCTACAACTTAACTGGCATCAAATTCCTGACCATGTGTCCAGGTGTCACTGATACTCCGTTGATTTCAGAGGCTAGCAAATTTGCGCTGCAAGGTTATCCTGGTTTGGGCAAAGAGTTGGCTGAGAGTCTTGGAGCTCTACCACCACAAAAGTAAGGCTGGGGTGTAGATTTTTTTTTTGGTTTATAAGATTTGTTGTGTGGTTTAGGCCGGAGAATGTCGCCAGGGGGATGTATACGTTGATTACGCAAGGGGAGAATGGAAGTGTGTGGGTTTCGGAAGGAGGACAGCCGATTTATGAAGTGGAGATTCCGGATAGGACTACGTTGAAGAAGAGCAAATAAGATTATATTGAGCAAGCTGTCACTAATATATCTAATCATAATAAAGCGCTTCGCACTATGTTCCAAATGTGCTGTTATTATTATTTGTTTAATTTCTATATAGCCATACCTAAAACATAGATTGCTTTTGAAGTATTCTTAAGAAATCTATAGATAATAGTGTAAATCTGAAGAAATTTAATTGATTAATACAGATTTTAGAACAATATCGTACTGAATCAAAATACTAGATAAATATTTTTTTCATATTTATCCAAATAAACTTCTTGCTGTGCCACTTCATGGGAATAACAACCAAAACCCAAAACATTAATTTTTTTATTGGATATCCTATTCCTAATCTAACATCTATTTATTATTTGTCTTGTCACTCTTGTCTGATATCTTATCGGGCTTCGTTTCTATGTCATAAAAATAAATTCCAAGAAATTATGTAACCTTTAACCGGTATACTTGGATTTCCAAAAATTACATAACGAAAAATAATAAAATATTATCAGTAGAATGTCATTAATAAAGATGATATAGTATTTATAGTATTTATAGAACATACAGCAGCTAAAATCGTGGTGATATTTTTTGGTTAATTCTTAATTATGATTTTTGTGCAATGTTTGATGAACTTGATAATTAAGATCAGTGGCGATTCGAGGAATTTAGCCTTGAGATAATTGTATATCATGCAGAATTTTTTCGTATCATTATTGAGAAACTGTTATTAAAATCTCTTTGTTTTGATTTGATCTCTTGCAGGTTGCAGGTCCTGTAAATAAAATTTTTTTAAAAGCGATTTTTTGTCTATAGTCCAAAACTCTAAAAACTGTACTTGATCTTTGTATCTTAATTCCTAATTTTGAAATATTATATTTTTTAACTTTCTATAATCTCTAACCTACCTGGTTTTATTTATTTTATGTCTTCTAATTTTTTCAAATATCCGGAAATCTAAAAATTTACGTATTTAAATCAGGAAGTTTCTGAATTAAAAAAAACTTCTGTCACAAACCTAATTTTTTCCCAACGTCATTCTTCCAAATTCTAAAATTCCAGTACGTATACAATGGCCTCAATTTCCGATATTCTACGACACAATCCCACTCAACTAGCTCTAAGGTACCACCTACTTAACAACATTCAGACAAACCTAAAGAAAATTCTCGCAGTTCTAGCCAAATATTATCGAAGCATTCCACCGCAAATTTCGTGCATCAGCGCAAATATGCCAAGAAAGGCGGTGGGGGTGGACCTGGATGCGGTGGAGCTGGAGGCGGTGGTGTGTGCAAATCCAAAATAGCAATAGTTACAGGATCAGCACGTGGTATAGGTTTTGCAATAGCGGAGAGTCTTTTGAAAAGTGGAGCTAAAGTAGCACTCACTGTAAGAGGTAAAAACTGGCTAACTGAATAGTTTTCAGGCTGTAATTTTAAGCGACAGATTGGTAAACGAATGTGACGAGGCAGCGCATAAACTGACGAAAATTTATGGGGAAGGACGAGTTCTACACCAAACCTGCGATGTAACCAAAAAGGCCGATATGGAAAGTATGGATAAAAAATGTAAATCTAGAAGTGTAGCTAATTTTTTTAAAGAGTTGTTTAAGTGTACGAAAAAAGAGTTTAATCAACTGGATATCGTGGTGAACAACGCCGGGATTTTAGCTGACGAGAGGTGGTACGAAACCATCCTCATCAACGCGGTAAGAAACCTGAATTTGAACCACCACAAACTCCAAGTTAAAATCCTTTCAGGCTGGTACGGTCCACGGAACTTTCCTCGCTTTTAAACACATGGGAAAACACGAAGGAGGTAAAGGTGGTACCGTCATCAACGTGGCCTCAATCGTCGGACAACAGCCACTTCCAGGAGCCCCAGTCTACTGCGCTACCAAACATTTCGTCAATGGTTTCACTCGCTCAATTGGCAGCGAATACTTCTACAAACTATCAAATGTTAAGGTTATGTCTATTGGACCTGGCGTCACCAGCACAACAATGATCCACGATTCCGATGCGGGCGCTTCGAAGAATTTCGGAAACCTCGCCAAGTTGCTAGCTGAGGGCTTAGGAAGCTTACCGAGTCAACCGTTTGTGGAAATTGTTAAAGTTGAGCAAAGCTTATAGGGATTTTTTCAGGCCAGAATGCGTAGGCGAGTGTGTAATAGAGATGTTGAAGGACGGTACCAATGGAAGTGTCTGGATTTCCGAAGATCACGAATGCTACAAGTGTAATATTCCGGAAAGACAGTCGTATAAAGGCGATATAATTTGCATGCCAGGTGAACCTGGTGCGATGAGTGATCAAAAAGAAGCAGGTGATTGTGATGATGGTAGTGATGGTGGTGGTAGTAAGAAAGAGGAGTGTTTTCCGCAGAGTAAAAAGGGTAATAAGGGGAACAAGAACAAGAGTGGTAACAAAAGCAAGAGTAGTAACAAGAGCAAGGGTAGTAACAAGAACAAGAAAAAGAAGAAGTAGTTTGATAATCTGCAATGAAGTTAGTATGAGATGTTTGAAAGAGCGATAGTTTTGATTGATGTGTTTTAGATTCCAAATGTGGCAGAAATAGAAAGTGGAGAAAATTGTGTTTCGAATTTGTATACAACGATTTTTTTAATATTATTGTATGGTGAATTTATAATTTGTCAATATATATGTACTATTATAAATATTTTGGTTTTACTGATCAATAAATAATCCTAGAGCGATGAGCTGTTTTCCGAAATCTTTAAACTCCCCGCCACTGATGGATAACATTATTATAGAGCTTAGTTTATTCCTACTTATAAAACCCAAATGTTGTGATAAAGCCATGAAAGTTTGTCATCGAGCAAGATCATATAACACACATCAAATAGTGACATGCTCATTTCCTGAGATACAGTCCTTTATTACTCACCATGTGAATCCTGCTTTGGAAACAGCTTTGCTATCAAAATCCTACTGTTTCCTTATGGAATAAATCGATGCTGCCGCCTACACTCACATGCACACGAACATAAAAATCTCCTGAGGCCAAACGAACCTCACACCCTAATTCTTACAAAAACAACATTGTTGTCAGATAATTACGTTGAGAGGACATTAAATGTTCATTTACGTACGTGTTGGTGGTGGTCATTTCAATATTTAATAAAGCAGCGGATTAAACGGAAATATGTTGGGTTGATTTCGGTTTTGTATCCAGCGAGTGCAATATTCCAGGCCAGGTTAACAAGCTGGCCTAATTGGGCTTGTAAATACGTTGGGGCTCCTGGGCACACATGGAACAATTGGCTTTAAACATTAATCTCATCGGATATTCACTGTTTTAAACAAATTAGCCGGCTTTGAAATACAGTTTGGTTTTTCCTCGATTAAGGATGCGATAAAACAAAATCTGATTTTCCTGTTATAATGTTAATTGTATGCGACCGAGCTTTTCATTGAATGAATTAGTCACATAAATTCCGAATTTTCAGCTAAAGTGAACAGATATAATGGGGGAGATCCTGGAAATGGAGAAGTACTCAGAACAACGCCCTCTGGCTGTTTAACACACTCAAATGCTTCCTCCTGGAACTATACATCACTGGCCCCTAATGCTCAAATGATTCTCGGTTTACATGCTAGTTATGTGTTGGAGGTTTTTCCATACATCCAAATATGATTTATATCGCTCGAATGAAATAAAAAATTCGTAGGCTACAATAAATTTGTCTTGTGAAACTTATGGATAAAAAGGATAACTCAATTCATGATGGACGAAAGGTTATTTTATGTCAGGAATTTTTCCTTTTTAACAAAATATCTATAGATTTCTGTGCATATTCTATGCCTGAAAGCTAAATTAATTCATTAGCATTACCATTATTAAGTTAGTAGATCAAGATAGTAACTTTTATATTTTATGGATATTTAAGACACACTCAAGAAATTCAACATTTTAACCCATACTAAACCATTCGAAAATAATCCAATCCTCTATTATGTTGTGTAAACAATTTTTTATAAATTCCCATTCGATTTTATTCCAGTTTTGACGTCAGTTATTTGCGTAGGCTTTAAGGGGACAAAGATTAATTATGGAGCTAGTGCAAACAGCAATACTATTTATATAAAGTTCATTTTTTTAGTAGAGCATTGTAACTAAAATATTTGGCGGAAATAAAAATAACGCTCTGTAAGACCCAACATAATTTCAAGCTTATTTATTGAAGAAACAATATAGACACAAGTTCACTTCGAGAAATTATACTCAACAATCTTCTTTGTTTTTACGTTCCTTACATTTCCGGTTCCGTCTTTCTTCCCGGCAACACTCTCTAATTCGTATCTTCTCCGGATCCATCGGTGGTTTTGTATCAACTACACTCACTTTTGGTTCTTTCAATCGAGGACAATTTATCAAAGGAGTGGAAGGTCCAGTTTGTCGTTGTATCTTTGCATCTTCTTCCATCTTCTCTTTGGTACTTGGATTATCACCAGAGGCCTTGCCAGTTTCACTTGATTTCTTCGACGATTTGTCGCTGCTACAACTGGTGGTCGACATGGTTTTCGATTGGGGTTTTCTCAAAACATACTCGCATTTTATTGGGTATTTTTTAAGGGTGTTGATAGCGCTGCTGGATTTCGAAGTAATGTTTATACTAGATTGTTTAGGATTGGCTTCTCCTATTATTCCGGTACTTGCACAGCGAAGTGTTATCTTTTCTTCGGGTTTCCCACATGGATCCATATTGCTGTCTCTATCTGAGCCACAGTTGATTATGATGCGACCTTTACAAAGGAATTGACTCGTTTTCGACGAATCAGTAACAGGTTTGCAAGTTTTACCCCCCTTTTTGCCTTTATCTGATTTCTTCGCACATGGATCGTGTTTCTTTTGGCTATCTTTTCCACAAGGATCAGGTTTCTTACCAGGTTTCTTGTCAGATTTCTTTGCACAAGGATCATGTTTCTTTTTGTCTTTTGTGGTTGCGCATGGATCCTTTTTGGCCTTATCATCTTTCTTGGCACAAGGATCCGACTTCTTCTCGGATTTCTTTGCACATGGATCATGCTTCTTTTTATCAGGCTTTTTGTCTTTTTTAGGAGTACAAAAATCTGGTTTTTTCTTTCCAGACTTTTTGTCGGATTTCTTCGCACAAGGGTCATGCTTCATTTTACCAGACTTGTTGTCTTTTTTAGGACTACAAATATCTGGCTTTTTGTTTCCAGACTTTTTGTCGGATTTCTTCCCACAAGGATCTTGCTTCTTTATATTTTCTGTACTACATGGATCAGACTTTTTATCCTGTTTCTTTTTATCTTTTATGGAAGCACAAGGGTCCTTTTTGGCTTTATCATCTTTCTTAGGTTTTCCACAAGGATCTGATTTCTTCTCGGATTTCTTAGAACAAGGATCCTGCTTCTTTATATTTTCTGTACTACACGGATCAGACTTTTTATCCTGTTTCTTTTTATCTTTTATGGAAGTACAAGGGTCCTTTTTGGCTTTATCATCTTTCTTAGGTTTTACACAAGGATCGGATTTCTTCTCGGATTTCTTTTTGTCCTTCGTAGAAGCACATGGATCTTTTTTAGCTTTATCTTTTTTCTTGTACTTAGCACAGGGATCGGATTTATCGGATTTTTGGGCCTTATCCTTTTTCTTATATTTACCACATGGATCGGATTTATCGGATTTTTGGGCCTTATCCTTTTTCTTATATTTGCCACATGGATCGGATTTATCGGATTTTTGGGCCTTATCCTTTTTCTTATATTTACCACATGGATCGGATTTATCGGATTTTTGGGCCTTATCCTTTTTCTTATATTTGCCACATGGATCGGATTTATCGGATTTTTGGTCTTTATCCTTTTTCTTATATTTACCACACGGATCGGATTTATCGGATTGTTTGGCCTTATCTTTTTTCTTATATTTCCCACATGGATCCGATTTCGTATCGGATTTTTTTGCTTTATCTTTAGTATTAACACAAGGGTCTTTCTTTTTCTCAGCAGGTTTTTTATTTTTTGCACATGGATCGGATTTATCGGAGGGTTGCTGTTTCAATTTAGCACAGGGGTCTGATTTGGACTCGTAGTTGTATTTAGTTGGGTTCTTTAGTTTAGCACAGGGATCTGATTGTTTACCACCTTTGCCACCTTTGCCTCCTTTAGGACCACAAGGATCAGATTTCGTTTCCGATTTCTTTTCTTTCGGTTTAGCACAGGGGTCAGACTTTGTATCCTTTTTATCAGGTTTTTTTTGTTTGGGCGCGCAAGGATCAGATTTTGTTTCAGATTTCTTTTCTTTTGGTTTCGCGCAAGGATCTGGCATCTTATTCTTGTCAGACTTTTTATCCAATTTCATTTCCTTTATGTTAGCACAAGGATCCGATTGTTTTCTTTGGCTCTTTACACACGGATCAGATTTACTATCCCATTTTCCTGCGGCTTTTTTCGCACAAGGATCATCCTTTTTCTTATTTTTGGCACAAGGATCTTCTTTCTTCTTCTCTTTGGCACAAGGGTCTTCTTTCTTTTTCTCTTTAGCACACGGATCTTCTTTCTTCTTCTCTTTAGCGCAAGGGTCTTCTTTCTTTTTCTCTTTGACACAAGGATCTTCTTTTTTCTTCTCTTTAGCACAAGGGTCTTCTTTCTTCTTCTCTTTGGCACAAGGATCTTCCTTTTTCTTTTCTTTTTTCTTCTCCTTTGTGGCACAAGGATCTTTGGGTTTCTCACAGATATCCTTGACTGGGTATTTTTTACAAGGGATTTGTGATTTCTTCATTTTCTCTGCTTTCGATATCTCACAAGCATCATGTTCTTTTTCTTTCGGTGCTTTTTTTGGTTTAGCACAAGGATCTTTCTTAACTTCGATTTTAACAGGTTTGTTTTCTTTGGCAGGTTTGGCACATGGATCTTTTTTTTCTTTGGCACATGGATCTACTTTTTTCTCTTTGGGTTTCACGCACGGATCTGGTTCCTTTTGTTTGGCACATGGGTCTGGTTTCTTTCCTTTGTCCTGGGTTTTCTTACATGGATCAAACTTGGGTTTAGCACAAGGGTCAGGTTCTTTTTCCTTGGGTTTGGCACAAGGGTCTGGTTTTTTGGCTTTTTTTGTATCGCAAATATCTGATTTACTTTTCTCTTTTGCACAAGGGTCCTTTTTGTCCTTCTTCGGGATTCGGCAGGGGTCATCCGATGCTTTTATATGAATGCTACTTGTAGATTTCTTTTCACGTAGAGTTTGATGACATTTTTGGGGTTTTGGACAAATTTCTGAAGCGCTTGTTGAGCACTTTTTCTTACATGGGTCTTCTTTTTCCTCACATATAACGCATTTTATTCCTTCGGATTTAATAAAGGAGTTTTTATCGGGCATGCAACATTTGTAGCACAGACTATCTTCGGTTATCCACATGCTTCCATTGGTATTGTCTTTTAACATTTCTACAATACAATGGCCTATACATTCAGGTCTGAAAAGAAATCCAAATAATAATTTTACTGAGCAATTGTTGAATATCAATTACTAACGCTTGGCTAGGCCTACGCGCCATTTCCTCAGCTAAAAGCTTTGGTAAATCTGCGAAAATGTCCGAGTGAGCTTGGTCTAGGTTTTCTATCATTGGTGTCGAAGTAACCGAAGGTCCAATGGCCATTACTTTAACTTTGGATAAGTTGTAGAAGTAGTCGCTTCCAATAGCTCGAGTAAAACCGGTTACAAAATGTTTGGTTCCAGTGTAAACTGGAGCTTGGTACATTGGTTCGATTCCACAAAGAGCTCCCACGTTTATTATGACACCACCTCTTCCACCTTCGCTTTTACTCATGTGCTTAAATCCAAGAAAAGTTCCATGGACTACTCCAGCCTTAAAATATTGGAATAAGTTTGGAAATTGTTAAGAGTTGGATTTAAGTACAGCGTTAATTAGAATGCTTTTTTCATAATGTTCTTCGGATAAGATTCCAGCGTTGTTTACCACGATGTCCAGGCGATTCATCCTCGACTTGGTACAACAGAACAACTCTAAAAACCCCTTATTGGATTATGTTTAATCACTTTGGAACATAATTAGTACTTTCCAAGTCTGCCTTTTTGGTGACGTCACATTTGTGGTAGAACACTCGGCCTTCACCGTATTTTTCGCTTAAGGCATCTGCAGCACACATGCTTTCGTTGGCTAAAACATCCGCTAACACCACCGACTAAAACCAAGAATTTAAGGAGAAATATCAGGAAAACTTAGTGTAGATACCCTAGCGCCTTGTTTTAGCAAACTTTCAGCTATAGCATATCCGATTCCACGTGCCGATCCTGTTACAATTGCCACTTTGTTTTTTGCAACACCTACGAGTCGATGGCATTCTGGTTGCTTGCATGTGCAGCCCCGCTTGTGGTTTAGGAATGATATTAATGGGAGTTTAGTTGAGATATTTCTGAAGCTGTTGAGAATTTGGAATGAAAAATTGGG
This sequence comes from Pediacus dermestoides, assembly GCA_963942485.1. Classification (NCBI taxonomy): domain Eukaryota; kingdom Metazoa; phylum Arthropoda; class Insecta; order Coleoptera; family Cucujidae; genus Pediacus; species Pediacus dermestoides. The sequence goes on along the minus strand of OZ012629.1, from coordinate 15,449,194 downwards.
AGTGGGTACAGGAAGATATTTACCGGTATGCTGAAGGGAGTATTTTTGCACCTTTGTGTCCTAATAATTTTGTTATATAAGCCATGTTACTGGAATTTTTGTAGGGGTTTCGAAATTTTGACGCGTATGACTTTTAATGTTTTTATCTTACAGCACGCAACTATGGATTTTGTACGTAAAATTAGTTTAATACCAAAAACTTCTAGTATATGACTTTCTTATACGGTGGGGATATACCCACATACTGATCTTTGGAAAATTAAATCCGAAATCGAAAAATTTAACTTTGAAAATAGTGTTGGAAAAATCACGATTGTTGTAGGTGTAAAAAACGATTGAACAAATCACCATTATAAAATCTCAGCTTCTCTATTGAATCAAACTGATACAAAAACACACCAATAAAGTCTGATTGAATAATCTCATTAATTAGTGTGCGTGACAGGGTGTGAGTATGAAGAGAATCACGAGTGTAATCATTTGACCAGAGTGAAGTTGACATTATTAAAGAGGGGTCAATTTCAATTAAAGTTATGTTGCATTCGAGGATTATTCCGAATAAACACCCAATTTCTGTGCACTTAACCTGCTTGTCCTAGAACAAATCATAATTTTCTGGTTTTTATAGAAATGATTTACACGAAACTTCTCTATACATCAAATCGCGTGTCCTGGAACCGTCCTATATTTAGCACAAACCCAACTGCCATCTTCTAGTTCCAAACAACTAGCTTAAGCTTAAACCATGCAGCCTTAACCGACCAACAAGTTTTTAATTAGTCTAATGCACCTTGTTTAAAGCTAACATAAATTCCATTAGAATATAGATTATACTGATGCGCCGCGCCGGCTGTACTACTATTCCATGCATATCCAATTTGAGATAAAAGCATCAATTTCATTGGACGGACTTTACTAGTCCCATGTTAGTTGAACCCGGTTCAAGGACCAAAAGTATAAAACAACCACCACAGAGCACCAAATAAATGGGAGCAATGCTGTAGCTGGAGCAAAAGCGAAACTTGATTTCGACGAGTCAAGTTTAGAGCGTTACCTTGTCAGTGAATTCCCAGGATGACTGAAGGCTGTAAGAGTTTCATGCAAGACGTTGCCAAATGGACGATTTTGGTAAATTAAATATGGATTTGATGGGGCTTTCCGTATCTAAATTGAACAAATCTAATTTCAGTTTAGAGGGCAAAAAATTTAATTGGCGCTTGGAATTACATAAAACTTGTGGGAGGAGTTCACGTCATTTATCTTACATGACGCTCCTTAATAATAATTAATGCATAATTACGCACGCATGTTTTGTTTTATATTATAATATAAACGATTACACACTAATTAATCCAAATTATTTCTTTTTAAAATTTATTAGGTATTTGGAATATTATAGACATAAATCCTGACCTTGGTCGGATTTCTAAAAGAAAATTTCCTTGAATGCAGTTTGGAAAGTGGCCGATGAACGCCCATATATTTCCATCGACTGAGTCAAGGGCACGCCACCATCACGTCACGTGTCTAATATAAATTTGCGTGCATCACGAGACGCGAACATCAATTTGCGAGTTCCAGCCTATATAACCTTATAACTTGTATATTAACGAGTTTTATTTTACTTTTGCTGCTATCATTTTTCTGCTGGAAGTATTTAGTTAACCACTCACTTAGGAAAAAATGCGGTATTTGTATGTGAATATGCTTGGGAACTGTTAAGGACTTAAGGATAGATTAGAAGGTATGAGGTGAATTATGTAGGATATTATGGGGCTGGTATGTGGTAGGTTAATATCGATTTTATGGTAATATAATTTTGGAAGTCTACAGCGTAATGTAATTTTGGGAGTTACATCGTAAAATATTAATTTGTCAGAGGAAAATTCAGTGGTGGTCCCGTAAACTCGCATGTAGAAAGTTTCTTAGATGTGATAATATGGTTTAGGGAAGTTTTGCTCGTAGTCAGTCTGGAAATTTCTTAGACAGTTAATTTAAAAAAGTCATTAAATTACTTCACGCAAATTAATTAAAATTGAAATAGTATCACCGGTATCTAATAATTTTGTAATTTTTCTCCCCTTCTAATGTGGTCACGACTTTCTCATTCAACATAATAAATAATTTATATTTTTTGTATGAAATGGTGTAAAAGCGAAAAACGGATTTTTAAAGTGGATTTTTAATTGTTATACATTTTTTTTTCTAAATGGTCAAAATGTTCTAAACTAATTTCCATAAATTGATGATTTTTTTCTTAATAAAGCCAATATTGAACTTTGCAAAACTGTATTCTAACTGAAAATCTGGAACTCCGGGAGAAGACTACAAACTGTCAAAGTGCACCATGCAGAATTTTTAGTTTTTTTTCAAAAATATCTAAACTAATTTTCACAACATTGGTGATTTTTTTCATAATAAAAGCAATTTTTAGCTTTACAAAACTGCATTCGATGTAAAAATACCAAAATCCGGTATAGAGCTACGAATTCTCAAAACGGACTATGTAGAATATTGGTGGGATTTCTAGTTTTTTTTCAAGAGCCCAAAAATATCTAAAAACTTACTTGTACAAGCTTGGTGATTTTTTTATTAATAAAGGCAACATTTAGCTTTACAAAACTGTATTCGAAGTAAAAATATGAAAATCCACTGTAGAACTATGAATTTTCAAAGTGGATCATGAAGAAAATTGATGGGATTTTTACTCTTTTTTTTTCAAAAAAATTATATCTAAACCATCTTCTATATAATTCAAATTTGTGTCTATTATAAAATAAAGTTCTTTTAGCTATACAAAAAATATATAAATTGGTTATTTCAATGAAATTTCTGAAAAATTAACTTCAAATTTACGACTAAACAAAAATATTTTGAACTAACCAGAAATATTATATTTTTTTCCTATTAAAGGCAACATTTAAGACAAATTCTCGTTATTGAATCAATAATCCAAAACTCGAAAATCACTTTTTCATGAATCATTAACTTAAACTTGTTAAAAAATTTGTACCTAATCGTTTTTTTAGACAATGTGCCCATGTACAGCCATATCGATTTAATAATTAACCTAAAACAAGGACGATGCTTGCAAAATGCTCAGATTAACTTAAATTAAATTTCTTACACAATATCACGAAGTAAAATCTGTTGTGTTTATGCTATTTTAGGTACCTACAACAAATCTTGAAATGCACCAAGATTTATAATTAAACTGCAGAATACAATCAAAAGTTTGTCCTTTGAACGTCCATCCGGGTGCCTATTTTAAACTTTAAATTAATTTGCGGCATAAAATCTCACAAGAACGAAAAAGAAACATATTATTTGTATTTGTAGTTGTAAAATGAACCTGATCTTGTAGAGTTTTGTCCTGAACTTGAATTACCACATCGACCTTGTGTATATAGGAGTAGTTTTTAAGGACAACCCAGTTTCCTGAGTTAATCAATCGGACCATTGCCAAACTAATTGCTTGCAATATTCAAAACATTTATAGTTCAGACTTTAGATTTGGGCTACAAACTAAAGAACCTTTCGACTACATTGAAGTATTTATGGACCATAACGCTTAAAATACAAAATTTTTACTACGCCAGGCGCGTGTGGTTGTAACAAAAACATTTATAGGTATTGCAAAATTCAGATTTGAGATGCGGAACAGATTTCGCCGAAATAAATGCGAGCAAACAAACTAGTTGACAAATGATTACAACGATGTTTTATGACAATGACATATTGAATAACAGTCTGAAAGCGAAACACAAACCAAATCGAAAGAGCTTTTGACGGAATTCCATATAACACATATTTCTCTTTTGTGTCATTTTCCGTGTATGAATTTATTGAATGTGCGGTGTTTTAAACTATCGTATTTCATAATATCAGATTTGTCGTTTATTTGCCTTCCTATTTTGTGTAATTCATTTAAATTGTTTTTGAAACGAATTTTATATATATAAGTGGGTGTACCACAAGGAACTATCACAGAGCCACTTTTTTCTTCCGCTACATTAACTACTCGTATTCAACACCAACTTTTTAGCACAAATATTTATTTTATTCCTGAAAATTACTTGTTATTCCAGCGGCCCCACCTAAGGTATAATTTTCTAGATTGATTCATATATTTATCCATTAATATGTATAATGTATAGAGCCCCGGTACTGTAAACACATTTATTATGTAAATATACAAAACTTCGAACTTGCGGCGCCCAAACTGCATTCAAATTGAGTTGAATTGGCCGCCATTATACCCAAGTCAACAACCACCGGCGGGTGTAGTCCATTCAATTTGACTTAAGGGTCGGCTATGTCCCCCATTAAGTTTACAATAACATACAACGATATCATAATAATTATGTTATAAAATTAGAAAAACATCTGCGAGAATCGGTTTAGCAATCCAGTGATGGTCGTTGACTTAATTTCTAACGAGTTTCCGGATTAATCTGCTGCTAATCCAGATATTTGTTTTGGTTTGGTTCTAAATAAATAAACAGTGGTGTGTCGGAGATTTGAAAAAGCATCCAGATTTAATACAGTTTTATTCTTTGGGGGTTCGTGTTTCCAAGTGGAAATTTTCATTCCATAAATTCTATTTTTATCAATTATTGCCAGTCACGAAATTCCCACCACTGAGTGCAAATACTGAAACCAAATCATTTTATTCGATGATGGTGGCAATTGAGGGAAAAATCATATCGGTTTTTTTGTTTGTTAAATGCAACAATTCTAATTAAATTTTAATTTTATAAACGTGCATCAGAGAATCACAAAACCGCTTTGAGGAAAATATTTCTTTGAAGTTTTCTATACAATATTTATCCAAGTTAGGCGGAAATACGGCGTTTGGTGCGTCTTTTCATCATCAAGGATTTTCTTAGAAATCAAACGAGTTTCATTCGTTGCGACATTTGTCGATATAATAAGGCACTCAAACTTGTTAGAAAAATATGTCAGCTTAAAAAGAGTTCAGTAAACTTTCTTTGCCTATATCTACCCAGTTGAGAATATGACGAGCTGCCTACTAAAAATAATTCAAGTATAACATGAAAATATCTTTTCTTAGGTTAGGTTAGATTTAAACCAAATTTATTTAATATTTAAGACAATAATTACCGTTTTCAATTTTATCCAAATTCCATCAAAAACAAGTTAATTTACATTACACGTGCTTAAAAAATTCAATTGTTATGATATAAAACTAGTGAATGTAAATTTTAATTAAGTGTACGATGCAACGTAATTAACAGTGGTGCATAAAGACACTTCAGCTTAGCAATAATAATTATTCTGCGACCAAACAACTGACCACCAACTTAACATTATGACGTAATAGATTTGCTTGCAGCCTTGACTTTGTTATAGGAATTATTTATGGAGAAATTAAAAATTAACAGGGAGAAGTATATACTTGCTGCGATATTTAGCGGCGTTTGTATGTTACCTAATTAGTTTACTTAGCTAGATTTTCTTCTTAAAGCATAATTATTCTGGTTAATCATAATTTTTTTTTAGTTACACAAGGCAACTTTTACATTGAAAAATGTTTAAGGAAGCTCGGCACTAGACAAATAGTCCAAGGCGGTGACTCATTGGAATATGATTTCGATTACATCCATTTAAATCATTTCCAAGATCGCATAAATTAAATCCAGTGGACCATATATCTGTAAAATATAATTTTAAACTAAAACTTCAAAACTTGTAAGGGAAATTTTTCCATTGGTTGAACCCCTCAGGCAAAAAAGTCTTGGTAACGCCTCTGTTTACTGTAGACAAACCTTCAGTTGAATTGATCTTGAAATTTGGTCTTGAACTGATAATCTAGGGTACCATTGAAATAAATTTAGAATAATCTAGTGACCGCAGTTTTTTCCTTATTATGCATTTAGTGGGATCTCGAAGATATTTTAGATCCTTGAAAATTCATCGATGATATAAAGAAAATCTTTATATATCCCGATTAACGACCATCTATAACTCAATTAAATATTTCCAGGATGAAACTTTTTTATTTAAAAAATCTTTATTTTTTCAGAATTTAGAAAATTTTCGAGTCTAGAAATTATTTGATATTTAGTATCAACTTTTCAACCAAAACACTTACAAAATATTATCCTTGCGAATTATAACATTAAAACATGAAAAAGCATTATGGATATTTTTCCCAAACTCCAGGAAGTCCAGGTACCTAACCTACTTTATCCCCCGCTGCCATCACCCATGTTTCCCTGTGGTGAACATTCTTTCGCAATAATTTTACGATCCTCTCCATATATCGACTTATGATACACCTCTCAAAAGCTTTTATACCACCATAAGTTGAAAAACGTCTAGCTAAAATATAACATACAGCCCCCTTTCCATCCATAATTGTATAAATTCTTATCCACAAACCCATCTTTAGATAGAAATGACGGAGACAGTTTCATGTTTCACATTATTAATGGTTATGGCCAGCTCACTATGCCATAAATAATACGAGAAATATGTTATTTTGGTCCAAGAAAAAGTTCGTTTTGTAGTTTATAATTAGTTAGATTGTGATTTTCCACCCTTGGTTTGGCTTGGATTGGACACAAAGCGCGTGGTTTGTGTGAGGGAAGAACCAATTTATTGGACTTGAAATCGATTGGGTGGCATATATGAGAACGAATGAAAAAAATGCGGACAAGTACAAATTTGTAGGAACAAGGCTTGGGAAATTAATTAACACAACGGTTTTTGGAACTGCGGAAGTACGATATAGGATAAAATCGATGGGGCGCGCGTGGTTTTACCTGGCACGATTGGGAATAATGGCGTGATTAAGTATAGGTAATCGCTTTGTACTTGAACAGTACCCTTAAATCCTCAATGTTGTTACGCCGCTGTGTGAAAAATATTGAACTAGCCTCATCAGGCTGTTTTAATAAAAAAACTTGATTAATCACATAACATTTAAACTTGCGGAAAGTTACTATACTGATGAAGAATCCTCTTGAAATATTTCATATAGATATTTATCGGATTTGACAATAACCAGTTCGTAAAATAGATCTAATTTATTGTTGTTCGAATATGCTTTTAGAGAGTTATAATAGGATTAAATTTGTTGTTGTCATTTGCATATTAATGGAGCTGGCGAATGTGATATTATTTGTTATTATTTGGTAATTTCGTTGAATGCGTCATGGGACTTAATTGGAAGTATTTGCGCAAAATTATTTTTCTGGATTACTGGAGGTTAACCAACATTTGATAAATAAAATTTGATAAATAAACATAAATTAGGGCCATGAAAAAACTAAAAATTCCACTTTTTATTTTTCTACACTCTGCGATCTCCAAAATTCCCCTTTTCATAATTTTCGATTTCCAGGTTGAATCTCTAAATAGGAACTTTTTTGTATAAAACTGATGGTAAAATCCTGATTTTTGTCTTTGTTCAAATAATGTACTGCTACAGTTTAGTTTGTTAAAAATCATGATTAAGTGCTTATTTTCCAGCAAATTGTTTAAAATTTACAACAAAACACCATCAATTTATTTAATTTGTCCATGCATTGTATTTTCCTAAAAAATCCTGTAATTTTTTTCTTCCGGTTTTATTATAACTAACATCTGTTGAATTATCTATGTATGTATAATAATATACCAACTATAGAGATAGTGTCTGAATGATAGTTAAATTTGCGTCTAAATCCACAATTATTCTAATACAAAAACTGGCTGTAGAAATGTACCTACTGAAATTAATTTGAATAGATCCTTGAAAAAACGTATTAGAAAAAATAATTTATTACCACTGTTTTTACTACACCTGCATAATCTCTGGAAAATTTACTTGAAAGTAAAGAATATGCAACGTTTCGCTTAATTTACAAATTCATTGTCGGCACACGCCGGCAATATTATAAAATGTGTTTATTATACCTGACGGTTCATCATGAAAAACCTTGCATAATGTTCATGTAGTTTTCTATAAAACTGTTTTAAAATAGACTTCACGGATAATGGATAAATTAATTGGAAAAAATAATTACCATATACACACAGTATCGGCTTAAAAGCATTTAAATAGTTGATAAGTTTTATTAGCGATATTCCTGTATGGTTTGTTTGGTTAATTAAGTAGGTATTTTTTTATCGGAAATAGAGGGTATGGTAGCTGATAGTTTATAAGTGGCAGTAATCAGTTGGGGTCTGGTTAAAAGGCTCCTGATAAGTTTGGACTAAAAGCGAGTAAATATTTTGACGAAAAATTGGATAATTGATAATGAGAATTTATAATTTTTAATATTTGTTTATATGTAGAAAACAAATTGTTCCAAAAAATATTCCTAGTTTTAAGTTGAGTGAACATCAAAGTAAAATTTTAATTTTGCACACTGTTACGTGCGAATTTTATATTTGAGTTATCACAACACAAAATTTGTTAGGTTTTTTATTTTTGGAAGCCTATATTTAAAAATTCGGAAAAATCTTGAAATGTGGGGTAAAAATATATGAACAGAGTAAGTCGAAAGTTTAGATATATTTAAACGATTTTCAGCTTATGACCTTTTATATAGTTAATGTTAAATGAATGAACTTACCGGAAGCTGGAACACGGATGTATGACCCAATGCCCGGCGGCCTTCTGCCGGATCCTCTCCTTCATAAGCGCCTTCTTCGACCCAAACAACTTCATCGCCAATTTATTATCCGTGGGCTGAAACAGGGCCTGCAATTGGTTCTTGATGAAGCTCTGCTTCCCCGCTTCGCCAGAGCCCAACGGTGTGGGCCCCGGCTCTTCCTTGGGGGTACCATAAAGCGACACATCGTCCACACCGAAATGGACCTTGCCACTACCCTTGTAATTCATATCGTTGGAGAGATAGTCAGCAATAAGTAGAGTTTCGTCATCGAGTGCGGTCACCAAGGAATCGGTGCACGTGTTGGTGTTCTCGATGCTGATCTTGATGGAGTCATCCTTGGCTAAGCGGCGCGGTGGCGGCGAGCGGATCTCCTCTTCGGACTGAGCCGCGGCCACCCGGCCGTTCGCTAGCCGTAAACTGGGCACGCGCCGCGCTCCACCACGTCTTTCTCCGCCGTCCCCGCCGCCGTCTCTGTAACACACACATAGATAAAGGGGTTAGCACGTGGATGGTTGGTGATGGCCAATGGTAACGCGGACTAAGAGGTTTGTGGATGGTGGCTGGCCAACCAGCTGATTACTGACCTAGTGCAGCAGAGGCAGCTGGTGATGTGCACTCTCTAACTGGTCAAGGTCGGGAGAGTTGGTGATGGTCAAAAAATTTATTTATTACAAGCCAGGTAAACAACATTCTAATGTGAATTCAAATTTTTATATACATTTGTTTAATGGACAATAATGGCAAAAATTTCCAGGCATTTAGAATATTAACGTGTAATAAATTCAAAAATAGATATCGCTTGTGAAGAAAATATTTAGGCACGCAAAAAAATGTGTTCGTTAGAAAACTTATTTTAAGAACCAAGTTGTGCAATGGTCCTAAAAGTTTTTTAGATAAATTTGAACCACCCTATATAATTATTACTGTTAGAATTAAAATAAAATAGCATTTAATGTAAAAGAAACTTTGCTGGTAGTATACATCATTCCGAAATTACAAATTTGGAAACATCAAGTCAAAATCCATTTAAAGTAGTTTTATTTTATTTATGGAATTGAAAAATAAAAAATCACGAAAGATTTTAACGCCCAAACAAGCAACAAACGTTGGAACAAAGAAATAAAATAAAATGAATTTTCATTAAATCTTCAAAGAAATTTGTATTAATTATGTTATTTATTTTCCTATGACTAAAAATCAATCTGCTTATTTAAAAATCCTCAGTATTTCTGTGTGTCTCGTCCAGTTAGTGTGTTAGATTTTTGTGTTAATTACCGTTTAATTTACGTGTCTTTTTCTAAGCTGTGATCAGGAAGTAAATGATATCTAAATGTGTCATATACATGACCACAACAATCTTATCTTAAGTTATTATTCAACTAGTAAAAATTAGTAAACAAATTTGTTGTTGTTGCAGTTTTTAATCGTCTAACTCTAAAGCTAGAGACTAACAAACTATCTGTAAGTAAATAGAATCTACTCACTTTATATTTTACATAACAATTTGTATCACTGAATGTTTGTAATAAATAACTAAGTGAACTATTCAACATTATCCACAAAAAAACTTGGATTAAATTAAGTTTTAATGGGAAATTGTTTGGAATTTTCATTGTACCAGTAAGTGAATTAAACAATAAAACTGAAATTTACGACGATATTGTTATTGGAGATTATAATTTTATGTGTCTTTGGAAATTTGATAACACTTCAATAAATTTTGACAATAATAATTTTGAAAACTTCGCAGTAAGAAGTAGCAAGGTACAAATTTAAAAATTGAGTTAAAGTTTACAGCTCTTGTAATAGTTTTACGTCCTAAACCAACTTTATTGATTGTTCACTTCATAATTGCAACACTTTTTATAATATTTGGGTTAGATACCAGCCCAAATAAATCTTTTAATTAGAGATTAAAATGCCTTAGGAAAAACATAAGTAGTGTGACCTGTAATATTGACAATATTTTTATTTACATCGATATAACCACACAACTAAGTCATTACAACAGCAAGTTACATGCACTAAAAATAAAAAATAAATAAATATCAAGGTCCTGCGTGAAAACCCCGAAACCCAAAGAAAATAACATCATATGACTGTATTTATACGCTTCCTACCACAACCGCTCTAAAAATCAAAGTACGAAATAAAAATGAACAATATAACAGATTTCTCAAAACTCGTCCATTAATTATAATTTAGGTAGGAATGTCAACGACACTGATTTGGTAATATCTTTTAATATATGCAATACATGTGACTGGTATTTGTTGTGCTCAAATTATACATGACTAATAATTAGTTTTAATGAACATTTAACTGTCTCATGCGTAATTACACGCATTTGGGTTGAGAGAGAGTCAAAGTGGCTGAAAAATCCCAGAAAAAAATCAAAAGTACCTAAGTAATTACAGTTTTTAACAGCCAATATAACTTAGCCTTTTTCATATTATAATAATCCATCACGATGTAATTTTTTATTAAAACTGAAGGATTAAAATACTATAACGCTTTTGTAATTTAATTTTACGTTACAGTTTGAGGAAGCTACTTTATTCTTATTAATTCGCAATCACTCAGCATCCATACTGAACTAACGTCGAAAAATTCATCGTAAAATATTTATTGAAGTTGAAGTGTTCAAAACTAAATTACAAAAGTTATTGTGCATGTATTGCGATAATAACAATATAACTTGGCGCCAATATTTCTGTGAAAATAGTGAATAATTTAACTGGTTCTAAAAATGATTTAAAATGATAGTGGTAGACAGTGACGTGGAGTTATATATTATTTGGGGGTACAAATTCGGTTTTTATTTATAGGAAATAAAACAGAAAGATTTTTGGGGGAAATTATTGCATTTTTGGGATAGGAAAGTAATAATAGTTCGCAAATTATCAATGATAATATAAAAAGTCTGAGGTTAGAAAACCAAATTTATTTGATTTTTCATATGTAAGTAAAAGTACAAAAAAAGTTTGATTTGTAGAAGAAATATGCTTTTTATTTCTATTAGATATATTACGATATTTTAGAAAATAAAAGTAAATTTTTGAGGTTTAATAGATATTAATTTATGTGTTCTGTTTTTAGACGAATTTCGAAATAAAAATTCTCATAATAGTTAATGAATTATTATTAATTTCGAATCCTAATTTTTTCTCAAGAACAAAAAGAAATCTGAGAAGTACCAGTACTTACTCGGTACATCATTTTACCGCAAATTTAATTAAAGGCGGTTCGAAATTCCAAAAATGTGAGATTTTCCCAGGTGAGTAGTTTGGGGTTTTGTCAAAAATCAATAAAGTACCAACTTGAAAAGTACTTACTTAGAAATATGTAGTTTTACTTTAATACCGACGTGACAAAAGTTTCATAATCATGGATTTAAAATTTGAAAAAGCTTGTAAATTTCGTGGTACAACAAAAACACTATAGCTTACTATATCTCGTTTTTAAGTTAGTAATACTGATAATTTAAAATGCGTTAATTTGATTGGCTGTTTACCGATTTGTACCAGCTGATAAATTAATATATTTGAATTTCTAACCAAAACGATCATGATGTTTTACTGTTTTTCCACATAGGGCGCCAAATATCTCTCTTAATAGAAGATTAGGTTATTTTATTATCTGTTTAATATTTATTTTCTCTCCCCAAGTAATTGCGGTATACAAGATAAAATAGCCTTACCCCTTCGAAACAGCGCGCGTTTCCTGTTTAATAAAAACAACTCGCCCCCTTTTTCCTACAACAACACTGTCTGTCTGTCACTGACACCAGCAGAAAAAAACCAACAATATTTTATAGAACAAACACAAACACTTGGTGTATTATTATAGATAAATTCGCCCAGACGATGATTGTTTAGTGTAACACAATGAATTAAACCAATATATTTACCCACTATACTATACAGTACTATTCAGATTTGATGACGCGCTGTGTAAATACCAAACCGAGCCGGCAATTAAAATCCAACTAAACTCCATACAACTGGCTGCACCACTTTTATAACAACTAAATAGGAGGATAAATGAAATGTTCTCCAAGCCAATATCGGTGAAATTCAACCTGGTTCATGTTTGGTAGAATGTCGATGTTTACGGTGCGAATAGGCGAAAGTGAGTGGGGCGCTAGTGAATATTTTGGAAATTTCGTGATGATAACCAGTTCGACTACAGTACAGTTTAAAACGTAAACTTGAAGCTTGTTGGTGATTCTTCCTCGAAGTTGCTTTTCCTTTAATCAAATACGCCCACAGGTGGGGGTTATCTATCATTCAAGGTAGAATCCCCTGGGAACACCACTGAGGTGACGTCATGGCGCCTCGTCTATTGGATCAATTCGAAAACCATTTGCACAAAAATTGCATTTCTTTTGTAAGTTTTAACAGCAAGTTGGAGTTTACCTGATTTCGAGGAAAAGTGCTTTGGATTTAGACGATTTATCCCAAGGAGGCGCTTGCATACAAATATGAGGTTTTGTGGATGTGGGAATTGGATTTTTTAGTTTGGTTTTGTACAAAAAAAACTGTTTACTTTGGAAGTGCTTTTGGGATATTTAGGCCAATTTACAAACTGTTAATCTGATTCAGTTGTATCCTAAGGAATAAAATAATAGAGACCTCGTACATTTTTTCCAAATTTTGAGACCTATCACGTTTCTATTATTAATTTATAAATATCTGTAGTGTTTTTTTAATTTCTACGCCACTGTCAAGTCAATACATACAAAAATTCTGCGCAGTCGGTAGGATTCGAACCTACGCTCCCAGAGGGAATCTGATTTCTAGTCAGACGCCTTAACCGCTCGGCCACGACTGCTCACACTTATAATTTCGCGTGAAAGCTGTTGAAATTTTAAACTGACTTAATTTAGGATAAAGAGCAGATTCACATACATTTTATTTTAATTTTTAATTTAAATAAACACAATAATCTGATTTCAAATTACTAAGTATACTAACTTTTTTCAGGATTTCAGCTTTTTAAATTATCTAATCTAACTTTCTACGGCACTGGTTTCTGAAAATTCCAATAATTAACGTTACACTCGTTGCTCGAACTACGAAACAAGGAAGTTTCGTGGAATTTTTTGCATAATTTGCAGATTCCCAATAAAATTGACCGTGACCGATATTCCAGTCATGATCTTGTGCTGTGGTTTAATAAATAACCTTGTTTTTCGTAGTATAAATTGACCTTATACAATATTCCCCACATAATAATTCATACAATACGGCATATCAATTGTTATTCTACTTTTTAATTCAAAATTCAACTGTAAATCACAGGTATATCTGCAGCTTAGGATATTTTTATGTTTTATGCACACACGGAAGCAGTAAAAAATCTAAATTGATTTCACTCGCATTCTTATCGTTTGCGAATTTAATAACGCACAGTAAGTAATAAAACGAGGAAGTTATTGCCTACAAAAATAGTAGTAATAAGCGTAAAAGTGTAGGATAAAAATTGTTTTTCTCCTAATAATTAAACATACATAGGTGTGATTACAACGTAGCAAAATTTTTATGCTAATTACTCATTTCATAAAACAAGTTTGTTGCAAATGCCACGCTTTAACCATGTACATTATAATTTGTTCACTGATTTATTGTGTACTTTCATCATCAAAATGCTGCGGTTTTTCGAGGCATAAATTGAGACTTTTCGTCCTGTTTCCGTCGTACCTGGCTCTCATCAATTATTTTAGCGATTTGACCTATGCACCAAAAGAAATCATTAATTTCGAATAGAAAATTCACCGGGAAGTGCTTTTAAATTATTTGCAAGTTGACAGAAACTTGAACTTTTATTTCGGGGAAGTTTAAACTTTAAACTCAATATTCTGCTCTTGGAAGAATAAATTTGCAATTTTCCGAGCAAGTAGTGGCTGTTTTTTTCTTTTAGCAAGGCGTTATTACCTTTCAGAAATGGGGTTGCTGTTTTTACTGTAGGTAAACTGACCGGAAAAATCATTTTTTAAACAAATTCAACCAATTTGTATTTTTTTTTCAACAAATTGTATGCGAAAATCTTGTTTGTAATAATTGTTCCTTAATAGCTCCCCCACTGTCAAAATTTGTTCACCAACGGATTATATCAAGGATTATGGTTATAATTCAGCAGTTCCGTTTAAATATTCAAGGAAACCCCCAGCAGCAAATTTACTCCGGGATATAATACAAATTTGAATTTAAATAATCTTCTTTCGTAGACAATTTGCACACAAAGTAATTGGAGAATTTATACAGCACAGTGAGCAGATTTGTTGTTTAAATATTCCGCTCGACTTTTCGGTAAAGCGTAAAAGGTAAACAATACACATCACAGGAAACAGGAATATTTAAATCAGCAAACACCGTTTTTAGTAGCGTGTAAAACAAACAGATGGGGCTTACTCAAATCGATAATATCCTGCTACAATGTAGCTGTTCTTCTAGATTGTAGATTGCGCTAGTTGCAGTTTTTTAACTGGCGGCGTTTTAAAATTTCCTGTTGGGTATAAAAAAAATATAATATAAAGTAGGTTTTTATTGATTTGGTGAAGTGGAAAAAACGTTGGGGAGGCAGCAACGCCAATTTGTTGCTAAATCTGATCATCATTTTCAATTTAAACGCCCCCAGGAACCTTTTCGCTCCCGGTTTTATTTATGGAATGTAAGGGTCATTCCAGTTAAATTCTTTTCTAAGAAACTTGTGTGGGAAAAAACGGTTTTTGTAATAAATATAATAGATAAGAGAAATATTGCTGCTTAAATATAGACAGAGGTCCCAATGCGGCTATTTGACAAAATATATCTTTTGTGTCTGGAGAGGCATTGACCTTAGAGCTTTGTCTAGAATCGACTGAAAATTTATTAGTCTGAACATTTGCTGATTTAAGATAACGTGGAGAAGATTTTGAGGGAAACTATTGTAAATTGTAACGCACCAGGACAATTTAACTAAATATAGCATAGGAAGATTAGAAAAGAAACCGGAAGCTTTGGCTAATCATTTTCAGAAAACTGGTAGGTACATTTTTCGGGGATAAAAAATATTCTGGAGTTATAGGACAGTTTTGTTGTAAATATAGTAGTTTGATTTAGTTATATTTCGCAATTTTATTGAAACTAACGCAACGGTTCGAAGATAATTATAGTACGAATAACAGGGTATTTTTTTTTAAATATTTTGATCAAGTAAATCCATTAACATCTCGAGTTCGAAAAAAATCGCGATTACACGATTATTTTCTTATTATAGTAGATAGATATAAGAAAGTGAATATTAAAAGTTGAACGAGTTGAAATAGATAAAAGGGCGATTACATATTCTTAATCATGATCCTAGAAATACATAAAAAAAATTCCTATATACACGGATAATATAAGCATTTTTCCACTTGCGAATTTATTTTAGCATTTCCCTCATGAAACAATTTTTATCTGCTGATTTATTGCCTGTTTTTCTTTCATCATCCTCAACGCAAACACCAAATTTACTTACCAAGTGATGAATAATACACACAAATTCCTTAAAATTTATAACGAAACCACAAAATGATCATAAAAAACCCCAATCTAAACAGCTACCTATACCTACTGATTTTAATACCGCTCCATTTCCTTTGGATCATTTACGTGCAATAAAAACATTGTGAAATCATATCAATTTGACGGGCCTCTAATAAAACCGGTCGTTTTTTTCTCATTTGTTCGTGCAACAGTAAAAAAATGTAGATGTATTGTTACAATGGTCTGAGAGGCGTATAAAGCGTTGGCAATTTTAATAACGTGTGCACCTCACTCAACAACAATGATACATTCCGGGTTTTGTTCATATGACACTCGCATACACAGCACAACAATCTTCAAAAGCACAAGCGGAAACTCCGCATCAAATAAAGCCCTCAAAAGCGCCTCGATGTGAAACAAGCTGAGTGTTCTCGGAAAAATTTTCAGGTTTGCATCGGCGATGCAGGGGAAATATTTTATTCGGATTTGTTCTGAGAAATTAACGATATAACATTTTTCAGGGGAATTTTGTGCTTTAGATCTAGGAAGTTAAACTTTTAATACTGGAAAACAGAATTTTCAGTGAGGTTAAATTTATATAATTTTATAAGGCGAAAAATTAACCATATAGAATGGGGGATTTTTCAGAAACTTTCTTATACAATAAGAGAGTATAATTTCGTGAATTTTTCGACTTCAGCATTTAATCAACTTTGCAACAAAGTTAATTAGTCAAAAATTATATAAAACATAAAACCAACTTCAAATTCAATAAAATCTGACCAGTGGTTCCAAAATTATAAGGTTATGGAATTTTTTGCTTATACAATTTTGCTGGTGAAGTGGCACAATTTTTGAATCGTTAAGCGCTACAATATTTTCTTTTGAAAATGCTTGATGACGACATCCTCCTCATTGAAATGTTGCTTTCGCCCCATAAAAATTGATTCATCTCCCGTTGAAAAACTAAACCAAATGTGCGAATTATTCCATTCGAAGCTACATGGCAAAAATTCCCCCAAATGACCTAATTTTTTCCCTGTACCGCTTGTAGACGGTCCCGTTGGGATGCCATTTGAATAAAAATGCTGCCCCGTCGTATTCCCCGTTGGTATATGTGGCGAAACAAACTAGCAGCGGCTGTGGGCCGCAGGTACAACACATACCCACTCACACAAAGACAGGAGGAGGTAGTGAATGGGGCTGACGTAGATAAGGTGACCTTTTTAGGATCGATATTTACACCGCCTCGATGCCGCCACCAAAAACATTGATGGTAGGTAGGATATTCGGTCTGGATTGTTTGTGCATGTGTGTGATTTGCAAAAAATGCATCTGTTGCGCGGAAACAAAGAATTAATATTTATTGGAAACTTGAACAAAGCGGAGGAAAGGCTGCGATTAATCACAATCATAATTTCTGGAAGGATGTATAGATCTATCCATTAGTTAAAGGAAGCACCTTGAGAGATTCCAACGAAAAA
This sequence comes from Pediacus dermestoides, assembly GCA_963942485.1. Taxonomy (NCBI): domain Eukaryota; kingdom Metazoa; phylum Arthropoda; class Insecta; order Coleoptera; family Cucujidae; genus Pediacus; species Pediacus dermestoides. The sequence continues at coordinate 15,431,572 of OZ012629.1, read as the reverse complement.
TTCCTGTTGTCTGTGCTGATGGAATAAAATAGTGAATTGCTGTTTTTTCGCTGTTAATAAAAGTCATCTCCAACATTTATATCTTAATTCGAATATATTCAAGTGCCTAGACTAGACATTTCTAAGGATAAAGACCCTTAATTGATGTCTCTCATTTCCTTCAGCCACTTTCCGCTTTTTGTTTTATAACATCCGAGCAGAAATTTATCTATTGTACTCATAAACGCATTTACGAGATATCCCACCAGAGATTTCATAATGACTCATAATAAAACTATGCTGGATGGGGAACTATTAAAAGTTCAATGTTATCTTCAGTTAGCAAAAATCACAAGCGATGAATATCAAATGTACAGAAAATAATTCGTGTGGCGATTTAAAACAGTCACTATAGCATTTTATATCGAGTAAAACGTATAAAAATCAACGGCTCCAAAACTGTGTCATTATTGGAAGACCTCAAGTTCTTCTAAAAGCCCCAAATTAAAAGTTCCTGAGTTATAAAAGTGGACTGTTTATAAAATCAGTTTTATAAATTAAATCACATATCTACCAGTGGTTCCAAAACTAATTTTATTCTTGATTTAAATCCAGAGCCTAGTTTCCAACTTAACCCTCAATTCTACATCCTTGCCTGATGTCTTCCAAGCCAGTTCATCTTATCGTGAACACCTTTGCGATGTAACGTGACAATTATGTCACAGATAAAAGAAAGCGTAGATACAAATAAAAGGCCATTACGGTGACAAGCTCCAAAGTGACTTTCCGATACGTGCAGGTAGATTTAAGGACCTGGGGGAGCAAGTTAGCCACAGGACAAAACCCTTCGTCGGCCCATCGGACGATTTTCTGTCAAATTGAAGTCGGTATTTTTGCAAAGGATTTTGTACTGAACACAAGTAAGTATCCTAAAGTGCGCTTATACAAATACAAAAGCGTTCACAGGTAGATTTAAAGACCCTATGGGGTTAGTGGGAGATTTAAGGGGACATTTCCAGGGATATGTATGTAACCATTACAGGGTTCAAAGTTTAACACGGGTTCTCTGGAGTATTCAAAGCTGAAATGATGAATAAACAATGGAATAATCCGTTGGGGACTTCAAATCGCTTGATATGGATAATTACTTTCTAGCCATTGAATAAATAAAGATGTTGGTAATAGATAGGCGCTGTGTGTATTTGTACAACTCAACTACAAGATATTTTTATGGGTTCGGTATGTTGTTATATGTGTACACATAAAACTAAACAGAATGTGATTAATATATAATCGGGTAGTGGATATTTAATGGAAAAAGTGTCAGAGAAGGGTAAATTTAAATAAGAGATTATAATTTCTACGGGAAAAAGTAATTTAAGCCAGTCCTTTCTATATTTTTTGCACGATTTAGTGGTTGTCGGTGTCCCTAACTAAATTAATTCTGTTATACGTATATAAAAGGCAGGAGCTTTATAATAGACGACCCTGACATATTGCATGCTTAAAATAGCTTCTTTTGTAGTTTATAATATGTAACAGTCTTATGTGGAAAAGCGTCATTAGTCTAAGAAAAAACCGGCGGCTACGTTGAAATTTCTAATGGAAAAATTGTGCCTATAAATAAATTTATTCCCTAAAAATATCAACAATTGCCAGTTACATTTATATTTCCTTTAACTAAACAGCAAATTTTTTAAGAAAATCCAACCATTGCTTCAAAAATCTCCATTTTTAGCTTTAAATTTTTGGAGCCCAAAATAACAAAAAAAATTATAGAGCGCACTTATTGATTTTTTCCTAAAATAGACACAAAATTGGACTAGCTGAACTAAGAAAACCTGACCATGGTTACAAAACTATCAATTTTTATAAGAGTGAATCTCGACAATACATTTTATAAAATTTTGGAACTCGAAATAATTTTCAAAAATAGTCGCTAAAATTTAATCGTTGGGAAATTAAGACTTAAACTCTGTAAGAACAAAAGTACATATATTTAACTAAAATACAACCAGTGGTACTAACATTGTCATTAATATAAGCGTAATGATCAACTTCTTAGATTTTAAATAAATTAACACTGGCGCCTCCGCCAAAATTTTAAACGAAATATTTTTGCGCCTTGATTAATTTTACGGTAAAAAAACTTCTGAAACTATTTAAGTCAAAGTTAAATTCGCCCATGATTTCCTCTAATAATCTATAAATGTTTATTACCTAGAACTAATCTAACAAAAAAAACTCCTGAGTTTGTTATAATTAATTCACCAAACTCCTCCCACCACATAATTTTAAGTAAGTCTTTTAGTGCCGCGGCCTATAAATCATTAATGACCCTCGGCGTCCCCTCTAAACAAAAACTTCCCCAAAAACTTTTTTCTCAGATGAGATCATTGTCTGGGTGTTAATTTGATGGTGTATGTTTAATGAATTTTTACCCCGTTTTTACTCACAACGTTTAATTAAATATGCCCAAACATCAATTTAACTTTTTTAAGTGGTTTTCGTGCATCTTATTACATATTTATTAACTGGAAAAAAGCACAGGAGGAAAAGTCAGTGTTTCTGTCTTGTGGACAAAAGGGGTTTCAAATAATTTTATTGGAATTCTGTAATAATAAAAGTTTTTAAGTGTTTCGTGGCCTTGACTTATTGCATGCTTGTAATGAGGGTTTTTGTCGTAAATGTACACATGAAGGGTTAATACTGTGTGTATTATAAATGTAGATCATAAGAAATTTATTGTAGCAACAAGAAAATAATGTAAGAAAAATGTATTTTTTGTAGAGAAGAATTAAGTAGAATTTAAAAAAATTAAATAGGTATAAGGTGTCTTTCTCCTGAATTTTTATTACCTACATTTCTCTTGATACCTACAATAAGGAATAAAACTGGTAGATGTTAAGAAATCAATACAATTTTAGCGCTGAAAATTGTTTACTATTTAATTATTTACCTTCGCGTTTATTATTAGCTCAATTTGAACCTTTTACGTATTTATTAGGAATAAAAATTGAAGTAAAATAAGAATCGCATTGATTTAGGTATTTATACCTCTGAAACTATTTTTAGTAAAGGTCGTTGTGAAAAATCAAGAGGTACTTAACCGACACAATTAAAATACATTTCTGTCCCATTTTTAATTTGAGTTTTAGCCATCCATCCATTTTGCTAAAATTAAGAAAACCGTTTCCGGTCTTAAATTTTTTCGTCAACAGGGTGTACAAAAAAAATTACATTTTATACGCATTGCGACATGATAATTCCATAGAGGTACATAGATTTATCCAAACATTGCGTGGCAAGTAATATTAGTAGTTTCATTTATTCGTTATTTGTTTTATAAATATCTCTTGGCCTATATTTTTGACAACTTATCAGCTAAGCATCTAATAATATTATATGTCATTATAAAAATAATTTTAACGAAATAGGAAAAGGTGTTAGAGCCCAGAAAGTATTTCAGTGCAACTAATTTACTTATAATTGGATATTTTTCAATAAAGTTCCTTTATTGCAAAAGTAGTTAACGACCTTCTAAACTAGGTTTAGGTAAAGGTCAACTTTTTAGATCGAAAGCTTTCTTTCGTGCACAATTACTTCTGCTGTGATTTTCAATATATTGCAAGTAATAACACTGAAAGTGCTTTTAGCTAAAGTAGGCGCAGAAAGCAATTTGCATAGTTTTTTCTTTTATAATATAAATGAGTACTTAACTGAAACCTGCTGTTGGTTCGTTCGTGTTTATTTCTATTGATGCATCTACGTCATCTTCACGGTGCGAGAGGTGGGTTGTTAATATATTGATTATGTTGCGCTTGGAAAACCACGAAATATTCGTCGGAAAGAATAGGAGACAAAACCAAAAGATTATGGCCACTGTGCCAATAAAACCGCCTGTAAATTTTACCAGCCAATTTATTACCGCCAACGTCTACGTTAATTTTCGTAAAATTAACTAAATTGAGAATGATAAGTTATCGAAAAGCTCCCGGAGTAAATTCTCAAGGAAAATGATGATTTCCTAATGGATTGGATGAAACATTAAATTGAATCTAAAACGGTGACTACACAATTTTTATAGTTATCAGACAATGTGGTTTGTAATTTTAATAAAAAGAAATATTGAAATTGTTTAGATGACCACATAGATTTAAATTTCCCGCTTTTTGGGGAGAGAGAATATCGCTAGATAACGAACTATATGAAAATTTACGTTACTCTGGATTGTTACTTCAGAAGACAATAACCAGATGTCGCGTTACGTGGCGGGAATTTTAAACTTCCTTCCTGTTTATTTCCGTATGATAACCAAAAAAACAATTTAAGACTAACCAAACATTCATTAAAATAAACCTTCTTTTTCAGCTCCAAACTAATTACGAAACTTTGAATGAGTGTTTGTGAAATACCGCCCCACTTTAAACATGGATAATTGCTGCTGGCGTGCAATCTTGTCGCAGGAGCAAACACTTAACACCTACATCTTTCAAATGAATAACAAGTGTTTCAGTTAAAAAGGCTTACTTTATTATTTATTATCCCTACCGTGGCAATGATAACGAAGTAGGTACTAATTAGTAAATAAAATGCTGACTTGGAAATTTGTGCTTCCTGGTGGTGGCGGTACGGTTTAATTATGTGGGGTAGGAAAACCAAATCAAAGCGGTATGTTTATGTAGGAGGAGAGTTTTATTTTAAATGTATGCAAAAGGAATTTTGTAATAATAAGAAGTGTGGTGATGATTTTTTTTTATATGGGTAATATTTAAATGATGATAAAGTGAGATTTAAATTTTTGGTAATATTAGAAAAATTCCAATTTCCTTCTGTGTTTTTAATTTTTTTGACTTTTTTTGTAACGATTTTTTACATTATTCCCTTAAAACAATTTGAATATGTGGTGCAAATTTGCAGACCACAAACCGATTTAACACTGTAACATTTCTGATGATATATTGTTTTGTGTCCGGCATATATCCCACTGGGGGCTAATGAAGTGCATTCAGTCATACACAGTGACCACCATGGTCTACATATCAATTAAGATTAAATTTGCAATTTCGAATAATATGCTATGCACATCAGCACACAACCGCATTTTCTTCATGGAAAATTCGGACAGTTTGATACGAAATTAACAAAGCAAATTATTTTGTTAAAATCCATTGAAATTTCCAACGCTTTACATGTCAATTAAACTAGAGGATGCCTTTGGAAAATTGCAACTTTGTGCCTTTTCATACATGAAAGATTAGATCTGTTTCACTGGAAACTTAAGTAATTGAACTGTGTATAAGTCTCATTGGGGACACTCACAAACTTGGAGGATGAAGAAAACTTCCCTTTCAAATTTACCCAGAGAAATTATCTTTGCTCTTTCCTGACTTGTGTTCTAATAGTAGTTTCAAAAGGAGCTTTATTTATGTGATAATAATTAATATTAAAGATTATGCTGTGTGGCCTTTGCTAAGTTTATCAAAACAACTAAATTACGAGCTGTTAGCGATTTGTTAGGGGGATCCCCCACTTAATTCCCCGCGTTGGGAGTGGAGGGGGTAGATACAATATCTATTGTTTCACCAACAACACAAAATTTTATTATAGGTACTCTAAAATCGATGTAAAAGTTTGACTTAATTGTTAACATATAATTAAATACTTGCACTTGCAATAATTATTGACTGATTGCGATTGAATTGTAGAACAATAAAATTGCTTTGTCTATATTTGTATGTAATTTATGCCCATGTATTATATCTCCTATTGATTTATGATGCTTTCATTTGCGTATTGTAAATTATTTATATGACAACCTCATATACTTAACCATCGTTTTAATCACTTTCCGCGAATCTAACCCAATAATTTTCTATTGTGCACCGTCTAAAAAAATGCATGCATTTGTTTATCAGCTCCAGTAACCGTAATTACTTCTCTAACATTATTATTTGATTGGTGAATTATAATGGCGTCGTTCCGCGCCATCTCCGAGTGTGAGTCTGTTTTACAGAGCAATAAAATGCGCAAGAAATCCTAAAATGTATGTGAGTGGTTTCGACATTATGTGCCAATTTATACTTACATTCGATTACGTCGAATGTAAAATAAGTTTATGCGAGGAAAAGGCCATGAAAAAAGTTGTATAAGCCAGACGGTATTATTGTGCTTGTATGATGGGGTGCTTAGTTTTTTTTTGTTGGAAGGTGTTTAGACAGAGGGGACAAAATTGAAATGAAATTTCGTTTAGGGTTTGATGTTTTTTCAATTTGGATTCGGGAATAACGTTTATGGGATTTTTTCATCTACATTTTTAGCGAAATATGGAACGAAGTTCATTTTTGTTATATATTTAAAATTAAACTTAACCCCGCCAAAAATATAGTTGTTTTGAAAGTTTGTAAATTATCAAAAATCAGATAAATCTTGAGCTGGTCTAAACATTAACTTTTTTGAGTAGTTAACGCTTTTATGTTGTCATTTTTTCTGATGATTTCGTGGTAAAAAAATTAGGTAAGAATAAAAAAAAACTAGTTTTGGTATCGTAAGTTTAGAATCATGCTGTAGGTTTTATTTCTAAAAGTTTTTTGTAGATTAGTAGACTTTTCTAGACTAGAGAGTGCATTTTGGTGAATAGATGGTTAGATCTAAGGACCCACTAGAAGCTATAGTGTGTAACAAGGGAACCTACAGCCCCCTTAAGATGCTGTTAGATCAGAAATATTGCATGTTAAGTGCGTGTAATGAAACCCAAAAAGCAAACTGACACTCTTATCACACAATAAATCCAACAATAACAAGAAAAAGTAAAAGACAGTCCAGGTATTTTGTTCTAGTCTGAAATCTGAAAGCATTCCAGATGGAGTTTCCAGCGAAGCTTAAGCGTGCAGGAGAGTTGAAGAGTTTTGTTTTTGTGGGGTACATACGAATCCGTGTCGGTGGGATTGTCGCAGGGCTGAGATCCCGTTCGCCGCAACCGCCAAAAGGCATGGCGGGCCGCCACGAGGCGAGCTAAACCGTAGCGCGCCACTGTGATCAAGCCGTTACCGGCCCGTGCTTGCACTGCACTGACTCCTGGTACACGATGTTCCGGTAGGAGACAGCGCGCGCATTCGCGCACTTTGAAGGAGGTCTTCTATTATACATACATGTTTATTTAAAATATATCCCCCCTGTTAATCTGAAATTCTGTGATGTATGTTATGTTTCAGTTAATTTGATATGTATTTAGTGTATGCAGGAACATTTCGGATATACATACGGTTTTTGTGTGTAGGGTTTACTCATGAGGGTTGATATGTGTCGCAAACAACAACATAAAGTTGGGTGTCTGCTTGTGTGTACAAATGTCGCGTTATGTTATGTTTATACATTGGATAAATACTTTATTTTGCGTAGTTTTTGTAGCTACTAAATTTAGGTGTATGTCCCTCGATTATCTTAGTAAAGTTTCAAGTTTAGTTAAAACAGGGTAAAGTTTAGCTTTCATGTAGATTTGGTTAGTTCTTAGCAGTTTCAAAGATATCGTGATTTCGTTATCCTTCCACATGCGTATATTTGTTACAGTTCCAAGAGCAATTGTTCTTCCGCAAACAGTAAGAAGTTTGTCTTCTTCCCTAGAAGTTATAGTAAATTTGTTAAAACTCTGCAGATTTTTCTGTTACATAAAATTATGCGTTGTAGTAAATTTTATTGCTTTTAATAAAAAGAGTAGAGAAAAGCAATGGTTTTTATTTCTGCGTAGTATTCTAAATTCCTTAGCCTGTTTCTAATTTTGGAATAAAAACTTTTCATCAGTGTATACTTTGGTTAAATTGTTAACACCGGCGCCTCCGCCAAATTTTCCAAATCGATATTTCGATGTACCGCACTGTCTAAGCAATTATTCAAATTGACGTAAATTGAAACCAATTGGGATTTACAGATATTACCTCGCTTCATTGTTCTGAACTTTTCATATAAATCGCCCTCTTTTTAAAAACGATGAAAATTGCAAATAAAACCATTGTTCACCATGTCATTATCTAATTCTCTTAGTCGCAATATTTCACACTAGACATTTATCAAAAGCATTCAATTAAAAAATAATTGAGCACATGTAAATCATGATATAAAATGTTAACTCCCCGACGGCTCCTTTATGTGACGTCAAACCCCACTAAATCAATACTTAAAATTAATTGATCCCGGTTTCAGTTTCCCTTTGAAATTTTTGAAAGTCACGCACCAAACTACAAATAAAATCATCAAACATCCCACATTTCTCCACATAATTACTTTATTTACCAATGTACGAATCCACATATTATTGTTTTTTGCACGCCCCTCAACTAAGGACCTCGTGATGATTTATAACCCAGCGCCGAATAGATTAATTTCCTTGCTGAAATTCAAAGATGTGAGCTGGCAATATCCTTTTGTCTATATAGAGATTATTTAATGATGAGACGGCACTAACAAATGTGTCTGAGAAAACAGTGGCCAGGACGCCAGGAAAAGGCCATTACCTTTTTGTGCCTAGCGACAAAACAAAGCCATCTGTTGCAAGATGCTGCCTCAAGATGAATGAACTTGAAGCTTTTAGGCGAATGGAAAAAAACAAGGCAGAAGATGAGCCAGAGGAACTCGTAGCAAAGTTGCTAATATATATAATAAGACAAAACTAGAATGCATTTTTGATGGAATCAATATTATCCGAGGTCTGAAAAGGAAAATGTTTCCTGAGGTCGTTGAACTAAATCATCGGCATCAGGTATATCATATTAAAGTTAAATGATGGGAGATATATAGGTTTCCAAGTCGCCGATAGTTAATGGAATTTCCAAGAATATTGATGTTTTAATCAACATTTTCCACGATAAAATATAAATAAAGTCAATGTTTACTTTATTGTCGCGCTTGACATCGATATTATTTCTAAAGCGGACGTCAACCACCAAGAAATGTATCGTGTTAGATTACATCGTGGCATATCATTCATATTTTTTTTATATTTATAGTATCACAAGTATTTTCAGTTAAGATGTGTTTGCTTTGTCTGCTATTTATAGCAGAGGCGATATTTTTATGGGCGCTACTGCCACTGGAAATGTATTCAAAATTTAATGGGGCTGCTGTGCAAGAAAGATATCTGAAACATGTTTAAGAGGATCAGTGGCGTACTCTGATAAACTTTACCACAATATTTTAAATATTGCATGATTATTATTATACAATACTTAAAGCTGAATAGAAATAAATTGTTTTATGTAATTACTTATACATAATGTTCCAGTTTAAATTTAAATCGCTGAAAATGGTTCTGAACAAAAGTCAATAAAAGATTATCATTACACTCGATAGTTTTACCCAGGTGAAAAATAATCCTGCTTCCTTCATTTCAAATAGTGTAAATTGCACAAAAGCTTCTCTACTCGAAGTTTAACCGGTCTCCTAGGACTGAACTAGACATAAATACATGTAAGCTAAGCTAAAGTGTAGTAGATACCAGAATATTTCTTATAATTATTAATCCCACAACTTCTAGTTTTGGAAAGTTAATTAGTAATTCTAGTAAATGTTACAGAATTTTGCAGGAGTTACTTTAAACAAATTCTGGAGCTTTTATAAAGTAGGCTATGAAAAAGGAATTATAAGTCTTGAATTGAGTCACCTTGGAATTTGACATTTGTGAAACTTAATTGTGACTGTTGATAAAAGTAGGGTTATAAATCTAGATTGAAGATGAAACAGAATATTTCTTATATTTCCACAACTTTTACATCTGGATGGTTCGTTAGGAATTCTAGAAAATGTTATAGAAATTTGCAGGAGTTTGTCTAGACAAATTCTGAAGCTTTTTTAGAATAGGCTACGTGAATTCGATAAAAGTAGGGTTATAGTTGAAGTTTGAAAACAAAACAACCTAAGACTTGAAGTCCTTTCTCCCAGCCAGCTCTAATTCATTTTTTCGTATCGCGATACTTATTGATATAATTGAGGCAGTATATTCCACCCCAGCTGTCACAATAAGTTTGTGTAGTAAAAGTACACTCTGTGCGAGGAGTTTTATTGGCATTTTACGGTTGTATTTTGTGAAACAATTTCCAATGAACACACACATAATAGCTGGGGGCTCCGTACGAGAGCTTATGGTGTGAATTTACGACTAGCAAGGTGTATTTAGGATAGGGGAAGCCATTGCACACACACAGACGCAGGTTAGGTGTGATAATCTCCTCTGCAAAGTAAATTGTTGAGTTCTAGCCACCACTAAGCTAAATAATTATTGTCTTGTCTGCGGTGAAAGAGTTCACCTGGAGTCAACTACACGTGTCTTGTTACGGTTGAAATGGTTTAAGTATATGTACTAGATGTAATGTAAAATGCTCCCTTGTTCCTGAGGTGGGTATTAGTTCTGCTCACTTTACTTCGATGTAGCAGAGAACAAAAATAATCATTTATCATGGACAAGTCTCGGCTATTCTTATGAAGTAAATGAGGGGTTTTATAAAAGGAAGGCGGTGTTTTGTAATATATGGATGTGGAAGTTGTATGGAATGAATAAATCGGCGTAATTGTGTTTTTTGAGCATTATATTCGAAATCATGTAGGTATGATAAAATATGGTAGGGTCAATCAAGACTAATGTGGAGATTTCCAAGTTGATGTGTTCATTAGTTAGTTTGGCTGCAGTTTGACGACGTCTCTTACATCGACCCCTTCCTACATCTTCCCCTCTGTCTGCTCGAAATGCTCATCTTCAGAATGCAGCTCTAAAGATTTTTGTTTGCACTAAAGTGACGCATTTGTATATGCTACTCGATAGATTAAAACATGCAGTTTGGTCCAAGATTAAGATTCCCCTCAGGCACCAAAAGCCGAAAAAGTCACACCCGTTGAAATAAACTTCCACACAGATTTATGCTGTTTACAAAATTCCTATTTAAACTTCTTATTGAAACTTCTTAACAGTTGCCAAACTGGTTGAAAGTTTGGGTAAAAGATGAAAAGTGCGCACAGATATATATGTTATATACGACGCTCACGGAAGGTGTTCCAGCGAATTTAATTTCCTTATGAGATTGCAACTAACTCACCAACGAACGAACCAACCTGCAGGAAAGCAGGGTGTTGGAAAGCGTGTGTTAAACTGGTGTAAGTTAATCCCACCTACATCAACTTGCCTTCACTAGTTTGACATGGGATTGCGCTCAATATGCCTATTTCACAGATTAGACGTAAGATCCTTTCGTTGTTATGTGCATTTGTGGGAAATCTATGCGGATAAGAAGCCTTTAATTATATTCGTGTGGCTGGGGATTAGGATGAATTTGCAGAAATTACCAATAACGTAGTAGTGTGGCGGAATTCGTCGTACGACTAGAATGGCATGTTAAGTGGTTATTTATTAATTTATTTACTTGAGCGGAAATTTTAACCATTAATTACATACCTACATCCTGTCCAAAATTTTTAAAAATCACAGTTTTGGAATCTCTGGTTGTTAATTTGGATCTATTCCAATAAATCATGGGTACAAACAGAGACATCAAATCGAAGTCGATTAAAATCACGATTACTATACTTCCTTATTACTTCGTATAAAAAAGCAAAAAAATGTTTATGCATGAATTTGAAATATAAACAAATTTATGGAGCATAAGACTAACAGCAGTAGTAATTAGAAAAACTTGGCCAGGTTGCACTATGTACCTCGTATTTCGCTTAGTCTGCTCGAGTGCCAGTACAAAGTTTATTTGTACTTAACTACGCCAATTAATAGAAACTTTTTGTTAAAAGCAATCTCAATTATGTCACTTTATTCGTGATGATAAATGAGTTTTCTGCTGTAAAAACCGGCCAAAACACGCAAAGGTGTTTATAAATGGAAAAAACCTGCAAAAATTTCTCTCAACACTCCTATTTTTTTTGCCTTGTCATACAAGAGGTCGAAACAAGTGCGCTAGTGTGCGAGTTTGATTAATTACCTCCCTCGCGAGTACAGGATAAGATAATAATTTGATGATGTACAATATTCCAGGCCACAGACTCCCATGACCAGTACTTGAGGATAACATCTGGAAGGTCGTAGGTGTTGGCAACAAAAGAACTGTGTCGCGCAAAGAGAACCGATCAATACCCCAGGAGGCCGTCGTACGCGCCCAACAGTCTAAATCTCCACCACCGCCACCTTCTCGCACAACCCTCTCTCACTCAAATCGACACTTCTGCCCCCTTCTTTGTTATCCACGCGACTTTACAGGTTTTGATCTACCTTATGCGCGCCTCTTCGGTTTTAACTTATGGTCACGTGGTGGCACGATGTCATTTTTCATGACGAGCCAATTTTCGACAATAATATTTCATCGGTATTGATGAGACACGAAGTTTATTTTTTCCGGTGTTAAATGGGGTTTTAGACCCGATTCTAATTGCTCACTGAGCAATCTTTTTAATCCGGTGTGTTCAAGAGGGCTAATTAATTTGTCATTTATGATATCTATACAACAAACGTTGGAGGGTTGTGATAGATGTTAATGAAAACCACAAAGACATCCTCGATGCACAAGAGGGAAACAGTTTGGAAATTAGCAGGTGTGTAATTTGATTAAACAGAACACATTTCTAACTGATCTATCCGAGGGGTTCATACAATAGGAGCTACAGGAGTGTCGTTGTATTCCTACGTGATGACAAATTTTAATAGGATATAGATGATAGACACGATGTTGTGCATGTAAATATTTTAGTTTAATCAAAAGTGATGAAATTGGAAAATCTAAATCTATATTACATCATTTATTATAAGAGTTAAAATTTCGTTTTAAAAAATATTGAATAAAAAAAATTATTTGAGTATATTATACAGTATACACGTAAACAAATGCTAACTAATCCAACGATTGCGTGAGACGGACTCTGCTCTCTGTCTTTGTTTTAGCAGTAGGCTACTTGGCATTAACCTATATGTATAAGAAAATTCATTGCTTTCACTGAAATAAATTTTACTTCGTTAAAGAGTTGACTTTTCTGTATGCAGTTAGCTTTTTTATACATTAATTAAAAAATAATTAAAATTGCACATTAATATCCAAATAATAACCAGATTTCTGCCTGGCTTCCATACACAATAGACCAAAACTTCTTGTCCAACCGCCGATATTAAAACCAAATTGATCACATATTACAATAATCCTGGCGAACGATGTGATCAAATAATTTCCCTCGAACAATAACCATGAAAGAAACTTTCATGAATCCCTCCACAAAGCTGCAACCAGTCTCGAATATTATATGAAAGAGAGCAGTTTTACTTTTTTTTGTGCGGGGGTTGCTAAACCTGAGGCAGAATTTTCCTCGTCGCTTATTGGATTTGTAAGTTATACTTTAGAGTATAAATGTATATTCTCATTTATAAAGTACTTTTAGAGGCTTTTCATTTAAAAGCGGCGTATAACCACAGTTATTCTGCCTAGCAGATAACAGCGAAATTTAACGGAACAATAATACAACACAACAAACTACGTGGCTCTTTGTGTTTTCGGTTGGGAAAATGGGAAAAAGGGTAAAAATATTTGGAATTAACTAGATATTTTCGAATCTTTAACACTGTATAACAATGGCAGATTAGTTTTATCACAAATTTATTGAAAATATTTTGAACCGTTTCCTGAAACTAAATCTGCAAATTTCTCTTCTACACCTTGTAAAATTTAATTCAGTGGTAGCGCTGAAAAATTCTAAAAAGCTATTTAATGTTCTGCTAAAATGATGCACCACTTTAATTTATTTTAAGATTAGTAAGTAAGTAAATTAACTATCAGTTAAGCTTATAACTATCGATTGAAAACCTGGCCCTAATTGTAAGTGAAATATTGGATATAAAAAACTAGTTTCCTTACAAATGCGTTTTTATCCCTGATGGAACCATAAATAAATTTCGTGCGCAAGATGAAATAATAATGAAACAAAATGATTTTATATAAAAAAATATCGGATATCGAGTCGATGTCACATCAACGTCATTTTCCAACATTTCAAACAAAACCGATCAAAGTCACCTTAGCTTTCTATTTATAATCCATCTACCTTCGTTATGTATCAAATGTACCCAGTTTTGACAAGAAATCCCTGAATCACTGAGGTAAAATAAGGGACAAAACGAATCTTTTAATTCGTGTTCTATTTTTGTTATTTTTATTACTTCGGCGGCATGGAAGAAAAAAACCGTGAAATTAACTGTTTGCATATTTGATAAAAGAGCAGCAGTATAGCAGCAGCGCGTTCTTTCAAATGTGTTTGCTATAATTGAAGCCCAAGAGGGTGCTCTCCACATTAAAGTGACGAGGTGTGTGTTCTTTGTAATTATTTTTTCACTTGCTGTTCCCATTCATTCGGTTTGAATTTGATGAATAGACACTCAAAAGCATTTCTTGTAAAAAACAAACAGTTCCACCATTTATTTCGTTTTTTAGTTCTTTTGTGGTGGATGATTGTGAGTGATTAGTGATTAGTCCAAGGGAAATTTAGTTTAGGTCTGCAGGGTTTGACGTAGAGACCTTGGAAAAGGAAAACTTTGCATAAATCAGAGCGAAAAACAGATAGCCCGCGTCTTGCTCCACATAGATAACATCTACGTCGAGGCCTAGTTACATACTAATTTCGCCGATACTCGAAGCTCAGGTGAAATTGATTTAAATATAAATTGAGCAAGGCTCCCTCACACATGCTTCGTCATTACTCAAAAAAATAATTAAATATAAACAGAAAAATCTTCCTTGGGACATAACAATTCTAATTTCATGAAGGTTTAAACGATTTTTTGAACCTGGAACCTAACGAAATATAATTAAAATTTTTGTTTTTTAGAAATTACGTAAATGATGCTTAAAATATGAGAAAATATGAATAAAAAAAACTAATAACCAAATTTCTACTGTGAGTAAAATAACAAATTAATGTGACTAAAAAATACGTATAAAGCATGCTAAAAATCCAAGACATAATAACATAAATTATCCAAAACGAAAAAAGGCAAAATGCGAGTGTGATGATAAAAAACTGTAGCTAATAATGTACTGTATACCATAAACTGGTTGTATTCTAGCAAATATTTCTAACTACATAACTTGGTATAATATAAAAATGTTTAAATATTATTAGAAATGCAAGATTTTCAAGTGTTGTACAAAAATTGAAAGTCATAAACATGCGCATTGCGCGTACCGTACAACCCTGCTTCTGAATATCGATTCTTTCTTTTGCTACATCCTGCTGGGTCCATCCAACTTCATAGGCCCCTGCCTGCATCAATAGCATTGTTTAATATAATTGTTAAACATTTTATATAGAAAAAATACAACAATTTATAATAAATTAGAGTAGGCTATGAAAAAAGCACGGCACACTGGAAAAGAATTTGGCACTAAATTGTGACCACAAAAGTTGAAAGCTCTTTTTTCCTATAGCCTATTCTAATTAATTTTTTTGGTTAGGTTAGATACAAGAAAATTCCGCTTTGTTTCAGCATAAATTACTGATTGTAAATATGTGGAGGACGGCACAAAACAATTATTCAAATTTACGTTCAACACACAGATTTCCCAGAGATATTATTCGCACAGAAAGAGGGAATTCATCATCCGCTAAGTGGAAGTGAACTCTTTGAAATACGGCTTTCATCAAACAAGGATTTTAACCATTAAATTTGAATTCTGTTTATACAACCCCTTCACACAATATGTGTGCCGCCACCATCGCCGCCTCCGCCTCCTCCACTCCACTAATTACCCTTAGTCTATACTTAAAATTTACTTATTAGTACACCCCCGCAACAGACGTTTCGTCGTAGATCATATTTTGGGAAGATGACGCGACGCGCCTTCAAAATAAATCTCGTGTGGAAAACCGAAAATCAATAGGAGAAAATTAGGTATTTCATTGCGCCATAAATGTGGTATTATGTATGGGTTTTAATAGCGTAACGAATTGCACCAGAAGCAATTCACTTTGGGGGTTACTTAATTCAAGGAGATTAGGAATCAATTACTATTTGTTGCAATTCAGATAAAATTCAAATGTAACTAAATTTTAGCGTTTAAAGAAAAAGTTTGGTTTACTATACTAAATCTGTAAGAGGAAGATAGGAATAAGGGACATAACCTTTAAATTCAAACGTCATAAACGCCGTTTCCCGTATTGATCGCGTGCATTTACTATACTATCCCTCTTTTACAGATTTAGTATACGTTGATATTTTTTTTATTCAGAACATTTGGGAAAAGTTACTTAGTATCAGAATTAACATATCTTTTATGGGGTAGTAAAAATTTAAAATAGTTGGTTCAAGTGATGGATTAACTATTTTTCTGTCCATTTGAAAGTGTACAAAACATTAATTTATACTTTATATGTACGTAATTTGTTCTAAACGACGCTGCTGATTTTATGTCAGGCGAAAGGCAAGACTAAAGTAATGACGGCCATAAAAAAGCACAAATAGACACAAAGCAATCTACAGAAAATACTAATACAATACACCAAACATTTTCTACCGCAAAGTACGCTGTAAAAAAACCAACAAAAAAAAAGAGTGGTATGACATCAACACACATACACACACACTTATATAGATATAATACTATCACCGATGAGAGAGAAAAAACAGATAAACTCAAATTGAAAGCCAGAGATATTTTTCTATAATAAATTGGGGGCATGGAGTGAGGAAAGTGGAAAAATAAACTTTTCTGTCTTGTGTTGGTGGTAATATCATTAAATTATTGTTGAGTTGAGTTGAGTTTATCTGTATAGTGTATCATCTATCGGTGATGGTATAACTTGCAACATTTAACATCGATCCATACCTCCATATGACCGACTGTTCTGCTGACCTAGCCTTTGTGATAAGTAATGTTTTCTCTCCGTTTCTGTGTAAAAGAGAGAAAAAGAGCAGAATTAATAGAAAAATAGAACAATAAGCACAGAGTATAGATTTAATATAGCATATACATGTGTCACGTTGCACCAAGCGGTATCAGAGATTAATTATTTGACAACGGTTCTGATAATTAAACCTCTTGGTGCAACCCGGCAACTTAAAGAAATGGAAATGATTGAGAGTGTAAATAGATCAGAGTAGTAGAGTGAAATAAGTGCCGAAAATCTTATTTTGGGGGCGCGTTTTTTTGGAAACTTAATAATACGTAAAACGCCCCAGGAATTCTCAAAATGGGTTTCAGAATTAGGTTAGAATGTATCGAAATTTATTGAATTTTTAGGTAAGTATCAATAATTTGTGTGTTTTGTAGCATTATTTATAAAAATATTTCTTTATACACATTTTTGGATGATTTATTAATTGTTTAAAGCAAAAACTTTCAAGTTTTCTCACAATATTCCAAAGTTATTAACAAAATCTTTGTTGTATTGGGACCGGCGCATCCGCCAAAAATTGAAAACTATGAAATCTAAGTTTTCCTATTCTTTATTAATAATTTAAATAATTGCAGACCGTACCCATGGAACAAATTGTTTTTTGTCATTATTATTAAATAATTCAGTTTTGAAACTATTTGCGAGCTCAAAACAGAAATTGAAACATTGAGTGCAGTTTTAGAGGAAATTTTATTTTCAGCAAAAAAAATAAAACAAATAAGTTGATGGTTTTATATTGCACTGTGACTTAATTGGCTTTTTTGTGGAAGAGCCTATTTTTCCACCTAAATTTTATCACGAATAAAAAATATTAAAAATTCGGCAAAAAATAATCACAAAATTCCTTTGCCGTCCATAACAAATTTTTGCAATATTAAATATTTTTCAACATTAAATTTCATACACTGTCTAAACCACTTTACATTTCAAATAAAACGTTTCTATATAAACAACAAAAATGTTCTCTATTTTCAGTAAAATCCATCTTGTACATGCCCGCAATTTTATTTTAATCTCCACGGATAAACCGCCGACATTTATGAAACTATAATGATTATTTATGTGCACTTCTTGGTTTTATACCCCAATTTTACATTTATGATCCTATATTAGATATCGCAACCACTCAAACTGCATAATTCAATATCCTATATACAGATCCCAAGCTGATAAATCATGTTTTCACTTCCAATCGCCTAATTAGCAAGTCAAGAAATTAAACGCTATGTATCCAGCAAGTTTTAGACGTGATGGGAATTAATTAAATAAGAAAAAACAGATAGCCTATTGTCTTCCATTGTGGTTATAAAGTCGGTGCGAGGATAAATTAGAGTTGAATCAAATTTCATTAGGGTTTCTGCTCTGCACGACTTGATAAAGTTTTGTCCACACAAAAACGCTGGTTCATTGTATCGTTTGGAGATCCAGGAACAAAACAAGGAGGCTTTTCTGGGGGGGGGGGGGGGGTGGGGGGTACGAAATGTGGCATATAAAAATTAGATCATCTTTAAACTATTAAATTTGTAGTTGATAGTGTTTGTTTATTTATTTTTCTATTTATAAAATTACTTATTTTAATGAATTGTTTTGGTTCTAAATTACTTGTATTTTTCGGAGCCCAGCACGTGGTCTGCCAGTGACTTTGTATCGTTAAATGTGTGTTGAGGTGGCCGCGTATAATTGCCTGGCTCGTTTGTCATCTTTACGAAGTTGAATGGCTAAAACAGAGTCTCCCACAGTGTCTCCATTATACGAGTGAAGATGACAGTTCTGGTTGCACAGTCCGCCGCCCTCTACCACCCCGCCCCCAAACACCATTCATAATGTTCGGTCGTCAACAATATTTGCAAAAACGTGAAAGGAATTTATTACCGACTGACGTCGAGAACGCCGAAGACGACGATTTCATAAAAACATTCAGATGAAAACCACAGAACCACCCCAAATCTGGATGGATGTTGGGTATTTGTTCGTACAACATATTCACACTGTTAAGTATCTGCGGGTGCATTATATGAAATGGACTTGGGGGAGAACGATGAGAGAATATTTCGGATTCCTTTGTGCATTAAGCAGGCCATATTTTTGGTGTTTGACGAAAATGGAGAAATGGGGTGGCGTTTTTTGTATGATGGAAACAGTATTTCAATCTGGCTAAAAATAGATACGTTTATTTATTGATATGTAGTAGGAATGTAAAAATTTGATTAGATCTAATCGTAATATTAGTACAAATTTATATAGATTTCGATTTACTTTACATAAATTTCCAAATTCCATTAAGACAAACTAACATTTCAATAAGACTGGTGATGATCTTTTCTAAGAAGGTTCATTTTTTACTAACGAACATGGTGGAGGAGAAAATATTTCACTTCATTATAATTTCAGTCTAAGGAGCTTGCAGGAAGCACGCTAAAAGCTCCATCCAATTAAGATAATTTTTGATAACGCGCGCGAAAATAAGAACTTGCTGGAAACAATAAAGTATATACCTAACAAAGACGTTGTTGTATACAGGCCCATCACCCCAAAATATCATTACAAACCAACCCTCCTCCCATCGTATGCAAATTGAGGTCAATTAAATATCTGGTGGGACAAAATTAATTTAAATTACGGGGTGCGTCTGGCGTGTCTGATTTCATGCAGGGCGAGAGAGCAAGAATCGGAATCAGAACGTCGAGTCCTTGATCGTGCCAAAGAAACATCGATCAGGTTTGACGTCATGAGTTACAGAGCACATCAATCATGTGAGGGACTCGGAAGTTCTGCGTTTTTCGACATCAACATATAATCGGACCCAAGGGCGCCCGTACAAGTTCCACCTTGTGCGTCGCGTGGATTAAAAACTGAAAAACTGAAAATTAATTGAATGTGCATGGTGGACAGTTGAATTGTTGCTATTGGTCGATAGTTGAGGATTTTTCTGTGGGCGTTAGTGAATATTATCACGCGGTTCGGTCTAGGAGTTTGTACTGAGGGTATGCGCGTATCTAATTTCGGAGCAAACCAGCAAACTTCCGGTGATACGTCAAACACAAACATTATCAATGCAATATGTATTCGCCTTTATATTTATACCACTGCCGACAACATTATGCGGGTTTATAGGACGAATACCACGAATATTATTTACAATTTAAATCTAGATGTATAAGTTTGCTAATTAGAAGCAGTTTTTTGGGGGTGGCAGAGTATAACTGGATAATTTCGTGACGTCAGCGAGTTTCAGGCATATACGAGTATAAACAAGGAAACTTCTGTTTTCTTTGAAGACAGAAAGGAGTTTTCAGTTTGCACTTTATTTATTAAGTTAAACTTTTAAGATTTTAAAAATTTTGAAACTGAAAATGTTTAAAAACTTATTTAACCTTTATTCTACGCTTAAAAGAAACTCTGGTTGAAATTATAATTCAAAGTCCATGTCTTAGGAGGTTGTATTGATAACAAAAATGCACATTTATTAATATGTAAAAGTACAATTTTACTCCATGTTAGTCCACAAAACCTCACAAAAATTGAACTTCAAAAAATGACTCGTATGGCTTCCAGAACTTAATAAATTTCGCTTTTATGGCGAAGTGCACAATGTTGTAATAGGCCAAAATGCCTTCAAACATTAAAAACAGTAAATTTTTGTAACTGAATTTTAGTGGCTTCAAAATTAAAACCAATAAAAATTTCGCTTTTTTATGCGAAACTTGAACATTTTTTTGATAAATGCGCAATTTATATTTCCTTCTTATATCTGAGCTCGGATATCTCGACAAACAAGTGGATACAGCAATGATAACGAATAATTATTACAACTTCCCGGAAATGACGGCGCATTTTTTTTTCAGTTTAAACGAATACTCGGAATTATCCTCATAAAACGGAACATCAAACAGCTATCATCCCTATTAGTGTCGCTATCTACTCTTGGAAAACTTCCACACAAAAAATCCTAACAAAAACTGCATATGGTACAATCACGTTTTTCTCCTTGTAAAACAACAAAAAGAATTTTCGTATTCACGCGTAAAATCGTTGTGCGAAAAATTTTCAAAAAACTAGCTAAACCTACAAAATGCCCTCATCATCTGGAACAAATTTGTTGTCTCGTTGTACTAATTAGCAGGTAGACTTGAACGCTGACACACTTCCAGTTTCCTCTTGTTGGCATTACCCCATATTGACATTATGATTCTCACTCAGTGCAAATATGCAAATCTTTGTAATTATGTTTGCGGACTAAATTAAAGGCATACGACCTGAAGTTATTACGATTTAGGAAAGTACATTTCAGTTTTGATGCGCCAAACAATATTCGCAGTTTGTATAACAAGGATAAGTTTAATTGTGTAGGTGGATGAGGACATAGAGTATACAACTAGAGCAGTTTATACGACTAAGATACGATGCTATCTTTGGTTATGGCAGCGGACCAAACAATAAAAAAAATTCATGTTGGATAATTGGGGTTTATGCAGAGAAATGTCTATAAAACTGGGCAGGGGTTATGAGATGTTCTTAAATGTATATTGAGTAGATCTAATCAAAATAACTGGAAATACATCGCATATTTCGGGTTAGATTATGACAATTTTTTGTAAATTTTATGTAAAGTAACGATGATTTTATATTATTGTATTTTCAGTTGGAATTCTTAAATTATGCAGCTTGAATAAACTATTATTTTCCATTGTTACCTTTTATCTAAATATAAACTTATATACAGCTTTCTTGTGCAAATTCTCTTAGTTTTATGCTATTGTTTTTGTCCTAGTTATTCATGTTATTTGTAACAGTGGAAAGTTTATGAAAATGTCATCAGCGGTACTGGAACAAGAATTTTTTAAACTAATTAACCTCAAAAATTGACAAAAATTCCAAAGTCACAGACAGACATCATGGGGAAAATGGTCAAAATTGATTCAGGGGCCCTCAAAACGTAAATCCATCAAAATGTCGAAGACGAAAAAAATCACGATTACAACACTTCCTTATACTTCGTATAAGAAAGTAAAAACAGGTGCACTTGATTTAAATCTGGCCAACTCTTTCCAACCCCCACATATTTCCCATTTTACTTCTCCTCATAAAATTTTGCACATTTCCAACAATAATTATTTCTAGCACGCGTCTAACCAAACGAAAAACCCATTTCAACTCTCTAAAATAACTTCCTGTCGTCTAGTTTATTAAATAAATTAGACTAAAACAGTTCTGTTTTATTCCTATAAATATATCCGCATCCCCTAAAATAAATAATTTATTCCGCCTGGTAAACCTCCATCCAAGTTTTCTTAAATCAATTTCCGGCAAACAAATTTTCTGTAACAATCACTGCAATAAATATAAATAGATTTATGTACAACTGCACGACGACGGCAACGCGGGGGTTAAAGTTTATCGACAATGTTTTGCCTTTTCCAGTGACAATTTTCCCTTCGTTGTACCTATATCGCGAATTAGTGTTAAGCGGTTATGAGAAGAGAACTCTTGGATTGATCATCTAAAAAGGGTGACACGTTGTGAGTTATTGTTGGTTACTTCGATTTTTTCCGCTTGAACTGATTGACCTCCTCCTGCGCTTTGTGTTATTGTTTTGCGGATGGATCCATAAATTAGTAGTGTGGTGTTGAGGACAATGACAATGACGCCTTGATGAGTGTATGTAAAGTCCAGGATAGTCTATTGATTAGAGAGTGGGCGAGGAAATGACATTTTGCACCCCTTCCGTGCAGAAGATCAAGGCAGAGTGGCGGCAAGAAAGACCAATTTGAGGCGGTACCCCTACACTGCTTAATCTATCATCCTTCATGGTTATTCATTACATCCGGTTCCTCACTTTTTAAATTCAATCCGACAGGGAAATGAGCGGCCTACTACCTTCTGTGGCCTACAAACTAGCATGCAAGAATATTTTTCTTAAGGTAAGTGGGATTTATGTCGAGGCGAGCAGTACACATTTAGAATCTTCGTAAAAAATGTCAAGGGTTTATTTGATACTGTGCGAGATTTATTTATGTACTATAAAGTACATTCATCAATTGAAATTACAACATTAAGCACTGTTTGACCTACTTGTATTTTAAATGTGTTTTTATTTTCATCGCGAACTTTTCGCTTATTCAATAAAGTAATGATTGATGTGCATAACTAAGCTACATACAATTTTAATTCCAACCCCTTTTTCGACGATTTTTTCCCCTAAACGCTGTTAGGATGTTAACTGGAAGCAACACAAAGGGGAAGGATTCAACAATTTAAGCCCATCGAAATGCCTGCCGACATAATAACACTAATACAAAGATAATGCCGAGATCTTACGCCTACGGTGGAAGAGGGATCGTTAATAAGACGAACAGCCGCTTTTTGAATTGTAATCCAGAATGTTTAACTTTGAAGCTGTGATACGAGGATTATTGGTGTAAATCATTTGGCAATTGCGAATTTTATTGATATCGTAAATAAATTAGAGACTCGAAGGATTTCGAAAGGTACCAGGGAAGTTTAGGGGATTTAAATCGTCAAATATTCAGTGAGGGTGGGAACTAAAAAAAGTAACATTTTGGCTTTGTTACAATTATGCTTCGCACAGGAATTTTGAAAAATTAGGTTTTTAACACTGGCGCACCCGCCAAAATTTTAAATATTTTAATTATCTAGTTATTTAAGTAATTTTTAAAATTGTATTTCGACAAAATCAAATCAATTTATTTATGAAAAACACCAAGTAGCATCTTTTATTAAAATATCTGCACTAATCCGCAAATTTCCACTGAAGCAAGTCTAAATCAATTTAGCATAACAAAGAAAAATGATTGATTATTGATTTCCCGCTTCGTATGCTGATTAAAACGCAACCTGTATCAACTCAGTGAAATTTCAATAATAAAAATAATATTATCGCCCCACATTTACACATAATAAAATTTTTACACTCCATGCAGCAATTTAGTCTCATCAAATAAAACTGCAACTGGCATTCTGGTAAATAAATTTACTAGGTGGAAAACCAGGCCTTAAATGCGAGATATAACGACTAAAAAGCACACAAGGGCTCGGAAAACTTTCTACTTTGAATATTTTAAACTTTGTTTCATTGTTATGCGCTTCATTATGTGCAAATTTTGTTGTATAGAAAAAATATTATGTAGAAATGCAACAATTTTCTTCTGATATTTCTGTTATTTTTTGGTATCTACAACATAATTGAACACATTCACATCTCTTATTCTGTTCACAAAATTTGCAGTGTAGTACCGCGCGCTTAATGATAGATTCGTCCTTCAAAATCACCATTTAGGGTTAACCTATTAATTCAGACAATTACGTTAATGACCAAATTACTCTGTCGCTGGCAGCACTCACCCAACTCAGGAAATTCGTGCAATATTGTAAAAAATTATCATGGCGCGGCAAATTTGTAGGTGTAAAATAGTACTCAAAATATTTATATACTTAAATAAAATTTAAAAAAAAATCACTGATAATATAAACAAATTTCGGTTTTATTGTTTTTATTGAAAAAAACATATTTTACAGTTCTATTGAAAATGTAGATATAACCTCATAATTCACTTATATTTTGTAGTTTTGGAAGATATCACATAAAAAGTGTGTTGATTTGTGAAAAGAACAGACCTTAATAAATATTTTAAAAAATTCCCTTTCTACCTTGCTACCTGCATGTTCCCCTCCGATAAAAAAACGATAAATTTATCCGATTTTCCCTCGTGGTTAGACACATAAGGTCACCGATATTTTTGTATATCTAACTGAAATTTCCACATGATGACCACTTTACATTTTATCAACATTCTCGCGGTGAGTTGAATTCGTCATATGCACAAGTACTACAAGCTTTTCACAACAATGCAGGTACAGCTTACACGAAAAGCTTGGCATACAACTATCATTGACCTAAATCTCGAATATCTCCACTAGAGATTTGCCAAGAAATTCGTTACATCACCATATTTTCAAATAATTACCAATCCTCGTACAGAAAAAATAACTACTGACTGTAAATTATATACTTGGAGCCAAAGTTGGGGTTGTACACGCACATCAGGCCAGAATTTGTGTAATGATCCGTTAAATAATATGATTGGTTGCGATACAGCTCCAAGCAGCAGGGCGAAGGATATCGAGCACGGATAATAGGAGCAATGGAGTGAGGCTCAAATTAAGATGTTTCTCACCTTCGCGACTCCAGCCAATATATCTCCCCCAGAGCGTATTAGTTACATAACAACGGATGTTAATACTGTTACCAAACATATATCTACAAATTTACAGTTTATGGTAAACTTTATTTTCATGTAATTATTTCGAAAGCAAGATGAAAACAGATAAATGAATGAAAAGGAAATATAGCAAATTTAAATTTTATTAACACCGGCGCATCCACCAAATTTATCGTTTTGCTTTTTTAGGAAAACTGTTTAAGGCTAACACACCGAATGGAAAATTTTCTACTTTTATCTAAAATTCCCTGCGTTATTAAGTAAATAAATAAAGATAACTATAAAATATGCACGTGAATAAAGTGTTGTGTACTTTCATGTTGATAATCCCAACAACATGACTATATTAAAAGCTTATTAAACCCATCAGGCGACGAATTCAAAGTCGGTTTAAAACATAAGCACATTTGTCCTGATAATAAGCTGTTGAATAATAATAGCCACATTTGCATATTAAAAACATCAACTTTTTCCCTTATTTAATATTCTGTTTGCTCAGGGGAAGCCCTAATAATTTTCATTTAAATTCTGGCTTAAAAAAGTCTAGAATTTGATATTTGATACTTACTTCCTCCAAAAAGTAGTTCTTTTTCGTGGACTAATATATTTTTGCCTCGCACAAGGGAGAGCGTGTTTCCAAATATATACATAATAAGTTTACAATTCACAGGGGAACAAAGGAAAATGTAATGTCAATAATCCATTGATTTTATTGGAGCAACCGAACAATATTTACCTTTTATACAAAGTCATCTGTCATGTCAACATTAATTAACTCAAGCATTGTCCGTGTCCCCCCAGAAATATTCCCAATTATTAGAATGTCTTAGGGATATTAATTTATTTACTTAACCAAAATGCAAAGTGATTTGTTCGTTTTTGTGTTTACGTCAATAATATCATAACAGAATAGAAATTATTAATGATTGACTGAAATCCACATCCATAATATGGGGAAAATATATATAGATATTGTATATGGGGTAATGTGATTCATATGCGATTGGTTTTGAATAAGGTTTTCGTTGATTCGCTCACAATGATAAAAGAAATATTTTGCAAACGTTCAACGCACATACTCACACACACACTGGGCTTTCCGTTTTCTTTTCTAATATAAATATTTATATATACTTTTCGGAAATCAATAAGGGATTTATGTAATATTCCTGCTGGAGTGTTGTATATAGGGTACAGACAAAGTTAAATCAGGGCAAAAATAGTGCACAAGTTGATGTTATATTATTATTAATAATATTCAGAAAATACAGACCAAAACTAAAACAAGTACTTTGTAAACTGTTATTATTATTTATATCCACGCATAAAATTTGAGTCTGATGTTTTCCCCCATGGATTTCCGGCCCCCTGTATAAGCCAATTAAAAATATAGAAGCGTTAATTGAAACAAACTGTCATCATTTCCGTGGAAATACTTTTAAGTCATAACATTAATTCAATATTAAAACCTTTTAATAAAACATTTATTTGGTTAATTGGACGAGTTTCGGGATTATTTGCAGGAAAGTTTTTGAGTGGTGCTGAAAGTCCTTCACCAATTTACTAATTAAAGCTTAATTATTGTTAGGTATATTTGTTAAGGAGACACTAATTAAAATAAAACTTGTCCATTTTGTTTTGTTTGGATAAAGTTGTTTTTGGATAGGATACTGGAAATGAATCTTTACTTTATAAATAGTTCACTTTTACTGTCATTTATTCAGATATTTCAAATGAATTTCAATAGAAAAATAGATGAATATTAAAGTTCCCTAGTTAAACTTTAACTTTAAAAGTAAGTAACAGTGGCGTAGCAATAGCTTAGTGGAGGGGCTGTAAAGGCCTGGAGGACCAACCTCTCTCATTAGCACCAAGCATAACATAAGTAAAAATATAAAAAATTATTTAGAGTTAATTCAAAAAAAAACAAAAAATTATACGGAATCGCCAAAATTTTTAACTACGCCACTGGTAAATAACGTCGTTTTAGACATAAATAAAGAAAACCAAAAACTACGTAAAACTTTTCTAAACATGACGATTATTGTAAGAATAAATAAAAATGATTCGTGTGCCTGAAAAACGTTAAATATGAAAAATATTTGAAAAGTGCGATTAGTTCTCGTAATTCACGTTTTCCAAGCTCATAAACCACTTTAATTTTATTGTAGTAATAATGTCCTTATTTATAAGAGGATTGGGCAGGATTTCTCCAAAGGGACAACGAAATATTTACCTAAACTAAAAACTTAATTTAAAAAAGCAAGTAAAATATTCCTCCAAACTCCACACCCATTTTGTTCTCTTATCTGAAATCTAAGTTAGGTTAAAATCAAACTGTGAGGAAATAAAAACAGCGATATATTTAGGAGTATTAAATTTGGGACTAGAATATTTGAATTAAAAATATACATGGCTCGTATATTTTCTATGACTGTATCTGTTTTATTCATCGTAGTTAGGACCTAACCTAACTCAAAGAGGTGGCAGTTACTGGCGCCTAATCGATATATTTTGAGGAATAGGTATAGACAAAAATAGCGGAATTTCATTTTAACATACATAATTTTTTGCAAATTTGCGAGGTTTTTTAGGAAATATTTTTAAGTTTTTTTTTGTTAGTGTTTTCAGAGTGACTGATCAATTAAAAACAACTTTTTTTGAGCCTAATACAAAGAATCATATCACATGTTACACAACAATTAGTGCCTTGAATTATTGGAACACCGGCTCTGCATTAAATAATTTATCAGTTTAGAATTTTTTGCAATACCTTCCACGTTACCATGTAGAAACCCCCAGTACCCACCAAAATTCTCTATGTTAACCCCTCCGAAGGCACTATTCAACCTATCAACTCGTTACATAACGTGGTAAAACCAGGAGATCCCCTTATTTTCGCTCGGCCCCGTCGATGTTGTTCCCATTTTTTTTCTACTTACTGATTGTGGAAGTGTTGCACATATCCCCCGGGTCCTGACACCCGGCGATGGAGGCTCCTGACAGACATAGGTCTGAGCTGACTAGCATCGCCCCGCGGTCACCGCTGGCTCACTCCCGGACATCACGCGGGGGGTTCCTAGTGCGACCCCGTTGCGCCGCTAACTGCCGGCCTCGAGGATGTTCCAAGGCACCCGCGCATGCTCCCCCCAATGGCAAAATCATATGCTCAACAATTTCGTACAATTGGGCCTATTTGTATGTTATTGTTAACATTGTAATTTATGGGATGTACTGGCGTGCTAATAATACGCAAATTAGTTTAGGTTTCGCTGTGTAGATGTGTGTGAGTGTATTTGGTACTGTTGTTTTGAGGGGTTTTAGTAGTATTTAGGCTTTGATGGTTGTCATGATGAGGATGGTGATGGGTTCGTTTTAATTAATGCTTTTTCATTGATCTTTTTGATGGAGTTACGCCGGTTTTTACTGTGCAAAGGACCAGGATTCATTTGGATTTCCAATACACTTTATCACGATTTATGATGAGATTAAAATTAAGATAATTATTTGGACAACTATCTTTAGTTTAAAATTTGGCGAATGCGCCGGGTTAAATATTTTTCTCAAAACTAACCTTAAGTACCTCCATTTATTTTGATTATTTTTTAATAATAACAATACTATTGTTAACAAGACGATATTTTTTCATATTTTCACTATATACAGGGTGTCCCGGAAAAAGTGGGAAATCTCTAGGATTCAGATAGGGCATGAAAAAATAAGATGACAAGTTCCTATAAAAATTTTTCCTACAGGCGTTTTTTAAATTTTGATTTTTTTTCGGAAAGAGAATTTTTTTTTTGACTTAATAAAACATGAATTCGTTTATTATTCTTTTTCTTAAAAACGGTCCACTTTATCGACAATAAGCAAGAGTAGCTTTTCTTTAGTCTAAGGTTCAAGCTACATGATTTTGTTGTTTTAAATTTGTTTCACACAGGGTGTTAAAAGTTTAAGCAATAAGTTGTAAAGCTTAGTCTGTCCCTGGTAAACTAAACAAGCTAGATATGTGTCAAGGACATTATTTCAAGTAGTGTCCATCATATTAACTTTTTATAAATTTCTATTAAGTACTTAAAAAGTTATTTAAAAAAAACGATTTCCAGTGAAGCTCTTGTGCGATTAAAATTTGGCGGATGCGCCGGGTAAAATATTTTTAAAACAAAAACTAACAACACAATATTTTTTCATATTTTCAGTGAATGTTGCACCACCTTATTCATCTTTCCGTTTTTGGAAGTTTTCATTATTTTTATTCCCTAGGAAGTAAAAGTACAGTTTTGTTCCGACATCAAAATCTTAAGTAGAATTTTTACTTCCGAAAGTGCAAAAAGAATACTTTATATCCAAAATTTGTCTTATCTAACCTCAACCTGTAGTTAAACCCAGTTTTATATCGTTTTAAAAAAATTACCAATTAATAATCCTGTTTCATTAATTTGTGTGTTGCTGGAGTTATTCTGAAATTGCAATGATATTAAATTTATCATACTTTAAAACGCCGTACTTCAATGAAAACTCGCACAAAGAGTGACAATCAACAACTGATGAGAGAGCTTAAAAGAGCGTTTGTCGTTAAGAGCAAACATCAAAGAGCCTTTATTATAAATTTGAATATAATTCCATCCTTTGGTTGTTTATTTTTACAATGCCAGGTCATTCAAAAAAAAATACGTTTTAAAAATCTTATTATTAAAGAAAATAAGAAATAAAATTATTAAAATTTTGGAAATAAAATCACACATTCAAGAGATTAATATAGATAAATTTGCACATTTTAACGTCGGAAATTATTAAATAATTAACTTAAACCAAGTGCAGAATTGAATTTTGACTCCCCAATCATAAATCAGTTTTTTAAAACTCATAAATAAAATAACTCAACAAAAAATACAACTACTAAATTAACTATTTTATTTTTTTATAATATATTATAGTTTAGGTACAACAAAATGCAATATACAAAGATATAACCCAATAAAAACAATATTTTTTAAAGCTTATTTAAGTAAATTTACTTTATAAGATATTCCTACATTATTTATTCATAAAATTTTCTTTCTAAAAATTTGTCCCAGTTTTCAATTAGAGAACTTTCCATAACAATGTCATGGACTTGCTATTTTGGATTTAAAACAACATTTTTATAGAAAATTTTTCGGAGACTGAAAAGCAGGCGGAAGCTTCAGCCACTTCGTGGATATGTAAAATATTATATGTATTCAACAAATATATTTCTTCTTTATGTATTATGTAATCATATCAAATTCTTTAACTTCGTATAATTGGCACCAGTTTTTATGATCTTTTATACACGTTAATTGCTATTGGCACAAACGATTTTTAATACTGCATGTGTAGTTGATTTGATGGTAAATAAATATGCAATATTCTAATACAACAAATAGGCCTGATGACATTGAACAAGCTGCAAGTGCGAAAGATGTTTTGTGTTTAATAAATTATTTAACAATGTAAATAAGCTGACACATGTAAGGCAATAAAGTATCCTCTGTTGGAAAAATTCAAGAAAATTTGTACGATATTAAAATAAAATTACATAATAACACAAAACGAAAACGGACAACAATTGAATCGTTTATAGATAGTTTGCGGCGGCACTAAATGCAAGTCTTCTTCCTCGTCGTCATCCCCAGAAATACTCATCTCCTCAATACTAAACGTATCAGTCAACTCCTGATGGCATCTGGATTCCTTGCGAGCCAACGGGAAAAAGTTGACAATATCTTCTTCACTACAACAAAACCAAAATAGCAATTTATTTTTTTTACTTGTTTTACTCACCTGTCGTCTGTGTCCCATTGTACCAACGGTTGATGGTCCTTAGCTCCAGGTATTGGAAGTCTTTGTATTGGAATTAAACCGGGTGTTGCACTGTACTCCTGGTGCAACCTACGGGCGTGCTCTATCCTAGCCTCAAACTTTCGTTGTAGCTGCCGAGATGTTATAATGCTGGACCTGGGTGGGGATCTGCTACTGCCGGCACTCGAGGAATCACTGCCCTATATAGGAAAAGGTGAATGGTGTGACATTTAAGAGAGGCGAAATGTCGCAGGCGAAATTAAAATGTGCAAAATTGTTTGTAACCCAGTAGGGAAAAATTTTATTTGCAGCTGTTTTATTTTTTTAACCTTTGCTCCAATTCCTGCCAATGTAACTTTAGTCAATAATTTACAAAATTCTCAAATCATAAATATAAACTATATATAGTACAAAATTTTACTACAGATTTTTTAAAAAATGTCCAAATAATTTGTAAACAAAATTTGTGATTATCCACTGTTACTAAATTACTAAAAATCAAAGACGTTAACCTTAGATTAAAAGTATCCTAACCCTACTTGGCAAGCCCAAATCCCACTGCAAGCAAAAGCTCTCCCTATCTAGGATGCAAATTTTCAAATAGATTTTATTTGTACAAAAAATACGATATTTACACCGTTATGCTTTGAAACACCGTGATCTCCATTATGGTCCCCACTATCAATTCCACTGTCTTCCATACCAATAATTCGTCTAAGTTAATTGGTTACCTATGTACGATTTTTTGGTAATTCACAGCACTATTTCACATCTTATCAAAATATCACTGTGCTAAACACTATATTGAATTGGTTCTAATTGCAAGGTTTGATTTTGTTAAATTTCGTGGTAGGAGCGTGCATATTTTCCTGCTAACGCTGCACCTCGACTGCCATTGTGAGGCTATCCCAACGACATTAGAAAAATCAATAAATTGGTTGTGGAACAGGATAGCGCGCTGTGATATTTATAAGGGGAAAAGGGATTTTAATTAAAAGGATTTTAAGCCAATGGTTTTGATTTTTTATTTTGATTTTTTCGATAATTGTTATTAGATACCATGGAAACCAATTCAAGGATTCTTTTCGTCCTTTGAAAACATTTCCTAGGCAACGCAAAATGACAATTTGTGGATGTTTTGACAATAATTGATACACTCGATATTTTTTGAAAGTTTTCAAAATGCCTAGCCCAAGTCCTATAAAGAAAACAGTATCAAGAACCGTAGTGATATTTTTTAGGTACTTAGTTGACGCAACTTTTAATAATAACAATATTTTTTTAGAAAAAGAACAAAAGTATCTTAAGATTAGATGAAACCATCGACGAGCTCGAGGATTGGAAGAAGTCCAAAGCACTGCATAAACCAAAAGATCAACTAGAGCTCACTGATTCCGTACGTGATTTCCTCCAAAATTTCCCTGCATAACCCCTTGAATTTTTTCAGGAGTTAAAAGAAATTTACACAAAATTTCTAACAGACCACAACCCGCAATTTCCTGATAACATCGTAGAGTTCAGTTATGCCGAAGGCTGTTTCAAACTCATTCCACCACCTGGAAATATGGTGGTGATTTACGAAGCACAAGGAGTAGCCATCCACAAAGAATCACAAGAAGCCTGGCAACAATTAATCGAACAAGGACTCGATCGTAAAACGAAACCAATAATTATTGTATAGTTTTTAAAATTTAAGATTTCAGCTGCAACTTATTGGGGAACTGCCGAGGAAGAGTTGGTGGAAGTGGAGGAGAGCCAGCAGATTGCCACTGAGGATCTCGTAGTCGAAGAAGCTGAACCTCCAGTGGCTGAGGAGGAGAAAGAAGAAAAGGAGGTGGAAGAGGAAGAGGAGAAAAAATCGGACAAACACGAAGAAGAGGAGGATGCGGAAGAGGGCGAAGGAGAAGGCGAGCAAAAGGCCAAATCGGCGAAACCAGTAGCCAAAGGCGGCAAGCCTAGGAAGCTAACAAATCAATTTAACTTCAGCGAAAGAGCTGCGTTAACCTACAATAACCCCACAAGAGTAACTTCATATACTTCCCCCAAATAATTCCTCGATTTTCTTGTTTTAGAGCCAAGACACCCAGACTATACCTCCGCCCATGGCAACTTTTTCAAGTAATGTTCTTCAATGGGTAATCTACGATTCCTATCAGCAGGACTTTGAGGCTCAACTGTTAGAAAAAGAGTTGGAGAGAGAACGAAAGGAAAAAGATAAAGCGCCTATTTCAAAACATTCAGTAGCTTCGAAGAAGCACGTTGGGAAAAGTCAGTTTAGCGAGGCGGTGCAGGAGAGGGTGCTGGAAAATTGGAGAGTGTTGGAGAGGATGATTAATCAAAATACCTACAATGATATAGCTAGAGGTAAAAGTATTTATCAAGGTTTACTTTATGCCGTTTTGAAGATTACAGATACTGGGATGATCCTTCGGATGAATTCCGAGACGAAGAGGGCACCTTATTACCGCTTTGGAAGTTCACTTATGATAAAACCAAGAAGAACACAGTAACTGACATTAATTGGAACCCATACTACTACGACTTGTTTGCAGTTTGTTTTGGATATCGTACGAAGGCTTTTTAAAAATTTCGAGTTAATCTTTTAGCAAGTTTTTTAGTTGAGTTTATGAAGCCTTTACACGAAGGAGCTGTGTGTTTGTTCACATTAAAGAACCCTTCGTATCCGGACTATATTTGCATGGCAGAGTCCGCTGTGATGTGTGTGGATATCCATCCGAAGTACCCCTACATGGTGGTGATTGGTCTGTACAATGGGTCAGTGCAAGTGTTTAATATACAAGCTACTTGCTCCACACCGGTCTTTGCTAGTGATAATGTCGTGAATAAACACAGAGGAATTGTTTGGGAGGTTAGTTTAGGAGCTACGATTTTTG
Organism: Pediacus dermestoides; assembly: GCA_963942485.1. Classification (NCBI taxonomy): domain Eukaryota; kingdom Metazoa; phylum Arthropoda; class Insecta; order Coleoptera; family Cucujidae; genus Pediacus; species Pediacus dermestoides. Next base: position 15,397,716 of record OZ012629.1, on the reverse strand, counting down.
GAGGTTTTCTATAATATCAAGTTTTCTGACATAAGGTGAAATGGGCTCCGGATTTACCTGATGGGGAATTGAATTTTTACTCGGCGTCAGCCGATGGAAAGATAACTAATTGGGTGTTGATGCAAAATGAATTGGCAGCGACGACGATTATTACTTTGTATCTGGACAAACCTACAGTGCCAGGTCCTGATGGTACCCAGGTTAAAGTTAAAGGTTTGCTGTTAAGTTTTAAGCTAAAATCAAATTAATTCGGCGTTTTTTTAGGTTCTGCTTCTTGTATAAAATTGCATCCAAGTAATCCTATGGTTTACATGGTTGGAACGGAGGAAGGTTTGATTTACAAATGTAGCGTAGCTTATAGTTCCATGTATTTACTAACTTATGAAGCGCACGACATGCCGGTGTATAGAATCGACTTTAATGTTTATAATAACGATATATTTATATCTTGTGGTGGAGATTGGAGAATTAAAATTTGGGAGGACAACCGGCTGTAGGTTTGATACCACAAATACAAATCGTTATTAAAGTCTAGTTTAACTTTAGCGAACCATTGTTTGTTTTTGATGTGCGAGACCGAGTAGGTGACGTGAAATGGGCCCCATATTCCTCCACTGTCTTCGCAGCTGTTACCTCGATGGGCAAAGTAAAAGTGTTTGATTTGAATGTCAATAAATACAAGCCGATTTCCTCGCAAGCTATAGTTTCGAAAAAGCGGAATAAGTTGACGAGGATATCGTTTAATCCGAAACTTCCCATTATAATTGTTGGAGACGACAAGTAAATATATTCCAGTAGTTTTTAAGAATTGTAGCCTAATTAATTTTTTAAGGGGTTGTGTAACTTCCTTAAAACTATCGCCGAATCTTAGAATAATGTGCAAACCTCCCAAGAAGCAACAGAATTTAGACCAGTGGACTTTACAGTGTATGAAATTGGACAAGTTGTTGTCTTTGGTAAGGGAGCCGGTAACGCTCACTGTGCCGGATGACACAGCAGGTTCAGAGGAATCATAATTTACAGTTTTATTTTTGAAATATTTTATTAACATTTAATAAATCTCTACAGAAATATATCAAACATTTATGATAATATAATTTAAAAATTCAAGCTTGTTTTTTGGCACACAAATATCTAGTTTAGTTATTACACAGCAGACTAATAAAAGTTTTTGCTTAAACTTTAACAATTGTTAGTTCCTTTGGTCAGACCTTTATTTACATATTTAGCTTAGAATATTATGTTGAAAAAGGGGGACAGATTTGGTTTATAACATTTGGAATTTTGTAACGCGTAAAAAAAATAGTTTTGTGTTAGTGCTATCGTAAAATATACATACAAAAATAAATGTAAAACTTATAAGAGAACATTAAATAAGATTTGAGTTTAAATTTACAAAAATATGTCTCCTCAAACTAAAATCACATTAAAAAGTGTACTAATATCAAAGATTCTTTGCTAATATCACAAAATAGTCATGGAAATGTTAGCTTAGAAGGATCGGGATATTCAGGGATCTCAATCGCACCCTTTCCAAATTTCAACTCGAGAAAATCCCGAATATTATTTGGACTCGGCACATTCCTACCAATGAACTCTATGCTAGACATAGGATGCAAAAAATTATCTGGAAACTCCATATTCTTATGACTAGTAAACCAGGAATCTTTAGCCATTGTACCATTTTTCGAATAAAACGGAAACAAGTTAACAAATATCTTATTAGTTTTACTATAGTGTACCCGATAAAAATTCCCTTCAGTCGCCTTTTCCCACAGAAAACCCTTTGTATCAACCACCGGCCTATCCTTAGCTTTATTCAACCAAACACATCTTCGAAGGTCGTCTCGATAAAAACCAACATCCACGTCGTGGTCCCATGGAAGAATGTCTCCACTACGCATAGCTCCTAGAAGACTCCCAGCTTCCAACCAGTACCGTATTCCTGCTTCGTCCAAACTATTAAAAACATGCTTGGCGGTTTTGCGTAGATTAGACAAACAACAAGGAGGCGTCCATCGGCCTTCGAAGAGATACGAGGGCATTGACTCGAGGACTGTTCCGAAACATCTAGAGGAATCCCTGGTGCAACCATACCACTCTTGGACACCAGTTTCGGGTACTACTAGTTTTATTTTGAAGAGATCGTACAGGTGCTTGAAACGTTGAGCTTGGCTTTGGCGGCGCTTCCATTGGAGATGGTGCGATCTCAGAACTGGTTTTCCTTCGTGAAACGAGACAGTTTTGAGGATTTTCACCTGGAAAAAATTAATGATGATAAACGACAATATAAACCTGGATGAAAATGAACCTTTTTATGTAACATTGCGGTTTGTATGTAGAATGATTGAGGAAATGGAAGAAGAAACGCACTAGGGAGCTTGCTAAGCAAAACTGATTCTAGTAGAAGTAGATGTTTTCCAGAAACAGCGTCACAAATTTGTCCTTTGATGCTGTTATATTTCAAAGTCCACTCCTTTATATTAACGTTAATCCTCAAACAGTTGAAAGTTTTTTTGTAGCTGCCCACAGGACTAGCAATTAAGTCCCCTTGTTTCCCCAAATCATTTATCATAGTCTGCACAGACTGTCTCGAAGTTATCCTAGTGGAATCAGGTACAAAAAGCACATATTTAGTCTTAATCTGAAGAACAGGCTCGTGTTCCACAAACGAACTCTTCAAACTTGGCGACAAATTCACCATCTTAACATTGGGCAAAGTATTGTTAATTAACGATATATCTAGTGGCGGATACGGAAGCTCATTGTAAAGTATAAAAAGCTGTATATTGGGGAAAACGTTGAGGAACGATTGAGCTGTGAGCGTTACATCGTTTTCGTACAGCTCAAAATCCCTGATTATCACCGTGACCAATTTACTTATATGCCTGGTTTGAGCTTTGGCATTGGGAATAGTCTTAACTGTCGGTAGGGTACTAGTAGTATTCCGGTGGAAACCACTGAAAGAAACAAACAAACGGAATGTGTAGTACAACATAAATAAATTAACGATTATAATGAAAGCTCCAACGGAACGCGCGAATTTAAAGCGCATTTTTTTGTAGGTAGTTAAAACACCGTAAATAAGAGCATTGTTGTTCTTCTTGGTTTCGGCATGGTGATGTTTAGTTGTGTGACATTTTTTTTATAAACAGGGAACTGTCAGGATGTGACCTTGAACTGACAATGAGCTTAAAGCTCGGAGCTTTGGTTATTTATCTAGTATGTTTTGTCTTTGTCTAATTGACATATATGTGACAAGGATGGATGATAAACTGAACAACTCCGAGGGTGTTAAGTGTCACTTTGGGCACAGAATATACACTGCTCGGGATAGAAACTAGTGTATAGTTGGTTGCCTATCTTTAGGGAGGCGAATTTATTAAGTATTATTAAAAATGAAAGGAAAATTAATGATCTGCAGATTTTTATTCCAGTATAATGAATAAGAAGACAAGTTAGTTTATTATTTTATTTAGCAACCCATTCTTAAGTTATGCGAGTATTTGTGTAAGATTTAGGATATTAGACTAAAAGAAAATAAACTAAACAATTTCTGCCCCAGTATGAGCAAAAAAGGCAAGTTAGTTTGATTAAATAAATCTAAAAGTACTTAATTTGGGTATTTTTTCGCTTGGTTAAGTTTAGACAGGGAAGACAATTTCACAAAGATAAAGTTTATAAAATAAAACTATTTAATTTACTAAATATTTTATTTTACTTTAAGAAAATCACATACATTCATCTAACAATTATAAATAAGTCTGTAAAACAAACACAGTTCTACTAAAGCTTTATATCATATATTTCGGCTATTAAAACCCTTTACTTAACTAAATGAATAAATAAAATATAATTGACTAGGAAACCAATTTTATGTTCGTTTTTATAACCATTTATATAACTTTTTCCTTCCTCAAAATAGTTTTCGTTTTATCGACTATTCATTATTTTTTACAAATAGATAAGATAATTTAAGGAACGTTTTTAATAGCAAAATGATAATAAATACGAACGACGATATTGAAATGTTTTTGTACCAATTCACATCATACACATATTGTAGCAACTTTGATTTTTTCCTATAATTATATGGGTAATAAATAGTACAAGTACATTTTAACATTGTCATAGCTATTTCAAAGAGAGATTACAAAATATTGTGTAGTTGGGAAACGGTTCTAATTTCGATTATAAAAATTTCCATATAGGACACTATTTCAACTATGAGAACTATAACAAATTGCATACAACTTTATAGAATTTCCCGTAAATACACTAAGAAATCAACGAAAAACCCCTACAAAGTTTCCCAAAACTACAGTAAACAAATTCCCACTAAAATGCCTCATATTTTAAACTAGAGCGAAAAGCCCTTTTGTACAAATTTCATATCACAGTCTCGATTTTATGTAATAAAAATTACTAATAAAATGCAACTGATGATCATAAAACATGCAAAAAACTACCGTCGCTTATGATTCCTAAGCAACAAAGAAAACACAAACTGAGCAATCTTCTCATAGGTCATAAACATCACAGCGGCAGTTAAAACCGTTTGCAAAATCTTTGTCTCCAAACCCTGATACAAAGCTCCAGGTCCACTCTGTTTCAAAATCGACAGCATCAACGCCACTGTGTTAATTTTATCATTCGCATTAATCCTTTGCCTTGTCTGAGCCAACTGTAGTGGATATGTAATGATTGTCGCAACAGTTTTCGAAAGGGCACCCAAAACAAAGAAAGCCGTAGCCGATTTAACGGTTACATTGCGCTTTAGAGACTCGTAGACAGTGAAGTGGATAGCAGGGTTGGAAACCAGGACTAAAGATGGGGCTAAACCAGCGAAGAGAGCTGAATATCCTTCGGTTCTTGCTATGTGAAGTATTCCATCTAGAAGACCGGAATAGAAACCGTCAGTTGCTAGTTTTAGCCTGTTGTTTACGACCCATAAGGGGGTGGTTAGAAACACGTTTATTACTCCTGCGATTGTGCTCAGCAGCAAGTCTGTTTGGGGGGTAGGTTCATAGTTTTTTGGCAACAGCGATTTCAGACCGTGGTATGAGTAGAAATAGACGAAATTTGAGATGCCTAGCGATTGTAATACTGGTTTTATTCCTCGGTACAAAGATTCCCTAAAAAACAGTTATTGAAGTGGTGGTTAAAAGTATACCTACAATAACTTACAGCCCCTCTGTTTTCAATAAATAAATTAAAGCTCCTAAGGTGGTTTTGTTTTGTAAAAGTGGATCCTCCACTGGAACATACAGAAAATTAAATTCGAAAGTTTCGTAGTAATTACACTAAACTTACACTGCATACGCATTTTAATGTTATCAAGTGGATAGAAACAGGACATTGCAACAATACTACCCTGAAAAAACACCGAAATTACAACAATAATTAAAACTGTTTAAGAAATTCTTACCGCTGCTCCAGCAGTGGCATGCACCAAATTAACATAATTCATCAACTTCGGTTTAGCCATTGTATGCGTTTGTCAACTAATATTTACACTCATTTGGGTACAATAGTTCCGATTCAATGCAAAACAGGTAAATTATCAGCAAGGTCAACACAGAGATGTCACCATATCGGTTCAAAGGTCCAAAACTACTTCACTAGTTGCAACAAATTCCACCATGCTGGAAAAAATACAAAAACTGATAGGAATTCGGCGAGTTTTAACCAGGGTTGTACGGATTTGATGATGTCGTTTTGTAGGTTAAATTCGAATTTGACTTACCGGATACCGGAAATAAAATTATGTTTATGTGCAATGTAGGCAACCAAACATACACTTGCCCCTGGGAATTGCAGAATTAGGCAAGTTCTATACAAGTGGAGGACATCTATTATCCGAGGCTCAAAGTAAGGAAGTGATCTCTAAACATCGTAAGTAACCTGTTGTTACTGTTGAGAGTTGTCGGTAGATGCCACAACTAGTTGTGTATGTTAAGTTGCATAACAACTTGTAAGTTTGGTTATCTAACCTACGAATTAAAGGTGAATATTCTGAACTTATACATATTTCCAATCATCTGAAAAACCAACGCGCAGGTCAGGGTTTTTTATATATAAATTTTACAATTCAAGCAGTTGTACCAACTTGTCGCCTGCCACCAGTTCGCACCGTAAAAGGTTAACCTGCAATATAAAATTACTGACTGGACTGGTATTATTACTTGGCGACAAAAGTCTTCTAGGTCACATCTGAATTTAAAGAGCGTAAACAATTAACCACACTGTATGTCACGAAGTGTCTGAGGGCGATTTTTAAGTGTGATTTTGGGGCCTGAAGAGGGATTGTGGTCCATTGCAGCGTCCGTTCATTAGGATAATTTCGGGGTATGTATCCAGTGTAAATATTAGATTTTTTGGCTGTTCCAGTTATGCTGTACTTAGGTAACACAGGTTTTATTTATTACGGGGCGATACTGCACAATTTGCATGAAACGCTGATGAATGTAAATTTGTGGAAAGTTTCTTACGCAAAGCTGAAATTTTAAATGTTACGCATTCGCCTTGGATTTGGACAGAGAAGAAACTGAAAAGTTAATTTAAATATTTCATATAATAACTTTACGATTTAATTAAGTTTTATGTGGACATTTATGATGGTAGATTTACAGAAATTTTCCAACGATTTATTTATTGCAGTGGTTTTATCGGTAATAACACAACAAATGTTGTAAGATTTTTCTTATTGAATTGTTTTATCAGACTTCAAATAGATTGTATAAAAAATCAGATTTTATTTCGATATCTCGAGGTGAACAGACAATATATTTAACGTTGGGAGTTGCGTCTGAACCACGCGGGGAACCAGAGGTTCAAAATGGTTTTTCAGTTTATTTTCTGGCTTGTTTTACCTGCTAAGGTAAGTCGTCTAGACAAGTTATGATATAATATTATTTCCTCACACTTACATAAGTAGTTTTAATTAATAAACTATTTCTTTCATGCATGGGCGTCGGGTTCTGAGGAATTCTAAATTAATACCGCTATATATTTTTTTGAGTGGCCCCTTTCCTTGTTATCACTGTAAAACCATTAGGGAGGTTGAGCGCGATAATTTTGAAACCACTGGCCAGTTCTGCATTTTTATAAAAAACCAACATCGCCTGAATAAATTCTGATAGTTTTACGAAAATTCAACCGGTGGTTCCCAAAATAGAAGACTAAATACCTCGACTGTTTAAATTTTGATATTCAAGAGTTTAGAATCCACTGTTTGAATTTTGAATACTTTGTACAGGGTGGTCCTCCAGTTACGGTGTCCTCGTTATTATCTCAGAAACAATTAGGCACAGGAAAAAAAGTTGTATATAGAAGTTGTACAGTCTATAGCATGCTACATTTTTTAAATAAATTTATTTATACAGGGTGCGTCATTTTCATGTGGCGATATAAAGTTTAATTTTTTTTAATGGAACACCCTGTATTTTACCCAAAATTATGATTTCTCGTCCAATTTACGATAAAAAATATATAAGGTTTAATATGCCTATTATTGATAGTTTCCAAGATATTCGAGAAAATATCTAGAAATACTATGATATCTGCCTGTTTATATGAGCAATGTTAGTTCTACTTTTTAACTAGAAAATTTTATTTCTGGTCCCAAGAATCAAGTAAACTTTAAATTGATATCATATGTAAGAAAAAGTCGTAGTATTTGACAAAAAACTATTATTTTATAGAGTAGACCTAGAAGCTAATAATAATGCTCTGTCAGGTAGGCATTGGAAAATAGTTAATTTTTTTTTAATATTTTGTTTTTTATTATAAACTAACTAAATAAAGAATATGTTTTGGTTGAGTATTTTTGAAATTGAAACAAATAAAATAGCTTGCTCTAACACACCTGGTGGAAGCTACACCCACATAATACGATATTATTTTTCACAATATTTTCTCGAATATCTTGGAAACTATCAATAATAGGCATATTAAGCCTTATATATTTTTTATCATAAATTGGATGAGAAATCATAATTTGGGGTAAAACACAGGGTGTTCCATTTAAAAAAATGCAACTTTATATCGCCACATGAAAATGACGCACCCTGTATAAGTAATATATTTTCAAAAATGTAGAATGCTATAGACTGTACAACTTCTATATAAAACTTTTTTTCCTGGGTCGAATAGTTTCTGAGATAATAACGAGGACACCGTAACTGGACCACCCTGTACATGGAACGATTTTGAATTTACTCATTTTCATTTTTGTACAGTTTCCAAATCGTATCGCCCCATGAGATGTTAAGATTCGACGCCTATGACTGCTTACACCATTTCCTCACACTTATTCATGTTAATTATTTCAATGGTTTGTTTCACTATTTTATAAGGAAGGCAAGCTGTTATCTAGTCAATAAATAATAAAAGTGTAGGTGTTAGCATAAAATTGATTTAATTTAATATGAACATCACGCATACCAGGTGGTGTTATTATTCGTATTATGTCACTTTAACTCAACTCAGTGATGCATAATTAGATCACCAAAACACTTTCAATATTCAAAACATGTGGAAGGACTTTATTGCTATTTGTGTTAGTGATTTCTTGACGTCGTGCCTAAATATAAAGACAAAACAACGGATTATGGCCTTCGAACCCTCGGTTCTGTGAGGAAACAATATTAAAATTGTCATGGTCATGGTAGAGGAGATATAATCGATGGCAAATAGAAATTTTACTCCGAATCCATCGATTGTATTATTTTTATCATATCAATCTATCGATTATGTTTGTTCTAAACTAAAGCTAGTTCACGCAAACGAAATTTGAGTATTTGTGCAGCAAAACAAAAATTTATTCGCTCTGGGTAGGAAACTAAGCATTTTTTTCTCGACCGAAATTTATTTAAAGTTTTTCTGGGTAAAAATAGATTTTTAAATGCGGCAGGTGTGGAATTTGGAGTATCACGATTCTCCAGACTCCAGGTGATGATTGCATCAATGTTAAGCTGAATTTGAACTGGTTTGAACTTGTAGATAGCGTGATATCATGTCGTAAAAACACAAGATAAGATTGGTGTTAGTGCCGTAAAAGTTGCTTCAGGAATAGAATCCTGAAACGCAGAAAATAAGCAGATTAAGCCAAAACTTTAGGTTCTAAAACTTCCTCTTTTTTTTCTTCCCAGGTAGTTATGGCCCGCCACATGATCTCCGTGTGCATCTTCTGCTTCATCTGTGCAACCCACTCGCCTTGTGCATCGCACGCAGCCGTCGGCCACGTAAAACAACACCTACACCAAGAATACAACGATCCAAACAATCCCCCTTCGATGGACAATCTGCAGAAATCCTCCCGTGAAAAACTCAAGCCCAATCTAACGCCGGTTGCCTTAATCAATGACGACCCTGCTAACGTTTCCCTGCACCCAGAGCACAGTATAAAAAAATTTAAAAGGAACAGTGATATTAATGATAGTATTAGTAAGAATAGAACGAATAGCAATAGCGAGGATATTATTGTTAGGAATAGAAAGTATTTACGAAAGATATTTTTGAAGTATGGTGATGGTAATACGATGACAATCGAGGGGTTTGAGAGATTGTTGTTGAATTTGGATGCGGTGCAAATGGGTAGGCATGTGGAGGAGCAGGATTTGAGGGTGAACCAAACCAGGAATGAGTCGGTAAGTCTAAGGGTCAATCTCAAAGAAAACATTACGTTCTTGATGCAAATCCAAGACCAAGAATCTTCTTTATGATCTATCTAATTCAATATAAGCAATTGAAATTATCAGACAGTCAATTAATATAAATGTTAACCTAATCTGTGCGCTAATTGACCCTTTTGCACTAGTGCATTTTAGAATAGAATGTTGGGAGATAAAAATGTAACTAACAGGATGTAAGTGCGTTGTACTTATTTTTCGGTATTGAATGTTTTGTAATTGTTTAATCAACGTGTTATTTTCAATAAACTAAGCTATTTTTTAATTATAGTAATAGGTACTTAAATTGTACGCTGTATTAAATTTTATCATTGTATGTACGTACATACTTGCATTTTGGTATTATTTTTATTGGCAAAAGGAATTAAAATAATCTCTGTGGATAAAAATGAAAAATATAATTTTATTGGCGTATTTTTACAGCTTTGATGTATCAATTATATAAACAAAAAAATTTTCCATTTTTTTACAATTTACTTATAGTCTGCATCGCATATTATTTTTTAAGAACACCACTTCTACTGCACTTAATTATTTTGAAAAGTCATTAAAAGGAAATGTATTTCTGATAAGATTGTAGGCTAATTAAGCAATTTATGCGTGGAAACTTTAGCTAGTTCCTAGTTCCATTTTATTATTTTAATCAATATTCCAACTTTATATGCAATATTAACTTAATCCTTGAAAATTTTGAAAATTGGTAAGACACACCTGTAATTATGGAAGCGTTAATTGGTCACTTTAGTTGTATTATGATACTGGCTAATTTAGTTGTAAAATAATCAGTCTAATAGTTTTTAACCTTTATGTTTAATGAGTAATCACATGTATCTATATTAGTTTAGTTATCAGTCCAAATCTACCTTTTGGTGAAGTTTAATTTAGAAAAAAATTATATGGTTGTTTTTGGTTTTTTCTACTCTCTCAACGCACAATTAAAAGTTGTCAATTTCGAGATTTAAAATTTTAAAACCTTGTCTAATCTAACATTGTCTGTTTTTTTCTAGTGTACAACCCCAAAACAAATCTCCACTTTAATACAAGCTTCATCCGACGACCAAAACAAAATAAACCAAACAACGTTCCTGGAAACATGTCCCCTTCTCCTATACAATTTCATCGTGGGCCATCAATGCCTCTTGGCCCCCAACGAATTCCACGTCCACGAACCAGTCGAAACAGACCCAAATCCCGGCACCAACATCTACGTATGGGTGTACTCCATCACCGCTGTATGCGTAATTAGCGCCTGCGGCATTCTCTCTCTAGTCATCATCCCCTTAATGCAGAACAAAATCTACAAACCGTTGATACAGTTTTTAGTAGCTTTGGCCGTTGGAACTTTGGCTGGTGATGCCTTGTTGCATTTATTACCACATGCTATGAGTACAGGCGATGGACCCCATCATCACCATCATGGGGAGCATGGAGGACACGACAATAAAATGTGGAAGGGTTTCGTAGCTATGATGGGGTTGACGTTTTTCTTCATCATGGAGAAGTTTATCATGTTTGCTGGGAAATGGCGGAAGGGCAAGCAAAAGGACGATGAAAGGCATACAAGAGTTAAGGTGGTGAATGAAGGCAGGGATACGAATCATGCGTCAGATACACAATGTATGGATAAATATAATTCGTATCCATATTGCTACAAGGATATTATAAATGGGCCGAGTAAGTGTTGTTGTTTTGATGGCATTGATAAATGCAATAAAAAGAGAATTAAGATAAAGTTATAGTAAACAAATAGGAGTTAGTTTTGTTTGTTTTGATAATCTATGCGTATCAATGGAAAGATACCGTGTGAAAAAATTGCTGTTTATTTGAAGTGGAATAGTCAACTTCTGGAATCAAAGCTCAATTTTTGCACTATAAAGAAGCAGGATGTTCAAATATCAAATTTCAATTTCTTTCCTACATCTTTACTACTAAATCAAGTATTACTTAAGCAAACACCGGCCTAAGTAAGAAAAAAAAATAGAATTTTATTATTATTTTCTTTTTCCCCCAGATAAATTCTTGGAATCCTCGGACAAAACTGCCACCACGGTGTTCGATTTGGGCTCCAATTCCGATGTCCTCGACATCACTCCCGGCATCCGCAAGTCCCGCTCGCCCACAATAGAAAAAATGGAAACCAACCAGAATATGACTGAATGTCCAGGCGACCAAGCCAACACAAGTTGCACAGAAGTAAACAAAATGTTGCCCTCGGATCCTCGCAGAGACAGCAAAGACGATTATACGGTTATTTTACGCAAACACGAAAACGACCACCATGGTCACTCGCATACCCACGGGCATGTCCATGCACCTCCACGCAATTTCTCCTCGGTGGCTTGGATGGTTATTATGGGCGATGGTTTGCATAATTTCACCGATGGTATGGCAATAGGTGCTGCTTTTTCTGGAGGAATGGCTGGGGGATTTTCCACGACTGTTGCAGTGTTTTGTCATGAGCTTCCGCATGAACTTGGGGATTTTGCAATGTTGCTAAAGGCGGGGATGAGTATTAGACAGGCGTTGTTTTATAATTTATTGTCGAGCGTTTTGTGCATTCTGGGGAATATCGTCGGGGTTTGGCTAGGTAAGTTTACAGAAAACGAGTCCACACTTTTGTTAATTTTATTTTTTAGGTAACACCGAAGTGGCAAGTGGTTGGGTTTTCGCACTAGCCGCCGGTATATTTCTCTACATCGCCCTAGTTGACATGATCCCCGAGCTTAGTTCAGCCCATGAGGACGAAGGTAACTTCACACAGGGTATTCTACATTTGAGTGGGCTACTTTTAGGTTTTGGCATAATGACTGTTATAGCTTTATACGAGCATGACTTGAAGAATATTTTCAATGACCCCATGTAACACTCTGATTGTCTCGAGCATTGATTTTATTTTTTACTTTTATACATATTTTCTATGTAGTGACAATAACAATGTTAACTAACAAAAATCTGTGTGTAAAACCTGCAAGGAATAGACTTTTAATCTTAATAATTAATTACTAATGATAGGTATAATCATATTATTGTCTGAAACTATTGTACAAAAAAAAAACTGTAGTTACTTTTTTCTAATAGTTTGTGATAGAATTATTTATATTAAATGTTGGAGATAAAATACAATTTATTTCCGAAATTTAAACGATAGTATTGTTACGAAATAATTATGTATTTTACCTGTAACATTCGCAAGAAAAAGACTTACACTATCTGTGAGTGTTCCTAGAATTCTTTTAAGTAAAATATCATCCAATGAATGATTTATTAAATTTAAGCTTATTTAATGAACACCTCTGTTATTTTTTTGTGAAAGAAGCACTGTTTTTTGTTTAAAATAAAACTTCTACAAATAATAACGTTTTTGAGTACGAAGCCGAAGAAAAATCCAAAAATTAATAAGAACCTTTTATTTTTAATTTTACTTAAGTTACAAATGAAACCACCGCTTTAACCTTCAAAGAATTTAGGCAAATCATCTCCCATCACAACTCTTCTCTCTATACCCTTCTCAGTGATAATTCCCAAGCGTACGACGCCTCCAGAAGAACCATCACGAGACATAGCAAGGGCCAAAGCTAGAAAACCGCTGTTAAAAACCAAAAAAAAATCTTCATTTTAAAACTTACTATTGGTGACAAACTTGGCGCACTCGTCTTTCTTCATATTCGGCTTAAAGTTAGCATCAACGTAACCGTAAACATAACTAGAACCGGAGCCTCCAATGGACACTTGTTGTCTTACACACATTCCTCCGATTGGAATCGAGTAAATCTGGCCCCCTTTCTTTTTGTCCCAGCCGGCTACTAAAATACCAGCCATAAGAGAGTCTCGGTAGTTGTAGCACAGCTCCCGGAAGACAGCTGCGCCGACTTCAACCAGTGGTTCGGTGCCAAGTTCCATTCTAGTAAACACATTTTGATAAAATGAACTTTGGGTAGGTATAGAAAAATATTTACCCGTGGAAGCCTAAATGGTAGCCTACAATATCGGCTATAGCTTGAGTATCAGCAGCAGAACCTGAGCGACAACAGTAGATGTGGTCTGTGACTTTGGTTAGCTTGTCTGTGACACGATTTGCAATGTATGCACTGGAATCAAGTTTGAAATTATATAAATGTTGTTTGGGTGAATGTGGATAGCTTACCCGGTGGTTGTTCGAGAATCTGCTCCAATAACAACACCCCCATCGAACTCCACTGCCATAATAGAAGTCTGAAAAATTCCAAGTCATGTTTAAAGGGGTACATACCTATCAGAAATTTGTAATTTTGTCACTTAAATAGAATGTTGGTTAAAATTTTCTGGTTTCGTTACTTACCCCTGTGCTATGGGGAGCATTCATCCAATCACTTGCGATATCCATGATTATTTTAGCTAAAGTTTTATGCAGAAGGAAAATCAACAGAAAACCGCTTGTAATGATCTGACAGATTGTCAAATATCAAAAATAACTCGTCACAATCAGGTTAGGCAACTTAATGTTCTAATAAGTTTTTTTTTCAGGTTAGCACTTCTGTTTCTGTTGTGATTATTTAGCTGACGAAGAAGTTGTAGTTGATTTAACCTACAAATTTTACATGTGGGTTCAAAAATATTTGCTAGAACCTTTTCTGCAATAGTTTTGATTACAATAGTATAAAATGGGTAACGAAGGTCCATCTGATACCACTGACAACAAAAAATCTCACCGTGAAAGACATTCAGGTATAATTTTAAGCAATATTTTACTTTCTAACCTGCAACCACTTTTCGTATATTTACAGGTAGAAAAGCCACCAAAAAAAAAAGTAAAAAAGAGGCACAAAACCCCGTCTTAGAGGACCAAACCGCTAAACAACGAAATCCCAAAGCCTTCGCCTTTAACTCAGCTATAAGAGCCGAAAGAAGATTCCGTCGTAAACAAGATGTGGAAACGAAGAAACAACACATTCCTCTAGTTGATCGCACACCAATTGAACCACCACCCATATTAATAGCAGTAGTAGGCCCTCCGAAAGTTGGTAAAACCACTTTGGTCAACAATCTTATTAAACTTTTCACAAAATCTCCCTTATCGGATGTAAAAGGCCCCGTGACAATTGTAACTGGGAAAAAGCGACGTATTACCCTAATCGAGTGCAATAATGACATAAATTCCATGATAGATTTGGCTAAAATTGCGGATTTAGTTTTGTTGTTGTGTGACGCTAGTTTTGGATTTGAAATGGAAGTATTCGAATTTTTAAACATTTGTCAGGTGCATGGAATGCCGAGGATAATGGGGGTGCTTACGCACTTGGACCAGATTAAGAACAGCAAAACTTTGAAGACCACTAAAAAAACTTTGAAGCATCGATTTTGGACCGAAGTTTATCCAGGGGCTAAACTATTTTATTTATCTGGAATTATCCACGGCGAGTACATGAGAAATGAAATAAAAAACCTAGGCAGGTTTATTTCTGTCATGAAACTACGTCCGTTAACCTGGCGAATAACTCACAGTTATTTATTAGGCGACCGCTACGAAGATCTAACGAATCAAGAGTTGCTTCGCCAAAATCCGAAATGTGATCGCAATATCTCTCTGTATGGATATGTAAGGGGTGTTCCAATAAAAAAGGAATCTTCTGTACACGTTCCCGGTTTAGGCGACTTGCGAATCAGTGACATTTCCTATTTACCAGATCCTTGTCCTCTACCAGATCAAATAAAAAAGCGTGCACTCGTCGAAAAGGAAAAACTAATCTACGCACCTTTTTCAGGAATTGGTGGTATAGTTTACGACAAAGACGCTGTTTATGTTGAACTAGGTGGCAGTCACAGCCACAATAAGCGTGGCAACGACGACGAAACCGATAACATTGTAACAAATCTAATAGAAGCGAAGGAAACCTTAGATGTTAAAATGCAACATTCGGAAATGCAGATTTTTACTGGAGGGCAAAAATTAACGGCGAAAGATTGGGAAGATAATGAAGAGGATCAACCGGTGGAGTTGTATGAGAAAAATACAGTCGAAAAAGACGATGATGATCTGGATGATGAATTAGAAGAGTTACGGGAAGGTGCAAACTATTCCAAGAAACAGGAACTAGTTGAGGATGATGGCAGAATTCGAAGGCGAGTGGTTTTCGATGTAAGCGACGAGGAGCTGAACGAAAGCCTAGACGATGACGATTCCAGTGGATCAGACTCTGAGGACGATCCAGTAAAATGGAAGGAAAACATGCAGAAGAAAGCACAAGACGCGTTTTTGGACCGGCAATCAACGCAGAATTTAATGAGATTAGTTTATGGTTTGTAACTTAATTTTGAATAAGAATATTTTATAAACTAGTTTGTTTCCAGGAATATTTGATGTTTCACACAAGGAAAAGGACAAGGCTAAAAAACTCGAAGAGGAACAACAATCCAAAGAGGAAGATAATATTGGTGGACTGTTTACAAAAGTATCCAAGGCACAGCAAGTCCTGAAACAGGATAAAGACAGTATGAATTTGGTTGAATCATCTCTCATGATGCCCTGGAATGCACCTACAAAGGATTGGTTAGAAGTCGAGGTAACTGCATTTAATTAATAATTAATATTTTATAGTTTTCTTCATCGAATGTGAATTAATGTAATTATTAACCACACGGTTTTTTCCCTACAGAATAAAGCGCTGATTGCAAACTGTTTCGTCACCGGCAAATGGAAGGACTCGGAAGATGCCTCCGAATTGCTGAAACTAGACGATGCCGAAGACCTAAGCGACATGAATTCTGAGTTTGGTGACTTTGAGGACTTGGAAACTGGTGAAAAACACACAGCTGCACCCTCAGGGGAGAAACGCAAACGCAGCAAGGACGAACCAGCCGACCAGGAAGCGCTGGCAGAGAAAAAGCGTAAACTCAAAGAGAAATTCGATGCGGATTATGACAACACGGATAAGAGTAGTTACTATGATGATTTGAAGAGTTCCGCTGAGAAGCAAGCTCAGTTGAATAAGAGTGAATTCGAAAGTATGCCGGATGATGTTCGGGTGCAAATTGAAGGTTTTAGGCCAGGGATGTATGTGCGGGTGGAGTTTCAGGGTGTTCCGGCTGAGTTTATTGAGCATTTTGATCCGACTTATCCGCTGGTGGTTGGTGCTTTGAATATGGGGGAGGAAAATATTGGGTATGTGAACGTGAGGGTGAAGAAGCATCGTTGGTATAACAGGATTTTAAAAACGAGTGATCCTTTGATTATATCGTTGGGTTGGAGACGCTTCCAAACAGTGCCTTTGTACTCTAAACTGGAGGATGATTTGAAGTTTCGGTATTTAAAATACACGCCTGAGCATTTGGCTTGTAATGCGCATTTTTGGGGGCCGATTACTCCGCAAGGTACCGGCTTTTTAGCATTGCAAACCCTCGAATATAACGCAGAGGTAAAACGAGAGTTATTTTCTAAAATTATGTGTTAAATTGCATAAATTCTGTTACAGAATGCGAAAAAGATTGGATTTAGAATAGCTGCCACTGGTACTGTACAGGAATTGGACAAGTCTACGCAAATTATGAAAAAATTGAAGCTAATTGGTCATCCATTGAAAATTTATAAAAAGACGGCGTTTATTAAAGGTAGTTATCTTCTAAAATCCAAATAATCAAACTTATTCATGTGATTTCCAGGAATGTTTAACAGCGCCTTAGAAGTAGCAAGATTTGAAGGTGCTCGCGTTAAAACAGTGTCGGGAATTCGGGGCCAAATAAAAAAAGCTGTTAGTAAACCAGAAGGTTGTTACCGAGCGACTTTCGAAGACAAAATTCAACTTAGTGGTAAAACTTTCATCTAACTTTTGTCCCTAAAGATTCTATATAAATTTATTTACAGATATTGTATTTTGTCGAACTTGGTACAAAGTGGACGTGCCTCAATTCTATAATCCAGTCACAACTCTACTGCTGCCTCCAGACCAAAAGAATTCCTGGAGAGGAATGAGAACCACCGGTGAAATAAAGCGAGAAAAGGGTATAAGAAACGCCGCTAATAAAGACAGTTTGTACACGGTAAGTTTTCCTTTAGAAGTCCTAACAATTACTTTAACATGTTCTTGATTTACAGCCAGTAGTAAGGCAAGTGAAGCCGTTCAGACCACTAATAATCCCAGCGAAACTTCAGCGGGCTTTGCCATACAGAGACAAACCAAAGAACAGTGTAAGAGATGATGAAAAGAAGAAAGAAATTGAAAGAGTGGCGGTGGTGCGAGAGCCGTACGAACAAAAGGTTTGTTTTATGGTTTTTATTCAAGCTTGTGTTTTAATGTAATATGTGATAGGTTTCGAATATGATGAAAATGATTAAGGCTGCTTACGAGCACAAACAAAGCGTGCTTAAGAAGGAAACTAAGGAGCGAATGGAGAAACATCGACAGACTATAGAGGCTGTGGAAGCAGATAAACTTAAGAAAATTAAGTTGAAAAAGAAGGAGGTGTTTAGGAAGAAGAGTAAGAGTAGTGCCAGGGAAGGGTAGGTTTGTTATGTCTACATAATTTTATAAACTATGTAAGGTAATATAAGGAAATTAAATTAAAATATGTATACTTATTTTCTGAAATCCTTGCGAATTATTAAACAAATGAATTGTGTCTACTTTTTATGTTAACCAATGGAAGTCACGTGACTATCTCTAAATATTACGGAAATTCTTCCTTTTTCAAATCACGTTGAAAATAGGTTCACTTGGATCGTGTTTCACAGTTTAGCTGAAAACCAAAAATTAATTAAATTTTCTGAAACTGGATAATCTTTGCACACCTATATTTTTAAAATACCAATTTCCGTCACCATGGCAACGTAAACAAATAGAACAATCAGCCAGTGAGCAACTGAGACATCTATCAGCTGATGGCGAAAGCTGGCACGTGGAGATCGCGTCGCTGGTGGCGATGTTGAACGAGCGCGAGCCAGATCCATCTCCAGCCCCTTCCCACAATTTGGCGTTTTGGCTGGTGGCCGAGCTAGTGAAGGGAAAGGGAGTTTAGAAATGGCCGCCGTCAGTAGTGGTCGGAGTGTTGTGATGGATCCGAATTTGGAAACGCAGAATGGTGGTGTTGTGGACCGTTTAAAAGCAATGTACCCAGCTGTGAATGAGAACAGGGCACCGTTGCCCCGTGCGTGGAGTCCAAAAGATAAATTCAACTACATTGGATTATCCCAAAATAATTTACGTGTTCACTACAAAGGTAAGTTTCAGTTCAGTCAGTTTCCTTTCAAGGTTTTTTAGTTGGGTTAGGTGGCTAGAAAATAGTCTGTCACGCAGTTGATTTTTTTGCCTGACGGTTGGGTTGAATGTAGGCGATGGGAATGTACAGTGTCATCTTGACGACAGATGGTTATTTTCGTGGTTGTCTGCCGATTTTCGGATGCAAACAAAGAAATCAGCTGATCATGACATTATGAGGGGTGAGTGGAGGAGGTGCAGTGCGAATTCGCATTCTGCTGCTGCTGGCTACTTTTGCTTTGTCTACTTCCCACTTCGCCCCTCCGACGGTTTTTTTTACATGACGGACGAATGCGTGTGCTAAGGTTATTTTATTTTTTTCTTGTCAGACTTCTGCGCAATTTGACAGATGATAAATAAACTTGTGTGTGTGTGTGTGTGTTGGAGGTTTGAGAAAACCATTTCAATTCGCCATTCACGATATTTTCTATGTATAATACGACGCGTTTCTTGTTCTTGTTCTTGTTGTTTTCCTAAAGGAAATTTTACAGTTTACTATAAATTAATATTGTTAAACTATAAGTTGTTGAATAAGTATCGATTGCTGCTTTTCGCAAAATCATTCACAAACAACGGGTGTCCTCGTGCATAAATTATTGCGAATGTTTGATTCCAATTAAATCTATCAAAACAAAGACTATAAACAAACACTCACGATTTTCTTGTTTTTTTAAGACCAGCATTTCAACCGATAGTTAAATTTATCTGGAAGTTATGTTTCTTGGTTAACATGGCCGAAGCTAGAGTAAAGTACTAGATAAGGCTAATATTTTTTTAGGCTGCATAGCTATTTTTAAGTAACATTTAAACATATATTATTTACAGTATTTTTGAGAGGGCAAAGTACACAGTGCTGGGGGACAATGCCCTCTTATACCCCCCGCCCTTGACTACAGTAACATTTATCTTTATTCCAGTTTTTACAGTTAGTCCAAATTTTACCAATTTTCGGACATGGCCACTTTAAAAAAATGACAGTTTTGGAACCATTGGTCTAAATTTAGCCCTAATTTTGTAAATAATTTGTTATACTTTCTTTATGTAAGAAAAAAACGGAATTAGAGTGGATAATATTAAATTTGTGTTGAAATTTTCGAAAAAAACTGTTTCTTTTGTCATCCTTGGATGCCTCATTGTAATTAATTTAAATAATAATAATGATGAGTAGTCAGAACCATTTTTTCGATAAATTTCCAAATTTAATCACAATACAATAAAATATAACATTTTTTGAGTTCTCACTTGCCATTACAATCAAATAAATGTTGTACAAAACAAATAATAATAAACATTTTATTTCTAGATGAAAAAGTGAACAGTATGATGAAGATTTTGTCGATGTTAATGATAAAAAGTGAGACTGTACGAGTACAATACAAGGATGACAATAGAAAGCTTGTGTAAACTAATTTGAAGCTTAATGATTGTGATTCATATCAATCCATCCTTGTATCTTGTATTATGTGAAGATATAAATAAAATTTTGTAAATTCCACTACTGGCTAAACTAAAACTAGATTTCGTTGCATAAACCAGCCTTTACCCATGCACAACTTCCTCAAATTAAATTAGATGATTACAGTTTGGTTCATTTCGTGCAAAAACAATATTGTTATTGAATGCGCTTGGCAATTGCAATGCAATCAGTAAAAGGTATAAATCATAGAGAAATCTACTAACAACTGTAGTGATAACCATCTCTCCTTCCGCAATATGTTTATTTCCATTTTACTTAGCTGTATGTTCACTATTTACTGTAACCAATCTTTGTTTTGTTTAAATTATTATTAATAAAACAGACAAAAGGTGGATTGTGAAATTAAGTTTGATGCGAATTTTCAACAAAAATTCAGCTTTCTATTTTATAGTTACTTAGTTAGTTAATAGAGACATTGCCACATTTTTTTGGTGCGTACGAAATGCAGCGTAATTGGAATGGGTAATTTGTGTGTGGAACCGATTAATTTAATCGTTGTATAAGTTTCGGTTTCATGGGTAATCCAGAATAAGTAATTTGGAGTTAGTTATGGAAAAAATTCAAGTCTAGAGTATTAATCTGAATTTTTATCGCGTTATGAAAAAAACTTGAAAAATTGTACAGTTGGCGAAGTGTAACTAAATTATACGGTTTTAGAACTGCTGGCTGGATTTTATTTAATTAATTTAATAAAATCGTGATTTAGTAGGTATTTACTGCATATTTAGTTGTGTTCGAATGTTTTTCTGTTGTTTAGAATAAAGTAGAGGTTTGGTATAAATTTTCTTGTTACAAATTGTCATAGTTTTGAGACCACTAATGAAATTTAATTGCCCGAGTACCAATTTTTTTTAGAATATTTGAAAATTTGTACAAATTTAGATCACACTTTTGGAACAATTCAGTTGATTGTTTTTAATCAAACTTTTTTTTTTATACAGCTAAAATATACGTCCTGTATTATAAGCAAGAAATTAATCATTATTGTTTTCTATGAGTAAAAGCAAGACCGTATTATAGGTAAGAGTCAAATAAAACGGGGAATGAAGTGGGAATGCTTCAGTATGAGCAGGAATGATGAATTTTCTAGCCCGCTACTTGTAGGCTTTTTGTAACATATTTTAAGATAACTTGGAAGATTTTTACAAATTTTCTCTAGGTTCTGTTTAAAAATGTATCAGTTGTGGAACCACTAGGTAGATTTTATCCAGTTTTTTCAGTTTATCAAAATTTAATAAATTTACGTCTGCATGTAACTTAACGAAGATAATAAAAGTGGAATTGGAATATATTATTTTTGTGGCGCGTTTTTCCAACTTTTCCCCATAGATTTTTGTATAGATTCCTGCAGCTAAAAAACCCCGACTAATCTCCCGATTAAAATCGTAAGACTATCCTTGATAAACTCTGAACGGCTTGTCATTGACCTTTCCGTATCTCCGGAACACAAGTTTATATATAATATTGCAGAACAAGAAGCACCATCTCCAATACGTGCGTCGTAAAAATCTAGGACATCGCCAGCAACAAGCTTAAGTTAATATGCTAATTTTTAAAATAGCACGTGTGATTTTCGATTTTCTTGTCCTCTTATTCGAGTGCTTCACGCTAAAGGGAAAAAACTTCATCGCATGGTAATCGCTAATGGAAATATTCCTTCCTCGATGTTGCGAATTAGGCAACGTGTTTAAAAACTCGTTTTTAACTGTTTTCGATTGTCTATTTCGTGATGGCTAAGGTGCGTATACGCATGACGAACTATGTATTGAAATACAGACTCAGAGCATTTTTGTTTTGATGTATAAATAGGATTTCTAATTTTGGTTAGCAATCAAGATTGTCGACGAACTTTTATTAGTTGTTGTTTTTGCATTGTAATGGACGCGTGTTTTCTGCTGTAAATCAAATTATTAACAACCGATAATGTTGTTGGTAATGGCCGGAAGAACAAGCAGCAACAAGTCACTTTTGGGGCGACAAAATGTTTTTGTTTATCTGATGTGGAATAAAACTCGCTTTCGTTTGGCTTTGGCATGCAACGTTTAGCTAACAACGAATCACATATACAGGATGTGGTCCGAAAGTTAGCAACTTAAGTGGTTCTCATACTTTTATCACTAAAGCAAAATATAAATTTTCGACGGTAAAAAATCACAATTTTGGGACCAATGAATCGTTGGAAATTTACTAACATATTAGAATAATGGTTTCAAAACTGGAAGCTCAAATTTTAACAACTTTTCTATATCGTATTGTCAGTGGCGTATCCTAGGTTAGGAACAAAGGGTCAATTTATTTTTACAATTTAACAACTAAAGAAACCTTTCCCCTCTCTTACTCTCCCAAACGAACTTCTAAATGCGCCACTGGTCTTTCTGTTGTGATATAATTGGAATTAAACACATGGTTCCCCCCTCTGCCCTATGCCTTTCAATAACCCTTCGGCAATAATTACAGTACAGTGCAGTCATTGACCTCGGGAGTGTACCCAAAACACACGGACAATAACAAAACCAAAACGCGGTTGAAGCTGAGGGGAAACACAAAGGATTTGGTTTTAATTTTCATGCAACTTTAAAATTACATTTTTTTGTTGTTTCGGTTGGTTTTCCCTCCCACACACAGTTGAATCTAATGTAATTAGTGGCGTTCTCTACTGCTGGGAAAAATTGGGTCAAGGTGCATTGTGTTTGCACTTAACACTAGATTTTTTTCTTGTGTAAGTTAGTTGGGGTTACGTAATGGTAATTTGTGCAATCTTCTTAAAGTTAAAGTCGATTTTTCCTTGAATTTGTTTATATAGTGCGAATTGAAAAAATTAATCAAGTGTCACAATATCTGTTCACACAAGTATAGGAAATATTTTTAATAATAAGAGAAAGCGGGGAAAAAAGAAAAATGTGTTTTTTGTTAATGGATGGGAACGCAACAAAGAAAATTGTATGTGTAATAAATAAGGTTACTCATAAAGAGTCATTTATAGTAAAAGCATTTTTATTGATTTAATGATAATAATAAGTGTTGTGACATCATGACGTCAGGAAAACTGTCCCTATTTTACTTTAACTGTTTTTTTAATTAACACACACAAACTCGTAAAACCTGAACTTGTGCATAATAAAATTTTGCCGGATGTTAAAAGAAATTCAGGAATCAAGTTGACGGACGACTTGTGGAGATATAAGATCTACTCGGACTGACTTAGTTTTCGTCTTCGCCACCTCTTGACCTTATCCCTTTTGTAAATGTTGTATTGAAAATTTGTTTAAACAATTTTTTTTCTGTGTTGATTGCTACTAAGAATAACAATGGTTGTTTCCACTTTACAGAGGCGGCGTATCCAAAGGCACTAGAACACAATAGTAGAGGTAAAAATAATTGGCTATTAGATTAAAGGCTGCTGCAGAATGGAGCTAAAATTATTGACCAGCCATTTTCAAGGCTATATTTTCGTAATTATGAGGAGATCATGCTGTATTGAAATTAGACTTTTTGTGTGCTGGTTATGGCTCAATTGTGTGGCGGCCTTAAGGCCAAAATTCCATTAAAAAAAAGTAGGGTCCGTTCATGTCACTTAGAATAGTTAACCGTGTTTTCAAAAAAATTTCGTCACAAAAAATCAACAAATATTTATGTACAATATAAGTGCAACCTACCGGAAATTTTAAATAAAATTGATATCTACTTAATAAAAAATATTTAGTATCAGCATTTTATTTGAAATATAAAAAAAATCTGGGAATGAATTTGCATGTTTCTTCCTTCTAAAATTTGAACATAATTACAATGAACAACTTCCGAAACTATTCATGTTCAGAAATGACCAAAAATGACATTTCCTTCCTAAACAAACTCAAAATTTGATATGTGGTTCCAAAAATGTGTTTTTTTACTGTTTACTTACTTGAGAAAATTGCCGAAATGTGGATAATACTTTGAAATCACATAAAAGAAGAGAAGTAGTACGCTTTTTCTAAATGTAATTGTACAAAGTTGCAAATTGACGTAAAATCTAATTAGTGGTTCCAAAAAAACTGTTCTCATTCAAAATTGTGGATACGGGTACAAATCTAATATATTTTTTCCTATGCAGCCCTTTTAGGTCTGTATAAAAATTAAATCTGGCCTGTGGTTCCAAAATTGTAATATTTACCAAATATTTTATAAAATAAGGGTCTGAATATATTTAACCCCCCAAAATAGCGTTATTGATGTATCAAAGAAATTGTTAATTAATGTCCTCGTACTAAACAACTTTTTGAACAAAATTTTAGGCACTGTATGTTTAGAACAAGCAAGTTTGGGCCATGACATCAACTTCCGTGATAAATTTACGCGAAAGGGAATAAACTAAGTAGGTAGAAATGAACAGAAAACCAGTTTTGTAGGTAATTTTATGGGTCTTTGTGGGCTAGGTCCTTTTAGTATGTCCTAAAGGTCTGCTTTGTTATTTTAATAAATTAGAAGAATTTTGGTACAACGGAATTAGAAAGAAATTTGTTATCGTTGTTTGATTTTGTTTAAGAAATATATTAGTTATTATGTATTCCAATTTCCAATCATTATATTCTTATCTCCAGTTAGAAATACAGTAAAACCACGTAGTTACTTGAACATTCGGATACAACCCTTTTTCCCAGTGCAAATCGGGTCCATATACGTCTCGTGATGCAAAGACCGCCATCACAGTTCAACACCACCTCCACCACCACCATACTACACGGGCAATGACTCCTCGGCGCGACCGTTTTGATAGTGTTTACGTCGTCGCGTCGGTTTGCAACTGTATATTATTACCGAGTACTGGCAAACAACCGTACCTACCCATTTTCATCATTGTAATATTGAAAGGTTGATGTTTGGGAGCGGGCACAGGGCAAGACCCTACAGATTGGTTGGGGGTTGGGGTGACTACGCAGCCACTGTCTGGACTTGGCTAGGTCGCTGGCCGTCTGTCTTGATCAATTCGGTGGTTGGAATTTTAGTTTGGACAAGGTTGTTACTTATCTGATTGTAATATTTTATTTTTATTGAATTTTTTCACATAAAAGTGAACTTTTTTTTGTACGAGTAGTTTAGAATATGGTGCAATTAAAAATGCATTAGACAAAACTATGAAAAAGAATCTGAAGTCTTGGTTTGAATCGTTTTATTTCCTAAAAAAATATTCTGAAGTCGGATTCTTTTTTATAACTTAATTTTTGAAGTCTCGATTGGATTTCTGTCAATATTCACGATCTTGTTATTTTGAAATATTACAGTTTTGGAACCACTGATGAGATTTTTACTACAATATAATTATTTTGACCAACCCTTAACTTTGTTATTTTCGGAAATACAAAAAAGTTTTGTATAAAGGTTGTAGGATTATGCGTATATTTTTTTTAAACATACAAGTTTTTTCCTTTTAGAGACATTTAAAAAAAATGCAGAATATTCTATTCTAAGATATCAAACTATCAGTTCCCAAAATATTCTTAAAATGATGGCACAATTTTGAAAACACGGCTTAGAACTCATTGACTTGATGAAATCATACATTTAATGGCATCTACCATCTAACCTAACTCCACTTCTAACAAAGCTGTAATTCTGTTGAATCTGCAGGGCATGGAAAAACCCACCGAGATGCTGCCAGTGTTCAAGCCACCCAACCTATACCAGCCGCCTGCGGCCTGTACTATTTCGAAGTACGAATTGTCAGTAAAGGCCGCGATGGTTATATGGGAATTGGATTGTCAGCGCGTGGTGTCAATTTGAATAGATTACCAGGTAGCAACACATACAGATGTGAATTTCGACTCACTTGAACTGTATTTGTTTCAGGCTGGGATAAAAACACATATGGATATCACGGAGATGATGGCCACGCATTTTGTCAATCAGGCACTGGTCAACCCTATGGTCCCACATTTACCACAGGCGATGTTATAGGATGTGGTGTGAATCTCATCGACAACACTTGTTTCTACACGAAAAATGGCACTCATCTTGGTATTGCCTTCACAGATGTACCTGTGAGTGGAAATCAATTTTCAAATTATTCAATAATTCAAGTAACTAATTTATTTGTTTTTTTTGTAGCCGAATATGTATCCTACAGTTGGGCTACAAACGCCTGGGGAAGTCGTCGACACCAATTTTGGACAAGACCCGTTCGTGTTCGATATTGAAGATATGCTACGCGAAATGCGCCTTAGAACTAGAATAGAAATTAACGATTTTCCTGTGCCCGAAAACCAGGGCGAGTGGCAGGACATACTGAATAAGTAAGTTTCGGAAAATTCGTTTAGAGGTACATAATTCGGTATCTAATACTATAGAAAAACTGTTTCAGATTGTAAATTGTTATTTCTCATGAATAAAACTTAAACTGATATGTTCTGACTTTGATTTTTTAGAATGGTCTCAACTTATTTGGTTCATCATGGTTATTGCAACACAGCCGAGGCCTTCGCCCACATCACCAATCAGCCCTTCCACGAGGACGTAGTTTCGATTAAAAACCGCCAAAGTATGTAGACAGACAGGTGCACGCCTTGCTCTATGTGGTATGGTATGATATGAACTTTGCTTTGCAGAGATTCTAAAACTGGTATTGGCTGGGCGGATGGGCGAGGCAATCGAGCGCACCAGCCGGCTCTATCCCGGTTTACTCGAAACGGACCAAAATCTCCTCTTCATGCTCAAGTGTCGCCAGTTCGTGGAGATGATCAATGGATCAGACGTCGAAATCAGCCATAGGAAAAGCATAGGGGGCTATTCGCCCTCAACCCTCAGTATTTCCCCGCCGGCAGTCAATCGGCCCAATAGTCCAATTCAAACATCTGTAATACAATCCACCAAGAGTTACAATAGCAATAAGCCGTGTAATAAACAAACTGTAGACGAAATGAATCAGAACAATACCGTACACAATGGCAGTGATTGTACCAATAGTGGTGGTAATGATGTGAATGTTATTAGTGCGGAAGATAGTGATGTGGAAATGGATACGACGACGACGACGACGACACCAGTGGCAATGGAGGAGGAGGTGCAGAATGGACATCATGCGGATTCTTGTAATGGAAAAACCACCAGTCCCAGTAATGGATATCAGAATGGAAATAGCCATGCGAATAGTGAGGCACAGGAAGTTATTTGCTGTGATAATGAAGACGATGACATGGGTGAGTTTAGAGAAAACATTTTGATTAGAAATAAAATAATCTTATCGGATAATTATGAGACGAAATTACGAATATAATAAAAATTCTTTGTTGGATACAAAAATATGATAAATTTATGTCGACTTTATAGGAAATACGATCTATAATTTAATTATATATTATATAAAATCAGATTACTTGAGGAATTATAAAAATATAGAATTTAATAGACAAAAGATCGCCGTTCCAAAGTAGGTTGATATTTCTCAACATTTTTGTTAAATAAATCGACTTTCCATAGATAAGATATCAAGTGCTAAAAAAGATAATTTTGTCCTAATTCCATGTAAAACTATCTTATTTACAAACAAATTCTCCTGAATTTTCTTCTAATGTTGACAATGTTTCCGTTTCAGAGGTAGACGTTCCACTTTGCCGCAAAACATGTATAAAACCAGCCGTAGAACGAATATTAGAATTTGGTAGAGAATTATATAGTATGAGCCAAAAACTTACCGTTGACAAGAACGCTAGTGAAATAAATCAAAAAATGCTTGCGGTAATTAATTGTCTTAAAACCTTCTGGCAGACGTGTTTATTGTTTTGTTTTTTCCACAGGATGCATTTAGTTTATTAGCTTATTCGAATCCATGGGCGAGTCCTGTAGGCTGGCAACTAAAGCCCTCCCAAAGGGAATCCGTGTGTGCTTCCCTGAATTCAGCTATTTTAGGTTAGTGTCGTTTTCTAGTCTAAAATAACAATGTTCTAGTTGTGGTTTGTTGTAGAATCAAATAATAAGCCACGAAAGCCGCCCTTGGAGGTGGCGACAGCGCACGCCCATGAACTGGTGCGTTTGATGTCGTCCAAAGGAATCGGCTGCTGTGCCTTTGCATCCCTGGTCCAGGTGTTAAATCAGTGACCGGCCTTTTGTTGTCTCATTACCGCCCCCGCCCCTCTGCGTACCTAATCATGAATGCACCCACGACTGCCATACTTTTTTCACCACAACAAGACAGGATAGAGTGGCAGATGCGCAACGGTTTTGGTTTAGAGTTGCCGATCATGAAACTAAACATAACATACTAAATATACATACTAGTTTGGTAGCCGGTTGATTGATTGATTTTCTTTTTGGTGAAATTTGTGATAAATAAATAAAACAGAGAGGAAGTCGAGTAAATTTTCTTAATCTAATTTTGTTTGTTTGTTTGTTTTTTATTTTCGACGCGTTAATGTTTAGTTTAATTTCATTTAAATAACAACACGTAAAAAGTTGTAATCCATTGCAAAAGAACCAAAGACTAGTCTAATTATGTTTGTAATTAGTACTAGTTGTAGGATTGTGTTTGTTCATGAACATCTCAAGGAAGTTGGGCCCTTTATAGCAAAAAAAAAATAAGTTAATGATTTTGAGGGTGTTCTTCTTATTTAATTGTAGACTTACCATTTTTTAGACTACTTAGTATTTGTAAATAAGTTATAAATAAATAATTAAATATGTTATTGATTTACTCAACAATTCAACAATAAACTAATAATTGTATTTTGTTGTTTTTCTTTTAGTTCTCGAGCGCTTTTATTTTCTTTCCAAAGATTTCCTCTCAAACTGTTTTGAAGGCCACAATAAGTAACATCCACAAATATGGAGGTGCTACCAAATACAGATAAATCAACAATAGTTAAACGATAGAATGAAGCAGAAACAGGACACACTTATTGCATTATTAAGATGCATGTACGATGTAATAAAATAATTAATAATAAGTCATTATCAGTATATTAATAATAATAATAATAATAATTGTGCACTAGCACTTAGCTTGTTCGCATGATTTTCATTGTGATAAATTTATCGTATATTGTGGAAAAAATTAATAAACGCGAAAAAAATATTAATGATGTTTGTGGAAGTGATGTCTTGTGAAAAGTATTATAAATAGTTATGTAGATATGGCGTTCTAATAATTATTGTCTGCGAAAAATGGATAATTTTCAGTTATTATGAAACAACCAGGAGATGTTTGATGCATTATATTATAATAAATGACGAGGATATATAAATTATAAATATATACATACATAGTATGTGGTTATTTTGTATAGAAGATATTTTTTAATTGTTTTCATTGATATTGTTTGAATTTTGTAACAACCATGATATTTTAATCGAATTTAATAAAAAAAGCTGAAAAATAAGAGATGGTGCGTTGTTTGATTGCAGTTTTATTACATAAAAATTTGATAGATTTCAGTTATTTTATACTAACTAGTTGCAAATTAAACAAAGTGTTTAGATCGTATTAATTCTTTGAAAGTATCGAACTAAAATTACATATCTGACTAAAGATTTTCAAAAATTCATAAGAAATGTACTACTAGCGACGTGTAGGGGACAGAAGTAGAAGCTACATTTGATTCCTTTCGTGACATCTAGTGAATACAATTTATAGTAGTTATTACTAGAATTTTTAAAGTGCTAAAGTCTGTGAAATAAATAAATAATATATTAAAAACTACTCTCGCCATCTTGTGGTACCAGTTAAAAGTTCGTTGCAATGGTAAGGTAGTTTTCTCTTTTGTTACAAACAGTAAAATAGAAAATTGCTTTACCATTCCAATGAACTTTGGAGTTGTATCACAAGATGGCACAGTGAAACATTATTTTTACTTTTAACAATTTTGCGGATATTTCCTTTGCTTTATCATTAAAAAAACTGAGTGTGTTTAATTATTACAGCAGTTTATAATGGAATTTTTATACTCCTAAAGTCTGTTAAATAAATAGTAATTTAAAAATTAAAAACTACTCTCGCCATCTTGTGGTACCAGTTAAAAGTTCGTTGCAATGGTAAGATAGTTTTCTCTTTTGTTACAAACAGTAAAATAGAAAACTGTTTTACCACTCTAATGAACTTTATAGTTGTATCACAAGATGGCACATGATGAAACATTATTTTTATTTTTTTAACAATTTTGTGGATATTTCCTTTGGTTTATCGTTAAAAAAACTGAGTGTGTTTAATTAATACAGCAGTTTAAATTGGAATTTTTATAGTCCTAAAGACTGTGAAATAAATAATAATTATAAAATTTAAAACTACTCTCGCCATCTTGTGGTAACCGTTAAAAGTTCTTTACAATGGTAAGGTAGTTTTCTCTTTTGTTACAAACAGTAAAATAGAAAACTGTTTTACCACTCTTATGAACTATCTAGTTGTATCACAAGATGGCACATGATGAAACATTATTTTTATTTTTTAACAATTTTGTGGATATTTCCTTTGGTTTATCGTTAAAAAAAACTGAGCGTGCTTAATTAATACAGCAGTTTATATTGGAATTTTTATAGTCCTAAAGACTCTGAAATAAATAATAATTATAAAATTAAAAGCGACTTTTGCCATCTTGTGGTAACAGCTTAAAGTTCATTGCAATGGTAAGGTAGTTTTCTCTTTTGTTAGAAACAGTAAAATAGAAAACTGTCTTACCACTCCTATGAACTTTCTAGTTGTATCACAAGATGGCAGAGCGAAACATTATTTTTACTTTTTTAACAATTTTGTGGATATTTCCTTTCGTTAAAAAAACTGAGTGTGTTTTATTAATACAGCAGTTTATATTTGAATTTTTATAGTTATAAAATCTGTGAAATAAATAATAATTAAAAAATTAAAAACTACTCTCGCCATCTTGTGGTACCAGTTAAAAGTTCGTTGCAATGGTAAGGTAGTTTTCTCTTTTATTACAAACAGTAAACGCCGAGTTTTAGGCAACCAGTAATACAATTAACTCTATTCCAAGTATCTTTTTCCAAGCCAAATATATGTCTAATTAAATTTAAAGTTGCGGAACCCAAACAGAACCGAATTACCTACAGTTTTTCCGGAGATATGAATTTTTTTCGGTTCAACAAATAAAATTTAAAGTTGGTCAAATTTCATGCAAAGACAATGTCAGTGCATTAAAAAAGACTAGAACAAGTAGTCTGATATTATAGTTTTTTAAAACTTACACTATTTTATCGAAAATAATTCATGTTAACACATTTTGTGACCCCGGCGCTTCCGCCAAAATTCAAAAAACATTTCTGATTTTGGGACGTCGTTTTAGGGGCGAAAAAACTCCAATTAATATAAAATAGAACTTTATTTTTTTAAAATTCTATAATGTTTTGAACACATTCCATTTTTTTAAGATAAGAATTTCATAAATACTAGCGCGTAAGTAAATTATATTTATATACATAAAAAATAAAATTGCACACAAGAATTGCAATTTTTAAAATCATTTAAAAACATATACAGTTTCAACTTTGCATTTTTTCCAAGTTTACACAACACTATTATTTTTGTAATTAATAAAATTAAGTACACAAGACGTAGATAACACAAAACAATTTAAAAAACATGGCCGAAAACTATTATCAAGTAAAAACCATTTTTTACTTCTTTTTTTGCCTTAACACTTATACAAGACTAGTATACATAAGTTTCCTAATTTTACACTAAATTATTTTCGAGAGCAGATTGTTTGTTATTGTCTAAATGAGGTCCATCCACTGGTAATAGTCCTGCTTCCGTGCAGGACCTGCAGCAGAACTTCGCATAGTACTTATGCGAACAGAATTTCGCTTTGACTATCAAATGACAATTGGCCAAATGCCGACTGTCGGTACACGATGGATTAATGTACATGCCTAAAAAACCAAAATTAAGTCCAGGTAATGAAACCAAAAATTTTACTAGGTACCTTCAACTAAAATAGCCACTGAACTAGCAGACTTGTAATAGGAATTTGCTGCTTCGCATTGGTAGGTACCAGAATCCGCATTGGACGCCCCATGAATTGTTAATCTGTGGCTTTCTGTAATCATTTAAGTGAGATTAGGGTTGCTTTCGATGACCGCTGGCTTAAGTACCTGATATCTGTATTCTATCAGATGGCTGTACTGGAACGCCGTCTTTGTACCATTGTACTTGCGGTATGGGGAATCCTTGCACGTCACATGGTAAGGATATGTCACCCCCAATTGGGAATCGTGGATTACTTATGGAAATGTTGGTTCTTACTGGGACTGTATAAAAAAAAATTAGTCACTAAAATACTACTTTTAGAATAAAATTAAATTAAAAAAAAACAGGAGGGGAGGTGCTTAAAGTTATCCTGGTTATTTAACAATAAAGTACAGTATGTTAAAAAATTACCACCACTCCACAAGACAGTTAAGTTAGTTAATACAACTACAAGAGAAAATTAGTCATGCTTTACCAATATAACTCCCTTCCGGACTAACAGCCGGTACTTCATCGACTGCAGGCTGTGGCTGAATCTCATTCGGATCAGGATAATACGGCGCCGGAGTAGGTCTATAAGCCTGCTGAGGCCTGAAAGGATACTCAGGCCTGCCCATAGTCACCGGCTCGTCCGGCGGATTAACAATATACTGCAAGTACTTCTGATCATCCGGATCGGTACTATAATAAGGACCTTTAGCCTTAACAGTAACAGCCCAACTGGCCGCTTTCCCTATACCATTATAAGCTTGACAGGTATAGATACCCAAATTTTTTAGTTGTACACTATGGATTAACAGGGAATAGTCCTTGCGGACTTCGAATTCGTTATTTTTTAGTGGGATCATGCTATCGTCCTTCCACCAAGTTACAGCTGGGAAGGGATAACCAAGGGCGAAACAGTTTAGGGTGGTTGGGGCGTTTAGGGACACTACTACATTGGGTTGGTCTTCAGGTTCCAAGACAGTTGCAGCTCTTGGATCGGATTCTTTTACAACAACATTAATATTAGTAACGTTTAGAAGACTACACATGCATTAGAAACTTTTGGGGGTACTTACCACTAACGTCTAGTTTAATCTGATTGGTAACTGGATCGCCTACTTGATTATCAGCGGTGCACAAGTAAATTCCTGAATCAGTTTTGTGTAAAGTGATGATTTGTAGGGCTTGGTCCAAACGAATGCGGTATCTCGGTTGAGTACCATCAATCTATCCAGAAATACAAATACCAAAACTGTTATTGTAACTAATACAAATCAACGATAATTACCTGTAGGTTGTCCTTAGCCCAAGATATCTTAGGATTAGGATTACCAGTGACTGCACATCGTAAAACCACATGATCTCCTATCACCCCATGTACTTCCGGTTCGTAAGTTTGCACATCCACATGAGGAGCTTGATCTAAAAATCACTAGTTAAAACTCATTTTTATAAAATTTTCGTCCTTACATCCAGCTTCCACTGGTGAATCTGTATAGGCAGGTTGGTAGGGTTGCGTCACCAACTCAGCTGGAATATTCACAATTGGCTCGATACAAGAAGTACCACAACCTGTTGAGCAACATTTTAAGTGTAAGGTACAATCCGCGTCAGTTCGACATTCTTGCTCGCAGTTGCTTTGGCTTGGTTCCAAACTAGGACAAGTACCTTCCTTGTTTACTAGAAAAAAAATTTACAGTACTACTCGTAACTAAACCTAGTTTCTTTGCATACTTTCTCGACAAACTGCTATGAAATTACTAGTATCATCATCGGAGGTTTTGTTTCGATTGATGTCGATGGCACATTGAGACCCTTCAGGACAACTGACGTCTCTGCAAGGATTGATACACTGGCATCTGTTGCATTGGTTTTGGTCCACGTAAGCTTCGATGCCGTAAGGGCAGGATATAGTGGCGCATTCGTCGAAAACGGCTTGGCATTCGTGAGGTTGGACATTTCCGGCATCAGCTGTGGAAAATATAGTACCACATTACAAAATTCATATTTTCAAACCTTCATTAAGCCAAATATAATACAGCTACAGCCCTCTTGGCTCGTCGATGGTCCTGCTGTGAAACCTATTTACAAGAAGCCTGGCTATGTATGAATGATTCAAGTGCAGAAATGAGTTTGCCTGAAACTTACGAGGCTCAGTTGGTACTACCATATCTCTGCAATACTCAGTGCAGGTTTCGAAAGATTTAAAATTGTTGTAATTGCCCCCACAACCAGTATAAGTAAAAACAGAACATTGTCGAATGTTCGGATCGAAGTACCATCTCTTGAGATAATCTTGACAGGAACCGGATTCCACTTGCATGTTACATATAGCTGATGGATACAAGATTAAATATAGAATAAAACATCCACAGGACAATAAGACAACTTGATGGTACCGCTAATATTTTAATTACCTGCTCTGGAGACATTTGGTCTATTCTCTTGGTGAGTTAGACAAATAGTCTCGCATTCTTCGTTGGAACTGAAGCGGTTTCCGTTTCCTCCGCAACCTCCAAACCCGAACTCCTCGCAACGTCCTGCAGCTTTGTGGTAGTAGTACTTCGGGAAATAAGCGCGGCAAGGTCCTGGATCCTTGTCCATATTACACACATCTGGATGCCAAAAAATTATATATCTTCATCGTTATTTCTCAACATTTAGTTACCTTGTCCTCGGAATATCCCGCATTGCCTTTGACATTGCTCCTCGCTATTAAACCGATTATCATTACCACCGCATCCAGTATACGTGAAGGATTTACAAACACCATCTCGTCGATCAAAGAAGAAAGCCGAGTAGCTCTCTGTACAATTACCACTGTCTGCAGATTGGTAACACATGGCGATGTTACTTGGAGGCTCTGCAAAAAACCACAAAATAACGACAAGAAGCTTTGATATCTTTAGGTGGTACCTACCTGGAGGTGCTTGTGTTGCCACGTTTTCCCTCGATTTTTTACATCGTTGCTCACACGACTGCTGGTCGTTGAATCGATTATAGTTCCCTCCGCAACCTCCAAATTTAAACGGTAGACATTCATCAGTTCTCTGTTCATAGTAGTACTGCTCATACTCGCTGTTGCAAGGTCCAATAATCACTGGAAGTGTGCACAAATCTTGAGCGGATCCACAACTTTGCAGACATTCCTCAACTGAGTGGAAGTTGTTACGATTGCCTTCGCAGCCTCCGTAAGTGAAGCTCTTGCAAACTCCATCGGCTCGGTCGTAATAGTACCGAAGAGTACCATTTCGACATGGTCCAATATCGTTTGGATGGAAGCACATGTCTAAAGATAATACCTAACTAAAGTCTTGGTTTGGAGGAGGTAGATTATTTTACCTGTCGTGAATGGTTCAACTGTAGGTTGGTATACACCTTGGGGTGGTACCTCTGGTGGTTGTTGTTGCTGCTCGCAGCGGCGTTGACAAGATTGTTGTGTTTCGAAGTTGTTACCGTTGCCTCCGCAACCTCCATAGTAGAACTGCCTGCAGGCTTTTTCCTTCGTGTCGAAGTACCAGCGATCGACGTAATTGGCACAGTCGCCAGTTTCAGCTGGTAGGTAGCATGTGTCTTTGACTAGAGTATGAAATAATTTGTAACTGAACCAATATAAATTATCTAAGAGAAAAGAGGGTTCTAAAATGTTTACATGCGAATTAAACTGGATAAGTTCAACATCTTGGAACCCCTGATCTAAATTTTATACGTATTAATGTACAACCTTAAAAGTTTTAGACACACTACACAAATTATCCCCAACTCACCAATGTCCGTTGGACAATCACCCTCGCATGCTTCCTTACTATTGAAGTTGTTATCGTTACCATTACAGCCGGAGTAGTAAAATGGAACGCAACGTTTTTCAGGCGTGTCATAGTACCACCTAGGCTGTCGTTCCGTGCAATTACCCTGAGCCCTTGGTAAAGTGCAATGATCTAGTATACAATTTGTAAGTTGAGTTAACTACCATCATGCCAAAAATTAGTACAACATCTAGGAAGGTTTGCTACTTACCCTTCTTCCTTCCAGGTGCAGCACATTGCTGCTTACACGATTCAACTGTGGGGAAATTGTTGTTGTTTCCTTTACAGCCTCCATAAATGAACTCCTTGCATTGTCCGTCTTGTTTGTCATAGTGGTACTTGCGGTATTGTCCGTGGCACGGGCCTTCTTCCTTTGGTTGTTCACAAGCATCTAGTAAAATGCAAAAAATTAGGCCAAGTTAAGTTGTTAAGGAATTTTATCAGTACCAACTCGGTCATCCTTGACACAAAGCTCCATGCACTCTTCGCGCGTTTCGAATTTGTTGGCGTTGCCCAAGCAGCCACCGTAAATGAACTGGGCACAATGTTTGGAGTCCTTGTCGTAGTACCATTGAGGGTAGTATCCTTCGCAAGGGCCAGCAACCTTAGGCAATTTGCATCTGTCTGCAAAACGAATTGTTTGAATCCTCCTGGTGTTTTTTTCTTATCCCCAAAATTAAGGTACTTTACCTGCTCCATCTGGAGTAACACAGATTCCATCACACTCCTCTTTGGATTTGTACCGATTGTCATTGCCGTCACATCCTCCATACCAGAAACGCGAGCAACCACCATAATCCATGTCAAAGAACCATTTAACTGTGTAGTTTCGACAGGTACCACGTTCCTTGGGCAAGGAACAACTATCTACAAGAAAAATTACCGATTATCCTTCTTAAAATGCTTCTTGAGATGTTACCTTGTAGATTTGGAGGAACATTTTCACATCCCTCGAAATTCTCGCCTTTGGCTTCGGTACCTCCATCAGGACAACAACCGAACTTGGTGGAGTCACAACCACAACCCGCCATATTAGGTCCTGAAGCTGGTGTTTGCTCATCGGAACAACAACCGAATTCTGTGTTTCGGCAACCACAACCTGGCAAGAACAATCCAGAAAAAAAACTTAGCTTAGACCCTAGGGAGTAGTACCGTGATTATATTTCATTAAACTAACATGCAAATAGGCTTCTAAAATTACCTTGAAAAGGAAACCTGATAAGCTATCAAGAACATTACTTCGGTTAGTACTATTTGAAAATGGTTTTAACCCAAATTTTTACCTTGTTGATGTGATCCTCTCGCACTAGTAACACCATCTGGACAACAACCAAACTGATACGTATGACACAGACATCCCTGAAACTCCGGACCATGAGCCGGAGTATAATTATCAGGACAACAACCATGTTCCGTGTACTGACACCCACAACCTTCATTGTTATGTCCTCTGGAAGCTGTTGTATTATCAGGACAGCAGCCATAAGGCGAGTACTGACATCCACAACCTTCAAGCTTTGGTCCTCTAGCTGGAACAATGTTATCGGGACAACACCCGAAAGGTCCTGCAAGGCAACAACCCTCTCCACTATATCCATGGGCAGGTGTAACCCCATCGGAACAACAACCAAATTGACTTGTGGCACAAGGTACTTCACATCCGAAGAAATTCGGGCCTTTAGCTGAGGATTTTCCGTCAGGACAACAACGGAAGTAAGACTCGTTGCAGTTCTTTTTGAAGATGTCGCAACCTTCGAAGTAGTCGCCCTTAGCTGTTTTAACTCCATCAGGGCAACATCCATAAGTTGAGTTGGAACAGTTGACTTCTGGTTTGGGTGCCGCTTTCTTCTCGCAGCCCTTTTGTTTTGGTCCTTTAGCTGGCGTTGTTTTGTCCTTGCAACATCCGTATTTAGACTTGAGACAGGCCGGGGGAGGAGGTGGACAACCTTGGTTGTCCTCGCCATCAGCAGGAGTTTTCTTATCGAGGCAACAACCGAACAACGTTTCGTTGCAGTGAGTTGAAGGACATCCCTTGAAACTACGACCAAGAGCTGGAGATACGCCATCTTCACAACAACCAAATTTACTTTCTTTGCAAGTTTTCGGAGTGGGGCAACCTTTGTCGAAAGGTCCTTTAGCCTCAGTGATATTATCCCAACAGCATCCGTATTTTCCTTTCTTACAATCTTTTTGTTTGCGTCGCTTACACATTCTTGGTTTGGCTGTTTCGAAAATATCTGTAATCGACGTGGTTTCCCAGGTGGTACTCTCGGAAGTCTCCGAGGTTTCAGTTGTGGATGACCAAATATCCATGTCTGTGGTACCAGTAGATCCTCCTGTACTTTCCGAGGTCATTTCAGATGAAACTGTTGAACCAGTAAACTCGACAGTTGTTTCAGTACTGCCGGTAAACTCAGTGGTACTTCCAGTGGAATCTGTGGTGGTCTCTGAGGCACCTTCAGTTGAAGTCGAAGTGGCCCCCGATTCAGCACTTACTGTAGATTCTGATGGTTCTGTACTACCTTCTGTAATCTCAACGGTAGTACCAGTGAACTCTGTCGTGGAAACCGTGTCCATTTCCGTAGTCGATCCAGAAATATCAGTTGAACTATCAGTTGACGACGAGGACGAGGAAAGCTCCGTAGTACCATCGCTAGTACTACTACTGCTACTACTGCTAAATTCAGTTGACATTGACGAAGCCTCTGTAGTTGACGACATTTCCAATGAACTTTCCGAGGTTTCCGCAGTTTGGTCCACGATGGTCGTCTCAGTTACATCGGTTGTTTCAGTGGAACCACTCTCAGATGTACTACTAGAAACCGTGGTAGAATCCTCAGTTACGTCCGTAGTACTACTACTCTCACTACTGCTGCTACTACTTTCTTCCGTGGTACTACCTCCTTCTGTGGTACTTTCAGACTTTTCAGGCGTTCCCTCACTTCCACCTGTAGTACTTACATCAGGTTCATCTGTACCACTGTCCAGAGGACTATCGAAACCTGATTGTGGTGGCTCGGTTGATGGACTAGGTTCACTGCTACTATCACCAGATCCCTCGAGGGTACTTCCATCAGAACTTTGAGAAGTCACTTCGGATGTGGTTATGTCGCTAGTTCTGTCACCTGAGCCAGTGTCTGTAGTGAATATTGCGGTCGTTTCAGTATCGCTGGTAGAGCCAGTACCATCGCTCATCATTAAATCGTCTGTCGAGAAAGATGTTTCAGTTGACGATTCAGATGTTGATTCGGTACTAAAGATGTTTTCGTCGCCCTGAAAAGTACGCGTGAGTTAAAATATGTTGGTTTGTTAAGTGATTAAATTTTACCTGGGGTTTGGTTGAGTCTACTGGTTCCTCATCGTAGGCTCCATCCACCCACTCACCATCTTCACATTCTTCATCCGGTACTATTTCGTATTCCTCATCGCTTTCGTCTGGTTTATCTGTTTCTTTCATTGAAGGTTCGGTTATTAAAGTGAAATCAGAATCGGTTGTTCCACCGGAGGGTTCTGTTGAAGACTCAGTTGATTCTGATTCTTTGGTACTTGCAGGTTTCTTAGCAGGTTTGGTGGTTTCAGTTTCATCGACGTGTTGGGTTATATCGGTTGGCATTATTTTATCTAGAATAATCAGGATTAAATTACTTAGTAATTGTTTTCTTTTGATTGAGGTACCTTCTGAGCACGCCTGAGTATTGCATGGCTCCTGAGCAAAGATTATCTTACTAGAATCGCACATCGATGGATCTACTACTTGATTATTTTGCAAGCAGATAACTTTTTTCATTCGTTCTCCTCCTCCACAAGGTTTGGAACACTAAAACAAACCAATTAGCATTTTCTTATAAAAAAAATTAAAGTAGTACCTCGCCCCATGGTCCACTAAACCATTCCCCTTCACATTTCTCCTCACTTCCAGTACAATTCTTAATCAACTCGAAGTTTTTGCCTGGATCACATTTACTATTCTCCACTTCTTTTACGCCATCTTCAGTTGCAAGGCCACAGAAGAGGGTACGAGTTTGAACGCCTTCACCACAGCCGACGGAACACTAAGACAAAACAAGGGTAATGGAGTGGTTTATATTGGAGATTTGAAGTGATACCTCGCTCCATTGTGATGCGTACCAGAGGAACTGGCATGAAGTGTTGGTACTTTTACATGGTCGCACAATTTCGGGTTTTTGGTCTTTTTCACAAAGCTCATCGAGGTAGATTTGTCCACTAGCCGAAGCACATTGGACTTTTCTGGTTTCATTCTTCAAACCACAAATCCTATCGCACTATAATAAAAAATATTGTGGTCGAGGTTGTCAGAAAATTCCAATTTCTACTTACACCACTCCATTCCGATGTGACCCAATCCACTCCTTCACAAGGCCTAACATTACACTTCTTCGTCGCTTCAGGCTTCGCTTCATTTCCTTCACACTCCCCATCATCGAGCACCTTAATTTTGTTCTTCTCATCCCTAACAAAACACTTAACCTTCCTGGTTTGCTTTCCATCCCCACACAGATGATCACACTAAAACCCAGAAACCCTTCAGAAAACTCCTTTAGAAATTAAAACTGAAAACCCACCGGTTTCCAAGGACCTATATGCCATTTTGCACAGATCCTTCCAGCATTACACTGCTGTTGTTGAGGAGGTTTCGGAAGATTCGCACATTGATCATCGTTTACCAAAGTTGGATATCCATTGTAGACAATTTGTTGGCAGGAAACTTGTCGGTTTTGTACACCACCTTCTTCACCACAAGGCGCAGAGCAGTTGCTCCATGGATGTGGGACCCATTGGGCCTCACAAGGGATTTCCCCGCACTTCCTCGAGGTTTCCGGTTCGATGTTCGCATCGCACAAGGATCTATCTACAGCCTCGAGAGTTTTTCTTCCAGCGCATGAAACGTTTCGATATTGAAGGCCTCCTCCGCAGGTTACAGAGCATTCGGTGTACTGGTCGAAGGTCCAAGCGTAAGTTTCGGACTCGCTTCCAGGTTGTACGTTTGTTGGAAGACTGTACTCGTATTTTACCCCAACGTTAGTGTCTTGGTACAGGAGCTAGGAAGGTTTTTTTAGAAATTGGTTAAAGGAGCGTTGTTGAAGGTACTTACGACGATGAATAAAGCTTCGTCTGTAGGACCAAGGCAGGTGATCTTATCTGGAGCAGCGAAACCTTGAGGGTATCTTTCGTAATGGAATTTACATCCGGCGAAATCTAAAGTTCGTGGGAAATCAATTCGCCAGTTTCCGTTTAGGTAATAGTGACCAGTTGTGTTTCTTACAGCTGGAAATCAGGAATATAAGGAACTATTCAAAAAATTTCTAACAATTTGGTACCTAGATAGTTGTTTGATGGTGCGACTTCCTCCACTACGATATTGGTTGCGCCTGGTGGTATCAGAAGTATGTCATTGTAACCTGTGAATTAAATAAAATTATTTAGGAAACGTTCTTGAAGGTTTGGTTTGTGCATCGTACCAACTTGCAAGTCTTGCATGTCTAGCACATTGGAAATTGTGTTGCAGTTGCTTCCGTCTCCTCCACATTGTCTGCAACGGTCTTCC
Organism: Pediacus dermestoides; assembly: GCA_963942485.1. Lineage (NCBI taxonomy): Eukaryota > Metazoa > Arthropoda > Insecta > Coleoptera > Cucujidae > Pediacus > Pediacus dermestoides. The sequence continues at coordinate 15,356,019 of OZ012629.1, read as the reverse complement.
CTCGCGTTTGAGCCTAGCATCATGTCGCATCCTACAGGCTAGAAAAGGAAACCATAGAAAATGAACTCGTAGTAAATCGTCGAGTTTTATTTAGATTACCTACACAGTTTGGTAAAACTAATAAAAACCACGATTGCTATACCTACTCCTATCGTCTAATTCTTCTAAGAAGGATCTGACATCATCATAACATCATATGAATCAAGTCAACTGTGCAGGTCTTTATAACGACCAGTTTAATGAAAACATGAAAAAGTATCTTTCAAAATCCTTAGAAAATTAGGAAGTAGCGTTATGACGTCAGATGGTTCTTAGACAAATTAAACTATACAAGGCTCTAACTTCTAACCTGGCATTTTCCCACAACGCAAACATCCAAACTCTCATCGTTGCATCGAGTACCATCCGTGACAGTGGCAGCATGCCTATAGTAGAACCTTTCCCCTCTAGGCATGCAGTTTAACTCACAAGGATTCTCGCCTTTTGTATACGGGATCCATCTAAAAACCACTAAATAATTTCGCGTTGTTTCACCTAAAATACAACTTACTGGTAGTGGACACCTTCAAATGGGATCTCATCGAATTTCGAACATTGTTGCGATCGGAAATCGGCGTTATCCGGACAATCCTGCAAGAGACATCAATACAAAGTCAAGAGGGGAACCCTGAGGGAGTTTCCAGGAAATTAATTGTTTCCTCGCTTCAGTAATTGATTTATTGCTAACAATTTACATGTCTTAGAATCAATTGTATGGATATAATAAACCATGTGATGAAGTTGAGAAAAAGACAATGGAAATAATCACGTATGTTTAGACGTTTATTATACATAAATGCAGGAGGCATTGGCGGCAACAACAAAAAGCTTTTATATTATTCAAGCCGTATGCAATGGCCCTTCATCTCATTAATAATTTTGGGGAGTTCAAGGCTCGATTCGTAGATGTTTGTATAAGTTGTGGCTAAGTGTATGATTAAAATCAATGAGCGTCCGCTGTGTGTAAGTCATAAAGATTCTTCTCGGGAATGTTTTTGATCATAAATGGGCTGATAAGATCTAACTGAGAGTTCGATTCCATTTGAATCGGAAATTAGATAATTATCTAGGATTGTTTTTCCATGTCAAAATATTCCAAAAATCGCTTTTAGATGTTCATATTTTTGTCAAATTTTGAACCTTTATTGAAAATAACATGACAAAATCTTTATACTAAACTATGTATTCATAATTTTGGTTATCACGAATGAAATTTCCTAATTATTTTGACCACTAAACAATATTTTCTATTGTGCTTGTAAATGATAACATGATCAAAGCCAAACCGCTGTCTTATTACAAAAATACTCTGGAATCGAGTGATAACCGATCATTCAATAATAAATCATTATCTCCAAAACGCCGCGCCGCCCGCTCCAAACTTCGATTGATGAATCCGTTAAATTATACTCATCACAAAATAAACATTTGTGGTCCCAGTAATAGAAACATAAATTTACTGTGTGGCCTGGATAATTAAAAACTGAAAAAATACGCAATGTGGTACATAAAAATGACAAACAATTGTAGAATTTCGTAATGTTTGTTTTACGCGTGCCGCGAAGTTAGTGCAGCTATAAAAATTGACGTATAAACGTATTGTAGATATTTGTTTATTTACAGTTAGTTTTGTAACCATGCAGTTCATTAAAGATACATTTTAGTTGAATTTTTCGGGTAATTGCACGATTTACTTCGGAATTTGATGCGATTTATAGACGATTTCCAGAAATTATATACTGCTATTAAAATAGAAATTTAATTATTCATTGGAATGTAGGACGAAAAAAAATCGATCTTGTATGGATTTTGTGTGTTGTAGTAAAATCCTGTCGATGACGAACCAAACCAGCAATAAATCCTTGTGTAAATTTTTAAGCTTTCTGAAAATTGCCTCTTATACCCAATGCCTCATTAATAACTATTGAAAATTTGAAACAGAAACAGCTGCTAATTTTAATTTCAGCATTTCATACATTTGTTTTACGAGGCAATTACTGAAGTAATTCCAATTCGCCTCTAGACGTAACTTGTATTATCGTAAAACACAATATTACTTTGGCAAAGGCGTCACAATTAAACCATTATAAGTAATGTACAACATCTAACATAAATGTGTGCCTTTTATATTTAATATTTTCATGGGTTCAATGGCACTGGGCTGAAAATAAACGTGTACCTGGGTGTTGCAGGAAAAGTGCCTCATGGTTGGCCCTTGACAGGAATAGCCCTGTTGGCACTGCCGGAATTGAGTGGACACACCCCCGCCGCATGTCCTTGAACAAGGACTGGGCTCTGACCAGTCCGTCCAAGGACCTGCGTCTGTTCCCTCAGGACTGTCTCCGCCATCTGTGACGTAACTTCCTGGGAGGTAGAGGTTGGCTCCTTGCTGCCTTTTGAAGCGGTCTTTGTAGTGTCTGATGCGCTGAAAAGGACAACAAAAGCATAACCAAAGACTGAAAAAATTGCGTTTTTGGGGAACCAAATTAAATAATTCTGGAGTGACGTCATTTAAATCAGTGCCGTTTTTGGGATATTTTGGGCCCTAAGCTTCGACTGGGTTTTAGTAAAGTTTCAGTAAATAATTCAGTTTTTCATAAGCACAAGTTGAGGCTTCAAAAAAACACAGAAAAAATTAATAGAATCAGTTCGTGAATTTTTTTTAAATAATACCATCATTCAAATTGTCTAAACATTGAATTTATTTCGAAAAAAAAAACAACAATAAAGTTATTAAAAATTAAAATGCTTTCTTTTCATATTCCGAAATAAATCCCGATGTAAGTATATCTAAATTATGAAAAGTATACAAGGATCTAAATTAATGCTTTTCTGTATATAATCTCGATTTATCTCTAAACGCTTATTATTTCTGCAGCATTCCGCATCCTTCACATCCAATAATATTTAACATACACCTCTTGCAAGTTTCTATTAGCACACCGAGATTAATAACAAACTTGCTTAGAGCTTTTTGTGCTTATAAGGAAATCTCTGTCTAGACCAGTGTCTGCTTCACTATACGGTGTTATTTATGACAACCAATATAAATTCTTTGCACAAGTTTCGCGTAAACGTAACGCTCCAACGCATTTCTATTATTTATGTATGTACATTTAATCATTTCATAAGTAGGTTAACTTGCACTTAAGTCGTCCCAAGGAATTTTCTTTCAGGGCTGTCTGAAGAAGCCCATAAAAGAAATTTAAATTTACATTACGATAAGGCAATTGGTTTTTATTCGCCCTCTCGACAATAAACTCAGGAATTTCATGCATAAGAATTAGTGAAGAAAAAATGTATTTGCGCCCTTCCTCGACAGTAGATTGAAAATGGGTCAGTGCCCTCGCGTCTCGTCGCAAAATTAAAAATAGCGGAAATTTTAAACAAAATGCCAGAGACTATACAGTGCCTGTAACATTAACACAAGACAAGACACTGCATGGAAGATTATTTAAAGCGCGCAAACTATAAAGTTTTTGTAATTTAAAAATAGCATTTACTACCCGCAAACTTCTTGCAAGCCGGTGTTGTTAGAGTGTTTCATCGATCATATAACGATTAAAATAACAAACAGTATCGCCTTTCATCTAGTGGAATTTTAAACTGAAGTTGAAAAATTAATTGTAAATAACGGCGCGCCAGAATTTGCATCAAAATTATGATTACCTAATCCCCACACTAACTAAAATATTAAACACCAAACTTGAGTTATTTTATCTTAAACTCAAGTTTTATGGGTGTTTTATAACTTTATAATTATTATCATATAAAAGCTTCATAATAAAAATGAAAAAACCCTGAACTCAACTCGGTATCGTTTATATTCCTTAAATCCTCCTTTACAGCCTCTAATTTATCTAAATTCCAAACACATTCACATTTCCCTCTTAGATTAATTTAATTGAGGAATGTTGTCGAAGCGACACAAACTTAACTTAATTCAAAAATACTTACATGCCTTCCTAAAGCACTATGGAAAAATGTGATAAACGTAACAGCTAGGACTAATGGCAACCTGCAACAAAAAAAAAACACAGTCAAATCCAGGATTTATGCATACAGAAGAAACCATAACCAGTTGAAAGTGATTTAATGAGACATTTAATTATCAGGCAGGCAGTTAACAAGATTGTGATAGTTGGGAGAGTTAGAGGTCGAGTAGAATAATTAGTTGTGAAGCCTATCTATGCACCTCACGCATCACGAGAAAATTTGAATTCCTATTTATTTCTTCCTTGGAGTTGTAATAGTTTGAGAGATGGAGAGGGATATACACGTCCAAACAAACCACTTGTTGATAAGTTGATAGTTGGAATTTAATTGGATACATTGCCGGATATAATTAGCTGACACGACTAGATTAGTTTACGATAATCATCATTAGAAAAACGTTGGAGTATCTTATACAATTTATTTACTATTAATAAATAAATAAATAAGTTTATATAAAATAATTAAAATTGCACGGTTTTTTGAGTAACAACTGAAAATTATACCGTTTTATAGTCGGATTCTAGAGCCGGTCGTTTTGGCCTTAGTCGAAATTAATTCAACAAATTTTGGTAATTTTACCGAAAAATCGCTAAGAAAATTAAACATAAAAGTTGGAATTCAGATAATCCACTGCAGATTTGTAATTTGCGCCCTTAAAACACTTAAAACTACCCGAAATCGGTCCTGTTCTTTTTTTAAATTCGCTTGTACATTTTTTCCTATTTTAGACTTTCTGTCATTAAAATTGTCATAAAATTTCGAAAAATGGACTGATTTCCTTGTAGTTTTCTTTGTTACAAAGAAATAAGTTAATTTTACTGGAAAATTCAAAATGTGACGAAAATTCCGTATTTTATTGCCTGTTATATAGACTCACTTAAAAATTTGTATAAATTTAGACTTTGCGTCCTCAAAACTGTCTTAAAATTTAAAAAAATGGACGAATTTCGTTGCGGTTTGTTTGCTACAAAGGAATAAGTTGGGTTTGCTGGAAAATCTACAAACAGAATGAAAATTCCCAACTAAACTCACTTAGAAATCTGTCCAGTTTTAGGATTTGTGTCATAAAATCTCAAAAATTTACAAATATTCTTCTCTGTAACAAAGAAATAAATTATTGGTTCTACTAGAAAATTTAAATAGAATGAAAATCCAGTGAAAATTCAGCGGAATTTATTTCATACTACTTCAAAATTCGTCCATATTTTCCAAATTATTTTTTGTATCTATAATCTTACTTAACCAAAATTTATACAATTTTACAGAATTTTATGCTAAATTTGAATATGTATAGGTTAGTTTTATATCTAATTTGTTTCAGAAGTTCAAAAAAACAGGTTGAAATATGTGTCTTAATTTTGGAACTTTACTTACATTTTCCAAAAAGTTCATTATAATTCACCAATTTTTCAGGAAATATTCAGAACTAACGAAGATTTGGCTATTTATTTATAATTAAATTAAATTTCTCAAATGTAATACATTTATTTCTTTAATTTCGCAACAGTAAAAAATTTTCTAATAAAATAAAATGTACAACGCTTAATCTATAGAAGTAAATTCATCAGATTTTGAACTTTAATATTTTATACTTCACATCTCGTTCATTTCTTGACTTCTAAACCAATTCCAAACTCCAAATTCGACAAAATAACCAATCCAAACCCTACATAGAGTCCCCAGTTTAATTATCTGATCTTCTCCCTCGATTAAACAGCCATTTAATTCCGTTTCTCCAGCGATTCTATCCAAAATTTCAGTGTAACCTTGTGCGGGGTCGACATACGGGTTATTATTACTTCCAAAGGATCAGGAGAACCGCGAATGGTAGAGGTTTGTGGCCGGTGCAAATTCGGCCTGTCATATTATTATAATATACAAATCATCTCGAGGACATTTGCAATGAAAAAAACACCATCCAAAATGTGCGCCACGCACAATTTATCCATCGATTCCAGTGGGGGAAAAATTAAATAAGTGAACGTAAAAATTTACTTTATAATATGTAAGTATATCTACATCGTCGGTTTGGTCAAGGAAAGAACCGGTTGAGAATGAGGTGCGACGGTAATTTTTTTCCTTGTTTTAAAATCTAGTTTTGATTTAATATAATTCTAAGGAAACTCCAGAAAATTCCTGTATAATTCAGTTAAAAAAGTACAAATAATACGCTTATTATTTTCTCCTAACAAGTTTCTCTTGTAATTTGTAATGATCCTTAAACTTAAATTTTTTTTATAACTTTTGCTATTTATATCGCGGAAAAATTTCCCTTTTGATTCCCTCCACCCCTCCCAGAATTTCCAATCCTGCAAACCGTCTCGCCATCCGATCAATACCAAAGTGCGCCGCTCCTCAAAGGACCTTCTCCACCGCCGCCTCCATCCTACAATCCTGTTCCCAGTCGACCGCTGGGTCTTACCTACCCTGTTTTATTAATCGCAGATTCGAGGTCTTTCCTTTGGGGTTATACAGGTGCAGTGGGGGAAAACTCCGTTTCTCCTTCCCGCTACTTTTCATGTGAACTTTATTCGGTTATCAAGTTGGAGTGTAATTAGACAAACAACATAATTATTAGTGTTAGAAAAAGTGGAAAATTGTTGAGTAAACTTGCATGTTGGCTTGTCACGAAATAAAAGTAAATTATGGTAATGATATAGTTTTATATAAAATTGATGTGTTGGTTGAAATAAACATGTCTATTGTGGATTGGGATATTGGGCAATATGTTGCAGGATTCTAGGATTTATCGTCGGATCTGTAGATAATCTAAGTAGAGGCGGACTGTGAAAATATTACGGTCCGGATTTAATAATTTGAAGGGTCTTATGTTTAGGAATTGTAAGAAAACCAAACTATAGAACGATCTGACGTCATGAGGGTTGACAAATTTTGTAAAGGGAAAAATCTAAAATCGCTAATACTTTTCAGGTTTTCATATCTAGAGAGGGGAACTAAAAAGCTGACAAAAGAACTCAAAAATTTCAAACGTCTAGAATCTGGAAGGGAAAGTCTTCCAAAAATCATAAAATCTCTGGAATAATCTGAGTAATAAGAAAATTTGATGTCACAATCTTTGTCGCGATAGGACTAGGAATAATCTAGAACTAGATCAAACAAATCCTAGGAAGAATCTGGGAGAAATTGCGTGGCGCAAAAATCACGACTTTTCTGATATAAAAAAGAAACCGAATAAAATATTTCAGATATTTTGATACAATTACGTAACTGATTCGTAGAAGGAAATTTCTCACATTCTCACATTTTCTCCATTCTTTAAACTTTGATTTTATCTATTTCCTTCTAAAAATATTTCCTCGAAATCAATCGTGGTTCAATCTATTGCATAAATTAACAAAAAAAAACGTGTAAAGATTTATTAAACACCGTGCACTAAAGTACATTAAATAAATTATTCAATTTGCGTAGTACAAGATCAAAGTAAAGGAAAACATGTCCGAAAAACTGTCGAAAATTTTAATATTCTATTTTGTCGTTAGGTAGGTACTTATCTACTCATAGTTTCGTCTATAAACTTTTTTCTGTCCTAACCTAAGTACTTGAAGAATGTAGTTGAGGTAGACTTTGCCATCTAAAAACCATGTAGGTACTAGATTAGGATTTGGGAGTCTAATCGTACCGGTTCGGTTATAGTACCGACTTTTTGTTGTAATAACAGTGGGAATGGTGACCAGACAAAATTTGACAATTCAGAATGAGAACACAAAAATTAATTTCCTGAAAATTTTACAAAATATTTCTTTCCAAACTTGGCGTTCTTTATTAATTCCAACTTGGGTATTTTTTCGTGAAATTGCTGTAATAAATTCTTAAAGTTTCGAAACAAGCACAGAAATTAAATTAATCTCGATACCCTGTAACGACTGTAATCATAATCTATTAAATTAACCTCTACATAAGTTTCAATAAATCAATTTAAAACCAATTTAGGTACTCCTTCTTCGAAACCACTATAACCAAAATAATACACCGTCGCTTGCGCTTTCCAATCTGAACATTCCTCTGGCCCACCTTACATAGTATTTAGCAGACTCCAGTAGTAATAATTGCATAATCCAACCAAAAAAGTCATTAACACCTGTTAGAATTCGCTTTTAACGTTAGGTTATGGCTAATAGGAGTGCATGAATGCGAAAAGGTGGAAAATGTGGAGTGAATCGAATCGAACACACGCAACTTGACATCATCGTGTTTGCTTTCACCTGTGTACTTAATATTATGTCGGTTGTTTGCACTGGAAGAGTGGAAGCGGCGAAAATGAAAAATTTCTGAGGGGGAAAAATTTACTCTATACTTTTTATTCCTATTTCGACAAAAATACATAGAAGGCCAGGAATCCAGGATAAAATTTAAGGAAATCCACTTTTATCCAAGTCTATGAATATTGAGATGTAAATTAAATGAAAAATTCAATTTTATTATAAAATATTATACAAGCAAATTAGTATCGTAGTTATAAAATTACATATTTTTCAAAATTTTATAACCTTATTCTAAAAAAACTAAAATAACGATGGATATTTGAAATTTTTTATGTCCAGTGGTAGCGAAACTTTGCTCTATTTAAACCAAAATTACATAAAATTAGTGTCCTTTTTTCGATACATGTGACTTTTATCTGCGATACTAAAAATTTCAGTTGGTTCCAAAACTATTTTTTACGAATATTCCAGTTCCCTTTCTCATGGTGCAAACAACCTGCACCCATCCGCAATATAATTCAATATTTAAAGGAATTTACAATACAGGTAGAAGGTAACCAACTCGCCTATCACTTCTTCAGCTCTTCTGCTCTCCGAATAATTACATGGCAAATTGCTCCAGGTAAAACATTTTTTTCTATTTTTATTCAACTTGTTTTAGCTCTTTATTACCCAACAGCATTCAACTAATAAACTTGCAGTTAATGGTAATGGTTTTTACTTCAATTGCCATTATGAGTTTTTTTTATTCGGATTTATTGTAAAAATCCAACGATTTTTTGTTTGCAAATTAATGCAATCACCTTAATTTATTACTTAGAAAATTAATGCAAAGCGTGTAGATATCTTAATTTCCAGCTATTCAATATCAATGTGGCACTTCCTATTTTCTCCCACGTCTTCTTCCTACGCTTTCCGTGCTCTTTATAATTCGGACAATGTCATTATTTCCTAGGTGTAGTTTTGCTTTTTTTTCCACCATGCAGACGTAATTCATATCTGCTGAATGGATGGATTTTATTTTTCTCTACTCTCTGTATTTATGCTGTCAGACCTATATCAGAGTATGTAGCTCAAGGTGCTTGGAAATGTCTGCCAAACGTCTAGGGCAGCAGGAATTTTTGCCCAAACAACGAGCAGTCCTGGGAACTTGGGTGGTTATTTAATTACAGGTTACGGACCTGGATCATAAATCGTTAAGTGAATTTTGGATGGGGAAATTATAGAGAAAATGTGTTTCGGTTAGGTTTTAATTGATAAGATTTTTTTACAATTTTTTTTAAAGAATCGCATTTTGGAAAAAGTGATTAGACTTTTGTGAAATTTCCTTCTTTATTGTCCGAATTTTTACATCAAATTTGTTATCGATTTTACCGCAATTTACAACTAAGTAAAACAGCAAATTTAAGAAGTTCTTATCCGCAAATTTTCTAAAAATTTAGTAGTATCTAGAATCTAAGAAAACTAGAGCATTTTTTACAAACTCATATGCAAATCTATCAAAAGTCATAAGAAATCATTGTATAAAAAACTAAAACCAAAATTAACTTGATTTTTATCCAACCCTTATAAATAATAAATAAATCATCTCCTGGATGCTTGTTTTATAAATTTATTACTTTCATCTTCCCACTCCTCTCAGAATAATTACAAATGACGACGTTGTATCGTTTTTCAAAATGTTTCAATTAAAATTGTGGCGAAAACTCTTTACACGCAAGTCAGTAAACTCCCGCTGAGTTGAACAATTTAAATTAAAATGTGCCGAAGATGTCGGTTAGGTTTGTACTTTAATCTCTCATTTATGTATGAGGTAAAACAAGAAAAATGCAGACTGATTTGCTTAGCGACATTTGTAAACAATGCAAAGTTTGAAAGACGCCGGATCAGATAATTTTGTTGAATGAAACAGAAACGAGATGAGAATTTGCCTTTTTACTTTCTTATACGAAGTAATAAGAAAGTATAGTAATCGTGATTTTTTCGACTTCGAGATTTTGATGGATTTACACGTTTTGAGGGCCCCTGAATCCATTTACGAGATTTTTTTATTCTTTAACATTGATTTCGAATTAAATTTTGAACAAATTTTGTTAGAACTTTTTTTTGAAATTCCGTCAAAAAAAATTCAAAACAAACGCGATATTCTTAAAACACTTATATTTCTCATAGTGCGCGTTGATCGTTGAACCCGACCGACAGTCTAGATATATTAGTGACTAAAGGGACTTGGCTGCCAAACGGAAGGTCCCGGTTTCGAATCCCAGAACGACCATTAGTATTTTTTGTTATTTACTGGTTTCTATGGTACCGAAAACAATAATAATGAATAAATAAATGTGATTTTATACCGGGAGATTTTTTTAAGTGAGTAGTAGGTCAAAAATCTAAAATAAAACACATTTTTGTCGTAAAATTCGGTTATAATGAGTGGGACAAGGACAGATTTATGCGTATTGCAATAAGTGCGACAGAGACTATTTGAAAATTGCTGGAAACCCTCAAAATTTAAACACGATTTTTACAAGAAATTTAACTTAATTTCTTTAGGAAACGTAATTGTGGTACTATCCGTATAAGAAAGTCATGTGTTGGACACATCACATATTTTATATACGTGTGTTAGTTCAAGTTTATAGCAGCTTGGATTTGACTTTAGTGATACAAGAAATCTTCTTTAGCAATTTCGTGGTTTGGTGTGAATTGAAAGATGACACTATAAGAAAACCCCCAAATTATTTTTATTTATTTGCAAAATCGAAGACAATAAAATATGAATAAAGTACAGCTAATTTAAATAGTACTTTGCGATTTATTAATTATCTTTTTGTATAAATATTTAAAATTTAAATAAATTAGGCTTCGTGTTGGTAAAACGTTAATGTTGGCAGCACAGATAACGAAATATTATTATTATAGTTGGCAGCATTGAAGTGCCATTACAGCATTTTACCCTAAAGTGTTCGCTGACAATTTTAAGTTTTCCAAACGAATTTTATACTTTGCTTAAAAGATTTTTCTACAACTACAATTTCAAAAATGGCTGGGTACCGAGTGCCATATACCCGCAACGACAATAATAAAATAGTCAAGTACATAATTGAAAACAACGGATTTTACTCCCTCAAGGGCAGGGCGTTTTGGCAGCGGTTGGAGCAGGAGAAAATCTTGGATGTGGACAGGACATGGCAGAGTCTGAAAGAGCACTTTAGAAAGCACATTATCAAAAATTTGCATCTGCCGGTGTATGGGCTAGACGAGAAGATGAGAAAGAAACTATATAATAGTTATAATGGCATAGTGGAACCACCAAAGAAACCAGAGCCACCAGAGGACGAAAAGAAGAAAAGGGGAGTCCAATCGTCCGAATGCGATGAGGCAAGCAGCAGCGATTAGAATTTAAACTTAATTTTTATTTGCTTTGATGTTCAAACCTAGTTTAGTTATATTTATTATTTTTATTAAAAATATATTATTTTATGAGAAGTTTGGATTTTTATTTAGAAAAATTTGAGGTTAGTAGTATGATGTCCCGGATTTGAATCTCAGAAAAAAATTTTTTGTTTTTTTTTACTGGTTTCTATGATAGGTACCGATACCAAGTAATAAATAAATGAACGTAGGTACTGGATGTGGAGAGCATGTGATTATTGGCTACCCCTTCAATATTTTCCAAAGATTAAAACTGTATCATGGCAATGTGCTGGACACATCAAATATTTTAAATTTGGGGTACAGGGGTAGTTTAGGATCTTTCTAATAACACTATTTCCTAAACCGAAGTGATATTAGGTAGAAACCGGAAAACATTTTCGACGTCCAGATGTTCTACAAGTCGTTAAAGTGTCATCTCATTCAACAAGAGCTAATTTTTCTCGCTCAAGTGGATACCATACTTTGGGTGTCATTGACAAAGTGTCGAAGATTGTAAATTCCCTCGGGTAACAATGTAAACAATGATTTAGGAGGCACTTGTGTGGTGTGGATGACCAAATGCTTTGGTCCTTTACTGAACATCTGAAACAATAAATGGGCGCAAAATCTATATAATTTTATAATTAGGACGCCTGAGTTCTAATAAATCCAATAGTTAATTTAAGCGATTCTACTAATCTAATTTTCTGTTCAGAATTCCTTAAATCTAAATGGCAAGCGTAAAATTTGTCTGCATAAAACCACCATTAGTTTCTTAATGACAGTTTTCAAAGAAATGAAATATGCTCTCTGCCCCAGAGTGCAAATAAACAATTTAAATATGCGGCGCACGCATTGTTAAAGTGTCTTTTTCAGCACGAGTATTATTTAGTGTAAGCACCTGTAGCCAGGTCCATATAAGGCCGAGACGTACATAAACTTTATCCTCGGTATGTTCTTTGTCTACAACCATTTGCCATCCTTTGGTACTACAACTAAATGGCTTGTTTATCAATTTCATTCTTGTAATAATCTATTCCATTACCATTAATAACTCGGCTTGCCTAGGATGTCTGGTGGTAGGTATCCGATTCAAAACTTGTTATACCAAATCAATTCACTTAGTTCTAATTTCTAATTACTAGTTGTTTGGGGGGCGTGTGGTTTCGGTTTACTGGTCGTTGTAAAATTGGTCGATAAAGTTAAGCGTTTTATTGCATGGTAGGTGCAGCTTTTTCCCACTTTTAATTAAGGGAATATGTTATGACTTCATACCTTTGTCTCAAGTGGTTGAGATTTTATAACGGGCCATAAATAATTACAGGACCAGCAGAGTTACGGCAATTATTTTGTGGGCTTACAAGGCTTATTTTTAGAAAGTATTAAATCTCATTTCAATAGCTCTTATACTTAGGTATACTTAATAAATTTGCCAAAATATTTACTTTAAAGTCAAATTTAATTGTCCAAAATAACTTTTCCAAAAACCGACGAAAATACGAAATGTAAAGGCTTCTAATTTTAGTAAATTCTGAATTATAAAGCTGATAAAAAATTACTGGATTAAAATTTCCGTTTTCAGCTCCTTCCAATTACTCATAAAATAACACAATTTTATCCATGTCCGCCGGGTCCAATGACCGTGCCTATCACACAGAATGCATCTACTATTTTTCGTTTTAAACCGAGATAAATGAAGGTTATTAACATGCCGGTGACATCACATCACACATAACATAATGCAGTCAAATTATCACACGTAACATCATCGAGACATGCAGTCTGAAAAGCTCAACAATTCTGCAGGAGAAACTTTTAGTTTTTGGGGAATTTTATTCCAAACACCACCACAAGTGAATGTTGTGTACTTTACTTAGGTAATTTGAAATAAATTGTGAAGTACCCTCAAGTCAAGTAAACTTGTTGAGAGAAATGCCACAGAAGTCTTGGTTTCTGTTTATGTGTAAGTAAGCTGTGATGTGATTAATTTTCCAAGCGGTTTTTTCTTAAATTAAACACGTTTATTTACTTTTTTCTTAATTTTAACGTGAGTTAATTTGTGTTCAAATTCAGGAATTTACTTACAACTCACAACAAAATGTATTTGTAATTTTGCTAAAATTTTCACAATTTAATCCTCATCATCACCCGAGTTCGTCAAACTTGCTTGGTGTAAATAAACCAAAGCACCTGGTGTATTTTTAATGAAATATCGTGGTTTCTCCCCAAAGAAACTGAAAACTGATCCAAACAAAACCAAACAATTCCAATAGAATAAACTCCAAGACACTGGAAATTCGATACTTTGCATTACTTACAACCTTACAACTTGGAAATATGTTGAGGTGTAAACCGAAGACACAAAACCCATGGATGATGCATCGGTGGGCTTTCTGTGTGGTCTAAGCATCATTAAGATCCCCCAGAGCTCATCACACTGGCCACACCGCAACTGCCAAAGGCACCACCAACTTATCCGGAGCAGTTCTGTGGAGCCATGACTAAACACTTCCACCAGAACACCGAATTAAGTGGATATCAATCAAACATCTTAATCCGAAGAGTATGGACAAAGTTATTAAGGCTGGGGGGATGAAGTATGATTTTAGTTCGTTCTTTATGTTAACAAGCTGCATTCCCATCACGTTCTCAGATGAAACGCAGAGATTTTTCTCTAATTTGTGTGTTTTGTAGGAAAAAATCAGGAGGTTAGTATGCGTACGTGCAGAATTATTATTATGTTCGAGTTGGATTAAAATCTATAAGTGAAACGTTCACTTCTAAGTTCTAAGTTATGAAATAATCTGTTGTTGCCTTATCTTCTAATTTCCCTATTATCAGCTGGGAGTTAATCGGATGTAATTCCATAGTAAATATGAGTTATTTTTTCGTGTTTGGTTTTATGTGGAATGTATGATTAGTGTTTTACATGCTTTTGAAATAGTTTATGGAATTTTGTAAGTTTTAGTCTGATTAAAATGGAAAAATGTTTGGTCTCAAAGTAACGTGAAAATAATTTTATTTTTATTCTCACGAATTTTCGGCTAATTTTCTACTAGAACTAACTTATTCCTTTATAACAAAGCAAACCTCAAGAAAATCTACCGTTTTTTCGAAGTTTTTGGCGTTTTTAAGAGAAAAATCTATAAACTTAGTCAAAATTTTAAGATCAGTTTATCGTAGGCAATAAAATTCGAAAATTTCAACGAATTTTCTTTCTGTTTAAATTTTCTACTAGAACTAAGTTATTTCTTTAAAACAAAGCAAACCTCAAGAAAATCTACCGTTTTTTCGAAGTTTTTTGGCGTTTCTAAGAAAAAAATATATAAAATTAGGCAAAATTTTAAGATGAGTTTATCGTAGGCAATAAAATTCGAAAATTTCAACGAATTTTCATTCTGTTTAAATTTTCTACTAGAACTAACTTATTCCTTTAAAACAAAGCAAACCTCAAGGAAATCTACCGTTTTTTCGAAGTTTTTTGGCGTTTTTAAGAGAAAAATCTATAAAGTTAGTCAAAATTTTAAGATGAGTTTATCGTAGGCAATAAAATTGGAAATTTTCAACGGATTTTCATTCTGTTTAAATTTTCTACTAGAACTAAATTATTTTTTTAAAACAAAGCAAACCTCAAGAAAATCTACCGTTTTTTCTAAGTTTTTTGGCGTTTTTAAGAGAAAATTCTATAAAATTAGTCAAAATTTTAAGATGAGTTTATCGTAGGCAATAAAATTCGAAATTTTCAACGGATTTTCATTCTGTTTGGATTTTTTACTAGAACCAAGTTATTTCTTTAAAACAAAGCAAACCTCAAGAAAATCTACCGTTTTTAGGAAGTTTTTTGGCGTTTTTAAGAGAAAAATCTATAAAATTAGTCAAAATTTAAAGCTGTGTTTATCGTAGGCAATAAAATTCGAAAATTTGAACGGATTTTCATTCTGTTTGAATTTTTTACTAGAACCAAGTTATTTCTTTATAACAAAACAAAGCTCAAGAAAATCTACCGTTTTTTTGAAATTTTTTGACGTTTCTAAGAGAAAAATCTCTAAAATTAGTCAAAATTTTAAGATGAGTTTATCGTAGGCAATAAAATTCGAAAATTTCAACGGATTTTTTACTAATTTTAAATTATTTACATTAAGCCACGTCCATCTACATAGTTCAAATCACCAGAACTAATCTAAATCCATAAAAAATGAATCCAAAACTAATAGATTGGTACTAAAATGAGCGCTTTTAATACCATATATAGCCAGAACCTCATTGCACTTAGTCGTTTGCTCAACCGCAATTAAATTAAGGATAATAATTCCTTAATAGACTTTTAGCTACACACAGCAGTCTCCCTCTGGTTTTCCTTCTTCTTTGTTTTTTCCACTTACACTAACGCAAACTATTAAACCTGACTGGTGGGTCGTGGGTCAGGGTCGCTTCATTCAAACCGCTCTTTAATTATAAATGTGCGACTGTGATGCACAGTCAGTTATAATAAAAATTCCAATGGAGTGTACTATAAAATGTGAAAGTGCATTGTGTTCATTCATTTATTATAGGAGCTGAAGTATTATGAGTAAACACCAGTTTTCAAGTGGACAATTTTCTCATGGTGAAGGATCTGGCTTATTACCATTTTTCCATCGACCAGCCACCAATTATCGGCTCTTCAGGCAAGAGGTACTAGATTCCCGTTTGAGATAAGGCGTGCAAAATCGAAACTAGTTTAGCCAAATGGACGCTATTGTTCTTGTCCAATGAGCTGAACCCTTGGGTTTGCTTGGTTCGTCACACCAACTTAAAATTCATATTTTTACGAGCACAACGCGAGAAGGGCAATTTTTACACTCGCAACTTATAGAAAACCCCGAGGTTCAAGGTTAACTCATTAGCTTCCCAAAGTCTAAATATTATTGTAAATTGTAATCTAATAACTTGACGAAAGCTCCAACTTCAACCTACACCGTCGTCTCCTAAACCAGTTCACTGTGTTATAGTAAACTTGACATCGAAACTTACTCTGATGCCATATTTGGAAGATATTCTCACGCACTGGGTTACTGGAAATGCCTTTTAAAAAGTTATGTCACCTGTTATGTTCGGTTTAAAAATTATGGCAAGTTGCATCGTTTAAATGCCATTAAGCTGAAGAAAGTCAGAATGTTTAAAGTGATGGCGAGAGAACATTATTTTAAGTTATGGAAAAGTGGAATGTGAAGGAATTTTTGGAAATATTTCTGGTGTACTTTAGATAACCAGTGTATTAATTTGAGGATTTTTGTTTTAATTATGATAGAAGGCAGCTAATTTGTTTTTGGGTTAAGGAATTTCAACCCAAATGTCTTGACAGCACTTTTCTAAATTTAACAAAGCAAACTTTTGTCGATTTTAAGGACATAAAATTAGTCAAAAAATTAACATGATAAAATAAACAAGAAAATGCGAAAATTTCGGCGGATTTTCACTAGAACCAAGTTATTTCTTTGTAAAAATATCTTTAAAAAACCATATTTTTCTATTTTTGGGCCCCAAAATGAGCCTTTAAAAAATTGCATTTTTGGAGGGTAAAAGTTTTGGAATCGCTGGTTGGATTTTTGTAAAATTATCTGTATTACAAAGGGGATGATGATTTTATTTAGAAACAAATTACAAATTGTTTATATGAATTTTCCTGTTTTTTTTTGGGCCCAAAAATGTGCCTTTAAAAAATCACATTTTTCTAGATTTTGGGCCCAAAAATGGGTGTATTACTTCGTATAAAAAAGTAAAAAGCAAACCTCACGAAAGTCTATCGGGTTCTCGAAGTTTCTAGATTTTAGGGACAAAAAATCTATAAAATCACTAAAAATTTTGAGGTGAATTTATCGTAGGCTTATAAATAGTGAAAATTCCTCGAAATTTTCACTAGAACCAAGTTATTTCTTTCTAAAAAAGCAAACCACACGAAAGTCTATCGATTTTTCGAAGTTTCTTGTCGATTTTAAGGACTTGAAGTCTTCAAAATGAGTCAACATTTTAAGGTGAATTTATTGTAGATTAATAAAATGTGAACATTTCGACGAATTTTCTATTAGAACCAAATTATATCTTTGTTATTGGGAAGCAGCTAATTTGTCTTGGGTCAAAGAATTTAAATCAAACATCTTATCTAAATTTAACAAAAAGGGTTTTATTGTAGACTTACATACTTCGAAATTCTACTGACGCAGCAAATTCTCAATAGCCCACTAATTTAAATCCCTCCACTCTTGACACACACACAAGGAAAAAATTATGAAAATTACACAATCCCATATCTATATTACGTCCTACTTATAATTTTTCCCTTCCGACAAGGGTTTTAAAAATCTACCTGCATCTTTCATATTCTAATACTGGAATATTTGTCTAGAGAGCGGAGCCAATGCAATGATTGTAAATAAGCATTTACAGTGTGCTATAATTTTCAGATTATTACACACATTTGGACGATTACGATCTTCTCAAAAGAAATTACGTGAAGAGTTAACGAGGCTTAAACACTGCCAATTCAACAACAAGAAAAATATTTAAACACTAATTTTATTAGATTTTCATGGAGGTTGTTAAAATAGTTTCTTGTCTGCAATTGGTGGGTATTAAAAGAGGACAACGGTAGCGACCTTTATTGTTTGTTTATACTAAACAAACACCCAGACACTATTAACTATCATTTTGAGTTTGTGAGCGAGCATAAAGTGCAACGGGACTTTTCAATAATGCACTCTTCGCAAAGTTTGACTCGTGCCCTCCAACGAATCCATATTTATTCGGTGCTAATTGGTTAAACAATAATATTTGAAGTTCTGTTATATAACCCTATACGCTAAGTTTGCTCAACTAGTTTAGATTTGTTAAGAATTGCTTTGCAAAAACCATCATTTAAATTCCTGCTCTTCTAAATTCTATTGTGATCACCAGTTCTTGAGTTCAGCTGATGCTGATGTCTAATGTCTGTCGCCGAGATTTTTACTCTGGTAGCATCCACTAACAAGCTGGTGGATGGCCGTAGGCATCTCCAGTCTTTGTCGGTTGGTTGCCTCCCCGAAAAAAAACACGTATCAAAAAGTTCTGTTTCGAAAGGAGCGCCTGGTTTCAAGTTGGAATTTGTAAATTTACTTCAATTTTACACTAAACATTAATAGTATTTCGTAGCAAACCTGCGGTCGTAAATGTTACAAAAACAGTACTTAGAGAAACGCCATCTAACTACCAGAAAATCCTTTTACTCGTGAAGTGAATGAAAAACCGTCCATAAACCACTTTGAAATTTATTTACCACTAATAATCGTTTTTTATGTCTGGTTTTTCTTGTAAGCCGGTAATACTCAAGACTGTCGTATATACCATCAACTTAGGGACTATAGTGTTGACGCCAAATGAATGATGGTGTGAAATTGGTCTGCTATACACTGCAGCACACAACAAAACACACTCAAGGTTGAATTTATGATTTTAATGCAAGGATAATAGAGAAACCAACGTTTTTTTTTCTCATTGAATTAGAATACAATAAATTGGAGGAAAAAACGGGTTAAAAAGTGATAGGATAAGATGTTTTATGTTTGTATACGTTTATTTAGAGTAGCTTCAACTTGTGGCTGCTGCAGGCGATTTAGTGCAAAATGATGGTAATTAAAAGTTAATAGTATAATTGTTTGAGTCGTCCGGTGGAAAATAGTTTATTGAACTGTCAAGATGGGTAATAAAGTGCGTTTCTTTATATAAATCCCAGTTATAACTTTCTTATACTAATAACTTATAGTACGGGAAATAATTTCGAGACGAATTTGGCCTCTGATTTTCGAAAGTGCAACGCTGCCATCTTGTTTTTAACAAATAACTTTTAAACAATTGCAATTAGCGAAAAAAGTCATCAGAGCAATTTTGTAGAGACTTTAATTTGCAAACTAATATCATTGAAACATTTTCTTCTAAAATCTAAAATACGCGATTTATACGCGAAAAACTAAAACTACCCTTAAAAATAACAGCTTAAAAAAAACTTTAAAAAAAGTGGTTATTCTGTGGCACTCTTGATTTTTTGCGATTATAATTGCATATTTTTTTTTTAAAACAGCAAATATTTTGAAAATCGGATGATTGGTTCTGGTTTTATAAATTTTAAAACCAGTTGTGAATTATTATTTTACTCAAAATTTGCTCTATCGATTTTGACACCCCTGAAAGCTAACTTAAAGTTGTCCAATGTTACCCCTAATATTTTACTTTTTGTCTCGAACATTCATCTATCGAAAACGGTCTATATTTTTAAAATCGCGCAATTATTTCTGATTTTATAAGTCTTTAAAACAAATTATGAAGATTATTTCCCTCAAAATTCGATCTTTCGATTTTAGTGCTGCTGAAAGTAAATTAAAATTTGTCCAATATTACCCCTGATACTTTTCGTTCTTTGTGGCACATTCATCTTTCGAAAACAGTCTAAATTTTTAATATCACACATTTACTTCTAGCTTTATGATTTTTTAAAATAATTTCTAAAGTTTATTTTACTCACAATTAGTTCTATGATTGTCCAATGTTACCCCTGATATTTTTCGTTCTTTATCTTGCATTCTTTATTTTTTCGATTTTATTCTCATCTACATTACACTATAATTTTTTCAGTTTATGCGCGGGTAAATAATTTCAATAAACTCCATTCACTTTTGTTATATTCCATGATGTCCAGCATCACAACAAAAAAAAGACCTTGCAAAAATGTCTGGGATTGATGTTCCCCGACTTTATATCCGAACTCGCGCGGGGTTATCGAATCCCAGTTTCGTGCATCGCAAATTTCTCAGAAAGATTTAATTAAAACAGCCAAATTTCCGACAGATATGTTGATTATAGTACAGTGAGGCTTTTTTCTACTAGTACAAATTAGTTTTCTTTAATTATTTGCAAATAATTATTGTAGTTAAGAACATGCATTCCGAGGAATTTGTTTTTTCTAATTGTATATGGATAAAAAGTTGTAGGTATTTATTATTCCCCTTCCCACACACTCAATTCCCTTATAGTTTAATTGCACATAAAATTTGTAACGAAATTCGCCTATTAAAACTATTTACATCTGTTGTAAAGTGTTTTGAAAATTGTTAATAAAATTGAAAGTTGTTTTATCAGAATAATCTTGCGCCCTTAATTAAATCACAAATTCCTATCTTAAAAACCATTTCCGTATGTTTTTTTTTTGTTTAGCTATAGATACGGAAAGCAGCATTAAAATACCCTTAAAATCTCTGCACCCTAAATCACGGTCAGGTAAAAGCCAGAAGCCGCCGCCTTTAGTACTAATTTGGGAACAAATCAGAGGTTTGTTTAGGATAATTGAAAATACATACAATAAAATTTTATGATGGACTAGCCGAAATTTTACTGTAATCACGAAACTAGAGTCTTAGAAATTTATGAAATTGTGCGACTTTTTCCGTTGGAAATTAATTTATTTTCCTCGAATAAACCACTTTTTGCTTTTGACAATTAAAGTCCAAATAGTCTTGGTCTGTCGATTAAGTTGATTTGCAAAAAATTTATGAAGTGGAGCACTCTGGAAGCTGAAGTTTAAGTACCCTATAAAGTGACTGTAATCGTTAATTTGCGTTGTCGAGTAAAATTGGGAAAAAAAGCGGATGAAATTAATTTTTTCTGCAAAAGTTTTGATTATGGTTATCTGAGGTTGAATGGAATACAATGTATAAGTACCTAATTTGCAAGGCAGATTTTTTAATGACCCAACTGAGGTTTAGTAATTTGGGGAAAAGTCAAAAAGTTGTAAAAAATAAGTGGCAATGAACTATCTACATCATACTCCTATTTTATAAGAATTTCAATGGAAAGATAAAATATTCTACAATAAATTGGTTCTAAATTTTATAATTTTGAGTTATCTACCATATATTCATTTTCTCATATTATGAATAATACAGTATGTGGAACAATTATTGTCTGGTAATAAAAGTGAAAATTTTTTTCAATATCCCAAAAATTAAAAAATCGATATTATTTTAAAATAATTATGAAAGTTATGAAGGTGACGCTAACTTTAAGTTTTCAGGATAATTAATAAAGAAATGCTGAAAACTATTCCAGTTTTGATTCAGCCTGAAAAATTAAGTAAAAAAAATTTCAATGATTTTTGGCTAAACTTTGTACCTTAAAAACAAGAGAACGTAACAGAATGTATAAAAAATTCTCTATTAGAATTATATCTAGTGATTTCAGTTTAAATTCTCACAAAATCCAAATCGATAAATTTTTCCTTAAATGTCCGATTTTTGGAGAAAATGAGAAACAGAAAATTTTCAACATTTCTACAAAAGAAAACACGTAAAATGTACGGTTTAGAAATATTAAAGAATGTCGAAACTGCAAAACTAAAAAATGAAAAATTTATCCTGAGAATAATTTTTCACAAACTGAAACTAACTACAACTTTTGCACTTAGCACTTTGACTACTTAGAAATCCGCTAATATTGTTTAAACAAAAATTATTAAATAAACTATGATGCACCTGTTTGCTCAGTTTTTACACTGTGCAAATAATCTATGAATACATTTAATCCAAAAAAACTTTTGTTCCCATGCACCAGGAACAAACAATAAATTTCCGTTTTCCTCCCTGAAGAAATTAAATACTCACGTATTATATCGCCTGCGAAATAACATCCTTATAGGAAATAGTCCCGGTTTCAGACCGGGCACCACTCAAAAAATCCGTAAACCACACACTGAATCACGGCTCTCGCGCGCGGGAAGAGATGCTGTCTGCAGACACAACAGAATGAATACCGATGAAGATGAAGCAGCAGCATCCAGCACGAAACGAACGCCTTCGCACAGAGTACACACCAGCACACACAAACATACACACACACACCACAACAACGGGTCTAATGTGGCCCAGACTTTGTTCAACCTCTATTTATACCTTTTCTCATCTGGTGGGCCATCTAGCCCTTGTTCTTTGAATTTGAGACAAAACTGACCAAGGCACCAAGGGACCAAGGGTCCAAGGGCTTGGTCGGATGATGATGAGGAGTTGGGGTTTAACTCAACTCGATACCCAAATATATTGTCATAGTTTATTTGGATAAAATTGTTGGGGTTTTAGAAGATGTGCTGTGAGATTATTGTGTAGGTCTTGAGTGACCATCAATTATTATACAAAAGGGTGCCACTCGATCAGAATATAAATTATACATTGTATAGAATTAATATTGTTGTAGTCTTACGAGATAGAATCTGAATTTCGTCTATTTTACATTGTAAATAAGAGAAGGTGATGGTTTATCTGCCTGTAGAAGAAGTGTAAGAATGACGAGTTATTGTAGGTACACTAATTGAACGAAAAATAAATTACTATAGAAATTCTTTAGAAATATTCGACAAGAGCTGTTTGCTGTAATTACAGTAAGTACCACAATATTTTATAAAAAATTTCAAGGGATTAGTTAGACGGTAATAAATAGAAAGCGAATCGCAAGTCGTCATTCCAGACACGGACTGGACTAATAAAATTCTGTTTTAAGATAATCAGATTATTTGTCTCGTGATTTTTGAGTCAATTTTTAAGCTAATCGCCCAGATTTAATCTTTTCCACATTTTTGATATACAAGTGAAAATTTCACTTTTCTATCTAAAAAATCCAATAAATTTCTGTTTATAGTTTAGAAACAGGAGCATCAACATGAATGAAAATGGCGACATAGATCCGCTGTTTAGTAAAAAAATTCTCAATTTTTCAATGTTAAGCCTAAAATATACATAAATATTCATCTCCAGCTCCACAATTTGTATTCCCCTTGAATAGCTACTCCAAAATAAATTGATCACACCATACGGAAACGCTACCGGATATAGAAGTGCAATAAAAAACTTCGTTGCAGTAATTTTAAATATTTGCATACGAATCAAAAATTTCAATGGCTTGTTTGTTATATAATAAGGAAAAAATGGTCCCCAAAATGGACTGTTTTTTATAGTTACATTTCCTATGACTTCAGTGATATATTTTTAGACGCGGAACTGAATGAGCTCCATAAACTACATAATGTAAGCATAACAAGAATAGCAATTGAAGTGAAATTAATAAGTTGGGGTTTTGTTATATCGGTGTTTCATTGACACTTTTTGTAAAAATAAAATACTATCCACACATTTCCGGTGGTCTTTGACCTAATTTTAAGCTCCTACAAAATTTCTTATCGCTTTTTGCAGAATGATATTCGGACTAAATTAAAGCTTTTGCTACAATGAAATAATTACACTTGTGTTACACTTAATTTTATTATCAAAAAGGAAGTGAGTTTTCCTTCTTTAATAACTTCTAGAGTTCAATATGAACATTATTTTCTGTACTAAAATAAAAAACCTTGAAACTTCCAAGATTAAACAATTAAATAGATTGCGTAAATTTCTGAATTTTAATTATAGATATTTGTATTGGAATGTAGTGTGTACAAGATAGAAAAGGAAATTAGTCGAGATTAATTACACGAGGTGACGTAGGAGTGGGAAGCTATGAAGATATCAACTTCCTCTGGGTACTTCCGTTAAAAATCTATCTTCTTCAATGTAAAAATTTTCTATTATTTTAACGCGTAAACTGAATGAGTGAACTTTTAACTACTACATTAATTCATGTCAGGAATTCGTAGGTATTTTTGGTAAAACTTAAAAAGATCTTTGAAAAATAACACAGAAAACTCAAATTGAAATTTTTTGCAGCAAATTGGGAGCATAGTTGAAATTTTGATTTTATACAAATATGTTGTACAAGCTAGTTTTTATCTAAAATGTAAATTATTTTGAAAGAAGGAATTTTTTTCAGTATTTATAATATAAAAATATAGTTTTCCAAAATTATTAAAGATGCTGAAAAAATCAATATTTCTCTGTAAATACTATTATAAATCACAATTTTCTATTAAATTTCTTATATAATTCAATATATGATTCAATAATATATTAAAATTGTAAAATTATTCAACTTATTTTAAATTATTTTTCCTTCCACCTCCATCTCTGGTCAACATATAAAAGTAACGAAACAGATATCTATATTTTCAACATAACTATATAATTTATACAGGGTAGGCAACTCTATGTTATTAGTTGTTTTGTTGGTTGCCTAGTATAAAGTAATAGTTTGGCTAATTTAAAAAAATGTAGTTAAACAAATAAGTATTCTACAATCCCTTTAAAACTTACGTAATAATATTATTGCATTCCTAGATAAATACGGCTAATATTCTAAAAGTTAAGATTAAAAATTAAAACCTTTGCGCCCGCTCATAGGCAACTCTTTATACTTGTCGCACTTTAGGGACTTTTATATTTGGCATCCCTGATACTTTGAAAGAGCGGCAAGAATATTTGCCACTTTTAAAAGTTAGGTTATGAGTATAAATACAAACAAGAATTAAAAGTTTTAAACAATTATTTTAAACTTATATCCAATATGGATACTGGCACATCAATTGAAACTAATAGTGTGATAACTAGTGTCTTAGAAACTACGCCACAACCAAGCGAAATACCTACAGAAACTTCAATTTTTCAGGAAATTGTTGTGGATAGTGAATCTAGTAAACCTGAGGATTTAACGAATAATAATGACGATATTTCGCCTGGGAATAACGAACAAGAACCTGAGATTAATGATTTTACAACGGATAATATCACAGAAGGCAGAATTTCATATGAAAGTGACGGTGATGATGTCGAGGCATTTGTACGGACAAAAACTAGAAAACGTGTTGGTTTACTTGAATCAGACGATGATTTATCACCTACTAAAACGCCGGAATCTGATAAGGAATCTATACACAGTGTTTCACAAGAAATCAACCTTAAAAAGCGAAAAATCCGACTAAAAATAGTGGATAGTGATTCAGATGTAGATGAACACATGGAGCTGTCGAAAACAAAAAAGCAGGTTACTTTACTCGACTCAGACGACGATTTATCTCCTAGTAATAAACCAGAAACCGATAACGAGCTTAAGTCGCAAAAATATCGACTGAATATCGTCGACAGTGATTCAGAGGTAGACGAAGAGGAAATCACACAACATAACAAAAGTTTCGCCGACGAAAACTATGTCAAAACGCATGCAGAAAACGCACTGTACGACCCACCAACTTCCGACGAAGAAACTGTATCGAAACCCCCGGAAGAAAACCCTGAAAAACCCCTCATAGTAACCGGAAGAGACGCAGCTAAAGTCCGGAAGGAAATCACGTCGGAACGACAGAGAAGAATACGTGAAACTGACGTGTCTCTTCCATACCATAAACCGAAACCTCGGACTTTGAAGGAATTTCTTAGCAGACGTCCGAAATTGGCGGCTTCAATTCAAGGTGTAGCTAGAACGCCCCCGTCTGTTGCTATTAAAATGTCTGTGGAACAACTGGCTGAGATTTCGTGAGTAATTTGTGGATTTGAAGAGGATATTTTATAATTTTGTGATTATTTACTTACAGAGAAAAATTAAGGGAAAGGACGAAGGAAGTGGAGGAATTTTACAAGTCAGAAAGCGAAGAGGAAGAGCCGGAGAATCCAACTGTAGAAAATTGCGAGAAGAAGGAGGATGATATGGAGAAATTAGAACCAGAAGTTAGAAATGATGACAAAGCTAAAGAAGAAATTGTGGAAACTACCATAGAAAATAATCCAGAAATCCCCGACGAGCAACCGGAATTAAATCCCACAGAAATCCCTGCGACTACTACAAAACCACCTATAGAATACAATCTAGACAACCACGTTGATGTCCATTTAGAAGAAAACTCCACTCCAACAGAAACTTCCGAAGTTGACTCAGGCGAGCACCCTCAACAAAAACTACCTAAAGAACTTGCGTCCTTCCAACCGAAATTATCTGGCGATCCTGATGGCTTCATCGACTTGGAAACAGGCGAAGCAGAACCAAACGAAGTCACAAAATTCATGGAGCGTTTTCTTAATCACACAACAAAAAAATTGCACCATAAACACAAAGTGCAAATGAAGTATTAAGAGTAATTTGGAAAAAAGCATGAATATAAATTAAATTTTTGTAGCATTCTCAGCGTGACTAGCGGTGAAATCCAAAAGGAAATCGTTGCAATAAACGTGGACGAAAACGAGGATGATCCGGCTTTAATCCAGGAGAAACCCGGAGAAAAAATCAAAAAATTACGTAGCGAACTTCAGTCGAAAATGGCGCAACGTCGCTCAGAAATTTGGCAACAAAGAAACTTGGAAAGCTCAAACAACAAAGAAAATGATGACGATGTATACGATGGTAAATATTCCGCTTTCCCTTAAACTGTTTTTATTTAAAACTCCCCTAGGTGAAACTTCTGAATGCGGAATAGACCTCGATGACGAAGCTGAAATGACAGACGAAATAGACTCGGAGGAGGAATATGTAGCAGAAGAGGAACCCGACGAAGATGACTATGAAATCACAGACAGCCCTCCAAAATCGGCTTTTATTGACGGAGAAGCCGAAGATGAAGACGAAATAATGGAATCAGACAGCGACTCGAAATTGTCTGAAAATATTGAACCAAGAACTTTAAAGCGAGTTTTGAAGGGATTTACTGAGGACTCGGATGAAGAGGAGCAAAATGACTGTAAGCTGCGTAGGAAAACAATAATTTTGGAACTAACATTTTATTTGTAGATGACGCTTCGATTCCTCCAGCTCAAGCTCAAGTAAACAATTCACCTGAAAGACGAAAAGAACCAAACAGGAATAGCTCCGAGTTTCTTACGCCTGTTTCATATCTTGATGGTTTGAAGAAACTTAACTCGACTTCGAAGGTAATAATTTAGAAAAATATTTTGAAATCAGTTTTATATTAATGGTTTCAGCGAGGGGTTGAAAGAACGTCACCACAGGAGCCGTCTCCCTTAAAAGACTCTAACTGGCAGTCGGATTTACAGAAGAAATTATATGGTAGTGATACTGGAGTACAAGTAAAAATTTTAGCTTTGTTTTTTGGATTATATCTAAAATTCCGTCTGTGTTTAGTCTGAAGATGATCTTCAAGACATTTGTCCTTTAGAAACGCAACCAACTCAAGCCGACTTGGAACCAGTTGAAGATATGCAACCTTCCACTCAAGACCTTTTAGATATTTGTTCAGGAAAATTCACAGGGATAACCCAACTAGAATCCCAAACAATAAACACTCAAGAAATCAAAAATCTAAATACTCAACCAGAAATTAAAAACTTAGACGAAAGCCAAGATCTGATTATATCACAATTATTAGACGTGGACGAATTGGAACAGTTTCAAAAGAAATTTGATACGCAGATTGAAGGCGGGGAAGTGGAGGCTAGTGGAGGGGTAATCGACTCAGATGATGAGGAAGGTACAATTGAAGTGCGGAGGAAGCAGAAACAGAAACTGGAGTTTTCTGGTGGGGTTCCGACAGAGTTTTTAATGGAAAATTTGTAATTTGTAGAGTTTTTTAGATGAGGAAAGTGATGATGATGATGACTTGGAACAGGACGAGGAAATTAACCTACATGATGTGGATGACGAAAGGGAAGTTGGATATGATTCAGAGGAAAATGAAATTATCGTAACAGGTTTATTAATTAAAAAACCAAAACTTATTTAGGTGTTTAATATTCATTTTTGTAGATAACAAATTGAAAATCAGCGATTTCGTGGAAGACGAAGCCGAGTTGACGGAATCTGAATGGGGCAGCGCTGATGAAGACGAAAACGAAGACATGGACAAACTGGAATTTGAACAAGGCGACACTGAAACCTACGACGAGAACCAAGTACGAAGTGACTTGGAAAAAATCCACATGTAAGCGTCCAAACTTCAGTTAAACCAAAACTAACTCGATTTTTTCAGGCGAAGAATGTTGGATGATGACACAAGAGAAGTCAAGATTTTACAGGAGCTGCTGTTAGACGACGGAGAGTTGCATGGTGCTGGACGCCAACGACAGTTCCGATGGAAAAATATTGGTATAATCTTAAGGAATAACTTTAAGCCAGGTTTAGTTATTGTTTTGTAGACTCGCAAACTGAGGAGGAACAACCAGAGGATGAGGAGGAGAAAGGTTATATGGACGAGGAAGACAGCGAGGAACAATGGAGGAAACAACGACATGAACGCGAGATGTTCCTTAAGGAAAAACAAGCGAAATTAAAGGAGTGCGAAGACGACATAACAGAATTATCTGTTAGTAAAGTAGTAAAAAGCGGATTAAAAGTCATTCGAAGAACAGCAACCCAACCTGCCGTTGTTGTAGGACTTCAAGTAAATACCCCACGTAATGTTAAATTTTTTTTATGCAATTTCTTCCCACAGCATCAACGTGGATCCTTCTTAAACCGAAGTAGTCAAGTTTTGGAACGCCTAGCAGAAATGAGTAAAGTGTCGGAAATTGTGGGGGCACCTAAGAATTCCAAGAATTTTGTCTTTCAGACTGTAACAGCTATTCAGTCATCTGTGGTAGTACAAGTAAGTTGGAGTTGGATAAGGTGATTGTTTTAAAGGCTTATTGTGGTTTTTTACGTAGGATAAGAAAAGGAAAGCTGCGGATGGTACGCCGAATGTTGTGAAGAAGTTGCGGCTTTCAGCGAATTTTAGTCCTGGAGTGGATAGTGGGCGGAAGAAGACGGAGAGGGCTAAGAATCTTTTCGGACGGTAGACTGTTTTTATATATTTTTGTGTTACTGTTAGTTTTAATTTTATTTAATTTGAAATAAACGAATTATTAGATAATAACTAATTTTATTTCAAACATTTCCCTTGTTTCTTAAATTTTCCGATTGTCCTCGCCATCAAATTGATTCCAGCAGATAAGTTGACAGTAATCCCGTTTACTGCAAATCCACCTGTCCGGGCAATTAACACAAATCCTTGGAGACTGGACCGAAGCCAACAGACTACCACCACGAGAAAATTGCTTTCCTACTTCGTATTATTTTTTGTCTATCCTGCTGTGGGCACTTAACGATATTTGTTCCATGTCCCTGAAAAAACCAGGATAATTATTGTGCATACTAAACTCAAATCTATTTGCTGAGGTCACGCAACAAAAGGTGCGTTGAATAAGGGCAGTAAAGGAGCTGGGGAGTGTGTTGAAATATCTGCATGAATTGCAGGAATGAGGGGTAAGTACGAAGTACACTAACAGCGCGCGTGGTGATTCACTCGTTTTCCTGCAATAAACACGCACAGGAAAAAGGGATCAGTTTGAATAAAAAGATAGTTTTGGAGACAGAACTTAAATTATCCGGTTTTAGAATTAGAACCACTAGGATTTTTTTATTTATTGTGGCATTTTCTCCAGTTCACGTGGTGGTGTACTTAGATAAAATCGAATCATTCGGGTCTATTAGGGGATCTATTGTGGAGCGAAATTCGCCAAATTGGATGTGAATTGAATTTTTTTATAGAAGTGTGAAAAGTAAGAAGCCTCTTATATCCAACAAGCTCGACTATACTATTCATATGGGAGTTACATTTTATGCTGTAGCGTACTAAAACGGAAATACTGATAACTTTTGCCTTTTGCTTTTAAATTCGTTTTACGACGAAATAAGATTCCGGGCGTTGGAGTCTATTGTTTGTAATAGAATATTATTCGATTTTTATCCTCTGTTGAGTTGAGGGAGCATTCGAAAATTATATGCTTTTACTGCTTTTATTTTTTGTAATATTGATGTCGTTATTTTATTATAAATACAGTTTTTGCTTTGTTTGAATCATAAAGAAAATAGAAAATACCTTTTCAAGAAATATAATATACTATTATCTAACCTAACCAGAAAACGCAAAAAATTTATTACACAAAATTTTAAAGTGATTTTAATTATTAATAAATAATTCCAATCAGAATTTTTATAGCTAAAAATTTGGATACAATGAGTGGAACAAGGACAAATTTATGTGCATTCTAATAAGTGCAAGTGAGACTTCCGAAAACTATTTCAAATTTCCTGAAAAAATCCACATTTTTTGTGATTTGACGGAAAGTTTAGCTCAATTTAAATTTAATTTAATCAAAAATTTATCAAACGAACTAAAAGAAATTGTAATTACCAAAAATTAATCCACTCACAATTTTTTGGGCTAAAAATTTGGCTGCAATGAGTGGAACAAGGACATACTTATGCGTATTGTAATAAATGCGAGTGAGACTTCCGAAAAATCTTTTAATTTTCTGAAAAAATGATTTTAAGGATACTTAGCTCAATTTTTATTTTCAAACGTTATTTAACTTTGCAATAAAATTAAATGGATAAAATTCTGGACTGGATTTTTTTTAAATTTTTCTTCGAAAAAGCGCAACTTGGAGATCCAGAAAAACGCAGAAAAATTCATAAAATATTCGTGAATTTTTCCAAAGAACGTTTTAAATAAATAATACTACCCCCGACAGTCCTTCTAACAGGATGTCCACATCAAAGGCCCAGCAGCCCACCACCAGCCGCCCCCACAAAAAGAAACAAACCACATATAACGAAGTGGTTAAAACGACAAAAAAGGAACAATTTCCTCAAGTGGAAAACCGCCATCATTACCGGTAAATTGAAATAGGAATCTGGAACAAACGGATGCACAATATATGGGGACCCACAATCACGTTGGCACCGACAACCGGAGATTGTCTGTTGTTTGCACAGTAGCCACAGCATGCTATAGATTTAATAGCTAACATCACACATGTAAAAGGTAGTAAAGCAAGAAATATATTTTTAGGAAACTAAAAGATAATCTTTTGGGTGGTGAGATGGTGCATTTCCATGGGGATTTTGGTAGCTATATTTGTGGGGTTTAATGAAATTTGCCGAAAACCACCGAATATAAGGTTGTAAGCAGGAATAATCCTTGATCTCTTAACAAAAGGAACACAGTGAAAGAGGGAATTTTATTCTAAGGCAAGCAAGTGGAGGAAATATGTTTGAGCTTAGCAAGGATTTTTCTTTCTTGTGTCGAATTCGAATTCTCCCCCAATCAGGTGGCTTTTCTAATAGGTAACAATGGCTAAAATCGCATCCTGGGGATGAGAAATTTGTGTGAAAGTATTGATTTTAATTATTTGGAAAAATGGTGAATGCGCCGGTTCAATAACAAATTCTCCAAACCTAAAATTAATAACATACATTTTAATTTACACTAGCTACGTGAACTTATGATGGATATAATTTTTAATATAACACTCTTGAAATTTAATTTAGTCAAACGTTAAAGTGTCCATAATAAGCAAAGTTCACTCAAGTGAAACAAAATGAAATTACCTTAGAAAATTATTAAATTCTTTGTTAATTTTTCACATTAAATTTAGTCTCGTCAGGGGAGCAATCTTGCTGCCTACCAAATATATTGTTAGTTATTAGCGGAAAATAACGATGGAATGTGTTTAATGGGAAATTCGATGAATCGCCTTGGGATAAATGCATTAAAATATCATATATCTATAATATAAACATTTACCTCGAAACTCCTGCAATGTACCCAACTACTCGTGGTAATTCAAGAAGCATTTTAATTAATGCATTAGTTATTATGTTATGTACCTACCCGAATTATTTCTCCATAAATATCATCATCGTACCTATACAGATTTATATTCCAAATCACCAAAAATCAGAAGTGGGATACGCAACGAGCCATATAAACAAATTCGCGTGCTCGCTGTCGGGCGGGGGTAATTTACGGGAAACCACCCCTATGTAGGAAACCAGCCGTAACGAACTAACACACATCTGTCGTCTGACGTCATTTACTATAGTGGATACAGCTGCCTGAAGGCGCTTTCCTCTCAGGTAACTCCACGCGTTTTAATGGCATGTGGCTATTTAATAATCGCAGGTGAGATTATTTTGATATAGGGTAGAAGCATATAGAGAAATTTTAATTACGATAATTATATAGATGCCTAGTTGTGGTGCTCAATTTAATTAGACTATTATCCTTGTATGAAATATAGGTGTTTATTTTATATGTTATGGCTACTTGGTTTTGTTCCGGTTTTTAAAGGAGGAAATTGTGTGAAATTGATTTGGTTAATTTGCGGGATGTTTAGGAATCTGGAAAATTTTATTCTGCTATAGATTTGGGGGCTTAAAGTAAGCAAAAATAATTTAATGGAATTATAAATTAAATTTCGTAATTTTTTGGCTAAAAATTTGGCTGTAATGAGTGGAACAAGAACAAACTTATACGTATTCATATAAGTGCGAGAGAGGCTTCCGATAATTATTTGGAATTCTCCGAAATTGACAAAAATATGAACGTGATTTTATGAAAAAGTCCACTTTTTTTTTGTGATTTGACGGAAAGTCTAACTCAATTTCCATTTAATTTAATCAAAAATATTACAAATTACATAAAACCAAAAAATGTATTTTCCAAAAATTAATCCATACACATTTTTTGCCTAAAAAATTTGGCTGCAATGAGTGGAACAAGGACAGACTTATACGTATTCTTATAAGTGCGAGTGAGACTTCCGGACAGTATATGAAATTTGCTGAAAACTCTCCAAAATTTTAACTTGACTTTATGTAACATTTAGCTAAGCTAACCAAACTATAGAAAGTTTAGCAGAAAAGGGCCAAAAATTTATGATATATAGCACCATTTTCATTAAATTAAATAAAAAACGAAAAAACCCAAAAAAGTTACTTTACAGCAAAAATAATTCTTTGATAATCGCGAATTTTTGTCGTGCACATCCCTGTGTCATAAAAACTACATTCAACCAGAATAGAAATTTTCCCTTTAATAGCGATCAGACAAGTCGTCGCGACGTGAGTCAAAGGGAATGTCATACATGGGGCGCTAAAGTTGCGTGTGGCGTCATTCATACCTTCACCGCGACTCCACGCCGTGTGCCGACTTCCTTATCTGTCACTACATCACAACTTTGCGTATATTAACATGCAAACTGTACCTGGAATGAGTTTTACTTTCAGTTCAGCACACTTTAATTATATATACAAAAGGGTGCAAAAATATTTCCTGTGAGATTTATAGATACACATATAGTTAAGTAGTTAGTATATACTAAATATATCAAGGTATTAATTATTATTATAGAAAAATGAATCTGTTGCAGCTGTTATAGTTATTGTAGTTTAGATGTTTGTCGTCGTCGGTTGGTTGGTTGTTTAAATATTTAATTTGAAGTTTCATCAATCTAGTTGCAGTGGTGTAAATTGCTGTTAATTGTTGTTGAATTATTGAGTAATGCAACGAGGTATCATTATTTATACAGAATACAGTTGTAAAAGCATAAATTGAAGGTATATTAATGGATATTCATCGTGCGTAATAAAATTTATATAGAGGGCGGATTTCAGGTCGTTATGGCCTCAACAATTTTACAAAATAGCAATAAATTATAGTCTTTGATCACAAAGTATTACCAACTTATATAATTTTTTTGTATAGTATTTAATCCACAATCAAAATTTTGTAAAAAACTTTTCAATATCTAACTTTACATGTCCCCAAGCCGTCTCTGGAATGACGACCTGGGCTCCGCGCTCTATTACCTTTTCAGCAATTTTAATGATAAATGCATTTTCCGTAGCAAACATCGAAACCAGGAAAAAACCAGTTCGAAACTTATGCCTACCTACAATGTGTATTATGCGAGGGGTGAAATAATGAGTCATCGTAATGACGCCGCTGGGTGAACAATATAATATACCTACCTACCTTCATCAGGTGGAAATACTTAGGGAGTAAGTTTTCCGGGGTTGTATAGGTAGGTACAACTAGTAAAATTTTGCTTTTAGTTTCATTTTTTTTTTAGTTTTTAGTGCTGTTTCTGTTATATTATAATCCACATGAAATGTCATTCTCCTTATTTATTAAAATCCAATTGTGTGATCAGTTACGCGACATTATTTTCTGTATCTACCGGACTTGGTGACATTTTCGTGTTTGATAATGGAAAATCTTTTTTTTATTCGATATATAAACTTTAAATGAATCGATTTATATGCAATATTGAGGAGGCAAAAAGCGATTACCCAAAACACTTACCAAGTCAATTTTACATCTAAAACAAATTCTAATAAGAAAATTTGCCCTCAGTGTTTGTCTCTCATGAAATATGTAAAATAATTGATGTATGTACTTGCTAACTTAATATAAATTGACATTTGGACGACACGACTGAAATTAAGTTTGTGCTACATTTTGATTTAAATTGCTGCTTGAATAGCAATAATTAACAACCTTAACAGAGATACGCCGGTAATTAAGAAATCGAATTATTATACTGTATTTAGATATTCATAACTTAATTATTATTGCAACGCTTCGTCCCTGCAAGGCTGGAGGTTCCCAAACTTTTTGGTCTGAAGAGTGTAGCCAATTTTTCAATCAATAATTTAATTATTAAGAAAATGCTAATCAAGAGCTTAGTTAAAGTTAACTAAAAAATTGATGCGTTCATAAGTCTTAAAATTTATTACATCCTAAAATTAATTTCCCATCATCATCCGAATTCCCAAGTGAAAAATACGTTGATGGGAGCTTGTCCTCGCCCCATGTGATGTAAGTAATTTTGTTTGTTTGTAATGTACGTAATGGAAATTTCGGAACTTACGTATCGCTATTATAATTTGAACTACAGGGGACTGAATTGAAAAGCGCGGCGCTATTCAGTCAAATAAGCTTGGACGCGTGCTTTTCGACGTATGTACTGTCGTTGTTAACACGTGCCTTGGCCCAGCCCCAAGAGTATTGTAATCTGCGTGGATAGTGGGTGCCAATGGAGTTCCCACAGTTTAGGACTTGAACCCTTGGAGAGGTGGTATAAGTTACAAAGAGCTAAATAGCTTGATATTTTATGAAGAGTTTTTGAATTTTTTTCGGTTTTGTAAAAATATTACTTTAAAATACTAAAAACTAGAACTGTTCATTTTCTAAAACTTATTTTTCAACTAAATATAAATATCTATACGGTACAAAAGACGTAAAGAAAGTTGATATTTTCGTACAGATTGATCATGCGATCACACTCATACACATCCACCCACATCAAAGGACCAATCTGATCGGCTTTGCCGTTGTACTTCTGATAGATATTTGATATAATTTATTCATAGGGCGAGTGCAGCAGCAGCAATATGCTACATAAGAGGCTTACGACTCTAGACACATTAAAATCATATCAAATATGCATATCGCTGCCTGCATTTACCTCAGGATTTGTCGTGATGGTCCATGCTAGGCGACGAGTCGACGACTCACTACCACTAACGGGAATCCGCCTTAGTTTATACTTTGGGGGTTTTGGGTTTATTATAAAATTTCCAAATAAATGAATTAAATATTTAGTCGGGCTTTTTGGTTGTTGGTTGACAAGGGGTGGGGTGTGGAAAAAATCAGTAGGTATCCCTGCAAATTTAAATTTCTCCAAATTTCTGTTACTTTCTTACACTAAATAATCGTGATTTTTTTTAATAACGCCAACATTACTCTGTTTAAAAACCCACCAGTGGTTCTATAACGATAACATCCTAAAAGTGGGGTTATAGAGAGTGTAACTTTTTAATAATAATGCTAACTTTTGTTTATATAAAAACGCAAACTTGGTCATAATCCGCGGTTTTAAAACTGTGGCACTTGAAAGTACGAAAATGAAAATTGTACAAACAAAAAAATGCGTCACACTATTTTCAAAATATTATAATTTTGTTGGTTGTATTTTTGGTGAAATTTACTTTATTTAAAAGCTGGATGTTCGTTTTATTGACTAAAAAAATCAGGACGTTTTTATCAGGTGATTTCAGGTGTTTTTGTGGCTTCAAACTTGGACGTATGGAAAATAATTTTCGAATGGTTGTTTTAAAAATCATAGTTTTGGAATCGCTGGTTGGATTTTTGTCAAAAAGCGTTTGGTCAAAGCGGATTGACGATTTTATTTTGAGAAAGCTGTTTATAAGAATTTTTGTGCGTTTTTTAGGCAAAATTTGTGCTTTTTAAAAATCGCATTTAACGAGTTTCAATCTTTTAAAAAATGATAGTTTTGGTACCACTGTTTGAATATTTATTAGATTAACTGTGTTGCAGAGGTTTTATTTTGGAAAAAGAAGAACTGTTTGTATGATTTTTTCTGCGTTTATTGGGGACTGAAGTTGCCCTTTTAAAAAATCGGAATTTTCGAGAGTATGCTTTAAATTTTGGAACCGCTGGTTGGATTTTAACTAAAATCAGTCTAGAAAAAGTAAGAATTATTTATCAGATTTACAAATTTCATCACTCTTATTCTTCTAAACGATAAAATTAACACCCTCCAACATAATAAACATCCAAATCCAAAAAAAAAAACTCCATCGAACCGTTGAATTTTTCCAATAGTGAATCGAAATAATGGTTTTGGTTCGAAACGCATCAACCGCCGCCCCCCAGAAGCTTTTTATGTATGTTAGTATACCTACTAATAGTTTTAGCGGAAGTTGTATTTGATATGGAATTTGATTAGAGGGTGCACATTTACAGGGACTGGAATCTTCCCCATGTGTGGGTGAAAAATGTATTGGTTACGGTTTTATGCGCTTCGATACGCTGGTTTAGGTTTTAAAACGATAGATTTATTTATGGAGAAAAATTGGTGAGGATAGAAGAAAAACATTTCGTGAAAAATATTTTTATGCAAATTTCAAAGTGACTCATATCCTAGCTACCTAACCTAACCTTAGGTAAATAAATTCTTCTAAAGTGCCAGGGGTTCTTAACCCCCTTATATATTTTATACTTTATACGCGTGTCCTTTACCTCACTAAAAAATTCCATCATTCTATTCTCGTGTCCAATTTTTGTAAATCGTATATTATCCAGTACTTTTTGTGTAGCTTAACCCCTTCAAAACAAAAGAGTACCATCATCTGTACTGTACGACTACGCACATCTGCCACATCTTTTGTTGCCAACAAAACAATTATATTTTATCGAAAATATATACGCGCATTATAATATATTATACTACGACCCCTAATCGCTTCCTGATTATGTAAGTGTATATATTTTTCTTATAACCCGCATCATGTTGTATGAATTTGTTTTTGATAGTGCTTGAAAATTTTAACACATGTCTTTGTCAACTGTATCAGTAATGTACGCAATATTGGTGCTTATTTCGAATGATGGTAGGGTTCGTACAGGTGGTTTTTTTGGAGAATACCCGCAGTTTAGTGTAGTAATGATCTTGAACTTGTCATATTGAATAATAATTGTGTATGGTAATTTTTTGTGTGGTTCAGCTGAAGTGGTAAAATTGCAACAGTAAATTTGTCTATAAAATCCGTTCAAATTCAAAATATATTAAATTTCGAAATATATTGAGCAAAAATCGTCAGAAATTTCACTGATGAAATATTTAAATCTTGATTAAGAGTGTGGGGATTCTTTATATTTTTATTAAGATATAAGCCAAGAAAAGTTGCTTAGTATCTCAAAAATGAAACGCAACAGAAAACGTGGATTTCTACCTTCCTAATCTGCTTTAAGTTCAAATCAAATTAAGAAATGCAACCACAAAAATGAAATTTTTGACAAAATATGTAGCAGTATCTCAAAAATGATAATAGTTAGGTTAGATGCTTAAAAATATTCAAATTTTCAGATAATTCAGAAAATTATGCAACTAACTCTTATGCTACATGAATTCACCTTTCATCATATTAATTTTCTCAACAAACCAAATTTTTTCCATAATCAAACTGTTTGATGTCCGTATTTTCTTTCATCTGATTGTACTGTTAGTTGTCTGGTCAGTGGGCTTTATGTATAAAATATATCGAGAGGGACCGCATCACAGGGAGCAAACCACAGGTCCTTTCAGCGAGCGACAGGACGAGCGCGGAGGCGGAAGGCAAGGATCCGGATTCAGCAGTGACCTGTGGCTGCGACGTATTAAAGATGCTTTAGTGCTACCTATTGTGTATTTTATAAATTTAATCAAGACTACTGAGCGGAAATTGAATTTTCGTTTATTTGTACTCTGCACCACAATAATAATAATTAATAAACTTGAAATTAAATATTTTTTTGTACAAAAACAGCCGCGTAGTTGAGTAATTTTGGGGAATATGCGTGGAAGGTGTGATAATGCTTTGGCAATTAGTAGCACCTTTGAGTCATTATACTATTGTTAAGTATTTAGCACGCGTTGATGAACTGGAATTTCATAACGAGCTACTGCGACATTCAGCAAATATTTTTGAAATTGGCAATGTGCAGTTGCTATTTAATACAACAATTACTGTGAATGTAGCAGTTAATTTATACTAATGGAACAAAAGTGATTTATACAATTTTTCGTCTGTTATAGTTGGGTTTTGGTGATGATATCAACCATAAGAAAAGCTAAATTTTTTTATAAAATGACCGTATTTTTATAGAAATCAATAAATATAGTAGCCAATTAAATTTAATTCACCATTATTCGAAATTTCAACGATTTTATAACAAAACCAACTACGAAAGTTTCAGACACAACCCAGCAGGATCCGCCTCACGCCTGTAAGTCTCAATTGGCACAAGGCCATCAACAGGTGACATTTCCTTTGTACTCCAACTTAAAGAAACTTGTCACAATACCCAAGAAGCGCCCTTCTTTAAGGTGAATTCTTTAGAAATTTATTCCTCGACTAATAGCTTGTTAAATCAGGGGTTAGGTTAATTGAACAGGTAAACTAACACCACAAAATAAATGGGTTTCTCAAGATCAAATCGACGATAGGTACTATTATTAAAATTAAAAAATTGTCGTCCCCCTCATCCCTAGATTTTTCAGCTGACCGAACACACATCAGATATAATTAAATGTCTTGGTTATTAGATAGCGCAGCTACAACAGGTAAAGCTCGGGGGTTGTCGGGGGCAGACGTTTTAGTGACGCGTGGCTTACTACACCCTTTTACCTTTCAACCCTGAGCTCTCGGGGACTAGAACAAAGAAGCCGCCCAGCTGTCTGTCCAAGACCCGGTGTGTCTACCAAGGGGGAACTATGGACTTAAACGTAAACACAATAGTTTTTAAAATTTGACACGTGGTCTAATAATATAAAAAACTCGACAAGATAAACTTGTTTATTACAGTTTTTTTCGGATATCGAAAGTAATTTTCTAGGTAGGTTTGTTGGAGGAAGATTGGCTTGGGGGTTTTAAGTGTGTGTTTGTGGGGGATGGAGTATTATCACTTACTCTGTGCTGTTCCAATAATGTGAGGAATTCCATTTGGACAACTCAATTTCTCTTGTTATGTTCAAGTCATTTGTTTTACGATGCCAGAATTTTTCATGGTGATACATGCAGGAGAGGAATTTTCAGAACTGGGGGCAATTTGTGTTTAAATAGTTTCATTATAGAAATAATTTGGAGGAGGAGGGAATTTTTTGATGCGGAAATATGAAATTATAATAATTGATAGCAATTTTTCAAATTCCAATAAATGTTAAAAAATGTGTCATAATCTCACATTTATGAAGTCAGTTTTCTTGAATATTATAATTAATATTTCTATAAGAAAATTTGATAAAATATTGAAGAGTATGAAATAACAATACAGATGCGATTTTAATAAAATGCAAATTTATCTGGTTATGAGCTAAAAAAACTTGGAATTTTGAAAAAGTTTAGTCCGCATCTACAAGAATTTTAGATGTAAATTTTTTTATGCGAATTTTCAGTCATTCGCTCTTTCACTACAGGAATTAAGTTGGAACAAAAATATAGGTCGGTTTTAAGATCCTCACCCTTATTCCATATCTAACCTACCTCTACCCAAAACAATTTCTTGAACTTGTCCAAACCCCACAAAAAAAAAACCTACCGACTGGTTTCCATGAAAGAAATTCTAATGAATTAGAAATAATGCAGGCAGGCCATTTACATATTTGCAAAGCTGACAATAATAGGTGACACATACCATCCACTACGTCACGGCATGTGGCTGCTGGTTGGGTTGAATTGGGGTGGCACCCCAACCAGCTGCTACTACGGCGCGTGGTACTCCCCGACCCCCTTTCAATGTACACCTGGCCAAAATCAACAATCTACGTGATTATCCTAGACTGTTACCTGTAATAATGTAGTATATGATTCCGATTTTGGGTTTGGTGAAGTTTGTCTGGAGAAAGTTCAGACGAGTATCAAAGAAATTTGGTTCTTCATAATTTGACTTTTTTCTAAAATTTTGGCGTTTAAATTATTCCAGAATTTGTTTGGAAAATCTCAGAAATTTCATGCTGTAATAATGTAAGTAGATTCAATAAAATTTGTCTAGAGAAAATTGAGAGTCTCAAGAAATCACTCTTCTTTTTTCATTTCTTCACACTTTTTTCGAAAATTTTTTGCGTTTAGTAACTTTTCCTTAGGTTCCTCTATAAAATCTCAGAAATTTTCACATTCCTCCCTCTAATATTTTCCAGACGATTTGTACTAAATCTCAGAATCCCTTTAAACTTTAAGCAAAATTTCCCCATTTAATTTCGTGCCCCATAAATTTCTAAGGTGCACCTGTACTACGACCTTCTTAAGAATTTCCAAGTATAGTGGAACAGGTCTGCAAGATAAGGGGACCCTGTTTGTACACCATCTAATGACGTCACTTTCCATTCAAGACAACTTGCTCAAGAAGGTCAGGGACGTCTTTTGTACGAAAACAGGGGGAGTAATTGAATGAGCGAATTTTTTTTTCTATTATTATGAATTTAAGTAGGTTTGTTTTTATGATTAAATTAAAGACTAGGCACTTGAAATTTTGTGTTTTAGTAAAAGTATATAACAAAGAGGAAAATAACAGAGCCCCAAAGGGAGGATTAAGTGAAATTTATGATTATTAAATAAAGTTAATATTAAAGGTTTTACCTTCTACTAAGTGAATTGCATTTGAAATTATAGAACGTTCTCCAATGTATCTAATTGTTTGAGTCACGTAATCATATAAATATTAATTTCCAGGCATCGGAACAAAACCGAGCATTTTTTTACAGCAAATAATTATACATGCTTTGATTATTTACTAAACAAATCTCACATTCATACACATATGTTATTTGGCGTAATCACCACCACAATCAAAAATAAATATTAAATTACCGCAGATATCTCGGGAAAAACTAATCCAATGAAAAAATACTTGGTCTGATGATGCGTATCTACATTGAAATCAATTTTATTGTTGTATTCGGCGGCGGCGGGTGCAACGATATAAAACGGGGGGCCTTATTTGGACTAGGTTTGGTGCCATATGGCAACTTCAAACCCACTTAATTTCGCTCCAATGACAGGCATTGATTCATAAACCACTGTTGCATGTATAGGTACCCAAATGTGCCCAAAATATATCTATGATGGAATGATAACGGGGTCAGATTTGATGGAACGTTTGGGATGCACATAGATTTCGCGGAATGGTTGGAAAAACAAGATAAATTTATGGAAATAAAGCTATTATTATATTTAGCTGCCAGACAATACACGCAAATAGAACGAGTGATTTTGTATTATTAGAACGAAATGAGGAAAGAGGGAAATAATTTTTATTTCGTTTTGTAATTTTCCTGAATGAACTAATATTAATTTACAGTCTAACATACCAAAATTAGCCGATTTTAATTTTTTTAACAAATTACCATTTTTAAAACCACAAATTTTAAATAACGAAGTCTTTTAGTATCGTGATACTTACAAATTTACACAGAGAAACTTTGCAATTTTCTATTAAATAACATCATGAATAATGACCTGGTGGGCCGATTTTAAGAAATAAATGTCAGATTTATGCAC
Organism: Pediacus dermestoides; assembly: GCA_963942485.1. NCBI lineage: Eukaryota > Metazoa > Arthropoda > Insecta > Coleoptera > Cucujidae > Pediacus > Pediacus dermestoides. The sequence continues at coordinate 15,313,540 of OZ012629.1, read as the reverse complement.
ATAAATGTTTAGGAGACACTCGAGAAAATCAAATATATTAAAATAATCTTCAAGTATCCTAATCCTTACAAAATTATGTATCGAAATTTTGCAATTTTCTGTAAAAAATATATTAAATTACGAACTGGTGGGCCGATTTTAAGAAAATTGGCAAATTTATGTAGCATAAAAAAAATCACGTCTTAATAGACTCTTTTTAGCATCCTGATTCTTACAAATTTATATACTATAAATTTGCAATTTTTTATAAAAATAATGAACTGGTGGGCCGATTTTAAGAAAATGTCAGATTTATGCACATAAATATTTAGAAGACACTCGAAAAATCAAATATATTAAAATAATCTTCATAGTATCCTGATCCTTACAAAATTATGTAGCGAAATTTTGCAATTTTCTGTAAAAAATATCATAAATTACGAACTGGTGAACCGATTTTTAGAAAATTGTCAGATTTATGCAGATAAATGTGTAGGAAATAGTCGAGAAAATTAACTATCTTAAAATCATCTTCTTAACATCCTGATCCTTACAAATTTATGCAGTGAAACTTTGCAAGTTTCTATTAAAATTATTGTAAATTATGAACTGGTGGGCCGATTTTAAGAAAATTGGCAAATTTATGTAGCATAAAAAAAAATCACATGTCTTAATAGACTATTTTTAGCATCCTGATCCTTACAAATTTATGTACTGTAAATTTGCAACTTTTTATAAAAAATAATGAACTGGTGGGCCGATTTTAAGAAAATTGTCAGATGTATGCAGATAAATGTGTAGGAAATTGCCGACAAATTTAACTATCTTAAAATCATCTTCTTAACATCCTGATCCTTACAAATTTATGCAGTGAAACTTTACAAGTTTCTATTAAAATTATTGTAAATTATAAACTGGTGGGCCGATTTTAAGAAAATTGGCAAATTTATGTAGCATAAAAATACATCACGTCTTAATAGACTCTTTTTAGCATCCTGATCCTTACAAATTTATATACTGTAAATTTGCAATTTTTTATAAAAATAATAAACTGGTGGGCCGATTTTAAGAAAATTGCCAGGCTTATGCAGGAAGTATTACGTCTTTGTTGAAAAGAGTGCCAAGAATTAAAAGCATTAGTTAAAAATGACAAATTTGTTACAGAATAGACTAGAAACATCTTGGAAGGAATTTTTTCACATCAATATTTTTTTAATTTCTGAAACCTTTAAATTTAAAGTCGTACTTAAAATATTGCTGCTGTTATTGATTATTACATGTGGACATCAAGCCGGAAATGATGTAGTGAATCTATTTCAACGGAAAACGCGCAAATGAATCCAACAGGAAATAAAACAAATTTGACAAGCAGATAAAACGACGCGGGGCAACAAAAAGTAATTAAAAAAATCCGGTATAGGGCTTCAATAGTGATAAAAACATGCCGAATATATCGGGGGTGTAAATGACCATCTGCTCTGCAAAGGAATCCTCAACTAATGATTTGTTACACGCTTAAGTAAAACCGTTACACCCGACAAATTTTTCCAACTATATTACAAAAATCATCCCCGCAAAATCCGTTAGAACAACTAAACATCCAGCGTGATTTGGCCCAATAAGACCCACGTTGGTAAACCCAACCAATAGCTGGTGTTGTCCTCGCCCCACCTAGCGCACGCTTCCTGCAAGGACTAGGCGGGGTAAAGCTCCTGATTGGGGAGCTTATATTAAGCATTCCAAACAAAAAGTCCACAACATTGTGAAATGTAAGCTGGTTGGGGCCAGTCGGTTGTTGTAACAGCCGAGGTATGCCTCGTGTGCAATACCATCATCATGAGATGGAATTTGCATCGTTTAGATCGTACGCTGGTCAGTCGGCAGTTCTGGAGAAACTCGGATTAGAACCGCGGTTTCTGCATCTTCAACAACAGTTGCAGTATATTCGATATTCGGAGCCGTTGGAGTTAACCGCGTGTCCTTTGGATTTGAGCTTGAAGGGGAGCCAGGCGGCTCCGATAACGCCGCCTTGTACCCCATCGCCTGGTACCAAGAGGCAATCCTCGCCAACTCCTGAGGTTCCTTCGAAGAAAAAACCGGTGGTTTCCGGGAGTCCTTCAAAGAAATCTAAGGCTACGAGGAAGCTTAATTTCGACGAAGACAACAGCTCACCAGTTTCCGGTACCATAATCCGGGAGCTAGGTCCTGATGAGAATCTTGTGGTGCGTAAAGGCGACATAGACCCAGCTTTCAACGTAGTGGAAATCACCGAAGAAGCCAAAGCCGAACTAGCGAAAATTGAAAATCACATTGGCGACTACGTCTGCAGACTTTGCAAGGAGCTTTACGAGGACGCTTTCGGCTTGGCGCAGCATCGCTGCTCTCGCATTGTCCACGTAGAGTACCGCTGTCCGGAATGCGATAAAGTCTTCAACTGCCCCGCGAATCTAGCTTCTCACCGACGTTGGCATAAACCACGACCTAACAAAGAGCCGAAGCTTGAAGATGGTTCCGATAATGACAGTACCGGAGCCGAGCAGTTTCCGTGTTTGGAATGTGGGAAGAGGTTTCGACGTATTGCTTACTTGAGGAAACATCAAGCTGTACACCAACTTGACTGACAACGGCTTATGCCTGTCCGGCCCATCCCCCGAATGCCGCCCCGGTTGTGGAGGCCGCCCCCACTACCGCCGCCAGTCTGCAGCAACCAGATGGGTGCACTGTTGGTTCCTGAAAGGTATGTACCTAACATCACGTGGATCAGCCCCTTTTAATTCGTGTAAATAGTGTACAGGTTAAAAAAAATTGAGAAAGTTTTTGTATAGATAGATAGTCGAAATATTCGTGTGAATATTTGGAACTGGAAAATCCAATCGTCATTTTTTTTGTATATTTTATCGAAGTGTTCCAAATGATCTCGGAAATTATTTAGATAAATCCAGGGAAATTCGTCGACAATTTTTTTCGATGAATTTCTCACGTTTCTAAATATTTATTGTAGATAATTCATATTTATTATGCTTGAATTTTTTTTATAAAATCGTCTACTTTTTTAAGGAAAACCCAATCGAGTTTTAATTATTTAATGTACAGAACTTTAATTTACAATAAGAATTCTCGTAATATCTGGTCATTATATTGTAACTATATCTAGTCATTTTAGTCAATATATCAACTACTTACTTCTAGTCGCTAATCTATATTTAGTTATTTTATATTTTATGTACCTGGGCATTATAGGTTTTAAGCTAACAAATATTTTCAAATAATCTAGTCACTTTATAAATTTTGATTTATATTATTCTAGTCCATTTTGTGTTTATTTCTAGTCATTGTTTTGGTGTTTTCTGAGCTTAATGCTAAAAAACCAAGCTATATAATTTTAGGGATGAGGCCGAATTTATTTTGGAATTTTCTAGTCATTACAGATTTTTTCTAGTCCATTTATAGTCATGTCTTAGTTCTAGTCATTTAAAAGTTATTTTTCTAGTCCATAATATGTTTTAGTTATAGTCATCTAATAGTCACTTTTTCTAGTCTAGTCTAGTCAAAAAAATAGTCCTTTTATTCTATGGATAAAAAACTGCAAAATTGTGATATATTTTTTGTTTTGCAGATATTTATTTTTTTCACAATTAAGTACAAATTATTTCTAATAGTAGCTTAAGTTTAAAGTCTTTAAATATTTTTGGAAATTCCATAAAATTGTAGAAATTTTGTCATAACCTTTCATAAAACCAAAATTTGCAATATTTTATCTTCTGATTTGTGAAAAATCCAAACAAACGTTCTTCGATCTGAATTAACACCTCTTCTAGTCTAAGCTATTGGCTTTCCTAGTCAATATTTAGTTTTTAGAAAAAAATGTGATATAATTTTAGTTTCGAGAATCAAAATTAGGTACTTACCATAAGAATGGGTTTGAAAACTTAACAGGAGCTGTATTAATATAATAATACGGTGATTCGACTAAATAGCTTCCTTAAAAAGATACAGTGTGTCAAAAATTTCACCAGTACTAAAAAAATATTATAGATGAAATAAAAATTTTTTTTTTAACTTGTATACAGTTGTATGACATGTTGAATAAAAGTTTGTTTATAAGTACGAAAAAACAGTTCATTTCACCCATAAAATTCTTTAAATTAACTATAAACTATTTTTATAACTAAAAAACACCCTGTACATCTTGAATAAAGCGATTTTGTTAAAGTACACTGATTAAGTACAGTTTCTGTTAAACAATATTAAACACCCTGTATATACATAAACGTGTATAAAAGTATAAAGAACCAGTTTCGAAACATTTTTCATAAATTTTTCACATCCCTCAATTCGATAAATTTTTCAAGCACGTAACGCTAAAAATATCGCTGTGACGCGCGTTAGCCACAAAAAGAATACAAAACAATTTAATTCCGTGATACTAAGTAAACACTGAAATTTACTGGTATAAAAATGTTAGGATTAGTTAGGATAGGAATAAATAAAAAAATAAAATAGTTGTAAAATTATTGTATATTGCTTAAACTCAGCCAGTTTCTTCACAAAAATGTGCTTAAGTTTTGTTGGGGAAAGTCACTGGTGCTCGCACATCTCTTAAAACACATTTTTAGTTAAGATTTTTTTAGTTTAGTTCGAAAGTGCGGGCAAGGGAATAAGTTTGCAATAGCTCTAAGCGGCAACTTATTACGAGCACACCCTGTATGGGAAATTAACATCGTGCTGGATACACCTCTATTATGGAGGTGTCTAAAAATATTAGTTAGTATTATATAATATCTATAGTTGATCGTTTTTGTCCCAAAAAAAAACGCCACTGTTTATTGTTAAAGCCAAATCGTATCTATAATTTTGAAACAAGTCGTCGTGAATTACCATGCCATTTTTAGTTTTTCTGTTGGAAATTTAAATAAATTATTGAAACTATAATGTAAGAAGTACCTATTTAAGTACATATCTTCTAAATGTATCATAGTCTAGTTCTATGGGATTAGAGGTCAGTTTACTGTCTAGTTACGAGTAGTCAAGTCCGATTATAGTCATAAGATGTAAAAATATATTTTTATGTATAATTCCTAAGAAATTAAATATAAGATGTATAGATAATGTTAAAAATTTATGCGAGTTTATCTAGTCAAATTTGTAGTGAACCACGACATATGCTGTAGTATTTTGTAAAGATATTTATTAAAAATGTACTGATCTCTGTCGATGGGTTTAGATAGTTCTGTAAATTACTGTAAATTTGTATAATAATATTATAATAATTAATATTTATTATAGAGACCTGTATAATGCTTGTGTGTTGAATATTTAATAAAATGAGTTGAAAAAATTGTTGTTTTAAGTTAAACCTACCCGACCTGTGTCCTTAAAAACTGAGATGGAGTTTTTTATTTTTTATTAATATAAATAGTATTAAAATACGTTATGTTACACAAATTAATTTTTTAATATTTTACCACCGGCGCATCCACCAAAAATGTAACTAAATCCAGGTGAACTATTTTTTCCATACTAACTAAGCTTACTCGTATGTACTATATTCTAACCCAAATAAAACTCTTAAATCATTTTCCAATTTTTATTCTCAAATTACCATTATTCGTACTGTTTATCACGCAAACTAGTAACAGTCATCAACTTCTTCAAATCATCTTGCGAAATCGACTTTTCCGACCTAAACACCACCGTCTTCTTAGGCTCAACTTGAATAAAACCATTTTCAGCAAACCTGCCTGGAAAATTCGGTGTATCCAACCAAACAAACGCTGCGATTCTATCGGTTTTAATCGTAACTTCATAAGTGGATTCCGCAGCACTTAGAAGGATCACCGAGGTAATCTAAATACAACAGAAAAATTAACAACAGGTAATAGCGTGTAGCTAAGAGCAAACCTCCAAATTAGGTGTGGTGATGTTTAGATTTTTCAAAACATCGGGTAGTACGAAATTTTCCGGACTACGATTGGAACCATCCACAGTGCTTAAGAGTTGGAAGTAGAAGAAGCAGTTGGTTTTGGCGGTGTCTGTGGTACCACAGTCGAGGGAGGAGAGGAAATTGTCCACGTCGATTGAGGTGACGTTAGTTGATGCACTGCCGGCCTAAGAATTAAGTTTGAAAACAAACAAAAAATCCAAAAAAATTTCCTCACTCAAAATATTTTTATCTAGTCGTATCTATACCTTAAATCTTAACCCTTTCTTACCAATTCGACTGGAAGATACGTGGTATTGATCGGATCGAACGAGTCCCATCTATACACTTGAATCGACGCCGCAGTTTGATGGATGGAATCGTATAAAAGATCGGATACAGCGTAAATTTCCAATATTCTATCAGTATTGATTGCTCCAGTGATTATAATTGGGGCGAAAAATTTTTGCACGAAGTATGTTAACATCTTCCATTTACCAGTGTAGTCTACAAAAAGAATAAGTTAAAAAATCTATACCTAAAGAAATTTCAATGATGGTACCTATTCCTGCCCAGGAGGGTGCCACCCAAACATCATTCAACTGCCAGTACAAAGCCCCCATGGTGCCACCTTTGCCTTCCCCATCAAATCGAGACCTGTACATCCTGTAGTGTTCCGACTCGACTTTCATAGCCATAGCTTGGGAAATCTATCAAAAATTTTAATGTAAAACACCCCAAAAAAAATCTTGTTTGTACCTGATTGTAATAGATAAAAGCCTTGTAATAATTATCGCTATCCTCTTTTGGCAAATCAAACTCAAAGTTCAACAAAGTCTTCATTTGCGAGTTCCCATTCGGTTTATGTTGTCGATGGTCCATGAACGCGCTATTAATATTCAAGTCATCAATATTATCTGTTACGGTTAGTAAAGTGTCTACACTTGGTAAGGATTCAGTTCCATATTCGGAACAGAAACGTGGAGTTGGGTATATGTTAGGATCAAAACCGTCTTTTCCAGTTTGGTAGTAATGTTCTAGAAAAATTAGTTAGACCAAAAATTAAACTAGCGAAGTTAATTATAATTACTGTCGCCGTAGAATTCATCTCCAGGATTTTCGGCTAAATTGTCCTCCTGGATGGATTCCAGTCCGTTTGACGGACTTGAACCAACGAAGATTGAGTTTCCTTTAGTGATTCGGTTGAATTCGCCGCCGATTGTGTCAATGTAGAGTTTTTGGTAATTATCTTTGAAGATGGTGTAGTTGTCATCGGTATGGAAACTAAAAAAAAATGGTCCAGGATTTTTTTAGGGAAGCAAAATCACTTACTAATTACTAGCCATATTCCCTTCATTCTCATTATTCCCAGCAAAAATAGCCATACAAGGATGGCTTCTAAGCCGCTTAACTTGATGACTAACCTCCTGACGAACATTCCTAAAAAACATTCCAACAACACTCTTTTACTTTAACAGTTTTAGGTACTTACTCAAGGAAAGCTAGGTCAGCTGGATACATCGCCGAGGCAAACATGAAATCCTGCCAGATCAGGATACCATACTCATCGCAAAGGTCGTAAAAGTCGTCAGATTCATAAACACCACCACCCCAAACCCGCAACATATTCATGTGAGTATCTCGAGCTGCTGTGAGAGCTCTAAGTATCACCGTGGGTAACTGTCCTAGTTCTGGAAGGATATCCAGAGGGATCTCGTTGGAACCTTTCATGAACATAGGCTGACCGTTGACTTTGAAATAGAAATTTAGGCCACTAGCTGTGGAAGATTAGAATGAAGGTGTTAGGGAATATTGTTTGGTTAGGCGTGGTTTTCTTACTGATGTTCTGTTGGACCAACTCTATGGTTCTGAAACCCATGGTAAGGGTTTTTTTGGACCATTCCGATGCTTTAGTGTCTTGGAATGAGGCTGTGAGGAAGTATCGGTGTTGCTCTCCATAACCGTTAGGCCACCATAATTTTACTAAATCCTAACAATAGAAAAGTTTTTTGAAAAATGCGTGCGTATGCTCAAGCTATCTCACTTTGTTTATATCCAAACTATTGCTGAATACCAACTCGCCTGAATCGTTAGGCTCCACGGCAACTGGAGCATCCACAGACGTTCTTCGTCCATCATCAAATACAATCTCCACAGTTAACTGTCCTTCCACTTTTTGTCTTTTGTTGTTAGCAAATTCTGTATCTAGAAGTATCCTCCAAGTATCGTCTTGGTCTACAACGTGGTAGTTAAAATATCGAATAACAGTTTCGTTGTATCCCTCAAGGTATACAGTTTTCCTGTAATTTTAGCTTAAAAGGTTAGAAGAATTTTAGGGGAAGGGCTTGGATTTTTTACCAGATTCCAACTGAAGGAAATGCTGGGCCCCAGTCCCAAGAGAATGAGGCCTGCATTTTTCTTAACATGTTAACGTGGCATTCGCCTTTGTAGGAGTCTGGGACACAGTCTGGTGGGATGGGGAGCGACTGCTCTGCAGCTAGTCTTTCTCCAGCCTCGATTGGAGATTCGAAGCGTACTTCGATTGAGTTATCGCCTTCCTGGGATATTAAGAATATTCTAGCTTTAGATAAAATGAGAATAAAATTTTCAGGAATTAACACTGGCGCATCCACCAAATTTTCAAATCAAGGACTAATTTACGTAATTTTTTTGCAAATTTGTTTTAAAAAGTGTTTTATTAAAAATTGAAGATTTTATTAAAGCTTGTTATACGTGTCAAAAAAGTATACAGATATCTAGTCTAGTTAAAAAGTTACAGAGCTTTGAAATTGATTTATTTAACACCACCAAAAATTTAAACCATCAAAGCTTGCTACTTTCAAGTGTTTTTTCTAGCAAATTTATGTCTTTAAATATTAGTTGATAAAAAGTTGTACACTTTATTAAAGGCTGTTTATAAATATGGAAAAAGCATTTAAATATCTCGTCTACTTAAAAAGTTACAGAGCTTTGAAATCGATGTTTTAAAAAAAAAACGGTGCATCCACCAAAATTTAAATCATCAAAACTTGCTGCTTTCAAGTGTTTTTTTTTAGCAAATTTATATTTTAAAATATTATTTGATAAAAAATTGTGCACTTTATTAAACGCTTTTTATAAATATAAAAAAAGTATTTAGATATCTCGTCTAGTTAAAAAGCTGTAGCCCTTAGAACATTTTCAAACCATTTTTTAAGAGCAAAATTGTCGCTTTTTCATTTGAAACTTCTTCTAGCTTAAGATTATCTAAATGATTCTTCTTCAAAAATTCGTCGTCTTACGTACCTTCAAAATATCTTTAACGTCGAAAATGTACCGCACAAACATATTTTGGCTTTCGCCAACCAGTTCATCGTTGATATAAATTTTCGAAATAGTGTCCAGTCCTTCGAACACTATATTTACTTGCTCATAGTCTAGAATTCCTGGTAAGACTACCATCACAAAAATCCACGTTAAAAAAGAGTCAGCTTTAAATTTTTTAAACCTTACCCGTAAAATTCATATAGTAAGTCCAGTTAGTTCTTGGCACCCATCTAGTAGCATTATCGTTGTACCCCACAAAAATATCATCGATGATTTTATTGCTCATCAAATCAGAGTAAATACCACCAGGGACGTAAACTGATAGGTCTTTGTATTCTGTGAAATTTTTATTATTGGAGAAATAATTTGATATCTAAATATCCAAACTCACTTCCAGTGTCATCTTTTAATAACCACATGCCATGTAAATCCTGATTTTGTGAACAATAAACCATATGGAGAATCGTAAGCAAAACAACACCCGCAAAAAAACGTGCCATGATTAAAACACAAAAATATTGTCGATGATGATGATGATAGTGCTTATACTGACAAAATTCCTGTCGTCGCTTAGACTTATATCTTTTCTAGTTTATACACTTGAAAGATTACAAAATCACTTTTTTTGATTCTAGGTACAATAAATTGAAACTGGATTTTGTTTATAAAAACAAACACTTATAAAACAAAGGAGAAGTACTTGAAAATATTTCTTGTTGCTATGGCTCTTATTAATTTTAGGACTTTAATAAATATTTATCTGATTGATTCGTTGATTTGTTTACGGAAAATTAAACACATTAAATATAGGAATGTAAAATAATCGTTTATTATTATCAGTTATTTTTAATATTACAAAAATTTACACCTCAAAATTCGCAACATCCTTCTCTAAAATCAACATATCTTTCGTCCTCAACGACTTCTTAAACTCCTTATGCTTCTCCTGTACATCCATAAAATGCTGCAAGAGTTTTCCAAAGTCAATTGTTCGGACATTGGCAGTAATTTCCTTGGTTGAACTAAAACACCCAACTAGAAACTAATCAACGTGAGTTTACTAAACATACTTTTTATCACAGTGCATATGAAGACTAGGAATGCAACTCAATCTAACCCTCAACGTTTGGAACGCATCGGTTTGAGGCAACAACATCAACAAGCCATACAGGGCCCTTATTAGGTTTTTATCACAGGGCACCTCCAGCAACTCCAACCTTAAATCTGAGAAACAATTTTATAGATTTCTGTGGTGTTTTATTAAGACTCACATGCGAAAATTGGCGATTCGATCAGCTGGACTAGCTTGTCGATTTCCACGAGGAATTCCACGGTGATTTCCAGATTGCCACTAGAAAATAATTAAGGAAGCTTCGTCGAAAACTAAATTGATAAACAACTTTAATTAATAAAGGATACAACAATTTGATTAAACTACAAACATGCTCGTAGCTTTGCGTCAACAAACATAGTGCAACAGTTGCAACTGGATTATGGCACCAGGTTTCATATAAACAACAAAACAAAGAACAGCTTTCCTAAAAAATGAAACTTAGTAAATATTAGAAAATTTACAAAATAATCATCTAGCTACCTTAGTTTTCAATTCCTTTAGGCGATTCCGCATCTCAAACAACTCCGCCGATGTCAAAAGAATCATACTGAGATGCTCCACCATCAAACTAGCAAACTTCAAATTGGTTTCCTTCAATAAAATCTCAGCCAGAGTCCTGTAGATGTCTTCAGCGTTGAGTAGTACGCATAATTGTCTGTAAGAATCGTGTTAAGTCAGGTTTAAATGAGTTGAGGTAGAGTGCTACCGGATTATAAATGATCCTCGCTCATCCAAAAGTCTTTTATCAGTGCTAAACAGATGCAAAAGGCTTATAACAAATTTGTTGTAATACGGACTGGGAGTTCGTCGTTTACCTGCAAATTCCCAGTGAAAATTATTTGAAAGGAACAAGGAATTTAATTACCGTCTGTGGCACCAACTGGTGAAATAACTTCGGCTATAACTACAAGACATTGCTGGACTACTTGGTCTGCTTCGTCGGATAACGTTCTTTGTAAAGCTGGGAAAAGTACGTCGATGTGTTCACCCATCTGCAAGAAATTCGTTTAATAAGTCGGGTAATTGTTATGTAATTTTTTTACTTTGCTAGGCATTTTCGTGTACAAATCATGAATCCACTTTAGCACCGCCACTTTAGTTTGTATGGAATTATGCATCAAATATTGCGTTAAAACCTCGATAACCGAAGGCAGGTCTAGCTCGTCCTGTATAAGATTATTATAACCTGAAGCTAAGTAGAATATTATTAAATTATTAAAAGAGTTTTTCTATGGGTTATCACCGGAATTGGGTCTCAGATCCCCCGAACCATTTGCCTGGTTAGCTTCATTTTGAAGCGACAAAAGCTTCATCAGGGTGAAATTAACAGCAGTCGCCGTTTCTTTGATGTCTGTCACTAATGTTAAGGAGTGGAAAAAAACGAAAAATAAAATAAATATACGGAAAATGTGCCGATGAATAAATTGGAATTATTTTGTAAAAAAATCTATAAAATAATTCCAAGTTATTGGAGAATGTGCAAGAAACATGCGTAAAAATGTTTGAGTTATTTTAAGATTTTTTAACTAAAAAACCATGTTTTTTACACATGAATAAAATGGTAACGAAGGATACTTCTCCGAACTTCAGTGTCGTAAGCCAAACAAGGCAAAATTGCTGTGAAAATCCCAGACATGTAGGGCAACATCGTAGGTCCAGAAAGCTGAACAAACTCTTTAATCCACGTAATCGCCGTAAACTATGTACACAATTACTCTATTAATTCATCGTAGGTAATTTACATTATTTTACCTGCACCAAATCATCATTCTTCTCCTGAGCATGATGGATAAGGATATTAATCATCGCAGGAAAGTTCACTCGAGACTGGTCGCTTTTAATACTACGTAAAAACTCCCCTAGAGTAGTTTCACACATTTTCTTCACCTCCAAATTCGGATCATCTAGTATCTTAAATAAACCATCTAAAATATCTGGTAGGTATATAATTAAATCCAATCCTGGTTCTGTGTTTAATACTGATATCCACGAGATTACAAACTGTCTTGCAAACGAACTTTTCGTGTAAATTCGCTCCCTAAGTTGTGGTATAAAAGCCTCCAAGTCAAACGTTGTACTTTCCGCAACAATATCCTATAACGACAGTTTGTTAAAATTAAATTGAGGATAAATTGAAGGGTTACTTTGAGAAGTCTGTCCAAAAGCTCGGAAGCGTTTTTAACGTTTTGATCCGGGTCTGTTGCGATTTTACTTAAAGCGTTGAATATTGCAGAAAAATGTGGTAGAACGGCCCCTCTAGACACTTTTACAACGTTGTACAAGGATTCACAGGCGTAGTATCTTACACGCAAGTCCTGGTCAGACAAGCATCCCAGTATGGGTTTAATTAGCTCATCAGCAAAAACCCCTGTATCCTACAGAGTAATATTTAGAGGAAACCTACTAAAATATCATAAAATTGTCAGACCTTTCCCAAAGCTATTGCTATAGCCGCCAGGCCAATTAAACCACCTTTTCTAGCATGTGCATTCTGCGATAACGAAAAATCCTGTCCTAACACCTTCAACAATCGCTTGATTTGTCCTGTGTTGCTCGCCGCAGCGAAATCTTTAACCATCCTGTAAATAAGTTGAAAATAACCAAAAAAAAACGCCTCCCAACACTCACTTTTCAATTTCCAGAGCGGCGGTTTTTCGTTTATCGTACATTCGGTCGTGCAAGGCACGAACACATGCTGCACTAAGCGGTGCATAATCTTTTTCGGACATTGGATGAAAAAATTAAAAAATATAAGTAATTATTTGGTTAAAGGCATCCGTAACTAAGCCAATGTTGACACTTTGTGACAGCTGTCACTGTCATGGGGTTGACAGTTGTAAAATTGAGAACTGGTTTATCGACAGTGTGCTAAGTGGAGTTTAGATTAGAAGCTTGGTTCGTGTTGATTATAATTAATAAAAAATGGTTAGATCTAACGGAAGCTCAATTCTATACGCATATCGGATTTTTTTTATCAGAAATGTGATAATTGTAGGTGAGGTTTTATCAAATACTTTACTTCTGGGAACAGAGTGGGCTAGCCTGAATTGTTGTAAATGAGCCTTAATCGCATCGTTACCAAGCAGTGTTTCCAACTGTAGAACAGCTATTAAGTCGAGGCTTTATTGGAAAAACCAATTAATACTGAAATATTGTTGTAATAATTTAATTATTCTAAATACAGCCGGTTTCGTTTAAAGTGGTTACTATAATTTTTAAACGAGTATATCTAAATTTATCTTGGTGATAAAGTGTTGCCAACTGTAGGCTTCGATTGACATGACAATGACCAATCAATGATTTTTTTTTATAAAAAATGATTGATAACGCCGTTTTATATTTGTAAATACAGATAAAGTGTGGCTTACTGTTTGTTATTGCAACCGGACTGAAAAGTAACAATTAAATTAGCATAAATATTTTTGTACGTATAAAAAATAGTGCATCACTGACATCGTGCCCATCACGTCTCACGTCACGTCATTAACGTCGAATTAGTTAGTAATCATGGCGTTGTATAGACTTTTTGGCGTCCGTCTTTTATGTTATATTTAATCATCCCACGAATCCACCGCTTTAAAAACGCTTAGCTAGGACAGAAATCGCTCAACGTTTACAAAAAGGTAAATACCACGCTTATATTGATTGGGTGTGAAAAGGAAGCAATGTGCGAATGCTGCAGTTAAATATTTAAGCATTTATAGGTCACTGTGCTGTGTACTGTGTACATTATCCGTTTGGCGTTTGATAACCCCCGTGGATTTACTTTTGTTGTAGGTTTGAAGCTGGCGAAGCCGTGTGATGAGTTTTGGTTAGCAGGTTGGTTAGTCCTTGGCGGTACGAGAAAATGGACTGGTGTGGGGCAGCGCCTCGTATTTAATGAAGGAGTGTCATGCAGCAGTCTGAGCCACAGCGGTACATCAATTCAGTATCAGACCTTTTGTACAGTACTGACGAAATTGAGCTCTTGCTTGACGAAATTAGAGACCTGGAGCCCACAAGTTGTAAACCTGAAGATATTCAGGTAGAAGAACGTGAATAAGAGAGATTTTGGCTGTTGTAGTTCAGTGGTTACTTTAGAACTTTACTTTATTATTATTTTATTAGACTTTAATTTAGTTTTATTAGTATATTTTTGCATGGATTTGTACATTACATACACAAACACATATCTTAGTTTTTAGATCTTTAGTTTATTAGTTTTGTTTGTCTTAAACTATTCTTTTAATAAACGTTTTAATTTATAAGTTTTGAGTGTATATTTAAGTCTTAAGTATTTTTGAGAGTTATCTGATGTTAAAAACGTGTTCTTATATAAAAATTGAAAATTACGTTATTTTTTCCTTGTAATATGCGTTACATAAACAAGAAACATCATTTTGCATGCTTAGAAGGCATTATTTTTTAGTTGTAGCTGTTTAATTCATACAGATTTAATTTTTTCTCAATAACCTCTGAGAAACCAAATAAAAACTTTTATACATTAATTATAGTGGCATAACTTTCAGTGAAATATAAGGGACCCCATATTATTATAATATACAATTCAAAATAATTTTTTTCCGAAAATTACAACTGTACAGGGTGATTCTTTTATCTAGGGAAATGCGTTTTTCTCATAAACGGCTGAAGGAAATTATATTTTGAAAAAAGTGTTATATACCTACTGGCTGTCACTCAAAATTAGGATAAAAATATAGACTTTAATATGCATGACGCCTTAGGCGTCGTGACGCGCCAAAAAAATTTTCCAGAACATACCACTTTTATTATATCAATGGAAAGGTCTTTTAATTTTGAGTCTTTTTTCTAAAAACCAATTTTTTTTATTCTTATTTTTTAAAAAGTTATGATCCAATTTAAATTATTTCTGTTCTAACTAAATTTTGATATATTTTTAACAGTAGGCCGAGTTTCAGGAAAAATCCAACAGTATTTTTAAAAATTATTACCATAGAATTGCAAAAAGGGTCTAATTTTATTAATAAATATTGAAATAGTTTGTAAATATCTTCGTTCACTTCAAAGTGATAGCAGTTTAAAAAAAAAGTAGGTTTTTAGCACCGGCGCATCCACCAAATTTTAAAATTATAAAAAATTGTAGCTACGATAAAAATATTTAGTACAGTAGTAATTAATGTAGGTAGATGAGTAATTTGATTGTTCTCTCCCAAAAACCACCCTTCCCCAGTTCTATCCTAGTCCTCCCCATGCATGCCCCCAAAAATCGTCTCCTACCCCAGTTTGAACATGCACAGATCTTTGGACGCAACGTGTACGGTTAGATGTTGATTTGCAGGAGCCGGATGGTATGAGTTGTGTGTTGCAGGACTTTGAGATAGCGGGCAGCAGGACGGAGGCCCTAGGCGCAGATTGTGCGGGAGGATGTGAGTGCGAATCTCCCCTGGGCACCGTCAACTCCTGGGACTCGCACTCTCACTACCGCCGTCGCGCCGCCTCGCCCGACCTGTCCCTATACTCGGGAGTCATCGTCTACTGCGACCACACTCACCTCACAACACCAACTGGAGTTTTTCGAGTACTCCTCCTGGTTAGTACCTACCTCGACTAAAGCTCATTTTTCTAGTGACTAGTTGAATTTTTTAGGTGAGTTCAGTGGCGTGCTTGGTATGTTTGTGCACGTCGGGGACGGTAAAAGTCGGCTTATTCATGCTTCCACTGGTGGGACGACTAAGACTGATGATGTTTGTCGCGCTTCTGAGTCTGTTTGTTACATGTGTGTTTCTATTTCTTGATATATCTCATATTATATATTTATTCCCGTTTAATTGGGGAAAAGTGGTGAGTTTAACATACTTAGAGCCATAATATGCGCAAGTTAATAATAAAATTACCGCTCGTTTTTCAGAATGCATACTTTTATGTAAGCCTTAGTGTGTTGTTCCTGATAGCTTCGTCACTCATTTTTCACACCGTATTCTTATCAGAGGCCTTTTCTTGGGTCCCAAAATGGACACACCACCAACTGTTAGTCACTGGTGTAAGTACTCTAGCCACCACTAACACACTTAGAGCCTACTAACTCCACTTTCAACCAACAGTGTTTGGGGTACATTTGCTGTGTACAGTCAGCGATAATATCCCTAATCCAGAAATGCCAAATGGGACACTACCAGCCAGTTGCTGAGGACCCAAGTTTAAACTTGCAAGAGCGACAGCTGTCGTCACCGCCCGGTTCGCCTGATCACAAGGTGAATCAGACAACGCACAATTACAAGCCTATTGTTAACTATTCACCGATAGCGTCCACGTCTAGACAAGAACCCATCAATTACCTCGAGGACGTGCAACCGTGCTCGTCGAAAAGTACAGATCCCTATAGAATTGCATGATAGTTAAACAAAACATTTTCGAATGTCTTCAGTGAGATATTATTACATAATGTTTTTTAGTTACTATGAAGGATGAGTCCATAGGTTTCTATTGGTAGTGGTTAGATAGGGGAAATTTATGTATGTGTGGGTAGGGGTAGGGAATTTGTGCTTGATTTATGTTATAATGTTGCTAATGGATGGTGGGTGACATTGGGAATTGTTAAACATATCAGAAATATTGTTTCAATTACTGTAAACTTTCTTGAGTAAGTCGAGGTTTGGAAACTTTTTTCTAAACAATCCAAGACGAATTTTAATGTATTGAATCCTCGCTTTTGTATCTCTAAACGTTTTTGAGCCATTCATAGTTAAAGTCTGGGCTCAATATATTTGAATCCTAAGTAGGTGCATTATAACATAAAAAGCAACTTGGGGTGCCAGCCAAAAGAAATATTGTATAAAATATTATGTGATAGTTTATTTTTTATTAACGCAAATGTTCGTAAGCGGTGAAAACTAAAGAAAGTAAAGAAAACCGAAACCAATTAAGATATTATGTAAAAAAGTGTAAAAATTTCCAAAATTAACATGCAATATTTGCAAAGTAGTATACGTATTTTACGGTAACCAAAATCACTTGTTTAAACAGGCAAATCAATGAATTTATATTGTAAATAGTGTACTTAAAACTTTATATAAAATTAGTCACCTTTTTGTACAGTTTTAATGGATAATTTAAAGAAAATCCTATAAAAATAAGCTTTATGTGAGAATTTAAATAACTGTTTAAAAAGAAAACGAAATTTGCAAACTACTCTCATCTCTTTACTACATACTACTAAAACCATTCCAAAAAAAAAAAGTTCTAGGCTAGCACATTATGCAAAAAAAAAACAAAACGTGTTCAATAATTATTTGTTTGTGTATAAACTGTATGGCACAAAAATATATGTTTTTTGGGTATTTATATTGTGTATTACATGTACTGTTTAATTTCGTCAGGCCTAAGAGCACACAATTATTCGTTGTCCAAATTTTGCTGGTGGTCAATTATGTCCAAGTCCAATTTAGTAGGTAAACTTACGTTATTCTAGATTTCCAATATTAATAACTGCCAATAACTAGCCAAAAATGCCCATAGAACAAAACAAGTTTTGCGTTTGTTTTGGCAGACAATCAGGTCGTAAAACCAAACCATAGAGCAAAATAAAACGAAACCAAAATTAATTTAATACTTACTTACGAAATTATTGTTTAGTATAGGAAAACTTATTTGTGTTCTCTAGTGTGATTTTATATGCAAAAAAACAATAAATTAAAAATAATATTGGTGTTTAATTTAATTGAACAAAATAAAAAACCACACACATCATAAGAAATTTTTTTTTGTATATCATAATAAAGCAATAGTAAATCTTATTAGTTCTGATCTGTTATCATTTTCTCTTCAGTTCCATCTGTTAGTTCTAGCAGTCTAGGCCCATACAAGAGCACATAGGCACAATGCCAGTCGCCTACAACCAAAATTGTAAAACTAAAAAACTAACATTAGAAATTATACGCACCGCCTCCGGACAATTTCAAAATATCATCCGTTGTAACTGGTGACACTGTATCATCGTCGCATTTCACCCAATTGTCACCGGACTGCCGTATCCAGCCCACGTAGTGACCACTGGAGGAAGAGCGACCTCGGTGAGTTAAAACCGCTTGGAGCGTGTAGTATCCACTGTTACTACTACCTAAATCTAGGAGGAAAATGTGAAGAAAAAAATTTATAAGCATATAAAATTTTCTTACCATCATCAAACCAGTAAGGCGCGTATTTCTTCTCCGCTTTCTCCTTGCCATCCCCAGTGCTCTTCCCCTTGTCCTTTCCCGCAGCCTCAATTTGCGCATCCTCCAGTTCCTAGGATGAAACCACCAAAAATATTCTAATTTCCAAACAGCATTTTAAAATTAATACCTTAAATTTCGCTCTAACTGGAGCCAGTTTGTCTTGAAGTTCAGTCGAACACAAATCATACGCATCGAAATCCAGGGGGAACTTAACATCCTTTAAAATTTTCGCATTTATCGACTCCTTTTCCTTATAATAGAACCGTACAAATTGTACTGTTAAATAAGCGGGTAATCGGCTTACTTTCGACTAAAATTATTAGTGGTTTAAAAGAGTTATAACTAAATTACATGTTAATTACTGTTTTTGTATAAACTGCGTCTCTACCTAATGTTACCGATTTCTTCGTGATTTGCTCCTGCATTTTCTGCAAGGAAACAAAGTTTACCTGTTTAGTTACGCGTAAGTTTCTAATATTACCGATCTGAGCCCCGAGTGCATATAGCGCACATCCTGTGAGATAAAACAGCTCAACTGCAAGAACTGCTCTTTAGTTTTGGTCACCGGTTCATCCTCCGTTTCAGTACATTTTAATTCAACATCAAACGAACCACCGAAATATTGATCTATCAACGACCTTAACACAAAAAAATCATTAGCAAAAAACAAAACTAATTTTAAATATTTTACTTAAAATTATCCTGAGCCGAAGCGTTTTCCTTCAGTTTGGCCGGTAGTTTCTGCTGTAACATTCGCACCAGTTCCGTCCAACACTCATTAGCGTCCTGTCAAAATAAAATCTATATTAATGCAAAACTTGGGTGAAAATAAAAGTGGCACCTGTTGGGCAAAACCACCATGGTCGTTTTTCTCTGCAAACCGAGGGAATGCCATGTGAAGGACTTGCACTAGGACAATGGGGGGTACGGTGTTGCCTTTGTCCATCACCGAGTACAAGTCCCTTAGGGCTGCAGTGATAGATTGAGCTGGTACGTAAGTTCCAGTAGAAACAAACCCTAAACAGGGAAAAAATAAAGTTGTATTTAAAATCGCACTCTTTTATCGCTTGCCGATTCAACTATACCTTGGAATTCTTGTAAAGCCTCCCTAAGCTCCGGAACAGTCTTCAAACACTGCACAGTGGCATTCAAATAACAAGTATTTCCTAAATTCGTTAACCCCGCAGGTAAATCCAACTAAAAACCAATTTTTTGTTCAAGTTTTTTACTTGAATGTTAAATAAAGACTTACAGCCGAGGCCAGCTCGCTCTCATTCATATCCTCAACAAAAACAGTCTTTTCCACTGGTTCTTTCGGAACATCCTCCTCTTTACTACCCATAAGTAAAATAGTAACTCCCTAGAAGTAGTGCATTGGAATAATGATGCATAAAAGCTGCGGTACTTACATCTTTTAGTTTAAAGTTATCCCAATCGGAATCTTTTAAAGTTACACCTTTTATCATGACTTTTTGTCGTTCGGGTTGTACACCAGTTAAAGCAAACAGTTGGGCTTTGAATAGCATCGGGGGCTCGTCGGTGTTTACCTCGATACCAGGATAACTCTCCTTGCCCCATTTCACTTTTACTAAAAAAGTTTTGTTAAAGCCGACAGGAAGAGAGAGGTTAGAGGGTGATTTTGCCTGTACTTACTGGTGTATAGTGGCATGTTGGATTTTTATGGAAAAGTTTGTTTAAATCGTAAATAAACAGCTTCGAGGACGAACTTATTTAAATTAATACACAAAAATAAGAAACTGATTTCACATGCAGTGACAGACAAAATTAAAAGTCACAGTCACATAGGTTTACAGTGTGGCCAAGATGGCGAAGCCAATAACCCTATAGGGTATTTGAAATTTTTAAATTGTGCGGTTGGTAATGCTTTGTTTAATTATTTTAAAATCGCTTGAATTAATCACTAAATCGTTTCAAAGACTACAAAGCATAATTTTGAATTTTCTTAGAATTAATCATAGCTTGGTTTATATTTTCCATTTAAAATTGCCTCACCCAGGTAATACCAACTGCTTTTTTCATTGAACCGCGCCGAATCGGAAGCGAAAGTTTCTAGTTTTGATAACAAAAAACCAAAATCCCTTTCCCTGCTAGTTTCACACTAGTGATCAATTAATGGTGTTCCCTTATTTACATTAGATGTTAACACTTTTTTATTTCCAATTTTAATGGTTTTGTGTTTTAATCCAAGCAAATAAAACCAAACACTTTTAACGTATGTGATGTTCTAATTATCGTTGTGGTGTTGTGCATAGTGTAAGTGTGTGAAAATGGGCAATTGCTTTAGTAGTCCTTCAACAACAGATAGATTAGAAAGAAACCGAGAACGAATTGGTGTGAACCCCATAGAAGAAAATGCCTTACAAACCAACCCAATACCGACACCACCATCAGAAGTGACTCGACCTGCTGTTGTTAATCCCGAACCAGAACAGGCTAATGTTAGAACTTTTGTTGCTTTGTATGATTACGATGCTAGGACAGACGAGGACCTTAGTTTTAGAAAAGGGGAGCATTTAGACATAATAAATGATACCCAGGGTGATTGGTGGTTAGCCCGGAGTAAAAGAACCAGACAAGAGGGTTATATCCCTTCTAATTATGTAGCCAAACTGAAGAGTATCGAGGCAGAACCGTGAGTAATGGGAAATTTTATTGATAAGGAAATTATGGTCTAGGTTTGTGTTGTGATGATAACATTGTTAGGTTGTTGAGCTGTGTTGAAATTAAGTTTGATGCAAAAAGTGAAATTTTAGTTGCATGAACTAATTGATTTTATTATCGCGGTTTGAGAATGAACTTAATTATTGCAGGTGCATTTACCTTTCTAGTTTTAAACAAATCAAGTCAGAGCCTTGAACACTAAAGTTTTAATTATAAGTCGACCAAAATTTACACAAATTTAAAATTGTGTGTGTGTAGGTATTTTTTAAACATATTTGAATTTTTTCTAATTTACTACATTATTTTGGTAGCGAGAGTGGAAGCAGGCAACGGAAATTAATTTTTGTTTATAAACAACAGTTTCATTTCCTGAAATTTTTTAATTGTTTACAGTATTCAATGGCTTTGGACCTTGAGCAATTTGTTAACAAACTCTCAGATAAAAGTAGGTTAGATAACGTAATTTATCAATTAAATGGCAACAAATGAGCAATAAAAGATGATAATAATAATAAATGCAGTTCTAAATAAATCGAAAACTGGATTTTGGAAATTTTACTATAAGTGATAGGTGTCTTTGAAATGTGCCTAAATAAATTTGGAAAAAGTAAGTACCTATGTTGAGATGTAGACCTTCTTCTTATTAACTTATAGGCTTCGAGCGCGAAGGTGGAGTCTCAATTTTTGAGATATCTTAACTCAAAATTTGGTTTTTTGTACATATTTTCTTATAAAATTAGAGGAATATCAAAAATTTGAGAAATTGGTTTTTCCCCATTAAACAGACAAAAAATGATTATCAAAAAAATTTTAATTTGTGGAATCTCAGTATGTAGTTATAAAGTTTGAGAAAAAAAACGCCTTTCTTTCGTACCCTGTAGATAATAACGTACTTCAAAATAAAAAAATCTGGTCACACTGTTGTTTTCCCAATTAAATTATCTCTTGAATCCTGAAAACCGCATGTTAATATATTTTCTCCTTTTCAAAATATTTGACTTTAAATTCCACCTAAAACTTCGCCTGGTACGTTTCAATTTTGTCCAGCAGATTATTTCAATTTTTTGAGATATCTTAACTCAAAATTTGGCTTTTTGTACATATTTTCTTATAAAATTAGAGGGATATCAAAAATTTGAGAAATTGGTTTTTCCCCATTAAGCAGGGACAAAAAATGGACATCAAAAAAATTAAAAATCTCAGTATGTAGTTATAAAGTTTGAGAAAAAAAAGACGCCTTTCTTTCGTACCCTGTAGATAGTAACGTAGTTCAAAATAAAAAAATCGGGTCACAATATTGTTTTCCCAATTAAATTATCTCTTGAATCCTGAAAACTGCATGTTGATATATTTTCTCCTTTTCAAAATATTTCACTTTAAATTCAACTTAAAATTTCGCCTGGTACGTTTCAATTGTCTAGCAGTTTATTTCAATTTTTTGAGATGTCTTAACTCAAAATTTGGGTTTTTACGCATCTTCCAGTCTAAGGTAAACCTAACAAGGGTCATATATTTCAATAAGATGATTCAATTTAGACGAGACTACTAAGCATGATCCTGAGGACAGTTTTGGTCAGATTTTGGAGCCATTTTTTTATTTTAAGGTGCATTTTGTGCTTTATTATAAAATTAAATAACGTAAGCATTAAAATGTCTAAATGAGTACCTACAAATGTAGGTACCGTAATTTAGAAAATTTACTAAAGCTCTCTAAGAAATGTGGGGAAATTTGGGAAAAAAATTAAAATAATAATTATAACTTATAACCGAAATATTTGAGATATCTTGACTCAAAATTTGACTTTTTATACAGCTTCCAGTCGTAATAAAACCGAACTGGGTCACATAGCCATTTTTTTAAATTTTAAGCTGCAATTTGCAGTTATTTTAAATTAAATAAAATTCAAATTTTTTACCTCTTGGTATCATAAATATTACAGTAGTTACGTGATTTTGAGTCATAAATACAAACATTTTTTTAGTGTTATTAGTCTTTATCTCTGTTTATCGAACAAATAATTACAAAGCATAAACACACCTCTTCAGTTGTATTCTGGGTTGCATAATTTTCGAGCATGAATCCAAAAATATTCCACTTTTTCTAAAAGCAAATCCTACATAAACAAAAAACCCTTCACATATTTTTCCTTTTAATTTAACGACAAGTTAAAAAGGTATGGCTTTCGCAATTAAGATTTCAGCTTGACTTGGTGGTTTTTTCTTCTTATTTTTTGTAGATTGTTGGTGTTGTTGTGGAGCCTGGAATATTAATTTAGTTATTTGGTGAAAGTTTGTTCGTTGGCTCGGCTCATTTTATAATAATAACAGAAAGCTACGACAGTTTCCCGTTGTCTGTCTGTCTGTCGCCAATGCGACCGCAGCATCCGCTTTTCTTAATCTTTTAATTATTGTCGACTGTATTTTTTACAGCGTCGCCAGAAATTTGCGCAAAGTTCCTCAAACGCTTGATGCCCATGAAAATGTTCTTTTTGTTGTTTTTGCAAGGCGGTTAAGCCAATAAAACTTTCGTTTTATTCACGATATATCCCTCAAATCAAGTCATAAAATTTTCTCTGTTTGTTTTTTTTTTTAACTAATACCTCCAGTATGTGAGGGTTGCTCTATGTAGTTTTACCTTGGACGTATTTATATTTGCATTTTTGATTGGATTTCATTTTAATTTAACATTGTGCTAGAGATGGACCGTAAGATGATGAGACGTACTTGGTAAGGTCGCGAAGTGAACGACCAGCAGCAGCGGCCTTGATCATTGCACGGGACCATCTGCATGGTGCACGCGACGACAGTGAAAAATTTGTCTATGGTGAAAGGGGGTTATGATCTTTTCGGTGTACAAGGCCCAGCCTGTCTAATTTTTTGTATTATCATCGACAAATATAGTTTTGAATAAGTAGCAAAAACTAGACAACGAATTTCAGAAAAAATGGCACTGAAGAACCCTCACTCCTCAAGTTTATTGAGATGAGTAGAATTAATCACTCTTTAGACTACTACAAGAGTTTTCTCGGTTCCAAATTTCGGTATACAGTTTTGAAAACTTTCTCTGGTGATTTTTTAATGAACTTTTTGTATTCATTGCACTCAAAAACTACCACTTTTCGCCCTTGTTACATAATAATAGCTTTTTAATACAATAAAAATGATAAATAAGTAGAAACAATTCAAATATTTTATTGAGAAGAATTTTTGTAAAAACTGGTACGAATTTCATCGACTCTTTAGCCGGAGGATCTTGTCCTAAAAGAAATTTCTTCAAACTAGGTATTCACATCAAACTCGCACACACAAACAATTAATTCTTGATTACATAGTTGGAAATAGATTACAATTAAAAGTACTTTCATTTATGAATTGAACACACACAGACATTCTATAAGTAAGTTTCATTTTCACATCGTGATTTTATTTATAAACACACAATATTGTAGATCTAGATATGCGAATATTGTACCTCGAGGGGCTAAATGTAGATATATTTTGCGGTTTTCAAGAAATGGAAATGAGGTCACAAGTTCCCCGACAAGGTCTAGTAAGATTTTCTTGTGAAATTAAATTTCTTGATTGTTTTCAGAAATTATTTCGCGTGGTTATATGAAGTGGTTCTAGAACAAAATACATAATTAAAAAACGTTTATAGATGCGTAGGAGTCATTTACCTTTTTCTGAAGTCTACAAATTAAAAACAATTTCCCAATTATTGTAATTGCTAAACAAACTGTTTATCGAAATTATTTTGAATAGTTACAAAATTTTCTCCCGTTTTGCCAAATTTATCTCATAACTTCACATCACATGATGTTGTTTATTTAATAGTTTTCAGTTAATTTAACAACTTTTGTAAGGTTGCAATAATATACTGAAGGTTGTGCAAAATTATTACAGCGTACTTAAAATATTTTCTCTGAAAAACTTTCATCGGCTTTACCCATAATATGGAAATTCCCAGATCTTAAATTCATCTGAATTACGGCATAATAAAAATATTAATTACGTAAAATTTAGAATTAAATCCAGGCACACAGAAACTGAAAATATGTGAAATTTTTTGTTCCACAAATAGTTTTCAAACAACTTTTACGGTGCATACAAAAGTTACTCTTTTTGTCTGTTATCAGTGCGGTTTTGTTCGCATAAACTGGAATGCAATTGTATGACGTCAAGCTTACATTTTGTAGGGTTGGCTGAGGTTTAATTTTTGGGTTTTCCCTTCTTTCAAATAATTTACATTGGAATCCCGACTATTTTTTTTTATTTCCAGACTCACTCGCTGTTTTATTGTTATTGATATTATTATTTATGCAGTTTTTTTAATAAAAATTGTTATAATGGAAATTAGGAATTTTTCAGAATTTGTATCAGTAAAAGTACATAATTATTATTAGACATTAAAAGAGGTGATAAATTTTATGAACTAATTTGGTGTCGATTTTTTGTTTTTCTTAAAATGAGAGAAACAGCAAATGCATAAATCTTTTGTAATAAATCGGAAAATCTTCAGAAATTGGACTCTTGGAAAATCTCTTGAGTCTTTATAAAAATTATTTAATGGGGTGATAAACTTTGACAGAAATTATTTGTAGAAATTTCAAAGCAGGAAGATATTTTTTAAATATTTCAGGGGGGTGAAGAAAACTTAATCTGGTTGAAGTGTGTTCAATTTTCGTTTTAAATCCAATAAAATAATGAAGAAATTCCACAAAATTTTGAGAATTTTTGATGGGAGAAGCTACAAGACTACAACTTTTTTTACATACATTCAAAGACAAATTCTGGAAGAAATATTTATGGAAACACAGAGAATTCAATCAAAAATACTTAAGAGACATTTTTTAGTTCCTTTTTAGTAAAATTATTGGAACTTTTTGGCATTTTTAAAATTTTCGAATAATTTTCTGGATTTTTTTCGTGGAATTTAAATGAAAGATTTTCTTACGCAACCGAAGAAGGTTTTTCGCATTTTTCGAGCAACATTCAGAAATTTTTTGTAATTTCGGCGAATTTATAATTTTGAATAAAATCCGAATATTATTTCGCTTCGCTGTTACGCAACCGGAGACCATCCACAAGAAAAAATGTCCATCTGACACATTGTGGCTTGTCCACAGTGGTACCCCACCAGGTCACCTACTGGACAATAATTGCCGACTATTACACGTACCATGGACTAGCAATCAGTTGATTCCTTTACCTGGATCACAGCGTCACGTTTCACAACACGAGTTACCAGCCATTGATTAAGCGTTTTAATTAATGCAGTAATTTCGTAGGTGTCAAAAATACGGTACTACCTACTATTATAGTGTTGTCTTTAGTGTGTTTGTTAAGTGCGTTCAATTTGGATTTTACAACGATTTCGTAGAATTTCCTTCAGGTATTACTGCTTGGTTTCTAGGTCGTTGATGTATGATTTTAGATTTTTAGTTCGTTTTGTGGCCTGCTTAATCTTAAATCGATCAAGAGATTTTATTGATATTTTTATATAACAAGAAAATTTCAGTTGGAAATATCCACAAATTAAATAAAGTTGATTGTTGTGCGACTGGTGACGTAATAGTCCTCTCCCTATACGCACCTTTTACCCTCTAAATTTTCCCTTATAAGGAAAACTAATTAAAATTCACAGTACACCACATCACAAGTAACCTACTAGAATTATCTGCATTTTTATGACTCGTCCATAATCATATATGACTTTATGGCAATTAAAATTTAATTTAGTCATTTCAGATAATGGCTTAAGGTATGGATTACTACAACCAGCCACCTACTGTCCTTTAGATTATATTTCATTGGGTCACAAGATTAAATTTTATTGATTATGCGCAGGCGCGCCCTAACCTCACTTTTACGAAATTCTAATTAAGTTAGGTGATTTCTGCGGTGAGGAATTTTTTGTATAAAACTCCCAATTTAAATGTTTGTATTTATTTAAATGAGATCGTTTGAGGTTAAGGGAAATTTTTCGATTATTCAATCACGAGAGTAAGTGATCGCTTTCCTCCCTAGCTGTACAAGTACCTTTTCGCTCCTTATTTAACACCAAACATAAAATGACAAATCATCACCACCCAAAGTCACACATATCCACCTAAGCTATGGTAATTAGCACTTGAGTACTTATTAGAAATGTTGTGCTGTCCCGTTTTCCAAGTAACATCTTTATCATAACAATATCAAGCTGTGTAGAATGTCAATTGGCTGGTGGGTATTAGCAGCATATAAAAAAAATGAAACTATTCGAGGCAAATCGTTATTAGCATACAATGGGAATTTTTTTCAATTTGTAGTTGAGTCAATGCGGGAAAATTCAAGGAAGGACGCCTGAAAGAAGGAATTTGTGTCTGATGTAGTTTTTCCAATTCAATGTGTTGATGATAATTCAAACAAGTTGTAAAATTTTCACTTTTTTTTGTTTGTGTTTGAGTTATAAATAATAGCTAAGTGTGGATAAGTTTACGAAATTTAAACCCGCCTGAGTGCGCGTTGTGTTTATTCTTGTTTAAAAGAAAGCGACCGTATCATTGACATTGAATTTTTCAATTTAACCTAGAAACAACAGTATTTCGATTAACAAATTATACGCAATGATTACAGTAAAGTGGAGAAAAATGTTCGAGGAAATTTGCTGCAGGTGGAATTTTGGAAAATATACGTGGAGGAATTTATTTGGCTAGAATTGAAAGTAAAAGTTTCAAAAATTAATTTTTTCTTAAATTGTTCGACTTTATCACCAGCAAAATTGTTTATTGTAATGTACTTAAAGCATTTTCGTATTTCTTAAGCGACTTTTGTTAGGTTCTTTTCAAATCAACAAAAAACTTCTTGTTATATAAAAATACCATCCTATAGGCCATCAAACGAATTTCCCTCAATTTCTTCCTCTCACCCCCACTTTTTCACTCAACAGCCCTCCATCGCCCGCTCGTCGCCCTCACCTAAACATTTTTAATGCGGTGTCCGAAGAATGGTTAACCTAGGTGGTGTAGTTTGGTGTTACAAAGACGACAAATGGATTCCCCTCCAACTTTCCTCAATTCGCCTGCACGGTGTCCTGACCCAAGCCCATTGGGCCGCCATATCCGAGTTTCTTCAACGCGTAGCCAATAAACAGCTCATTCTTCAAGACGATGGTTTCACAGAACTCACAGAAAAACACAAAGAGTTGTTATTGCAACAGTCTAAGCTTCCAGATGATAAAAATGAAGACAACTTCAATGTAATTAAAGCTTGTATGGAGAGGAAGGTCAGCTTAGGTCAAATTCCAGAAGATAAAATTGTTGAGCAGCCTAGAAGGCCCTCGATGCCAGAGCTTAGACTATTAGATAGGCATAATTTATTTATAAATAATTTATTAAAACCTGAGACTGATGATAAACATGAAAAGACTGAAACTGTGAATGAGAACAACGATGAGATTGTGTTGAGGCTGTTGAAGAAGTACTGTAAGTACAGCAAAGGGGCGCTGGACAATGATATAGTTAATGCAATCGAACAAATCCCTGATGATGAAGAGGGCGCCAGGTCAGAGCGGACTCGTAAACTGAGCTACATCCCCAAAGATGAGAAACTCTACGAGAACCTGAACGAGTTCTCGCTGAGCTCCTCCGAAGTAGATCGTAACGAGCACGTGATCCGGTGGTTAAAGCAACAAAACGGCCAAAATGGCTACTTTGGAGACGCAACTTTGCCCATACGCCGTCACTCCTCCGTTGAAATTAAAGTCTCCTCGCCGACAGATAGTAGAAAAAGCAGTCTAACAGAACGCAAATCTTCTTCGGGGTTTGAAAGTCGCAAATCAAGTATAACCACACCCTCAACTCCGGAAAGTCGCAAGTCTTCCATTTGTGACAGTACTTTGACTAGCAGGAAGAGCAGTGTGGGTTCGAACAGCAGTTGTTCGGAATGTGAGGAGTTGTCGGAGACCAGCCAGTGGCAGAGGTTTTTAAAGAAGCATTTGAGCTCGAAGAATTCGGAGAGGCGGTTGAGGAAGCAGAGGGAGGCGTGGTCGAGGAGTCGGAGGAAATTGAGTTTGGCGTTGGATTTACCGTGGCAGGATGTGGTGTATCAACCGTAAGTAGTTTGTGGTTTGGGGGCGGAAGGAGAAGTGGTTAAATTGGGATTTGGGGAAAGGTTTGGTATTCCACCATCTTGTTATTGTAGAAAATTGAGAGATTTTTGTATAATTTAATTTTATGATCTTCGAAGATTATCCAAATTTCTAGGATTTTTGGTTTTCGGCTTTACAAACTGTAATAAATCTTCGAAAA
This sequence comes from Pediacus dermestoides, assembly GCA_963942485.1. Lineage (NCBI taxonomy): Eukaryota > Metazoa > Arthropoda > Insecta > Coleoptera > Cucujidae > Pediacus > Pediacus dermestoides. The sequence continues at coordinate 15,284,077 of OZ012629.1, read as the reverse complement.
ATGGTCAGATTTCCTTGTGGTTTGTTTTGTAGTAAAAATACAAGTTTCTGTTCGAGAAAATAGAATACAATCACTAGAAAATTTCTGATTTTATTACCTAGTAGACACTTTAAAAAATGGTCCGATTTTATACTTTTTTTTTTTGAAAACTGTAATAAAACTTCGAAAAATCGACAGATTGTTTTGTGGTTTGCTTTGTTACAAATAGATTAGTTGATTTTACTAGAAAATTCAACCAGAATTAAATTTCATCGTATATTCCAGATTTTCTTGCCTGCTACCAGTTATTCTAAAAAATTTTGAACTTTTTGTCCTGAAAACTGTAATAAAACTTCGAGAAATTGACAGATTTCTTTGCGGTTTGCTTTGTTTTAAAAAGACTTGTTGGATATACTAGAAAATTTCAGCAAGATTAAACTCCATCGAAAATTCCGGATTTTATAGCCTACTTTAAAAAATTACTCCAACTTTAGAGTTTTTGTCCTTAAAACTGTAATAAAACTTCGAGAAATTGATAAATTTGTTTGCGGTTTGTTTTGTTATAAAATACAAGTTGATTTTAATAGAAAAATCAAGCAGGATTAAATTCTATTCGGATTTTATTGCTTACTATGACTCAGTTTAAAAAATGGTCTAACTTTGTATTATAAAACTTACGTGTCGAAATTCTCGGATTTTATTTATAAAATGTCTTGAACTCAAATTTGCAAAAATAATTTAAATGACTATTTTACAAATTTTCGAATGTCCATAACGGTTCTTTTCACGGCGCCAAGTTAATGCGTTTTTTTAAGAGGTTATGACATAAAAACTTTTTTTTATAGTATGTAGGTACAGTAAACAGCATGTTTTAAATTCTTCCTCCTTCCTCCATGTTAATGATTAAATTATCTGCAAACTGAAAAAAACCAAAACTTTAACTGCGGAATTTCTTCGCTGGGCTTTTAGCATCGAATTCTAGTTTCTCCGTTTTATGGTACGATTATAAAACAATAATAAGGAAAGGAATAATTATTGGCGCCAGTCAACTTCATCCAGTTGGAAGTTCTGCATGTATGTGCAATAACCTGTCATTACCGACAGAAACACAGTAATGTTGGTTTTTTATTTATTTTATTTTTTGCTGTTTTACACTCGTGAAAGTCAAACTAAAAATAGAAAAGCGATCCAGTTATACTTAAGAACGGTTTGGGGTACAACAACTCAAACAGTACAAATATTTTTTTGTTGGGTACTAAATTAAGTAATTTGAAACGTGTAATTTGTATATAGGAGGCATTAACCTCATTTGTGTCGGTTTTAGAGATAAATTGTTATTGAAGCTGTTAGTTGTTACCACAAAGACGGTGGTCATAATAATTAATAACCAGTCAACGTATGTTAGGTAAACAAAAAGATCTTCTGGAATTTCATTCATGTTATTATTATTATAGGATCGATCTAACAATATAAAATCGCATCTAAAAAACCATTGCAATGTTTTTAGAAAAATAATTTAATTTGTTATAGTTTTGCTAAAAGTAACATGAGAATCATTGTAAATTTTTAGTTAAATTAAAGGTCACAAATTTGAATTAATCTCCTATAGTTTTGTAAAAAGAGTGCAAATGCTGTAGCTATAATTCTGTAAAATCAAATCTTGAGGAAAATGTTTTTTTCTTCTGGTAATTTCCCATAATTTCATCTCAAGGTGCGCTAATAATCTTGAACTACCACAGTTAAAAACGGTATTAGCATATAAATATTGTTGTTTTGACCTAAGTTTTATTTCGGTTTGTCCGGAAGTTTTCAGTTCCGGAACATCCTCGTCGCTTGGAGGTCGAACGTGGAATTTTCCAATTTTATCCTCCAAAAGCTCTTATTGTGCATTGCATATTAATAACGAACCAATCGAGGTTCAATTTTATTATTTTCAATATGCGATGTGATGCGATGCATCGCGCCATACCAGTTTTTATCTTTTTGTCCATGTCATAATAATGTGACAACACACAATAACTTCTGAGTAATGCAGTTAGACTAGCGTGAGAAACCATAATGTTACAGAGCCTGCGGGTTGACATGGATGTATGGGACAGAACTCAAAGCTGAGTTGGTCCATTGATTGAACGAGCAGTGATGCAAACTTACTCTCAGGTGAACTGAAGTCAACCTATTTATAGCTGTAACCGAAGAATCAAAAGCCGGTTGGTTGAGAATACGAACTAAGGTGCTTGTTTTCAAACCGCTTATTTCGGACAAGAATTCTTTCATGTACACGATGATGATAAATAATATTTGCAGTGCGTAAATTTGTTGGGGTTTTATCAGCTAGTTTTAAACGTTTTTAAGGACTTTAGTTGTTTATAATTATAGAGAATTTTGGGGCCGGTTTGGTCAAAACTATAGAAGCGTTTTACTGTGGAAAAATCATTAAAAACAGTTTTAACGCGATTTTTTTCAGCATCCTGTATATTTGAAGCCATCTCGTCATTTCTATTTCAAATAACATTTAAAATTGTAGCTTTTTCATCTCTTGCAAATTTCTGGTAAACCAGTGGTTCCAAAGTTTTAGTAGGAAGAGGTCCCAGAGGATTTTCTAAGGTTAATTTTTCGTTTCCAAATAACACTTTTAGACGAAGAGTCATCGACAAAGTTTCTAAATGAAAGTTGTCTATTACCAGATTACCACATTGTTTATGGTAAAATATCATTTTAGGATGAGATTTGTCAAAACTATAGGCAGTAGAAGCGTTTTAGTGCAGAAAAATGATGAAAAACCGTTTTGACGCGATTTATTTCATCATCCTGTATATTTGAAGCCATCTCGTCATTTCTATTTCAAGTAACATTTAAAATTGTCGCTTTTTCATCTCATGCAAATTTCTGGTAAACCAGTGGTTCCAAAGTTTTGGCAGGAAGAGATCCCAAGAATTTTTTTTAATCTTTCATTTTGAAATAACTTTGTTATTAGATAAGTAATGGAAGGAGTTTCTAAATGAAAGTTATTTATTACCGTTCTGCTTACAGCTGTAGACAATTTTAGGATGAGATTTGTCAAAACTATAGGCAGTAGAAGCGTTTTAGTGCAGAAAAATGATGAAAAACCGTTTTGACGCGATTTTTTTCATCATCCTGTATATTTGACGTGATAAAGTAAATTTTATTTTAACTAACGTTTGTATTTGCAACTTTTTTGTTTCTTGTAAGTTTGTGGTAAAACCAGTGATTCCAAAGATAATTCAGAAAGGGAGTCCCAGATATTTTTTTGGGTTTATTTTATTTGTCTCATCCTTCAATGGATTTATTTTAATATAAATATAATAGTTTTAATAATTGATTTAAATGGATTTTTTCTAATACATATTATGATTGATAAGGTTGTAAATCTACTAAGTTTTCGTTAAGGTGACATTTTTACAACTCTGAGGAAATAAAATAACTTTTAGATAGTTTTTACATAATTTTTCTTATTTCATATTTTATGGAATAGATAATACATATAAAAACTTTTTTCTGACATTGTAAACTTGGACAAAGACCATTGAAAAAAATAATACGCATTTAATGCAGAGACAATGGAAAAATAATATCAAAAGCATAATTTAATTATTAATAATTGTGCACGATTCAGAGGAAGTCACAAATTAAGTTCGATTATTGTTTACGTGTTTTGTTGAAAAATTCATGTATGCGTTATATAACAGTTTGTGGCTAATTCATTTATAAAAATTGTATTTCCAGCAACTTGGTTTTATATGTGATACATAATTATTTTCGAAATTTGTTATTGGAGAACTGTTTTAAAATGCAAATGTTGTCAATGATATCCTTGCGCATTCCAGATTTTCTAGGAAACCAGCGAATTTTTCCACATTTGTTTTTGAATACTTATAAGTGTATTTTTATTGAGGTCGAATTTTATTATATTTTTTGCATATTGATCGCGCGATACGAGGAAGCTGCAAGTAACAACCCCGAAATAATAATATTGTTTCATATTATTGATTAATAAACTGACGTGGCGCATATTTATTTTTTTTTGTGGAAGCATAAAAGTTTATTGAGTTTACAAACAATTAGTTTATAAATAGTTACAAAACATAGCGTACTAAATCCATATGAGTTTTAAATAATATAATTTATAATCAGTCAGCAATTTATTGTATTTACATGTAATTATTAGGTACGATTGTGTTCAATAATTTTATCAGTGATATGAAGGTGTATATTTGGGAGGGTTTGCTGAATAATTTTTCCTTCGCATAGATCGATTTGCAAATAGTTATTGCGAAATTTCGCAAACACTGGTTGTGTGTGTGTGTTGCCATCAATTTTAAATAACCTTGTCGATCTGGAACATTTAATTACTCAATTGTCTACTAGAAAAAATTGCTTGGTATTGAAATTATTGGGTTGGGTGCAAGAAATTAAGTGAGTGGGCGAACAAAAGGGAACAAAAAAAAAGTAGTTATATTAGACCAACAAAACATCTATGTATGATTATTCTTATATTAATAGTGATAGAAAGCTTTTGGCTCCATATTTATTTTTTTAAACTAGACCAATAATTTTCTTTTTTATTTTGTAAAATTTCAACTAAAATTTTTTTTAATGTTCCTTTTCCCTTTTCCAGTTGGTATTTCCGCAAAATAAAGCGCATAGAAGCCGAAAAGAAACTCCTACTGCCCGAAAACGAACACGGCGCTTTCCTAATCCGCGACTCCGAAAGCCGACACAACGATTATTCTCTATCAGGTAACAAAATCCGAGTTTTTCCAGTCGCAGTCGAGATTTTTAACTGAATTTCCTCTTTCAGTTCGTGACGGAGATACTGTAAAGCATTATAGAATAAGACAATTGGACGAAGGTGGATTCTTCATAGCACGACGAACAACTTTTAGAACTCTCCAGGAGCTCGTGCAGCATTACAGTAATGATCCAGATGGACTGTGTGTTAATTTATGCAAACCTTGCGTGCAGGTTAGTAGCGCAAAATTTTGCTTCTGTAGACGAAAGTTAAATTCAAAATTTTCGGCAAACGCTTTAGAAACAGCTATTGGCTATAAACCAACTTTCTCCGTTCGGTTTTACTGTTTTTTAACTATATGAATTTGTTTTCTTACTCACAGAATAAGAATGAACTGGAGGTATGTTTACTTTACCTTTTGTAATTTCTTTTATCTTGCACCAATTAATATAGTCAATAACTGTTTTTTGCATGTTCTAACAAGAATCACATGGTTTCCTTTGTGTTTAGGTTGAGAAACCCCAACCGGAAGGCCTGTCGCATCGTACAAGAGACCAATGGGAAATCGAGCGATCCTCCTTGAAATTCATAAGGAAACTAGGACATGGACAGTTCGGTGAGGTTTGGGAAGGAATGTGGAACAATACTACACCAGTAGCAATAAAAACGTTGAAACCTGGTACAATGGATCCAAAGGACTTCCTTGCTGAAGCTCAAATTATGAAGAAGTTGCGTCATACGAAACTAATCCAGCTTTATGCTGTGTGTACAGTTGAGGAGCCAATCTACATTATAACAGAGCTAATGAGGAATGGTTCGCTTTTGGAGTATTTGCAAGGCAAAGGAAAAGGTTTGAAACTACAGCAGTTGATTGATATGGCAGCGCAGATTGCTGCCGGTATGGCGTATTTGGAGTCTCAAAATTACATTCATAGGGATCTAGCAGCTAGGAATGTTCTAGTAGCTGATAATAATGTAGTTAAGATCGCTGACTTTGGTTTGGCTAGATTAATTAAGGTACGTTTTAATCTTGTTTGTATTATTATCGAGTCATGATGTTTTGTGGTTTAGGAGGACGAATACGAAGCTAGAGTAGGAGCAAGATTCCCGATTAAATGGACGGCACCAGAAGCGGCAAACTACAGCAAGTTTTCGATAAAATCCGATGTTTGGTCATTTGGTATTCTCCTTACAGAACTCGTGACCTACGGCAGAATTCCATATCCAGGTATGATACTAACTAACTAAACTCGTACTCGTTTCTAAATTAATTTTTTCTAGGTATGACCAATGCTGAGGTTCTCCACCAAGTGGAGCACGGTTACCGCATGCCCTCACCGCCAAGTTGTCCGCCAGCGCTCTACGACATCATGTTGGAGTGTTGGAATCGCGATCCAATGCGACGACCAACATTTGAAACGTTACAGTGGAAACTGGAAGATTTCTTCACAATGGAAGGGTCGGAGTACAAGGAAGCCTCAGCGTACTGAGGTCACGTCCACCCCCCCGCTGATTGGTTGCGCAATTCTATTGAATTACACTACCACTAAGAAGAGGGGAGGTGGTTGTCTATGAAGGATATTAATAGATAAACCGTTCTTCTTTCAGATATTTGTTCAACTATTTGGTTTTTATATTTTATTTAAAAGCGATATTAATTTTGCGAGTACTTCGCAAGAAATGAATTATTTATAATGTTTACAATTTTAATAGCTTGTTTTAAAAGAAAAAAAAAACATATACATAGTATATTATAATATAAACTTTTTTAAAATTTCTCTATTGTTGTTGCAGTTTTTTTCTACGTGCAATAGAATAAATAACGTTTTTGACCAAAACTACAAAAATTACATGGTATTTATTTGATATTATACTCTTGCTTTATCCCAAAATAAACGCACAAAAGTAGAAATTATTCTAAAAACTGCCAGAAGAATAAAATTGAATATTTAGTAAATACCTACGAAATAAATTGTCTTCGAGCGAGTGTGGTCGTCATTGCTTTATAATTTTATTACATTCCTGTAATAAACAAATCTTTATATTACACAATAAACAACCTGTATATGATTTGTTTAACGCTGACACAAATTTTTCCAGTTATTTTACTGCTGACTATTTTCTATATAACTTTAAAATAATGTGCGAAATTTAATGTTAATATTTTGTTTATATATCCAAAGGTAAACTTGGAATGTTCGGTTCGCTGCTTCTGTCATTTTATTTACATCACAAGCAAAAAACCTGTAGCTTTGTTTATAGGCTAAAAACATTTTTATAATATTCATTCCACTGTTGCAAGATTTTCTTGCCGAAGCATGAGTATCCGGAAATTCTAAGTGAAAACCGTTTATTTCCACTGTTGTTTATATTACGATGGCATTGTTTATACAGTTATAGGCACATTATACAATATTTTTTTGTATTATACACATAGGCGTAATATAGCTATTAAGTATTAGTTTCAGTTTTTTTTCCAACCTAATTATTTCAATTTTCCCTTTTTTCTCTAGGTAAAAACGCAGCTTATTTCGATGGAATTAGAATAAGTCATTCGTATACAAAAATATTTATTTATATAAAAATTTTATACAATAGCCAAAAATTTATTACACTTAAAATTAAACTATAATCTTATTGGACAACTTTTTGTCCACTAAATAATTCAACACAATAACCAACATATTTACATAAATACAGCTTACTCTTCATTCTCACAAGCCTCCTGTATCCAGAGATTCGACTGCATAATCAACGCCCTATTACCAACCAATTTCTCCTCCAACTCCTTCTGATACTCCCTCATCTTATTCAACTTCTGAGTTTTCCGCGTGGGTTTCGGCGCCACATTCAACTTCTGCTGGAAATTATTCTTAACATGCTCGGTGTACTCGACATTTTCACATGTGAGCTCCGTTTCGAAATCCTTCAACTTCATATCGTATTTCTGCACATCCGCTGCTAAGATCCCGATTTTTAAATGCGTATTTTGTGCCATTTTATACCAGTCACCAAAGTTCTCGGCGAGTTGTTCGTATTGTGGGTAAACTTCGGTTTCTAGTAAAGTTTGCATTCGCTTGATTGTTTGCGTGATTTTAACGCCTTCTAGTATATGGAATTGCTCGTCGTTGTAAGTTAGGGATCTAGTGGCGCGGTCTCGGACTAGATGTTGCCAGGAGTCGCGTAGGTGTTCCACTAGGGTCTTTGCCCTAGCCGAGGCTAGTGCTTTGTAAGGGTTCTTCAACTCCCTGCTAATAGTATCCCATTGTAGCTTAAGATGCTCTTCGATTGTTTGGGTTTTGTATAAATTTTGAACACCTACACCTACGGAACTCTCAAAATCTTTGCTGATTTTTTCCAAATTTTTACAGTAATCATCTTTGAGATTGTGGTTAGTTATTTGTTGCGACAACTGTAGGTGTTGGCTAATTTGGCGAAGCAGCTTAGTTTTCTCTAGTAAATGCTGCGAGTTTTGGTACAACTCCTTCAACTCCCCGTTTATATATTTAGTAAAATGCTCGACGGTATCGCAGATTAATTTACAAGCCAACGAGTACCTCTCGATGCGTTTCCTGCACAAATGCCCAATACTACAAGCGATTTTAGCCTGAGTCGCGTCTTTATCCACGGAAATAACATTGGTAAACCCCACGAATTTCGGAAGATCCTCATCAGGACTCACAACAATGTTATTGTTTTCTTTACTAAACAAAAACAAGGGTTCTTCTTCGGTTGTGGTAGGATACCCGCTAGCTCTACTATTTTCCCCGACAACCTCAACAAACAGCGAACTTTTCATAAGTACTATTTGGTTTTCCAAACTAATCTCTGTTTGATCCGCTATATACTCCTGCAAGTGCTGATAGGTTTCGTCTGGTAGTATATAGACTTTAATAAGCTGGGCTTTGTTTACGTTAAAAATATTGACGAGTTTTCTGCATAAAACATGTTGGACTTCTGTGAAAAACCGGTCGAATTTCCAGATTTTCTTCGAGTCTGCTTCGAGTAGCCCCGCGATTAAAAACGTAACGATTTTCTTCAACCCCACACTCAATTGGCAGTTGTTAGGAAGTTCGCGTTTCCACTCAATGGGGCCGTGCTCTTTCGTTTGAACCCCCGAAATAACCCCGCTTTCCTTCTTCGTGGTTATATGGTACATTGTCTCGCGATTTCTTCGTCCTCCAAACGGGCGAAACGGGAGATTTCCCGTAGCTACGTGGTACAAAGTCACACCAATCGACCATAAGTCTATGCTAGCCCCAAAAGCTTTGTTCGCCTGTTTTTGTAGAACGGCTCTGCCATACATATCCGGATGTAAGTATTCTTCTGTGCCGTACAACGAGTGGAACTCCTGGTCATCGAACAGCTCCCTCGCCGCTCCAAAATCAGTCAACTTGTAGACAGTCGTTCCGTCTTCGCGGATGAATTTCATTATGTTGCCTGGTTTTAAATCGCGATGTACCAAGTTGTTATCGCGCAGATGCTTCATTCCAGCGTTGACGTGTTCTAGAACTAAAAGAAATTCGCGTTCTTCTAAACCGTAGGTGTTTTCCGGGTCGTCGAGGATGTTAAACAAACTGCCCCCGGTGCACAGCTCCATAACTATAACTTGCCCTCGGTTGTCGGATTCCGTTTCAATAGCCAGAAGTTTGACGATGTTGCCATGTTTTACTTTTTGGAGGACTTTAAATTCGCGAATTTGCACGTCCTTTGGGCGTAAATTGCTGCATTGGTTGAAGGTTTTAACAGCGACTGGTTCGCCTGTTAGTTTGTTAACTCCTTGGAAGACTGTGGCGGTGGCACCTTTGCCCAGGATGCTGGTGGTGGACCACACGTAGTTATCGGAACCTCGTAAATAATTCGACATGATTATTCTATTGTGAGCATTTACAATAAATTACTGGTTAACTGGCCAGATTTGTACATTTCTGAAAAAATACCTTTACATAACATGAAACAAAGAAAAATTTGTACTTACGCATAAACAATAATAACTTTAAAGGATATAAGTGGATTTCACAGTAAACCAAATAATAAATAACCTTGGCATGTGTTCAGAAGTTCTGACATTTTGACACATGATGTACATTGGCAGCATTGATTGTAACAAACTTTACAGTTTACTGTAACAGGGGCAATTTAGGCAACCAACAATACACTTTTGTCTATATTTATGGAGACCACTCTACGGAATAGTACTAACAATACTAGTTAATTACCTATTAAACAAAATAAATATTTACAGAAAAATAGAGCTCTTTGAATACGATAATAAAAATCATAAGTTTTCCAACATTACTATCCAATATTCGTTCTTTAATCTCTATATCTATACCTCTGTGATTTAAATGTTTGACTTTTCATTAATTTGACATTTCCATTTGACAGAATAAGGCACTGACCCGATTTGTGTTTTAAAACTTTGTACATACAGTTTTTTTCCATTTAATTGCTTCGTTAAATTATTTGTACACATAAAGCATTCACCATGCCATTCTTATCAGTTCCCCAATGACATTACCTAGTAAGAAAAATGGATTAAACAGAAAAAGCAAGGTTATAATTATGTACCTAAGTTATTGAATGAGACAAAAAATTTATTTGGTTGAATTGTTCGTGCAGAACCAGCTGTAGTTTTAACACGAGTACATGTGACCGTGAAAGTAAATAACGTAACGTAGATTAGGTGTAATTTAATTGTAAGGAAATCATTTCGATCCAGTTTCTGTTAGAGTGCAGTGAGTAAGTGAAGGAGAAAATGGCTCAGAGTGCACCTTTGGTTCTTCGGCTTTTGGCCTCGTCTGTTACAGCAGCTACTCGAGCCGGCAAGATTATACGAGATGTTATGACTAGAGGAGATTTAGGAATTGTTGAAAAGGTAAGATCATCTAAAGGTACTTACCTGGCTCCTTGTCAGTGCCTCCAAAGTCGTAAATCATTCTTATGTCGCCTGCTAATTCGATTTAGTTATGTAATAAGAGATAACTGTATTGATGTTGGTTGCCTATAATTTATTAATTTTTATGTTTTCAGGGCTGTGATAAAAACGACCTTCAAACTGAAGCAGATCGGTCTGCCCAGCGCTGCATTATCGCCTCTTTGTCGCTGCAATTTCCCAATTTAACTATAATAGGCGAAGAGGGGACCAGCAATTGTGAAGTAAATGAAATGAAGAAGGTGGACGAGCGATCTGTTGTCTTGTTAATTTTATACAGTTTAAATCTTCACTAATTTCTTCCATAAAGAGCTAAATAGTTTTGGTTTTCTGACACTGCAATAAACCATCTGTACAAGACAACAGTGGCGTCCTTTTAAACTACGCATATTTAAAATTCCATTGTCCATTTTAGGTGCCCAGCGACTGGATAGTAACAGACTGTGATGCAACCGTCATGTCCAAGCAGTGCCCACAAGAATACCTAGATGTAAAATACGAGGACATTGTGGTCTGGGTCGATCCCCTCGATGGCACCTCCGAATACACCCAGGTAAAACCCACCGCAACAAAAAGCTTCCCTCGCCTAACATTTCTTCGTAGGGTTTACTCGACCATGTCACAGTATTAATAGGTTTAGCAATAAAAGGCAAGGCAGTTGGTGGCGTGATCCACCAACCATACCACAACTACAAAACCACTGCGGATGTCACAGGAAGAACTTTGTGGGGTTTAGTGGGGCTTGGAGTTGGCGGTTTTGTCCCTCTGGATCCTCCAGCTGGGAAACTCATTTTGACTACGACGAGATCCCACGCGGATGGCGTTGTAGCCCAAGCAATAGACGCTTTGAAACCCGATGAGGTTCTAAGAGTCGGGGGAGCAGGTCATAAGGTATTTTCGTTGTTTTTTGTTGAGGGTTTCGTGGTTTATTACGCGATTTTTCCAGGTTTTGCTGCTTTTGGAAGGCAGGGCCCATGCGTATGTCTTCGCTAGCAAAGGCTGCAAAAAATGGGACACTTGTGCGCCTGAAGGTATCCTTACAGCGCTGGGTGGAAAATTAACTGATGTCCATGGGAATTATTACAGTTACGACAGTAAGGTGCAATTTCCTAATACAACTGGAATTTTTGCCACTGCTAAAGGCGTGGATCATGCAGGGTTAATTGCGAAATTGCCCAAAGCGCTTTTGGAAAGTTTTCCTTATTAAAACGAAATTCTAAACTTGAGTTAAAAATATACAAATTTCTTTTCCTACTTACAGAAACAAATTTATTGAAATAATTTTTTTAACGTGTTTGTTCCAGTGGATAATTTCAAGTTCAGTTTAGTTGGTTTTTTGTTGTTCTTCAAGGTCCAGTTTTTGCCTGTGGTCAAATTATTTCTATTAGTAGTAAAACGAGGTGACTGTTTCTTAAATATGCATGATTTTTGTTGAACTTATTCATTATTCTTATCGAAAATAGAAACAGGAGGGCTTGGTAAATATTCCTCATTCCTAGGACTCACTTTACAGGGCGATACCAATCAGCCGTTCATTTTCCTATAAAAATGACTGATTTATTGGCGGCGTTATGTATAAGAAATGAGGGATTAATACTGAACTGATAATCTGAAGGGGTTCTATTTAAAATAATAAAGAACTTAACAATGTGTACTTCAAATTTGCTACGAAGTTTTTTCGAAGCTATAAATAAAAGTTTTTTTATAATATAAGAAAAAGTCACCCCAGTTTTTAAAATCAATTTATTAAATTTGTAACCTTGAATCACCTTTAAGTTAATTTTGGATCTCAAGACTTGGACCATATTTTTATTTTCGTGTGTTATCAAAGTCTGTTAAAAATTACTTTTGATATTATTTAGCAACAAAACAACGCGTATGGTGTTGGTGGTGTTATATACCTAAATATAATGTAATTGTACCTACCTAAAAGCTGAATTTTTCTTCCATCAAATGTACCCTTATTTGTTGTGTCTACTGACAGAGAAAAATTTATCTCATGTAGTGTATACTATATAGTAAGTAAATTATCTAATCTTAATGAATACCTAACTATCATAAAACAAACACGCACAAATGAAGTTAGTCTTAAATGTAACAATACTTGTTAAATAAAAAGAAATTATTTCTGTTTTGAATCGTTTAATTTACGAAGCTATGAACTTTTCCCTGAGGACCCGGCGTAGGATTTTGCCACTTGGGTTCTTCGGGATTTCGTCCACGAACACCACGCCACCATGTAGTTGTTTTTCAGTCGAAACAAACTCTGCAATGTAGTCGACTAGATTTGCCTCGTTTACTTTAGCATCGAGCTGTTTCACTACAAAAGCCACTGGGAGTTCGCCGGCTCTTTCGTCGGGTTTTCCCACAACTGCCGCGTCTTTCACTGCTTGGTGCTTCAACAGCAAATCCTCGAGTTGTGCTGGGGGTACCTAAAAACAAGCGTTACCTAGAATCTAGATGACTTAATTAATTTTAATGTATTTACTTGGAATCCCTTGTATTTTATCAGCTCTTTTATGCGGTCTACGATGTAGACGAAGCCTTGCTCGTCGTAGTATCCAACGTCTCCAGTACACAAGTAGCCACCTGAGTCGATTGTAATCTGGGTTTCCCCAGGGTTTCCCATATAGCCCATCATAATCCCATCGGCTTTAACACAAATTTCGCCTGGTTGATTCACGCTTAAAACTTGCTTAGTTTCCGAGTCGCAAACTTTCAGCTGGACACCAGGTAGGAGTTTTCCGACGCTTCCGTATTTTTTCTCGTGTTTAAGAGTAACGCAGACGGCGCCTGCAGTTTCCGTAAGGCCGTAAATTTGACGGATTTTAATCTGTTTTAAACTGTAATAATTTCTTTAGGATTATTGTTGTTTTTTCTAAGTGAAACAAACCGTTTTTCCACTGATTGTTCTACGTCCTTTCCAGAAGGCGCAGCTCCGCAAAGCACATCCTCAAGCGACTCTAGGTTGTACTTGTCTACTATTGGACTTTTTGCCAGGAATAACAGAAGAGGTGGCACAACAAACAAAACTGTGATTTTTTGGTCTTGTATAGTTTGCAGAAATTGCTCAGGTTTAAATTTATCCAGTACAACGATTTTTCCTTCGCACAATATTATAGCTAGTACTACTAGTACTCCAAACATGTGGAAGAATGGTAACAATCCAACTGTTACAGTTTTTAAATTCATGTCTACGTAACGTTCATCACTAAAAATTAGAAATATTAGCAATTTATTTCGAACGCTCCTAGTTTTAAGTACAAAATTCCAACGAAGGAGCTACGTAAATTATGATGCGACAACATAACACCCTTGGCAAGTCCGGTAGTACCGGAAGAAAACAATATTAAAGCACAAGTTGTCTTTGGATCGAATTCATCCGGACGAAACCTGGCAACTTCTTCGTTTTTTACCAAACGCTTGCAGAAGTTTTCCACGGAATTCTCAAGGGTTTCCTCGTCAAGCACCAGAATATGCTTGATGTAGCTCAAGTTTTTCTGCAGATTCTCCATTTTCTCCAAGCATTTCTTCGAGCAAACCACAACCTTTGGTTTGGTTATACTAAAGCAATGCATTAGGTCATCTAGTGGAATAAGAATTAAAATAACTAGGAATTTTATATTGTGAATAAATAGGTCGTACTTTCAGTGTAGTTTGGATTGGCACAGTTAACGGGGGTTCCAATGTACAGTCCTGCTAAAAGCGGTACGAAATATTGTAGGTTGTTTTCGGAGATGATGGTAATTACGTCGTTTTTTTCCAGTCCAAGTTTTTGGAAAAGTATGGCTAGTTTTACTGTTGATTCAAGGAGGGTCGAGTAGTTTAGTTCTTGTTTGGTAATCGGATCCACCTGCATGATAGATTCTTATCAGTATTAGCAGATATTTGTAGGCTTATCTCGGAAATTAGCAATCTTTAAGTTGAATCTTGTTGTTCTTATAAATAGAAGAATGTTTATTTGCGTAAACACAATAGTTTTTACAAGTCGATAATAATACAAACATATTAGCCAGTATTTTAGATAACTTCAAGATATTATAATTATTTATTGCTAAGCTTCATCGAGAATCAATAAATTAACCAAGATTTTTGCTCAAAAACATTAATTTCTATCCAAAATTAGCCTAAACCACCAACGAAAATTAATTAGTGGTCCCTTCTATCTTATCTTTGATTTAGTATTAGCCTTTAATTGTAACGAAAAGGAAGTAGTCATTAAATCCTGACCCTTCGGGTTACGGTTATCTGTTGTTCTTTTTATCATGTTAATAATTTGTTTATTTAGGAATTTTTCCTAAAGGGAATTGAACTACAAATAAAATGCAAACATCTACAAGTGTACAAAATATTTGAAAAAAATTTTTTTTTTCCAAAACCAAAATGTATTCTGATCTAAAACGCAAATATCTCTAAGCCAATCGTTAAGATAAAACCGAAACCAACTACTCAACTATTTTATTTATTCAATAATCCACACTTAAAATAATGCAAAATTTACTTACCATAAAAACTTTGTCCCCATTTTTCTTCCGTATAGCTTCAAAAATACTTTTTCCAAAAGATTCCCTCGAAACATCCTCCCCAATCAAAATTGTAGGTCCACTTAAAACCTTCATTTCTCTAGAAGAGTCAACTGAAAACTGATCCAGGGGATACAATACGATTGACCAAAAGGGTTTCTTATCTCAAAGAGCTTCTAGGCGATAAAGTAATGCGTTCTTTGTTATATTATTTAAATTGGTTAATCGTCTAATATGATGATTTTGTATCTTTACGGAAAATTTAAATTAATTTGTGGTTCACTTGGCGGTTGTTCTGTTTTTATAAGCTTGTTGTTTTTAATTAAATTTTTGCAGAACAATTGACGATATTTATCTATCCTACAAGGTTATTGTTAGTTTTGTAGGAGTGGACAAATTTTTAGAAATTGAGACAGAAAAAGTAAAAAAACCTTTTTGGGTTTAAAAAAAAATTAATAAAAGCAACCGAGAGTTTTATTGTACGTTTTTAATTAAAAACAACTTTTAGCTCTGTAAAAATTAATATTTCGTTGAAATCGGCCCAGTGGTTCCAAAACTGTAGGATTTTGATTAGAATCATGCGTAATAAATATTAAATTTTCATATAAATTTGAAAAAATAAATTATATGAAGTGAAATCTAGACTTATTATACGTTTCTAATTAAACACATGCTTTAGCTCTGTAAAATCGAAAATTTGAGTGAAATTCGTCCAGCTATTCCAAAATTATGGGGTTTTAATTGAGGTCTACTATTACTTCCAACTAATTTTCAGAGAGTTTTATTTACTACCAAAAAAAAACTTAAATAATATTCAGATTTTCTAAAATTTAACAATAGAAACAAGCTAAATAAAACTAATTAAGTATCCCTATTTTTATCCCTTTTATATTTATCACCCAGTCTAATAATCACTGTAATACAAACTTTTCCCTAAGAATTCTGCGTAAGATTTTCCCACTTGGATTCTTCGGTATTTCCTCCACAAAAACCACACCACGTAGTTGCCTTTCCGGCGAAACCATCCCTAAACCAACCTTTACTCCAAATAACTCAAAAATTCCAATAATTACCTGCAATGTACGCCATTAAATCTTCTTCCGTAACCTCAGCATCGGTTTGTTTCACTACGAAAGCCACTGGGACTTCCCCGGCTCTTTCATCGGGTTTCCCCACAACCGCCGCGTCTTTAACTGCTTGGTGCTTCAACAGCAAGTCCTCAAGTTGCGCTGGAGGTACCTACAAATAATTAGTTTCACCTAATAATTTTAAGGAAACTACTTAGTTACTTGATATCCTTTGTATTTTATTAGCTCTTTTTTGCGGTCTACGATGTAAAGGAAGCCTTCCTCGTCGTAGTATCCAATATCTCCAGTTTGCAAGAAGCCTTCAGCATCGAATACTGTCTGGGTTTCCCCAGGGTTCCCCATGTAGCCCATCATAACCAAATCGGATTTAACACAAATTTCTCCTGGTTGGTTCGCGTTTAGTTTTTGTAAATTGGTGTTGCAGATTTTCACTTGCACTCCAGGTACAAATTTTCCAACAGTTCCATGTTTTTTCTCGTGTTTCGGAGTGACTGTTATAGGGCCCGAGGTTTCCGTAAGGCCGTACAGTTGCCGAATTTGAATGGGATGGTTGAAACTACAAGAAATTGTTGGTTTTTGCAGGATTAATATAGGAAACTAACCGTTTTTCCACGGACTGTTCAATGTTTCTACCACAAGGCGCAGCCCCACATAGAATATCCTGAATCGACTCCAGGTTGTACTTGTCTACCATAGGGCTTTTTCCAAGAAATACCAAAAGAGGTGGCACAACTATCAATTGGGTAATTTTATAGTCTTGAATAGTCTGCAAATATTGTTCTGGATTAAACTTGTTCATCACAACAAGTTTCCCTTCACACAATAAACTCCCAATGCCAAGAATCATACCGAACATGTGGAAGAAAGGTAACAAACCAGTAGTTACTGACTTTGGTTGCATTGCAATCAAATTTGAATCCCTGAAAGGGAAAAAGTACAAGCTACTCTATTTTAAAAAAATATTCCTTATTCTTACACAGCGTTATTGAAGCAGCTACGTAAATTAGCATGAGACAACATTACGCCTTTTGGTAAACCAGTGCTACCTGAAGACCACAATATAACAGCACAAGTTGTCTTTGGATCGAAATTATTAGCAGGAGAAAAACTGGAAACTTCGTCGTTTTTTACCAAACAGAAGTTTTCCAAGGATTTCTCATGATTCTCCTCGTCAAGCACCAGAATCTTATAGCTGAATTTCTCCTGGAGATTCACGATAATTTCTAGGCATTTCCTCGAGCAAACCACAACTTTCGGTTTGACTATGCTAAAGCAATGGGTTAGATCATCTAAAGAAATCAAACTTACAACTTGATAGGTAATGATAATTTTCTACTAATTACTTTCAGTAGATTTTGGATTGGAACAGTTTACTGGGGCACCGATGTACAGGCCTGCTAGTACTGGTACGAAAAATTTGAGGTTGTTTTCAGAAACTACGCTAATAACGTCGTGGTGTCCTAGTCCAAATTTTCGGAAACTTGTGGCTAGTTGTATCGTTGATTCTAGGAGTGATTTGAATGTGAGTTCTTGTCCGGAGGTGGCATCCACCTGGTAAGAGGGAGCAAGAAGTTAGAGATTTAACCTTATGATTTTCTCGATTTCGTTCATCTCTCCAAATTGCATGTAACTTTGCACAATGATAAAGAAAGTGATGCTTATTAACATGGTGAAGACCATTCCTTTCTAACTTAATTCGTTTCTTAGGAAAAAAATAAAAACCGAAAATATTTTTTGAATTTTGGCGGAAGCGCCGGGGTCACAAAATTTGTTAAAGTGAATTGTTTTCGATAAAATAGTGTAAGTTTTAAAAAACTATAATATCAGGCTACTTGTTCTAGTCTTTTTTAATGCACTGACATTGTCTTTGCATGAAATTTGACCAACTTTAAATTTTATTTGGTGAACCGAAAAAAATTCATATCTCCTGAAAAACTGTACGTAATTGGGCTCCGTTTGGGTTCCGCGATTTGTTTTTTCAAGCTCTATAATCGTGCATACATATTTATTTATTTAGAGCAAGTTTAATTTTTCACTCGAAAAATTCATAAGGGGTTAACCTTATGATTTTCTCGATTTCGTTCATCGCTTCAAATTGCATGTAACTTTGCACAATGATAAAGAAAGTGGTACTAATTAACATGGTGAAGATCATTCCTTTCTAACTTAATTCGTTTCTTAGGAAAAAAATAAAAACCGAAAATACAAGATGCCGAGAGTAGTTTTTAATTTTTTAATTATTATTTATTTCACAGACTTTAGGACTATAAAAATTCCAATAAAAACTGTTGTATTAATTAAACACGCTCAGTTTTTTTTAACGATGAACCAAAGGAAATATCCGCAAAATTGTTAAAAAAGTAAAAATAATGTTTTACTGTGGCATCTTGTGATACAAATACAAAGTTCATTGGAATGGTAAAACAGTTTTCTATTTTACTGTTTGTAACAAAAGAGAAAACTACCTTACCATTGCTACGAACTTTTAACTGGTATTACAAGATGGCGAGAGTAGTTTTAAATTTTTAAATTATTATTTATTTCACAGACTTTAGGGCTATAAAAATTCCAATATAAACTGCTGTATTAATTAAACACACTCAGTTTGTTTAACGATAGATCAAAGGAAATATCCACAAAATTGTTAAAAAATAAAAATAATGTTTCATCATGTGCCATCTTGTGATACAAATACAAAGTTCATTGAAGTGGTAAAACAGTTTTCTATTTTTCTGTTTCTAACAAAAGAGAAAACTACCTTACCATTGCTACAAACTTTTAACTGGCACCACAAGATGGCGAGAGTAGTTTTTAATTTTTAAATTACTATTTATTTCACAGACTTTAGGACTATAAAAATTCCAATATAAACTGCTGTATTAATTAAACACACTCAGTTTTTCTAACGATAGACCAAAGGAAATATCCACAAAATTGTTAAAAAATAATAATAATGTTTCATCATGTGCCATCTTGTGATACAACTACAAAGTTCATTGGAGTTGTAAAACAGTTTTCTATTTTACTGTTTCTAACAAAAGAGAAAACTACCTTACCATTGCAACAAAGTTTTAATTCTTACCACAAGATGGCGAGAGTAGTTTTTAATTTTTTAATTATAATTTATTTCAGTTTTTTTAACGATAAACCAAAGGAAATATCCGCAAAATTGTTAAAAAAGTAAAAATAATGTTTCGCTGTGCCATCTTGTGATACAACTACAAAGTTCATTGGAATGGTAAAACAGTTTGTATTTTACTGTTTCTAAAAAAATTAAAACCGAAAAAATTTTTAAATTTTTTTCGGAAGCGCCGGGGTAATGAAATTTGTAAAAATGAATTATTTTCGATAAAATAGTGTAAGTTTTAAAAAACTATAATATCAAGCTACTTGTTCCAGTCTTTTTTAATGCACTGACATTGTCTTTGCATGAAATTTGACCAAAAATTTTATTTGGTGAACCGAAAAAAATTCATATCTCGGGAAAAACTGTAGGTAATTCGGCTCTGTTTGGGTTCCGGGTTTTCTTTCTTCAAGCTCTATAGTCGTGCGAAGATTTTCAATAAAATTAAATGGAAATCATGCTACATCTTCCCTACAATCGTTTTCCAATTTTTGGCTGTTTTCGTTAAATTATAAAGTGAAATCGTTCTTCCTTAAATTAATTTTTTAGACCCTTTTGCCTATTTTTTATTGAATTAGGGTCTTAGATGGAAAATATACTTAATTATCTACGATTTCACGATCTTGATGATGGTATCTACCTAAGGTAACTTTAACGATTTTAACTTACCATAAAAGTTTTATCGCCTGGTTTACACTTAAGAGCCTCAAATAAGCTCTTACCAAAAGAATCACAACTCTCAAACATTTTTATTGAAGATGAATCAAAAACTGATCTCGAAGGTCCAATAATACGGTTAAATAGCTCGTAAAGTGACGGTTTTCTTAATGTAATTCCGTTGTATACCTAAATTGATTAGCTTTAATTACTCGCAATTATTTTAAAATAAAACAAAACTTATTTTAACATCATTTTAATGCCCAACAGAACAACTAAGTAACAACAATTAATCTTTTACAACTTTGACTTGTGTTTCATCAGCATTTGTCTCAGTTCCCTTCGCAGAATCTTCCCGCTAGGATTCTTCGGAATTTCCGGAATGAAGATCACCCCGCCTCTTAGTCGCTTCGAAGAGGATACTCTTTCTGTAAGACAAACCTTAAACTAAGGTCTAAATTTAATGCTATTAGAAACATACCAGCTACATAGTCTTGAATTTCCTTTTCTGTTAGTTGTACTCCAACTCGAGTTGTAACAAAGGCCACTGGCAGCTCTCCGCAGGCTTCATCTGGCAAACCTACAACACCTGCATCTCTTATTCCTGGATGGTTTATGAGAATCGCCTCGAGTTCAGCTGGCGCGACCTAAAGAAAATTATATAAAAAAAGGAAAGAACTAATTCCCAGTTTTACTTGAAATCCTTTGTACTTGATGAGCTCCTTCAGTCTGTCCACAATGAAAAAGTACTGGTCCTCATCGTAGTATCCTAAGTCACCAGTGCGTAGCCATCCATCGGATGTGAACGAGTTCTTAGTTGCTTCTTCGTTTCCGTAGTAACCAAGCATTACCAACGGGCCTTTAACGCAGATCTCGCCGATTTGGTGTGGCCCCAGAGATTTTCCAGTTTCAGTGTCGCGGATTTTCACCGACATAAAGGAGATAACTTTGCCGGAAGATCCTGCTCGAACTTCTTCGTTCATTCCGTTTATGATGACTGCTAGCGTAGCCTCCGTTAGGCCGTAGCCTTGTTTAATAGCCTGGACGTTTAATCTGTTCTTCGCCGTGTCTTGCGTTAGTTTGCTTAACGGTGCAGCCCCAGAGTAAACCTCCCGCAGGCTTGATAAGTCATACCGGAATATCTTCGGCGTCTTCGCTAGGAAAACCAGTAAGGGTGGCGCCAGCCACAACACAGAAATTCTGTACTCCTCGATGGATTTGAGAAAAACATCCTCGTCGAAATTCTTCATTACAACAATTCTATGTCCGTTCAAGATGGCGCCTATACCACCAATAAGTCCATAGGCGTGGAAAAACGGAAGCACCCCTAGGACTTTCTCGTTATCTTTTAACATTGTATAGTTGGGATCGCGTGTTTGCAGAATTCGCACGAGAAGATTCTTATGGGAGAGTAGAACCCCTTTTGGTAAACCAGTTGTACCAGAAGAGCATAGCAGAAGAGCAGGTTGGTTATAATCACCGGAAAACGGTTTGAATTTCTCTGGAACAACCGACTTACCCCTCAGAGTTCTCTGTACAAAATTCTGCAAACTCTCAGCGCCATCCGTGTCTTTCCCCGAGTCAATTATAATAATTTTCTGGATGAAACTAAACTCCCGTTTCAATTCGACGTATTTTTGAGCCACCATATTGGAACAGAAAATCAGTTTTGGTTTGCAAAGGTTCAAATGGTGGCGTAATTCAGTGAAAGTATAGTGGTGGTTGATGGGTGCCATGATGGCACCTATGTACATAGAGGCGAATAATGGCACGTAGAATTGCAGGCTGTTTTCGCTGCTGATGGACACGACGATGTCTTTGCCGTAGCCGGAGAGACGCATGCATTCTGCCAAGTGGCAGGATTGGTCCAGGAGTTGTTTGTAGGTGATTTGTTTGTGTGTGAAGGCGTCGGTCTGGAAGTTAAAAGGAAGAATTTTTTTTTTGGAAAAAACGTCACCCAAAAATGGTTATGCTAAAAATACGAGGTGTGGCCCTGCACATGCCTTTATTTGTTATACTAATAGGAATAGCTACAATAGAGCAAATTTTTTATTAATAACTGATTATCGAAGTAGAAAAAAATGGCACGGTTTCCTTGATTCCTTTTTGGAATTTTAAAAATTTTGAGATTTTAATCGCCAATATAAATAAGATGTATTTAAGTTAAAAATATCGCCAACTATTCCGCTTCCTATTAATCCTAAAAATAACGGACTTGGTCCTGCAGATTAGGCCAAACTTCACACACTTTAAGCTTAACATGACCTTGAGACCACTTTCTTATCTCATGGACACTCAACAGCTGTTTATGGCACGCAATTACCTAACAATTAACAATTACGTTACCATAATAATTCTACTTATTCTCAGAAAGATTATTCCAACTTTATTTAGGTACAAAAATCTTAAACAAATTTCCATGACTTGAGAAAATAAAAACTATGTAGTGTACACTTAATTGCTTACCATTGCTATTCTTTTACGATCATACGAGTAATTTAATATGCTCTCATGTGTGACGACGCCTAATGTGACATTCTTTAAGGGTACACTTGGTGGTGGTCCATGAAGGACGAATTTGTTGTCTTCAGCTACCATTTTTACCGTTTTTAGTAACTAGTACACTACACAACTACCTATAGCTATTCTACGTTGTGTTTTGCATGTTAAGTTGTAGCATAATAGCAAGCAACCCAATGTTCATTATCAACGGATGACCTCAAAGCATAATAATACTGGAGTAGAAGAATTAGTTTTTTTATTTGGGGAGCGAGATAAGAAATTTGTTGAGTAATTGTGGGAGAAAAAACGTACTTAGTTCATTATTATAACAGGAAGCAATTTTTTTTAGCAAGTCCATAGGAAATATTTACAACCATAAAAAATCATAAAAAAATGTATTTAATAGTAATTAACTAAATTTTCTTAAATTAAATACTAGAAAAAAATCTTTTTATATTTCAGCTTAGAATTTCTAATGATTTACATACCATAGCAACATTATTCCCTTCCTTTATCAAACTCTCAATAACAACAGGTCCTAAAGTGGTCTTATGCTCAAGTCCTTGTCCTGGTGGTCCCGAAATAACAAACCTATCATCTTCTACCAAAGCCATTTTAACGCACCTACCACAAACACCTTCACAAATTTCTCTAAAAAAAAAACTAATCTGTTACGAAGAGAATTTATTTTATTTTCGTCTTTATCTCACTCTCTTTCTAATATACTTAAGTAAATGCCAAGTTAATTATTTTATTTTATGTTTACACTACTTATAACTTGTTTGATTTAAATCTTAAACTTTGTTTGTTTTTTTTTGTGATATTCCAGCTTTGTGGTGGCCAAGGCGGATTGTAATTCCAGTCCACTTTCCTGGTCTCGATGATGTTCTGGTAGACATACGACGACATTTTTGGAGTTCTTGTACGCTCATCGTGGTCGAAATCCACGCGGATTAGTCCAAATTTAGCTCTGAAAAACAATAAATTCATACACAATTTTTAATTTAATTATAAATTTCTTACAAAAATCCTGCAGTCCACTCAAAGTCATCCAGGAAACTCCACGCGGTGTATCCAGTAACATTACACCCGTCTTCAAGTATGGCATCCAGAAGATCGTCTAGGTACCCCTGCAAAAATAACTCAAGTAATACGTACTCTTCTAAAACCATCGAGTTTTTACCCGGTGGAATTCAATCCTGTCGTGGTCTTCCAATTCCCCCCCATCTGAGTATCCGTTTTCAGTTATGATAACCTCAGGGTTGCCGTAGCGGTCCTTAATAAAGTTGAGGATTCGCCTCATGCCCCATGGAGTATACCGCAGCCATCCAGAGCCGGGTTTCCAGTCGTCTGGTTGGTAGCAATCTACAGCCACGTCTCGGTACCATGAAGATATTTTGGTATCCCACGGATTTCCTGGTTTACATAGTAAACTAGTGTAGTGGTTAAGAGCTATGAAATCGAAGGTGCCCTTCATCATGGTTTTTTCGTCTTCGGAAAATTCCGGAAGGCGCGATTTTTCTAAACCTTCCTCCTTGCTGTTTTCAGCCACGACGGTTTTTATTAGATCGGGGTAGTCTCCTTCTATTATAGGAGTCATCCACCATTCGTACTGTTGGAAATATTTTCTTAAGTATAATTAATGGCATATAAGTTTTACATACCTACATTGAAAATTAAATTGCGATTCGACGCTTCCTTATCCGTATCAGTTTGCGTAGCAGGTTCAAACCAGTTTGTGTCAATTGTAATCGAAACCTTCCCTTGTTGTTGGCTCTTGAAGTCCTTCTCGTACGCCCTATACGCCTTACCATGAGCTAGTAGTACAGTATGAGCGCACTCATACGCTCCAGTTCCTTGATTTTTAATCACCGGCGCCATGCTGCCATCCTCATAACCACCACGACAAGTCGAAATTGGTTCATTAAAAGTCAACCAATGCTTCACTCTATCACCAAACCTATCGAAGCAAACCCTGGCGTAGTCCTCGAAGTACTGCGCGATGTCCCGGTTGAGGAACCCTCCAAAATCCTGGAGGCCATTAGGGAGATCCCAGTGGTGTAGTGTGACTAAAGGTTGGATACCAGCGTTGACGAGAGCGTCGATTAGTTTGTTGTAGTAAGCAACGCCGGCTTCGTTTATGTAGCTGCTTTGGCCGTTGGGGAGGATGCGAGACCAGGAGATGGAGAAGCGGTAGTGTTTGACACCCATGGCTTTGAGGTATTGGATGTCGTCTACGGCGTGGTGGTAGGTGTCGGCTGCGACGTCGCCGTTTTGGTTTTGGTAGACGAAACTTGGGTCGTCGTGGAGGAGTTTGTCCCAGATGCTTTCGCCTTTTCCTAGGAAATTAGAATTTTTTGTGTGATTAAGATTCTTCGAGTGTTTCACAGGAATTACCGTCAGCATTCCAACCTCCTTCAACTTGATAAGCTGCTGTGGAAACTCCAAAGGAGAAGTCTTCAGGGAAATATTTGTCTTGTGCTAGAGCGGTGCCCAAACTACATAGGAAACAAATAATTAAAATGTTTCATGCATTCCAGTTGGAACTCGTTTCAAAAATATTTTTGTAAAAATAAAGTTATGATTTCTTAGAAACGAAAAAGAAATTTTTTGCTTTAAATATTGTCATAAAAATATTTAATATTTTTATTTTATAGATAAAGCTACAAAAAAATTATTTTATAGTCCAATAAAAAATTGGTACTCACAGCAACAGGACTTTTAGGAAACCTAACATAATATTTTTTTGTTCCTCTTATTTTCAACGAACTTTTCTAAAACTAATGCGATTTACTACAATTGTACCCCAATTTATAATAGGTACTCTACTATTTTTTGTGGCTATTTTAATCCCAATGTGATAAGATATGAAAAAGCATTCATCATTAATCATTTCATTTTTTACCTCGTAATATAAGTGGCTCTTTAAGATAGGAAATTTAAGTTTATGATATTAAGGGGTTTGTTTATTTGAGGTAAAGTGTGTTAATTTTTTAAATATAAGTGGAAAATAAATAAATATTGAACTAGTTGAATTTTAAATAAAATAAGCAAGAATACTAAAACTATAAACTACTTTTAATTTCTGCAAAAACTCCAAATCCTAAAAATAATTTTTCCATGTTAAACACACTTTTTCTTAAAACTATTAAGTAAGGAAAATAAAACTTGATTAACACCTATTTAATTAACAATTATCTGCAGATCTGGTTTTTTATTAATTTACAGTAATTAAAGGAACCTAATGACTTTAACATAGTATAAAAACCGTCAAACTTCAGAGGGAAAGCATCAGTTTCTGTAACAAACTATCACAACCTACCTCAACATGAAATTCTTGGTAAGTACATTATTATATTTCCTCACTTTATTCATGGTTTAAAAAATTTTTTTTTGTATTTTTGTTAATTTTCGTTGTTTTCTCAGATTGTTTTCGCAACACTTCTGGCCGTAGCCTTCGCCGGTTACTTAGGAGCCCCAGCCACCAGGACCACCATTGCCGGCCCAGATGGTAGTGCTATCATCAGCGACAACTTCCACGGTTTCAACGGATACAACCATCATGCCTTCAGAAGTTTTGGTGGTCTTCCTTTTGCTAGAGCTTACAACTATGGTGGTTTAGGCTACCTCAACCATGGACATGGACTTTTCTATTAATTTTTGTGATGTAATGAATTTTTAAGAGGGAATAAATGGTTAAAGTTGTAGATTATTGGTATTTATAATTATCTTAAAATTCTTGAGGAAATTTACAAGTGTGCAGTTTTTATAGGAGTGTTATCTACATATAAATAATACAGCTCTTAATACATTAGATTTGATTTAATATTTCATATTTAATAACAACTTGTGTGAGTGAAATGAATTACTTCATAGTACATTACATTAAGAACCTAAATTTATACATTAAAAAACCTTTTTGCAGACTTAAATGAAGTATTACATCATAACAGGAAAAAAATTAATAAAATCGACAAAAGCAGTTAAGTAGAGATTTGCTGCTTTTGTTGCCATTTCATTTTACAAGTTAGTATAGTTTCCATCACAATATTCAATAATAATTTATAAACAAAAATATATTGCATTTATAATAAAATACAGTTCACCTCATAATTAATTATTAAAATACAGCAATGTGTAACAATAATTTTCTTGTAGGTAAATATGTTAGTTACAACGCAAGCTTCTAATTTTTGAAATTGTAACCGTTTTACCAGCATAACCTCTTCGTTACTTAATGAAAAAACAAACCCATTATAATTGCACCTCAATTTTAACCTTAGTTTAGGTAGATTGGTCCGAAAGGGTGTTTAGAGTTAAACTTGAGTGAGGTAGTTTCTAAACTGTGGGAGATTTTGACTAATTTACTTGGAAAATGGAATGGTGCACCTGATTGATCAAATTTGTAATTCCAAGGAAATGCTGCAGTTTTTTTTGAAGTTGCGTTATTATTTATTAAATAAAAAAATCCTAACTAGCCGAGAGTTGTGTTTGCTACATAAAGTCGTCGAAATCATCGTAGTCATTAACATAAGCGGAGAGCTGCGACAAATTCTACAAAAAAAAAACGAGAAATACATCTAATTATAATAGAAAATTTCAGTATAGCTTACGTTTTCCCCTTCTAATTTTAGTTTAGCTTTGCCTTTTCCTTTGCTCTTTTTGGTCTTCTCGCCCTTCTCAATTTTTTGCTTCTCTAGGTATAAATTATCTAACGTGTTTTTAATTTTCTTAATATCTAATGATGACACTGCAAAACAAACAGGATTATTATCATAGTAAACGAAATAATTTATTATTAGATAACTTACTTGTGGCACATAAGTTTCTGACAAGGTTTTCAGTGAAATTGGGATATTCAACGCTTTTCGATAGAGGTAATAGTTTTTTAGAGAGAGTTTCAGAGAATTCTGTGAATTCCTCTTTAGTTGTAGGCAAACTCAAGCCATCAATTGTCGCTTCCTCTGCACCAAAAGTCGTTTCTAATGCCAGCTTTAAATCGGACTCTTTCTGACGACGTAACTTCTCCTCAGGAGACACTTCCTCCTCCTCTTGTTCTTTTAATCTCCGTGCCAACTCCTCTCGTTTTGCGCGTTCTTTTTCCGCTACTTTCTCAGCTAAGGATTTCTTTTTAGGTCTCTTTACATCATCTTGAGTCGCCTCTTTATCTTTTTCCTTCTCTTTTTCTTCATCCTCGTCCTCCCAACTTTCCTGTAAGCCAAATCATCATCTTAAATATGTTTTAAATCGATGAGTCATCCACGTGGTAGGATAAAATGAAAACCAGGCGATGGTTTAAAGAAATATTGTTGCGAGACTTATAAATAGGGTTTGGGCTTACGCAGATGGTTTCGTACATACCTTAACTTCATCGTCTTCATCCTCACCTTCCCATTTATTCGCAATAACCGAGTTGGTGGGTGCTACCACTGGTGGTTCAAAATCATCATCATCTGAATCAGAAACAACACAAATAGAACAATTTGGAAATTAAATCACTGTTTCAACTTACCCCACGATTCCATATTGTTGGGTTACTGAAATAAAATTAGCACAAAACGTCCTCAACCTCGAATTCACGTGTACTGAATGCGCTAAGTAAAAGTTGTTCTACTAGATGTCACCGCACTAAATATCAATCGAATTAACACTGGTTCGGTTAGATTAACGATTTTCAATCGATATCAAACGCAATGTTTCAATTTTATTGTGCTCTTAATAGATGATAATAAATAACCAAAATTTTCGAAACTATTTCTATACAAAACTGTGACTGATTTTTGTACACCCATTTCAGTATGACAGCTCTAAAAATACTAAAGCGAAATGAAGATGGCAGTCGCAGTTTGCCACATTAACAGCAATACCAACCGAATGGAAGTTTCTGGATATTGATTAGGAAATTTGGATTTACGTGGTTGAACACTCTGTTTTAACATTGTATAATTACTACTAGCTAAATAAATCCTACTTTTAAACAACAAATAAGGTTGTAAACAAATAACAATTTAAAAATAGTTCCACTTATAAATATGTAGTTTTCAAATTATCAGTGTTCTCAACAATATAAAACGAAATTTTGACCCGAAAATCAATTCAACTTGTTGCTAGCTTCACTATTTAGAAGTACATTGACATAAAACAGAACTAGAAGTGTGTTAGCGAGTGAACTTTGAGTCGAAGCGAACATACCTTTGCGTAAAGTTACATAATATTGCAAAAAACTATTACGAAATATTTCAAATAATTGCATAATGTCTCGCAAGCAATAAATAAATAATACACAATAAAAGGAGGTTTTGCAGATTATTTAAATGTAACTGATATAAATTAAGTGACTTTTATATTTTATTTTTTAACAACACACTGGAAATTTAAAAACCGGTGAATTAATTTCGTTAATGTTGAGTTTAAGATTACAGTATTTGTTCCTAAATTGACGAAATTTTTTTAATTTTATAATCCCATACTCCATACTCGAATTTTTATTACTGAAAAATATACAAGAGAGAGTTTTTAAGGAAGATTAAGATAAACTTAGATATATTTACAATAATTGTAGTAAATCTTTATTTTTATTCCCTTCCTGTTGCTTTTGAAAATTAAACAAAGTTAGGCAACCAACTTTACATCTGGTATGTTCGTTTGTATAGAACACTTTCTCGATGTTTTATATGTTCTTCCTACTCTTTTTTTATCTATTATCTATGGACCTTGCTGTCAAATATAAATATATTCCGGGGTTCCGGCATTTTTGTTGACTGTTAGTTTATATTCAACGTTTAGGCTACGTATCGTATATAAACGATATTATGAAGTGTTAGTGTTGTGAATAAAGTGCAAAAAGCCGTGAGAAATGGCTGTGGGTACAACAAAAGTGGTCCAAGTGACCAACATCGCCCCGCAAGCCACCAAAGACCAGATGGGTATACTTTTCGGCTACCTGGGAAAAATCGAAGACATTCGTTTGTATCCAACGATAAGAGACGTTTCCTGTCCTGTACAATCCAGAATATGCTACATCAAGTTCATAGATTCCTGTACAGTTGGTATAGCTCAGCATATGACTAACACTGTTTTCATAGACAGGGCCCTCATAGTAATCCCTGTACAAAACGGAGAAATTCCCGATGAGTACTATGCGTTAGAGATGACCAGAAACGGAACCATTGTCCCTGGTTTAAACGTAAACGAGCCTAAATTACCAGCTCATGTTGTGAATTCTGTTCAAGGTACCGGAGCTGAACAAGTTATCGTAACAACAGATCCACAGTTGGAAGCCAATGACCTACCGAGTTACCCCCCGTTACCAGCTAATTACGACAGTGTGAAAATCGAGGAGACTCGCCGGACCATCCTGGTACTCAACGTGGATTCTGCCATAACAACCGACGAATTAATCGAGTTTTTCAGTACTGCTGGCGAGGTAAAGTACCTTAGGACCTGCAGTCGTACATCGGACAGTTCCGCGCATATGCTAATTGAATTTTCCGACCAATCAAGCATTGTTAACGCTTTGAAGCTCAATGGGTCTGAATTTAAAGGCAAACCTGTTGAGGTGCAGCATGCCACGCAGCCAATAGTTAAACCCCAAGCTAAAAGCAACGAAGCAGCTCAGAAGGAGATCGAAGAGGCCATGTTGAGGTTTAAAGAAGCACAGAATATGATAAATGCGTCCATCGAGCCTGTTATAGGCATGTTAACTAAGGACAAACGGTCTAGAAGATCCAGGTCAAGATCTAGAGCTCGTAGGCGACGCTCCCGATCCCGTTCTCATTCAAGGCGTTCTAGATCGCGCAGGCGACGTTCTACGTCTCGCTCACGACGATCCAGATCACGAGATCGAAGGCGTCGCTCTAAATCGCGCTCTAGACGTCGGAGCCATTCACGTTCTCGACGTTCTAGATCGCGTACGTCACGCTCCAGAAAATCCCGTTCGAAATCCACATCCAAAAGGCGTGGAGGTAGCCGACATAGATCCCCAAGAAAATCCCGCGAAAAAGAGCGAAAATCTAGATCTAGAGACCGGAAACGCTCGAGGGACCATGATCGAGACCGCGTTAAATCCCCGAAAGAACCCAAGGAGCCGCCGAAGGAAAAATCACGCGACTCCAAGGAAAAGAAATCTGATAAGGAAAGCAGCGTGGATATCTCGGAGAAAAAGCGCTCAAGATCCAGAAGTCGAAGCAGGCGGTCGAGGTCCAGAGAGAGGAAGTCGCGGGATAAAAGACGATCTAGATCGAGGGAGAGAAGACGACGCACTCCTTCGCCCAGGTCGTCAAAGAAACGCAGCAGATCCAGGAGTAAAGATAGGAAGCGGGACAGGAAGGATAAGAAGGAAAAGCGGGATAGATCTAGGTCTAGGTCGAAGATTCCCAGGAATTATGACGAGGAGGAGAAGGGGTTTGATACGGACAAGGAGAAGCCGAAGGAGCCGGAGGCTATGATTGAAAAGGATTCGTCAGAGAAGTCTGATAATATGGATATATCTAATTCGCCCTGAAGGGCTTTTTTGTGTTAGGGTTAGAGGTTTTTATTTCGTAATAAATATTTCTTGTAGACTAATATACAGATTTACTAATAAAACGTATAAATTAAGTAAAATGTTGTTTTATTTACATTTTCCATTATTGACAAGTAAAATTATTTTTATTAAAATTATGATTTACCACCATATTTTAACTTATTTTTAAATTTCTTGGGATTTATACCGTATGCAGCAAGTCTAGCGTCACTTAAACCTAGTTTATCCTTTGCATTTTTGTCATTCTTTTTAAACTGCTTTGTTTTAGGTTTTTTACCACGTTTCTGTCTAGAAACGTTCTCAACCACTTCCTCAGATTTCGTGATAGTTTCTGCACTAACACGCTTTTTCTTCTTTTTAGTTTTATTTTTTGTAACATTTTCCGCTACAGGTGGTTTCACTTCTGAGTCATCCTTAGAATCACTAGGATTAGACATCCTTTTCTTCTTCTTTTTACTAACACTTCCTTCTAGTTCCCCTCCAGTTTCAACTGATTTAATTTCAGATTCATTAGAGTCACGTTTTCTCTTTCGCTTCTTCTTTTTACTAGCTCCCTCGACATTCTCAGTAGAATCTTCTTTAGGTAAACTAGATTCTTCAATTACTACAGCTTGTGGCTGTTTCTTTTTCTTCTTTTTAACATTATTTTCATTTGTTGTCTTCTCCGGTTTTTCTTCATACAAACTACCAAGACACTTTTTCTTCAAGTACAAATTTTGTGCCTTCCGTTCATAAGCAATTTGGTCGTACTTCTCCACATGTTCCGGTCTATGTTGCGTAATTTTATTGAAGGAACACCACCGATTTAACTCACGGTCCTCTGCCAATAGTATCTAAAACAACAGTACAAAAAATTGTCAAATTCCATTCATTACCACAAACCTCTTCTACAGATAATCCAAAATTATTTGGTGCAACTTTTCTATATTTGAAACGACAGGGAATGTCTCCAATTATATCCTCGCAATCGAGTTTGTAGTACTCGTCCAAGTATTTATCATAAGTCTCGTCGTCTGGGTTGAATTTTGGTTTGGGTTTACTGAACGCCTCAGCGAATTTAGATTTTCGTTTCCTTTTCTTCTTTCTTTTAGAGTTTTCCATCATTTCGCTTTGGGTGGAAGTTTGAGGTTCATAGTCACAATCCATCTGTAAAAACACATTAAGAGAATAAAATTCTGAACTAATTTTGGTTTCATACATTAAAATTGTCGTCTTCGCAATGCTGTTCCTTAGCTTCATCGGGTTCTTCACTTTGAAAGTTTTCCCAGTTTTCTAGAAAAAATTACAATAAAGAATTGTTTTTGCAGGACCTGAGACTAATTACCAATTTCTAGTTCTTCGTCCAAGTCTGGAAATTCGGGTTTTTCTTCATCTTCTGGCCCCTCGTAAAAATCGTCAGTAAAAAGTTGTTGCATTCGCCTGTCATGCGCTTCAGGATCAAAATCGCCATCAACGTCTTCATCCTAGAGAAAAACGTTTTAGCAACTTGGAAGTACAAAGTTCCGGGAAAATTTACTTGAAAGCCGACGTCTTTATTCCCAGTGATCATTTTAAGCTTCTCGATTTTCTCATTAATTTCCTTCTTCTTCAAATCCTGCAGTTTCCGTATTTCGTTCATCTTTTCCTCCTTTTCCTTTTCTTTGCGTACTTTACGTTCAGCACGTTTGATTTTTCTGGAATTATCTGGCTTTCTAAGGGAATTTTCCATTGTTCTTGGATATCTTTTGATCTAAAAAAGTATAATTAGCATAAAAAAAGTTTCGTCCAAAAATATCTAATTACAAAATCTTGGTCTGGTTCCTCAAAACGGAAATTGTATTTATGCTCGAACTCTTCCTGCTCCTTAATTACAACTTCATCATCTTCTTCGTCCCATTTGTATGGTTCCTCGTCGTCTTTGTTTAAATATCTGAAAGAAAACTAAGAACTTTCTGCAAATTAGGCCAAATAAAACAAGCTTACTTCTTTTGTATAAAAAAGTCTCGCAAAAACTTTTCCCCCTCTTGTAAATTTGGGTCATTCCAATAATCTTTTAGAGGTTTCAGTTCTTCTTCAAAGGTTTTATCAGCTAGTTCTTTCTTTTGCCCTGCTAACCACGCTTTGTAATTTTCGGTTTTTACAGATTTGTTAGTAGATTCCGCTGCTTCCTCCCAGTCATCTTCTATATCGTCATTTTGGGAAGTATCGAGTTTTTTCGTTTGAATGTTACCGGAAAATCTGGATAATTCTTCATGTAACAGTACGAATAAACAAAACGTAAAAATATAAGTACCTTGTATGAGAAATCCCCTCGTCGTCTTCACTGTCATCCTCGCATGGGTTTTCTGTGAAAACCTCCGTGGCAAACGCACGTTCTTCTGGTTTTTCCCCGGATTTTTGTCTGCTTTTTATTGACGCTTTTTCACTTTTTTCGCTCGAAACTTTTCTAATAACTTGGGAATTTTCACTTTTAAGAAACGACAAAGTTTTAAAGAAGTCTTTTTCGATTTCCTCTGTAAGCTGCATTCCGTTTTCATCATCTTCCGAAGAGCTAGACGATTCATCTTCATTCAAGAGCAAACTATCTTCACCGTATTTAGTTTTTACTACAGAAATTTTAGGATAGAAATATAGGTTAGATTTTTAAAATACATTACACATACGCTTGTTAATTTCCTCTTTTCTTCGCCAAACGTCATAATTTTTGGCATATTCACTATTAGTTCCTATTTCCACATCGGAATCTGAATTTCCATCGAAAATATTCGACATTTTCACGTGTATAAGACTATCAAAGTGTCAAACACTGTATATGTGAAGTTAGTTGCAATTAAACTGCTAATAATTTTAGTTCAAAAAACACTAACGAGTAGTTCATTTTAATTATTCATCTTTCTGACAGTTGATCGATTATCAAACATAACCTTGAATAACTCCTCGGAAATTTATCAATTTGATATTTGATTGTCTATACCAACAATATCAAATGCAAACTACTGCGGAAAGGTTGACAAGACCGAAAAATATGTCTGAGGAGCTGTCGGGTGTGACTGTGGTTATAATAATAGGTTTGGGTGTTCTGACGTTTATCCTCCTATTTCTCTTCGCCAAAAGGCAAATAATGCGTTTTACGCTGCGTTCGCGACGAGGCCCCCACATTCCAGTAGGACACGATGCAACCAAGATGCTTAAGCGAGAAATTGAGCGGAGAATCGACTTGATTCCGAGGATAATATGCGAGCCCCAGTTGGTTTCCCGAACGGATCCTAGGTACATTATAAATCCAGGACAACAAATTCCTGCGCATTATTATCGGTTAAAAGCTGTAGACGATGTGAAGGTTTTGGGTAAGGCGACGTATAAAAAGTGTAGGTTGTTGTAAAGTGGTTATTTTGGTAGAAAACGAAATCACGAAGCAGGATAGTTGTTTGGTGAGACATCCAAGCGAAAATCTGCGAGCTTATCTACTAACAACTCTAGCTGCGCCGTTGAATGGAAGCGGACAAAGGTTGATTCACCAGTTTTGCGATTTATACGAGCACGCCAGGCATGATCCTAGTCATTTTGGCGACGAGGAGTACCAACAGTACAACCGATTGATGTTGAAATTAGTAGATGCGTAAGTTTACTTTATTTAGTAGCACAGGGTAAAATAATTCCTTGTTTTCTCTAGTGCAAAACTACTGAAATCCTACAATAATAGTCGTAAATCCTCGCCGAATCGTACGCCTCAAAAGCGACAGGAAAAAAATAAGAATCTCCTAGATCCAACTAAGCTGCACCAAATGCCGCCTAGCTACGTTGCGGAGGATGAGATTTTAACAGTTTCGGAACGAATTGACTCCCGGCCGTCGTCTCTATCTGTTCCCACATTAGCAGACAATGAAACTTCGGTGTAAGATATTTTTCTGTGATTTTATGTATTAGCCTTAGAGTAATAAACGGTTTTTGTCTAAGGTGTTTATTCTAGATTTACGTTACAGCTCATGTATTTCATCCATTTGATATTTTTTCCGAACTCTTCATTGTGTCTAAGACATTGCAGAGTTTGTCCGAAGACGATTCTATAGTTTATTGGTACAGTTTCATCCATATTCATAAAGTACAACCACTCCAAAGCCTGAAATTTTTTTTTATAAACTCATTTACGCGTTATCTAAGATTTTTACCTCATTTGTACAGATACTCCAGTGCTGGTACTCTAAGAGTGCCGCAAAGGCAACTGGAAAAATTTGTTGCAACTCCCGCAAATGATCAGTGGACTCCACAAAGGAAAAATATCCAGAAAACACTGCAACAGCCAGCAAAAGTATATCCAACAAATAACTTATGTGCTCTTTAGCAGCTCTATGAGCTACGTCTGTTTGAATTTGTCCCATTAAATCCAACAACCATAAAGCACAGCCTGTATTATTGACATGGTAGTGGAAAACCGGTAGAAGTTTCGCAAAAATCAAATGCTTTCTATAAATAAACGCAAAGTTATTCAAGAAATTTCAGAGATTATTTTAGT
Source organism: Pediacus dermestoides (assembly GCA_963942485.1). Taxonomy (NCBI): domain Eukaryota; kingdom Metazoa; phylum Arthropoda; class Insecta; order Coleoptera; family Cucujidae; genus Pediacus; species Pediacus dermestoides. The sequence continues at coordinate 15,248,503 of OZ012629.1, read as the reverse complement.
TACATATGAAATAAATTCTCGTGTTCTATTATCTGATTAAGCCAGCTCATCGGATCGTTTTTACTATGTATAGCTAATGAGCATCTTATTTCGATTATCTTAAGCAACCAATCATCTTCCGCTACTTGATTATATTTCAACTTAGTCAACTCTTGCAGATGGTCCGTAGGAAAAACATTAACACATTTCAGGAGGGTTTGAAATAACTAAAACAAAACGTTGAGTTTGTGTCCAGGATAAATTAATAACCCACCGGTGACGAATCTTCAGTTTCCAGAATATTCTGGCTGATAATCTTCGACAGAACTGCTTTATTCGCCTCTTGTACCTGCGAGTCCCCCAGAACTTCTCTCAATTTATCCACAACAGGCTCCAAGGAAGCTGGATCGTTTTCCACGATAATTTTAAACGTTTTCTTCACAAATGGTTTCAGTACTAACGGTTGAATGCTATTGGCTAAATATTTGAAATTGCTGTAAATAATCAGCGAGTTTTCGATCTGGAATCCAACAAAAACTAAATTTATTCAAATTTATATTTTAGAATAATTACTGTGAAATTGTCCGTGTTTTCCAGGATGTAATTCTCGATGAATCTGCGTGCAGTTTCGGATAAAATAACTTGATGCGAGGCTAGATCCATTACGAGATTAGTCGTTGAAGGCACATGGAAGACTTCTGTAAGAAACCGCCAGTCTAATGGTGGTAAAGGTTTCGGGTATTTTTTGCTAAAGATTCTTAGACATTCTAAGTAAACTTCTGGTTCATCGTTCTCCCATTTGTTGTACTAGAGCAGGCAAAAATAATTCGAAACAACACAAATCGAGCTACATTCTACTTACCTGGGTTCGCAAAAATTCCCCTACAGCTCTCACTACACTATCAACAGGCAAATACTGAAAATTACTAGGTTCCTTTGCACCTTTCACATGGTAAGTATGTTTAAGATAACCAGCAACTTCCTTTGTTATCATTTTAATAACGAAATCCCCAACAGCCGTTAAATGGTTCTGCAATTTTTTCATAAGAGTCACCCAAGTATCTCCTGAAAATCCAAAATCAGAGCCAGATTTACCTTAACTTGTTCACCTCACCTGGTACTTTAAACAGTGCATTTTTCGCGTTGTTTTTCCGCAGTTGTATCGTGTTTTCACTTAGGTACTCATTGGGAATCCCCTGGGAAATCTGCTCTAAACTGAAAGCAGTTAGAGCATCCAAAGCCGCGGTAACAACGTCTTGATGTTCGTGAATCACGATGTAATTCCAAAGAGTTTTAACGACTGATTTTAGCTCGTCTTCGGTGTAGGCTTCGTGGTAGGGCATCGTGGGGATATCGCGGATTAATCCACATAAACTACCAAGGGGATTGTTAGATAATTTTACAACTGTTACAGAGCTCACCTTTTTTTCACTGGAATTCGAGTGTCGTCTTTGAACATCGGTTCTAGATTAGCCCAAGTTGTCACCACGTCGATTATTCCAGCTTTGCACAAAAGCACGATTCCTTCTATGGCTAAAAGCGAGGGCAAACCCCCAGTTTCGTCCTTACATTCATTTAGAACTCTAGATAAGTGCGCTACAATATCTTTACCGTAAACTTCCGGCCTAAAACAACCATCTTAAAACCATAAAACACCCTTTTTATTACTAACTTTTTATAACACAACTGCCTCAATATATAAGCCTTAGTAGTATACGTCTCAAATTCCATGCCTCGCTCTCCAGGCTTCACAAGTTGCTTTTCTAAATTCACGTAGCATTTCTGGTTAATCTTCCAAGTTTCAAACATAAGAAGCATGCTTAGGTTCTGAAGCGCCGGAGGCCCGTTGTTTAACGCCTCAAGCGTAGCTACAACTCGCTGGAAGTTGTCGGCTGATGCCGCTAATTTTGGAAGCGCGTTTAAGAGCACCATGTGTAATTTCGAGTCGGTTACGTTGGATAATTTGTACAAAATCAATGTGAGAACTTGAGATTGAATTTCGTTGTAATTCTCAGCGCAGCTTTCGATGATAACGAAGGCTTTCAGTGAAACTTGCTCGGATTGTTCCAGGAATAACCCATAGAGGAACTGGATGATGTTGCGGATGAAAAACTGGGGCGCTTTTTGTAGAGCTTCCAACCATGAAATAACATCCGTGGGATCAGTCCAAGCTTCCCATAAAAGACATAGTTTCAAAGCTAAGTTAACTTTGGGATTTGTAACGGTTTTCAAAGAAAGATTCCACAAATCTCTTCCTTGGATATTTCTAGGTTTTTCATGGAATTTATTAATGAAGACAAACAGTTCATTGGCGAGGGTATTAGCTGGGGAAAACAGTGGATACGCGTTGGATATCCACTGGAGAATCGCAGCCTTTAAAACTTGTAACGCGTACAGTCCCACGGATTTTTTCCTAGTTAAAATTTTGCCTTAAAAAGCGAAAATTTAGAACAAATTTAAAATAAAACCGTTTTTTCCATACATAATTTCAGCAAGTCCAGAAGGTAAATCGGAGACGCCACTGTGAGTACCTTAGAAAGCATAAGCAACAAACAATTAGTTACATGTAAATCCTCCGTTTCTTCGCATATGCCCTTTAGACAATCCAAAGAACTTCTAGGGTCCAAATTATTCAAAATCAAGTTAGATAGAATGGTCATTTGAGCCAAAATAAACACTTCCCTTTGATAACTTGGTTTATCTGCGTCTAGTTTCCGTAAATGTTCGTGGATTAATTCCGAATTAACTAAAAGAGAGTCTTTGTTTGTGAGCTAGAAAAAATTTGGAATTTTTTGGGGATTCTTGTTATATTTTTTTTGGGTAAAATTACGTTCATCCAGGAGATTATTTCCTCAAAAATTTGGCTGTTGCCTTCATTATTGGTGTCACGTACAAGAAAATTCCACAGTTTCAGTTTGAAATAATTTAAATTTCCTTTTTCTGTTGGGTTGCAAAATGTGTAAAGGAAAACTGGTTTTAATAATTTTGTAGCACAGTACGAAAGAGATCTGTAATATTATTTAAGTATATAATATGTGTTATCAGAAACTAATTTATTTAAACTGAAAAACTTTTCCTAGTATACAGGGTGTGTTAGAAAGTCGCCAATATTTGTATTAAAGGAAGTGTGCCACTTTTCAGATAAATTATATTTATTAATATAGTTTTCTCTACTGTCAACTCGTCGTGACACACCCTGTATATAAATTATCTTACTCTAGATCCGAGTAATGATATAAATATTTAATCTCATTGAAAATAACTTCGCTGCTCGAAGGGATCTCGTTTAAAACCATTATAAAAGGATGTTTCGGATAGTTGAGATTATAATGAGAGATAAATTGTTTTTCTGGGCCTTTTATCTTCTTTTTTGCTTCCAAATAAAGTAACTGTCCCAAAGCTCTACATACTCGTAAACTGGACACGCATCTAAAATCAAAATCAAAATTTACGTATTTTCCCAAAAAAAAATTCGAAATAATTTTACTTAGCAATTGGAATACTTGTCACAAAATCTGCAAGGATCAAGTCCACCTCCAACACCCCATCCTCCACAAGTTTTAAAACCCCAAATGTAGCCACTTCGGCAACCAAAGGATCACTATCCAAACATTTACTTTTCAGGAAGTTTAACTTTGCAGTTTCCGCGTTGGAAAACAAGCCTTTCTTCCTTAAATTCTTCACTAAAGTGGACACGATTTGTGCCACTAGCATTGGATTATTCGAATTTAATTTCCGCTCAATTTCTTCCATGATGGATGGTAGTTCAAAAGTATAACCGGTAGTTCAAACAAACCTAACCAATGAAAAAAACCACATAATCCAAAGTTTTCACAAATTAACTTGGATAAGATTAAAACTATTTGTATTGTACTATTTTGTGCATCCTACTTGCCTTGGGTTTGTTTAGTGAAAATATCCCAGTTTTATTTTGGAAGAAGTTACCCTCTTGCCAACAATTTGGAGGTTAGTAAACGAATTTCTTTCCTAATTAATTGCTTACGTGTCCTACAATCAATTTACTAACCACTTAGTTCTCGTAAAACCACCTCTAGTTACGTTGCCTTCGCCTCATTGCCACGATTTAAATGTAAATTGTAAAATAACTGGATTACTCTGCGATCTTTGTGTACTTCAACATTGAATTCACAACCTAACCTAACTTTTTGTTGTTAGGATTAAAATAATTTTATATTATTCCAGATGGGTTTATCCAGGCAGGAAGTCAACTTACGAAGACTGTTAGCTAAGTGTGAATTAATGTGCAAAAGTAATAACAAAGAGGATGAGAGGTTTGATAAATATTTGGCATCCTTAGACGAGATGCTGGGGGAAGTGAAGAAAACCGCCGAGTAAGCGCTTTAATAATTCATTCAAGCTATAAACTAAAACAGCTTTTATATATTCCAGCGCTGATTCCATTTCGAGGTACCAAAGCCGCATTACCTCGCTAAAAACCGCCTTGGGGCTGATGTGCATTCCAACCGAAACCGAGGAGCAAAAACAACGTAAAGATCTCCTGGGGCTTCGCCATAGAACCTCCGGCAAGCCCTCCTCCGATGGTGATATGACAGAATTGATTTCCTACCACGAAGACATGCAAAAGAAAATCACTGATGATATGCTAACTTTTACCAAAAGTCTAAAAGAACAGTCGCAGTTAGCTAACAAGATTATTAGAAAAGACACGGAGGTGGTTAGTCAATCCACGCAGCTAACAGACCAGAATCACGCGAAGCTGACGGTTGAATCGGCGAAACTGGCTGAGCATTCTAAAAGAGCTTGGAAATGCTGGTTGTGGGTGATGCTGGCTATCGTGTTAATTGTGTTTATTAGTGAGTATGGTTGGGGTTTTATGAGGGTTGTTATTGATTTATTACATGGTTTTGCAGATATGGTTATGTTTATGAAAGTCATGAAGAAGAGTAAATAATTTTTGTAGGTGATTAACGTGGAGTTGTAAGGAAATGATATTTATTTGAAACATTATTTATTGGTTGCCTAAAAATATACTGTTTTCTAAGCAATAAATTATTGAGTTAATTACATCGTAGTATACGCATTGAAATCTGACATTTTTTTACTGAAAAATTTGTTGAAATCCAACTGCGACACCAATTTCAACAAATGCTGCCCGTTGACTTTCTCATGTAAACTAAACAAAACCGAAAGCAAAGTCTCAATAATTAAATCGCTTCGACTCTGGAAACTCTCAAACTCCTTCAGTTCAATTTCGTTTAATTTAGGCGACCAAGTGTTGACTATCAGACAAAATTCGTCGCACAACTGCAGCAAGTTGATTATGATATTGTACACCTTGCTGGGAATATCAAACTTTACTGCGGGCGTCTGGTACAAACAGTGTTTGTTCAAGTATTTATGCTCCTAGAAAGCATTAAATGTTAAAGAAAGCTAGTCAACTGCATGGTAATTACCTCATCTGGAACCAGAACAAAAGTTTTGGCTAGTAAATTACTGATGAATTCGTGGTGGACTTTAATGATGTCCTCAAATTCACTAGCGCTTTTTATGGCTTTTAATAACATGGAAAACTGGGCTTCTATCACGTCCACTTGGAGGTAGTACTGCAGATTGTTCACTAGGAACATCAAGTTTTGTCTTAAGGTCCAAACTCTACGATCACTGGAAAAAATAGGGGAAGTTGTAAAAAATTTTTGGTAAACTGAAAATAATTCCCCACTTACATCTGTTGTTTCCCCGCAACATGCTCATGCCACAATCTATGCAGATCAATCTGCGTTTTTCTCAGCTTCAACAAGTAACAAAACAACTTATTATACAACTCCATAACTTTCGGATGGAACACAATATGCAACGGCCAGTTAATCTCAAAGTTAATCTGCAACTTAGACCAAGGATTCCCACCTACGTACATTAAATCATTAGCAAAAAACTTTCTAATTGTAAGATAAAATAATACAATTCTCATCAATTTTCGACGTGGCCAGCTCAAACCTCATGTAACTTTTGTCGTTGTCCCCGTAGATTTTCCTCGCAGTTTCCATGAAAATACAGTTTAGATTGTGTACAATTAAGTTGGATTTTATGTCCTTTATTTGGTCTTCTGCCACTGTGATAAATTGTTGGAAAAGTTCACCGCGTCCCAACGCGTAGTAATCGCGGATTAGCTGGAGATGCTCGATTAAATTTCCTTCATCCAACATAACAGACAATAAATACTAAAAAAAAAAAATTACCTAGAGTTTTTGCTCTCTGATAATATAATCCATTCATACTTTTGTAAGCTTCAACCGGCAAACCTCGATAGTTTCCTGGAATTTCGAGGCATTAAACGATTCACACTCCAAAGCTTGAACTTTTCTATAAAAATCGATGTCGTGTCCCTCCCAAACATCTCTGTGGGATTTGCTTTTGTATTTGTTGTCCTCACTAGAATTCCTTGGATCATTCCGGACAATCCAAACAATTCGCCCCATGAATAAAATGCTTTCAGCTGTGTCTTCGTTTATAACGAACATGGGCACTAATTTCCAGTTGATGTAAAATTTGCGGACAATTGGAGGCTGTCTGATGCGATTTCGTTTCTAAAAATATAAAATTAGCATCTGCGGATAGTTCGAGTACGAACCTACAAATAACTGTGAAGTAAGTGTTGATTCTTCTCCTTGTAGTAATTGTTCTGGGTACAGGAAGTTATCATCGGCTGTATTTCCATCGCAAATGAAAAATTCGTTGTAAACATCGACGATGTTCCCGTAAATTATCCAATTGGATAAATGCCGGTAGAAAATCGTGTTAATCGACTGCACGATTCTTTAACAAACGCAGCAATTATGCTTGGAAATTCCTTTTATTTATTTTTTTACTTACTGATCTGCAGCTGTTGAAACTTGGTCCATTCCACAATAAACATATCTATGTAATCTACCCATCAAAAGACAGCCGTGTATCTCATCATTTAGTATCACCTCAATCATCGCCTTTAAAACCTCAAACAACGTGCGATATCTCTCAACAGAACTAAGGATAATCGTCAAAGATAAATGTGGATTTTGCAGAAATCTATCTTCCAAATTCATGATTTCTTGGCAGTAACCTTCCAAGACTTTCTCAACGCCACTGCAGAAGGCTTTAGTGTACAACCCTGGAGGGATTTTATTCTCCACAACAGCCCCATTTGCTGTAGTAAAATTAGTTACACTAAATATGTTTTAAATTACTTCCTCCATTACCTGTGGACTTTACATCGGAAGCTGCTGTGGGTACCTGATACAGCACGGATTTGGTAAATGCCACAATCTTATGGTAATCTTTGGCAACTTCCACAATCCTCTGAAGCAGTCTTTGCTCCCCAGGGTGTAAAAATTCATCTTGTAATTCTAACAAGTTGTGGGACTACAACGAAGTAAATTTAGTTTCAGCAGTAAGGAAAAACTACAAGGATAACTCACATCTAGAACATCCGAGGAACTATTCCATAAATAAAATAGTGTTTCGTGTATCATTTTCGGTTTTTATACCAGGAATGCATAACGTAAAATACAAATTTCCATTTGACGTTAATTTGAAAATTAACCTATTTCATTTTACAAATAGAGAGAAGATAGCTGCGGGTTAATTGAACTAAAACCATAGATAATATAATGATGAAGAGAGGAGGACACGTTCTCAAAGTTGGTATTTTACCGGGAAATTTAAACGTGAGGTTCTAAACAAGGAGCAAATCCAGTTTGATACGTCTTTTATTGAGAGTTTTAAGAAATGTTTAGTCAATTAATTACTATTAAATTAATAATCCAATTTCTATATTAATGCACCTTAAATTTAGGCAAAAGGTATATTATTGCGTATTGTTGGTTGCCTAAATATTTTAATACCAACTGCATAACTAGGGAATTTGTTGTCCTAGTGGTGGACCACCTGTTTTTATGCAAATGGTGTCTTTGCTGTTGGTTTTTATTCAAGTAAAATCGGCATTTTCCAAGTTCATTTTTGTAAAATGTTAGCCACCAAAAACATAATTACTTAAAAGTGTTATTGGAGGAGAAAACTTCCTTCAATTAATCTAGTGCAAATTTGTCCTCGTTCCAGCAAAAACCTGTTTCATTATTGAAGGAAAAAACTAGTAGACTGACAGTTTACTTCCATGTAAACTATTTAAGTAAAACATCGGTTTAAATGATTGAATTTACCGTAAATTTGTGGGCAATATTGTGGATCAGCAATAGGAAATGTCAGAAAACATTGATGAGCTGCGGGTAAGTAATTCGATGATTTTACAATTTACTACTATGGAAAAACTAGGAGGGAAAAATTTGTCCTAGTAATTCATTCATATATCAAATTCCACACGTTAATATACAATATACAACAAAGTGTTTGTTTTAGAATATGCTTATAACTTTTCGTGTGTCGGAGCTGCAAATGTTATTAGGTTTTGCTGGAAGAAACAAATCAGGTCGCAAAAACGAACTACAACAAAGAGCTTTAGAGCTCTTACGTGTTAGATCCCATCCCATCCATCAGAAAATACGAGATTTATACAAAACAATCCAGTAAGTGTTGTCTTCTCCAAAGAAATCACCTAAAACAACGATAAAATTCCAGACAAAGTGGTGCTTTGACTGGAGTAACAGCCCAAACTCCCTCATCCGCTTCCAACAAGGATTTAAGCAACAACATGCCACAACAACAAGGAAATGTACCTAGAACCACGGCCACAGTGCACCCCTATACAGTAGATACCCGACAAATGGCCGTAAGTAGATTTCTGTTCAGGAAAAGTGTTCAGTGATGTTTGTAGATGGCGCGGTGGTAATAAGTTGCTGCTGCAAGTTGGCTGTGGATGTTATTAGATGCTTTCGCTGAGTAGCAAAAACTGATCCTTCTGATTGTTCAGATGAGAGATGATGATTGGGTCAAACAGATTATTTCTGAGGCCTGCACCCATTCACTTGTTACGAATTTTGGCAGGCGTTACGCTTCTGATCTTATTCTAACAATGAAGGATCCTTTTTATGTCACAAAAATTAATAAACTGAAAAAGGGTTGTAAAACTGAACTAGGATTAAAATGGTTTAATTTAACCCCATTTTAGTTGTTAGGTTCAGTTGTTGCTAAGCAAAAAATGTTGATACAAAGACAGTTAGTTTTAGAATCTCTTGAGATAATTTCGAGAAAAAAATCTAAAAAAAAAAAATTTGAGAAGTTCTAACACTTTTTTTAAATTTTTTATGACAAGATAAAGTTGCTGCTAGAAATCGTAATAATTTACGAGAGAACCTGCTTTAAAAGTCAACGAATTATGATGTTTTCATGAAATAGCTTTTAATACAAAGCTGATGTTACTAATAAAAAAATTTCAGACGCGCCAAGCGGCTATCTACAACCAAAACCTCTACCAGCCCTACCCCCAGTACACGCAAAAACAGACCAGCGTCCTCTCTAACAACTACCCCATCTACCCAGACGTGAAATTTCGCCGGTTGCCCTTCTACGACATCCTAGCCGACTTATTGAAGCCCTCATCTCTAGTTCCTCAAAGCAACCAGCGTATGCAAGAAGGCACATTTTATTTCCATTTGACACCGCAACAGGCCACAGATGTGGCTAGTTCAAGGGACATGCGTCCAGGTGTGAAATGTGACTATATCAAACAGGTGCAATTGCGTTTCTGCCTATTGGAAACGTCCTGTGAACAAGAAGACTATTTCCCGCCAAATGTTATTGTTAAGGTTAATAATAAACCATGTCCGTTACCGGTGGGTTTTGAAAGAAATTAGAGAAAAATCAACATGTATAATTAATTTTTATTATAGAATCCCATTCCGACGAATAAACCTGGAGTAGAACCGAAGCGTCCTCCAAGGCCAGTTAATATCACGCAGATGGTGAAATTGAGTCCGACTGTGGCTAATGCCATTACGATTTCTTGGGCTGCGGATTATGGACGGGGTTACGCTGTGAGTGTTGCCTTGGTCCACAAACTGACTTCAAGTGATCTGCTGCAAAGACTTAAAAATAAGGGAGCTAAACATTCTGATTATACTAGAGGACTAAGTAATGGGATTAACTTACAGACACTTTATTCTATTGTAACTCAAACTTGATTTTAGTTAAAGAGAAACTAAACGACGACGCCGACTCAGAGATCGCAACTACATGCTTAAGAGTGTCCCTGATGTGCCCTCTAGGAAAAATGCGTATGACTACGCCGTGTCGCGCCATCACTTGCCACCACTTGCAATGTTTTGATGCGTCGTTGTTTCTACAAATGAACGAGCGGAAACCCACATGGAATTGTCCAGTTTGTGATAAACCAGCGTTGTACGATAATTTAGTTATAGATGGGTGAGAATTAATTGCAATTTTCTAAACCACTTTCGTTATAATTAATTGTCTTTTTCAGCTACTTTCAGGAGGTGTTAGTCTCGACTACTTTACCCTCAGATGCCAACGAAGTCCAGCTGCACAAAGACGGCTCATGGAGCACACATGTGATTGAGAAAAAGGTGGCCAAAGCAGAGAAGAATCCCGATATGTCGATTGAAATCATCGGAGATGATTCCGGTGATGATGTTGGTTAGTACTGGGGGATTTCTGTTGGTCAATGTATGTTTTTGTGTGATTTTTATAGAGTATGTCACGTCTAATAGTACGGCTACTTCATCGACTGATAAACCAAAAAAAGAGGAGGTGTCTGTGAAGAAAGACGTAGTGGATTTAACTCTGTCCGATTCGGAAGATGACGAACCATTGGCCAAACGAAGAGCTGTTCCAAAACCGGATTCTACTATAAAATTTTCTGGTAATTGTTTCTGTGGTTGGTTTAGGTTGCTTTGTTGTGTGTACTTACAACCGGCTTAAATCCGGTAAATCAGGCACAGAAAACTCCAGCCACTCTTTAACTAAATCATTGTTTATTATTGTCAATTCCAGCTTAATTCTCCACAAGAATTTCCGACTAAAGTTTCAATTATTGCAGGTTTTTTTTCCCTGCGATTTCTCCAACATACTTTCTAACCCCCTCGTTGTTTTTTCCAGATACCACCAGTATTTCCTCGAGCAGTAACCAATCGAGAGTTACCACCACTCCAGGTCCTTCCTCGGTGTCCAGCTCTGGCTACCCGGCTAGTCCAGCTGTAATAAATTTGGATAGTTCCTCGCCACCACGGTCGCCCTCTTTGCAGAATCCCGTGGTGCAACAGCCGGCGTCTTGTATGCTGGCTGCGACGAATGGAACTAGTAAACCAGTGACGATGCCGCTGTACGCTACTAATAGTATGCCGTATTTAGATCTGGAGAACGAGGCGGCCAGTGCGAATATGAATCCGTTTCCCACTGGGTATTGAGCTGTTTTAAATGGGCATTGTAATGTGCGTGGTTTTTTTCATGACAGTTTGGTGCGAGAGAGATTTTCTGTTCAATTGATACGTTTTTTGTATTTAAATATAATTTAATTTATCCACAACTTGTAAAATTAGAGGTAGATGAAGCTCACTATAATCAGTTGTAAAGATGTAATCATTATCACTTGTGGTTTAAAACGAGAGGCTTGTTTCTGTCGTTTTGTTCTATTCTCGTTTTTTGCGTTCGAAATTCAAGTTTACTGTATTTTTGTTTTGTTTGAAAAATATGGTACACCGAAATTGATTTTATACATATTTTCTATTAAATAAAGTTACTCTATCTAGTTTTTGAATTTTATTTAACAGGAAAATTATGGGGATTTTTTATTATTTATAAATGAATGCTGGATGCTGCTGCCTTGTTATCAAATCCCGTAAATAGAAATTTTTTAACACATCCATTCTAAATCAAACATTCGAACAATACCAATTTAAATCCCAGATCGAATGGATTAGCATCAATATATGTGTCGTGAACATTTCTCTCATTAGTAGCCAAACAGTCTGTATTTTCAACCCCAATAAATACAAAACACGATGCGCGGCGGGTGGTTCATTTACAATCATTAAAATGCCTCCACTTCCCGTAATAATTATATATGTACGTAGTACCGTGATTCCAGTTAAATATACTGTTGCAAATCAATTTCCTGTATTTGATATTCGCAATGTAGTTAAATACGTCAATGATAATATTTATGATTAGCGAATAATCACATGCAAATCATTTACAAGTATGAATTTAATTTTTCTTATTCTAATTTGGCTGGTCATCGAATAATTTAATCCACACTCTCTCATGTTTATCTATTTTACTAATAAGGAACAATAAATAATTTCTTAATATAATTGTTGACAGGATTGTCCCATTATCCTCCCATTTGTTAATAGATACTACAAAATACATGCCGAAGATATAAATTATGAAACTAATTAGCATGGAGAGAAAGGAGGTGAGCCCGAATATGACAATGATATAATTTGTAATGTGATTGTATTATAATGACACCAAATTAACATAAGTTAATAAGCTACATGACCGAAGGTAATAAAAACATTGCTTTCTGTTCGTTACATTATATATTATTCACTTATCGTGTTTGGTTTTTATTAGCTCCATAAACACAAAACCAAATATATGAAAAAAAAAAAATCTTAAATTGGGTTACCAGTTTCCATGAATGGAATGGAATATTAAAATTCACATACGACGTTGATTTATATCGATTGGATTATAATAGCACACTCCTGTATAAATACGAGAACAAGTATTGTGTGCGTGCTTGACAAATGTATTTTTTCTATAACCGAGTTTCCGAAGAAATAAAAAAAACGTAAACATGCTTCTAATAAAAATAAAACGGTCATGTGTCAACAGTAATGGCAGATAAAAGGTAAAATATTCCGTATTAATGTAAATGAAAATTTGTATGTTAAATTGTAAGGCATGGGCGTCGAGTGTGTGGGGCAATCAAGGGGGTAGGTATTCTTCTCTGTGATTTTTTCAGAATTATATCAGACGAAAATTACTATTTTTGAAAATTTAATTAATCCATATCGATACTTTGTGATTTTTACTTTCTTATATGAAGATATAAAAATAATTTGTAAAATATTCTAATAAAGTTGACTGTTTTCTATGGTCCATAGTTTCAAAAAAAGTAATAATTCAATAATGTAATACAACCAACTCATTTCCTCACCACCACTGAGGTAGAGTTTAGGCGCATTTTTTTAACGTGGTGTCCCCAGGAGACCTAATCCACGGTCAATATTATAGAGCATATATGTAATTATTTACAACTTGATAAGTTTCATATACATAATTTTTGCATAAAAATAGATTTCACCCCAAATTTGGGTTGATAAATTTTATAATATTAATGGCACTTTTTGCAGTGTTATTTAACCAAAATCCAACCAGCGATTCTAAAACTGTGATGTTTTAAAAACACTCGCTATAAAATTGTCTTTCGTATAGACGTGCAACTTTGAAGCCACGAAAAAGTTCTAAAATCACCAGATAAAACTTGCTGATTTTTTTTATAAATAAAACCAACATTCAGCTTTATAATAAAGTAAATTTTATTAAAATCCGAGCAGTAGTTCCAAAATTATAACATTTAAAATCAATACAGCACAATTTTTTGTTTCTGCAATTTTTGGCTGATTTAAATTGCTATAGTTTTAGAACCGCTGGTCGGATTTTGACGATATTTGCGTTTTTATGTAGTGAAATGTGGGCATTATTAAAAAACTACAAAAACCATAATAATCACACTTAGGTTAGGTTAGACAATTGGCCAAAAGCGAAATTGCTGCAAAAACACCGAGGTGGCTGTTTTAAAAAAATGTTAATTTGAAACCACTTAGCAAAATTGGACAAAATGTGTGTTTTTATATAGAAAACTTATTGACATTCTTAAAAAAAAATCACAGGCATTATGGAAGTTAGTTTAGAGTACTTTTTGCAAATGGAAAAAAGTTTCTCAACAAAATTCAACTTGTCCGATTCAAAAATTTGTAGTTCTTGCTCAAATTGAATAAAAACCAAATTTGAAATGTATTTGCAGATAGAAATTTGGAAAATGAAATTTCGAATATTTTTTATCGTTTGGAAAAAATGAATTAAAAATTCGTAGTTTGCACTTAATATTTCCTATAGGTGATGTCTTATAAAAAAGTCATGTGCTGGTGACATCGGACGTTTTTGAATAATTTTTGGCGTTGCTTAGATAATTTTTAATAATTATAAAAAATATTATCGCCTCTAAATTGAGGTAGAATTTTTTTGTCGTATAGACAAACATATTCGGGTGTCCAAATTCCTGGCATAATTTCTAGACTTTCTTCCACCCAACTCATTAAAAACACAATTCCATGTTGCGGTATATTATTTAAAAATGCACAAAACATTTAAATTTCTTTACTCCCCAATCACGAATCATTAATTATTGTTAATTTTCCGATTAATCGCATTCTTGACACTGCAGCTCCTGGTCCCCGTATAATCAATCGCCTGCACAATCTGCATCATATCCCCCTCATTAAAAATATCCCACCTCTCCCTAATCGCCGAATGAATCGACTCAAACTCCGAATTGATAAACGCCTGAAACTTGGCACAGTGCTCCGCCAGTTGATTACCCAAATCGTCCATTTGAACCGCAACCATCTTCAACAGCTCCCTTTTCATCCTTTCAAACGCCTCGTCTTTGCTTAGCGACTCATCCAGAATAAACCCATTATTATTTCCATTCGTGCACAAATCCGACGACTGATTCGCATCGTATTTATTATCACGCTGTTCGGTTTCGTTGATGGACGTGGAGGACAACACCGAGGTGACATCATTGAAATTAGTGGATTCCCGCGGGCCGTTTTCGAATGCTATAACGTTCACTGCGCCATTATGGGCTTTAGTGCAAGTTAACGGTTGAAGATGACATCTTAGATCGTACAAATACACACTACCATCTTCCAAACCGGCTGCTATGAGCTTGTCGTCAGAGCTCAAGTCCACTGAAGTGACAGCTTGATGGATGTTCATGGTGAAGGCCACGTCGCCTGTAGTTGCATCGGCCACGCAAATCTTGTAGTCCTTCCCGCAGGTCAGCATGAGCTTCCCAGTGGCTGCTAGTGCTATCCCAGTGACTTCTGCTGAGTGCTTGTCGTGTTGGAGCACTTTGCTTGAGGTGTTGGTATCCCAAACTGCAACGTAGCCACTTCTACAGCCCACGGCTAGGACGTTAGGCAAAGTCGAGTGGAACTTCATGGTGCTACAAAAAGCTGGGTGTTTGTACTCGCGATTGTAGTCCGTTTCCAAAGAGTCGTAGAAAACCAACAAAGAATCGTTGCAGAGTACTCCGAGTTGTTGGTCGTTACAGTTGAACTGCAGCTCTTTGACTGGTGGGGTTAGATGTGGGAATATCTTAGAGTTGACTCGCATCTTCGTATCGTAGATCACGACCTCCCCGCTACTGTTCCCCATGGCGAGATTCCTCTTGGTGTTGTGTTTGAAGACCACAGCCGACACGTCCTTCATCGCAGTGATACTGTGAATTGGGACGATGTGGTTTCGATCTTTAAACGACAGAATTTGAGGCTTCTCGTTTTCTTGCAATAACACCATGTAGCTGTTGTCGTTGCACCATGACACATTCACGATTCTGGAGCTTGGTTTTGGGTTAAAAGTGGCATGGTGTTGCAGACCTGTGTCTTCCCACGAATACAATTTGCAATTTAACCCAGCGGAAGCAAACATTTTCCCACTTTTTACATATGACAAATCACTACACTGACATTTGATTAAAACAAAACGCTACCAGCTTGGCTGTTTCCTTCTAGCAAACCTCAGCAGCATGTTGCAGAGTAAAATGAAGAAATTTTGTAGGAACACCACGCAACCTGGCCAGACATCCACCGAGATATCTTGCAGGAAGAAATCGTGAATCGCGATGTAAGATGCGGCGATTATCGCGCCGAAACTTATCATAAGTGACAGGAAGAGGAGAATCCTCGCCCAAAGAATCGCCCAGCGGTTGTAGTAAAGCGTAGAATTGAATAAAAGTTCTGAAGGGATTATATTAACGACTACACAAGCGACTGTTGCGAAGAGACTAGGGACATAGTAGACTTTATTTGCGGACATTACGGTTTTGTGTTGGATGGCCATGTCGATCATCAACCACCATCCGTAGAAGAACAGCGTGCTTGCCATGCCGGTTATAAAACAGTTGATTTTGAGATAAGTTGAATCGTCCCACATTTTCGGGGTTTATCGAGTTGAGTGACAAGGTGTTGAAGTTTTAGGTAGTTGTCGAAATTTTGGAAATTTAGTCTTAGCCCCCTTCGTTCCTCACTAGGTACGCCACTGTAAAATTAATGAAAAGGTCTATTGTAGAATTCAGAAATTTTTTGAACAGGATGCATAAAATAAATCACATAGTCTCAAAATTTTAATTTTTTTTGTTATACTCTTCTGAAAATAATTCTACCATTTTGTTACAGAAAATAATTAT
The DNA here is from genome assembly GCA_963942485.1 of Pediacus dermestoides. Taxonomy (NCBI): domain Eukaryota; kingdom Metazoa; phylum Arthropoda; class Insecta; order Coleoptera; family Cucujidae; genus Pediacus; species Pediacus dermestoides. Next base: position 15,232,113 of record OZ012629.1, on the reverse strand, counting down.
TCTAACAAAATCGTAAACACAGAGAAATCCTTTCGTACACAAATAACGCCGGTTTCCTAGAACATCATTTTCACGAGTTTATATGGATGGGAATTGTTTGTATGTGTGTAAATGCATTTCATTGTTACATAATTTAATTAGCTACAACTACAATAAAATGTAGCTTCTTTTATAAAAGGAACTTTCAAATATTATACGCTTTAAAATGTTGTTTATAGTATGTACTGATATAAATGGTATTGAGGTTGTTGGCCTGTAACAATAATTATTTATTGTCGTCCACTTGTTATTATATACCTGGTTTAACTAATTAAATATATTTAGTTCCGTGACCTTTAACAATGCTATGCGTAATAATTAATTAAGTACTGTAAAGTATAAGGTGAAGTGAACAACACCTTTCTATTATTAGAGAATTTTTCGGTCTTTCAATAAATTCTTTTGCTATGCTGCAATTTAACCGCATTAACTCTTTTAAATGGATGTTAAACTCACAAAATTCACAGATTAATTTGAATTTTACGGATTCCTATTGGTCAATCGCTAATCTCTGATTAAATTACTTGACGTTTGTGTTCTTTTCACCACTAATTCACACCATCTATCGTCATAAATTCCAGCCATATTCCACGGAAATCGCTGCAGTAGTAAATTGAAAATAAACACTACGGTGATTTTTTTAATCGCCACTATTAATTCAATTGTATTGTTATTATCGTGTTGCAATAAATTCGTGTTTGATTGTTAAACAATAATATTATACTTAATTGTATATTGTTCTTTTGTTGTGTAGGAAGGCTGGTTGGTGACCTATCGTAGTGATTATGATTAAATATTTCTCGCGGACTACCTAATTTAATAGCTGTCGGTAAAAATATCATAATAAGTTGAAATCGTGGAGAAATTGTAGTAGCTCGACTAAGCAAGAGTTATTCACCACTTCTGGAGCAATTGTCTGTCTCATTTTATTCTTGTTAATAGTCCATTTTAAGTGGAAAATTTCATTCTGAATTCATAATGAGCCATAGTTTTGGGTTTGGTTGGATAGTTTTTTTTTTTATTGTCCATCCTTGAGAGTAAAAACTTTAAGTCTTCGATTTTGCTGATTTTTTTCGAAAATTTTCTAAATACCACAAAATTTTCCCATTTCTACTGAGTGAAAAATGGATTTTTTCTACGCCCCCAAATTAGTTAAAAAAAGTTTATTTTTGAAAGATTTGTGATGTGACGAAAATCGAAAAAATCTTACGTTTTATCGATTTTGTCCTGTTTTTAGAACTTTGTTTGGATATATGTCCTATAGTTATGAAGCGGACGAACATTTCAACAAGGCCATTTTCTTATAGGAAATTTCATTCTGTATTCAAAATGAGCCATAGTTTTTAATTTGGTTGGATAGTTTTTTTTTATTGTCAATTTTCTGCAACTACCTTTTTTTTGGTGTCCATTCCTGAGAGTAAAAAATTTTGGGTCTTCGATTTTGCTGATTTCGGTGTCAATCTCTTCAGCAACTCTTTACAAGCATCTACAAACAATTTTCACATTGATACGATAAATAGCTTTCGAGATATGTGGTCGGATAGGTCAAAAAACATGGAAAATTGATGGTTTTTAGCATCTTTTCAGTGCACTCAAAAAAATACTAAACGTCCTCTAAATGGAGAAATCCTCACGTTGTTTCTTGGAAATTTTCTTGTGAATCCAGTGGTGTCCTTGAAATTTTGATAGGATGAATAGTTTTCTCAAAATTTTCTTATTTCTGAACATAACTTATTCGAAAATTTTCTAGGCCCCACAAAATTTTCCCATTTCCACTGACTGAAAAACGGATTTGATATTCTTTTTCTACGTCCCCAAATTACTTAAGAAAAGTTTATTTTTGAAAGATTTGTGATGTGACGAAAATCGAAAAAATCTTAAGGGGTACCCCTTGACGTTTTTTCGATTTTGTCCTGTTTTTAGAACTTTGTTTGGATATATGTTCTATAGTTATGAAGCGGACGAACATTTCAACAAGGCCATTTTCTTATAGGAAATTTCATTCTGAATTCAAAATGAGCCATAGTTTTTAATTTGGTTGGATAGTTTTTTTTTATTGTCAATTTTCTGCAACTACCTTTTTTTTGGTGTCCATTCCTGAGAGTAAAAAATTTTGGGTCTTCGATTTTGCTGATTTCGGTGTCAATCTCTTCAGCAACTCTTTACAAGCATCTACAAACAATTTTCACATTGATACGATAAATAGCTTTCGAGATATGTGGTCGGATAGGTCAAAAAACATGGAAAATTGATGGTTTTTAGCATGTTTTCAGTGCACTCAAAAAAATACTAAACGTCCTCTAAATGGAGAAATCCTCACGTTGTTTCTTGGAAATTTTCTTGTGAATCCAGTGGTGTCCTTGAAATTTTGATAGGATGAATAGTTTTCTCAAAATTTTCTTATTTCTGAACATACCTTTTTCGAAAATTTTCTAGGCCCCACAAAATTTTCCCATTTCCACTGACTGAAAAACGGATTTGATATTCTTTTTCTACGCCCCCAAATTACTTAAGAAAAGTTTATTTTTGAAAGATTTGTGATGTGACGAAAATCGAAAAAATCTTAAGGGGTACCCCTTGACGTTTTTTCGATTTTGCCCTGTTTTTAGAACTTTGTTTGGATATATGTCCTATACTTATGAAGCGGACGAACATTTCAACAAGGCCATTTTCTTATAGGAAATTTCATTCTGAATTCAAAATGAGCCATAGTTTTTAATTTGGTTGGATAGTTTTTTTTTATTGTCAATTTTCTGCAACTACCTTTTTTTTTGGTGTCCATTCCTGAGAGTAAAAAATTTTGGGTCTTCGATTTTGCTGATTTCGGTGTCAATCTCTTCAGCAACTCTTTACAAGCATCTACAAACAATTTTCACATTGATACGATAAATAGCTTTCGAGATATGTGGTCGGATAGGTCAAAAAACATGGAAAATTGATGGTTTTTAGCATGTTTTCAGTGCACTCAAAAAAATACTAAACGTCCTCTAAATGGAGAAATCCTCACGTTGTTTCTTGGAAATTTTCTTGTGAATCCAGTGGTGTCCTTGAAATTTTGATAGGATGAATAGTTTTCTCAAAATTTTCTTATTTCTGAACATACCTTTTTCGAAAATTTTCTAGGCCCCACAAAATTTTCCCATTTCCACTGACTGAAAAACGGATTTGATATTCTTTTTCTACGCCCCCAAATTACTTAAGAAAAGTTTATTTTTGAAAGATTTGTGATGTGACGAAAATCGAAAAAATCTTAAGGGGTACCCCTTGACGTTTTTTCGATTTTGCCCTGTTTTTAGAACTTTGTTTGGATATATGTCCTATACTTATGAAGCGGACGAACATTTCAACAAGGCCATTTTCTTATAGGAAATTTCATTCTGAATTCAAAATGAGCCATAGTTTTTAATTTGGTTGGATAGTTTTTTTTTATTGTCAATTTTCTGCAACTACCTTTTTTTTTGGTGTCCATTCCTGAGAGTAAAAAATTTTGGGTCTTCGATTTTGCTGATTTCGGTGTCAATCTCTTCAGCAACTCTTTACAAGCATCTACAAACAATTTTCACATTGATACGATAAATAGCTTTCGAGATATGTGGTCGGATAGGTCAAAAAACATGGAAAATTGATGGTTTTTAGCATGTTTTCAGTGCACTCAAAAAAATACTAAACGTCCTCTAAATGGAGAAATCCTCACGTTGTTTCTTGGAAATTTTCTTGTGAATCCAGTGGTGTCCTTGAAATTTTGATAGGACGAATAGTTTTCTCAAAATTTCTGGACATACCAATTTTTTCGACTGAGTTATTTTTTCATAATTTTTTTTGGATATATGTCCTATAGTTATGAAGCGGACGAACCTTTCAACAAGGCCATTTTCTTATAGGAAATTTCATTCTGAATTCAAAATGAGCCATAGCATAAATAAACATTTATATATATTAACAAAACTGGTTCTGTGCGGTATGTATTTATAAATGTTTAAACACCGCAAACCTAAATAGTGTAAACAATAAATATATTACGTAGGTACCTAGCTATAGGTACTATAACTTTCTTATTATGACTCTAAAAGTCCATAAACAAAACTTGGACAGATGACAGATATGTCATTGTCTATTGTTTATCGTAGTTTTCGCCGTGTAAATAAATGCCTTATTCCACTTGTGGGTATTATTTGTAAAATATTGGGGTTCCAAGGATAATTATAATGATTTGCTGTAAGTGCACCTACAAGCAGTAAAATTTCTTCGCCGTTGAATGGAACACGGGGGGTAAAAAAAACGACTATAGTAGGTACCCAACAAAATCCAGTGCCCAATGCACATAGTACAGACCTCCGCCGCAGCAGCGTGATTAGACACGGCCGACACTCGTTTTAACATGCACGGCAACGTTGAATGTAGAAATTCTGTTCGAACAACGACCGACTCGACGATTGTTCCAACGGCACAGCTTTCATCTAGCATGAGGAGACTGACTTTAAAAAAGTCTTTTCATCTCCTTAGAGCTGTATCCTCGTTGTAATACAACATATCTGTTATTTGCCGGTTTCTTTTGAATAAAATACGAGTTTGGTGTGTGTGTGTAAACTGCACACCGGCAAATGGACCGAATAGGTCATATTTAACAGCATGGGAACATAATAGACGCAAATTGGTGTCGAATGTGTAAATAATTAAAACAAACAAAACTAAAAGGTGTGCTGTGGATGGGAAGGAGATGGAGAGAGTGCGGGACTGCGACAATAGCCTGCTGTTGTACCTATAGTTAAACGGTGTTAGTTTAATTGAGCTTAGCGTTGGCTTACTTTAAATTGTTAGCGACTTGAAGCGAGACACCAATAATATTGTGGGGGGTAATTAGGTAATAACACTGAAATTTACGCTATTATTATTTATTGCAGGCACATCGATGTAGATTAAACTATAAGTAGGTATGTATAATGGACCCATTTAACTTTTATTTTTAGCCCGGACTCTTTTGTACGTACTAAATCCTGGAGTCCTCCCTAGACCCAGACACTGAAGGCCATAATTCTGGATATGATGAAAAATACATAAAAAAGCCGAAACCTTATCCGATAACCTAATTAAGTACACGTCCTTGTTTGTCCTATTAGAAAATAATTGAATTCTTGCTAAGACTGCTAGATCCTAAACAATACCTAACCTAACCTAACCTAACCTAACCTAAACAATAGTATGTAGTCTGTTTCTAACTTTTTAAAATGCAAAAAATCCGATGAACAAAAACCAGGAATATGAAAAACCCTGAAGATACAAACTGTAACTTTAATACAGTGGAATGTTTCTTTGGAATATTGGAATAATTAAGCCCAAGAATTATCAATTAAGAATTAAATGGTCATTTCCAATGTTAAATAAAGATTAAGTTTGAATAGATCTATTTTATGAGTAACGTGAAAAAATACTGTTAAGACTAAAGATAGTAAAGATGAGGATGAAGATGAGAAAGATCTATTTTATAAAGAGGAATGCGCGAATGCGAAAACAGACACTATGAAAAGATTGAAAAGCAACCTATAAGGCCTACACATTTAATACAGACCTCGCGGTTTAATCTGATTGTAGGACGTACCTAGTTGGCTGTGAAATCACAACCCTTTCTGTACTAGTTTTAAAATGTATTGTGATTCACAGCCAACTACGTCTTTGAAGGATAGAGTTGAAAATGTGATAAAATGAGGCAGATTTAGGGTTGCCAGATGTCCCAATTTTGGGGGCAGTGTCCCCCTGTCCCGGAAAAGGTCTTCGGGACGCTCAAATGTCCTGGTTTTAGAATTTCCGCGCCAAAAAAAGAAATTATGCTCATATTACCGCCCCCCCCCCCCGTCGCATGTTTTGGAAGCATAAGAGCATTTTGCCCGATCGAGTGTCGTTTTTAATAATGACTATCTGGCAACCCAAGGCAGATATATCGTAGAGTTTATGCGACATTTTGGAATGACCCTGCATATAAGGGGACCCTAGATTGTGGGCATTTTTTGGAATTTTTCTAAATTGCTCTCCTAAATCCGAAAAATTGTAAACTTGATTACAATTTTTACTTCTTGTTCCAAGAAAATCTTGCATGAATATCGTTTCAAGGGGGCCATCTTCATCTTCCCTCAAGACAATTTCCACCGGATCCACCCAAACGGCCCCAGGTCTAGCCCCATGGAACAAAAGAAAAGAAACCCCAGCTGGATAGTCGTGCGATTTGCTGTTTGTACATTTTATTCAAGTTTCGCCTGTGTGCATAGATCCACGATACCATTGACTCGACCAGCTTTGTTGGAGGTTGTGTTTCGGAATAACTCGTCTACCATCGCCGGCGAGCCGACAGTTGCTGTCCGTTGTGTAGTTGCTGCTTTGGCTTTGCCTTGTGCCTCTGCCTTGCTATAACTCGTGAATAGTTTGTGCGACCAGGAGAAGTCTGTCTGTGTCAATAACAATTATTTTACAAGTTAATTTACTTGGTGTGTGGTGCTGTGGCAGTTAATGCGAGTGGATGGCTGGAAAGTTGGCCCCATCGACCAAAGTGTTGTGTTGAAAAGTGTAGTGTTGTCTCTAGTTAGTGCTAGTTTATTTTTTTGGTGCTTATAACTAACGGATTACGCCAAATTCCTAGTGGATTATACTTTTCGTCAAATGCGTGAAGTGCAGTGGGATATCCTAATTAATTAAACAACGACGCTGGTAAGTTTTCAAAATCTAACACCTCACTCAACAAACTTTGTTTTGTTATGTTTTTTTTTCTATCACAATTACCCTCTTTGTTCTAACCGGTAGGAAAAACACAGTGGGCTATCAGTCTTTCTCATCATGGCATCCTTGTTATTCACACCCGTTTCTCTGTCTGACTGACGCGTTGATATCTGGTCGGCTGCCTCACGTGGGGCCCTTCTATCCTGTTCTGTCACTAATCCGACCCAGATTCGCCGTCCTTGTTGCGATGCAGTGACAGAAACGCTCGACGTTTCACTGTTCGATCGTACAGACGCCATTTTGTGATTGCGGCTTGAACTTTTTTTTTTTGTTTCTGTTTATTATTCGTGTAGCATCGGCGAAATGGATACAAATAATGTGCATCTCGTAAGCACTCTAGATAAAAACGGATTTTTTGTCTGAGGACCAGTTTTTAGGTAAATGAGGGTGGAAAAGTTTGGGATGAAGACAAAAAAAGTTTTTTTAGAGGAAAAATGAACTAAGAGTTGAAATATGTAATGAATATAGGTATAAAGGAAACTTTTGTTATTTAAGTTTCAAAGTTATGAGATAGGGAGATTTTTTATGAATTTTGTTTCAAAATTTTGCAGTTTTGGAACCACTGGTCAAATTTTGCCTAAATTTCATTTTTAGGCAGGTTAATGTTGGTGCTATTCCATAAAAAACTCAATAGGATTCCATGTTCATTTTTGTAATATTTTAGAGCGTTTTAAGCTCTCTAAAAATTGTATAAAAAATTTTGGTTCCTTATAATAAAAAGTAAAAAAAAATTACTTTTTCAAAAAATGGCATATAATTTTTTTCTTTTTCTTTTAGGAAATTATAAATTAGACATAAATTAAGCGAAATTAGCTAATTAACTAAAACCGTAAGATAATTTTCCTAAAAAACAAATGTAATTATACAGGGTGGAGCGTTTATGAAGATAACCATCTTTAATTCGTAATTTGGAAACGCAATCTTATGATTTATGCAGAAGTTTTCGTTTGGTTATTTTTTTTTAATAGCTCATTCCCACCCCTTTCAACAATATTGTGGTGGTTGCAACACCCTGTATATTATACAAATCCGAATTAGACGACATTTAGCATTATTTAAATGCCAATTGTCCAACAATTTTGCGAGTATAATAATCTAACCTAATGGTACTTAGTCCATTATAAAATAATTTACATTTTAATGACGCACCAAATAAGTTTCAATATTCACAAGGTAATTAATTATAATTTATTGCTACTCTTTTAGGTGTAACACACCCAGAAAGTAAAAAGCAGAAAGCTCCAACCGCACCAACGGTATTTTAACATTTTTTTAATTTCATAACATTTACTTATATCCAATGTTAATCAATTAATTTTTTGGGCTTGTTTCCATTTGAATATGTTTTATTGGTTTGGCAATGTATCAACGAGAACAAGTAGCGAGGAAAATGGAGAGCGGCTGCAGCCTCAGCACATTATTATTATTATTGCCAAGCGCTTGTAAATAACAGTTTTAAAAGCCGTTGATTGTTCTTTATTTGAGTTATGACTATTAACATTCATTAGTTTAATTACTATGATTAAATTTGCTGTTCCTTGTAATGATTATTTAAGTAGTTTATTCTAACCCAAGCATTTGGTCAAAAGTTAATTAGAATGTAAGTACATATCAAGAAATGAATAAGACAAACGCATATTTCAGGCTATTTTTACATTTTCCGCATTTGCATTTGTTATACGATGATGTTTTTGCGTTTGTCTACATTCCTATTATGGATAATAGTTAATAATTAAGGCAAATTATTAAAAAGCTAGGTACCTCTCGCTTTATTTCAAAAAACGACGTAGCCTAATAAGCGTTTTCCTCAAGGTTTTCTCTTTAAATTTTTGGTAACTAGTCGCTCTATTTTTGGTAAATCCCCGAGCAGAATATGCACTAATACTAATATGTATGTTCAAATAAACAACATTATTAAGTACCCACAACATAATTAAGCATAATGCTCTTATTAGATGAAATTATACAAAAAACTTTATCAGATCTAGATGATAATTAAATTAAATTTATACAAAGATAATGTTGCAGCTCAAACAACTATAATAGGCATGTCTGGTACAGATATTATAATAATTATTATGATTTAGTTTTTCTTTTATCCTTTTTGAGGTCAAGGTATTGTATAATACAAAAACTTATTGAAAGAATATTATAATTTTATCTAGAATGTAAATCATATGCAAATTAACGGGCTTTTGTGTTCGATAATTACAGAGAATATTTTAATTACTCATACCTAAATGTGTTGTTTTGTTTGTATACATAATTTGGTAATAAGGCTCGAGTAGAAAAAATCGTTATTAATAAACTATGTGAACTAGTCTGTCGTATTAACAAAACTTTTTTTAATGACTTAATTAGTTTAACTTATTATTACTTCCTGCTGTTTTTGCCGTTGCTTTATTATCTAACCTCGTGGTATCAACTTGGATAACTCGAAATGCAAAACCACATTGTTTTCCTATCGTTAAGTAGAGCGATTTTGTTTACAGGTTTAAACGCGGCTGCTTATTGTTTAAATTTTGAGATAAGTTTCAGGTTATATCGGAGAGAGGAATGGAGGAAGAGGAAAGAGAGAAGCAAGACTAGAAGATTTAAATAAAGTCGGAATTTGCATGAAAAAACCTTTAAAATTTAACTCCTTAAATTTGAAGAATTCTAAAAGGGAAAATCAAATGTTATATAGAAGGCATTACCATCAGATTTCAGTTATTCTAAACGAGTACCAGCCTTGAATTATTGGCCATATTGTTAAAGTAATTGTAATACGTGAAGACCTCTAAAGGTGCCACCTGGAGCTAGACTATTCAAAATTTTGTTTCTCATGAAAAATGCGACTTTTATGATTCTTAAAAAGCGTTAATTGTGATAATTGTAGTACCTGAAGAAGTATCAATTGGAACGAATCCATTTCTAAACTATTTAGGGCTAACTACAGTCCTTCAATCTGGAAATTATATCTAAAGAAAACTTAAACTTGCACCAGTTTCAAGGAAACCTCAAGATCTGATTGGTGCAAATTTACATTGGAATACAATGTCTAGTCATAAAATGGACTAAAAATATTTGCTGTTGATAATACACAAATGAGGATCAAAGTTCATTTGCATTTAAATCAATTGAACACATTATGCAATGAGTTAAAGGCAGCACAACAACTGGCACTATTAGAACATTCTACTAGCTGATGCTATTAAAATGGTATTCCGATAAATTGTAGCTAGCATAGCGGAACATAACCCGATGATGGTTGCATTGTTGCGGCTTAAAACCGTTCAATTACTTTGGCTTCGTCACACTCTTTGGCAACCATCCAAATTATCAAGTTACTCGAGACACAAAATTCTAAATTCGAAACCCTAGAATTGGATTTTCGGTTTTCGCAATTAGCTCGTTGACAAGTCGATTAACGACCTTGGAACGAGGAGAGAAGGGCATTATTGTGGGAACGGATTGTGGTTCGATCTCGGTGGACTCTCTCGGCGCGTTCAATGAATGCTGCTTGACCCCTATGGAAGATTAGTGGGTTTCACTTTCGTAGTTAATAATGTAATGCATGGTTAGGTGCATGGAATTGGTTTATATTTAGTTTTTAACTTCTGTTTTGAGTATGCGAGCTTGAATTATTACAAGATGTTGACATGGTACAGTGATTTTATTTCTTCAAAAAAGAGCTAATTACATCTTTACTTCAGCATCACGTAAATACTAGAGAAAAATGATGACTATAACTAAATATTTGCATCTCAGCTGAGTGTTTTCTTGTTACGAAATATATTACAACAGAATAGCTCGTTTTTCACCAAGAAACAGCCAAGGGAAAATTCGTTAGGATAGGGAATTAGAAACATCTGTCGAGGGTCTCCAGAGAGCATGATAAAAATCCTCCAGATACAATTTATTATTTTGGTTTTGAAGAGGCGCTTCATGCGATAACTTCGACAAATAGCATGAGAATGCTGTAGATGTAATTTAAATAGGAAGAGGTTTTATGGATGATAAACTGGGTTACATATGGGATGTTATACAAGAAAAAGAGAATATTGTCGCTTTTCTATTGTTGTCGTACTTTCTCTTTGTATTTTACATTGTCACACCTTGTAATCTGTATCAAATAACTGAAGCGTTCATAATAATGGAAAAGTGAGTATGGTTTATAGGAATGAGAGGTCAATTATATGTTCCAAGTTTAAAGCGAAATAATTATTGAGCTTTTTAATTGGCAGAGAGTTTTGTGACCACAACCGAAGATAAGGACATTTAAGACCTCCCAATTATAGCTGGCGTATTTTAGTACAGCTCTATGTAAAAAAGGGCATAGATGAGGAAGAAATTGACACAAAAGTGAAATTTCCACCAGCTAGATGCTTATACTAGCATAAAATGAGTACTTTTGATATCTACTAGTACTAGTACCAAGAGGTCATTTATAATGGACAATTTTGATACAGCTTTATTTACAAAACTAAAGTCGAGGATGTAACTCATATCAAAAGTTGTACTCTAATTTAATAAATGTTAGGTTAGATGGATCTTAGACTAAACGACCACTTTTAAAAGTTCGTTTTCAATAGCCGAAAACAAACTTTATTTCTCCTTTATAAGAATGCACGATGATCTAGCAGCTGAAAGGTTAGATGCTATCTAACCTCCCTAAGATTAAAGACTAGTAGATAAAATAGTGCTGTAGTTTAAGATCATCATGAGCTATTTCCCGTCTAGCCTCAGATAAGACTTGATCCCCATGTAAATCCCATAATTACCAACAGTTATGAATGATGTAAAAAAAGAAAATGCCAGAGAGATAAAGAGACATTTAGACAAAAGAACAAACAGGCGTTAATAGACAAACAAACAATCACATTAAATATTTATACAGAAACAAACGAGGCATTTAAAGCATTGTGTCAGAGTGTAAATTACAAGTACCGTTTCATGTTTTCAGCAATATGCGATTGTAACTCAAATGCTTTTATATGTAAATTAACCACTATGCGAATAATGTAAATTTTAACATAAGAAAACCGATATAATTGCGTGTACAAGAGACAAGTTCCTGGATTTTTGTCTTGTCATGCTGTGAATTGGTGCCATCTAATGTTGGTTAGTTCAGACAGGGTACCTGATGACAAAAGGCCTACCTGAGGTCCGGATGCTGTTTTTATGTCAAGTTCAAAGATGAAATTGAAACTGACATAACAGTTATTGCTGTTCCAGTAATTAGACTCGGGGGCTAATTAACTTCTGTATTTATCTAGAGATAAAACAATGTCAATTTGCAACAACACACAGACGGTTTTATCGTACAAATGATTCATAATTGGTATACTTTATGTCAAAATAATAAATGTGTATAATTATTTGAAAATTGTTTATTTACCAGTAAGTAATCATATGGTAATTACGAAAACAGCACAATTAAATTGTACCTACTAAATATAATGTTTAATTATTATGTAGCTATTTGAGGTCAGTCAAGTGGATTTTTCAACGGTTTTTATGGATTATGGCATTTTCCAGGAAATTTAAGTTATCTAGTTACGGTTTTAAACAGGCGCCAATTGTATTAGTTATGCAATCTGTTGGGCGATAAGATAAAAGATGTGGATAGATTGATCATCTGTCATTAGTGTGTTCATGTTCAGTTTCTGTCCTTCAATGTATAGCACTTTAAAATCGACACTGAATCTTTGCTTTGGAAACTTTCATCCTGTTATAGGAAAAGCTTTAGATATTTTTAATCTCCACTACACAAAAATTGTCTAACAAAAAAGTCTCAACGCTTCATCCCATTCATTTCTATTTGAAATTCCAAAGACGGCCGAACTTTAAGCTAATTTCCAGTATTTCCATTGGGGGCACATTAAAATAGGGTTTCTCTCTCCCTAGTTTTATACCCGCCACCATCCAATTCCCCCTCGTGTTGTTCAGTTGAGTAAAACGCTTCGTTGCCTGATCGACTCAGTTTGGGCACTAACACTAACACTAACTTGTGTGAGAATGAGCAGATGTTAAGTGCGGGGATTTTTTTTGGGGATTTATATGTTAAAAAGTTTCACTTCATCAGGCTTTTTTTCGTAATATATGAATGAAACTGTTTTCCCGAGTGTTTTCCTTTTAATTACTCCTTTGCCCCCTTTTGCATGTTCACAAATTTTACCGGATAATCTAAATTAAAGAAAAGTTTCTATACCAACCTCCAAACTTAATTGTTGATGAGGGTGAATAACCCTATTATTTTTTGGCGTGCTTAAGTGCGTTGCTTTGTAAGGAGATTAAGGATTAGAAAAACGTCATCAATTGTGTATTGCATGGGAATAGTCAACATTTTCAGGAATTAAACGATAGTTTTTGTTTACCTAGGGAGGTAAGCGTTGAGAGAAGAAATCACTTTATTTCTTTATCTTTAGTTATCAAAATTTGGAAAAAAAATCAACAAGTACTTGTAAAACTGTTATAAATAAACCAAAGTTCAAGTATGTAGTTAAAACAAATTTCTATTTGTGTATACTTAACCAATTTAAATTGGTGTTTCTCCAAATCCATCAATAATAAAGTTTTGTTTATTTATTTATCGCTTCTGTACATCACACAAATAATTGATTATTTAGAAGTTCAAAAGTGAGCACTTATTTATCTGTGTATGTACACTACATAAATATATAATCTACAACACGAAGACTTGCTTAAAAACAACAAAGCGTACAATAACACAATATTTTATTTATAGTAATTATATTATTATCCGTAAATACCCCGAGTAATTGTTATTATCTTAAAGCATGAAATGCAGTAATTACAGTTTTATTGCATAAAAGAAACACACACTGGTAGGAATAGGAAGCAAAATATTATTGTATTGATTTGCTTTTAGAATCGCTCCAGCAAAATTGCGCTAAGTAAAATGTTTACAATAAACAATTTTATGTTGTTTTGTTCTAACAAAATGAAGAAAGTTTGTGTGTACGAGTAGGAGCACGTAGTTATTAAATATTCTCTTATTCCATTGTATTCGTTGCTTGGTAATGTGAGTATACAAAGGACGCTCTTGTCATTTTTCGTAATGATAGTATATTTAAAATGCATTAACAAATGGTAATGTGTGTTATTATTGTTGGGAGCATTATAGTGTATTTTAAAACCAGTTTGGACTGTGAGAAAATAACTGACTACCTGCTGCTTTATCCACACACATAATCACCATATATAAATGTTGCAAGGGTATAGAAATGTGAAGAAGCGGAATGGAAAAGGGAATTTAGGCATGAAAACCAAAACTTTTTAAAACTGAACATTATTCACAAAAGTAAATTTGATTGTCTTTTTTCCATACGCGTATACGTTATCTAAATTAACTTCCATAATATTGATGGTTTTTTCTGTTATAATGCCAACATTTAGTTATATAAAAACGTAAATTTCGTAAAAATCCGCTCGGCGGTTCCAAAACTGTGGCACTTTAACCCAGCAGGATGGGAAAATTGTAGAAACAAAGAATTATTATTTTCGAAACGTTGGATCTAGTAGTCGGATTTTGATGAAATTTACTTTATTGCAAAGCTGGATGTTGGTTTTTTTTTACAAAAATAGTTACGCAAGTTTTTATTTGGTGATTTTAGGCATTTATCGGAGCTTCAAAGTTGCACCTTTAAAAATGATAAAATTTTCTAGTAACTTTTTTAAAGAATCACAGTTTTGAAACCGCTGGTTGGATTTGTGTCAAAAAACAATTAAATCAAAGCTCAATAATCGTACTATATTGAAAAAATCCTGAAATGTTAATATGATTTTTTTTTGCATTTTTTCGAGTTCCACAGTTCACTTTTCAAGAAACGTGTTTTTTGAGGGTGCTACCAACATTAAAATACTCACAGTTTTGGAACCACTGGTTGGATTTTGGTAAAATTTACTTTATTGCAAAGCTGGATGTTGGTTTTATGTACAAAAAAATCCCCAAGTCTTTATTTGGTGATTTTAGGCATATTTCGTAGCTTTAAAATTGCACTTGAAAAATGTGACGTAATTTCTAAAGACTGTTTTTAAAAAATCACAGTTTTGGAACTTGGGGAAAACGACATAAAGATGCTTTCATGGCCCTCATCCACTCCGGACTTAAATGTCATTGAAACTCTTTGACATAAAATTAAACGTATTCTACGGAATAATCCACCAAGAACCATTGGGGACTTAGAGACCAAAATAGAAGAAATTTGGGACAGTTTCACGTCAGAATTGTACCAAAACTTGATAAATTCAATGCCTGCTAGAATACAGGCAACTATTAAAGCAAAAAGAGACGTAACCTCTTATTAATGGTCCTAAATTAAAAATTATCCCAACATTTAGTTGCAAATTCATTTTGTAAAGTTTGCTAATTATTAAGGTTAAAATATTGTTAAATCCAATAAATAATTTTTGTCCATGCATAATATTGTTATTAAGGCTTCATCTTATTGTATTGTTAGGTGTTTACTAATTATTTACGTAAAATTTTCAGTTCTCCTCTCATACTTCCAAAATTTACTTTTAGGGCTCGTATAGGGGTAAAGTTTGTAACTTTGTAAATTTGGATAGAACACATCGAAATCAATTTACCGTAGACCTATTCAAAAGTATGAGATGGAAGAGCTGCGCGCGCATTTTATGTATAGAAACGCCAATATATGATCAAATTATATGAAAATCCGCTAGAAATAGCATTGTGTACAGCCAGCTCGTAAACGTTTTTAATCGTCCATATAAAACACTATTAAAATCAATGATTTAATTTCACAATTTTATGTAGATATTTATCAAAATTTTACGAGCCAACAAGCACCAGCCTACTACTCGTATATACTATATCACATTTCAGATACGCAATGGGTGCAAATAAAAATCACTTTACAATAAACTGATACGTCGACACAAAGCACATGTTGACAGACGATTATTTATATAATGTATAAAACTATTAAACCGCCATATTATCGACGAATAAAGCAGCAAAATGCTAGAGTGAGACAGAAGCAAGATATTGCATGTGATGGTGCATTGGGCGCAAATGTTATTTATTGAAACGGATGGATGATGGTAATGAAGCAATTGTGTTTGTATTTACATGAGTGCCAGCCAAGCCACCCACGCCATCAAGCTGGTAATATTTCATGACAGTTGGCCACGGATCGAGAACGTCACAAATTGCTAACACATCCTAAAATTTACGGCCTTAATACCATGACATTAGTATTTCCGGGGCAGTGGACGACGGCTCAGTGAATTGTCTTTAAATAACATACGTAAAGCTTCAAGGGGAAGGAATGCTTTTGGGACTTCCGTGAAAATTTGCTTATGTCATGGTAGGGATTTATATTTTGTTGTGGAAGACATCAAGACATGACATGTTAAGATTCATACCACATCCAAAACGACAACATTTTTTAAATTATTCATTTACTGATTAATTATGATGAGACCAAACACAAAAGATTACGAAATAATTACATTTCAATGCGAATTAATTAAATTAATAATTAATCACTTATTTACTCTTGTAAATATTGAACCGACCCTAATTTTAGATATCAAATAAAATTATTTATTCACCTTTAATAATCTTCCTTAAAATGATTGATAAAGTTACTTACAAATATTGAAAATAAAACGAAACCTAAAAACTTTTTCATTTCAGCATTTCTCTGTCTTTTATTTTATTTACCTCGCATATTTGTCCAAATATTCCACAAGGATGTTTTTTAAAGAATATTTTATCAATTCCTGTACGTAATCCCGGATTACACGAAAGGATATTGTTGTAACGATGTGAATAATCTGGGCATGAATCAAATATTTTCCTTCGTCTGGGCTTCAGAGAATCATGTATCGGTAGAATAGGGATGAAGGGTCGAGGGCCCTTAGGCGCACTCCGTGAAAATCCGGCTTCGGACAACAAGAAAAAGTTCTGTGTTTTATTTTCAAATATAAAAATTGATGAGGCCGGAACAGGCATTTGGAAAATGATAGAAAAGTTAAAAAGTGACCTAAGATAATGTTACAAAATCTCAAAAAAATGATTTGAGTATACGCGATTCTAATGGTTCTTTAAAGTTTAGTCCTTGAGGTCTTCATAATATCGAATTTGGTATTCGTCGTTTCTATATTAACAGCAAAATGATGGACTACGATTTTAGATTAAGATAAAATGCTTTGGGTTAGTCTCATCAAGAGATTTCTGGCGCCTACGTCTTAATCCGATTTGTTAAAACAAGATGGTGCCCTGCATAAATTATCCTCATTGCTCATGGTACACAATGTGCAAAACTGCACTTCTTCCAACCCCACCCCTCATCCATTTTTCCCCAAAAGACATAAACCGTGAATGTCGTAAAAAGCTTTAATAGTTCATCTCGCCGGCGCGTTGAAAGAAACTTTATTCTGCTCCTCACACTGAAACGTTCCGCAAAGACTTCGCGCCGGGGTTATTTGTCTGTTTGGAATTCTTGCCAATAGTGTTGTCCTTGTTTGGGCTGTGGGTTCGAGGCCCACGTCTCTGTCATCCACGAAAATCCTGCTCGTCTAGCAAGTTGGTTATATGGAGGATACTACTTGGCCTGAAAACATTGGGCCTCGTCGGATTTATAAGCACCGTGGTGTGGTGGCTCTCTTTGTATGAGTGTGAAAAATCAATGTGGAACTTGAAAGTTTCGTGTGATTTTTCAGTGTTTAATAATCCTGTCAGATGGCAAAGGAGTTATGTTAATTGGTTGTTTTGCCACTTGACGCCACCACACCCAAATTCGCTTTACACGAACTTTTCCAAATGGATCCATTTTGTTTATTATCGCCATATCAAACTGGGAATTTTATGGTGTTTAGGCCTGTAATTGATCCACCACCAGTGAAAACATAAAATGTACACGACCTCTGAACATTAAAGGCTCTTAATTGCACGATATTTTTATACGCCTTGCCGGCGAATAAAAACAAATTAAATTTGACTTGCTAATGCGCGTCTTCTCTTTAGTTTTTCATTTTTCCGCCGACTGCATTTGAAGCTGATGGTTTGGATTTAATTAAAAAACTGAACAAACTGAGAAACTGAATATTATGAAAATTTTGTCTTTGGAGTGTAATGATAAAATAGATACATAATTTTTCCCAAAATGTCGATTTTGGGTGGGATGAATTTTATTGTAAAAATGCAAAATCCTTTAAATTTGACATATAACGCTAAAAGACACTTGAAAGGTGATAATAAATGATAAATGTGAAAACAGTTTGCCAATAGCTAGTCTACTTCAAAAGATTTTGATTTTCACTTTGAAAAAATATCAATTTAATAAATTTTTTCTATTCAAAACGTTCATATCTTTAAAACGCGTAGAGATATCGCAATGAAGTTTGAAAATTTAGATAGGACACATCGAAATTTATATGAGTTGGTTCAGTTTTAATTTTAACTGTGCTTGAAATAAAAAATCGCTTTTTGGGTAGAATCAATTTTTTTCGACTTAAAAATATCACTTTACGCACTAGTTACACATATAACCAGAATACGTCTAAATTATACCAACAAAACCGAAATTATCATTTTTTAATTTTAACAAATGGCGTTTTTAACTTTTCCTAAAGTTTTATTAAGATGAGCCAGGACATTCCGCATTAATTAGCCACTTTTTGGTTAAAGACGGAAAAAATATGAGGAACACCTGCTGCGTTTTCGTTCGGAATTCATTAAAAACAACGACTTTACGACCACTTTCAGTAATAATCATTTTTCTTGGGAACCCGTTGGGTATATCAAATGAAAACTTTAAAAGTTTAGTTTCATTTTAATTATGTAGTAACTTATCGGATTGGAATTGTTGAGATTTATTTAATGTGTAACTGGAGAAATAAGCACGGAAGAGCGTTTAATTAAACATTTAATGGCAAATCAATTATGTGGCGATGAGTTTTTCGACTTTTATTATCATCCTACGCAGGAATTCCACGGTTAGTTAGAGTTTATAGTCAAGGTTTGCGGATGATTTTACAGTATTCGAAAAAATTATATTGGGAGCTCTGGAAAAATATTTGTTTTGATATATTTCTTGTGCAAATATTTATTATAAGATTTCGGAACATCTTTTATTCATGGCGTTTTCAATTCATCGAAATAAACCTTAAAATGTAAATATTAGTTCATGTTTAAAGGAAATCTGAATAAAGATGGTATGAAAATGGATAAAAATCGAAAAATATTAACGTAAATTTCAAATAAATTTGAAGCAAAGTATATCTAATATTGGAGTTGAAAAAAAATCTACTATGCAAATGTTTACAAATTTTCAATATTCGTGAGTAAATATTTGAAAAGTTAGTGTTGTTTATTTTGTGATAAAACGAAATAAATCTTTTTTTGGAATTTTTAACAGAAATTTGAAAATTTATATTATCCCAAACGACATTTAATTCTAATTATTACTTAGAAAATCTATTAAACCCATCCGGCCTTATAATCATCGATACATCTAAACTGTGTTACAAACAACTGTAATAAAGTTCCCCCCAGATGCCTATCTTAAGGTCCATTAAAACAAGTTCCAGTCGTATTAATTGCCATCAATGGGTAAATGCTTGATGCATCATCGAAGATAAACATCGGGATGACACTCGGTAATGGATATTGGCGACTCTGTATACACACTATATTATGTTACCATGTCTAGAGGGACATTATTGGGGCGGGAGGGGGAGAGTCAACATGACAAATGTTGCTCCCATCTATAGCTAGCGCGCCTGCAGAAGGTCATGAGATTGACCCGAATCACCTCTGGCCTTCTATTATAACATCAGTCTGGACGAAATGTGGTAGTCACCAACTTGAAAGAAAAGGGAAAACGTGTAGGTAATCGTATATCTACCTTGCCCTCGAAAAAGCGGGTTAGAGGTGCAGATGGGGGAAATTTTATTTAACAGTTTTCTGATGGGATTTGGTCAAAACGCTACTTGAAGGATGTGGTGGGAGTTTTGCGAACTAACGCTGCAAAGCCCGGTCTTAATATATATTTATTTTGTTTAGTATTTGCATTTCTTCAAAAACATTTTATTGAATAAAACGTACGCCACTGGTTTTTGTTGCAGTACCAATATGCAGAGAGTATTTTCCATTCAATTTAGAAACTTTTTTGTATCTCAAAATTTTTTGATAACTTAACTTAAAATAAGTTAATAGTACAGTAAATAAGGGAGGAAAAAAGGCTTCAAATAGACTTTTTTTACCCTACAGCCAATTTTTGTAGAATCTTCTAGAGGGTCACCCTGAAAGTTTAAAACTGAGTTTGTGTATTTGTAGACTCCGCCCTTCCTTCACCAGCCCTCAATTAAGGGTTGGATTTTTTTGTTTATTGAATAACTTTTTTCCTATTAAATTTTCGAAAAAAAGAGTCAGTATAAAGTTGTAAAGAAAAATATTTCCTACAACTTATCTTTTAAACTTTTTTTGATATTGTCGATATTTAAACAGTTATTAAAAAAATAAGTTGAAAATTTTGTGGAAAGAGTAGTAAGTAGTAGTAGTAAGTAGTACCTAACTAGAGAAAAATTTCCCTAAAATTTGCAACTTATTTGTTGAATATCTTTTTAAATATTGACAATATCAAAAAAATATTAAAAGGAAAGTTGTGGGAAATATTTTTCTCTACAACTTTGTACTGATGCTTTTTTCGGAAATCTAATAGGGAAGAACCTCTTTAATAAATAAGAAAAAAATGTTAAGTTATCAAGAAATTGTAAGATACAGAAAAGTTTCTAAATTGAATGGAAAATACTCTCTGCATATTGGTGCTGCAAAAAAAACCAGTGGTGTACGTTTTATTATAGTTTATTAGACAAACCACCTTTAATTTTCGTTAAACTATCGACTGGTGAAATCCTGACGATATAAACTGGGACACCCTGTATATTTATTTTGTTTAGTATTTGCACGCGATATGTATCAGTTTTTTTTTATATAAATGATAATTAATAATTTATTTGTTCAGTTGTCTATGTAGAACAAAATGCGAATAATTCATGGACAATTATGCATGTAGGTGAAATAGTTGGCATTGTTATTTATAGTAAATGCGCCTGATTATAATACATAATTATTTAACAATCTCGTAAGTTATTACCAGTTTAATTTACATACTTTTTTGCAATGTAATCCTGCTAATAAAGATATTGTTTATTACAAATTCATTGTCGCGTCATTTGATCTGTTCCCCGAGTAATTAATCATGTTGTCTTCTATTAATTACACGTTGCGTTATTTTCTATTATTGATAAAATATTTTGAAATAATACGAATAATTTATCACACAACTTGGCGTTTGATGTTTGATCTTCTCACTTTCATCGTAAATATACGAGTGAATTATTCCCACAATTTGTTTAACTTGGATTGGATCCTTGTGCTCATGCAGATTTTGCTCTAAATATTTTCGTGTTATTTATAGCAAACCCATATGTTTAATAGCGTGGCGTTTCGTGCTTAATTAAAATGTCAAATCAAAAATATTTAATAATATGCACACATAATAAGATAGTTATGGGAAAAATGATTGATTTTATTTGTTCGTACACCAGATTTTATCAGCTAGTCAAACGAAACTAATTAATAATTAATGAGGATTTCTTTGTAGAGGTTTGACACAAACTGGTTTCATCGCGATTATTACAACATGTTTTATTTTATTTAAGGTCGAAGAAAAGGATTGTTTTGTATAAAATTTGAATTTGGCGCCAGGTGTTCTAAGCCACCCCTAACTAATAAATATTTTTTGTTTTAAAATGTGAAGTTACCGCCAGACATCCTAAGCCACCCCTGTTTTTTCTAACGCATTTTTATTTCTCGACATTTTGATAAATAAAATACTGAACATATTTTTTTGTTTCAGGTGGAATTCTGTCGATAGAGAGTAAGTAACCCATTTATTGGTTTAAATAACTTATTAGACAACTGCCGGAGGCCAATCATCATCATGTAAAAACCCATTAAATTTCAGCTTACAGTTTTGTATATCTCTGTATGCAACTCACTCTCTTCATGAGGTAATAGTTTAAGAGTCAATTAGTTTTCAGTCAAAGCAAATGCGGATGTTCAGCGTCCGGAATCTCAACCATTCGTAACTAATTTCCTCTTTCGTTTAGTTTGCCTTCCTGCACATACATACACTTCGGATTTGATGTTTGGTGTATGCAGCAACGTAAATTAACACAACAATTAAAGAGTGAAATGGGGGTGATTTGCTTGGAGATAAGTTTTGTTGAATGTAACAGTTGAGAAATAATATCTTAAATACTGGGATGAGGGTCTTAAGACCCCCAGCTGGTTTGTAGACAAAGTGTGCTTCCATTGTTTTGTTTTTCTAAGCCATATGTCTTTTAATGACTCTAATCAGATTATTCTGCCTATAAATATCCAAATTCTAAAAACTAGCATTTATTTTTGTGGTAGGAATTCGAGTCCGGTTATGAGAGGCATTCGTTAAATTCCAGCCGCAATTACATCGCTCCATAACCAGACATCTATTAGAGCTCTTTCTTGTCAGTCAAGATCGGTAGATTAGCCATCAAAGTCACTGCAAGAGTGGAGTAATATATCTATCCGAACCGAACGACCGGCCATTTCAAGCTAAGAAGCCTCACTTGCCTTTCTCTGGTCTCTCTTATACCTGGCAAAACCGGTTTAGAAGAAGTTGAGTGAATATGCGCGATGTTCCTCTTCCACTAGATGCAATAATAGCAAATGCGAGTTTTGTCAATTTAGCTTTATCTGTGTGTGATGTTTTATTTATCATATCGAGCAGTAGCACACGTTTTCCCTACTCCATCTCGAGCACCAGCTTTATGCAAATATACGACTACAAACTTCCACCCGCTTGTGGTTTCGAGGGTTTACCTTATTTATCGCCCACTTATTCACTGAGCTATGAATACTTTCGGGATGTTTTTATAGTCGTTTCCGTGGGACGAATCGCCCAATAAACTGGATGAAGTTCACACAATTTGATGGGATCGATGATGGTTTGGACACATTGAGGGTAAAAGGACGACGCAATAGTGATTTTGATCTAAAAAAATATTACTAATAATTCTGGCGTCCAGAAAAAATGTTTTAGCTATACGAGCCCTAACAACTAAATGTTCGGACAAAAGTAAATTTGATTGTCTTTTTTCCATACGCCCAAAAGTTATCTAAATTAACTTCCATAATATTGATGGTTTTTTCTGTTATAATGCCAACATTTAGTTATATAAAAACGTAAATTTCGTATAAATCCGCTCGGCGGTTCCAAAACTGTGGCACTTTAACCCAGCAGGATGGGAAAATTGTAGAAACAAAGAATTATTATTTTCAAAACGTTGGATCTAGTAGTCGGATTTTGATGAAATTTACTTTATTACAAAGCTGGATGTTGGTTTTCCTTACAAGAAAAGTTACACAAGTTTTTATTTGGTGATTTTAGGCATTTATCGGAGCTTCAAAGTTGCACCTTTAAAAATGATAAAATTTTTTAGTAACTGTTTTAAAGAATCACAGTTTTGAAACCGCTGGTTGGATTTGTGTCAAAAAACATTTAAATCAAAGCTCAATAATCGTACTATATTGAAAAAATCCTGAAATGTTAATATGAATTTTTTTTTGCATTTTTTTCGAGTTCCACAGTTCACTTTTCAAAAAACGTGTTTTTCGAGGGTGCTACCTATATTAAAATAATCACCGTTTTGGAACCACTGGTTGGATTTTGGTAAAATTTACTTTATTGCAAAGCAGGATGTTGGTTTTATGTACAAAAAAATCCCCAAATCTTTATTTAGTGTTTTTAGGCATATTTCGTAGCTTTAAAATTGCACTTGAAAAATGTGATGTAATTTTCTAACGACTGTTTTTAAAAAATCACAGTTTTGGAAAAAGTGCACATTTCTAATTCTCAATCTATCAAATTGTTCATCTGCCATAATTATTCTAAAGAACTTCATCCAAGATGCATTAAATAAAATTGTGAATTTCGGTCTTTGGAAGCGTTTGTTACAATGAGCGTAACGTTATGGCTTCTTTTTTTAACATAGCAGATGTTTTTTTTTCCATGTTTGTTCATTAATAATCGAACCCTTATTTCTTCATCTTCAGAGCAAATTTTGTAAATTTTGCTCCCTGGTTATTTACAATTTATTTATATTCATACCTACACATAATATTGTGTGACTCTTTGTTCGTCATAAACCAGGATTTGTATAGCAGAATAAAACCAAATTTACAGTTTTTCCGAGGTAGCACATTAAACCGCAGCGGTTTTCCTGGAAAAGGGGTTTCATTTCACCACTTCTCCTTCCACCACGCTCCGGCATACATTAAATAACAAGGTTATAAATTATTAAGCTTGACATTACGAGTGATTGCGGCATTAAGTATTCCCTCGGGTGTAAGCTTTTATAGGCTTTATATGTGGAGTTGCTGGATTCCACCCTCTTCCTATCGTGTCGATTAATTAGGGGCAAGTCAACCCCTGCCAGCCATCAAAACCGGATGGAAATAGGAGGTGTATACAACTCGTGTACTAGGCACCCAAATAACGATTGATCATTACACTCAATTAACTCCTAAGACAAAAAATATTGGGTTACAAAAACCCGACTTGTGATATGTGATGTTGTAATACAAGACACACAAGAGTTGGTAGTTTGTTTTTGGTCTTGGAACATGAGCACAGGGCAGTGATCGCGACACGCCCTTGGCGGTACAAAGTGAGATTGAGGCTGTGTTACACACAGAGAACAGATCGATGAGAGCGAGCGGTAGACCAAAGGATTGCATTCCGTGGTCGTGGGGCATTTATATTCCAACAACACGATCCCAAGACGCGCCAAAACTGGTTTCGTTCTTATGCCTTTTTAGCTGGTTATCAGGTGTCACACACGACTGTCCTACCCATACATGCGAAGTGATGTTAGTTTAGATGCAAAGTTGACTAAGTTTAAGACAGTTCTATCCTTAATTGAAGAAAAGGATAATTTGCATTTATTTCAGACAAACTAATTTTCCTCAAACTACAAATTGTTGAAGAAAGTAGAAACGACCCCAGAATTGATCCCTAGTCCATCGTACTTGCACGCGTTTAGCCATCAGGTCAAAACCCAATGATTACATTTGACACATCACGCTGATTTGGTGTTCATTGAATTGTTAAAGTAACTCTTGTAGTCGTCATGGTTGGTGATTTAGAACATGATCTGACAAAGAAAGCTCACGCGAGAAGGCGAACATCCGTTTATGTGGCATGTTCAGTGACAATCGAGAAAATGAGCAAATGGTCGGGGGCGAAACCAGGGGGCGTCTCTATTAAGGCAAGTGCAGAAGAATAAAAAGAATATAAGGCAAGATGAACAGTAATTTGTTGAACGACGTTAACCACTCGCGATAATTAATTCACACAAAGCTGTTGGAGAATTTTATTATGGTGTGAGTCTGCTGGTCAGTTTATAGCTTACTCTCGGGGGGCCCCCCGCCCCGCCACAAAACAAATTAAAAATTTTATGTATGTATGTACATACAACAGCTTTTTATTTTCTTGTACAAAGTAATAAGTTTCTTTTCGAAGAATTTTCTAGTCCACGCCGCAAAAACTGCTGTAATATCAGAAATTTTATTCGGCAGTTGGTTATTTTTCCAAAAGTGTTTGTTTGGAATGTTATGCTTATTGGAAAATAAATCGGTGCAAACCGGATGACTAATGGTACATATGCCTCTATCTTACGCGCAAAACGTGGCCGGAATAAATTTTGTATACCAGATTTGCAAGTAAATTGATTCCATTACGTTTCTCATTTGTAAGGGAGATATTCACAAATGCCATTCAAATTGGTTATTTAATAAAAGGGCCATTGTTTTTCGTGTTACGTTTTACAGAACGTGAGTCGGTGGGATTGGTAAATTAAATTACAAGTTGGAAAACAAATCTACCTAGTTTTCAAAAGGAGCGCAAACGTTTATTTGATATCGCGTAAAGTTTCTTGGGGGAAAAATCAAAAGAAAAAGTTTCAGCGGGGATTAAAAGCCGGGAATGCTTCAAGCTTCACAAATATCAATTATTAAGACTTTCTTTCATTTCGTACGAAATTTTTAATATAAAAATAAATCTCACATTTCAAATGTTAAGTAGTTAATTACAAAATGCTATTTAGAGCTTTTTTGTCAGTTTTTGGAATGTAAATTTTCAACGCCTTATAAAATCACAGTGCACAACAAAGTTCTTCATGGATGTTTCAAAATAATCCACTTTTTTCAAGTATATGCCCCATCAATAGGATTAATTTCTTTGCACCTATAAAATAAAAATAAGGCATTAAATCGCTCGCCTGTTTCCGATAATCTCAAATCACTTTTCTTTGTCCTCTTTGTTCGGATTTTTCACAGTTGAAAGGAACAATACAAAAGAATATTTTCCATTGAAACTTTATACGAAAAGGCAAATATCAAATGATCATAAATAGTCAACTCGGAAATCAAAGAAAATAAAATTTCTCACAATTTAAAAAAAATGTATTACATAATTTCTTTTTCTTTGGTAGGTATTTAAAAAAATTGGATATATGTCCTATAGTTTCAAGAAGGCCATTTTCTTATAGGAAATTTCATTCTGAATTCATAATGAGTCATAGTTTTGGATTTGGTTGGATAGTTTTTTTTTATTGTCGATTTTCTGCAACTACCTTTTTTTTGGTGTCCATTCCTGATAGTAAAAAATTTGGAATTTTTGATTTTGCTGATTTCGGTGTCAATCTCTTCAGCAACTCTTTACAAGCATCTACAAACAATTTTCACATTGATACGATAAATAGTTTTCGAGATATGTAATCGCATAGGTCAAAAAACATGGAAAATTGATGGTTTTTGATGATTTTTAGCATGTTTTCAGTGCACTCAAAAAAATACTAAACGTCCTCTAAATGGAGAAATCCTCACGTTGTTTCTTGGAAATTTTCTTGTGAATCCAGTGATCTCCTTGAATTTTTGATAGGATGAATAGTTTTCTCAAATTTTTCAAATTTCTGAACATACCTTTTTCGAAAATTTTCCAAGTCCCACAAAATTTTCCCATTTCCACTGAGTGAAAAATGGATTTGATATTCTTTTTCTACGCCCCCAAATTAGTTAAGAAAAGTTTATTTTTGAAAGATTTGTGATGTGACGAAAATCGAAAAAATCTTAAGGGGTACCCCTTGACGTTTTTTCGATTTTGCCCTGTTTTTAGAACTTTCTTTGGATATATGTCCTATAGTTATTAAGCGGACGAGTCTTTCAACAAGGCCATTTTCTTATAGGAAATTTCATTCTGAATTCATAATGAGCCATAGTTTTGGGTTTGGTTGGATAGTTTTTTTTTTATTGTCAATTTTCTGCAACTACCTTTTTTTTGGTGTCCATTCCTGAGAGTAAAAAATTTTGGGTCTTCAATTTTGCTGATTTCGGTGTTAATCTCTTCAGCAACTCTTTACAAGCATCTACAAACAATTTTCACATTGATACGATAAATAGCTTTCGAGATATGTGGTCGGATAGGTCAAAAAACATGGAAAATTGATGGTTTTTAGCATGTTTTCAGTGCACTCAAAAAAATACTAAACGTCCTCTAAATGGAGAAATCCTCACGTTGTTTCTTGGAAATTTTTTTGTGAATCCAGTGATGCCCTTGAAATTTTGATAGGACCTATTTCGAAAATTTCTGTGTAGTCTATTTTCTAGTACATATTTAAAACTGACAATGGAAACTGATTGCTATTAATTATTTCTACATTTTGGGAGTTTGAACTTCTAACTACCCACATGAGAAAGTAAAAACATCTCATGAATTAACAAATATTTACCTACTGTATCTATCTGCATAAATAACAGAAAACATTTAATATTTTATAATTTTTATTACTCAACACCTTGACGCCTCAACTAAAATCTTAATTGTTTGAACATTAACTCACTATTATGTATTTAAATTAACTTGAACAATTTTACGACTATAATATTAATATTATTAACAGCCTAAACCATAAACAAACCATACAATAAATATCAAGCTGGTAGTTAAGATTATTTTATACCATATTTCCAGGTTGGAGATAAAAAACGTTTTAAGCGAACAAATCGTTAATGATAAATCAAAAATTTAAATAGAGTGAGGTTGTAAACCGTTTTGTACGCGACATGTGGGTCTTTGCATCTATTTATAATTTACAAGCGTACATTTCACATGTCACTTTATAATGTGATGCGACACAAATAAGTTGTATGATAAAAATAGAAAGCGAACAGTAAGTTGTTTGCATGTTGAATTGTTGAAACAATATGTTGGATTTATTTCCTACAAGTCTCTAATATTAATAATATAGACGATACTATATTTGAGTTTATACAAGAACTGGACCTTTGAAGCCTGTACGAGGATAGGTAATGTTTGTTTTGGAATGTTGCCCATAAGCAAACACGAAAAAATATTTAAACTTTCAACAAACTGCGCGTAAAACATATTAATTTTTCCCCAAACGAAATTTTCCTATTACGCCCATCAGGAATTTATTCGTTCTAATCCTAGATTACAATTTACGACGAGTAAAAACAATAATAACATCGGAACGAACCTCGAAATAATTCTATGGAGTGATAAAAAACCTCAGTTAATCTCTATTTAATTGATGTTATAAAATATTGTAACAGGTTTTTTTCGTTATGTCGTTCTAAAAGAATGATTACGTTTTGAAGCCAAGTTATTTATTATGCGCCGTCTTCGTTCAAATCAACAAAGAATTTATTTCTTTTATCGTAATGAACTATCGGTAGCTTCAGCTCTTTTATTTGTTCAACTTGCAGACAACCAGTTCAAGAAGTAGACGTTTTTTATTGAAATAAAACGGAAAATATAAATAAATTTATTTGAATCAAGTATTTTCGATTTTTATGTCGCGTTTTAATTCTCAATAAATAAACAGTATAAACGATAATAATATTATTGGTACAGTTAAAGCTATAACACACAAAGGCATAAATCAATATTGAATAAATTATTCATGCACCTTGACATCGGTGCTCAAGCGTTGATTACTTTTAAATTACGGTGCTCGTAAACCGCATCCACCATATAATTTATTGCTTATAACAATTAAAAACCATTTAGTTAATAAAGCAAATTAATTTGTCCATCACCATTAAACTCCAGCTACATTAGTTGCTAATAATCGTATTCGTTTTTTATTCAAATTCCTCGAGTTATTGCACTAAAATGCAACTCAAGCAAATAAGATAGCTGGCTACTGTACAAGTATGGAGTGTACGATGTCGTATGTTGTATAATTATCAGCATGCAAGTCGTGTCAGGAACCTTGTGGCGGATGTGGTTTACGGTTCGTTGAAAAAAGCTATGCACCAACAGAAAAAGAAACCGAATAATGTGCGAGAGGCACGGCTTCATGGAAATTGTGAAAAAATGATGCCGTGTGTGTCATTTGCATATACTGAGAAACTTGAAGAAGAGAGCTTTTAAATGGATTTTTGATGTTTAGCCTGAATGTAAAACGTGTGCGTTATCAGATTGTGACGTAGGGAACTTGGCCATGTGAGTGCCAGTTCGGATCGATTAGGATTAAAGTGGATTTTTAGACAATATTTCGTAAAAAGTCTTATTTTTTTCAATAATTAGCAAATTACTATAGTGTGATACCGAATTACTACAAATGACAACGATTGATACTTTTCCATTTGGTTATCTAGCTACATTTTTGCATCTGTGGTTTTAGTTCATTTAATTCGCAGCAACCTTCACATCATTCTATTCAGTTCATTGCGTTGTCC
Source organism: Pediacus dermestoides (assembly GCA_963942485.1). NCBI lineage: Eukaryota > Metazoa > Arthropoda > Insecta > Coleoptera > Cucujidae > Pediacus > Pediacus dermestoides. The sequence goes on along the minus strand of OZ012629.1, from coordinate 15,202,463 downwards.
ATCTACAACATTACCGTACCTATGGTTTTAGTTCAAATGTATAGTTTAGTTCATTTAACTCGCAGCTATCTTCACATTATTCTCCCTAGTCGTCCCCCGTGTAAAATTACATTAAAAATAAATAAAACTCGCGTTATTGTGTTGAAAAAAAATGTATGAAATAGACTAACTTAAACTTTCCTCCCTTTTAGTACTTTAATTTGTGAAATGTCACCAAAAGACGTTCATATTGCGTTCTCTGTCTACATTCTATGTTATTTGTGGTTTTAGTTCAATTAACTCGCAGCTACCTTTACATTATTCTATCTAGTGTTTGTATCTATGTTCCCGACTATTCTACAGAGTGTTCTGTAACGGGATGTCAATATTCCGAATAAAAAATATGACTCAATTTTATTATTTGCAAATAAATTTCTTTTTTTTGCATATGGGAGCCTGTGAAGCTACAAATTAAGAGATTTGTAATCACCTGACTCTTCCAATTTAAAAGCAGTTTATGGTAAATCTTAATAGGTTTCTCAAACTATTATTTGTAAAATCATCTAATGATGACATAAATAAATAACTCCACACACATAATACACACAAGGCCTGAACCGAAGTCTCGCTGCTCATTAATGTATTCAGTAAACCTGCTTTTACCTATACGGTTAGTTATTTGTAACGATGTTTCTAACATGTTTTACTATACAAGGCGATGCAATCTGTTCCATGTAAAAATTATACATACTTAAGATGTGTTTATGGTGTATTCTGTGCCATATTACTTGCTTCTTTGCCTTTTGTATCGCAACTGACAAGCTCCCGCTCAATAAATCTCTCATCACAAAACAGCTGCCGTGTCAAGAGAACATTTTCTCGCTTTATTGCACTTTTACGTTTTAGGAGAAAAATCATTTAGTATTTTATCGTTTGTGTATCTGTTGGATCTAGATGGCATAGCCTTGTATGGGTATGGCAGTATGGATCAATTTGTTGCTTTAACGGAGAAGAATAGGAATGTAGGTGGAAAGGAGTTGTTTGTTTTGAATCGGTGATGGTATGAGGAAATATTTACTGGCCTTAGTACCCTCTAGGTAGCAAGGCAAAAGAAGTTAATAACTATTCTTTGGAATGAGACTTGATGAGAGATAGAAAAACTTTTACTTTTCCATATGTGATTTTTTTAAATTAATGTTGAATTGAAGGTGGTGGTGGTGGTAGATAATCCACTATAGTAGAAATTAACGTACAATTTGTATTAAACATGGTGCTTAGGCAAGTGCTCATCACAACTGCCCGCCATTTCCTCTGTTATTACTGGAATAACGAGATGGACGACCACTTCTGAAGGCATGGCACAATAATTTATTTGTCGGATGTGCACTTTGCTCAATCGCACAATTTTGCATTTTAATCACCATATTATAATAAAATGCCTTCATTGGCGCATTAATAAGCATAAGTCTATACGGTTAAATTGCACTTATTACTCAATTAAAATGAAATCGCATCAGCTTTCAACAAACCACCTGTCTTTTATTCTCATACAAGTATATAATTAAGTATAATAATAATTGTGGAAACATTTTATTAAAATTTTAAATAGCAGTGATTATACGTAATATAAAAACAATTTTCTTCGGTTAATTAATATATTCTACGCATGCAATAATGCTTACGAGTGCGTGTAATTTATTTTGTTTGAAAACTTGGCGACAAAATGATATTTCAAATGTAATATGTTGGTTTGTTAATTGTGTGTGACATTTTAACGATTACAGTTTCAATATGTTTTATTACATAAATTCCATAATACACGATATTAGTTCCTAGCAGATTGGTGCTTTCTACACATCCAACAATGGAATGTTGCAAAATAATAAATATATTTGGTAAACAAATTTGTCCTTTCACTTTTCACACTTAGGAATCGAAAATATTTCTGCCAATGGGAGATTGGAATTAAGGACATTTTTTAAATTTCTCTACGCCTGTTCGACAAATTGACATAGTAAATCAAACTATTTAGACGAAAATAGTTTATGTAACAATATGGTCAAATTTCCCGCCATTATAATAGTTTATTTGTGAACTTTCACCAAAAGACGACAGTTTTGCCTGTCTATCACTTTTAGTTGTCTATGGTTTAGTTCAAATAACTCGCAACTAGCTTCACGTTATTCTTTAATTTTTGATTTATCATTATCTATAGGTAACTAAAAATCACAAATGAAGAAATTTGTTCCATCTGACCTAATAAATCAAGTTCAATTACTATACAATTATTTCGCGAAATAATCGCAAACATTTCATGAAAAATGTGCAAACTTTGTGTTGAATTTGAATCTATACAACATTTTTCATCTGTGGTTTTAGTTCAATTGGCTCGCGCTCTCGCAGCTATATTCACACTATTCTACGACAGGTTATGTTAGGTTAGGTTAATAGGATTGATTAACGTTGTCACTATTCTGCTGAAAAAATAAATGTTAACCCACAATATTTGTGTTGGGTGATCTATCAGGAAATATAATTCTTTTTAACATTAAATAAACGCTCCCATTTAAGAAAGATCAAACAAACAAACCCGCCGACAAGATCTCTCTACCAGGTACTCCATTTTATTACAAACGGAAGCTCATTCAAGTATTGCCTTTCTCGCTTGTAAATGATAAGTAAAAACCAATCAACGTGGGTGTCACTAACAAAATGTAGGCGAGTCGTAATCAACAACTTAATTGCCCTGCCGATAGAATTAATCCTGCCAACAGTAATAAAACATTTTGTAAACCAGTTAAGTAAACAAATTCATATAGATGGCAATAATACCACGGCATTAAATCGCTATTTAATCAATTTGAATATAAATCAATGTGTGTGTGTGTTGGAAGTGGAACACGATGTAAATTCGCAAATAAAACGGAAGCTCTAAGTGGTATGTCGTCAAAATGCTCGTACATTCGTAATTTTATCACAACATCCTCTTTCTTCAACCATAAAAGCAGTTAAAGCGGACTTAAAATGAACATTCTACCGTTTTCTTGCCCGTATGTTCCTGAGTTTATCGGTGCCATTTAAGGCACAAAGTGTGCAAGACGAATTTGGATATAAAATTGAAAATGTTGCAAATTTTAACACTCTGTATAGTATTTGACCCCTGCTAAATTCGTACGACTTTTTTAAATTTTTTTAATAATTTTAAGCCCGTTATTACGCAATTTAAACATCATTATCTATTTCCAAACTATAAAGTAAGTTTTTATCACTAAACTGTCGAAATATTACCAAGTAATTAACATAACATAAATAACTAATTTGTGGTAGAGTTTTCAAAACATTTCAGATAACACTTAAATTAATTAGATTAGATTTGGAACCATAAAAACGACTGTAGAATTATTTTCATAATAGACATGTACGTCATACTGTTCCTCTCTCTCACACACTATTAAAAGAGGGAAGAAGCAATTGAATCTTTGTCCTTTTTCTATATTCTATAAGATGAAAATGAATCAAGCTAAAGGATTAAAAACCATTATCGAAGTTATCTCCTAAATGTGGTTTCTTAATTTAAGTTAAATTCAATAAAACTGCATAAATCCAGCTTTAAATTTTTTTATCTGTTTGTTTTTTCATAATTTGTTCGCAGTTTGCTAATATAGTTGATGTTGGTGTTATAGGAATAAGATGCAGTGTGAGGAGCTGGCGGGCGCCGCGGGGCAGGGACTCGGCGGCGGGGCCCGATCTATCGCATGGCGGCCCCAATGAGATCAAGCTCGCAGGAAGCGGGCCACCGAGCGAGGGTGGCGGACTCCAGGAGCGCCACGGCGAAGCCAGACAGCGCGATCACGACCACAGCAACCCAACCCTCAAACTTCGAATACGATGACAACGAGTGGGATATAGGCATCGGTGATTTGATAATCGATTTGGATGCAGACATAGAGAAAACCAACGAGGCGACGACGACCACACCTGCTATGGCAGGAAACGCAGGCGGCCCGCAAGCCTCTAAAGCGGCGGCCACCGCCAAAATGCACATCGAGCACTCGGCCACAGCCGACAAAGGCCTCAAAATGAAAATCAAACGCACCAAACCTGGCACCAAGACATCAGAGGCCAAACATGAAATCGTCAAGTCCAACGAACAAAACGGAAGCGCTGACCAGGCGGAGCTCAAAGGCGCCGCTGCTGCCATCGCCGCTGGTAAACACAACAGTTCCTCCACCGGGGGTAACGCAGCCCCCTCCCCCGCCTCCTCCAACAGTTCCGGCAACAGTAAACGCGGCTCCAGTGGACACCGGCGAGATAAAGCACGTGATAAGCATAGTTCTTCATCATCATCGTCTTCATCGACTTCCTCCTCATCCTCCTCCTCCTCCTCATCGTCCTCCTCGAATGACAAACCGGCTAATAAAGTAGGCGGTAGTCAGACAACTGCACCGGTTCCCAGTGTGGTGTCAAGTGTTAATGTGCCCGAAATGAACGGAATTGTGCGAGTTAGTGTACCACAAACTGGACCACCAAGGTCTGTGTTCCCCGCGAGTACTGGACCGGGACCGCCACAGAGTGCCTCGTCGGGACCGTCGCCTGGGCCGCCGCCTAGTCCAGCCGCGGCTACTGCTCAAGGGTCTGCTGCCAAGCCGGAACAGGCGAAGGTGGCGGCCTCGCCTGCGGTTCTAGTTCAAGCCAACAGTTCTATGGATGAGCGCAGTTCGTCACCCCCACCCGCCAAAAAGCTCAAAACTGAACCCAAGGTAAGAAGACAATAGTTTCCTCAAATAGTTCCTCAAATAGTTCCTCAAAACGTAACAATGACAGCGACTGAAGATCTTCTTGAGTAGGTATAAGAGTCTGCTATTAAAGAGGTTTTAAAGATGGTGGTCAGAATATTTTCGTTGACTCTTAATAACACTGCCATTAATTTGATTGGCAGAACATGCTACTTCCTTCGCTTTTTATTCAAAGATCAAAACATTTTCAAGTTAAATTTGCCAATAAATATATCTGTAGGCGCCACTCCATAAGTTTTATCTTACAAACAGTAACTTGTCCCGTTTCGTATAAACCACATGGCATCATATCAATTTCTAACAACATATTTTCCACAATTTTATTACAACTTAGGATTAAAATCCAATTACAACTACAGTTGGTTAAATTTCTTCGCTCTCAACGTGTCGTTCTATTTACCTAATAAAAGCAACCAGATAATTAATGCACACACCTTAAAAACCCCTTCCTCTTCCCAGTTCTCTCAGACTGATATTAAATACGCGTTTTGGGCGCATTTCAAAAATCTTTAGGGGTGTTTTCCTTTTATTATCTGCGATACCATTTAAAAGTTGAGAAGGATGCTATCAAGTGAATTTGTAGAGGGTGAGATATGAGCTTTGAGGGTGAAGCTTATTCACGTTCACCCCGTTCTTATATCGATCGCAAGAAGGCAGTTCACCGCACCCAGTTGACATCAACATTGCCGTCGAGAATTTCCATGATGACAATCTGCCTTTAGATTTTGGGGGAGTGAGGAGGAAAAATTGTTGCTATTTAAATTTTGTATTTTAAGTACGTGTATTTATAGTTTAGGTGCCACTGTACTTTTACGGGTTTTCCTCCCCTCACTCTAGGGGATTATCGCTGTGAGATAAACAGGGTTAAACGTTATTGTGTTGGCTAGGCACATATGCGTCCCAAATAACGCATTATTATTTGGATATTTCAACTAACTCCAATATAAACAAAACTATTAACAGACAGATTGTATTTGCTGATTATTGTAATTGCATGTTGTGTATGTATGCAATTTAGATGTGCGATATGTGTTGTTATGTGTACATCATGACATGTTTGTGGATCGGTTGTGGTACATTTCTGTTATTAAACCCTGAAGGGAAGGGCTTAAAACGCGTGTTGAAATGATTAGAGAGCCAAAGGAGTAATGGAAAAAAATGACAACGCCCAAAACACCATTAAAATACATAATATCGAGTTTATGATTACGAACAGTTTTTATTTATATGGAGTAGTATATAATCTCGATTTGTTTCGCTTTCCAGATTTAATTAATTAATTTTTAACAGTTTGGAAAATTGAACAATTAAAATTCGTGGTTTTTTGAAATATAAAGTGACCAAAAATAATTTCCATTCGACTAAACGCAAACTGACAAATCCCCACGCTTTTATCTAAAAATACTTCCCCAAAGTTCAATAATTATTTAATACAGCTTCAATGAACTCGGTTATTTATACTTTATTCATAATACACGAGCCCCATTAGGAAGCGCACTGGAACGCGCATTGAATTGAATTCATTGAAAAACATTTTAATTTTTAATCTACTACTTCATTAATTTCATTGTGAGAACTTTGCAGACCGTAACACTAACGAAAGTAATTAATGTTATATTGTGTGTTTTTTTTAATTATATGAAACAACTAGAATAGTTTGTGACATGATGCGTTAAAGAAAAAAACATATTTCGGATGCATATAATAATAATTGTGCGCTGTTTTAATTATTAAGTGAACGGTTGAGTTAATTACGTAAATCACAAAACAAGCTGAGCGATTGCTAAACACGAACAGACAGATTAAATTCGATAATTAATTTATTTACAGGCGGTTTATCCGTTTTGTTGATGATGGTGTGTCATAGTAAATTAGTATTGATTAATTTTTAAGTCAGAGTTGAACACTTGTTTGCTCGGATGGAATTAAATTAATATGCATAAAAATAAAAAGCTACTACTAGAGAATTTTACACATAACTAAATAAACATGTGTTACGTTCTAGCTCATTATAATGTCTGTGGCTCTGTGCAAAAGTGACAGTTGTAGTTTTGCATAACCTTAGCTGACATTTTGAACTACTCTACCAGTCTTGCCAAATCTGTGTTGCACAAAAACAAAACTTTCCAACTTAACAGCTACTGTTATTAACTTTATATACACCGCTATACAAAAACTCAATATTAATTAATAAAACAATAAAGATAACGGTTTTAGCAATTTACTGGCACGCATCTGTTTCCTCCTGTCACCCAAACAAACCATCTGCTGATGTTGGAAATGCCGGAAGAGAAATCGCTCAGCAATCTTATTAAAGCCCCTCACCAAAATCAATTGATTCCTTGATCCAGATCAACACAGAAACTGCCCATAAAACATATGCATAACGTGTAAACTCAGCCACTGGTGGTTAATTGAATTGCTTGTGCAACTCTATTATTATTAGGTGGTTAAATAATTAAGTAGGGTGTTCCGGTTTATTAGGGCCAGGGTGTGCAGTGAGGGGGTTTGGGGTGTGTGCGTGCAATGTTGAGATAATCGCAAATTTCAAACAGGCAGATGAATGTGCGCTGCGTCCCAACCGACAAACTGGTGAGGGGTTGAGGATTATGAGGATGATGAAGCGTTGATGAGGATGATTGGCACGTGTTTTGTACCAGTGTGAAAAATCGGGTCAAGTTTCTATAGCTCAAGGGAAATCAGATAATTGTTTTGTGTTTCTGAATCTCTTGTATACATTTTAAAGCATGAAACTGAAAATTCCATAAAAATATAAGAACGTATTTTAAATTTCCCGCTAAATATTTTAGCTACACTTTTACTGCTAGAAATAGGAGAGTCTAGCCTACATTAAATGTCTATGGTTTCAGTTTAATTGTCAATTTCGAAATAGGTTAGGTTTAGTTGTCATGTGTCACGCTTCTTCTTCCTTTTGTATCAGAACCACAGACTTCTAAACAACTAGAATCTTTAAAATGCACTCTATAGTGAATATCACTGCTTCGACATGTAGATAGAAAGGCGCCTTAGTAGGATCGGTACAGCAGACACTCTCATTTTCAAAACCTGTAAATTACTGTTTTAAAAATTTTTTTCTCTAATTTTTCACGAACGAATGATTCATTTTATCTGGTTTAGTATCGTGGAAATAGCGGTCACGTTATGCGGTGGTCAATATAATAAAAATCCTGTTGACGTTAGCCAAAGCTTGAAGGTTTCTGTAAAATCTCTGGAAAACCACGGACTCAACATAATAAAATTTGAATTTAAAATAGAGTTTTGAAGCCAATTTCCATTGATACCACTTTAGATTACCAAGTAATTTTCTAGCCCAAGCTGGCAACAATCTCCTTTAACTTTACGGCCGAAAGGACCAAAATGTCACAGAGGAAAGAGGGTGAGGCGAAGAAGCTGCCGGGGATGCGTCTGACATTGAAATGGGGGAGCTTACAAGCCGGTATCGGATCTCCCCAGGCGGTGGTATACAACTTTACTCTGCCCTCATTACGAGTGATTACCACATTGCCTCGTCATATCACCGAGGGGTGGGTACAACTTCTGATTACATGACACATCTACTCCCGCTCGATGGAGTGACTTTCACTGTGTTACTTTAATTTCGAAATGTAGCTTTTAATAATGGAGATCCGGTATATACTCCGGTAGCGTGACAAACACCCCGAAATTGGCTTTAGGAAATGGAAATGATCAAAGGGAAATGTGTCGGTGAGGTGTGTGGTTTTAGTTTGGATGCTTTAGTCGAGATACCTCTCTTCAAGTTGTTTCTGAAGTTTTGTGCGATAATAAAGGAGATGTGTTTATTGTAGGGAGGTTTAATGGGGGTTTTGATGAGGATCTTTATTGGGTTAAGGTTGGGATATTCGCGTATTAAAGTTGAAATAATTGGGAAAGTGTATAAAGAAATATAATAGAAATTTGCTGGAGAAATTACAAAAGTTTCAGTTTTAGCAGGATTTTTTGGTAGACATATGCGTCACACTATGTCTGTCTCTTTCTATAGACTGGAACCACAGATCAACAAACTATGAGAAAATTCCTAATCATAGACAAATGTTGTACTTTTTTCTACAAATCCATTAAAATAATTACAATTTACATTTCGAAACATTATGCTAATGGTCAATTACAATAACACGCAATCATCCTCTCTTCCATCTGTTTGCGAAAACCTGCGCTTCATTGAATTTAACGTGATGATTCCATGCCGTGTGTATGAAAACCCGCGCTACACGATATTCAATTAGCATGGCTAAGCTCTCGAGGGTAGACTACCAACCCCTAACAACGGCTATTCATCACCAGACATACATACACAGACACACACCCCTCTAGTAAAACCAGTCTCCAACCCAATAGAAAATGGAAAGGAATTTAAAAATTGGGACAAGAAATTTATGGGGGTTTGTGGGAAAAGGGGTTAATCGATATAAAAATAAAATTTGCGTTTAAATTACATAAAAAATCGGACTAGGTGTTTTAAAACTGTGATGGTTCACTTAATCGAGCGTTAAATTTGACGAACATAGTAAATTTCGTAAATAAAAAGTTTGTATACATGAAATATCCAAAATATCTCCTTACATCATAGTAGGCGGGCTTCCTTGACAGATGTACAAATATGAGGTTAGTTTAAATACCATAACTGTCAGATAATAACGAACCATAGATACATTTCAATGAACTAGAATATCTCTGTAAATTTGTAAAAACATGAAAAAACTTTGCACTTTCAAAGGCTTTTTTCAAATATTTCATAACTTTTATTGCATTTTCAATTAAAATTGCTGTAAATCCTGCTCGATTATATTTTTTGCTGCTCTACTCTAATTGAATCCGGTTTTTTATCGACTTTTCAATCACTTGTACAGCTGGAGGGCTAACGCGCCAAGTAAATTGAACTTACTTTATGAAATAAAAAGAAACGTCATGTTGGAATTTGTTATTACACATGATTTATTCTGTTAGTTAATAAAGTAGGTAAATAAATATCAGTTTTTTTTAGGAAGATTATTATATCACTTCGAATCATATGCATTTTTGTACTTTTTCTGAAAATAATTCGCTGAAAGTATAAATTGTATAAAAAAATCTTTAGTTAAAATCATTTTTTATTCTTGCTCTAGAAAACATTTATACCAATCACACCGGCGCTTATTGCCCAACTTCACACCATTAATCTTTATAATCTCAAGTGGCAGCTAGCCACAACCAATTAGGGGAACTACCATTACCTTTTCCCCATAATTATTCGTCCCCTAAAGATTATGACATGGTTATACGAGTTTCAATCATACAGAACGATAAAAACCTTGCAATAAATAACGGTTCATGTTTTAAACGCGCAAATAATTTCTTGTCTAATTTGAGTTATGGCATTCAATTCAATTAACAGTAATTATTATTTTAAATGATATACTATCACAATAAAAGTCGTGCCCATTACAAATCATTTGATTTACAACCGATTCCTATAAGCATTTAATGGCGTTTAATATAATTAACCGTACATGTTCTAATAGGATTATTAAATCACCACGATTTTTTTTAGTTATAGTTTTATTTTTTTGGTTGTGTGGATATAAATCGAACCGACAGTTGGATTTTATGATTTTTTTTAATGTGATTTCCTCGAAATCTCTACGGAATTTCACGGTGAATAGTTGTATTGTGTTGGTTGTGTCATCTGGAACAAAAGAACTGGACCGGGAGTCCAGTTGATAGAACCAGTTTGGACAATGGTTGCTGGTATTTCGGTTTATGGGGTTGGGAATAGTTGTTTTATTGTTTAGCAACTGTCAAAGTTGTGTAAACGTGGAAAGTTCTATGCTATTTAAATCTGTGGCACCCTACTAGTTAATACTCTTTTCTTGTCTTAACGTTGGTTATTCTGGTAAAATTTAGAACAGGTACCAACATAAAATATTGGTAACAGAAATGTCGACCAAAAATAGAGTTTTTTTGAACAATAATGAAGTTATATAAAGAAATTCCAAATGATATTTAAAAGAATAATTGTTAGAATATCTAATACCCTCCAAATGTAAAAATTCCGAATTAAAACCGCTCTAAATTCACGGATATTAGTACAGACCCCTGAGAGACACCATATTGTAATAAAGCAATCGCGACAGTGGCGTTTTGCGAACCGGAAGTGGTTTTGGAGGGGTTAGCGTGACGAGTTCCATCTGTCAAACGGAAGCTGTCGTGTCTGATGATGCGTGGGGTGGGTGGTGGTGGTAGCGGCGGGGTTGGCAGATTGTTTGTTGGATGGGGGAAGGGGGTGAGAGCAGGGGTTGTCGTATCACGTGGCCGAAATCAATACTGCGGTCTGTAATGCCGCTCTCTCGAGTTCCGGGGTTAACAAAGGCGGCGCAGGCGGAGAGACAAATTCCATTAAATTCAGGTCTGGATATGCAATAAGGGATGGAGAGGCAGGGGGTGGAAATGTAGTAAAGGGAATGTCGCCCGGTCGCCCCCCCCCCTATTCGAATGGCCTTATAAACCATTTAATTGTTAAGTGCACCACATAACAGTTGAATTAGTAATAATTTGTGTGGTTCATTAGATGGGGATAATTTAATTGTTTGGTGGTTTAATTTAGTAGTCTCACAACTTTCTTCACTTTTATCATTGAATTCACTTCTAATCCCATAGCAATAACATTTAAATTAAACCGCGCACTCTATGTTTTTCTAAATCTGTGGGAGCTTTTCCGAAAAAATGCGATTTTGTAAATACTTGTAAGCACATTTTATTCATGTGTGCTCAAGACAGGCTACCCCAAGGCGGAATTGCACCGTTTGGTGGCGAAACTGTCAAGGGGTGTAAATCAAAGGAAAATTGCCAGTAGCTATAACAGTTCGGTGAATTCCCCCAAATATTATTACGTTGAACAAAAATAATTTTCCCAGTCTGATGGATGTAAATCGACCGCATTAAATCATAACGCAACTTTTAATGGCGATAATGAAAAGTAAATATTGGGTTTCCAAATAAATATTGTTTTTTTAGTTCATTATGTAAATTATGTTACAAAGTTAAAAATATTTATTCTTCATACCTTTTGTAACACAATACATAGTTTTTTGTACAAGGATGCGTGGGATAACAACCATTATTATTACTGATGAAAGATTAGTTAACGCGGGTGTGATACATGGGTATTAAAATGGTTCAACCTACGACATATAGGTAGCATATATTTACTTGATTAATTGGTTTTACTATTCAATTGCAAAACATGTTGTTGTATTTATAATAACTCTGAACTGTTATTCATATCTCACATTTTAATTGGATCATATCCAAATCCAAATCTACGGACAACATTAACTTGCGCCAGTTAAATTATTTCATACTGTAAACTCGCGCAAGTTACTCGCACTTACATTATCTTAGCATTGTTCCTCGTAGCACATTATGTCATTGTTATTGTGCGTTACAACGTGACTTCCCATCTAACAAATAAAAATTCTTGTCTTGCAGGAGGTGGCGGATGTGTGCGTGGGCACCAGCGTAGGAACCATCACCGAACCAGATTGCTTGGGACCCTGTGAGCCTGGCACCAGTGTGACGCTCGAGGGGATCGTGTGGCACGAGACAGAAGGTGGTAGATGATAATATCTTGAGGACCGGTTTTTGCATTTTCCACTCTAAATGTTTTTTGTTGGAATATGCAAAGATTTGATCCTCCGGGGTGTTTTAGGATAGATTAGCAGGAGTTAGTTTATTAATTTATAAAATTACAAACAGAATAGTTGTTTTTGACGAAATTAAATTTATTTCACTGGGAATAATTCATTTTTTATTTTTTTTGGGGTTAGCAGATTTATTGCATAAATTATTAATAATTAAGTGAATAATGTGGTGTTTCCTTGTTGCAGGAGTTTTGGTAGTCAATGTAACATGGAGAGGGAAGACATACGTTGGTACGTTATTAGACTGCACTCGTCACGACTGGGCCCCACCAAGGTACAAGTGAGTGTCCTCACAAAAAGTTTGTTTTTAATGATTTTTGTCCCCTTTGTTAGATTCTGTGATTCTCCTACAAGTGACCTGGATAACCGCACTCCAAAAGGACGAGGTAAGAGAGGACGTTCTGCTGCCGCTGCAACACCTAGCACTGATCTAAGCAACTTCACAGAGACTCGCTCATCGGTACACAGTAAATTGCGGAATGGCGGCGTGAAGGGTCGACGAGGGGGAGCAAATGCAAATGGTTCGGGTCCATCCACCGCACCATCATCACCAACACCCTTTGTGCCTCCCCGACCAGAGCCCAGCAACAAACGGAAAAGCCGAATCGGGGAAGATGATCCAACACAACCCAACCAACTGCCAGGCGGAAAGAAAACCAAAGTTGCGTCAAGTTCTAATCTTTCAGTACCACGACCGCCAACACCAAGTGGAAGTCCGCCACCGTCGCCGGTTTTGCTCGAATGTCCCGAACCGAACTGTTCGAAAAAGTACAAACATATCAACGGGTTGAAGTACCACCAGTCCCACGCTCATGGATCAGCAGCCGAGGATGATGATACCAAAGATGTTACTTCCATGTCTGAGAATGATGAGTCGAATATTGAAGCGCCTAGTCCGGCTACTCCGGTGAAATCCCCGGATAAAAGCCAAGACAGTCCGCTGACTCCTCAGAAGAAAGAACCTGGGGAATTACCGTCGATTTTACGCGGTTCAACGCTGTTGGATGTACCAAGTCAACCGGCTACACCACGTAGTACCCCACCATCCCCAGCGACAAGTCTACAAGACTTGGGTCCTGCTGTTGGTTCACCCACTGTGCCTATTATTGATACCAAGAATGTGGTTAAGCCTGGTGTTCTAAGATATACAACGCCTGAAGAGTATCCTGTTGGAGTATTCTCAGGAAACAAACCTCAGGTTCCAGGTTGGTTCTATTTTAGTCACCTAATAATAACGATCAATTCACACTTTAGCACACCCGCTTTTTTATTTTTTTTCTTCATCTAGGTTTTATTTTTTTTGAACAGGTAACTTCATGACGAAATTTTATTTTATATTACGTACTTAATTAGATTTGTTGCATGGAAATTTGGCAAAGAGACGCAGCTTTAGCTGCTGTAATTGTTAATTCTATATTTCAAACCAAATTTTGATTTTTGTGTAAATGTATTTTTTGTACACCAATAAATTATATTACGTAATTTGTTTTGAAATATAGACACTAATCCATTTTTTGAATAGAGAGAATCGGAACTAAAATATTTGCTGAGGAATTTAAAAAATGATTGTTTTTTTAATATCCCGTCAAATATTTTTAGTTCCAATTCTCTCTTTAGACTTTAGTTATTAGAAGCTTGAAAACGTAATTTAGTCTTTGATCACAACGTATACAAGAATTTAGTAAAAACACATTATTAGTTCCGTTGTGATTCCATCGTATTCCAATTCTAAAGTTTTTGTTAATTTTCCAGGAACACCATTATCAAATTCTGGTACCATTCCACCAACTGTTCGAAATCCAGTGGAGCAGGCGCCGTCCCAAGTGGAACCAAGCGCTCAACCACCACCCCCTCCCCAAACTTTCACCAATCAATTACAGTCCCAAGTCAACTTACCTTCTCAACAATTCACCCAACCCCCAACTCTTATAATACCAACTCAGGGTACAAACCCTCAGTTGTCCCCGCAACATCCCCCGGCATCCCCCACGAAGATCACTCAGTTCAAAGTGAAACCCACGGCAGCTTTGATGCCAGACGATAAGAAACAACAACAAAATGGAAGTGGGAATAAACCGCAGAGTTTCAAAAAGAAGAACCGGAAGAGCCCAGCGGGAAGTCCGCATCCTCAGGATCAGCCAATGTTTGGTGTGGAGGCGTCGAGTGGCAGGGAAGAGGTGCAAAGTCCGGCGTATTCGGATATTTCTGATGATGGTGCGCCAGTTGAAGCGGAAATTGGAGATAAAGTTAAGAACACGGATAAGAAGAGTGAGAGTGGGCAAGGACTTTCTCATATGCCCCAGTATGGGATGTTTCCGTTTTACGCACAGCCCCATTCGTATCTTGTTCCGCCTGTTCAACAACAACCTGGCGAGGGTAAGCAGAAAGAACCGGAAAAGCCGGGCGAAAAACAAGTGGAAAAAGACCCAGTGAAAAAGGACCCAGCTGCTGGTTTGGATTACCAACAAAAAGTCCATCCGCAACACTATTATGGCTACCAATACATGCCGCCTGGTTATGCGTATAATATGGAGTCGAATTTCGCGGGGGTTCCCATGGTACAAGACGATAAAATCAAAGAAGAGCGCATTAAAGAAAGTCCGAGTCCTATAGACCAAACTATAAAACAACCAACACCAATTCCGAATCCAATACAAGTTCCCACGCCCGGGAAATTGAAAACGGAGCCAAGTAATAAAGACAAACATCAAAACGAGAACCACCAGATATTAAAAGAGAGCATTGAGATGAAGAATCAAATGAATTCTTATATGTACTCTTCGAGGCAAGCGCAACAACAAAATGCGCAAGCTCCACAATCTCATCATAATCAAAGAGATGAGGAACCTAGGCGGTTTTTCTATGATCAACGAAGGAAAGAGCAAGTGATTGCTGAACAACAACATAATAAAGCTAGTAATGTGTCTAATAATAAAGTTAGTTTAGCTCAAACCCCGTTGAAGATTAAAGACAATAAACTCGAGGAAAAAAAGGAGAAGGATGTGGTGAAGCAAGAAGGGGTGAAGCCTACAATGGAAACGCAAGGTCCGCCGCCGCCCCCTACTTCGCAATACGCATACATCCACCCGAGCTACATGCAATCAGCGCATTACGGAGCTTTGCCTTTTGATCCAAACCATCCAATGTACCGAAGCATAATGGTTCCAGGACCATATACTGGAAATCCCTACCACATACCGCAATTACCGAGGTACCACGCCCCGGAGGATTTGTCGCGAGCGCCTCCCCCCACCAAAGCCTTGGACATGCTCCAACACCACGCTCAATATTATTCCTCCCATAAAATCCACGAATTGCAAGAGCGTGCAATTAAATCGCCCACTCCGAAAATTTCGGCAGCTAGTTCCAGTCCGTCTACGAATAGTGGCGGGCCAGTGGTACAACCATCCACTCAGATGAATGCCCCGCCGACATCGCAAGCGTCCAATACGGCGCCGGTTAGTGGTAAGCAAACGCCGGGGGACAATGGTAAGGATTCCCGGTCGCCGCCGCCACAGAGGCATGTGCATACGCATCACCATACGCATGTTGGACTTGGTTATCCGATGTATCCAGCTCCTTATGGAGGTAGGTGACTTTAGCGGCAATTTGATCAAGTGGCGGATTTAGGGGTGAAATTGAGGTGAGGCGATTTCTGTTATTTGGTATTTTAGAGGTTAGAGAGGGATGAGATTGTGTGGAGGAGGAGAGTTTGTTGGATGCAAAAAAATCGAGTTGGTTTTTTTGGGATTCAATTTGCAACTCAGTTAAGCTGATTCTCGATTAAATGCGCAGAATTTGGTCAACTTACAAGTAATAAAACACAAACTCAAAATTGGGTTTTCAGTTTAGTAGACCAGATGAAAATTTATTTAGAAAATGCTTAAACGAAGCGCGTAATTTTTTTCCTGTTTTTATTGGTTTTTCATTTTGCAAAATTCCTCTACTCTTTCCAGCATAACTGAGTTGCAAAGATCGCGCGATAAAAGCCTCACTAGTCTTCCCAGTATATTCGCCACTCCAGCTATTAGAACAAACTGACAATTTTGTGTTTTTCTCCCTTGCAGCAGCGGTACTGGCCAGTCAACAGGCAGCAGCAGCTGTGACAGTGATTAACCCTTATCCGACCAAGTGAATGCTGTCGGCCCGGACTAAAACAGCAGTGTCGTAGTGACTAAAGCATTCCATAGTTGTGTCTTGTTATATAAAAAGAAAATAGTGTGCACCGCAGTTCAGTTGTATAACCATGTTAAACAGACTTTGTTTCGTAAGGTTACTCGCCCTCGTTCCCTTGCAACATGCCCCCAGCCCCTGCCCGCCCCTTCTGCTGTTTTGCAATGCAAACGTGTTGTAAATGATTTATTTTCAATGTAAATAGTGTAAAGGCATAATGTCTTGGAAAGTCATAAGGAAAAATAACTTGAGAAACTTAGTTGAGAATACTTTGTAGTAGACTGAAATATGACTTATTAGGTACTGTGTATTTTTTAAATGTAAAACTGTCCTCGTTTTTTAGTTATTGTTTACAATAATGAACATAAAAACTTGTCTAGATATAATTCTTTATTTTTACTATAATTAATGGCTTCGTTCCAGTTTTAGTGGAATGAATGTTTGTAAAAAAAAGGTTTCCTTTTTTTACTTAAACAACAATTGAGGAGTCTGTACATCTTGTAATTATCTGTAAATATACACCGTGCTCATGCTCATGACAAACTTATTATTTATATTATGTTTGCATGTTTGGTTTATTGCTTGACATGCGTTTTTTTGTGTATATTAGTTTGTAAGGAATATTTTAAATTGTTTTTCGATACTTACTATGTGCTAGGTAGGCATTTCTCTAAAAAATAAATGTATATTTATAATTTTACACAATTTTTTTTATTTCGTTTTTAAATAGGATTTTGTGTAATGTGATAGTTTTTTGTGGTCTTTAGGGAGCCTTCTCAACAAATACTTAGAGAGATATTTGTAGAAAATTACCTACTGTACAGACTACGACAAGCTTTAATGTAAAGTTGCTTAATAAAAGTCATTAAACGATTGGTATTTATTGTTGTGTAATTCCCCAGCTAAGAAAATCTAGAATAATTTGAAATATTTCGGATTTCGTTCAGATTATATTAGAAAAATTGGAGAAGTAAAAAAATAACTGGTCATCGATAAGAAATGTGTAAAAGTTTAAATTTATGTTTAATTTATGGGTTTTTAAATGGGATAACATTTGTAAGAGTAACCTAATTTTTTACTTACATTTTCGGCTCGTTTTCTTTTAGTAAATTTTTATAATCGATCAGTTTTAAAAGTCCAATTTTAGAACTACAAAATTTTAATTTTTCGCGCTTTAATTTACTACTGTCTAATAAAATTTTTCCAAAAATATGTTCTTCATTTTTGGACCCTGAAAGAATTTTTTTTATATTTGGTTTACGGATCTTTAAAGGTCGCCTAATTTTTCCGTTTCCTTTTGACTAATTTTTTAATCGATCAGTTTAAAAAATTCCGTTTTAGAACCACGTTTTTAGTTCAATTAAACAGAACTCTCCCAAAAAAATTTTTGGACTTTGAGGGGCGAATCACAGCTAGTGTCCTAATTTTAGGTGATAGGGAGTCGCAACGCCCTACAATAAATAAGCAAAGCGACCCACCGCCCCTGTTTTGTGTTTTTTATAAAAAAATCTAATGGTCGAAATAATATAACTTATGACAAAAATTCAGCTTCGATGTTTCTGTTTTTAATACACTACCTACGTCATCGGATCACTTTACAATTTTTATCAAACTAGGGCGTAAATTCTCAAATTACTCTATCGTAAAACAAACCAAACCTCACTGGTTCTTTAGTCCAAAACGACGCGTATTCCACCATGTATCTAAAATTATTTCTAGTTGGAATTCTAACATCTCGTAAGTAATTTTTCCCTATCATTCTTAGCTAAGTATTTAATTTTTTTTCTGGAAGCTCTTTTGGCTGACGACTGTCCCAACAACGATAATTCCCATTTAATGGCTGTGAAGCTTAAAAAAGACCTAACTTGTAACTATGACGAGACCATAATTCCCGTGAAGGATCACAAGAAGTCTATCAACGTGTCTTTTAGAATGATTATAAAATCTTTCGAATTTGTAAGTGAATTTTGTTGATAAAATTAAGATATAAGGGAGTTTTTTTAGAGCGAAACCACCAGTACTTTTTCACTTGAAAGCTGGTTAGTTATGGTGAGTACCATTATCAGTTAGTTTAATAATATGAATTTTCAAAAAAAAAATTAATTTAGATTTGGAAGGATGAGCACTTAGTCTGGAAGCCCTCAGACTACGGCGACATTGACTCCATTGTACTTTCCACAGACTTAATTTGGAGCCCCGACATTTCCATTTACAATCGGTTTGGCCCAGTTCAACTTAACAGCTCGCTTTTAACCCCAAGTATTTTCCAGTGCTACTGAAGTTGGAGATCCCAGAGTTATAGAAAGCGTTAGGTGTATTGTGCGGTCCACTGGCATAGTCACTTGCATCCCCCCACTTCACGCCCAGACTTATTGTGTAGCCAATATGGAAAAGTATCCATATGACCAGCAAAACTGCAGTATAAGTTTTGGGTCTTGGTCGCATAAGGGCGAGGAAGTTAACTTTACTATTGGAGAGAATGCGATGGATCAGATAGACTTGGTGGAGAATGGAGAGTGGGAGCTTAAGACCATGACGGCCCGTTTGATCCCGGGGAAATATGAGTGTTGTCCTAATGATACATATCCCTCGGTTCATTTTGGGTTTATTATAAGGAGGTTGGCGGGGGCGCATACCGCTACTATTGTCATACCGGGAATTGGTAAGGAAAACTCGAAAATAATCGCAAAACAATCAATTTCCTGTAACAACTTTTTTATTTTAGTTGTTATTGTATTGACACTCACGTCGCTGTGGATTTCCCCGACAAACCCCGACCGTATGTTTCTATGTTTTGTGAATATGATGACGCAATTTTTCCACATGCAAAACATCTCATGGTTGGTCCCTCTGAAAGGTCAAAATATTTCGTTACTTAGTAAGTAATTTAGTAAGAATATTTTAAAAGCTACTGGTTTATGACTTATAAATTAGTAGCTTGTGTGCGGATTATAACATCGCGATTTTTTTCCCCAGTTTTATTCGCCCGCGACTCGCTCCTCCTCTGCGCCTTCACTATTCTGTTCACCGTCGTCCTCAAGAGCCTAATGCTGCGGAAAACGATACCACCTGCTTGGGTTTCCAGTATAGTTTCCTTTGTAATCGGCTGTCGTTGTGGGAAATTCGTTCTACTGAGTGATTATTCCACGAAGGTACACCATGAAGAAATAATTACCTACAGATTTACTTATAGTGGAATTTTCTAGGGTTTGGCAAAACTTCAAGGCGAAGACGATGGTACTAGTATGGTAGCTAACGCTGAAACGAACTCGAATAGCGAAGATTGGGTTGTTTTTGCTAGGATTCTGGATAGATTGTGCTTTATTTCGTATAGTTTTGTGTATTTTTTCATGTTTATTGCATTTGCGCCTTGAATTAGTTTGAAAGCACAAGGTAATAAAATATCTTGTTTAAAAAACATCAAGTATAATATAATTATTATTGTTTATTTATTTACAACGTTTAAAGACTCTCTAAAAATTTATTTAACTATGAACTACAATAAATATTTTAATAAGTTACGGACAGTCTAATACAAGAAAAGTGTATTATCTAATTATACATTAATATATTTCTTAACAGTACAAAAAAAAATTTATAATCATAATAATAAAATAAAAAAATACTGTACAAAAGATACAACAGCTAAATAATAATTATATAAGTTAATTAATACACATAATATACTGGGGATTTGGTGCGAGATTTCCCGACAAAACCCCCGATATGATAAAAACACAACAAATTTTATTTCAGAACATCTACGTAAGTACAGAAACTTTTCTCCTAAACAAAAACATTTTTGGTATTAGCCTTATGTAAATAGAACACGGCTTAGTTATAATATGTCCTGTAAATTAAACAAGTTTAGGTCAAAAAATTCAGGTTACACAGATATACATTCCATGGAATCTACAATCTACATGAAATTTATTATAATTTCAGTGACATTCCTACTAAGTCGGACAATTTACTTAATTTAACATTTATTTATCTGAACACGTTTATGTTTCGTTTCTTCTGTAATATAGAAGAACCCGTTGTGGTTGTTGAGTTTAAATGGGTTTTTGTCTGGGTTCCAGAAAGTTTAAATGCAAATAGATTTTAATACATCATCACATAATTTTTTTGTATTATATTTTACTTGCGCGTCAATTAAGTTAAGTCTGTACTTTCGACTAGAATTTGTCAACAAAAATATTATAATATAACAAAAAATAATAAAAACGATTTTATTACCATGTTTTATAATACGTATATAATAAAGCATAACTTTTTTAGTTTTTGTGTTAAAATACTGTTTTTATTGTTGTAAAAACCGCCCCAGGTTACGGGGACACAATTTACGTTTATTGTCAATATAATAGAAAAATAAATAAATTTAAACTCAAAAAACAAACCTATACATAGTACAACTACTCGAATATATTTTTATTTTTCCCTACTTTTACATAATAATCTACTTTGGAATTAAATTTGCTATATGAATTTTTATTATAATTAGTATAATAATGCGTTTATAATAATGTAACATATTGGAATTGTTTTAGTAGAGTACTCGAAGCCCATTTCAGTTTCATACAGCTGCTTTAATCTTTGGTTTTCATTTTTTTCTTAAGTCTAGGACAAAGATTGACGATCAAATATTCAAATGCTTTACCTGAAACAAATACTCACTTGAAGCATCCCTAATACAAATTTTCCAACACGAATACTTACACATTTTCCCGAGTATTTGGTGTCAATAACGTAGCCCTTAACGCAAGCATCCTTCATCATGTGACACCAAGTATGATAGGTGTTGTTGTTAGTCCCACAAATGGGCCCGTGCATGTGCCTCGGCCTGCAGCTGTCATCGCAGCTAACACAACGCGGCATCCCCGTGTCCAGATCCTTCAGGCAATTCTGTCTGTCTCGACAACGCACTTTATTACAAGTGGCGTTTGCTGATAAAAAATAATAAATTAGGGAAATTTTGAGGAAGGTAAGTTTATTTACCTCGGCATGGGCCTTTGTAAGCTACAGGGATGGCTTTGCCTTTTCGGCAGGCTTTCTCTCGCAAATGGCAAGCGCTGGGGTAGGTTAGGCCGTCGGAGCCGCATACTTGCCGACGTTTCGGACTGTGAGGACACTTCTTCGTGCAGTTTACGCAATGTGGGCTTAGGTTTTGGTCTAGTAGGCAATGTTTTCCCGTTGCACAGTGGATTTTATCACAGGAATCTTCAAAAATTAAATTAAATTAGCTTGGATTTTTTTTTGTTGAAAAAATCATAGAGAAAAAATTGACTAACCTCACAAAATCATGTGTATTTCCTATAGTTTTTCAAAATTTAAAACAAATTTTTTTCTAAACTGTTATAAGCGTATTTGAGTTCAATTTTCATGTAAGTTTATGTCGTAAATCAGAAAACTATTGAGCTATTATCATAAAAGATAGAATAGTAGAAATTGAAAAAAATATATACAGGAAAAAGTATGAAATCTCTCGGATTCAGATAGGACATGAAAAAATAAGATGACAAGTTCCTATAAAATTTTTTCCTACAGACCCTCCCTACAAAGATATGTAACCCTGAAGAGCGTCGCTGGAAATCGTTTTTTTTTATAACTTTTAAAGTACTTAATAGAATTTTATAAAAAGTTAATATGATGGACACTACTAAGGACCTCTTGAAATAATGTCCTTGACACATATCTAGCTTGTTTAGTTTACCAGGGGCAGACTAAGCTTTACAACTTAATGCTTAAATTTTTAACACCCTGTGTGAAAAAGACAAAATCAGGTAGCTTGAACCTTAGACTAAAAAAAAGCTACTCTGGTTTATTGTCGATAAAGTGGACCGTTTTCGAGAAAAAGTATAACAGACGAATTCATGTTTTATTAAGTCATTAAAAAAAAGTCTCATTCCGAAAAAAAATCAAAATTTAGAAAACGCCTGCAGGAAAATTTTTTATAGGAACTTGTCATCTTATTTCTTCATGCCCTATCTGAATTCGAGAGATTTCCCACTTTTTCCGGGACACCCTGTATGTGAAAAAAAATTATAATTTTGCAAAAAAAGTACTGTGAATTATGGAAAAGACATTTACCAAAAAATTATGAAAACGACAAAAATCGTTAATTATAAAATAAATAGATAAAAAAATTCAAGAAGTGAGAAAGTATCAAACTTCACAAATTCGCGTCTACTTCTATAGTGTTGTGAAAAAAAAATGGACAAAAATTATTCTAAACTATTAAAAATAGTTGGTCTGTAATTTTTGTTCTGAATCATTGGGGCAGTTACAAAAACCATTAAATTATAAGAGATAGAATGCCGCATAGATAGGCAAAATAATTAACTTCACAAATTCATAATTCGTAAAGTTTAGAAAAATATCCTACAAAATTTTCTAAATTTCGAGTTGTAACTGAAAAAATCTATTCAGTTATCAACGATGTAGTGTGACAAAATTGGTATGTAAGCATAAGCTAACATTTTCACTTAAATCTTCATCGTAAAAAAATGTCAAATCAAAAGATAATTATTTGTATATGAAATAATCGTTTGATTTGGATTTATTTTAACAATATATGATAATAGAAATGAAAATTGATTGAAAATGTAACCAACGGCTGAAAACTGCGACTTTTTCCAAAGGCAAACTGAATAATATTTACAAAACCCCCAGTAAACAGTTTAGTCTGTACGCCAAAACAAACGGAATTAATTCGTAACACTTGAATTATTTTCCACATAATTATTTACAGGTGTTTTGACTAGACAAGCTGTAAATATTTATTTAATCAATTGCATATTTTCCTTTCCATTTAGTACGTACACGATAAATAGCATAACTTTTGTCTAATATAATAATTCCTCAGAATTATGTAACACAAATACCTACTTTGGCAAACACCATTGTAGTCAACCAATAAATGCGTGGTATGTCTCCGACAAGCCCTCTTCCTCAGCCGGCAGATATTCCGATAACTGCGACCATCCGTCCCACAAACGGGCCCTCTGGGCCGCAACTTGCCCTCCTTACACCTAGATGAACAAACGCACTTTGGGGCCCCTTTCTTAATCACGCATGATTTATCCGCACCGCAAACCACATCGTTGCAAGAACCTGAAATGGACATCTTTTTTTAAACTTGTTTTAACAGAATAAGCGTGAGTACTTCTGCAGGGGATGCATTGGACGCCTCCGCCTAGCATCCTCCAGAAGAATAACGTGCCAGGGTCCAGTTCCTCCGCGGACCAGGCTGTGGTAACCGATTGGGATTTGCAGCAGTCTTCTTTGGAGCTTTTCTCGTGTAAAAGCTCGGTGCATCGGCCGTTACCGTTGCGCACCATGGCAGACCAACAAGTACCAGCTGGAAGGTAAAAGAAATGGTAAAAATTCGTTCTGCAATGTTGTGACGATAAATTGGTGTATTTATTTCAGTTTCAGGGGACATAAAGATACGCAGTTAAGTGGAGTGGAAAGCTCGTCTCTGGATTATGCTTTTTTTATCTTGATCTGTCGATCTTGCTAAAAGACATTATGGTAAAAGTATCAGTAAATGACACCATAATGATGGTTTCTTATGTTGTGGATATGTTGGGGCGGACGCTGGTGAAGGAATTCCAGTTTTATTTTGGGATTTTGTATACAGTGTAAAATTTTATATATTCGAAAATCATGCGGTCAAAATATCATACATAAGTACATAAAAAAGAAAATTATTAAATTTTTCCAAAGTTAATAAAATATATTTATAGAACAATCGACTCTAGATTTTCAGTTGTACTGGTAAAAAACCCACAACAAAACTAATGGCTTTACATGAATAACAAGGCAAATATCCTGGCCATATTTGGAGACTTCAATGATCAGTACAAACACCACAATCCCAACACACATCAACAGGTGGTGACTATAATAAAGACTACACTACGGACAAATATTGTTTTAATTTACAGTATAAAAAAAATTACTTATGGTAATAATTTTATTGGATAATTATTATTTTATCATGTACCAAGAATCATTTAGATTTTAATTTACATAAGAATGTGATTGGAAAAAAAATCACTACCTTGTAATAATCTAGCATAACCTTGATTTGTACACGTGTATGAATATAATTGTTTTATAAGTATTATGTGGCAGTGGAAAACATGTTGAAAAAAAATGATGTATTATGTAATATAATAAGATATATAGGCGTATAGGCATTTTGTTAAAGCACGAAAAAATGAGGTCCTTAAACTTTGTGTGTGTGTGTTGTTTGTTCATTGATTTATAATGACTGGGCTGAAGTAATTTGGCTGAATCAAATAGTGACGTAGAAGAGTTGTAAAAAGTGTTTAGGAGGCGATTAGAATCGTGAAAAATACCATTAGAGATTTTTGTTAGATTTTTGAATTATGGCGGATGCGCTGGTTACAAAATCTAAATTTGGTGCGTTAGAAAAGTTGCAATTTTAAAAAAGTAAACTAAATATTCAGTTTTTATATTAAACATAAAAAGTTATACTCGCTTTTTTGTAGTTTAGTTAGGTGATTTAACGCATTTTTAATAAAATTCCTAAGTGGCGCTTATTCCCAAACTAAAAACCTTCAAAATGTAAACAACTACAGTACACAATCTCACCTATACGCTTTCGAATATAATTAAAATACAAATTACATCATCGTCTGAGACGCGCGATGCAGGTATATCATATTATATATCGTTGTGAGTCACTATATATAGTGCAAAATAATTAATTTGTCTGCATACCTTTCCTTATTTTGAAATGGTAGTTGGGTTCTAATTGAATAACAGGAAAATAAAATTCCGAATAAGCGCGCGCTTCCACTGAGTAGGTACAGGACCGGATTATCTATCCCCTCAAAAAAAAACCGTACTATTTCTTTCAACACCAATGGAATGGACTGTGATTATACGCTGTTGTATCCGACGATCATTAGGTCAATTAAAATCAAATTAAATACAAAGAAGCTAGTTTAAAGCAAACCACGCACTTTAGAATTTAAAGGAGAAGAAGTGTGTATAAAATAAAAAAATAAAATTTTCGGTTTTTTAGGAGAACAAATAACTATTTAATATTAATTTGCTCTCCAGTTTTCCATTCTATTGTTGATGCACCCTGTATATGGCTTACTACCTCGACTTGAACAATGAATTGTTTAATTATGGCGGAAGTAAATGCGTACGTATATTCTTAAAAGATAAATAACGTACACAAGTATTCTGATTATCAATGTAATGCATCTGCACAGTAATTCTGCATTTTGCTTTTTGCATTTGTATTTATGAGATTTATTTATTTTAAACTCGAACCACCTGCTTGAATATGTGTATATGTGTTGTTGTTGTTGTTGTTCAGTCTCTGTCTGTATTATTATCTTCCCAACATATTTAATTCTAGCAGATTGAATTGCAACAATGCATTAAAATGCAACAGGTGGTTTGATATTATCGCTTCGAAGCCCAGCCAGCTTGACTAAATATCCACGGGAATTTTTCCGTACAAAAAGTGATATAATAAGATTAGATTAAGTACCGTTTGGTTTGGATTTTGGAAACGAGAGATTAAATAAGAGGTTTATCCTTGTGAAGATGGTGATGTAATAGAAATCTCGCGTGACAGATGAGTGGATAAAAACGCAACTGAACTGACAGACCTCTACGACTATTATTTCTGTGTTGTTTTTTTCGTTGCCTTCCTGCTGTTCATTTGAAATGCAAGCAGTAAGAGACGAATAATTTAGTTTACTATGCACATCTGGTGCAGAAAATCGGCCTGCAGGCAAAATTACTCGACCGCGAACCTCTAACCGCCTCCTTACCAAGGTTATAACACTATTTCATGATAGCTTTACTACATTAGTTTTTATGAGGACAATTTAAGGAGGAAAAATTGTGGTTGGTTTTTTTGGTATGGGTATGGAGAAACCAACTAGTTGCTGGAAGGTGAAAAAGGCGATTAAGGTACGATGATGGCGAGAGGTTTTGAAGAAGTGGAAAATTATGAATTTTTTCGTTATAAGTTCAGTTGAATTAGGAAAATTAGAGGAAGAATAATAAACTTTATCTCTAAAAACGACCTCGCGTCGGTTTTTGGTATATTTCAGCGAAACAGTTACTCCCACGAAAAAATTTATACTTACAGAAAATATTCTACTTGAAATTTACTACTCATAAGATTTAATGACTCATAACTCAAAAACCGCTACGTTTATCGAAAACATGCAAGATATCTTTTATGTAGAAAATTTCATTAGGACTTTTTTTAGTGAGTATAAATATTTTTGTAGGAGTAACCGTTTCGCCAAAATATGCCAAAAACTGACGCAGCGTTTTTGGAGGTTGGGCTTAAAAATTCTCCTTTTTTCGTCTGGTTCAATGATTTTAAATTAAATGTAATTTTAATAGAAAAAGTTTTTCTTTGTTTGAGGAGCTCAACTTTAATTTATACTATAGTTGGATTGTGAATATTTTAAAATTTTTGCTGCTTCGTTATCTGTGGAAAAAAATAATGAAAAGCGGTTTTTTGTGGTTTTAGTCGAAAATATCGCCAATTAAAAATCGCTGTTTTCATATAATATTTATTGCAACTTTAATGTATTTACAATTCTGATGATAACCATATAATTATTTTTAATGGTTTGCAAACCGTCACGTCCGGCTTAAGCCGCCCGTATATTCAAATAGACACATACACATGGGCAGGTACCTGTGGACCTCCCCGTCGTTTTTTTGTAATTTATATGATAAAACAAATATTGCATTCGTTTTGTTCTCATTTTACAAAATCATTAGTGCATTTTATTGCTTTGGAACCAGCCGGGATTTTACTGCAATTCACAGAATATACGTTGATGTGCTAATTATTCGCCAAAATATTTATGCATACATCGGTCAACAAAATGCAATTTCAAAGACAAACAAACTAATTTCGCGCTCGAGACAAACAACTTTACTGATGGGTGGAAATTCTGCGGTTTTGATCGAAATTTAATTTGACATTGGACACTATCAGAGCAGGAGATTTATGTAGTGTTTAGACTTGGTTTATAATCCGAAAAAGTTGCACGGGCTGGTGCTAAAAATAGCCCATATTAAAATACAATGTCACAATACCATATATATGCAAATCCAGATACATTTAAATTGAATTTTGACATGCATATATTCCAATATGGATATAATGGGTAAACGACCTCAAGTGTACACACACACTCACACCATCGCACACTGTTGGATTTTTTCCGAATTTATTTTTATCTCAAAGTTCGGAAAGCCAACATACTTGAGTAAATTGGGCGAGGACCACGAATTCTAAACAATTAAGATTGTACAACTTTTTCATTATTA
The DNA here is from genome assembly GCA_963942485.1 of Pediacus dermestoides. Lineage (NCBI taxonomy): Eukaryota > Metazoa > Arthropoda > Insecta > Coleoptera > Cucujidae > Pediacus > Pediacus dermestoides. Next base: position 15,174,445 of record OZ012629.1, on the reverse strand, counting down.
TTATTTTTCACAATTTATCTACGACTATTTCTGCACACTAGGCATTAGAATTTCATATTTTGTGGGCGAAAATAAATTATTCATTATTTACTAGATTTCAATCAACTTTTATTTTATCAAAATTTTACCACGTTGGTTGCATTATAATACTAGCCACGATACTATCATAGAAATTGTAATGTTCAATTGAAGGATATAGTGGATATAATATTCTAATTAATTCCAAGTTGGATTTCACAAGGTTAACATGTTGAGCCTTTCATTCATTTCCTTTAATAATAGTTTTAACTATGTAACTATTGCATTGGTTTTAAAGTACACGATTTTATGGTTGCTACAATTTTATAAAAAAGTTCAATGTGCAATAGCTGGAAGTTAATGGACCAGTGATTTGATAATTGGATCGCATATTCAGCACAACTGCTAATGTATGAAGCTAGGAACTAGGAACTAGGAAGGGACAAATAATGTGAATATATATTTTTGCATATCCACAAATAATTTTCATATTTTTTATGGAATGTGCCATATTTTAAATCGTATAAAAATAACTTGGAAAATATCCTTGTGTCTTAGTAAGGATTAACATTCGACTTCATTTAAAAAACATCCTGTTCCTATATACCAAATTTTTGAGACACTTCGAGAGATTTTCTAGCAAAATTCTGCAATTTCGGATTTTTACATGAAATATAGTTTTGTAACACTTAAAATTATGGTTATTTTTGGAAAAAATCGCTGCACAAATGGGAGTTATAGTTTAGAACTTTTTTTAGGCAGTCTGACTAAAATCCTAAAAATTGTCATATTTTTGCAACATATACTTAGAAAATTTGTAGAATCTCACCAGAATCTTGGATTTTTACATAAATTACAGTATTGTAAAGTTAAAAGTTTTGGTTATTTATAAAAAAATCGTGGAACTAGTGGAAGTTAGTTTAGAACTCCTTTTTTAGGCAGTTTGACTAAAACCCCAAAAATTGTCATATTTTCTCAAGCTCTACTTTGAGAATTTGTAGAATCTCACCGGAATCCCGGATTTTTACATAATTACAGTATTGTAAAGTTAAAAGTTTTGGTTATTTAGGAAAAAATCGCTGCACAAATGGGAGTTATAGTTTAGAACTTTTTTTAGGTTGTTTGACTAAAATCCTAAAAATTGTCATATTTTCTCAAGATCTACTTTGAAAATTTGTAGACTCTCACCGGAATCCCGGATTTTTACATAAATTACAGTATTGTAAAGCTTAAAGTTGTCTTTATTTAGAAAAAAATCGTGGCACTAGTGGAAGTTAGTTTAGAACTCTTTTTTAGGCAGTTTGACTAAAACCCCAAAAATTGTCATATTTTCTCAAGATCTACTTTGAAAATCTGTAGAATCTCACCGGAATCTCGGATTTTTACATAAATTACAGTAGTGTAGAGGTAAAAGTTGTGGTTATTTAGGAAAAATCCCAGACACATTTATATGAGTCAGTTTTTCCTTAGATGAACAAAAGTCCTAAATTTAAAAAAAATAAGATGATTCCAAAACTGAAATTACAAATCCTCTCTGTTTTGTCCACGATTCCACCTTGTACTGAATCTGAAAGAAAATCCGGTACACCTACGTCTATAATTACGCCATTCAAGGCAAAAACAATTTAAGAATGTGGTGATGTTGATTCCTAGAAAAGCCCATCTAAAAATCACCAATCTTTTCGTTGATTGCTTCAGTTGAGGCCCCGACAGCAAATCCGTTTGTGGTTTACTCACATTCATACATATAATTATACACGAATTAAAATAACCAACGTGAATTATAATAAACAGTTAAATAGACCACAACTGTTTGTAGTTTGTACCTGTTGCATCATCTACGAACTGATGGAAAAAATCGTTCCAGATACACGCGACAAGAAACCAAAGCAATTATTTCGCCATGATGTCATCACGATGGAAAAAATCATTTTCATTGGTAATAACAGTATACTTAAGCTGAAGTAGCGAAATGTTAATGTTGGAAAAAAGCGCCATTCTTTTCGAGTGTTATTCCCCTGCGGATAATGTCTACTTATGCAGACTCGTGCAGACTTTTTTTATTTGTATCTCTCCACAATTGAAGTATCATTAATCATATTGGCAACACAACGAACAAAAAACTGATATAACTCTTCAACCTAGTGGATGGATGTAGCTGTAGCTGTAGAGTGTAGCATTAATAACACATCAGAGTTTTTATGGTAATAATTGTGACAGGACTAGAACATTCCGAAAATTGTTACGTCGTCAAGTCATCATCTTGTTTTTATTGTTGAGGTTTTCTAGAAAAATCCTTTTAAATGCTGTGTAATTTCTGATGAAAGATGCAGAGTGACAGTTGGTTTTCTTTGCTTTCCTTTGGAGCTCAAGCAGTTTCCAAGAAGTCCTTCAAGTAGTCTATTGTTAGGTTATAGAATAGTCATGGTAATTAAGAGGCATCAATGCGAGGCATGTTGCCAGATGGAGAAGGAGGAGGGTTCAAATAGGGCAATTGCTCAATCACCAAGTATTTTTACCACATTAATGAACTAACAATTTTTGCTTTTCTAAATTATTATTATGCAATAGACCTTTCCAAAAGTGAGAGATAAACAATATGCGCAAAGGACGCAACGTCTCTGTCATTAACTTTAAGCCAGAAATTAAGAGGGCTAGATATTTTTCAGCAGAACTTTTGCAAAAATCCTCTGTCTAAAACTCTACGAAACTTGAAGAACCAAAGGCAATCCTCCAAGTAGCAAAGATGAGTAATACCGTCGTCGCCGACGTCTCCCCATCCAGACAAGTAAGCAACATAGTGGCATCCTACAACATGCCCATAAATAATCTATTAGCACTTGCCGGATGCAGTGCGCGGGCAAGGTAAAAGTTGATTAGTGTTGTAAGTATAGTAAATGGATGGGCGGATGACAGAGAGACGTTCAACGGTGAACATATATTTTTACGGATAATAGGAATCGGCTTCGGTTGGTGGCTTGCTTGGTTGGTTGGTGTGTGTGTGTATGTGTGTGCAGACATCAGACAAGCACGTTGGCCGCAGACAGTGCAGAGACGAACGCGAGTTCGCCGAGGTAATAACCTCTAAAGGCCGCCTCAGTGCAGCCAGCGGTGCGCGGGTTATGTAAGTGTGTTGATGTTGTTGCTGCTCCTGCATGCTGCTGCTGCTGCCGCTGGAAAAGTTGATGAGCGACTCTAGCTAATCTTGCAAAGTTTTTCCAGAAAATATAGAACTGTTTTCAGTATGATAACTCCAAAAGAAATTGCAGAGCATCAGAGGCGTTTCGCCAGAAGAGTCCTTAATTTTTGGAAAAAAATTTCTCCTCGGAAGATTTTCTTTTTTCAAACTTGTGTCTAACCTCATTTTCTGTACTAGACTAAGAAACTTCTTGTTTGTTATACATGAAATTTTGGAGCCTTCCACCCCGATAAGTGCCAAAACTTTCTGGACAAATTTCTTTTGTTTTCTTTTCGACATACGCCACTAAATTGATAATCTAATGCATCGTAAATTTCCCAACAAATATTTTAGTTCAAACGCAAAAAATGGAATTTCGACGATTAAATTCCTATTTCTCGTCGATGCAATTTTTCCAAACCAAGAATCTTCTTGTCTGCTAATAATCATAATTGATTACATGGATGAAAGCATCCTCCTGCTGCAATTTCTGTTACACCTGTGTTAACAAAGATAACAACGCGTCCAACTCTTCTAATTAGTCGTATTTCACTAAGCAAACTGCTATCAAAGTAATTCCTGATCATAATAATTACGGTTGTTGATGATAATTATATTATACAAACCACTTAACCACTAACAGGTCTAATCATATTTTCTATTAAACTGAAATAAACTTGTTTCTTGCAGGTGTTTTGTACGCATGAATTAAAAAAGTTACTACAAAGTTACGATTTTCTACGCAAATCCCTAAATTTTATGTACCAGATCTTTTATCATAGATTTAAACGATGATCAAAAAGTACCATTTCCAGTAGTTTAGCTTGAAAAAAACTGCACTTACAAATGTCGAGAGCACCGACTCAAAAGAGTGATCGTCAAAATAGCGAATAACATTATTATGTAGCATAGTACAACAAAGCAGCGCTTAAGTTAGGTCAGGTTTGGCTATAAATTACATCAACCGTCTTTTGATGGTCAATTTGCTGTTTTGGTGGACTGTTATTTGAGGTAAATTACCTAAACTAGATTATAGGATAAGCATTCGATTACAAAACGTAGAATAAAAATTTTCTTTCCAGAACTATCAACATCAGTTCTGTTTGTCCACCAAAAATAGTTTTTCTGTTTTTCCTCCATTGATCTCCAGCATACATTTCCTATAAAACTGTCAAAGCGTCAAAAATACCTTCACACACTAATGATGTCTGCGCCAGGCAGATTAAAATCAGTTAAAAGCGACTATAATTAGTTTCCGTAACCTGTTGGATGTTCTATATGCATAAAATAACCAGACGGATGTTTGGTTTAGTCGACGTTTATTCCGGTTGTTTTAGCAAATGCACTTCTATTAATAAATAAGAAATCAAACCTACAGGATGTGGCTACTCTCTACAGGAGAGCCAGTTGGTAAGGCACCAAAATATGCACGGAAAAATGTTTTTTATGTCGATGTTATGAAATAATTACCTACTAATAAGTAATGTTATATAAATAGACGTGACCATCCAGAACTAAATTCATTTAACTGCATTTTGCGACTTAAATAAAAATATCTAGAAATAACTATTATAAGTAGTCACTAAACGGAAGTTGAATCCATAATTTAACTCATTATTATCGTATAATATTATTATTTAATTTAATCGTGTGCACTAATGAATATTTTGAGGTAAATTGTAGGTACGTCATTTAGTAGCAGGATTTGCTTGTATGTACTAATAATATCCGACAAGTATACATGAGTTGTTTATAATTATTTACCATAATTAGAAGATGTTAAGTTATATTATGGTTATGGCATGATGTGTTGTTGTTACATTGTATTATTAGTGGTGTTATAATGTAATAATAGACAATCATCAATAGAAAATTGGAAACAAATTGTAATTGGTTTATGGCAGGGAATAAAATCTGGAATTTTGGACGGAGTTTAATTTTTTTGCTTTTTTTAGAAGAAATAACTTGTAAGTGGTTATATTAAATCAAATTATGGGGAAATCTATCAATTTTTCGATATTTTATGACGGTTTTAAGAATAGAAAATTGAAATTTTTAGGTGAGTCTATAAAAATCAATAAAATTCGGAATTTTTTATGGATTTTCATTTTCTCTGCATTTTCTAATAAAAATAAGTTTCCCTTTTATAATAAATCAAACCTAATGGAAATCAACCAAATTTTCGATGTTTTATGACAGTTCTAAGAATAGGAAGTCAAAAATGAGACCAAATTTTCAAGTGAGTCTATAGAAGGCAGTAAAATCTGCAATTTTCAATGGATTTTCATTTTCTTTGCATTTTCTAACAAAAATAAGTTGCCCTTTTATAATAAATCAAACCTAATGGAAATATATTAATTTTTCGATGTTTTATGACAGTTCTAAGAAAACGAAGTCAAAAATGAGACCAAATTTTCAAGTGAGTCTAGAGAAGACAGTAAAATCTGCAATTTTCGATGGATTTTCATTTTATTTGCATTTTCTGATAAAAATAAGTTGCCCTTTTATAATAAATCAAACCTAATGGAAATCTACCAATTTTTCGATGTTTTATGACAGTTCTAGGAATACGAAGTCAAAAATGAGACCAAATTTTCAAGTGAGTCTGTAGAAGGCAGTAAAATCTGCAATTTTCGATGGATTTTCATTTTCTTTGCATTTTCTAATAAAAATAAGTTGCACTTTTATAATAAATCAAACCTAATGGAAATCTATTAATTTTTCGATATTTTATGACAGTTTTAAAAATGCGAAGCCAAAAATGCGACCAAATTTTCAAGTGAGTCTATAGAAACCAATAAAAACCAGAATTTTGGATGAAATTTCTAAAAAATTAAGTTGTGGTTTTACAATAAATTAAATCTAGTGAAAATCTAACAGTTTTTTAATTTTATGACAGTTCTAAGAACAGAAACTTGAAAATGAGACGAAATTTTCAAGTGAGTCTATAGAAGGCAGTATAAATCGGAATTTTCAACAGATTTTTTTATTTCTGCATTTTCTAGAAGGTAAACCGTGTGTTTTTATAATAAATCAAACCCCGTATGGAAATCTGCCAAATTTTCGAAGTTTCAAGGCAGTTTTATGAACGAATATCTAAAACAGATAATTTTACTTTACTTCATAATAGGCATTAAAATCGGAAAATTTCTATGAATTTTTATTCTGTTTGGTTTGTATTTTATAAATTTTATAAATAAACAAATCACAAGAAAATCCGCCAATTTTTCTATCAAATAAATGTTATAATCCGAATTTAGGAGAGAAATTTTTTCTCTTTATCTCTTATACTATTTCACAAACTACAATAAACGGAACACTGAACTTTTGATATCTTAGTCTTAGAGTACAAGGATTGCCTTATCTAAAACTATCAGTTTTTATTCAATGGTCCAAAAAAACAATAAATACCATTAATTTTAAGATTCTGTTCCATATCCTATATTTCACAAACTACGATTGATAGAAAATTGAACTTTTGATATAATAAAAATTTGAAAGAAACTTGAAAATGTTCCCCAAAAAACTAGCCAGAAATTGTAGTTTTATTATAAATTATTTTTGATTTGAAATAGGTAATATAGTTGCTTAAGTTTAGGTGTCTTATACAAAACTCATAGAAAATCATTAACAGCATCCTGAAGCATAGGAATCTAACAGTGCCTATGGTGATAACTTTCTATAAATAAAAGCGCCGAAGAGAGCGGACTGAAACACTCCAGCCTCGAATTCTGGTATGTAGGTAACACATTACACACATGCCCATACACCATAGTGTACAAATATTTTGAAAGTAGCGTTGCACTTTGATGCAAAACAGCAACAACAATGTTATTTTTAGTGAATTTGTGTGGCTGATGCAAAAGTTTATTTGTTGTAAGAGTGTAAGTAGGTGAGAAATGTTTTCTCTTAGCTGATGAATGCAATTGAAATGTTTTCTTGGCACGTAATTGACCACCAAAGCCGAGAGAATAATGTATTCTTGGATTTTTTATTTGCCAGTGTCACTGGCACTCGCATTATCTGTGTGCATACTCGGTACACACCAGACAATAACAACAACATTGCATTTTGGCTTACACATCGTATATTTTTGAATTGATTTACTTTATAGATTATCATTTTTAGTTCATTCACTTTTGTATTGTAATTGTATTGTGAGTACGTTGTTTATATTTGCATATTATGCAGAATCAATGCTACTATAATAACAATATATAATGTGAATATTTTTACATTCATTTTAATAAGATTGTAAAAACTATTTTTCGCCCATTTTTATTATTTTCCTCTCGCCAAACCCTAGTTGTTTTTTGGTGTCATTTCCGGAAACATTTCCAAAAAACACGACGATTTATAAAATTCTAAACTCGTATAATTTACGGTAAAATTATTAGGGAAATAACCCCAAAACATGTGCGTGAACTAAACGAATATTCCACGGCATCGGCAATAATTTATATAGTAGAAGTAGTTACAAAAAAAGAAACTCCGCATCAAACAAAAAAAAATGGCACAGTCTTCAATATTTAACCCAATTGCAAAGAACAAAACGAAAAAATTACTCGCACACATTAATAAATTAAATAATGATAAGAATGCGTGACTTTAATTATAAGAAATACCCAACATGTTGCATGTTTTTCTGTTCGGTTAGTTTAAGATTTATGCTCAATTTACTTTTGGAAGGTTACCAGGAATCTTCAGATAAATTATTTATTTCGTATAATAATCGTACAAAGTTGCATAAGCCTCATGCCAATTTTAATGCGCGCATGCATGTAGGCGATATAAATTACAAATAATATTTAAATATAATCAAATCAAAACACGGAAGAAGTTTAGAGGAAAAATGACGGATTAGCCTGCGGGTATTATTTGATTATTTATTAGTCTCGCCAAGTTAAACTTCATAAATTATGTAGATTATAGTTGGAGCTTTGTTAATGTGATAATACTTTTTTTTGTCTAGTAAATTCACTGTGCTGGCACTGGAAAGTCTTCTATAGGATATCATCGAAAATATTATTTTGCTTGTTGATGTCTAAAAATAAAATCGAATAAGGTCATCCAACTTATTTACAAATTGGAGATGTTTTGGTTTTTAGTAAATTTTTTTTAATAAAACTAAGCATGGAAATTATGAGTGCTTTACTTTAAAGTGAGGTTATTAGAGGTGTAAATAGTTTATAAATCTTTGATAGGAATTGAAAAAAATTAGAGACTGCGTAGGATAATTTTTAATATTTTTTTAGGGGCCTAAAAAGTGATACAGCGCAAATAATAAAGAAACGTCTTAAACTGTTTTTAAACATCGTAAAAACATAATCGATTATCCGATTTCTAAAATCCCGACTGTTCTCAAAAACTGAATCTTAGACATTAACAGAAAAAATATCAGAGACGGCATAGGGTAATTTTAGCGTATTTTTAGGGGCCTGAAAAGTGATGTAGCAGAAACTAAGTATAAAAACGTCTTAAAATGGTTTAAAACATCGTAAAAACATAATCGATTGTCCGATTTTCAAAAATCTGACTATTCGCAAAAGGTAAATCTTAGACATTAACAGAAAAAATGTCAGAGACGGCATAGGTTAATTTTAGAATATTTTTAGGGGCCTGAAAAGTGATGTAGCAGAAACTAAGTATAAAAACGTCTTAAAATGGTTTAAAACATCGTAAAAACATAATCGATTGTCCGATTTTCAAAAATCTGACTATTCGCAAAAGGTAAATCTTAGACATTAACAGAAAAAATGTCAGAGACGGCATAGGTTAATTTTAGAATATTTTTAGGGGCCTGAAAAGTGATGTAGCAGAAATTAAGTATAAAAACGTCTTAAAATGGTTTAAAACATCGTAAAAACATAATCGATTGTCCGATTTTCAAAATCCAACTTGTTTTTAAGAGACAAATCTTTGATTTGAATTGAAAAAAATTAGGGACTACGTAGGATAATTTTTAATATTTTTTTAGGGGCCTCAAAAGTGATACAGCGCAAATCAGATAAAAAAACATCTTAAACTGTTTTTAAACATCGTAAAAACATAATCGATTATCCGATTTTCAAAAATCTGACTATTCGCAGAAGCTAAATCTTAGACATTAACAGAAAAAATATCAGAGACGGGATAAGGTAATTTTAGCATATTTTTAGGGGCCTGTAGTAGAAATTAAATATAAAAACGTCTTAAAATGGTTTAAAACATCGTAAAAACACAATCGATTATCCGATTTTCAAAATCCTGATTGTGCTCAAAAACTAAATGAAAAAATCAGAGACGGCGTAGGATAATTTTTAGTATTTTTTACGGGCTTCGAAAGTCACGAAGCAGAATTTAGATATAAAAATTTCTCAACAAACTATTTTAAAACCGATTACTCGAAATTTCATGTTTAATATTAACTGAAAATAAATCGGGGCCGGCGTATTATTTTAGGGCCCCAATTTCCAACTGCTTTATCCAAATTTCTAAACCCCACAACGATATTTCTGCCCATTTGAAAAATATTTACGAGCAAAGCAAATAGGAAAAAAGCTCTAAAATTAAGATCACTATCACGATTTGTTCGAGAAAAATTACTGGTAATTACCAACTACTGGTTGATTTCCTCTATTTTGTGTGGCGTTATAGCTTTAGAGCGGTACTAAACCTCCATTCTATTAGCTAACGTTGTGATGGTGAAGGTACTGTTATTGAACATCACGAATATGCAATTAGGAAATGTAAATTCGTTGCATATTTCCAAGGATTTTTTGTTCCTTAATATACTGACCTAAACTGTAAATATGATCGATCTCCTTTCTAGCAACCAACCATTAGAAACAATTTTATCACACACACAGATGATTGATAATGATGTACCTACTACTTTCGCTCGTAAAACTCGTACAAATAAAAGCTTCGTGCTTCGCGCAAAGTTGCTTTTTTCTTCGTTTTTCTCTTCTTTTGCCTAAGCTCATTGAATGCAACTGATTGCATCGAATACCGCGTGTATATAGTAGAGAGAGAGAGGACTTATTATACTTTTGTAGAGTAGTAATTACAGTATATGCGAGCTACATTGAAGATTTTCCACACCAGAGCAGATAAAATCGCCCCACAGAGTTAAATCGCAAAACTCGAAACATAAAAAGCCAATATGCCATTACAATGTTGCAGTATTGTTTTATAACTTTATTGCAAAATAAAATCATCGAATGACCGTGCTTGAGTTATTTTACCATGATGGTGAGGAAGATGATGGCGACGGTATCAACCGCGGGCTAATTATTGGGATTACGTGAATCGATTTGTTTTGTTGGGGTATTGAGATGGTTGATCGTACCCACGCTTTGATGAAAATGATTTATTATTCCGTTTTTTCCCCGATCAAACCTCACGTTCAACACTGAAGACATTGTTGGTTTAAAAAATAAAAACAGTGAATGCATTTTGTAAAAGAAAAAACCGAAAAGCACAAATCTTGTAAATTATTTACGTTATACGAAAAATGTTTAAACAAAAGTTGTAGATAATTAAATTCTGCACAAGTTTAGTAATGACTATTTTTATCGTAGCGGCGACTGTACGAGTAACTGAGATATCTCAAAAAACGCATTTTCGAAAAAATTTTTAAAAACTTACCAATCGCAAAACTGAGTAGTGAGGTTAGATGTAAAACGAACAGCAATTGAAGTTTGACGGCAAGTGCAGCATTCATTTCGACAGGGCGCGCTTTTGAACATGTGCTGGGCCGAGGCCCTTTCGAAATTCCCTAATCACATGACTTGTTCAAAAGGACTGGTGACCTGAAACAAATTTTTTAGTGTGTTATTTCCATCAAATTACTAACCGACTATGAATGAAACTATTTTTAAAAATAACCAATGTGCGGGAGGATCTCGCGCTTTGATAAATGAAGACAAGTTTATATTATTTTTGTTATATAGGTTGAAAACTAAATAAACTTTTCACATATTGTGTGTTAAGTTGGAAACTCGTAAAAAATGTTATACTACGCGTTAAGTATACTAGTGATGTACACAAAACCTACCTACGTGCTTTCATTCGCTTAAATTATGATCTTTACGTTTTTGTTGTTATAACTTACACCTGAAAAACTGCAGGATGTTTAAACCATCAAACGCAACATAATTTATTAATTATCGTTATTTTTTTGACAGGTCCAACCCATGCGAAAATATTTTTAGACGAATTGACCAAGCCAAAAGATTGAACTATATTTTTGTCATTCATAATGTAATAATAGATTTTCTTGGAATATAAATGAATGTCATGTGTTATTCAGTAACAAAAGGGTGGAAATTATTTAATAGAAGAAAAGTAGTTGTTACAAGAGGAACAGTTTTAGTTTTTTTTGCAGCTTTGATATTCTGTTTTACGATGCGAAATTACCATATTATGTAAACAAATGTCTCGGGTAAAAGTTAAAATAATAGAATAAGGTGAGTTAATGCACCGGAATTTATGATAAATTTAGATTGTAGGAGTAAATTTGTTTTTTTTTATAAAAATATCTGATGTGTCCAATACATGACTTTCTTATACGGATAGTACACAATTACTTTTCCTAAAGAAATTAAGTTAAATTTCTTGTAAAAATCGTGTTTAAATTTTGAGGGTTTTCAGAAATTTTCAAATAGTCTCTGTCGCACTTATTGCTATACGCATAAATCTGTCCTTTTCCCACTCATTATATCCGAATTTTACGACAAAAATGTGTTTTATTTTACTACTCACTTAAAAAAATCTCCCCGTATTAAACCACATTTATTTGTTCATTATTATTGTTTTCGGTACCATAGAAACCAGGAAATAACAAAAAAAGTAATGGTCCTTCTGGGATTCGAACCCGGGACCTTCCGTTTGGCAGCCAAGTCCCTTTAGTCACTAATCTATCTAGACTGTCGGTCGGATTAAACGATCAACGCGCACTATCAGAAATATAAGTGTTTTAAGAATATCGCGTTTTTTTCGAAATTTTTTTGACTGGGCTACATAGAATTTCAAAAATCCAAAACTCAACTTATTTTGAGAAAATTTTGATGTAATTCGATTCTAGCGATTTACAAAAAATATAGATGATTAATTTAATCACTACATCAAATTTTCTCGTGGCATTATTTCCACATATTTTGGTAAATTCCAATCTTATCACTATTGTCCTCAAAAAAATTAAAACAAACAACACCTAGTACGATAAAAAAAATAGATTCGTGGATAGCAGAGTCCAAATGTGAATGACACGAAAAAACAAACAGTATACTAATTTATCTCTATAAGTAATTTAATTTTGGTCTCATATTATTTTATATGCGACTCAAATGACCAAGATAAATACAATAATAATAATAATAGTCCAATTGTTTTAGGAGAGTGTGTGGTGTGTGGGTTATGTAAATTTTAATTGTGATAAACAAAATAACATTCCTAAAAGTTTGATAACATCGAACAAATTTTCTTAGAACTTTAACACAATTTTTTTCACTGCCAATATTTTCGTTTCCTATCATTTCCAAATTGCATCACCTTTAATTTTAAATTTTAACCCATCCTTTGAAGTGCACCACATGCAACGAGCCGAACTAATTGCAACTACAATAATAAAACTGTACAGTTCTTTGAAACTATAACTTAGTTGAAATATTTCGTAAACAATTTTAGCTTGATGGAAAAAAACGACGCCCACAAGACACAAGACTCTTACCATTACCAACCAATACCAGATAATATTGCACTTGAAGACATACTTTATTAAGCAATTGGAACGCTATATACTCCGCATTCCAAAGGGTCATTACCTAACAAACCAAACAGTAAATAATTTAACATCATGACCATCTATGTTGCGGATTTATATATTTGGTTTCGTGTTGGTTCAGAAAAAAAACTATAAAGTGTGTTTGTGTGGGTGGGAATTGTGATTCGTGCAGTTTCCAGTTCAGCTTAGTTCAAAATAGTTTTGTATAGGTACATTTTTGGGACCACTATCTAATCACAAAAATGTTTTTTTATTTAGGTACACATCACTCTGTATATCACATAGAAATTAACTAATTCGTTTTCTTATGGCTTAAAGAATTTTAGGAAAGATAATGTAGGTCCGCACTCCTTTTAGAAAATTGTATATTCAGGCCAAAAATTTTAATTTGATGTTTATTAGTAAATTTTCGAAAACCAGTAAGATATACTCTCTCAAAAATTAAGGATTTTTTCACAAAATTTAAAAAAATATTTTTCGGAAAATATTTATTATTTTTGGAATGGATAAACAGGTTATTTTCATTAAATACTTCGAGTTTAAAATTTGAAATACAATGTGGTTAGAAACAAACAGAAAAATAAAATGTTTACAAACAAATGTCATCTAGTCAAGATATTTTGCAATCAACGACTGTTCAAGTTTGTTTTGAACAAAATAACAATAAATTTTATTACTTATATACTTATTTAGTTGCAGTTTATTTGCTAAATTATGATGATCATTAAAATCGTGTCCTTTCACATTTTGAATTTACCAAAAGCAAATATTTGCCAAAGAATTGAAAAAAAACGGTACCACATTGGAGTGTCTGATGCAGATAAGCCATAAATTCAGAGAATTGCAACTTACCGAAAACAACAACACAACAATAAATTTCAAAGCAGCCCAACAATATCTATGTTGTCCGAAAATATTCCTAAAACACGCGCCTCAAAAACTAGTTACATCACAGAGTAGCGCCACTCAAAAATTTTTTCCTTCGCCCCACACACTAGCACACTTAGTCCATGTGTCTTAGCCCGACTTAAGCTTGGAGAACGTGAGGACCGAGCAGTAAAGTGGCCACCATTCGACTGAGGTACGTCCGTCCGCGGCCTTTGCAACTCCGATCCAAAAAAACTTCTGGCGGGGAATGCATAAGTGAGCCAGCAGCGCTTAGCTCGATCCGACAGGTGAGTGCACCTGCACGTTGTTTGCCCCAACCGGCGGTGCACCGCGGGCTTATCATCATCGCTCCATCATATTGCACTCCTGCTTCGCTCCGGTCGCTCTGGCCTTCTGCAGGACCCAGCTTCGCCAATGGCAGCTGCTGCAGCAGTATGCGATGGCCAGTGAGAGAGCCACTGGTGAGGAGAAGAGGTGCACCAACGAGTCTTTATCAGGAAATTTTACAAATTAAAAAAACGAAAATATTTAGTTGCCTATTTAATGATAATAATTATTATAACTATGAGTTTTATTTGTCAGTTAAAGTTAACCGAGACAAAAATAGCAATTTCTCTTTTAACAATTTTTGGAAAAACTATTTGAAAAAATACTAAAATTTTGGATTTTAAGACTGGAGCTCATCACAATTTTTAGAAAAGAATATCCATCCAGTAGTTCCAAAACTATAAACCTTCAGGCTGTGGAATTAATCGAAAATTATAAATTTCTGGTCTTAGATCCCCCAGATTTGTAACGGCTGGTTAATGCTTGCTTATAAATTTTGGGTTTTAAGACAGTTACTTTGAAAAACTGAACCTCCGGCTAGAATTCAACTATTTAGAAAAATTATAGAAATCACCGAAAATTAGGAATTTTTACGTAAAACAGTCGTAAATCCCCGTTTTGGAACCGCTGCATAATAAACGATTACGTTGATGTTTAAGACAGTTGAATCGAAAAAAATTCACCAAAATCATGAACCAACAGAGGTCCAACTTCGGTACCTTGGAGTACACCCCCAATTACATTCAGATTGTCGAACACCAAAACTTTTCAAACCTCATATTATATTTTCTTTGACATTAAGCTCACATTGAGCTTTCAGAAAATTCTAAGCTAACAACAATTTTTTAGTGCTAGAAACTTTCTGGTTTCTGCCGATTGAAAAAGTGGTAATTGGTTTCATTTCGTTTTGAGAGTTGGGTTAGCAGGGTTAAAAAGTGCGCATGCAATCCATAAAATCCAAGTAGAACGAGGCAATTAGAAAACGGCGAGCTAATTACGTAAATGAATTTATTGCAACCATAATAAACGGATAAGTTGATATAATTAAAAGAAAAAGAGAGAAAAAAGTCGCTATTAATTTACTCTTCCATTAAACCATTTTATAGTAAGTACCCAATAATAATATAACTAGTTGTTGGTTTGTTGAGTGTATAAGTAAAGTAAAAGGTAATAAGCGCGCGAAACTTAATAAAAATAAATAAAATTAACACAAATTTTTAAGCTAACGGTAATCCAATAAAAGATGCAATTAAAACATCGTAAAACCAAATAATTTATATACTTGATTGACAATTTGTTACATTTGCTGATGTCATTAAAATTTTATGTGTCTCGCAAAAAATTAACTGCACCCAATCATATGATGCACCTACGTTCATGTACCGAACAAAAAAAAACATCGTAAAATCTTTTACGTACTGACTGTTTGTCTAGGGTTTTTGCTGGGAGGAAAAACGAACTGTACAGTTTGCGATGGGATTTTATATCTTTGTGTCAGTGACACAAAATAATTAGTAATTTAGAAATTATCATGCATTTATTATTTTTGGAAATAAATTCTTCTAATTCCGTATTTCCTTAAATACATAACAGTTGTTTATTTTATCTTGATTTTCTTTCCAGAATCTTATAAACGGAAGTTTTCCCACAAATATTGTACAAACATCCTTCAGGATTTCCTAAATTATAACTTAAAACGTAAATCTGATAATATGTAAACGAACCTAATGGATCCCCGTTGATATTATTACACCACGTTGTGTACATTTTGGGCTGCTAGACAGTTTGAATAAGACTTTAAGAGGCTTGAATTTAATGAATATATAAAGATAAATCTCTTGGAAATTATTTAGTCGACTAGACTAGAATTTCAGGGTTTTGTGTCGGGAAAGTTTGTATTTTTCTTTCAGGAGTTTTATCATCCATATGTAAACCACTTGTTGATTCAGTTTAATTGCAATCTAATAAACTTTAAGCTAAAATTAACAATTTCTAATCTATATTACTGATGGTCATGTACAAATTCCAACTCGCTATAAGGATCTTCCACTGCTCATCCAGGTAAAGCACCATGTTGAACCGCCACACTCCTGGGGGTACCATGGGATATCCTGCAGGAGCCCATCCTTCAATTCTATAAGTTACCTAAAATTTTCACATTAAATTTGGTTTAATTATTTTGTTATTATGGCGCTACGTTTGCTTTTACAAATGGAGCCAGTGGCGGTTTGAAGGAGTACATTAGAAGATCCACGTTAAATTTCGTCGACTGATTTAGAGGAAATTGGAGCTGGAGAGGTGCAAAAGTTATGTAGCGATTTGATAACCATCGAAAAGCAGTAAGGGAGATCTGAAAATGAGGTTTAGAATAATTAGAAGGAGTAGCTTGAGTTTTAGGATTTTTTCGTGTTTTACATTGCTAGATAATTTGGTGAAAAAGTATTCAGGTGATATTTTTAAAATATCTCGTTTATTAATAGGCCAGTCATTCAAGCATTTTAAAGTCCATTTTGGCTAAAACATGCAAAAGTTTTGAAACTTTTGGAATTTTGTGTACCTTTTTTGCTTGGATGACTGGCCTATAATAATTTTTTTCCTTTTTCCTTACACCGCTTTTATCCAAATCTTGCTTGCATAACATTAAGGACTTTAAGGGCGTGTTGGCGTGGTAAACATTACCATCTATTAAACAATCATCCTTATTGAGATTAGTGAATTTTCCAATAAAATTGTTCTTATAAAACTTTTACTTTGTTCCGGTTATTTTTTCTTACAAAATTTTTATAAAACGCCTAAAATTAACGTTAAAAATTCCACATCTTTAAACAGCCATATCTCCAAAAGTAAAAGAGTGTGACGCAAAATAATTTCATATTCGTCATCTACGGAAATTAGTAACATGTGTAAAAATTACGAAAATTGGTGCGCGCGTCCGTATATTGTAAACCTCTACGAATAAATTTATTAGAACACTTTAACACAGAAATAAGGGTAAAATAATGACAATAATTTATAACGGTAATAATCAACCTTGCAAGATAACATGCAATAGACAGGTAATTTGTTGGCAGCGTCTTCGGTTTGGTGCACAAAATATATCTACTAATGTTTGGTGAGTCGCTAGCTGTGCATCGAATTATGCAATCAATTATGAAAGGTTGCAAAATTGGTATAAAACCATAACTACAATTTTTTTCCTTTTTATCAAATTTCAGTTGCAGAGCGGCAATTATCATTTATCAGATATTTTTAATTTATAAAGTCTAATAAAACTGAGTCTTATCCCCCTGTATAAAAAATTATAATCGATATAGGTACGTTATTTAAGCTAATTGCAGCAATTTTTTGTATTAATAATTCGCAATGTAAATTTCATATACCTATGTCATACATATATTGCTAGCATCGTATCCTTCGCGTAGTAAAAGTGAGATAGAGCATCTTGAAATGGGCGCTAACGCACATGCGTGTATGATTATATTCGCGAGCGCATTCGCACAACGAACATTCACTTGAGTGTGCGAGCGAGAGGTTTCTATGATCTACACCGTAATGTTTGCACCCCCTTTTCCGTAATGCTAGCGAATATACTAGTATCACATATATGGTAAATTTTCAATAAATCTGCATAGCTATAACGAATTATTAATGAATAGTTTTCGTGTAGTCGATTAGTTTATTATAAATCTTCAACTAGAAACCATCATGTTCATTACTGAGTTGAAAAAATACTTCAACGATTCCACCCCTTTTGAAGAAATCCACATAAAAGACGCACTATACATTCCAATGTTCTGCTTGAAATTCATGGGAATTTGGCGATGCCACCACAATTTCTGTCCTTACAAACTTTACTTCACAATTTCGATGAGCCTCATCGCAGCTTATCTGCTATCTCAAGCGGTTTACTTGGCGAACGTCAAGAATATTGAAGACTTGTGTAATTGCTACCTCTTGATAGGCAGTCTTTTAACCGGTGTAAAATGGTACTTCTTCCGAAAGTACTTTTTTAACTTCAATGAAATATACCTGGATCTTTCAGAAGATATTTACAAACCAAAAAACCAACGACAAGGAAAGATGCTGCAATTGCTCGTAAAAGTAACGATTTTGTTAAGTGTTGGTTTGCCTTTGATGGCGGGTACTGCCGTGACTGCGTTTCCTTTGGAGGTGTTAATTTCCAATAAAGGTGATAGGGTACTTCCGCTTCAAGGCCGCTTTCCATTTGAAACGCTTGTTTCGCCCAACTATGAAATTATTGTGGTTTGGCAGGTTGTTAGCCAGTATTTCATAGCAGTTTCCGTGAGTTTAATCGATGGAATTTGCGCCATTTACATGTTGGTCATCGTGGGATTATGTCAGGTCCTCTGTGATGATCTCAGAAACCTTGCGAAGCACCAGGAGGGGAGGTTGGTCCAGGCTATAAAGCTACACAAGGAAATTTTGAGGTTTGAAGAATGTAGGTAGGTACCCAAATTTTTGATATTTTATCTAGCTTTTTTAGACTTTGCAAACTTGGACGACCCATCCTAGGCTACATTGGCTTCAGTCACACTCTCGTCGCCAGTTTCGCTATTGGATGTCTGATTTTCCGATTTAATATGGTAAGTTCGAAGCAAAGCATCGATTTTAGAAATTAAATTATATCGCATCTTCAGACTGGAAATTCTGCTTTGGAACAGTTTAAACTTATGACGATTTTTCTGAGTTATTATCTGGAATTGTTGTATTGCTTCGTTGGAGAAATTGTGAATTTTGAGGTTGGTCCTTAGGGAGCTAAAAAAAATTTTTTGAGGAACGTTTTTTTAGAGTGACAAGATCCGTTACGCGATTTATGAGAGCAAATGGGTAGAATGCTCGATGAGTTTTAAACAAAACATGAAGTTCCTGATGTTACATGCCCAACCGATTCAGTTTACAGGATTGGGTTTGGTTGATTTGTCGCTGTCGACTATGTTAACGGTTTGTTAGTGGTGGTTTTTAAATACGGTACTAAAAATTTTTCTTTCAGATTTTACGCAGCACTTTTTCGTGTTTTACATTATTAAATAATTTGATGCAAAAGTAGGTATTAACAGTTAAAAAATTTAGGCAGAATTTAGGTCCGTTTCCAAAATTTTTGAACTAGACAAAATCTGCACTTTTTGTCGATTAGAAATAGGTTTAAGAAAAAATGCGATTTAATATTCTTGATCCTTCTTACCCCGCTTTTATCCAAATCTTGCTTGCATAACACAGTTGCATTAAGGACTTTTAAGGTCCTGTTGGCGTGGTAAACGTTACCATCTATTAAACAATAATCCGTATTGAGATTTGTAACGGAAAACGCATCTAGTGCCACAATACTCTTTGATTGCTTAAAAAAATATGAAATAAAATTAAAATACTATGTTGGAATTTTATGGTGTTTTATTTATGTATGTATTTGTTTTTATAAAATTTATTATGATACTTACAGAAACTTGGTGAGAAATAAATAGTATTATTAACGTGGAAACTTTGTGGTGTTTGTGACAAATCATTATATATTTATAATAATGTTAGAGGCAGGTACTTTGTTAGAGTTTAAATTACAGGGGAAATATTGATTGATCTATCTCGGTATATGAAATGATGGGTAATTTATTTTGTGATATCATCTGCTGGTCATTAATGGAAATAAAATACCTACCGCCACACAAGTGTAGAAAAAATATGCATGGAATTTTTATTTCAATCTTATTACGAAATTCCAAATCTTATTCCTGTAAACTAGTTAATGAAGAAAAACATCATAACAAGTTGTTTCGTCTAAATAATATGTACAAAAAAAAACTAAAATAAACACAAACAACTACGTTGAACTCATCAACAAGCTGGTGTGAGATTTCGTCATTTTTAGAACAAGTTTGGGAGAAAACTAAATACCTACCTCATTATATGAATAATTTGGTGAATCATTCGATTCAACGGAAAAGAATTTTAAAAATTCACGACCTAAATATTGAAAAAAAATATAAATACCTAAATTAATATGTAGAAGCAGTGGCGCACGTGAACACAACAACAAAATCCGATAATATTCTCTTTAAAATTGTTTATTTTGGTAGAGTTTCCAATGTAGGCCGTTAGGAAATAACGTGCACTTAATCTGCTATTATAGTAAAAATGCTGATTGTAATGCACCATAAAAGATTTATTAATAGTTAATCTCGTGCATGTGAGTGCACTTTCCTCGGGCAATCCATGTGAAGGCATATTGACAACCTTTTAATGCACCTTTTATATGGACGCATAATGACTCTAATATAGTTGCAAAGTTTACAATAGCGTCGTGACGCTTAGTTGATGTATGAAGTCTAGCTAAGTTTATTAACTAGCCGCAGAGAGCCAGACGCCATTACACCCAATGAATGCACTATAACGTACTTAGTCTTTTTATGCAATCAATCTTCATATATGCATAGAGATCGGTCTTTTCTCAAATGCTCTGAGTAAGAGAAATTGTACAGACTAGGAGAATGAACGATTTCTAGAACGCGCGCTATCGCCTTTGTCTGACAAATCTAGGGAATGCTCTAGCTCGTTTATACTCATTACTAACCACACCGCTTA
This sequence comes from Pediacus dermestoides, assembly GCA_963942485.1. Lineage (NCBI taxonomy): Eukaryota > Metazoa > Arthropoda > Insecta > Coleoptera > Cucujidae > Pediacus > Pediacus dermestoides. The sequence continues at coordinate 15,153,674 of OZ012629.1, read as the reverse complement.
TGAGTCGGTTTGTTCTCATGATTTACTTCGTCTGGCGTGCAAATATAAAAGAAAAATTGCTAAAGACGCTTTAAGTTTCTAGGTGAAAAATAATTGATCTACTAATACCTTAAAAGATTTCTTTTGGTTGGGAAAAAAAAACTACAACGTATCATTTTAAATTGATTTTTCTGTAAAAAAATTATAAAACAGCTCAACAATAATAAACTTCAATCAGATTCGTCCAAAAGCTCAAAAATCTCACTTTTACTCGGCAATTTCTGGAACCTTTCTTGCGTTTTCATCCAGATGTTGTTCCGTTTAACATCCACACGCGCTTTTAAACTGGAATTGCTGGTGCTTCCAATACCGGCAGTGCCTTCGTTTGAAACTGGCTTAATCTGCAAAGAAACAGAGTGCAAAAATGGTTGAAAATTTTGGAATAAAGTGTGATTTGTTGTTAAAATAAAATAAGTCAACTATTACACTTTATTCTTACTTACCGGTTCCTTCAAGCCTTCTCCGTCCTTCCCCAACGACTCCCCACTCTTCCAACCCATTTTCGCCAGCATTTTAAACCCCTTGTTCTCAGACGAAATAGATCTAAAAAACCACAAATTAAACCACAACAACAACAAAACCCTGTAGTTTCCCATACTCATCCAACGAAGCCACTTGAGTCTTCTCATGAGGATTCTGACTACCCACAGTTTCTCTACGTTTCTGCGCCCGATCTGTATATCCAGACGCAAGTTTCGGATCTTCCTCATAACCCCCAACTCCGAATTTCTTGCGTAAGCTCTTCAACTCACTTTTGTGGCGTTCAGTTTTACTTGTGTTGTTAATTTTTAAAGGAGCTGCAAGGAAACAAGTTAATAATTCCTAGCAAAATCATAATAAACTAAGTAAACCTTCATGGGTTTGGATGAGTCCTGGTTCGCAATGTCCACAAGTCTGATTGCCGTCGTGGATATGACATAAAAGCACCGTTGAGCCAATTTGAATCCTACTACCATGGTTCACGTCTAATGGTTCGCTTTCCTGTTTAGAAGGCGACATTCTTTTGCCGTTTAGTAGTGTTCCATTACGCGAGCCCAAATCAGTTGCTCTGTAGCATCCAGATTCTTTGTCGAAGCTCAACTTTAGATGGTGCTTACTCGTGTTGATGTCTGGTATTAAAATAGAATGGTTCCCCTCTCTTCCCACACTTCCACCATTACAAGTGATAATGGACAGGGAACCAACTTTAACTTTGGGGACTTGGGATGACTCGATTATAACTCGCATACAGGGCGGGTACTGGCGGGAAATGTCTGGAAATTTCAGAAATTTATACTGATTTGCTACAATAGGCCGGAACATCTGCAGCAGGGTTTCTCAAGTAGGTAACAATTTACGCGTTTAATATAATATATTGAGTATGACGCAATTTTAAATAGTTTGAGAATCCCTGCTCTAGAAAATTAAGGAAACTGTCTACCGCTGGTGTCTGAGTTCGCTCCGTCTAAATCATCATCACTCAAACTGTCTGAACATTCGCCTTCTTCCACATCGATGGCATTTGGATGCAGCTTGCGGGGGCGTTTAGTTTCCTGGAAACAACATGTGGTTACTTTCTAAATACGTACCAATGGCTAGTGTTCGTAGATTATTTATGTTCATTGTATTGAAGGAGTACATTAGATCTTCCATATCAGAAGATGTGTTTACCTACAATTAGAACAAAACAAATTATAGGCTAAAGTTATGACATGTACTCTATACTTTTTCGTGTTTGTTGTTTTTCTTTTTCCGTTTTCCCTTCTTTTTTTCCCTTGGGAATTCTTCTTGATCTTGACTACTGGTTACTTGTGAATGAAACTCGTAGCTCTGAGTGTCTTGGTTGTATTTTAAGTAAGTTCCTGAGGTCCCGTCATAGTACAAACCATATTCCTATAAAAAAGACGGTCTTTTATATGAAATTACTGCTTTGATGGGGAACTTACAGCGTTATAGTAATATCCTGTGTTGTAATCGTAGTACATTCCAGAGGTTTCTTCGTAGACAAACCCAGAGTTCTTTGTGGCCATCTCAGCGGCTTCCTTAATATCCTCTGCAAGACTCTTAGCCTCTACCCTTGAGATATTTTCACTATCACAACTTGGAACTGGTGATGTTTGTGTGGAACTATCAACTAAATGCTTTCGCTTCTAAAACAACACAATTAGCAACAACTTCTGCACGAACTTATATAAAAACATTACCTTTAATTTTAATTTTAACTTGCGTAGTTTCTTTTTTTGCTTTTCAATGTAGTTTTGTAACATTTCTATGAATTTTATCACTTCAGGTAAATCGGACAATTTCTGCAATAACACTGGTCCCAAATTATATTTGTTTTTTGTAGAAGACTCACACGAATCTTCGCATGAACTTCCAGCAGATACTTTAGTTGTTTCAGACATTTTTTCGAAGAAAATTATTAATCAAAGCATGAAATTTGTGAGATGTCAGATTTTAGCAGTAAATAATGAAGTTAGGTACATGGGACATTTGAACTATTTTCAAATAGAGATTGTTGTGAGTGTTACGCTTAAAAAAGGTAATTAGTTAGCAGAAATTACGATTATAAACGTTATTTTATGATTTTTGCGGTCTTAAACGTTTATTAAAGTGATTTACTATGTTTACACAGCGCTTGTATGTTGGGTTGCCTAACGAACGTCATTAATTAATGTCAGAGCATTAAAAAAGACTAGAACAAGTAGCCTGATATTTTATTAAAACTTACACTATTTTATCGAAAATAATTCATTTTAACAAATTTTGTGACCCCGGCGCTTCCGCCAAAATTCCAAGTATTGTCAGACTATGATCATAGACATTATTTGTAATTAGAACTGATTTGTAACTGTCAGATGAAAGCCATAGACATTATTAGTAACTAGAACTGAATTGTAACTGTCAGATGAAAACCATAGACATTACTTATAACCAGAACTGATTTGTAACTGTCAGATGAAAACATTATTTATAACTAGAACTGATTTATAACTGTCAGATGAAAACCATAGACATTATTAGTAACTAGAACTGATTTATAACTGTCAGATGAAAACCATAGACATTATTAGTAACTAGAACTGATTTGTAACTGTCAGATGAAAACCATAGACATTATTTATAATTTATTAGTAATAAATAAATAAAAAGAAACAAAACAGATTAGATTTATTAAATTAAAAAAATATGTAAACGTTATACTTAATAATTAGGTAATAAGAGGAAACGGAGGCTTGGAATTCCATTTATTTGGCGTAAATTAACTCCACTTATAATTAAATTAAAATTCCCATGTAATACTTACTGCTTTTCTTACATCGGATTACAAGAAAATTTATCTGTTTAAAACATTATTTAAATTTTAAATAGTATCTAAGACAGAGTCGTCTTACTTAATGAGGGTATTTACAAAACCATTCCAACTGTTAATTCAAGGTAATTTAAAATGCAAATTAGCTCCATTGCATTAATTCTTTTTATATATTTGACTATTTACTGATTAAATACTCAGATACCGTTCAAGCAAAGCCAGTCATTAGTTTATTGAACCTCAATCACACATAAAACTGGCTATTTTCAAAATATATATTTAGTTATCAGTTTGAGCTTTAACAAGTCAACAACAGCGTCGAATTAATAAATATTAAAAGTTGCGCAAGTAAATAATATTGGAACAAATTTAATAAGGTAAGAATTTTTTGAATTGTATTGTACCTAGTTTAATTGAATTATTTCTATAATAATTATAGGAATCCAAAAAAAAATATGAGGGAACTTTCAGTGATATTTTTTATTTTACTGGCGTTAATTTATCCTGTTGAAAGCTTGGATAACGGCTTGGCCTTAACGCCTCCAATGGGCTGGATGCATTGGCAACGCTTTCGCTGCCTTACAGATTGCGTTGCATATCCCGAAGAATGCGTTAGGTAATTTTTTTAAAACCGTACCAACCCCACTTAAACCTGTCTTATTATAATAGTGAAAATTTATTTAAAACGATGGCTGACCATCTGGTCTCCGATGGGTACCTTGAGGCAGGCTACGAGTACATCATCATAGACGACTGTTGGTCCAACAAGAAAGGTCGGGACTCCCAAGGAAAACTCCAGCCGGATCCCGAGAGATTCCCTAATGGAATCAAGGCCTTAGCCGATTATGTAGGTACGTTTATTTTTTAAAAAATCCTCAGAGTTACTTATAGTTTCTCCAGGTCCATTCCAAAGGTCTGAAACTAGGAATTTACGGGGATTATGGTACTAAAACCTGCGCTGGTTATCCAGGAAGCATGGACTATCTGGAAATTGATGCTAGGACTTTCGCCGAGTGGGAAGTGGACTATTTGAAACTGGATGGATGTCACGCCGACAAGAAATTTGTAGAAGGTACTTAGATATAATAATAAATTCAGAAATAAATTTTTATGATAGCTTGGTTTTAGGATATGGAAAAATGGGAGAATTTCTCAATAAAACCGGACGTCCTATCGTTTATTCCTGTAGCTGGCCCGCGTATGAAGAACCGTTAGGAATCGAGGTAACAATAATTAAAATACCTACAGTTTTTAAAGTGTGAACAATTATTTTTTATTATAGTCAAATTACACTGCGCTAGTTGAAACTTGTAACTTGTGGAGAAATTGGGACGACATCGATGATTCTTGGTCTAATGTGACTAATATTTTGAAATGGTTTAGTGATAACCAGAAGCGAATTGCTCCGTTTTCTGGACCGGGGCATTGGAATGACCCCGATATGGTACACAGCAATTTTACTAGAAAAAAACCCTAACTGTCCTTGTTTTTTTTTCAGTTAATCATCGGAAATTACGGCTTGAGCTACGAACAAAGCAAAGCCCAAATGGCCATTTGGGCCGTCATGGCAGCCCCACTAATCATGTCAGTGGACCTTCGGACAATCGAGGGGAAATTCAGGGATATTTTACTAAACAAGGACGTGATCAAAATTAATCAGGATTCGCTTGGTATTCAAGGACAGTTGGTTATGACGGTGATTGTAGTGGAATATGAATGAATATTCGCTTATTCAGCGGACTGTTTTTTTTTACAGAAAAGCAAAATTGATTTTTGGACTAAACCCATTAATCCTGTCGTGGATGAAAATAAGTCGTATGCTATTGGTTTGATCAGCAATAGAGTTGATGGGTATCCGTTTAGAGTTAATTTTACTTTGGCCGAGTTGAATTTGGATTATGATGGGGGATATATAGTAGAGGTAATTTGACTGTTTTCCTGGAAATTTTATTTTTTTATCTGGCTATTTACTTAAATTGGAGCCACTTTAAAATTATTTTTTATAAAATTACTGCAAAGTATTTGTAACCTTCATTTACCTACCTAAAAATAGTTTGTGTTAAATGAGAATGATTTTGCACAAACACTAACCTTTGGATCTGTTTAACCAATAGGTGCTCTAAATTTATCTAAAAGTTGAAAAGCATTATGGAAATTCAACCTCGTATTATCTACAACTTAGTCACGGTGTCAATGCGTGGGTTTTAACCCGAAGGCTAAAAGAAAAACTTTGTTTCCATCTCATGAATAACTAAACAGTTTTTGATTTGAATATTTATCTCCATCTCCAGCAGTTTATTTTATTAAAATTTAAATATGCGTTTAAATTAGAAACTTTTCCCAATAACTACTACATATATTATTATTATTTCTAGGATAAATTCGAACCCACCGTGAAACCAAAAACCGTCCAACTAGACGAATTAATTTTCGTCAGAGTCAAACCGTCTGGTAAGTGTATATATTAATTTTAAACATGAAACAATTCCAAGAAGAAAGTTCTCTTCACTTCCTTTGTACGAACTACAACAAACTAAATAGAAAGTAAAACTGAAGACACAAACATTGGAAAGTGATAACCTCTTTAACTTTTACTTGTAGATGGAATTACCAGCAGTGATTTGAAAGAAATAATGTTTGAGAAACGTTGAAATTTTGTCAAGTTCAATAATGATTTTTAGTGTTTTAGTTTTATATTGCGATTTAATAGAGTTACAAAAGCCTGACGTTAATTTATATGCTTACTGTAATTATTTATGATTTATTATGGAAATAATACAGCAATAACTAGAGCATATCGTAAGGTTTTAATAGAATGAGAAATTAAAAACTCGGTATGGTAATATTGCACAACCTTTGAGTCATTATAAGAAAAAAGTGATGAAAAAATATGTAAGAGCGTAATTTGTTTTGGAAAATTTTCCATCGACTTTTTAGTATGTACATGAAACAAAATATATAAATTTTCTTCCTAACATTCTAAACCGCTGGTTCATGGAACGCAACTTCTAGGTCAAGTTCAACGTGTTTCTCATCCGAACAAACATTAAATTTCTACAAAAATTGATTAATTTGTTGTTTCAGGTGCAGTTCTACTTACTGCTGTTCCGAACACGGCTAATATTAGTGTGGTAATGAAAGTATAAAAATAAATAAAGAAAAATGTATGACTTGGTGATGAAATAAAAGTTTTTTTTAATAAAATTGATTGTTAATTTTATTTAATTAGGTACATATTCTTTACCATTTACATATAAAACAATAACAATAAATATAATCTAACATAATGAAAACAAAGTCCAATTTATTTGTGTCTAGTTATAAGTAAATTATGTATAAAACTAATAATCCTACAAGTTATTAAAAACCCATGATCATCTATCTAGGCGTTTACTAATCAAAATAAATAAAGCAAGTGGGTTGAATTTCACTGGAAATAACTTTACAGAATAACTTTCACATTTGATTATAACAATTTCTAGAGGCACTTTCTTGGAAATATTTTGAGCTTAATTTCGACTACATTACTTAAAATCTACGAATGCCCATTGGTCGCTACTGGAATCCGCTCATAAAACCGCCTATGCGCCTCATCAATCCTCGTTAAATAAAAAGTCCCTGGGAAAAAGTGCTCTACACTTCCAGTGGGCTCATACGGAGCCTTGTGGCAGTTAATCCGACGCAACTCCAAACTAGCCTCAAATTTCTCCGGCGTAACTTTCTGTCTTTGCTGCAAGAGAATTTTGATATGCTTCAAGTTACCCAGTAATTTTCCAAGCTTGGCTTCTTCATTGCAAACAGTAATAGAGAATAACGAGGCAGCCAAACCGGAACCATAAGAAAACAACGCGATTTTGTTTCCGCAGAGTTCCGAGGCGTTTTTGGTGATTAACAACGAGACTAGTCCGCCGTACAAAGAGGGGGTGTACATATTTCCGACTTGCGATGCGATTAAAAGCGAGGGGTTGGTTTTCTTGTTAAAGCAGTTCTTACTCAAGTTCAAAAAGGCTTTTTCGACGTTTCGGTCGAAGTAGCTCTCCTCCAAAATTACGTTGTTAAACTCGTCGAGTCCTGGATATTTCGCTTGACGTTCCTCAAGGGGCGTTTGGACAAAATCATTCAAAGCCAAACGCGCCAACGACTTCTGGACTAGTTTACAGTAAGGCGAGTGAAAAAGTACCGCATCGAAAAAGTTTAAATCTACTAGTAGTTGATTGTGTTTCTTCGCCACGTTCTTCCTGTATAATTGATAACAGTTATCTAGGGCACTTAGGTAGCACTGTATGGACAGTTTACCATCCACTGTGGGGTACTCAGAGGTCAAATCTGGTTTGTAGAAATCCCACGCGTGTTTTACATACGTAGCTCGGACGCCCCGATCGAAAACTAATGGCGCGTTGGGGCCTACTAAAATTGCTATAGCACCAGCTCCACCGGTTGGTCTAGCGGAGCCCTTGGCGTAAACCGCGATGTCCCCAGCTACAACCAGGGCGAATCTTCCGTTCCAAGCCGAGGATTCCACCCACGATATAGCGTTGAATAACGCTGCTGTACCCCCATAACAAGCGTTAGTTGTGTCTATTCCCTCAATGTCGGTCACACCATACGGCTCGAACAGCTGCATTAGGACAGTTTTAACACTTTTCGACTTGTCGACGATGGTCTCGGTGCCCACTTCCAAACGTCCAATATCCTCTGGGTTCAACTGATGCTTTTCCATCAGGTTTTTTACCACGGTTAAACACAGCGAGTTGATATCCTCGCGGTCCGAACAAAAACCCATTTTTTGTTGGCCCAAACCGATTGTGTACTTCCCAGCTGACACTCCATCGTATTCCTCCAGTTCGGTTTGGTCGACGTACTGCGATGGGAATATCAGTTCCAGGGCTAAAATGCCGACGTCTTTGGGCCACGATCCCATTGTCCACAATTGATAACAGAACGACAACACTAAAGAAACACGTGCGTAGTTAACAAAGGTCTTAAACACTATGTGAGGTTGTGTCTAAGGTGATGTTGATTTCATAATGCCACCTCTCTAGTAGTTCTATTTCCAATAATAACTCACACCCTCCACTTTTCACTTATTTAATGGGATGTAGTGAGGCCGGCTGTGTGTGACCCGGACGACCATCTCCACACCACCACACCGAATTATGAATCATAAGTAGTGCCATTCATTATTAAACTTCAGGGAATTAAAAACCTTACCTGATATATAGGCAACCAAACATACACCAAACATACACTGCTCGAACTAAAACATTTATGCATTAAATTTAATATAATTTGTATTTTCTTACGATAAATCTAAATTTACGTTACGATATTATGTTTTTAAGCTGTATGTCTGGAACTAACTTATCTTATTTAAGAATTTTGCAAGTGTTTTCTTAACTTTCACACTGCATTTCGTATGAATGCGACTTAACACTCGTCTGCAGCTAATTTCACAACATAAACATGTCCTTTGCGCCTGTGCAAAAATTCAAAGTGAACCTAACCACAACAAACTTTTACAACTTTTTGCTTATCAGCAGGATCTAAAATCCGGATCCAATTAAATATTTGAAATATACACGAAAATCGCCAGTTAATGCGTGGTTGTGGTCTACTCTACAGCGTATATTTTCACATCCTGAAATTAATTCCAAAGGATCAAAACTAGCTGCCTGGTTCGTAGTTAAAGGACGAAAAATTATAAAACTGTGTAGTATGTGACAATGAGCATATATCGTGGAAAAAACAGGAAGGAATTTTATCTGGCGTCTTTATTGTACGATTCTATAGAAGATAGAAACTTGAGGTTAGTTGGGAATTTGTTGTTTGGGTTTAGGTGCTTGTTGCCCCGGTGATTAACTCCTAGTCCAAGATTTATAAATTTAGCTCAAATAAATATTCGTAAGATAATCTCTATTATACTACCTACAATTTTTTTAAATCCTGTTTTTTTGACTACATTTTAAAAAACTAAAAACTATGCGTTATTATTTTATTATCCTGGTTTTTACTAGGAAGGAATTTTATTTGGCACCTTTATGATTTCCCACAGAAAAAATAAAAAATTTAGGTAGTACATTAATCTTTATGATTTTTATTTATTTCTACACATAATAAAATTTAAATCGTTTTTTCTGCAGTTTAAATACAATGGAGGCAATAAATAACCACTTTTATTTTTATGGGTTTTAATTCGTTCATTCAACTGAATTTTTATTGCATCAGCCACTCGTAATTTGAATATGGGTTAAATGTGACTCAAATAATTCGTATACCTAGGTCAGTTAGGAAATGATGTAATATTTATAGTTAATTAAGGCACCGAATACTTGTGCCAAAAATAAATAAATTATCCTTGTCTCTCATGGCCTTACCATTATATAAAGTTAAGCATATCTACAATACATTTTAATACATACACACAAATATTTTCAGTTGAATTTTATTTATTTTTTCCGCGTATAATCTGTAAAAAAAGTACAAATTTTGTCTTGTGAAGAAACTAAGAAAGCTTCTAGGATATACGAGTATTAGATGTTAATCTTGTATCTTGTTGTCAACTATTTTTCTCAGAAATTGGACAAAATATTGTCAATAATACAAAAATTCTCGAATTTCGAGTGCAATTTTAGGGTCAGGATGACAAAAATACTTCTTAATCTCGCCTGCAAGATTTTCAGAAACATTTCGAAATCTACATTGTATTATAAAATTATAATATGTAATGGTATTTATATACGTGCTTAATTTCTTCCATCAATTACATAACGAATTTATTTGCCTAAAAAAACCTCACCAGATAAAACCATGTCTATTTTAAGTAAATTGAGGGCTTTGACACTAATAATCGCAATTTTTCTTGGTCCTTTGGAACAACAAAACGTACATATTATCTCTTATAGTTTACTATAATTTACACGCGGTCACATTGATAACTTAGTCTATAAATAATCGTAATTTATTTTAGAATTCTAAATTGTCCAGTTTATTGTTTACTTTTCGTATTGTTGTCCAAAAAATAACAATTATGCACAGCGTTATAAAACAAAATTATTTATAAATTTGTCTTCACATAATCTGTTAATATGACACAAAAAAAATTGTTATTAGTTTTCGACAGAGTTATTAGCGCACATAATTCCTTATCAATTGAAAAATAAAATTGTCTGGAGCCCGCTTATTGTTTACTACAAATTTTTGTCCTTTTTCACTTGAATGCTATTAATAGATTTGTTGTTGGTTTGACCGTGAACCTTTCAATAATTTAATCGATTTATGCATTTAGCAGCTTTGGTTTTTAATCGAAATTCGGATTCAATTTTATGCCAAATTTACGTCATAGATTAGGACTAATTGGACTAATTAAAAGTTACAGGACTCATAGAGAATTATCAGAGGTTTGTGCTTAATCGTTAAATTGTTGCAGATAAAATTGCATTTTTTTAATAAATAATAAACGATTGTGCCAGCTTTTCAAAATCTCGACGGTTTTCGAACTAAATTTGTTTTCATTAAAATAATGCATATAAGTATTAGTTTTTAATCATTATTTCATGATACAACAATAAATAAAACATAAGTAGAATAAAACTAAATTTTGCTATGTTCTGAATGAGATTTTTCCTGAATTATCTGGTTAACAAGTTAATGCATAAACTCTGGGTTAGATTTTTTAAATAATTTATCACAAGTCTTTAGTACTACGCCATACTATAACTGTTTATTTCCTGATAATCTAACAATACAAGACCTAAATAACCCCATAATAGAAATCTACAAATAAAATGTTTGTTTTCTAACGCTACTTGTTAATATAATTTGTGTTAGTTAATTTAATGTTTTATAAATAATGATATAGAAAGGTTATCTTTTTTTCACCAAGTCTAAGCATGATTAGCGCCATGCCATGCGTCTAAAATTTAATGTCATCATGTACGAAAAAACTAAATAGATATTCACGTGTTATCAAAAAAAGTTTTATAATGTTCATTAACCCACATCAAATTTATGAATTGGAAAAACTCCAAAAGTTCAATTTAGTTTATTTTATCTCGAGCCAAGTTAACACTTTTTTTTCTCTTTCAGCTCGCTCGAGTCTTTATTAAGCGAAAAGGCGGCAGACCCCAACATCGTTCTACCCAAACAAGGCATCAGCCCCTTCCACCTGGCAATCGGTTGCGACTCGAATGACTTCTCCATCAGTGCCACCAAACTAATCCTCCAAAACCGTGGCAATCCCAATGTTAGGTACGAAAACCACCAAGAATTGCATAAATGCACTCGTGAGCTGTGCTCAAGGTTAAACTAATTTCATGGTACCCAAACCCAACCTTGGAACAAGTAACCCATTGATTTTGTACCTAATAAAACTTACATGGAGTAGATAAAATTAAGGACGAGTTTTTATGGTGTTTTTTTACAGATCAGACGACGGTTTAACCCCACTACACATAGCAGCAGCATGGGGCCGATTAGAAATCGTAAAATTATTGTTGAGTTGTGGAGGTGACCCTGACTTGAGCGACAACAACCGAAAAACGCCTCTTCATTATGCCTTCGAGGAGGGTTTTGAGGAGTGTCTCGATGTGTTGAAAGCTCACAAACAATGCGACAAAGAGGAGAAAGACTGCAATGCGTATAATTTAATGTTAGGTGAGTTGTTGCGTTGGTTATTTTCGGATTAGTTTGTTTTTGTTTTTTTTTCTGGAAACAAGACAAGGCAAAGTCCGCGGATTAGGTTTTATTATATTATTTAGTTTCGTGACACCAATTAAACATCACCAAAAGATAATTATATTTAGAAATAACAAGAAGGAAAATTAATTAATGTACAAAAAAGGATTCATTGCGCATTATATTAGGACCTTCTGAAGAAATTTAATAAATACGTCGTGGATTTAGTGCGCTATACTTAAATAGGCAGATAAACTTATGCACTGTTTATATAAATTTATTGTCCTAATCATTAAAAATTTGGTATCTAAACGTTTTAATGGGTCTGCAAATTATATTTGTGCATTCGTGATAACTCTAATTACCTTCTGACTTTGAACAAAGTGCCCAAAAGAAACTCTGTTAACTTTTTAGTTAATTACAACTAATTGGATTGGATTTAAATTAAGAAATAAAGATTAACTTTGAACGCTTTGTTTACTATATTAAAATCACAATTTACGTAACAGCGTCTATTTATAAAAACACTTCCAGCAAATCTCACATTTTTCCAAGAAACCCCTTTATCAATCGACTTTGTTCCAGATAAAATTCTCGTAAACAACACGACGACCATCGGCGAATACAAAATCGTAAACGAAGGAATACCTGACAGTATTTTAAAAAATGACGACGTTTCCACCCTTCCGATACTACCTGAAACCGACGCGAACGAATTCGTCATTAATTGGTTCAACAAACACATGAAACTAGAACTACCGGCGACAGATGCCGCTTTTTGTCCCGTGGTAAAAAGTACCGGAAGCACGACCACTTATGACTCCTTTGAAAGTTCTGTGGACGAATCCGAAAACGAAGTTAACAGGAGGCCTATTAACACCGAGTTTATAACCTTCAGGAAGGTTTATACGAAGACGAGGAAGGTTAGCAAGGATAATAGTTGTGGGTCGAAGTCGTCGCCTAAAAGTATCGAAGACGGAAGTTTCACTAAGTTGACGAGTTCTTCCGAGATAAGCGGTATTGTGACGCTACCGAGTTCTCCTGGGGAAGACTCGGGGTTGTTAGGGGGTTCCCAAGACAAACACCAGGAATGCAGCAGTGATTATCAAACTTGCTCCTCAGGGAAATCAAGCGAGTTGGAGAAAAACATCCTCGTGGACCAAAGCGTTAATTTATTCACTTCAGACGAATCCGGAGAAATTGCCAAATCGGAAGGAATTGGAAGCGATACTAGTTTTGTGAGCGTCTCCGAAGTGTACAAATACATCGACAAAGACAAGGGGATTGTTTTGTATGAACAACGTTTCGTTAAGACAGCAAGGTAAATTTCAATTTTGTTTTTGTGGCGAATTCAGTAATAAAATTGTTTTATTTTTTCTTAGTAGCGATGGAAGTTTGAAGTCAAGCTCATTTTCCTCCTCCAAGCTATCAGAAACTGTCGACTATGACTCGGATAATCTGCGAAGGGAACTGGTTTCTCATGGGTATAATCCTGGCCCTATCACTGTGACCACTAAGCGGGTGTACTTGAGGAAGTTGAGGCAATTGAGTAAATGTCCGATGATAGCTGGTGACACAGACAATATTTCCACGCCTGTTAAAAAAGGTTTGCATTATTGAATTCATTAAGAAAAAAATCCAGTGACATGCGTGCTAAAACTTGAATACAAATTTTTATTTTAGGTTAACATTTTTTTTGTTATGTTTTTATTTCGACACTTGTCACAAAAACCTCGAGCCAACACCCAAAATAACCAACGTTTTCTTCCAGTATACTCCATCGAGTTGGAAAAAACTCTACGGAACAGCTCCTGGTACAACGATGTAACACTCTACAAATCCTTGGAGGAGCAACTTTTGCGCGAATTCAGCACACCGGATCCTTCGCGAAAATGGCGTGAAGGCACCAACAAAACTTCCTTCACGTACCTACTATTGGATCCAAGAATAACCAACAATTTACCTTGCCGAGCTTCGTTGCTCACTCCCGAACAAATCTGGAGTGCTTTTGTGTCCGCCGTTTTCTACGTGGGAAAAGGCAAGAGGAATCGACCGTATTCCCATTTGTATGAAGCGGTCACCCTTTGGAACCAGGCACAATATTCCTCGGACAACAAGAAATTGCAGCACATTTTAGATATTTGGAAGCAAAGTAGTGGGGTGATTTGCCTGCATGTTTTTCAGAATGTTATACCGGTTGAGGCGTATACAAGAGAGGCGGCTATGATAAGCGCTGTAAGGTTAGATAATTTACGCAATGCTAAAGTGGGGGATTTTTATGGAGTTGCGGCCACTTGGCCTCAGAAGCAGAAGAGGATGTTGGGGGTTTACTTGCTGTATAAAGCAATGATGATTTTTTTGAACGAAGGGGAAAGACAGTTGTTTCCTGCGGATATTGCTTAGGATTTATACACGAAATTTTAATTAATAATCTTATAATAAAAAGAAATTGTTTTTACAATTTTTATGACTAGTATTATGTTTTTAATTAGGTTTAAAATATATTGCAATACTGGATTTAGTTCCAGGCACAACTTTATATGTTTGTTTGTAAATAAATTTGTTGTACTTGAAAAATCTACTTGTTTTATTAAACCCCAACTATTTTCGAAGATTAGGCGATAAAATCAAATCAGTTTTCAAACTAACTATACAAATAGATTTTTCTAAGGTCTAAAAATGTAAGCATAAAATCAACGTTTAACCTTAACTCTTTCACTTGGGTTTCGGAACCCACATTGGAGACGCAACAGCACCAATGGACACCCTCTCCAGCGTGATGACTTCATCGGAAACATTCTCACAATTGTAAAATTTCCTCAAGTCAAGCAACGCCTGGTCTTCCATCTACAACAAATACTAATCAGTTAATCCGCCGTGAGGTCGATAAAATATCCTACTTGCGTATAAAATAATTCTTTAGTTGTTAGTTTAACTAAATTCTCCTTTTCTTTCTTTTCCTGCAGTATAATATCGCTTAGTTTCCCTAAAGGCGATATAGGAGCTTCAGGAAGGACTTTCCAAGGGTTTTTCGGGCTTTCTAAAAACTTATATTAACAACGATTTATTCAGAGATTCACTGGATTTCACCTGAAATGCTCGAATCATTATTACTGCTTTCTGAAGACAATCTCTTGCGTTGTTTCTGGGACAACTTAACAATCTTGTGTTTCCCCTCATTTCTTTTATAGGAATTTTTAGGATAACTATTAGGAGGCGACGAAATTAACTCTGGAAAATCCTCGGAATCATCCAGGGAAAGTCGTGTAAACCTCGGCTGGTCTTCTACTAGTTCCAGCTGTTTTTGCGCAAGAATTATAGCTTTTAATCTTTGAGGAATATCGTCGGGTTTTTCTAAAACTGGCGAATCAGCATCAGGAAACTGTATTATATTATTATCAGTTTCTTCCAAGGATTTACTCGAAGGAGTGCTTTTAGTCCTCGACCTCCGCTTCTGTGTTTTACCACTCGCCCTTTCTTCAAAAGACATCCGGCTTATCTCTAAAATCCCCTGAGTGTTCTCTGTATTTTTTGGAAAAACACTCGGCGAAAACTCGATTCTCTTTTGAATATACCACTCGGTAATTTCCTTAAGTTTTTCTTGGTCCAACTCCTCCAACACACCCATATCCAAGGCAATATAGCTGTTGTACACGATGAAAGTCTTGCAGGCTTCTCGAAGAGTTTCCAAGTTATACGTCAAGGAGAAAACGAAGATTTGTACGAGATTCCTCAAGTTTACACGTTTGATTAAATATTGTTCAACTCGTTGTAAAAACGGGATGACGTTTAGTTGATCTGCTAAGATAACAGCTTGAAGGATGTAGTCTAAATCTTGAGTAAACTCGCAGGTGTTTGCGTAGAGGAAATCCAAAAGAAGCTCGACGGACGCTAGGGGAAAATCCTCAAAATTAACTTTGGAAGTCTGGAATAAGCAAATGTTAAAGTTTGTTTATTAAAGGAAATTTCTTCAGAAAATACTTGCGCCCAGGAAGCAGAAAACATATTCCTAAAGTACTCTAACCTAGCACTTAAAACACACTTATGCGCCTTAACCTCCTTAAAATGCCGACAGGATATCGTAACATCACACAGCTCAGGAAATTTCCTTCGATCAAACTCTTGAAAATTGTCTTTACACAAATGTCCAAACAAATTCTGACACAACTCGTAGTTTCCTGTGTAGACATGCAACAGAAACTCTTGGAAGTCCAATGGATTTATTTCGGGCGAAACAACTGGCGAAATTTCCACCCCTCGCGAACACAAAACAAAACGATGCGCCACGAAATTTCTATCTCGGATTTTAATTGTAACATCGTGTAGATTATCCGCTTCGTCTGCTTGTTCTAGCAACTGCTTAAAATCGTTGGAAAAATCGTCTTCGTGGGTGAAATACCACAACCAAGCGTCCAAATCAGGCAGAAAAGGCGCCCCCTGGAATTGCAAACTATAACCTACGTTATTAAAGTTGAATATTTTGAAATTCATACTTGCAAAACACAATAATCTTTTCCTTTTGGGTCGCTAGTAATAAAAACCGCGTTGTAAATCCTGGGGAGCTTTTTAACTTCCATAAAAACACACTCATCGGCTTCCAGTTTGTTCTTCGGGGGTCCCCCAGGGGTTTTCATGCGTTTTTGTGGGAATATCCCAGAAAAAGCCTCACCTTCTCTCGTGGCAAATAAAACCTCTTTCATGTTGATTGAAACGTGATTAACAGCTCGATATAAAGATTGAGAGAAGATGCATCTTCGCATTTCATCGTAGGATTCCTGCCAGTAGAATAAACGTCCGTCTTTTGTAGCAGCGGCGATTTTCAGCTCTCTACAAATCTCTTTTACCGGATCTTTAGAAAAATCTGTTGTTAATTGTCCACCAAAGACACTTAAACTTATCAAATTTAACCTGGAAGAAGTTGGATTTTATTGGTAGGTTCACAACAGATTTAAGCGAGTTTACCTTGTCGCAATTCTCCTAATTTTAAATTTGTACAAAATATACAAATCTCCGTTATGGAAATAAATAACGGTGGCCCCATCGCTAGCCGCAACTAAGCCTATCGCCCCGCCTCGAGGAAGGCTGACTGATTTTGGTTTTATTATATAATTTTCGCCTGTTTCGGTATAGGTTGGATGTCCGAGTTGTCCGCCATTTAACCCCCATGTGTACAATTCGGTGTGGCTCCACGCTACAGAATGGAACCTTCCACAACAAACGCCTTTCAGAAAGCATGCAGTGGTATTTAGACGTACACTGTGTGGAATATCGACGAAAGCTGGAGGAGGTGCGATGCCTAGAACTCGATGGGTGTTCAGTCCGCAGGTGAAAATCTGAAATATTTTGAGTGGGTGATTGAACGTAAGTACAACGATTAAAGCTATCAAGTCTTATCTAAAAATGAATGATTCATGTTGCACTTACAGCTGAATTTTCCCCTAGAAATATACTGTGGTCCCTGGATACACTCGCCGAAACAATCTTAACATCTAAATCAACCAACGTAGGAACCACAACCGCCTGTTCAAGTCCCAGCCCCAATCTCCCCCCATATCCATGCCCACAAGTATAAACCCGTCCAGCTCCCGTCAGAATCAAACTGTGAAACTCGCCCAAATCCACAAGCTTCACATTTTCAAAAACATTCTCCTTATGGAACGCATTCATGAGCTCCGCAGTGGTTCTCGATCCTTGTGGCCCCAAAGCATTACTAGCATTGGAACCCCAGCTATATAATTTCCCATCAACCTTCTGGTCAAAAACAATATTTAAGGCACGACGACAGTCTTTCATTGCAATATCAAATGCACTGAAGCCGGAAATGTCTTGCTGGTCCAAACTAGCTCCCGATTGTAGGAGTTCCACAGCGGCGTTGATTTGACCATAGAGGATGCTTCTGTGTAACGCTGTGTAACCGGATTCTTTGTCTTTGACGTTGATGTCGGCGTGGCGGTTTTGTACTAGCCAACGGACTAAGTCCTGGCGGCCACAGGAGGCTGCTATGTGAAGAGCTGTTCGGCCACAAGAGTCCCGAACGGATTCGCATCGGAAACATATGTGGCTCAAATAGGAGCATAAATCTTTGTCTGAGATTTCTGTGTTGGAGATTGCAGTGGTTATTAAATCACCGTGCTGCTGGGATTTGCAGCGGTCAGTGCAGTCTGGTAAATCCATCTAAAATATAAAAAATCCTGACGTAATATAAACTTACCGAAAATTGCACAATTTTGTAAATTATTTATACAGCAAAAAATTATGGGAAAATGTTTTTGAAAGTATTTTTTTAGTGTACTTACCCTGTTGAAATATTTAAAAATGTTTTTATTTTATTTTGTTATAAAAGTTAGAACTAAATTTTCGAACGGTGTGAAGTTAGCGACTAGTGGCGCATTAATAAATAATTAGCATAGATATAAAAACATAGATATGCAAACTGACGCATAAATGTTGAGGCCGTCCCAGTAACAAAGGCGGGAAATTCAAACGAAGGAATATTTTAACCCTTCGAAATTTATTTAATGGAAACTCGTATTAAATCTATTTTAAAAAATACGACTAATAGTCAAGGAAAACCCTTATATTTAATACAACTTATTAAAACTACAGATTCATCTACTTGATCTTCACAGCTGCTCTAAACTTGGCCGAGCGACTCCTCGGATTATCCTCCACTTCGTCATACGTGGGCACCAAAACATGCTTCGTTAAACTCATCCAATTCGACTCCATCACATCTTTACTATAAAACGTATCGGTACTCAACGAGTGACTAGAATACTTCAACGGTAAAGGATTTGCCGTGTTTTCAATTAGATTCCCCAACAAATGCCGTTTAACAATCGTATCCTCCAACGAATGGAAAGTAATCGTAGCTACTCTTCCACCGATTTTCAAATAACGTTGGGCAACAATTAAACCGTAGTTTATTTCGTTTAATTCGTTATTAACGAAAATGCGGAGAGCTTGGAAAGTTTTAGTTGCTACATGGGTGCGTCTTTGTAGTTTGTCTAAACGGAAGTCGTCTGTGCAGACGGTTTCGACGAGATCTGATAGTTCTTCGGTAGTGGTGAGCTTTTTGAACATATATCGAGCGTCCACTATTGCCCTGGCTATTTTCCTAGCTAATTTCTCCTCGCCATAGTACTTTATTATCTTATATAGGTCATCTTCTGTTGCGTTAGCCAAAACATCAGCAGCAGTAGGGTTATCTAAGAAATTATTATTAATAAAAAAACCAAAATGAGGTTGGGAAAACCAAATTACCTTTAACTCTATTAGCATCCATTCGCATGTCCAATGGACCATTCTGCGAAATAGAAAAGCCCCTTTCCGCAGTGTCGAATTGCATGGAGGAACAACCGAAATCAAACAAAATTGCGTCTATGGAATTTTGCTTAATCTGATTTTTCTTTAATAGTTCAGGCAAGTCAGAAAAGCGCCCCAGTAATGGAATAACTTGATTAGGAAACTCTTTGGATAGTTCTTCGACAAAAGTAATTGTATTTGGATCTCTGTCAACAGCTAAAAGTTTGATATTCGGGGAGGTGCCCAATATTTTCCGACTGTGACCTCCGGCGCCGAAAGTCATGTCGAGGATGGTTTGATTCTTATCCGGTTTTAAGTATTTTACCACCTCGTTCAACATTACCGGTTTATGAGGTGGAGTATTAGAGCATAACCCCCGTACAAACCCCACAACTACTCTTCGTTCCCCAACAATCTTCCTTAGCATTTTTTCTTTTTTTCCTTCTCTGGTGTCAAAGAAACAAGTTTACTAAAGTACGATTTTTCCTCGTTTTCCAATTCCTCTAAAAACTCGTTAGACAAGGCGATATTGCACTCTTCAGCCGTTAGGCCAGTTGCCGAACTTGAATATATCCTAGAATATCTGTTGTTATGCTCGTTGTTAACTAGTTTCTTTAAGGAAAGATATTGAGTATCCCAGTATTTGTGGTTGGTTTCAAATTTGTTCTCCTTGTACGCTTTATTGACGAAATTCTGGAGAAATTCGCTGAGGTCTCTGTAATGTGAGGTTAAGTTACACGTGATTTCAAGAAAAAACAACAAAAAAATATTTAACGCGTAGTTGTGTGGATGTTTCGGTTATTTACCTTCCACCGGCTTTGTGTTTGTCTATGGGCCACTTTTCCAATACTTGTAAAATACGTTTATAATTTCCAGCAGCAGCAGCCATTTTATTTTAGGACATTGTAATTTGGGTTGCGGTCATTTATGCGATAACCGTAGTGAAGTTATCTGTGGTACAGACGACGATGCGACATCTATTTATTAGTCGACGAATGGGGCAGGAAAAAATGGTTGGTTTTCATTATTGGTCACGTTCAAACCTTTTTGCAACAATTCCAAGCCGTACAGGCGAATTTTTTTTCTAATTAAATCTGAATAACGTTGTTCATGGTTATTTTGTGGTATACTACCGGTTTAAAAGAAACCCCCTGACAATTTAGTTTTGACATTTCCTCGAGAAGTGGCAGCACATGACTTAGGTCTGAAAACCCCTTTGCGGAAAGTTTTCAGTTAATTTCGGGGGCTTACTGAAGTCCTCTAATTGGGAAAAATGTCTGGAATGTTAACAATGGCCACGCGGAATTTACCGCGTACAGTATTAAGAACACTAAAGAAATCATTGGAAAAAGGTATTTTAGAGGTATGTAGGGAAATCCAATTTAACCTTTCATTTGTAACTTATGTAACAATTTTTATTCTTGTTCTATGCTAAAATAGGTACGTGTACATATGTGTTATATACTGTTGTGTTTTAGACACCGCTAGGTCGTAGAAACTATTCCCAAGGGGTCAGGGCTGTTGTAAATTTCAGTAGGAAAACTGGAAATGGTGTTTTTTTAAGGTATGGAAGTTGTGGATTGTCTCAAGATTTCCATTGTAATTGCTTGAGTTTTTGTTTCAGTAAAAGCAGAAACACGATTTTTGGTCAAAATGAACGTTATTTTCGAGCATCAGCAGCTTTATTCGAAACAAAAATTGTTAATGTGCCTCCTTTTGCCGAATCTGTAACCGAAGGAGATGTCAGGTAGGAGAAACTAAAGTACAATTTGCGAATAAACAAGATAAAATTGTATCGAGTCAATGTAATTGACGACAAGCGTCTCTTATCAGTTGGATGAAAAATAATTAATTTGTCCCGATATTGCACAATTAAACCTTGAATTAAAAGAATGAAGCTTGTTTTTTAACAATTTTTTTAAATTAGGTTTATTCAAAAGCTCTATGAATATGAAATTTATTTTCTCCAACAGGGTGGAAAAAAAAGTCGGCGATCATGTAGCTGCCGATGAAGTGGTAATGGAAATCGAAACAGATAAAACCTCAGTGCCAATTCCCGCTCCTGGTCATGGTATAATTGAGGAAATCTTCGTGGCCGATGGAACAACAGTCAAACCCGGCCAACAATTATTCAAAATAAATATAACAGGGCAGGCTCCTGCTGGTGGTGGTGCAGCGAAATCAGCACCACCTCCAGCGGCTGCGCCACCTCCACCAGCAGCTGCTCCGAAAGTTCCTGGTAAAAAATTATAAGAATTTGCGTTGGTGTATTTTATTCAATTTTTTTAAAGCTGCTGCTGCTCCTCCCCGACCAGCCGCCCCGGCTCCGCCCCCAGCACCAAGACCAGCAGCTCCAAGACCTGCAGGTCCTCCAGCCGCCCCAGTTAGTTCAATTCCGGTAGCAGCAATCCGACATGCCCAGTCTCTAGAAGCTGCGACTGTTAAAGTCCCCCCTCAAGACCCCACCAAAGAAATCACCGGTACTCGCACAGAGCAACGAGTTAAAATGAATAGAATGCGATTGAAAATCGCCTCTAGACTGAAGGAGGCCCAGAACGTTAATGCGATGTTGACAACGTTTAACGAAATCGACATGTCGAGTTTGATGGAGTACCGAAAAATTAGTTTAGAGCCGTTTCAGAAAAAGTATAATTTGAAATTGGGTTTTATGTCGGCGTTCTTGAAGGCTTCTGCATATGCGCTGCAGGATCAACCGGTGGTCAATGCCGTGATTGATGGCACTGATATTGTTTATAGGGATTACGTGGATATTTCTGTTGCGGTGGCCACGCCCAAAGGACTGGTGGTTCCGGTTATAAGGAATGTTGAACGTATGAATTTTGCTGATATCGAGTCGGCCATGGCTCAAATGGGGGAGAAAGCGCGGAAAGGTTTGTAATTTTTATACAAAGTTACTTTTGTATAATTGTAATATTCCAACAGGACAGTTAGCTGTGGAGGACATGGATGGTGGTACTTTTACCATTAGTAACGGAGGAGTTTTTGGGTCTTTGATGGGCACCCCAATTATAAATCCCCCGCAGTCATCAATTCTAGGCATGCATGCTATATTCGATCGGCCTGTTGCTATTAAAGGACAGGTAAGGCTCTCGTGCTTTTATTATAATTTAGTTATATTAATTATGCTGTTTATAGGTTGTGATTCGACCAATGATGTACGTAGCTCTAACTTACGACCATAGATTAATTGACGGACGCGAAGCGGTTTTGTTCTTGCGTAAAATCAAAGCAGCAGTTGAAGATCCAAGAGTAATTTTAGCTGGATTGTAAATTGCAATAGATAATTGACACATTGTTTTAAATTTGTAAAGAATCGAAGGAAAAACGCAATTTTAAATGTGTTATTTATAACGTTGTCGTGTGTTTGTGTTGGTGAGGGTTTTTATGTAACCAAAATTTACAAATTTTCAACAATTATTATGCTACACACTGCTTATGGTTTTTTTTCTGATTTTATTTATCTCATTTCAAATATTTCAGTTAGGGAAAGTTATGAAAATGCGTACAGTCGTAAATTAGACATTTTTCTTTCGAGATTATTTTTTTTATATACAACATACACCTTTGTACATTGAGAAGCTTATTTTCTGATGTTTTATCTTATATTATGAGAGGATTGGAGTATCGAGATGTAATACCAATTTTACAGATTTTAATCAACTGAAAATGAGCTTCTGATTTATATAACATGATTTCATGTTGGCTATATCAATGTAGGTTTTGGCCCTACGATTAATTGTATTATTTATTGTTAAATATAACATTTGAAATGATAACATGGTTTATTATAGTTTTTTATTTCTTTATCACAGATTTTTTTTGAGTTGTAAATATGTATTTAAATTCATCATAAAGCACAGTATTATCGACGAATAATAGATTTTTATTTATTAGAGAAATTTCTTGATAACCCCAATTTTAACCTTTTATTTCTGTTATAGTTTAAGTTGTTTATACTTTGCGTCAATACAATATCTTTAGATTTAATAATAAACAAACTAATTTCATGAAATTGCAGCAATTTCATAATATTGCGAGGCAATTTGCAAAAAAAATTATAATAAGTGTTTTTAGGAAAGGTAAGTCATAAGATTTGTGTTTACTAATGCTTAGTTACCGTGGCTACCATTTGATTTAAATTTGAATTAATCTGCAGTTGGTACACCTGCACAGGTAGTTACGCCTAAAAGTCCCTAAAAAAAACAAAAACGCGGTAATATTTTTTTGAATAATAACCTAACTTTACAAGAGAAAAGTAAAAATTCGTTTATACTCTGTAAATATAAGATATTCTAGAAAATTTGGTATGGAGTATGGGAAAATGTTCGACATTATGTATATTATCGAATTGCTCAAGTATTTTTTGCAAATATTTTTCCTGGCAAGAAGACCCAAAGAAATCGTCACCCATACGCATGGAAAACTATCGGAAAATCTGCCCGAAACTACACCAAGTAGGTTTCCTGTACAAAATCAAAGAAGCACCATGTAGTTTTAGCATTTCCCCTCTGTTAAAAGTATTTTTCTATAATTTCGCAACAAAGCTGTTTGTTTATTCCGTCTACTCGATAACCTTTTAACATCCCCTAGAAGATACGAGTTTTTATCTACAATATAAAAGCAAAATGTTGAAATTTCCTTCTGTTTGTTTTAGAAGTTGAAGCAAATAAGATGACATCCGTACGGGGACAAGTTTTATCAGGAACAGAAATCGCCAAGTAAAAAACCCGCTCACTCATCAAAGGTATTTATTGTTTAATTCGATGAGTTTTTAGGGAAATCACCGAGGAACTAGCGAGGGATGTCGCGAAAATCCGCGAAAAACTCCCGGAGTACCAGCCGGGTTTGGCTATAGTCCAAGTCGGGGGCCGCGAGGACTCCAACGTGTACATCCGGATGAAAATCAGAGCTGCAGCTGCTATTGGAATCAAAGCCGAACACGTCAAACTTCCTAATACTACAACACAAGCTGAGGTAAGAGAACTTAATATTTTTAGGAAAAAAACAGCAGTTTTTTAAATTTTCAGCTACTTACCAAATTGTACTCCTTAAATGACGATCCTAACATCCACGGGATAATCGTGCAAATGCCTTTGGATTCCGTCAACAAAATCGACTCGCATTTGATAACTGATACTGTTTCGCCGCTTAAAGACGTCGACGGGTAAAAACACAAAATTTCTACTATAATCGGTGTATCTAAAATTTTTTTATAGACTAAACACAATCAACGAAGGCAAAGTTGCAATTGGAGACCTAACCAGCTTCCTCCCGTGTACCCCCAATGGAGTAATAGAGCTAATCAAGCGTTCTGGAGTGAAACTAGCTGGGGCTGATGCGGTTGTCCTAGGACGAAGTAAAATTGTCGGAACTCCAGCTGCTGAGTTGCTAAAATGGCACCATGCAACTGTTACTGTGTGCCACTCGAAAACCAAAGATTTACAAGCGCAAGTAGGGTACTTAGGTTATGAAAACTCTATCCGTGTTTTTAGATTTTTTCTGTTTTGTCCATAGTGTAAGAAGGCCGATGTGCTGGTTGTGGGAATTGGACAAGCACAGTTGGTGAAGGGCGATTGGATCAAGCCGGGCGCCGTAGTGATTGACTGTGGTATAAATTCCATTCCAGGTAATTAATTAATGGGTTCTTGAATTTCTGATATATAGTTAAGATAAGTGGGTGGTTAGCTTAGGTAATAGTAGGTAATAATGACAAATTGGCTAGATTAGAAAGTAATTTGTCTGTTTTCATAGAAATATCTTAAGTAGCTAGTTTTGTCTTTAGTTGCTTTAGTGCTCTGCAACATGGAAAATATTTCACATGAATCTGGTGAGAATTAATAATAAAATTTACTAAGTACATACTTACTTATATTATTTAGTAGATTGCAGTCCAACTAAAACTATCCAAATCTAATAATTTTCTGAATTTTTTTCGCCCCTTCGTTGAGTTATTCATGATTAAATCCACATAGTTCACTTTGCACTATTTCACTGTCAGACAATTTGTCATTATCACTATCATTAAATTATTTGTGACCAAAGTTTCTGTAAGCTACAATTTTATTTATTTTAACTAATCAACTTTATCGCTCACAAACTGCCTTAAACGTGATCCCTTTACGCATTAATTTGAACAGATAAGCCGAATATGTTTGTCAACAATTTTGAATGGACAATCAATCATCAACATTAACAACTTTACATGTATAATATTTTTATTTTATCCTGTATACAGATGCCACGAAAAAGTCCGGACAACGACTAGTCGGCGACGTTGCCTACGAGGAAGCTAGTAAAGTAGCATCGTACATTACTCCTGTACCTGGTGGTGTTGGGCCCATGACTGTAGCCATGCTCATGAAGAACACCGTCATGAGCGCTGAGCGTGGTGCTCAGTTCATATTGAGAACGTCGTGGAACCTACGACCACTACCTCTTAAACTAGAAACTCCTGTACCAAGGTAGGCAAAATTTAATCGAACTTCCAGTTAATTAATTTTGCAAATAATAAAATTTCCATCAGTGATATTGATATTGCCAAAGCGCATAAACCAAAACTCATCACGGAACTCGCTGAGGAAATCGGCTTGTACCCATCGGAAGTCTCTATGTATGGTAGGACCAAAGCCAAAATTGGGCTTTCAGTTTTGGAACGACTGAAAAACAAAAAGAATGGAAAATATGTGGTGGTTGCCGGGATGACCCCAACGCCTTTCGGTGAAGGTAAAAGCACCACTATGATGGGATTGGTCCAAGCCTTGTCCACCGAACTAAAGAAGAATGTGTTTGCTACAATCCGACAACCCTCTCAAGGTCCCACTTTTGGAATTAAAGGTACAAATTCCATGAAAATTTCAAGAGATTTTAATTGATTTTCTTCAGGTGGTGCTGCTGGAGGTGGCTACGCTCAAGTTATACCAATGGAGGATATGAATCTGCATTTAACCGGGGATATACACGCTATTACAGCTGCGAATAATTTACTAGCTGCACAGTTGGATACGAGGATTTTCCACGAGGCGACACAAAAAGACCAAGCGTTGTATGATCGACTTGTGCCAGTTATTAAAGGGAAGCGGGAGTTTTCTAATATTCAGCTGCGGAGATTGCAGCGTCTGGGAATTGATAAAACGGACCCGGATAGTTTAACCGCCGAGGAGAAGAGAAGTTTTGCTCGCTTGGATATTGATCCTAATGCTGTTGTTTGGAAGAGAGGTAAAAACTTTTCTAACAGTTTATTTTGAGTCTAATCTAAATTTATAGTAATGGATGTCAACGACCGATTCCTCCGAGAGATCACCATCGGGCAATCCCCAACTGAGAAGGGCATGACCAGGACTACAGGCTTCACCATAAGCGTGGCCAGTGAAATAATGACGGTTATGGCTCTAGCTAAAGATATGTGTGATTTTAAGAGGCGTTTAGCCAAAATGGTTGTGGCTTTCGACAAAAACAGCAAACCAATCACTGCGGATGATTTGGGCGTAACTGGTGCCTTAATCGTACTGTTAAAAGACACAATTGAACCCACTTTATTGCAAACTTTGGAAGGTTCGCCGGTTTTCGTACATGCCGGACCATTCGCTAATATTGCACATGGAGCCAATTCGATAATCGCGGATAAAATTGCTTTGAAGCTTGTAGGGGAGCAAGGGATCGTTGTAACTGAAGCTGGATTTTCTTCGGATATTGGTAAGGAAATTTTAGTGAGATTTGTTGAGAAAAGTTTTCAGAAACAATGTTGTAGGTATGGAAAAGTACTTTAATATAAAGTGCAGATGCTCTGGCGATCTTCCAACAGCCGTTGTCTTAGTTTGCACCATACGGGCTTTAAAAATGCACGGAGGTGGCCCAGCTGTCACTGCTGGTGCTCCGCTACCCCCCGAGTACACCCAAGAAAACTTGGAACTTTTACGTAAGGGTATTCCGAATATTGCCAAGCATATAAGCAATGGCAAGAAGTTTGGACTCCCGGTAGTTTTGGCTATTAACCACAGATCGTTAGTAACAAAATTTTATAAGTCAAAAAAATTAAGCTTAAAAACGTTTTTTAATTGTAGTACTGATACTGAAGCTGAACTCCAGTTTCTGCAACAAGCAGCTAAGGAGGCAGGCGCTTTTGATGCTGTGGTTTCCACTCATTGGTCCCACGGAGGTGCTGGTGCTAAAAAACTAGCCGAGGCTGTATATGCTGCTTGCCAAACTCCCAGTGAATTCAAGTTTTTGTACGAGTTGAATCTACCGATTAAGGTCAAGATTTTGACTATTGCTAAGGAGATGTACGGTGCTGGTGACGTTGTTTACTCTGAGATAGCCGATAAGAAGTTGCGTACTTACGAGGAGCAAGTAAGAAGCTTGAATTAATGGATTAAATTTAGCTTTATTGCTTTTATTTATCTTGTAACAGGGATTTGGAGAGTTGGCTATTTGTATGGCGAAAACTCCATTGTCTTTGACTGGTGATCCGAAAATTAAGGGTGCTCCAACTGGATTTACTATAGAGGTGAAGGATGTGTGGATTTCTGTTGGAGCCGGATTTATTATACCTATGATTGGAGACGTAAGTTTTTTGTGGATTTGTTTGGATTAATAGTCTAATGTTTGCACTTTTAGATTACTACAATGCCAGGGTTGAACACTCGTCCTGCAATTTATGATATCGATCTTAATTTGATAACTGGGGAAATCGAGGGATTATTCTAAATCTACAAAAAAATTAATGTAACCATAATGTCAATGATGATGAGCGAATTGTACAATAAATAAATCACTGTAGTGCTAAAAGATGTATTTTATTTCATTTCCGACTTATTAATAATTAATTTGATGCATTTTGCATATCACCTGACTTTTAATTATATTTTATTTAAATTTACCGCGATTTATTATATAGATTTCTTTGTTATCCTACGTAAAGATTCCTATAAGAATTAAAACGTCTACTTTGAGGTATTACTATTAGATATCTCTAGTAGGTATGATGTATACTTGGTTGCATACTTTTGTGTTTTATTTAAATTTGCCGCGATTTATTATACAGATTTCTTTGTTATCCTACGTAAAGATTCCTATAAGAATTAAAACGTCTACTTTGAGGTTTTACTATTAGATGTCTCTAGTAGGTATGATGTATTCTTGGTTGCATACTTTTGTATATAACCTCAATTTTCCAAGTTGTCAAATACTTTTTCTTCCCTAAATAATACAAATATTGAAATGAGCAATACAAAATCCTCCAATATTAACGTTTTATCCTTATTCGAGGACAATAAACTGGTAAAAATATGCGCACCTATGGTAAGGTATAGCAAGTTAGTATTTACGATACACTCGTTTCCTTTTCAGTTTTTCATAAGTTTTTCCCCAGATTGCAATTCAGAAATTTAGTGCAAAAATACAACTGTGACCTGTGTTTTACGCCAATGATTCTCGCTGATTCGTTTTGTAAAAGCGACAAGGCTCGACGGAATGAATTTACCACAAACTTATGTAAGCAACTCTTCTCTCGGTTTTCACCATTAATTATAACAAATTTTTTTAGTGGATGTTCCAGTAATAACACAGTTTGCAGCGAACACTGTACATGATTTTGTAGGGGCGGCCCACATGGTATCACCGTATGTTACTACCTCGTAAAAGGATAATTATAAGTACAACATAATTTATTGTAGTTTTTGCAACGGAGTCGATTTAAATTGCGGTTGTCCACAAACTTGGGCTAAACAACAAGGGCTTGGTTGTGCCTTATTGAAAAACCCTCAACTAATCTACGACTTGGTGCGACAATGCCGTAATCGAATTTCCAAACCGTTTACTGTTAGTGTTAAAATGAGAATTGCGACGAATATACGGTAAAAAATGTTACTTAATTCTCTCTAAAACTTATTGGATTTTTCCTTAATAGGGAGTCTGTGATGATTTGTAAACAATTAGAGAAAGCCGGTGTGAGTTTTTTAACAGTACACGCAAGAACTTCCAGTCAATTATCCGGGGATATTAACGTGAACTCCTTGAAGATTATCCGGGATAATATTGATGTACCCTTAGTAGCTAATGGTGGGGTTAAAACCCTAGACGACTGTCTAGAGTTACAAACTAACACCAACTGCAATGGTTTGTAAGATAAGATAAAACCCCAAATCAGAATCTTTAATAATTTTTTTCTAAAAGGCGTCATGGTGGCGAACGGAATATTAACCAACCCAACATTATTTTCCGGATCACCTTTAGTTACTACAGACTGCATACAAAATTGGCTCAACATTTGTTACAACAGTACAATCCCGCCTGAACAGTACAAAGTAAGAAGGCAGAAAATCTACATCTCGGAAAAGCCGCCAAATTTAAACTTTCAATGTTTCCACCATCACCTCGTGTTTATGCTTGAGAAAATCCTGCCGAAGAAGCAGAGACAGGTTTTTAATAATTTGCAAACTTTTGGAGGTGTTCTGGATTTTATTGAGGATTATTTTGGGATTTGTCCCATGTTATACCCTGAGGAACAGTATTCGAAGTCTTGTATTCTAGATGTAGATTATGTAGATGAGGTTTACAAGGATTTGGCGCCGAGTTTTGAGGAAAAAGAATGTGATATTTTGTATGACCAGGGGGGTGATGGGAAGTATTTTGAGAGTAAAGTTAGGAATTGCAGGGAGGAAGTTTGTGATTGGTCTGATATGTTTTTGGAAAACGATTAATAAAAATTAAACAACGACTGTTGTTTCTGTATTAACCTTTTCCGGTACTGCCACTTAAAAAAAACTTCCATATTGTGTAAGATAGAATATCGACTTATTTTTCCAGTAATCCTAAAAGTAATATTTACTCCTCTTGAAGTTTCCCATTCAAAAAATTTGTTAAGTTTATTAAATAAAACGCACACTCAAAATTGGTATAATTATAATTTAAATTACAAGTGGAAAAATACAATAATAATTACAATGTTCCTATAAACTGTAGGTAATATTCTAAGATTATATACAAGTAAAAGCGTAAAAGTTCTTATCGTAACGTATTATAAATAGCTTCATCCGAATCAGATTGGGTGACACTGTCCCCGTTGGATCCCAACTTAACATAGCAATACTCACTGTCCTTTTTCGTTCTTTTACACTCACACAATTTATCACAATTACACGGTGGATTCTCGCAAATCTCCGCATAAATATTCTCATCAACTGCTCGCCGGCCAGACGGTCTTTCGCATATCTCATCAGCCACTTGACTATAGGGAATATCCTCTACAAAACTCTTTTGATATTTCTTCACCTCGTGCACTTGCACTATAACCGACTTGACATTAGCCGGCGTCTCTGACGCGCTTTTACTTTTTTGTACTTTGGTTTTTACGTGGAATTCCGAGCAAAGTCTTTGGGATATATACGAATTATCATCGTCCTTGGGCAGGGTGGGAATCAGATCTGGTTTGGATTTTCTTAGTTTGGGGGCTGGTTTGATTTCGTCGAAGTTGATTTCGGTTGTGTGGAGGGGCTTTGGGCGGAGGTCGTTGAGGGACTGGCCGTGTTTTTTGTCGGGTTCGATGCGGGTGGTTTCGTTTTCCAAAATGCACATTTGGAAGTCGTAGCTAAGATTGTCGGAGGTGTTAGAGGTTTTTCTTTTGGGGGCTTCGGAATACAGTTGGGTGTCTAGGCTTTGACATTTTAACAGTGCTGGGTTGGTTTTTGACGGGGTTTCCTCGAGGTCGATGCGTTTGGTTGAGAACATAAAACTAGCGGATTTTTTCACTGGGTTGTAGCTTTTTTTACCGAATTTCTCTTCGATTAATTTGGACATGTCTTTGTAGCGCTCGATGCTTCTACCTTTTTCCACACCCTCTAACACTTCCCCCTGACTTTGATTACTTTGACTGGCCTGCTCATCTTTCCCACCCAATAATTTAAAATGTTTGTACCACTTCCTCGACTTAGGAAACTTCTCCAGGACTTCCTTAGTTATAATTTGCTTACTATCACTAACCCCACTGTATTTTAAATCATCACTATACTTTTTACTACAATCACATGAACTATCTAACTTCCTACAATCAGCACACGCTTCATCCACTGGAACAGTCTCCAGGTATTTCTGTTTCAAATTCGGAGCCAATCGCACTTCCCTATACCAACTTTCGACATTTTTATGACAAAAAGCCAAAGCAGCTTGCAAGCGTTGCGATTTGAACAGCCGATTCTCCGAATCAAAACCCAGCGAACATTTAGCTATCTTCAAATTGGAGTTTAAGTTGATGCAGCTGATTTGGTGAGGAGCGTCAGCTGCAGGAGCTGGAAGGGTGCAAGTTACCAACAGTGGCTCCTGGAATTTCTTCTCCAAGACAAAAGTATCTGCAACCAAATCGAGTTTGAGTTATACTAAATTTTTAATCTTATTTTTGTGCCTACCTGTAAAATCCTTCGGTAGTCCATTGGGTAATGGTCCAAGCAATAATTTGACTCTAACTGGAAGTGCTACTCGTCTTAACAAATGCGTAATCTTGTAAAGACAGTCTTTATCCAGAGCCAAGGGTCCAGTTTTGTCCAGCATTCCAGGGAAACAAAGTCGGGCTTTCATCGAACTGTGGATTTCGTAAAATTCGCCTTTGGTTGTTAGTTGGACGTACAATTCCTGCAAAATGTACGAATTAATAAGAGAAACCGAGAGACGACCTTGTATTAAATGAATTTGAATAATTCCATAAAACCTTTTCAGAAAGATGTTTTATGGGTTTCCATAGGTGGTCCTAATAAAACTAATACATGATTTAAATGATAATTGCCATTGTGTTTTAAACAAGGAAATTTTGCCAAGTTTGGAAGAGCATTCTTATTGCACACTATTTACTTTTAGTTGCCAATAATTAATTACCAAAGCTTTTTAAATTATTAGATATATGTTAGATAAACCAACGAATTCCACTTTCAATTATTCCAATTTATTTCCTTCTGATTTTGACAGGTTATATTAATAATAATAATTTGTTCTAAAGACACACATTTCTCCTGTTGGATAAATAATATAAAAAACTCACACCTAACAGACTTGTGAGAAGTAGGACTTGATGCTTAACGTTTTAATTGATTGATGCATTCAGTTTTTTATTATTAATAATTACTAAACAAAGTAACTGTAGATAATGTATGAAATCATGCTGAATAATATTCCAATACTAATTTTGTAATTAAAAGGCGTGATTCAGAAAAATAATGTTGATTTAGTTACGAAATTGTTGTGAGGATTGTTTGTTAGGTTTTTGCTAATAAAAATATTGATCTAAAACAGATAATATGTATTTTATATTTTCCTTCGATATTTTGAGTAATTTTTAAAGCATTAACAAAGAATGTTGATATCTTGTAATTTTAAAGGAATGTGTGTCATTTTAAAAACATTTTTTTTGCTATGACTCAACTATTATATTCTAAAGTACGATTAAGTCGGCATTTCTAATTACTAATAACTATCTACTAACTAATCATACTAATGTTTCCAACATTTCTAAAAATTTCACTTGCCTGATTATTTTGGCTTACTAGTTGAGCATATCGATTTCCCAGATCTTTATCTCTAGCCGATCTGGAGATCTTCGAAGATCTAGTCGAGTTCTTCCCTGCAGCTCCTGGTCCACCATCTGGTCGGTCCTTATGCTGAAAAACGGCCCTTAATTGGAAGAGTTGCCCCCCGCGTACTTGAGTTTTCAAATATTGCACTTTCCCATTGGAGTCTGTTATAAAAGAAGAGTTAGGTAAATAAATTTTTTTGGAGTAGTTTGATTACCTGTGAGGTCGGTGGATTGGGCCGCGTAGGCAGTAAACGGTTGCATACTTATAAACGAGCAGACCTGTTCCCGTACAAGTTGCAGGATGGACGTGTGAGACACTGCGCTTTTTTCTCCCTTTTCGTTGGTCAAAGAAAACCAGCCTGAAAAGCAATGCATTTTAATTTTACGACTTAAATCATGGCCACAAGCCGAAATTACTTTTGCTTAAACTAAAACGATAAAAAACCTCGTAACTGCATACAGTTAATTAAAATAGTTTTCAGGTAATTACACCTTCGGTTTTTTTGTAAAAAGGTTCTTGTATAACCTTGTTAAAAATTGCTTATGTAAATTTGTTCCCATAGAGGATTTCGTGTGAGTTTTGCGCAAAATATCTAATCATAACAAAAAAAGTGGCACACTTGCGGAAATTTCAATTACAATGTTCACTACTGCTTCCCACCAAATGGGATTGTTTCGTTTTCCCATAAGTTACGGCATTACGGCTCATGATGTTGAAACTAAAGAAAATTCATCAGTTGATAACAAAAAATTGCACAAGGACTGTATGTGGATTTCAATGAAAAACTGTCATTGTATGCAAAATTATATACACAACTATCTTAATTGCATATCATTTTTGCTTAGGAAATATTTACACATAATAGCTACACTTGGAGATTGTGGAGGATTGTTTCATGAGATTTGTAAATGATGCGTGAAAAAATATGATTTACCTACTATTTTTTAATTAATTAGTGGTTTCCCACGTTACATTTTAGTAACTTGTACTTTTCCAACGTTTCTAATCGATAAATTTGTAAATTAAACAAGATTTTTGGGCGCTGTTATAGTTCGTGATTAGTGAAATCGGCCACAACAGTTCCATGTAAATTGGAAATTTGTGCATGTAAAACTATAAATTTCACTAAATTAAAATTAAAATTATCATTTTAGTGTCCTACAATAAATATCGGTTTTTTATTATGAGGAATTTGCGAGAAAAATCCAAATTTTCCAATACAAACAAATTTGAAACAGCGAAGAGAAATTTTTCGAAGCTAAAAGTTTCAAAACATGATTAATTTTATTATTTGGAACCTCTGAATAATTTTTTTTGAAGTGCAGACAAAAGAACAAATTATCATTTTAGTGTAAATCTGTGACAGAAATATAAAATTTATATAACTGTTTTGTGTAAACACGTAACTAATTTTACAAGAATAACGCAAACCGTTGCAGAGAAAAAACCCACATCGAATCAGACATTAAATTATCTATTTACTGTATGTTTGTTGAGTTAAATACCATTATGGTAAATCTAATTTGTGGAATGATGTAATGATAATAATACTACAGACTTATATTTGGGTCACTGAAAAAGTTATTAGGTACCTATTTTAATAAAATATAATTATTGGAGTTTAGTTCCGAATTTTTTGTTGTTATTATTGTTTTTTATCTAAAGGTTTTGGCCTTCAGTGCATATGGTTTTATTTTATTCCAATATTAAACCTTGCTCTAAATTCTATTTTGCAATGGAGATTTGATAAGAAATATAAATTAACAATTTGTGGCGATTATTTTGTCTAAAAACTGGTACATAATTTTTGAAACATTCAAACATTCACGGTGGAAGCTAAGAAGTATAGATGACATACTATACATAGATAAAAATGGTTAAAACTCATAAATTAACTAAATTTGATGAATATTTTAAGCTTTGTTATAGTTCGTGATTAGTGATATTGACCACAAAGCTCACATAAAAATTAGATATTTCTTGACGAGATTTTTTGGACGCTGTTATAGTTGGTGCTACAGGAACAAATTTAAATATGTAAAACTGTAAATTTACATTTCCGAAGCCTTTTAAAATCACTATTGGAACATTTGAATCACAGAATAAATTATCGACAAATAAAACTGGGACAATCTCACACTAAACACGTAATACCTTTCGTCTCATCTCAATATCCATGCATAATATGCAAAGAGGGAAAGTGGTTACCCAATTCCAGTATTATTAAAATTATTACGGGCGATGACTGATACTATTATACTAAACAAAAATAATTCACGACGCTTTCTACTATCTAACCAGGTTACAATAATTTACCCGCATATTTCCACCGGACAATATTTATATTGAACTTTGTGGGTTTATCGTCTCGCTTATAGTAATTATACGCGAACCAGCAAAATTTTTCCACCATAAAGTGACATGTTACAAATAATATCAATAAAATGTACAGGTGTTTCGAAATGTTTAATAGGTTTCAACCCACTTGCCACTAGTTGCTTAGGGTATTTTATTGCTAATTAATAATAGCTGCATATAACATTTTGACAGTAACGACATTATTAATTATTGTTTGGTGGTATGTGTGTGAGTGTGTGAGGTTACAACAGGAAATTTCACCTGCAGCTAGGAAAAAACGAGGTTTATGAAGCTGGTGATATCAACCACCATCCAGGAGATTTTATCTCGGTAGTCTGCCGTCTATATGAGATATCGTTTAAAATAGGAAAAAAGGCGAGTATCTACTATGCAAATCAATGTTTAGCATGATGAGAAAACTCACAAATTTTTTTCAGCAAGACAATTCTATATTATAGTCTACCGACTCTAAGGATATTAGATTTATAGTATCCTGGGATTGTACAAAATTGTTATAAAAAAATGCGGATTATAGTTACCTGAGTATCCCTCGGGAAAATGCAGAATATTCTCATCAATCCTCTCCTTGCCCTTCTTCCCCAACACCCCCCTCGCTTGTATCTTGGTGAAACTGTCAAAACACCGATACAACAACAACGGCTCCCCATCCCCAACCCTCACAACCCTAGGCAACGAATACCGTTCCAAAAAATCCCTCGCCTCATACTCATGCTGCCTCTTATTCTTCTCCTCCGTCGACTCGGCACTTCCTCGACTCTTCGTCGAATCGGGAGTCCCGTCTTTGCTCGGAGCATCGAAGTTCGCATGGGAATCATGCGAGTTGTACCGCCGAAGTACCGGATGGTTATGATGATGAGTTTTCTTCTCTTGACGCTCTTGGAAAATGAACTGGGAGGCGTCGAAACTGGTAAGGGCGTCCGAATGCCGGAAGAGCGGATTGTAGGAGGTCTTCGGCGAGAGAGGATTACGCATTCGCAGCGAGGGCATTGAGGAGTTCCTGCTGCAGCTGTTTCCACTTCGGCTGGAACTGCTCCGGGAGGAAACTGTTGCGTTGTGGAACATTTTCGAATTTTGCGGGGATGAATTCGCTACGTTAAAGGCAGCTCCATTTCTGAAAAAACATGAAGAAGGAATGATGTAATTGAATTAAAATTCACATCCTGTATTACATTTGCAGGATTAATAACATAATAAAAACGTGAGAATAATTATTGTAGGATCATCATCATCGCATGACGTAATGTTTAATAAATAATAAGACGGTAAACAAAAAAGGAGACGAAAATTATTATGATTATAATTATGGTTAATTATCAGCGTTATACAACCCTGAACTGTCTTAAAATCTTCTAGTTAGAATAGAGGAAAATCCCTTCTAGCTTTCGTTGTGTATTTATTTCTTGATTTTTTTCTTTATTACAAATCACCAGTAGCTGGCATAGTATGAATAAACAAATTAGCTTTTACCTTTATTAACAAATAGAAGAAGTCGGACTCAAGGCTGCACGTTTCGCATACACAAGCCAGCACGTGCTATAAAGGAAAAACTAGAAATTTTAAACGCCTTGGGTGAGGTTGAGTATAACCAAGCGCGACTATGTGACTTCTATTCAAACTATGGGAAAAAAGCTTTTCTTCAATTGAAATTCCTGATATTTTATATCAAGTAATTGTCAAACTTTTTCGCTGATATTTTATTTCCATTAGCTAAAGTAGGAAAAATTCGAGGATCAATTTGATGATGGAAAGCCACAACTCACAATAATTACTATTAGTTAGTTTAATAGAAAATTGATAAAAACTTTGTATGGATTTATGAAGAAACTCTCTCTAAAAGCTCTATCAATCCCTGGTAAAGTTACTTAATTGGAACTAGAGGAATGATACGCCTAATGTGGACGTTTTAATGGACTAAAAAGCCAGGCATTAAAGATAATCGTTGCAATGCAGTAATAAACATGCAGAAATCATGGTAATAAACTTTGAGCAATTATTGATAAATTTTAGTGCAATGATTGTGACATATTTGCAATTATTTCCAACCATCTCACATCATACACTTAAATTTCCAAAGGGTCTGGTACTGGTATTATACCATACTATAAACTTGGCTCTTTGTTTACAAAGCTAAGCAGGTGTTTTGTTGGTATATCCGAGTGCTAACGCATATAGAGTCAAACCTGTATTGCGTATTTTTTATTAATCTCTATTGCTCCATGGAAAAATCCTTGGAAAGCTCACATTGTAATTGTTGCTGTGGTGGTAAGCAGTGTGAGTACCATTAACGTGTTCAATTTTAGATATACACTGATTTACGAATGATCATGCTGGGGCGAATAAATTAAAGTCGACGACTTGCTTCAATAGTAGGTATGTGAAGTATACAGGGTGCTTCCCAACAAAAATTTCAATTTAAGATTATATTTTTGGTTTCTTGCCTGTAACTACCTTAAAAAAGTTTTGGGTAACTTTTTTACGAGCTTTTTCAGTTCTTTATACAATAACAAAGTATTTTTTCGATTTAAATTAAATTTGGTTCATCTTAGAGACTCCAACACTGGATTTTTTTACCGGCTCTAAAATTATCTCATTTAATGGACGTACAACTTTGAAGCCATGAAAAATGACCAAATTATACAATAGGTAAAAAATTTTAAAATAAATAAAATTAGTACTTATACAGCTTTTCAGTAAAATAAATTTCACCAAAATTCGACCAGTGGTACCAAAATTACAATACTTTAAAACCAAAAGGAAAAAAAAATGTTTGTACCATTTCTCCTAGTTTAAAATGCCATAGTTTTGGGACCGCTGAGCGGATTTTCGCGAAATTGACGTTTTTATTAAGCCAAATCTTATAATTATTATAAAAAAAATTGCAGTCGCCATAACCTCACTTTTTAAAAATTTGGACATCAAAAACGAATTTATGCAGTGAATATTTTAAGACGTTATAATTTTACAATCACTGGTTGGTTTTTGGAAAAAAAAATGGTTACACAAAGAGCAATATTGGAACTAAGGAAAAATTAGTAACAAGAGCCATAAGTTCACGTTAGGTTAGGTTAGATAGCCGGT
Organism: Pediacus dermestoides; assembly: GCA_963942485.1. NCBI lineage: Eukaryota > Metazoa > Arthropoda > Insecta > Coleoptera > Cucujidae > Pediacus > Pediacus dermestoides. Next base: position 15,115,331 of record OZ012629.1, on the reverse strand, counting down.
ATTTAAGTTGCTGTAAAAAACGCGAAGTGACTGCTTTAAAAAATTATAAATTTGAAACTGCTGAGCGGATTTTGACGAAATTTTCGTATTTATATAGCCAAATATTAAGATTATCACGAAAAAATCGTCAATATTATGGAAGTTAATTTAGAATATTTTTGGGAGAATGAAATAAAAATCTAACATTTCTCATTTTAATCTTCTACATTTTGACAATTCGTATCTCTATACCAGATTGTCAGATTTCTACTTACAAGACAGTTTTGCAAGGGTCAAATTAAGAAAAAAACCATTAGCACCATGAAAGTTGTATAGAATATTTTTGGGCAGTCGTTTTAGAATTTTGAAAAAGTCCCTGATTTTCCTAATAATGACTTCGCAATTTGTTTATTTTATTCCTTTATTCAATGCAAATTAAATACTTTTGCTGAAATCCGAACTTCATGACTCAGATCTTATATAAACTTTCTCGTACCTTGCGCGAACATATGTAAATGTTGTAAATGAAGTCAATTTAATTGCAGATTATTTTTTCCAAGGTGTGGTATATGTAGTTAAGCTATTATTACACTTTAGCACAACTTAAATGACTTGTTTTTATATTTATTATCAATAAAATTACAATTACTCATTGTTATAGACTAATAAGCTTCCTTCTTTAGAAGCACGAAAAAACTCAATTAATAAACTGTAATGAACCGGGAAAATCACCCATCGTTTATTTTTAATGAGTGAAATCAAATTAATAGAAATTTTTTCCTGGTTTGCTTGCTGGCTTGCTTGCTTAGGTACAAATCGATATCGCATCGAAAATTCCTTACAAATCATCATAAGTTACAAGACAAAATCGCAGGCGCGCTTTCATCGATGGAAAAAATCGATCGATGTCTTTGAACCTTCAGTTAGATTCATTGACTTTTTGTCGAGGATGACTAAGTAAATAATCAGATTTTAGCAATTATTGCCGATATAATACTCCGGCCATGTTCAATAAAATAATTAACTTTGCATGGGAAATTAATTCGTTTAAAGCCATGTGATGCTCAAGACGCTAATTAACTTTTATTCGCCGGTTATAAAACTGTCAAAATTTTCGGATTAAAGATGAGGGAACCCGCGTAGGAATATTTAAACGATTAATTTCAGCATCTTGTTTATAATTAAGGGGGTTTTTCATTGCATGTGTGGGAATCTGTTTATTATGCATTAAGTATGTATGCCTCAATTTAATTTACTATAATCACTCGGATATCATCTTCAACAACCTTAAGAGAAAAATAACCACGGGTACTTAAAGATATAATATAAACCTGTGATACTAAATATTTTGTCACTATTTTTTTTCGAACAATCATAATATATTTAGGAATGCTGTTACTAATAAAACTTTATTGAGTCATAAATTGTGCAGTCAAAATTGCATAATATCTTTTAAATTCTGCATTATCACAATAAGATATAAATAAATAACAATGTGCATAATACGCTCATATAAGGCAACAACAACGACATATGTTTAGTCTTATTCATACTATCAAGAAATTAAGAAAACTGAGACAAGGTGGTCGTAAAATTTCTGTTTTATATGGAATGAAATTCGTGTAGGTATCTGATTTAACATAAAGGTTGATGTGTCCCTCCAATAAGGTGATGGTTTTATCAAAAATGTGATTGGACAACCGAAATTGGAATAAATCGCAAAAATTATTACCATTTGAAAATTTGGAAAGTGACATTTTTGAAAAGGTGGTCACTAAGAATCGTGTTGTTTTTGTATATTGTACAATCCTTCACACATTCGGAAAATTTAAGCGTGGCAAAAGTGGGGTAAATCAAACTCGCCTTATACAGAATCTTGTCTCAAGATGATTTGCTACATTTAAATATTGCATGAAGTGAGTAAAGTACGGTGTTTTATCCATCGATTATGGCTAACTGTATTTAGTTACGTTGCAAACGAGTAAAAAGACAAAGGTTACCATCGTATTTAATCTACAGTTAATTAAAATAACTAGTACTTGGACTTTTTCGAGTTCTCGTCCAAATTTCCCTTAACACCACATCACCAGATCTCAGCTCAATAATTTTTTGTTCGCTTTTCCACCGACCTATCTAATAATGGTACAGTATGAATTGTGGTTTATGTAAAGGCCAGTACCAATGGGCATCATCAGCAGGGCAGAGGTGCACCACACGGGTTAAGGCAAGGTCACCGTGGCAATGACTTCAGAACGCGTGATTCAGGTTCTCTTCTCGTGGGCGCTCGCTGTCTGATCTCTTTTATCGGGGGGCCCGATCTGCTACAATCTGCAGCTTTGCTCCAGCAAACTTCAACTAAGCGCGCGGTACTTGAGAATGAGATGATACCCATCAAAGAAAAACTGAAAATTGGAAATTTTTTTACGTACTTATTAGGTAGCTTTCTCAGTTTGTGTAACGTGCGGTGCTAAAAAACTCGTAAAATTTCCTTTAAATCAAATAGGACTGCGTGGGCAAATTACAAACTTTATTACTTAAGATATAAGGTTTTTTTGGTTGTTCTGAAGAAATTCCACAGAAGCGCGCGCTGATGCGCCGTCTTCGTCGCTTTCTCAATCTTCAATACACCACGCTCCGTTATCATAATCGTATTAACGACTGCTTCAATCAAAACATATTATTAGATTATTTCATCTTGTTGTTGGACTAATAATCAACTTTCTCTTCTTGATTCTATTGATGCTCGACAACTTACATCACAATATTTTTCCAAAACAATTTTATTGGTGCTCATTATGCAAATCAACTGATGCAAATTATGCCAGCCTTTTTTTCTATGTGCAACTGGTCTGTTGTTTCCGCAATGCAGATGACAATACGAAATCAATTTATTATTAATAAAGTGAAACTTGTGTCGAATTTAATAGTGTTTTGTAATTGTGTAATAATGTGTATGGGTATACTTAAAATGGCATAATATCAATCGATTGAAACGCAAAATTATTCTGTAGCCAGTTTTTGTTGATATTATTAATTAAATAAAGCATCAAAAACTATTTCTTTTTTTAGAAATTATTTCGTTGATGCAGAATATGAAGAAATGGAGAATTATGTTTGTACTCAAATATTCTAAATGCAACACAATGGAAGTGAAAATGGTGAAAAAAGTGAGTTTGTGAAAGTGGAACTTGTGACGGAAATTATTCCGAAAAATTAAAATAAAGGATTACGTATAGTAGCGAGGATTAAAGTGAGAAAGGGTTAGCCTCGCACAAGGGACCTTTTTGACTTGTAGTCTACCCATTGAAATATCGTTTCCTAACAGAAAAATATTCCTTGTCATTGAACAAAAACCTAAAACTAGTACCACTTCCCCAAGGTAAAATCCATGCCTCGACTAAAAAAGATCAAACTTATATTATCATAATTTACAAACCAAATTCGCGCAATAAAAAACCAATTTAGCACTCACAGACAGCACTTTACAAATTTATTAAATCGAACGGTTAAAATTTTTAATCTACCGGTATGCCCACATCGCCCAAAAAATAATAAACCGATGACAATGAACTTTTATCACCAATTCCCCAATAGACAAAAAACCATACAGCCTAATCCAGTTTCCACCTCTCACTCCCCAAAAATGTAATTTAATTTTCTTTTATGTCGACAGAGTACCGTTGTGGAATCTAGCGAAAAAAGCCTATAACATATTCGGAAATTAAACACCATTAAATTAGTGTGTAATAAGGTGTGTGGGACGTGCGAAAATGTGGATTACAATTCGTTGGGTTACCAGCTAAATAGCAAATACATATTGCACAAGAGTGGACATTGTACTTGGTGTCCAAATATGGACAGACTGTGATCAATTGCTTTTATAATAATATACACATTGCTGTGAAAAATAATTAATTTATGATCGTGTATGAATGGCATAAAGTTGAAGCTAGGCTGAGTTTCCCGTATTAATTCAGCTTGTGTTGTCGTTTGGTGACGTTCCATATAAAGTAAAGTACACACAGCTTTTATAGCATTACTTCAATAAGTGGATAATATAACAGTAGTTTATACGTAAAAATCATTTTACATATACTATAGTAGTATCTTCAGGTTTAACTACGTAAGGGGTTAGCCGTTATTTCAGCATTTCTCATCGTTGGTTATGCATGATAAACTTGATAAGCTAGGTAGCACCCAAAGATTTATTTGTGTGAATTTCCTACTTAAAAAAGTTGAATTATTTATTTTCATTGATTTTTTATGTAAAATTATGTCAGGTTTTGAACAGAAAAGCAATAATTTATAAAACAATTTTTTATAGCTTTACGAAATTTCATTTTTTGGCACTGTACAAAAATTTGTTGATGTCACCTTGTATGTGGCGTTTTGAGTTTTTAGGTTAGAATAGTTATCAGATTTGACAGTTTTAGGTTAGAACAGCTGTCATTTGCGATGTTTTTGAGGTTAGACCGTCAGATTTTAACGTTTTTAGTTTAGACTACTAAAATTAATAAGATGGATTAACAACGAAAATTTTATTTGTACAATTTTTCTAATCCTGCCTAAATCCCCACAGATTCCGTGACTAAAACTTGTCGGAACGCTTGGAATTTCCGATACAAATTACAGGAAAAAACGTGTGATTTGCTACCGTACAAGACAAATACATTAAAAACGGATTTTGTCCACAGGTGTCAATTTTATTTCATCAATATATTAATCACTAATTAATATTTTGACACTTTTTTTTACTGCGTCTACTGTTCCGTATAGAGCCAATAAAAATTCTAATCCAACCAGGTTGTATTATTCAAATTTATTCAAATCGCTTCGGTTGGATACAAGAGTGAAAAAAAAATGTTTAATTGATCCAATTTCGTTGGGAAGCAGACCTAGAGACAGACAAGACACGTGTGCACAAACTTGGAAAAAATTATTATGTAATCGTTGTTGTAGGCAATAACTAATAAAACCAAACAGATTTAGTGCGACAAATTGTCGAGGAATTCCTAATGGAACCGAAGAAAAAACTCTTATTGAATGTAGGTTGTTGTGTAAAGTCGATACATAAAATGCCTATGTTCTATTAAGCAAGTACAAGTTTAGAAAAGGTCGGATATTTATTTATAGAGCGGTTCAATCATAGTCCATTTTGAATGTTGTCAATGACCGCCAGCCAAGTGATTTATGTTTGCATTTTTTTCAAGGTTTCCTGTGTGGAATTTTGCCAAAAAAATTTTTGGTGTTTGCATGTGGGGAGATATGGGTTTCTTATGGCATTCCAATTGCTAAAACGTGGGTTTTTTCTGTTGGAAGCGCTATTTTTAATCTGATATTTACACTTCAAAGGTTGAAAATCAAACATCTTGAAATGTGTCTGTGTTTATGACAAACACTTCAAGAAGGAGAGTGTCTCGCCACTTTCAAGTCACTTAATTCTAAGTAGTTTTTGGAAAATTGCATAAATATTCTAGCTAGAAATTTTTGGAATCATTTGATATTTTTCAAGTTATGGAATATTAATCGTTTTGGTAATAAAAATAGTTAAAATTGAGACATTTTTTTGGGCTTCGTTATAGTTCGTAATTAGTGAAATCGGCCACAAGAGTCGCTTATAAATTAGAATTTTTGGTATGTTAAACTGAAAATTACACAAAAATGAATAACTTTATTAAAATCTGGAGTTTTTAAATGAAAAATAAACTTCCAAACTTAGAAATTAAGGATTTAGAAGACAAAATGAACTCGAAAAAATAGTTTAAAAAAATGTGAAAGTGAACTAATACACAAAATTAATAACTAGAGTAGGTACCTAAGTAAATAAAAAAAAAATTAAAACATATGTCGCATATCATGTTTTCTCTTGTGTTAAATATTCCAAACGCACGTTGTGTTCTAGTTAATTTTTTTCAAGAAAATCGTCTACTTCCCCTGGTTCCCATTTCCTTAATAATTACATATGATACTTTCTTTCCAAAACAATTTATTTCTCTTATACTTTATTCTATATGGATAATAATTTTCATTCATCTGCCTTTACTTTTTTAATTAACTGATTATTCAAACAATTACATCAACAATAATGCAACCTTCAAGCCTACAGAGTACAGTCAATGCACAAAGGTACTAAAGAATTATTTACTAATTTGCATTTTAAACTGAGAATAAGAAATCTTCAACCTAGGACAAATGTAGACCAGGAAGAAAGTTATGTACTATACGTATTTGTTTACAATTTGAACTTGTTTTCGTTGTGACAAAGAAAACTCATGTTTATAAAGTGAATGTTGATGTGAGTCACTACAATACAACAAAATCATACTAACTTAGTAACACACTTTAATAATGGTATTTTACTGTTTGTATTTGTTATAATTAAATCCTGACACTATATAATAAATAAATAATAGATACATTTGGTCGGTAGGAAATTTATACCAATTAAATCAAACCATCTGTCACAGACAACACAATTTATATAGGCAAACATTTTTCTAACGGGCTTATTGTGGTTGTAATTTATTGTTAATAATATACGTACTCGTAGCCCAGACCCAGACCTAGTTATTAATATACGTTGTTGATGGTACTTGCCTTGTGGAAACATTTTCATTAATGCGGCATCACAAATCCCAGCATCTGAAATCAAATAAATTAATGGTCAATTAAACTGGCAATTAGGTATCGAGTTGGGAAACGTACAATTGGAATTAATTGGAGATGCGTGTGGAAAAGAGTCTTCGATGCAAATTTTTTGGTAAAAATAAAATAACGAATGATAGATTTTTATGTATCTTAGGGTTAGAAGTGATATATTTTTTCACGCAATAATTTAAATAACAGTATAACCATACTGTTTTAATTAGCTGCCGCCACGAAAAATTTTAATTATATTTATCAGTAAATATTTATTTATAAATTCTTTTGTGTAATCTACAGTTTCACATGCCGAAAGTACCAAAAATTCTAACGGTTCCACTCCGAAACCATATTTTTTCCTGCAATATTTCCTTCAGAAAACAATAAGCGCCCATATATTTTCCCAAAAAATCTCCATAATAATATAAAACAGTTTGAACGAAACGAAAAAAACTCGTTTGTGGCCGAATCCAAATTAATTTCATCGACTTGATTAGACGAAATGAATAATTTTGTCGATTAATATTGTTTGGAATGTGCCATTTATTTTGCGAATCCCGTTTTGCGGTACGTTTTTCCACTTAAGCAACTGCAATAATTAACAATATACCGCGGCGCGACAGTATTTATTGTTAGTCATCGGTCAACCTTGTGTGTTTATGGGAGATTTATTCAGAAAAAAAGCTGGTCGCGGAAAAAAATTTGCAGAAAACAGAAGTGTTGTGTAACATGGTAATAATTGACTGCGAACAAAACGGGATTTATTTGTTGGATTTAGCGTTTAGTGGTTTGGGTAAAGTCTATTAATATTGCTGTGGATTTATAATATTTCAAAGGTGATGAAATATTACAAAAATTTGTTGAAAAGAAGCTACATCAATTTTTTGTAAAATTTTACGTGTTGTAAAAATGGGTTTCTATTTCTCCTGGAATTCATTTATATCGCTAAATAAGTAATTGAGATAATAACGAGATAAATAAAATTTGACGAGACCTCTGTTATAGTTCGTAATTAGTGAAATCGAGCACAAAAGTCACATAAGAATGCGATATTTCTGAATATAAAAGTCCGAAATAAAAAATAATTTTGTATTAGGGATAATGTGGGACCCCAGCAATTATTTTCAATACTTTTTAACGTTTTTATTTTAATAATAAAATATTATTATTAGAATTTTTAGTACCTATGTCAAAATGAAAATTTCACACAAATGAATATAATTTTATTAAAATATGGGACACTGTACAGTTTTGAACAATTTTACTGTAATTTTAACCCAGAACTCCAAATTTTTCTCATTTCCAACTTTTTTAACAATATAAAACTCTTTTTATGTCAGTACCAAATCAACACTTCTTTACATCGCTAATTCGTCCAACAAAAAACCTATTAGCGTCAAACCCATCAATTTATCGCTTCTTTTTTCTGAAATAGTTTATCCTGTTCAGCCACCTGTAAAACTCCAGGTGTTACAGAAATGTTCAACACAAGTAACGCACACTTAAGCTTCTTCACAATTGACCTGCCCCGACTCCAAAACAAACTTAATAACGGTTTTGTTTATAGCAGCAATCAATTCAATTCGCACCCGAATTAAATTCCTTGTTTGTTTCTCCGGCCGTTTATTTTCGATGATTGTGGGGAATTTACGAAAAAACTTTGAACTTTGTGTATGTGTTATAGTTAAACTGTAATTGAAATGTGGGAATCTAGGCAAAAGCATAATTATATCTAACAGTTGCCAGCGAACATTAGCACTTAAACGCTCCTCAAGCTTTAACGGTTATGTTTTATGCTTATTCGTACAATTTTGTCACAATAAATTTCATTCTACATTTATATCATAGATATCAAAGTTTGTAATTTGATTCCGGCGCTGTTGGTTACAAATTGAATTAAACGGGCAATAATTAATCAAGTTTGTTTTATTATCCACGATTTAATTTGATACTTCAATGTTGGTGGGCTAGGAAAAAAATCATAACTTTGGAAAAAACTAACCAACATGACTGTAGGTGATGCTTAGGCTGTCATGTCGAAGCATGTTTACATAAATTTTAAAAACCGTGTAATAAATTATTTCGACTGTGGATTATGCCTTGTTGAAGTAATAATATGTTTGCAGGAGTGATCAATGATTCGAACGGCCATTGTGTACAAGCAGCGAATTCTTCAAGCGTTAAGTTAAAGTTTATGCCAACAATTATAAATTAATTTTATGTAAAAATACTACAAGTTTTGGTTTTACTTAAAAAGGTGCATAGTTTCTTGTAGATGTACAAAGACTTAAGTCCATCGTCTAACGGAGGCAGTGGGATAAAAATTATTTCATAATAACACTAGTTTTTTCAGCAGAAAATTGTAAAACTTGCTTGGGAATTAATTAGATTGTTTTCATGTGCTTCTGGTCGAAAAACTTGCAAAGTGTTGATGAAATTCCAAATTTTTTGTTATTGCAAACAAAAAAATCGCTTAAACTTCTCCCACCCTGTCTAACCCCACATTTAAGTTGATAATTCATAATTGACGAATGAACGGACTGTGAACTACCGACAGTATAACTAATGACTCAAAGACTTTAAATGATACAGTAGGTGTGTTCTATTCTTGTATCTTGTGCAGGTTGGTACAGTACAGATCGATTAATCCGTCGATTGGACAAGGCCACATGTAATTGTCTCACTTGATTACTTTTCTAATAAAAGGATAATTATATATCCTGTCAAGAAGTGGCTTATAAAAGACGGTTCATTTACCAGCGTAATATATTGTTTAACTTTTACATAATATTTACTAGGCAGCAAGTTGTTATTAAGCGTCTGATCAGGATTTTTGCGTTTGTGGTGGAATTTTTTCTTCTCATAATTCTATTCAAATTCGTTTGTATTTTTCTGTAAAAGCGTGTGAAATACAGAATTTTTAGGCAACATTATTTTGTAAATTAATTTACATTTTACCATGGGTATGTCTTAACAAAACTAATTATTGTGTTGAGATTTTTTATCTGAAGAAAAAACCACACACCGTCATCATGCGCAATATTATATAATCTATTGTTAGTTTTGTGTAGGTGTACATTAATTTATGTTGAAATGTAATTTATGCTAATGTTAAAACTTGATATAATTTTAATCCAGCACATTATAATCTAATAATGATCCTTAAATGTACAAGGCTATATTTTAATTAGACTAAACGTTAGTTATTTGAAGTGCTTTAGGAAATAGTTAAATGATTAAAACTATTCAATGTTACTATGTATTTTTTGTGGTAAAAAAGATACAGTATGAAAATTAGCTCGAGATTTCTGTCGATTTCATGGAAGAAAATTCCTGTCTTGTAGCAAATTTCTCTCAGTATTTTAAAAATAATTCGAGGATATTAGATCGACGTGACGGAATTTCAAAATCGATTAAACTTCCTTTGAAAAAATTGATTTTTTCGATAAACTGCTAAACCGCAAGTTATTTTTCGAGATATTTTTATTTTGTAATTAATAGAAATTTTATAGTGGATTTGCCTCAACCACAGCGCGGATTTTCCATTTATTGTAAGTTAATATTACATTCTTTGTGCAATGTTAAAATTACCACAAACCAATTAATGAACAAAATACACCTTAATTCCTGGTTTTATGTTGTTATATGTGATAAATCTCCTACTGTTTGCCCAACAAAATTACATTGGAGTTGATGAGGGGCACACCGTTAGAGGTCACTGGTAATTTTTAGATTTTTATTACTAACTGGCAATCAATTTTGTATTTTACGACACTTTTTTTGCTATTAGACAAACAGTTAATGATTTATATTATTTGAAATTCCTCGAAGCTCGGAATTCTTTGGCACAAATTGTAACATAAAGCTTTGCTCATAGAGATTAACATAAACTCTATATAATCAAAGACCGGAAATAACAGCTTTCAACGAGCGGAAGTTGAAGGCCTTACACACTTACATAATACAATTATTGCGGTTGTATTGTCTTGGAAATATTTCGGTGGGACTTTTCGGACATAACGGACTATTGTATAAGTTATAAATTATAAATCGTATCGAACCACATCAACGACGACAAATCGTACATTATTATTTTTCTGTTAATTTGTCGGTGGCAGGAAATGGATTTTCAAACCGAGCTTCTAACGGTATCCCTCTGTATTCAAACTGTTTTTATTTTTAAAAAGATAATATGTAATTATGTTTGATTAATGTCGTATAAATATCGTTGGTACGAAGCAAACAATAGTTGAACCATCTGTTTGGTTTGGTTTTTGTGGCAGAAATAAGGAAGAATGGAAAAAGATGTGTTCACGAGCATTTCGCTGTTTTATATTGGGTAATCAAACGTTCAAATGAAGAAAAGTTGGGTAGGTTTTGTGTAAAAATAAATCAACTGGCACTTATCAAGATGAAGATAAAAATTTAACGAAATATTCTGCAGTTTTATCTGAAAAAAATGAAATGGAAAACTTTCATTTCATGATTATGTGCTTGAAGCTTTGTTCTACAGTAATTGATACGATAGTTTAATTTGAGCTTTTTCTACATTTTTGGGAACAAAAATCTGCGAACTAAAAAATGTAATTTTAGACGAGATTGTTAAAAAAATTACAGATTTGGAACCGTTGGTCCAATTTTGGAAAGGTTAGGTTTGTTGGAAAGCTGAATACTTGTTTTATTTTGGAAAAAATCGAGAAGGATTCATCTAAATTATTTTTGGGGCTTAAAATCTGTGTACCAAACAAGTAATTTTTGAAAGAGACTACGCTGTTTAAAAAAATATTAGTTTTGAAACCGCTGATTGGATTTTGGTGAAATTAAGTTTGTTAGAAAATTGAATAACTGTTTTATTTTGGAAAAACTCAATTAGGGTAGTTCGAGTTTTTTCTGAATAATTTGTGTCTATGTCTAATAATTGAGTACTAAAAAAATTTAATTTTGAAAGAAACTGTTTAAAAAAATACTGTTTAGGGACCGCTGGTCTGATTTTAGTGAAATTAGGTTTGTTGGAAAACTGAATAACTGTTTTATTTTGGAAAAAATCGAGAAGGATTCATCTAAATTATTTTTGGGGCTTAAAATCTGTGTACCAAAAAGTAATTTTTGAAAGAGACTACGCTGTTTAAAAAAATATTAGTTTTGAACCGCTGGTTGGATTTTGGTGAAATTAAGTTTGTTAGAAAATTGAATAACTGTTTTATTTTGGAAAAACTCAATTAGAGTTTTTTCTGAATAATTTGTGTCTATGTCTAATAACTGAGTACTAAAAAAATTGAATTTTGAAAGAAAATGTTTAAAAAAATACTGTTTAGGGACCGCTGGTCTGATTTTAGGGAAATTAGGTTTGTTGGAAAGCTGAACAACAGTTTTATTTTGGAAAAAATCGAGAAGGATTCATCTACATTATTTTTGGGACTTAAAATCTGTGTACCAAAAAAGTAATTTTTGAAAGAGACTACGCTGTTTAAAAAAATATTAGTTTTGAACCGCTGGTTGGATTTTGGTGAAATTAAGTTTGTTAGAAAATTGAATAACTGTTTTATTTTGGAAAAACTCAATTAGAGTTTTTTCTGAATAATTTGTGTCTATGTCTAATAACTGAGTACTAAAAAAATTGAATTTTGAAAGAAAATGTTTAAAAAAATACTGTTTAGGGACCGCTGGTCTGATTTTAGGGAAATTAGGTTTGTTGGAAAGCTGAACAACAGTTTTATTTTGGAAAAAATCGAGAAGGATTCATCTACATTATTTTTGGGACTTAAAATCTGTGTACCAAAAAAGTAATTTTTGAAACAGACTACGCTGTTTAAAAAAATATTAGTTTTGAAACCACTGGTTGGATTTTGGTGAAATTAAGTTTGTTAGAAAATTGAATAACTGTTTTATTTTGGAAAAACTCAATTAGGGTTAATTCGAGTTTTTTCTGAATAATTTGTGTCTATGTCTAATAACTGAGTACTAAAAAAATTTTATTTTGAAAGAAACTGTTTAAAAAAATACTGTTTAGGGACCGCTGGTCTGATTTTAGGGAAATTAGGTTTGTTGGAAAGCGGAATAACTGTTTTAGTAAGCAAAAAATCGTGAAGGATTCTACTAAATTTTTTCTAGCATTTTTACATTTTTTAAAAACTAACGCGTTTAAAATACTGACACTCAAGAAGCCAAACCGGATAAAATCTAACTTTTCATTAATTTCCTCCTCGAGACAAATATGCACCTTTCAAATTGTAATCACTCGCATAAGCGAAACTTCTCCTGTCAATTCGTCGCGACACACCCTGTATAAAATGGCGATTTAATTTGAATGTAAAAGGCAATTTCCTGGCTGCGGTTTTTTGTCCGATTAAAATTCTCAATTAACATTTTCGATGTGTGTAAGTAGTCGAGTTATAAGTTTGTACACTGGAGCTTTTTAAATTGCAAACTTTGACTAACTGTACCACGATTAATTCTCACGAGTGGCCTTATCACATGCCTGATCACTTAATTACCAAAACTTAAATTGATGACTGTTAATTTTACGTTCCACGGCGGTTTTCTCACATTATGTTTTTAATGAGACATTAAAATCCAATGTTCAGACTGTAACAAACTATCAGTCACTTTGAAATTTTCACTTTTGTTGTTGTTGTTAATAGTTCATTCAATTAGAGAAAAATGGATTTTCGTGTCCTAATGACGTTTTGTTTCGGCGTTATAATAACTAATAAACTTTCGTTTTGTCTACGGAGAAACTTGAAGGGAACTTTTCGTAATCGGAAACATCTTTTCTTTAGCTAAAATAAACAAGCATTTCGAATTACCAGTAGATGGTATTGTCACCAAAACTACCGTGTTTGTTGTATACGAGTAAATTGCACAATGCTTTTTGCTTTGACAATACTGCGTCGTCAACTAACAAGTTCCTAAACGAGTACACAAATTTAGCATATCTAATTGCATAATTTTGAATAGCAGCATTGACCCAAAAAACGAAAGAAAAATTCACGCTACTTGTCACAAAAAATTAAAAAGCTTAAACTGCTTTCAATTATAATGTGTAGTTTTTTCGCAGAAATACATTTGTATAAATTGCTGCAATTAAATACGAAATAGCTTATATTTAAATATAATTAACTATTGACACTAACAACGTTCAAACTACCTAATCTATACAGGAGTTTAATCCCTAGTATGTACTAGCTCCCGTATTTAATTAATAGTTCTAATTAATGATATCCGGTGTATATGCACCAATTATTATTACGGTATACATCGCCAGCAGTTTGATTAATAGAAAACTCTTCAAACATAAACAAACGTGTGTGAGTGAGTGTTTAATATCATTAAAAGACTAGCGCTTTATATTATCATGCCTAATTTGGTAATAAAGAACGGGAAACTAAATTACAAATGAATAGGTAAAATAAACGCAATTTTGAATTTCGCCTTTTAAGGTTTTTCAGAATATTAAATGGAAATGTGCTACGCTTCATCAACAAAACTTTTTCCATCTCCAACTATTTATTTATTATTTTCGATTTGTAATCACTGTCTTTCCTGCAATTATAAAAACTTTGTCCAACCTCCCCGACAAGTTTAATTAAAAAACAAATTAAAACTTCCCATCATCAGGAATACCTAATAAATATTTCATCTTCAAACTCAGTTATCTGTCTCTTTCTTTGATTATAAAATTTGCACATTTCCTGTCTGCACGTCCATCAGAGACAAAAGTTCGTTTTGTGTGCGACTGAGAAAAACTTGTGCATTGTCCTGTTTGAGTTTTATTGCATTTGTATCCACACACTTAGCACTTACATCATGCGGACATTTCACATTGAGGAAGGTATTAGTTAACACTTACTGTGGGAGTCCATAAATATTAAGTGTACAAGACACAGGAATTAAGAGTAGATATCTTGGGTAACCTCGCCCAGGGGGGCAAGTGAAATCCTCTCATGGGTGATTTTATCGAGGCTTTGAATATTATATCTAGCGTTTTCGATCGAGTAGAACTAGACGGAAATGTCATAATGTAAAGGATTTTTTAGTAATAATCATAATAATAGCATAGCGAGGGAAATTTCAGTTTTCATCAAATGAAGTTTGTGTAGGTAACCGTAAAGTCGATGATGCTAAAAGAAAATAGAAAATAAATTGCGTTATATTTATTTAAGATTACATCTTTTGTGTTTTCGCTCCTGGGAATTTCTCGTACCACGACAAAAAATATTTATACTGAATTGTAGTAAATTATTAAATTCATGTAACTTAAACAGGAATATAATTTTATGTATAGAACCGATATTTATTGTTGGTATAAAAAATGTTCAAGATACAGATAGCCTTCTGAAACTCTTTGTTTCCAACCAATAAAACCAAGAAAATATTCTAGAATTTATTAATACTGAATGATTGTATTTACATACTACAAGCTGAAAATATCATCGGGATATCCACCTAAATAGCACGATGATTGTAATCGCACTTTAATAATTTAAAACGACCTTCACATGCAACCAAAAAAAAACCACCATATTAAATTGTAATATATTAAAGTTGCCGAACATCAATAACAAATCAACAATGTTAGAGGCGAATTGTTTATGTCGGAATTTTCGGAAACTTTTTGCAAAGTAATCATAAATTTTAATTAAATCATCTGGAGACTATTGTTTGTAAGTAAAAGCGCGCCTGTTTGTACTTTAATTATTTATTAAGGTAAAAAGTTACCTTGAGTGGAGCCAAGACATAAAAAAGAAAATTGTGCAATGAACTATGCTATGATATCTATTTTGACGAAAATTGCGAAATATTTATTCGGAATTTGTAGAGATTTTTTCCCATAATACACATTTGCAAGAATGTTTGGGATTTTTTGATTGGCTCATTAGTAAAATTAGTTAACTGTTTTTATCAGTATTCGCGTATTAATAATTAAAATTAATTAATAGCGACTGTAACAGTATATAATTTGCTGATATTAAAAAGTAATTTGGCTCTATAAGACCATCAAATATGATTCTGATGGGATCATTAATTGCTAAAGAATATAAATGAAACGAAATTTTTTCAAAACTAGTCTCACGTTTAATCTGTGGGATGTAAAATCGAAATTTTCATTATAGAGAGAATTGATAGTAAAAATATTTGTCAGGATATTTAAAATACATAAAGTGATTGTTTTTTTTAGTGTGACTATAAATGCAAAGTTTAATTTACAAACTACTGAAAATAATCCTAATATTTTCAAAATATTGCCTATAATTTTGTGTTTCCATTTCCTACTGAAATTTTGTATTTCAGTTTCAAATAAGGTCTAAAAGTTTGCTTGTACGAGCCCTAACAACTAAATGTTCGGACAAAAGTAAATTTGATTGTCTTTTTTCCATACGCGCAAAAGTTATCTAAATTAACTTCCATAATATTGATGGTTTTTTCTGTTATAATGCCAACATTTAGTTATATAAAAACGTAAATTTCGAAAAAATCCGCTTGGCGGTTCCAAAACTGTGGCACTTTAACCCAGCAGCATGGGAAAATTGTAGAAACAAGGAATTATTATTTTCAAAACGTTGGATCTAGTAGTCGGATTTTGATGAAATTTACTTTATTGCAAAACTGGATGTTGGTTTTCTTTACAAAAAAGTTACACAAGTTACACAATTTGGTGATTTTAGGCATTTATCGGACCTTCAAAGTTGCACCTTTAAAAATGATAGAATTTTCTAGTAACTGTTTTAGAAAATCACAGTTTTGGAACCACTGGTTGGATTTTGGTAAAATTTACTTTATTGCAAAGCTGGATGTTGGTTTTATGTACAAAAAAATCCCCAATTCTTTATTTGGTGATTTTAGGCATATTTCGTAACTTTAAAATTGCACTTGAAAATTTCTTTCATACTTCAAAAATTTACTTTTGTCCGAACATTTTAGTTGTTAGGGCTCGTAGTTTAGTAAATTTATAAAACAGTATTCGTATCCACATGAAAAATATTGTTATTTTACAAATCCTGCGTTTTATTTACAAATAAATAATAGTAAATAACAACGCAACACTTCTGTTTTTCCGGTGTAACTCCCATTAAAGTAATATCTGACCGTGAACGTTTTACGTGATGATTTAATTCAGTTTTTTCTGCATAAAACAACACGTTAGATCCGAACATAAAAAACTGTACTTGTTGCAAAATGTTAATTATGGTGCTTGTTTTATCTTGTTTTTATGCCGAGATTAGGAATTATTCAGTCAATGACAAACAGACTAGCCCAGTTTCGTGTACTCGTAGCAAACCATAAAAACCAATATCCGATTCATGTAATAATTATTTACTTAGGTTAATAAACAGTTATTACACAATATCATACGCAGTGATGTGCGTGAAAAAATTATTTTTCTACTACTGTGTCTGGCATGGTAATACAAACCGTTATTTCCTATTAAACTTTTTTGTGTAATGTGTAGTAGTTAAAATTTAATGTTCCTGATTGATTTTTGAGGTTATTTTAACCAATTTTGGTCGGAAATGACAAAAACTCAAACAGTTTAATAAACCCTGCATATATGAATATGCATGAAAATAACTGTATCCACAGGATTGACTCATAAATTCTATTAATTTACTTAAGTGAAAAATCCGAACAATAGGGTGGCAATTTTAATTATAATTTAAGGTGTGTGTATTATGGTGTGTCATTTGTACAATACTCTGTATGGTAAGCAATGAATAAATATTGCTTTACTGCATATGAATTTAAATTAGTTGCGAATATGGATGGAGGTTATAGTTATTGCTTGAACTGTACTAAAGAAATTTGAAACAGTAAATTAGAGGCGGGTTCGTTTCGTATGTGCCTATATGGGTCTCCAAAGTATTTCTCCATAAAATCAGTTTAGGTAATTTTTTTGCTAAATCATTCTAGTTAGAATATTTATCTAGAAAATTATTGAAGCGGGTTCGTTTGCTATGTGCCTGTATGGGTCTCCAAGTATTTCTTCCATAAAACATAATAAAACAGTAAATATCCGAAAATTGGCTTACATTTTGCTTCAAATGGTATGATTATTACAACTAGATCGAGTTTTTCTTAAAATCAACCAAGTGGTTCCGGAAATATTTCATAGTTAAGGCAAATTGAAGCGGGTTCGTTTCCTATGTGCTTATATGGGTCTCCAGGGATTTTCTTCAATAAAGCTACTAGTTCAAAATTTTACAGCCTGTAAGTTGAAAACTTTGTTTGAGAATATTACCAAGAAAATTGTACCTATAGTAAAAAATGCCTTGAAAGAAATCTAAACTAAGTATGACTGAATGCTGTGTAATTGAAATGTTTTTGGTGTCAAGGCGCCCGAAAAATCCCAAATTCCAATGTGAAGGAATTCCGTCATAGTCTATTAGAAATACTCGGATTTCACTAATATAACAGCTTGCAAGATAAAAAATCCAATACCAAGAAATTCACTTTTACAATCAATTGGAACTAATAATAGTATTTTTCCGGTAAACAACTTTTTGTTTCATTGGTGTGGATAGTCGTTAATTATGGCACAACTAACTGGTATTTGTGTTGCGGATGATTGTTGGGAATTTTCTAGAGTAGAGAGGAAATTCCAGGATTTTACTTAAGGAAAATTAGTTTAATGCTTTGTTAATTCGCTTCCGTTAAATTTGTAGTTTGTTACTAGTGGTCTTTAACTTTTATAAAAAAAATATACAAACCTTTAAATTAGAAAACCTAAAAAATCCAGATATTTTATTTTTATTGCAGAAATTTTGAAACTTATATTAATTTGGTTAATTTTGTCTGGACTTTGAGGTATTAGCTTAAAAGTGTCGTAATTCCATCAAACCTATAATTTTTTCAGCACTGTAACCCTATCGCATAATTTGCTTTAAAAAACTCAAGTTTAATTTATATAACTTTGATAAAAACCACATTACATACAAAATAAACAAAATACCAAGTCCATTTGAAACAATAACAATTTTTTCATTTTCCTGCAACTTATCTAGTTAATTGTTCTATGTTCTAGGAAAATATGTCAAGTATTCAATAAAACCTTAGATATGTCGGAAAAAGAACGTAAGGCCAACCTATCCATTGTTGCATTATTTAATGCGTTATTTAATTGACCATTTAATTTGCAACCGAAAAACAACGTGTTAATTTGTTAATAGAAATAAATAAAAAAAACCGTGTAGACTAATTTTGCATAATAACCACGAAATGAAATATGCATGTGGGCGAGAGAGCAGCTTTGCAACGTCATGCAGCCATTTAAAATAATCGGAGTTAATGTGATGTCAGTTTGAATTAAACCCAGTTTTTTGGTTTCGTTAATTAAATACTAGATAATTATGCGAAAAACTAGTTAACTAAGTGAATTTTTCAGTGATGTTCCATGTAAATCCCAATGAAACCACTTATGGTTGCTAAATAGTTTTTTTTTAGAAAATATCCGAAACCATAACAATAAATCAAATGTGGAAAAAACCAGTTTCCAGTCAGAAAAATAGCTAAAACTTACCAAATGTAACCAAAAAATAATGTACAAATGTCACACAGAGTATTTACAACAATATCTAAACACTTTCACTGATTTATCAGAAAGACTTCAACAGTCAATCAAGCGCATAACTCGTAAAACTCCAACAGGCGATGAGGCGACGAACCCGAAGCGCGAACCCAAAATTAACACAGTTCTCCACTCAGTTCTTTCAGTTTGTCCACCGGGTTAGCCACTAGATAGGTTTAACTTTTAGTACTAGTTTTTTTACCACCGGTTAATACTCCGCACGCTGGACAGCAACTGCGACGGTAAAATAAACTCCAAGTCAGCACATGCAGGAAATCTGCGAAAAAACAGCGCGCGCTCGAAACACGGCGAACTGCACCGAGTGTGGCAGTCGTGAGGTTTACCAATATGCTTCCATCGTGTACTCGATTTGAGTTTCAGGTTCAGGTATTAAAACACTGGTTGTGTTGCGCCTAGTACCGGGGAGTAATTATTTTTTATTGATTATTTTATTGTAGGTTCTCTAATGATATGTTTAATTAGCTTGAATTACTGGAGACTGGAATGCGTTATTTTTGCTTAATCTCCTAACAGAAATTACAAATATTTCTTTTGCTAACTGAGTTTTAATTAGGTATCAGAAATTTCGATGAAATATCGAATAAGCTTTCTTCTACATATACAAGTACTCACTTAAAAAAATCCAGATTTTGTGTCCTTAAAATTGTTACAAAATTTCAAAAAATGGACGGTTATCTTTGCGACCTTGGGGTTCACTTTTCCAGATTCTATAGATTACTATAGACTTCTTTATAATATTAGTCTAATTTCAGATTTTGTGTCCTTATGGATGTCATGAAAAATTGACAAATTTCTTCGCTGTTTGGTTTGTGACAAAAATGCAGGTTAGCTATACTAGAAAATTCAAACGCTCGAAAATTCCGGGTTTTCTAACCTACTATAGACTCACATTATGAAATTGATGTAATTTGAGACTTTGCGCCCTTAAAAGTGTCTTAAAATTTCAAAAAATTGACAGATTTCTTTACGGTTGGCTTTGCTTGAAAGATACAAGTTTGTTCTACTAGAAAATCGAAACAAAACGAAAAATTTTCAAAAATTCTGGTTTTTATAACATACTTAGGCTCACCTAAGAAATTTGCACAATTTTACATTTTGTGTGTTAAGAAATTTCATAAATAATTAAAAAACGTACGAATATCCTTGCGACTTCTTTTGTTACAAAGATTCTACTAGTTTTGTATCTAATTTGGTTCAGGAAATAATTTCAAATATAAAAAAGCTTCAAAATCACGAATTATTGAAGCCAACTTTACAATAAATTCCCCATGATATAAAATAAGATATCACTGTCTAGGTACATAAACATACAAGACAAGTTAATAAACAAACTCGCAAAATAATTTAAACTATTTTGCACAAATAATTAACTTTAAACTCTAATCAAAATCAACATGTCATTGCAGCAACTGTTAAACATTTTAAACTAGCACAGAGCAATTTTGATATTAATTACTTGGAAATTCTTAACTGTTTAACGACAACAACAATATTACACCACACCATGAATTAGAATTTATTGCATCTGACGGTGTAAATCGTATAAATAATTTGTTTGCAACACATAAACTTATTCAATATAATAATGGAACTGCATTACTTAATTATTTACATATTATTAAATCCTGAATTGTTCCTAACAAAGTCTGATTTACACATTGACAGGCCAGTAAATTAGACATTTTGTTTATATTAAAACTATTATTACCTGCACACCACATGGAATTCGAGCGCGTTGTAAGACGAAAATTACAATCAGGCCCTCGCTTAATTTTACCGTAAAGGTCATCATCATGTTGTACTGCAAATCCAGGAACAACTTCAACACACCACCAAAAGATTATTATTTATGTTGTTAACTGTTTATGGGCAACTTTGCATATTATTCAAAGTCATAGAACAAATGGTGCAAGTGGAAAAATTTTGCACTAATGAAATGGCCCTTCCTGGACTGAGTGCATTGTCTAGATGTTGCACAAGTCGGAATGTCGATGTTGGAACTGTAATTTATCCTGATGTGCCAATCATAAAAATGTTCAGGATAAAATGGTTTATTTTGTATAGAAAATAAAACCATCAAATTTGAAATATTTTTTATATTTTGAGTGGTTATAATTTATAAACCACAAAATCTAAAAAATATTAATCCAGTTCAATTCGTCCTATACTCAATATTTCAATATTATAATGAAACTAGAGAGAGCTCTTATTAGCCATACTTTGAAGGGTAAAATTATTTCAACCTACATCCTCTAACCCTTAAGAAATGTTATATGAGATCTTTAAAAATTCTAGGGGAATTCAATAATCTTATTTCGTTGTAACCTGATCAGGATCACGCGATCTTTTATGGAAGTTATAGAACAATTATTACTGAATTAAGATTTTTCGAACAATAACGTGGAGTTTTTATGTATGTGAAAGTTTGGAAATTTATTAAGTATACCATAACGACTTGTCCAGAAGCAATAAATATTTTCCAAATTCTTTGTGCCAACATTATCATCCAATTTTGCGTAAAATTTATAATTCAAATAAACACAGTTAAGTAGGAATTTTCCATGTAGGTACAGGTAATGGTCTCGTATTAATTTTTTTCATCTTCAACACAGTAAAGTAGCACTTGGCGTGTTTGTTAATAATAATGCTACTATTTAAACGGCATCTAAAGGATTATTAACTTCACTTCAATACATTTAATAATAAAAAGTTTGTGTTTTAGTGGGTCTTGCACGCACCTGAACTCATTAAATAACGATAAACTTGAATCTAGTTTAACTTAAGTCGGAGTTTAGTTCGTTTTTTGTGGTTTTGGTTTGATAAGTTTTGAAAATTCCGCGCATTTTTAATTTATTCAAAATATTTTTTGAGTAAAATTTACTAGAAAAAACTATTATTTACATCAATGACTATTATAAAAATAGCAATTTATCATTGCTGTTGTGTTATTCTCCTTGAACTTCTCAGAAAACAATACTTTTTTAAAAAACAGAAATTTGCGCTAAACAGGAAGTAATTTTAATTATCTATGTATTCTATACAAATATACTACTGCTAAAAGGTCAATTTTTTGAGCTTAATATGTTAGTCACACTCACATCTCCATAATTGATCTTTCTCAAAGTTGTTTGCACAACACAACTTCTACACACAGAAAATAATGAATTCAATCTCCTCCAAGCAACTTTTAATATTTTTATTGCACGCGCGTACCATGTAATAATAATAAAACCCCTTTTAACTCCTCGAAAAAAATCTTGTCGGCATATAATATGAAAAAACCTCAACCTACACGCAACCCAACAGCCCAACCACACCACAACAGAGCAGACCACAAAAATTTCTAAGTTATTGACAGCAATGAATGCAGAAATTATTGCCAATGGGGTTTCCAATTTATTTTTATGTCTCCGTTAAAACGTATTGGTGTTTTTCACGTATGTGTGAGAGAGTAATTGGAATTATTTTTGAAGTGGTAGCTTCGAAACGTAATAAAGTGGCTTTCTCTGTTGGTATCATTCAATTTATAAGATGTACGATGAACGTGATACTAAAATAAATAAAAACTGAAGTGAGCAATGCCGAGTCACGTTTTAGAAGAGCGGCTGGACTCAGCGGGGTAGCACACGTTTATATTTTTCTGTGAAGGAAAATAAAAGTGTACAAGGTGTATGATGTTGGTTGGGATACGAATTGAAGTAATTTATTTTAATTTTGCATACATGCGTTTATTTCATTTGATTCATGCGACTATTTGTACATATCTAGAGCATCCAATACTCAGCTTTAGATTATTTTATATAAAAAGTCCAAATTTGAAAATTTATGTTCAAACGCCGGATTATTTAATATATTTTGTTAAGATGATGTAGAAAAATTTCAAAATAAAATTATGTACCTAATTACAAAACAGTGTTAAATTTTCAACTTCAACCAAGAATCTTTTTTAATTATTTTTTAATGTACCACTACATACTGTAAAAATGGTCATATTGTCCTAGAGCCGATCCTGTTTTTGACCTCATGACGACCTGAGATCCGCTCTCTATTAATTATTTGTGAATTTGCGTTAAAGGCGAGAACTGTACGAAAAATTTTGTGTCACCTGTTTTTCTTTTCGTACAAATACAGTAATTATTAGCGAGTGGCTAAATTTTATACGATTTCTAAGAAAAATCTGTATTTGTTTTAACGGTCAAAATTCCTAAAGAAAATATTTTGGTCAGAATTCGATACCAATATTATGCCACCAGCAATACAATTTGAATATTTCAGGAAGAGAGACGGTGTCTGTAAAAATCTTTTAATATTACTAAAAATGCGAGCTTTTAACGCCGGCAGAGGCAAGAAAATTTTTATAAAACGAAAAAAGCGTCTAGTATTTTCTGACGGAATCCTGCTTATTTCCAATAAAATAATCAGGCCTGGGCTAAGGTGGTGACATAAATGATTTATCTACAACTAAATAAAACAATACATTTCCTGTATAATTCTCGTTAGCCTTTTTGTATTTTCTTTTGTTAAGAAATAGTAAGCCGAGATATATGTAAAATTTTAAAATAGTTTTTTTTCTCTTACACAAATTCTTTATATTATTAAAACTTTAACTAGTTATATAAATCATGTACTAAAAATTTTCTATTTTCTCTATTCTAAATAATTTCATATACCTACTTCCTTAAGTAAATTTCTTCATCCCATCGCCGAACCACCACAAAAATCATAAAAACTGGGTATAAACAAAAAATAATGTGGACAATATTTATTGATACACAAATCTGGCAGTGATTTTCAGATCAAAATACAATTTAATTATATACATTCAGAATTACATTGGAATGTTTGTAATATACATAAACAGATACATAGATTACAAAAAAACGGCGTCATTTTTTTTATATATAAAGATGTTCTTTCTCTCCTGGATTTTGTAAAATTTTTTTTGTTTAGTCTACACACCTACTAACAATCACAGAAATACTTTCATTTATTTTGTTTATAATTATAATATAATATAAACTATTGCAACGGAAAATATGCAAGGATTTTTTGGAGAAAGTTTTACCGAAATATTGTAAAAAACATCGGCGATGATTTGCTTTAATTTTTTTCTATTAAAAGATTATATACAATTTCTTTGGTACACTCATCAATACAATAAATTCTCAACATTTATATCAAATATAATAAAATTTACCCCTGTAATAGAATAGTTTTGTCTAAACTCTAATAAATAAATATTTTTATACTTATTTAGGAAACTTTTTTTTGTACATAAATTCAGCTTTCTTTCTCTAATAGTTAATAATATTAATAAGTAGCAAAATTTAAGTATATTTACAAAGTTTACACTCATCAACAGTCGAAAAACTCCTGGTTTTCTTGAAATAACTTATAAAAGTGAAAAGTGCCGCAATCACTCAGTGCTACAGTGGATAAAAATACATTTTTCTTGCAGTTTATTGTACAAACAATAATAATAGTTAATAAAAAAACTGTTTCCCTCTCTTGTCTTCTATTGGTTTCTTATGGCAATTATCTACTGTTGTTGTAATAACAGTTGTTCTAACTCATCTGCGGATCTTAGAAGAAACGCCGCCGATTCACGATAACCTGTTATCAGCTGCCTAACAGCCGCCATTTCTCCTGTACTCAACTTGTGGTTCAACAGCGGTTTCTGCTTCATACTCAAGTCTGCAGGACCTGGAACATTTTAAGATTAGGGCTCTTAAAAACTCGCTACAACTCAAACAAAAAACACCCCGAGAGAAATTATTCACCATTTGTAAGCAGGCCGCCGCTAGTAGCGAAGGGCGTGGCACCAGGAAACAGCGGGTACGGCCCTGCCCTTTGGAAGGCTTGCGAAAAATTTGGCCGGTACATTGCTGTGGGCGCAGAACCTGCTGTACTTGAAATGCCAATTCCGTTCATTGCGGTGGCCCCTAAGGCTGCTGCGTTGGTCACTCTGTAAAATGCATATTATGGAATTAATCGAATTAAAATAGAAACAGGTGAGACGGACCCTAGAGCGGTTGTTTTCATGTCGGGTGTTAGCGAGAGATTCTTGGAAATTGAGTTGGGGGTGCTTGATGGGGTTGTTGAAGAGGGGAAAGCGGTGGATACTGTGTCCGTTTCCATTTTTACTGGCGTACTGGAGAAGTCCAAGCCCCGGTTTATTGAGGCTGTTGTGTCAGTTGTCTGGAAAATTAAACGTGATTTGCTAAAATTTTTCAAAAAATATAAGGCAGGGAATTTAATTTTTAATAGTTAAAAACTAGAAAATTACTTGTGCTCCAGGCAACACAGGCATTGGTTGACTAACAGGTTCGAGTCCTAGTCGCATTCGTTTGGCATTATGGCTCTCATTTTCGCAAGCCGTGGCTAAGATTTGTTCCGCTTGGACAGAGGTCAAATGAGCTGGCGTAGGTCTTGTCTATAAAAAAAATTATCAGAAAATCTTTTGGAGGTTTCCCGTAGAAACCTACAGCATCCCACGGTGAGTTCGGATCCCTCGCTCGCTTATTCCTCCGACAAGACTTCAAGTAAGTCCGGATTCGCTTTCTGGCACGCTCAGCAAATTCGGGAAACTGTCTGGTACACGAATCGATGATCGCTTGGATTTTCTCCTTTGGCTGTTTGCTTATTGGCACCATTCTATCCAGGTTCTCGTCGACGAACAGTCGGACGAACATCTACAATTAATAGAATAGAAATTTGTGGATTATGAGATTATATTTCGCTTACGTTAAAGGCTTTTAGTCGTTCAGGGTCATGAGTTTGTGTGTCGATTTTGTCATCGCTTTCATCATCGTCGTCATCCTCGTCTTCTTTGTTCCCACTTGAGCTGGTTTCATCGTGTGCGGAGCCAGTTTCAGCGTTCACGGGACTCTGTTGTTATAAAAAGAGATGAAATTCCAAAAATAGAGCGGTAATTATTGAAGAAACATGAAGTGAACTTGACACGTAATGTTTCAATGTTGGTGCAGACAGCTGTACACTAGGAAGTCATCTAAATTCTACATAACTGGCTAATAAAGTGTAATGCGAGACTTGGAATAATGTAAATTTATTTTCTAGGACATTCTCATAGATACAGCAGTATTATAAAAATAAAATAAGGCAATTGCCTGATTTACTGTAATGTATAAATAACCAAGGTGCATGTGTGTGTGAGTGTTATTTCTAAGAAAACATTGTGCAAGGTGCTTGGATAAACATGGCAATAAAACCATTAAACAGTTTTTTCCAAGACCAACAATTTTCCAACTTCCAATTTACTTACAGATTGATCCCTAGTGGCAGGTGGAGTGGCTTTGCCTTTAGCGAGGCCCAAAGCCGAGTGGTACTGGGCCCATAAACCAGCCATTTCTTCACCTCCAGGTACAGAAGATAAATCTGGAATGTCTCCGCTGCCATTGCGGTTATTTCCTAGAAAAACAGTTAAGAAGGGGTGAATAAAACAGAAGTACGCTGATGATGGCAGATTTATCTATAGTAACCTTCTGAAAGTTGAATTTAATAATAATAACAACTAAAAAGCCATCACCACAGGTATATTCAAGAATTCAAAAAAATGGAATGAATTTTTTTGTCACTTGTTAACTAAAACTTGGACTGAATAAAAAATATCATGTTCCATGTTTTAGCTAACCGTTCCATTCTGCTTATGGTACTAAACTAAAAAAACAGTGTGTAATGTGTAATGTATGTGTTTTACCTTGGGCCTGATTATGGTAGTTCCACGCCAAGAGCATCAACTTGAGTTTGTCGCTGTCTTTCATAGCCCCAGTTCCTGCACAGCCAATTATATCACGGTTAGCAGGGTTGGTTTCACACTTCTTTACAACAAAATATACAAACAGACAAAGAAAATGTGGGGGAAGCGAGGGGTATAGTGCAAACGGGAAAGTGCACTTTGTAGTTTAATAATAAAAACTTAATCAAACTAAACTAATGGTCTAATTTTTCCAAAAATGCAACACCAACCCTGCTAGTTATTACTAGAAAAACGTAAATTTTGTAATTCCGTGAGACGCAAGGTTCTTAGAGAAATTTATGATGGTTTATTAATTTGTATGATGTGTTGGTTGGAATTAAATGATTAAAAAATAGGTAAAATTTGTTATAAAATATGAGATGTTTAGAATGACACAATCATAATTACAAAATTTAATTTATCTAATGTGTAAACTTACCTGTGAAGTGGTCGTCCTCGTTGGTTTCGGAGGACTCTGGCGTTGACAAGTTGTCCTGCAACAAAAAATATTGTCTTTAGTTCAAATTTAAGGTTTGAGTTTTGGTGGAGGTGCCGGTGTTTATATATTATTGATTTTTCCAAATTTTTAGGTTTAATAATGATCGATTCGTTGAAATTCTTTATTTTTTAAATTTCACGAAATTATATGTAATTCCACGACTTAGAAAAAGCAACTAATTTTAATTAAATTTATAAAGTGCTACATCAACATTTTGATACTTCTATCCTAAATATTTATTGTTACCCACGATTAAAACAAGCATAATTCTTGAAAGGTTTTTCCTTATTTTCCTCATTCAATCTCAAATTACTACTCGTCTATTTGTCTTGTCCCAAACAAAGATTAACGACAACCGTCAAAGTTTCTCCACGTCGCCAGGTCAGTCCTCAGATGGATGATGTCGTTTTTCTTTTTACTAAGCGATTCGTCAATACTTTTTTCTTAAACGCGAGTTCAAAGTTCACATAAAGCGCTGTTTTAGGGCGTACCCCAAGAAACCCACTTGGGGCCATCAGAGCGTTTATTACCGAATAATATGTTATAGTATGTAGTTTATGGCGTTGTCCTTTATTTTTTCAAGTAGTAAAACACCGCCGTTTGAATGAATATTTAAGTACAATGTCGGGTCGTAAAATCCATGCCACTTTGTGCATATCTCCAAATGGTAATTTGACCACACCAGTAGCCTTATCGCGGCGAGTTAACTTAAAATGATACAACAATGAACCTGCAGTCGTTTCCTGCAAGTTTTATCACTGCGAAACCTACACGGAAATTCTATTTAAAGTGGAATCTGGAATGGTGACCGTGCGGCCCCGGCCGGCATATTTCCAGGGATTTCGTCTCCGTTTACATTAAACTGCAAGTTGTTATATCGTATTCTGAACTGGTGGAGATGGCATCTAAAATTTTATATTTTTGATTGCAAACCGTAATTTTATACGACGCGCTTCCGGTGATGTAGACGCGTGAATTTTCAACAACAACAACAAGCAAAAAACTACGACGTACTTATACACTTATAGAGAATGGTTATTACTTTATTATACAATTCGTCGCTACACGTGAATTTTCCTAAGTAGCCGGAGGGGTTAAACTTGATTCAAAACAAAGAACAAAGTCGATGTTTGTTACTAGTTAGTACAAAAAAATGATGCGTTTTGAAATAATGAATGATACAATAGCATTTATCGCATAATTTGAAATTATAATTGTAAAGTCTTAACCTGTATTTATAATAATTGCAACTTTTTCTACACACGCCAACAACGTGCTTCACGAACCATGATAAGTCTGGTTGCTGATGCCAATTGTTGCAAAGGAAAAGTATTTTCTCAAAAAAATAAATGAAAAAGTAGATGGGGGAAAAAATTTTTGCTAACGTGGATATAATATAATTTTTATTCTCACGTTATAATGTCGTAAAATAAATAATGGATTTTGATTCCGATAAGCTTAGTGTTCGTTTCCAATCCACATCATGAGGTAAACTTAAACTGCCTCCCCCCAGGACTTCATATTGAGAGGGCGTTTGGCCAACGCGGGTATGCAAAAGAAAACAAATTGAACTGAAACTTGACTCATGTTTGGTTGAAGGACCCGACGACCATCATCATCATCATGCATGGTGATGCTGCTTGTCAATGTGAAACGGTTATTCTAGTAGCAAAGGGTAAGATGAGATGGCGTTAGCCGAACAAAGCTTACGTATAAGTTCATGACTATGATGAAAACACGTTTGCATTTTTATTGTATGCAAAATGAAGTCAACTGTCCCTCAAAACATACACGACGTTGTTGTGTGGTGGAAAAATGTGAGAAAAAGTCGAAAAAGTTTGTGAAGTCGTGATGATATACACACAGAAAAATAAAATTTATTTCACTCAGAGCAATGAATATAAGCAAATAAATTTTTAAAGCAAGAAAAAAAGCATATTATTTAAGAAATTAGTTTATCTAGATTTTAGATTTTTTTCTGTGTACACATACGAGTAGGTATTCCATTTTTCCCTTTTGTTTGTTTTTACATCCGCCCAGTTAAAATTCCCAATCCTTCATTATGTATACCTTCATTACTTACCCTCTCCCTGACAATGGAACCTAAAACCCCTTATACACGTTGCTAGTTTTGAAACTAATGCATTAATTTCGGGGGGCGGTTGGATTATGCGAGAGAGAGCATCATTTCATATTCATGCAATATTCGAGAGACCGGTGGCGGTTGCCAGCCGCCAGTATGCAATATGTAACAGTTTGGAGGCCGCTGGATGTTATTCGACGATGGGCTCGCCCGGCGGCGGGTGGATGGGTGTGTGTGGACTGCATCAGACCGCAGAACCCTCCCACCCACGCCAACGCCGAACTATACGCTTGGTTATAATTTAAAATCTCTCCTGATGCGGAATTTTTGTGTCAAGAGTCGGATGAGAGTCTTTCTAAATCCTCACGTGGTGTTTGGGGTAATCTGAGACTTAACGCCTCCCCACATATTATATTTGTGGACGAATCCACGAATAAATACCACTAAAGCCAGCGTGTGTTTTCAATTAAACGATAAATTCGTCTGGTGGATTGATGATGTAACTTATTATTGGGGAATTGAGGTGGGTGGCCACGAGATTAAATAGATTTGGAAATGATGGTTTTCTGTCTAGGGAGTTTACCATCAACCAGATTTGTTCTTGATTAATTTTATATGCAAATTGGGAGTTTTGCTGTTAAAATTAAAATAAAACAGAAAATAAATTGTAGATTCTACTATGCCGTGTCGTTAGGCCACCCTGTATATCCAAAACAGTATACCATGTTTTTAGTCAGAATATTATACCCTGAGTTATTTTAATCTAGCCGGTTTATTGTCACTGAATAATTAATATTTAATTACAAATTTTTATAATTCCATCTATTTTTTGTACTCCTAAAACAACTATAAACAACTTTAATCACCTAATAACTAACACACTACCTAGAAAATAATTTTTCCCATTATTTACATCAAACAAATTTCTATTCTGACGAACGTTGCACTAAATCACGTCAATATATCTACAAGAAAACTCGAAGAGTAGAACTGCATCAGTTGTCATCAATAATTCCTCGTGAGTTAAATCTTTTTATCTCGACCGAGTCGTATGTTTTGGTTTGTTCAGATGAATATAAAGTTGTGGATGGATATAGCATAGCAAGAAACAGGAATGAAATCGTCGAGAGTATAAGCAGAGACGACAAGTTGACACTCGTAGATTTTGATCTAGGAGAATTTAATTTGATTCTGTAAAATTATTTAAATTTGGCGCGCGTTGTGGTAACGAAAGTCACTAGATTACGCGGGATATTTGAATAATAACCAACAATCTACGGTTTAAGTGCGCAAATTAGAAATCTGCTTTGTCTTTGTGTTGAAGAGTGAAGATGATGCGACTGAAATGCGTAAACCTTGTGAAAATAAACGAAAAAACCGCACACAGCAGGTGAACGAAACGAGGTTACGCCATGTGCGGTTTTAAGGATAAAAAGAGCAGGAATTTTATTTAACATCTGCCACATCAGGGAAATGAAATAACGCCGGTGATGATGTAGCTAGTAACTAGTAAGTATGTACTTGTACACTCAATGAAACTAAACTGAACTGAAGTTGTTGATTTGAAAAGTATTGCATTTCATTATTTAATATATTTACAAACACATGCACGAAAATTCCTTTTAAATGACGCCTAAGATTTTAATTTCCGAGTGCAGCGCGTTTGAATTAATCACATGGCTTAAATCACACCAACTCCTTATAGTTTTTTAAACAAGTTTGTATTGTGTTGCTGCGAATTTTTTCCAAATGGAATTTTTGCCATGACGCAGCCGTTTATTCAATTTATCTGTACAAGTTGTTTAGTTACGTGCTATTTGGTCTTTCAAGGTGAAATAATTGTTTTAATTAATTTATTAGAAATCAATGATTACACTGATAGTTTATAGAACAAATATTTCATAATAAGTTTCCAAAAGTACTGCACTTTTAATTATTTATAAAATTGGAGTTTGTTCCTCGCGTCATAAAGTGCAAAACATTGAAACTGGGTCATGGCTGTTCAAATAAAGACAATCAACCCGTGCATTCATTGCATTTATAATTATCTAGTAAAGTCTACCTGGTGGAAAAAAGCTGTTCTGTCGGGACCAATTATTTAAAATTCTGTTTAAATAATGGATAAAGTCGGGCGGGTGTGTCACTGTTTCAAAATTTATGTCCTGCTTCCGATGGAAATTGTCGACGGATTTTTCACACATGAAAATATTAAATTAAGCTTACAACAAGCTTTATACGAATAAATTTTGTGATGGACAAGTTGAGGGAAAAATTATGATAGTTTTTCCAAATTTTGAAGAAATTTTATACAAAAGTCAAACGGGATGTGGTTTAGAAAAAACTTACTGCGAAAATAACAAATTTTCACACAAATCAAACTTCGCCATTCTCTCTAAAAGGTCTTTACAAAATTCTACCACAAATTTCAAATCTCTACTTTAAACCGTTCTGTAGATATACTTAAAAAATTATTTAGAAAAATATTTTTTAGCGCCCTGTAACTCAGTAAGGACTAAGGTTTAGTTTAAACGAATTATTTTGAGCCCAAAAACTTGTGGTAGAATTTTGTAAAGACCTTTTAGAGACACCCTGTAGAACGTTAATAACCAGCTAATTTTTTAACATTATGTTTAACTGAAAGAAAACACTTTGTACACAAGTTTAATAGTCATATTCATGAATCGGAAATTCACCGTATAATTTATGACTTGCATTGTTATTTATACAAAACGAATAAATACCCAGGAACCTCTTTTACGCTAAACTATTCACAATGTAGACAGATTGTTTACACAGGATTTTTTATGTTACTACTTGGTTAAATTTTAAATTTGACGCCCATCCAGATAATTTATAGAGGAAACTCTGTTTCTTATCACAGTGTTGAATATAAATATATTTACATTGGAATAATTGATCTTTAACCTTTGAGGACAATTCTGTTTGGTTTAGAATAAATTTAAATTTACCTTGATTTGGAATAAAACAATTTTTTCGGGAAATAATTTGTCATATTGAAATTTTTTTCCCATATTAGCTAAGATTATAATATTTATTCAACAAAAACAATTCAAATTGTACTTTATTATTTTAAATACCATTCTAAACAATGTATTATAATAACAGGTTTTTTATTTTAATAACATGTAATTACGAAGTTTTCACAAAGTTTTTCATATTAATTACGAACAGTTCTGCGTGTTACAGTCATCTAAGTACAATTACATCTTATCTTTTGCCACTTTTATACATCAATTAATGTGCAATCTAATTAAACTAATAATAACAACAATTTTTTGCTTTTATCAAATATTTTGTTGACTCTACACCGAAATTTTTTATCTTGTCCCAGGTCAGTTTCATGAATATAAACTAAACTACCTGTAACAAACAATATTCACATATACAGAAATATTTCGTGACTGTCTGCTGTTGTCTCCTTAAGTCAGTATCCGGTGTAAACAATACTACTTCCGTTCTTGCTACGTCTACTGACCTATGCAGGACGGCTGCTTCATAGTCACGAACCAACCACGGTTTAATATATTCATCAATTCCACATTAAACGCACCTGTTTGATTTTTATTATTTTGCGATAAGTATGGTGGGTGAGAAAAAATTAGGAACTTGCCAGTAAGGCACTTAGGTGCAGGTCTAAATTTAATTAATAGGCTGTGGCGGAGGAGGACTAAATTAATAGGCTATTCCAGAGGGCTAAGCACTTTTTAGGGAGCGAAGTTGAGGAACCATGGTAAGGTGACAAAAATATGGCAAACGGTGCTCCATAATAGTTCAAAGAAAAATTGTCATAATCCAGATTGGAACTTTTCATGGTCAAATTTTTGGAGAACCAAACTGGGTTTACAATTTTAGATAATTTACGTTAAAATTAGTTCGAAAATTGGCAGATTTCTTCGTGGTTTGTTTTGTTACAAAGCCACAAGTTTTTCTACTGGAAAATTTAAACATAACGAAAATTGGTTGGAAATTCCGGACTTTATAACGTATAACAGACTCACTCAAATTTTTTGTCTAATTTTAGACCTTTATTCCTTGAAACTCATAAAATTACAAAAAATTGACTAATTTCCTTGATATTTGCTTTATTACAAAGAGACAAGTTAGTTCTACTAGAAAATAAAAAAAAAATGAAAATCTGCTGAAAATTTAGAATTTTATAGCCTTCCAATGGCTCACTTTAAAAAATTAGATAATTTTTATACTTTGTATCCTTTGAACTGCCCTAAAACTTTAAGAAATTGACAAATAAGTTAGTGTTGCAAGAAAATTCATCTGTAATGAAAATCTGTCGAAATTTTGGGGTTTCATAGCCTACTAAAAATATTGGTCTAATTTTAACGAAACTCAAAAATTGTCCTAATATTTTGAATTGGCAGAATTCTTCGTGGTTTGTTTTGTTACAAAGCGACAAGTTTGTTCTACTGGAAAATTTAAACATAACGAAAATTAGTTGGTAATTGCGGACTTTATAACTTACTCAAATTTTTTGCCTAATTTTAGACCTTTATTCCTTAAAACTCATAAAATTACAAAAAATTGACTAATTTCCTTGATATTTGCTTTATTACAAAGAGACAAGTTAGTTCTACTAGAAAATAAAAAAAAATGAAAATCTGCTGAAAATTTTGAATTTTATAGCCTTGGATCACTTTAAAAAATTAGATAATTTTTATACTTTGTATCCTTTGAACTGCCCTAAAACTTTAAGAAATTGACAAATAAGTTAGTATTGCAAGAAAATTCATCTGTAATGAAAAACTGTCGAAATTTTGGGGTTTCATAGCCTACTAAAATATTGGTCTAATTTTAAGGAAACTCAAAAATTGTCCTAATACTTGACAGATTCATTGTGGTTTGCAGTTACTTAAAACTTATTGGCACAGATAATTTGATAGTGTAAACCCACCTTTATGTTAAGCCTTCAAAAATTCATACCACACAGAAACCACGCTGAATTTCTTGATGTTTTTAAGACAGTTTTATGAGAACCAATGGTAATAAATTGATACCAAATCCTCTTATTCAATTTTTTAGTAGTGTTTCCCCAACTTCCAAGCAAATCGATCGTAATTGATAATGATAACCTCGCTCCGCCCTCCCCATCCATTTTCCGTACATTGCTCATCAATAACTTCTCAATAAAACAATTTTTTTCAATGAAAGGACAATGACAACCGAATTAAACATCAGCGGTTTGAAATAATGACCTTTTCCACTGCTGAAAAAAACACGATAACTAGCCCATTAAATGGGCAGTTAATGATGATTTATGCCACAATTGGTGGATCAATGGGGAAATGTAACACCGGCCCCTTTATAACAATACACAACAACCCCTATACAATGCGTGCAATTGATTAAACACAACTAATTGTAATTAGCAACTTGAAATAAATATTGATGCGGGTAAAAATTCATTTGGTAATAAATTGGAAGTTGTTTCTGGGGGAAAAACACTAGTAGATGTAGTTTAAGTTAAACACAAATCCATGTTTGTTAATCGACATATCGGGGTTTAAATATTTGCGCACAATGTTTGTTTATAATGTGTTTGGCATGAAGTTAAATGTTGGAAAAATAATTCCAATTTACCATATATACAAAGTTGGAGAGAATTTTTAATAATAGTAAAAATCACACGATTAAAACAGTTTTGGTACCACTACTCATTTGTTCAAAATTGAGGAAATAAATCATTCCTGAAAAAAGTAACAATATATGAGCCAACTTATTAAATAGTCGAAATTTCAGAAGAAAACTCCCGGCATCCCACGCAACTATTTTCCCCCCCATCCCAGATTTAGTGTAGTTACAAAGTGGCACAAAAGTTAATGTTTCTCCAACGCTGTGGCCTTTTAACCTATGTATCTTTTTTAGAAGCGCCTACAAGGCACTAAAAATGGTGCAGTAAAGGCCGGTCTCTTTTATTACATGCCGGAGTTATGCGTCTTGTGTCTGGACGTTCGTTCCATAGTTCGAGTTCGAGTTTCGTTCTCTCGCGCACACACCGCCGCCACATACACGTCCTTTCGAATTAGCAATGCATGTAATGAAACTGTCTACGGTTTTTATTGTTCTCTCTACTACTTGTTTTACTACTTGTATACTGTTTTATCTTCAAACCGCTTGTTTCCCTTACAGAATTCTAAGTGCTATTTCGCCAATCGTTTCTCTGAATTGTTTAGTTAGAGCGCATGGGAGAGTTTTGGTTTTATTTCGTTTATTGTTCTATTGACAAACGCGCGGTGTCCTATTACAAAAACCATTTGTGGAGCGCGCTGGGTATAATCAAATTTATTGGAACGGAATTTCAGAGAAAATCGTCATGTACCTCAAGGTGCCTAGGTGTCCTAGGACCCCAACAGTTTTTAATTAAAAAGTAACAGGATTGCTACTTTATTCATAAGAAACTATTAGATATAGCTGATTAAAGCCATAAAATTGGACTAATTTCGAAAATCGACTCTAAATTCAAATCATAATTGTCAGGTGACAGGTAATTATTAAAAAATTCAGTGGCCTATGCCTAAAAATCATTTTAGACCCGAGAAAAGTATCAATTACAAAATTTGGATATTTTTAAATTTCCAAAAGTTTTAGCAAAATTTCGTCCAATCTTTTAAATTTTACAAAATTTTGGTAATTGGACCTAACCTAAGTTGATGTTTGTTTTAGTTTCACTGGTCATTTTTATAGTTTCTTTTCATTTCATTGAAACATTTTTGTCAAAAAATTAAAACCCAAATTTTCATGATAAGCAAGAAATTTTTTTCAAAACGAAAAAAACCATAAGAAATATTTCTACCTTTAATCGGCTGATGTTATTTTTAAAAATATGCATGTATTTAGACACTAAACTTATAAAACTTGTAGCATTCTCGTTGGTGATATAAAATATTCAATCGCCGAATAATTCGGGCCAAAAGTTCCAGTGATCCTGTACCTGTTTGTGCATGTGTGCTACACACACACTCCTCCTAGCACTGTACATTTAGCTGTCGTGTGTTTTGCCTTCCGCCCGCACGTCCTTCCTCGCCCCTGTAGCGCGCGAGTTAACATACATGTAATGCAATGGGGGTTGTTGGTGGTGTGAGGGTGGTATGAAGGGGGTGCGCCCCGGGCCATTGGGGACAGACGGGATGTGCGTGCACCTGCCTCGCCACCCCGATCGATAGTATGAACTGGCCGCCCCCCTGCTAGTTTGTGCCCCAGCCCCCCAAACTATGCCGCGTCCACTATATGTATAATGTCACTCCATCAGTGGGAGATGATCGATAAAATGTAAATTAACTAATGACAGTAAATAAACCAACCATCCGAACGACATTTCACGTGCAGTGGTTGCTCACACCGTTCCTTGTCAATGTACAACTTTGATATTTCGAGAATAAATTATTCATGGTGGAGATGTGTGGATTTATGTGACCTGATAAAAATCTGTGGAAAAGAGCATTGTTATTTGTTCGGATCGGAGATAACGATACTTGGACGAAGTTACCATTTTTACTACAGAAAATTAGAACTAAAACATTTTGCCGAAATTAATATATTTTAAATTTCCCTCAAAATATTCCAAAGATTTAAAAGACTACTTCCAAAAAATCTAAGACTATAACACCTTAGATTAATATTTTATCTTTTGAACTGTAAAACAACTGAATTGGTCTCCTTTCAATTTATATATTATCCACAGTTTTCTTAGACCTTTCCACTTTGTCACTTCAGTAATTAACCTTAAATACTTCACTGTAAAATTACCATCAGTCGCCTCTTAGTCACTTAAATATGTGCATAAGCAAAACAAACCCCAAAAGAAACTGTTAATTAAAATCTATTAAAACACTGATTTGTTCTAACAAATAAACTAGGAAGTTTTATGGGTTTACATTTTGTATTACCACGATACAACATCAACTATAAAATGTATAATTGTATAATACGATGCACTTTTCGATAACAATTCTTATAATGGATTGCGCGCACAGTTGAAGTGTAATGTTTTTTTAATAGGCGCTCATATTTTTTTCATTTGGATTATTTAATTAATACAGACGTGCAAGCGCAGAGAAAGAGTAATTATTTATTTACAAATTACACGTTAGAAAAACAAACTACAGTTAGTTACCTACCATCAACTAAGGACGACGAATATGTGTAAGAAAAAGGGTTTTTATTAGCGGATATTGATTTAAAGATGTGTCAAGTTTTTGAAGACAGTTGCGCGCGCACTACGTAACCGTAGGCACAGAATAGATATTGTGTTCGGTGCTTTAGGTACTTCCACTTTTCGTAAAAACTGGTATTTATCATAAGACCCTATAATATCTTGTGCGTTATTTTGGTGAATAAGTATCAAAAATTGTACAAAATATTCCATATTTTATTAGCGATTACGGAACTATTTCCTCTGTGATTGATTTTTAAGAAATCCCAGAAGTTTTTTCACATTCCAGAGAAATTTCGACTGTTTAGTTTCTTTCCGAACATTGAAAACATTTTTTGTGACATTTGTTGTAGCAAAAAAAAATTACCTTGAGTTCTTTAGTTTCTTACTAGATTTTGGTAAGGACGGATATCGGAAGCTAGTTAATTTATTTTCGAGCTACATTAAGTAATAAATATTCCGGATTTTAGTGAATAAAATTATTAATTTGTTGTAGTGATTGTGAAGTTTATTAATGACTGTGTTGAAGTTAATAGGTTGGATTAAAGCAAACTTAGCTTCGAGATAAAAGATTAGACTTTGTTATTATTATTGTAAATTAGTTTTTTGGTACGATGTGGGAATTTTCTTTTCGTGTCATGGGAAACACTATGACGTACCTAAATAGCTTAAAATGTGGAATTTCCTTAAAGTAGTTACCTAATTTACACAAAAAAATGTGAATTATTAGTGACCAGTGGCTAAAGTCAACAATGACCCTATATTTTCTTATAAATTTTGAAAATTATCGTTATTTTAGTACTTATACATGTACCAAAATCAGTTCTTATTGTGGTACTTTGACTTTCACAATCCAAACCTTGTGGTGACATTTCAAATGCACGATCATCTTCAAAACATTATCCTTGTCAAGTATACTCATTGATTTTACTGATTCTGCACAAACATCACTCGAAAAAAAAAACCTAACACCGAATAGCAAACTAATCTATAATTAAATCATGCAACTCGCGGGGTTATGCAAATAAGTCTTGCACAAGCCGACCAACTAGTCTAGTTGACCTTGTCCATGTGCAGTCTCTTGAACTGAACGTTGACAAACTAATTTTGCATGAAAACGTAGCTATGGTAGAGCTAGAGAGAGGAGCGATTACTACAAATTATTATTTCTGTGAAACTAGAGATAGAATCGAAAATAGTTTTGCGTTTCTTTAGGTTTTGAGTTGAGATAAAATAGAGGCCTAAAGGAGGGAAGGTCATATAATATGAGGTTCCGTTCAGAGCAAAAGCAAATGGCGAATATTGTGTACGAAATGTTATCTGTAACAAAACCAGAATGTCCAGATGCCAGGCATGGCAATCTGGGAAACGCAATCATGCAGAAGTACAGCTACACACAAACATACACACACATGTACATGTACTAACCAAACACCAGAAATCCAGACTTGCTGTATGACCGATAACACTTTCTTATCACCAGGCAGCGTGCTCTCGAATACAAACACAAATTGAATACAACCACACAAATATATTTAGCAACAGTTTTTCCAAGAAAAACATCTAATAAAGTAAATTTGATGAGAGGGCTTCGAAATTTTGGTTCTTGTTTATGGTAGTAAAAATAAATTTGATAAAAGAATGTGCAATTATTTGGATAAAGATTTGTGAAAAAAATAATGTAAGTAACCGCTTATCTTAAGAGAGTGCATTTTATAAAATAAATATGAAAAAGAGGAAAGTGCAACGCGATATGAGTGTAAAAATATGAATTGTTGTGTTACGCAACTAATACTAGTATTTACTTTGGAGGAATTGAGTACAGGAACGGAAAAATTGTGTAATGTCTGTTTGATTGTGGGATTTTTTTATAATGGAAAAATTCCGCAGAAAAAGGTTCGTTATTATATGCCGAAATTTGGTAAAAATTTTAGGGTTCTACAATATTAAGCTTCAAATAAACTGGTTTTTCTACAGTTTTGTGTAGTTTTAAATATAAGTCTTAAATTCTTATGTTTTAGCTTTCAAGATAAGAAAAGTATAAAATATTGCAAATATGCAACTTTTTTCTTTATATCTCGAAAATGAGGTAAGTGTATTCTAAATCAGCTTAAATTTCTCTCAATTATGCTAATTTTCATTTGATTTATTCAACAACAACAAATGATGTAGATGAATTTTTCGCAATATTTTGAAAATGGGTATCTCAAAAATTAAATGAATTTTGATTCCAGCATATTACATTAACAGAAAATTGATAATTTTAGTCATTTCATTGCATTTCCACAAAAAGTTTACGTTTTTGAAGGTATTATTAAAAAAGCGGTACGCCACTGACCTGTAAAAAATTACATAGTTGGCTATGAAAATATAATATTATTTGTTTCCATAGTAACTCATTGATAAAAGCCAATAATTAGAAGTCAATTTGTATGCCATTCACCATGACAAATTTCAGCGCACTCTATCTCGAAAACTGAGCATTGCTGTGTTCCGTTTAAAATTGGGCCCACCCTGTAGATAGGTACTAAAATATATAGAAAAAAAAGTGCTCCAAAACCTAAATTTAGAGACAAAAATTCAGATTATCGAAAATTTTGAGATTTAATTCTTATCATCCAAGTTTGATGAAATTTCATTCAA
Source organism: Pediacus dermestoides (assembly GCA_963942485.1). Lineage (NCBI taxonomy): Eukaryota > Metazoa > Arthropoda > Insecta > Coleoptera > Cucujidae > Pediacus > Pediacus dermestoides. The sequence goes on along the minus strand of OZ012629.1, from coordinate 15,074,961 downwards.
ATAAAACCACAAAAATCTTATCTTGTTATTTAATAAGTGATAAGTTTATTTGCAAGAAAAATTCACCTTTTCCTTAATATCAGATTTGTACGATACAAAATCCGGATAAAATATCAAATTTTCAAGTGGAATAATTTGATTATTTGCCGAAAAAATTTGGCAATTCCTCCTTAGAAAGCAGTACAGTATATAAATAAAATTAATTGTCCTTGGGCCTTGGGAAAATAAATTTAAAAATTATTTTTGTTTGTATACAATAAAGAAAAACCTAACCAATAATGCCGATTGCAATCAACAGGTGCATTATTACTTAATGTAATTTTGCATTATATTATTTAGTAGTTTAATTTTCTAATTAATGAAGAATCAAATTAAAATCTTACCTTGTGATGCTGTATAATAGCTGAAGCTTTACGTTTAGCAGACATGCTTTTTCTGAACAAAATGCCTTTTCCTTGATGAAAATAAGTCACTTCAATAACGGACTAAGTATGCACCCATTCATTCATTCAGAAAAATCCTTAGTTTTTACAAAATAACTTTATTTTAGTAATAAATATCCGTAGTACGCATACATAAATCTAAACATCCTTGAAATTGTCCATGACCAACTAACTGTTTCTAACGTTAGGATAGGTCGGAAAATACGTCACTAACCCGGTCCCCGAATTTAAATAATAAAATTAAGCAGAGGCTGTTTAATTTAAAGGGCTTGCGTTGGTGTCGTTTCCTGCTTACAGCACCACTCCTGCAAGACTTTTTGCTTTAGCTTAGCACACTGCAGCCTTGGTCTAGTACACTAACATCACTAAAATTGCACACAAGTTTTTCGTAAAATTATCCTGCAACAAGGCGCGATATTTCGGCACTCCACCACACAACAACAGGATTTCCGTATAGAAAAAATGTGTGTTTGTGGACCCCCCGGCGGCAAAGGATGTTTTGAAGCACAACACCAAGTTCGTTCTCTGAACGGGAATCGAACCAACCGCGTCAAAAGCAACTCAACGAGTAGAGTGTAGTAGACGCGAGTGAGAGATATTTCCCCGCCCTGTGATTCCTTGCGTACCCTGCACCTCGCTGGAGGCATGCGTCCATCCCCACCTACGGCGGACGCCCCCTTTAAGCCCACAGAACACGACAAACTATGATTGTCAAAGAAAGAAGTCGCTAGCGACCTCAACCCGAAAGATAACCCCTACGTCCGCTTTAATTCTTTTGTGGCTTTATGTCACACGGCTTCCTCGAGACGACGCGAGTGTTGGAAAATCGAATTGGTGTAGGGAAATGGGGGGTTTTGTGAGTGGACATTGGGGAAGTACCAATTATCAAAAGTAGAATTTTTGAGAAATTTTGGGAAATATCGACTGGATGTATTAGCTTTCATATCAACAACTACAATGTATATTCCTTTTAAAACTGAAATATTTACAGGAATGTCCTTCTGTGAAACCCTTTTTATCACACTTATTAACGAAAAAAAGTTTTATTGTTATTTTAGTAAATATTGGGGAAGTACCAGTTATATTGTGTCTTTTTGAGATATTTTGGAAAATATTGATCTATACGTACTTCTCTTACTCAAACTTCTATAATTGGAACTATGCTTAATATTTCACTCGTAACTCGGATTTTTCGGGGAAGTATGAAAAATAGTACTGGGGAAGTACTAGCTATTGTGTCTCTTTTGAGATATTTTGGAAGATGTTGAACCCAGAAACTTCTCTAAATCTTTTGTACATATTCGCGAAAAATGTTGAACTATTTTAGGCAAATATAGAAAAAATACTAATCAAGACCGAGCAAGTACTAGTTATTATTGTTTCTTGTACAAATTTTTGTAATATTATAGATAATGTCCATCATGTTTCCAACATCAGGAAGTACTAGATTTATTATCTATCTAAAGTATTTAACTCCTTATATAAAACTGTTCTTTCAATACCCAAACTTGTACTGAATAAATACACTTTACCTACAAGGAGTTATTAATCCCAATACAAGGAATTAACTACAAAGTAATTATTTTAAACTTGTTTTAGTTAATTTATGTCTGATGTTTAATCCAAAGAAAATCTTCTAGGTGCGGTTTGTTCTGAAAATGTTAACTATTTCGCACAAAGTTTAAGGATAAACTGAAATATTTACATGAACATCCTTAAATATCTCTTTGTACAAAAATCACAGTTTTGGAACCGCTGTTTAGATTTTTGTCAAATTCACATGTTGGTTTTATTTATAACTTGCTACTTTTCCTGTACCTACAAACCCATCAAATTGTTTCTTTTACAAAATAAACATTACAATTTTTCTCTTTAACATCATCCATATTTTCAGCGATGATTATTATTATTCATTGCGTTCTGGAAACGCTGCTGACTCACCTCCACACACACAGCAAGAGAGATGAAGAGGAGGGTGGTTTTGTGCGAGCTTTATATAGTATAGACTTGGCATCGTAATAGGGGCACCCCATTATCCCCAGACCTTTCGTTTGCCTGCAGGCATCTCTCACCATCACGATGAAATGTGGAATTAAGATGTGACCCTCACTCCATATACTTAGCGGTAGCTCCTTTGTATGAATTGATATAATTTAGGTTGTACATAATATGTAATAGATACACATAGATGTGAAGTGTATAGAGGCGCGAGCGGGTCTGTTGTTTATAATTACTGTAGACGAGAAATTGTGTTCAGTATCATGGATGAAGGGATTTGGGTTGGGTTTTCGATTGAATGTGGAGGAGGAGTGAAGGTTTGCCAAGTTTAAGAGAATAAACTATTTTTTGGGCTAATAAAGAAATTTTCAGTTTTTGGAGTGGTTCCACTGAAACTCCTCCAAATTAGGTTTAGGTCGCTTTGAGACCTGAAAAACGCTGCGTGTACAAATACAATGTTTTACCGTTGAACTCAGAAGTATTGGCCATAAAACCACTCAATCGACTGCTAGCTAATGTTGGTTTTTTTGTTCGTTAATTCATTTTTGTTCCATTGTTGATTTAGCACCTTAACTAATTACGAAAACTTAAAAACAAAAATAAACACATGCTGCTTTTGATTATTGTTAATGACTTGACAATTATTGAATTTTATTACTTGCTTATTATTTCTTTCAGCCAATGGCGAAAAAATTCACAAATTTAATTAAAATTACTCATGTGTTTTGTATTTTTTGCTTCGTTTAGCACAGAAGCCGACAAATCAACGGGAAAGTTGAATAATAGAAAAATGTGTGCAGGGGGTGCAGTAACTTTTCAATGTGGTTATCCTTAGGTACATATTAACACAATGGTAACCAGGACAATTAAGGATAAATTCTGTTATATAAATTCAAAATTGCCTCAAAATGCCTCTCGCATTATAGTTCCTATTCTAGGATAATTTTCGTCGTTCTTGTACCAATTTTTCAAAAAATATTTTGTAATCTCCATCAGGTGTTCCTGTGTCTTTCATATAAGCATCACTAAAGCTCATCTTCAACTTAATTTAATTAAGTGCTCCTCGTTCAGCAAAAAGCGATTCCAGCACACATCCCCGTTATAAACGCCAAAACTGTCGACAAATGATTTATAGCCCATCTTTTTGTGTTCCACTACTGCTGAATCCTTTTGATTTTGGGTGTACGCGCATCACGCACACACACACACATTGCGCTGTGTTTATTATGTGTAGTCATTCTTGTGAATTTTGTGGATATGAATGCTTTTGTGTGAAGGCTCGCTGTGTTGGGGCTCTTGGGGGGTCAGTGGGTGGTCGGCGGGGGAAGAGCGCCCGGGCTCCCTCAGCCCCCGCTGGCTGTGATTAGGGACTGCGATGCCGCTGCCGGGCGCGGCTAGGATCGGCGCGGGTGGGGCCCCTTGACAAACGCGTGGGGTTCTCACTAATGGCCATATGCAGCACCGGAACGAAAATATCAAGAGGTACACACACGCAGACAGGGGCAAAACGAGGCGGCGTTGCTTGAATTTGTACTGTACATTATGTACACACTTGGAGGTATAATTTTAGGTTTAATGGGTGCACGTAGGGATTTTATTTTGGTGGATGCTGGGAGCGGGTTTTGGTTATGGATTAGTAGTCCTGTGGATTAGTTAATTTATGAAGAAAATTTTATATAAAGAACATTTAGAATAATAGGGTTTTGTCATACTTTATAGACAATTCACATTTTTTCATATTGGTTACTTGTGAATAAATCGATAATTTGGACTTTTGTCCTATAAAAACAAATTTCTATATTAAATTTTATTACCTCACGTAATTTCCAAATTAATATCAGTCGTAAAAAATCTAATCCGATAATATTTCTAATCGTTAGCATAAATTTGATAATATTTTTTGAAAAAATGTAACGATATTTTGGTACCCAGCCCTCCGTTATCGTAAAATTGCTAGTAGTCAAGATCTTCTAGCCTAGTTGTTGTGGTATCCTGTACAATACCAAGTTTTATCGTTATAAAATTTCCCAAATCGAGAAAAAAGCCACAAAATCCTTTTTGTAAGATTTTCACGTAATAAGTTGTATTCAGCTGAAATATGTCACTGGGATGTTTTTACTGAAACGCTTTTGTGATTCGAAGGTCAACCAGTGCGTTGCAATTAAAGAAACATGTAACATTTAAAAAGTAAACACAACACCCGCCGTGAATCCCCCTCATTCTATCAGTAGGTAGTATATACTATATATACTAAACCACACTGCAATTTCCACCCCGTGTGTTCCTCATCATCAACATCATCTCCCTCACCCAAACCATTTCACTCTAACCCATGCAAAATATTCTGTGTCACAAACCCCACGATCAACCTAATCTTTCCAAGGAATATTTCCATCCGTTCGCTCTTTACGATGTAGTTTGCAGTAGTAGTAGGTATATAATAGTCAAAGCGTATACAACTCAGCGCATTTTTCTTTGATATTCAAACGTACATAATATTCGAGTTGCGGCAAAGGCAACCAACCCAGTGTAACGCAGTGTCAGCCGAGTGGGGTGCAGGTCGGACAAAGCTCTGTGTGGGAGGAGGAGGTTCGTGTGAGCCGGGGGAGAGACACGCAAACAGTCACCCACAACACCCCCGCATGACATGTGAGATACGAGAGAAGGGCCGTAACTATAAGGTTGCCAAGGCTCGACGACGACAAAAAAATTCTTATATATACGGCTTCCGCATCGCTGATGGCTGATTCCACTGTCAAAAACAAGATTTTAGTCGGGGAGGGAGAAACTCGAAAAACTAAGGAAATTGCTGCCTGCGACTATAGGCAATTATCTTGCGAGAAAAATCACTAAATGTGCGTAGTTCCTCGGTGGAAAATGAGCAAGTATTAAAAATACACAATTTTGGAGTCGTTGGTTATATTTAGAAAAAATCATCGATGTTTTATCAGACTGCAAACATTTTGAATTATAATTTTAGAAACTCAGTTTTTTTCGTAATTATCAACGTCAGTATTCAGTTTATAAATAAATTTATTGCACAAAATGTATTTGTTCAACGGAAGCAGAAAAAACGCTTATATCCAGGTGGATTTAAGACAATAGACCAAGTACACCTGTTTTTACCTTCTATTAGTTAATAAATTAATTAATTAAATTTTCTTTTATTATATTGTAAAAGTAGCTGTAGCTTTGATGTACGATTGAATAAATATTTTCTCCAGGCATTTACAGAGTTTATTTATATTCAATCTAACAATACATACTTTATAATTTTTAAATACATGTCCATAAAAGTCATAATTGAATTACAAGCAAAAATATTAGTTAATTAGTTACCCATTTACTTTGTAATAAAAACCATGAAGCTGTCAGTTTTGAATGTGAGTTTTTATATTTTAAAGTAGAACTAACTTATCCGTCTACAATGCAAAACCGAACAGTTTTCCAGTTTTTTACACCGAAAATTGCAGAGAATAATAAATAAGAGTTTGTACATCAAAATTCCATATATCTAGGGTCTGTTTATTACTTTATGAATTTTTAAAAGCGTCCTTAATTGAATTTGTAAGGTAATCTCTAAATTGGTTTTATATTGTGTAATTTAATATTAATAATGTAATCTAATCAAGTTATTTAAGGTGTAATGGAGATTCTTAGGGAAGCTGAAAAATAAACCAAATATTTTATAGCACGTCAAAAATTTTCTTTTGGTTAGTTGTACAAATAAAAATCGTGTAATAAAATCAAATCTCCCGCTTTAAATTTGTGCCTCTAACGAGATTAAGCAGCACAACATTGTTCAGGTTCAAGTTTCCTCTCTACAATTTGTTATCTATGGACGTATTTATTTTCATTTTGTACCTTTAAAAAAAATCAATTTCTCCTCACTCCCCGCCACTGGTAAAAGCAGTGATGCGGTGAATAACAGCAACTGTCAAGCCACGTTTGACCGTCGTCCGGGTGGAAGTGCGGAGGGGAGTGAAAAAGGGTTTCTTGAGGACAAAGGGTTGTTTGGGGACCACCCCTGCAGGACAAATGCGGCCTCGCCTGTCCAACAAACCCTCGGCGCTACAAGCCGAGGGATCCCGTCGAGCCCGCACTCGCAATTAGCAAGAGCATATTGGGCTTTCGATAGAATTAAAGTGCTGTCTACCCAGCCCATTAGTTTCATTAGGATGAATTGTTTAAATCGCCAGGTATTTCTTCGCACCTAACCAGATAGAGTGCAAGCACAAGTCAAGATTGTGTGTGGTGATGCAAACAAGTCGAGATTGAATAGAAGTATAGTTCAATTTGTCGAAGCACGGTCTGACGTCATCATTGATTTTGTACCGATTTCGAATATTTGGCGGGGAATTTAAAATACATTAATTTGATTGGCTATTTGACGACTTAAATAGGAATATGACGATTACGTCAGACTGTTCTTAGAATAATTGCACTTTATGTAGTTAATTGCGGCTGAAAATAGCGGTAATTTCGAATTTCGCCTGCAGAATTTCCTAATTGTGATATTATACTATATTGACTATTAAAAATACCTTGCCACCTGCAATTTCCCTTTTGGGGGCAATATAGGCGGCATTTTCGGCATCTGCTTCATTAAAAATCGTGCGGCATTTCTTTGCTTTAATTCCTGTTGGTGGTGGTGTGTAAAGGGACGACAAGAGAGTAATGAATGTGGAGGGTGCGGCGGTGGTGAAGGGGTTTTGGTTGGGATTTGCACCCACCACTCTAAGGTTGGCACGCAATTCCTCACGGGGATACATTAGCCTCGTTTCCGGTCACACGAAATTGGACTCGGCCAGCGTACACACAGAGGGAACGAAGACGTGCTGTGGCACGTGTTTACAACCAGCAAGTTTTATTGTGTTTGCTATTTGTGGATGGAGGCGGCGGCGACGGTGCTTTCGTCTTAACGCGCTGAGAATGTTAGTATAGTAACAGTGGGCGATGGGAATTTTACGGGATATGTTTGTGTTTTAACTGTGGGGGTACTAATTAATTATATTTGAGTAATTAACACATTTATTATTCTATTTGGTTTGGTTAAAGGACTGAGCTTTTAAGTGGGATGAATAACTGTAAATATTTTATGAACCAAAAAATTCTTATAAGAAAGGTCAGACAGAGATATTCGCAAAGACAAACAACATCATTAGTTACTTTTACCCCCAGGTTATTCCTTATTATATTTGGTCCTGTTTTCCTAATGTTGCATAATATTTTTACCTCTTAACTAAACTTGCGGACGTTGATAGGGCGAAGAAAATTTCTATCGCACGTTTTGATAACGTGAACTTTCTGCAATCGAAATAGAATCATCGTCGAAAAAATCGTATAAAAAAGGAAGAACCAAATAAGAGGATATTTCCAAGAATTAGAGCGAATAAGATGGCGGGGGTGAATCCTCCATCTCATTCGCTGAAAATTTATATTTTGACTTTTGACAAACATTTCAAAAACTTATCTTGCAAGCTTCATCTACATCTAACCTAACAGATCTTTAAAACCTGGCAACCCTCCCCATTATTCCAAACAAATCCCGTCAAAACCCAACCAAACGTCAAAAATGCTATCTCAAAAACTCCTCCAAACCACCTTCAAATACTGCCCAGGAAAACCTCTCCTTCAACCCTACAGATCCATGGGCTTCATTCGCAATCGTGACAAATATTGGTTAGATCGTGTTGGTAATCGAGAAATGGTTGGTTTTGGACTGAACGGCTGTCCCAATTACCTTGACACCCCCCATTATCCTTTTCCAGCGTTAAGATGGAAGGAAACTACACCTGAAGTGATGGTACTTTTAAACTTTTGTACCTAAAGTTGGGCTAGTCCTGTAGGGTTTATTGTAGGCTCTGTTTGAAAAACAGAAGGGCGATTGGAAGCTGTTGACAATCCAAGAGAAGAAAGCTTTGTACCGGGCGAATTTTTGTCAAACTTTCGCAGAGTTTCAGGCACCGACTGGTCAATGGATGTATATTATCGGACAAACGCTGATTTTATGTTCGTTCGCTTGTTGGCTATTTATAATTACGAGATTATTAGGTTTGCTAGTATAGTTAAGCTAGATAGGGTTCTAGTTTTGGTTATTTAGGCGAAGGAGACTCACTTTACCCCGACTCGTTTTATCCATCCCACCAACAAGCTCAACTACGTAGGCAGATAGATCTCCAAATCAACCCAATCGAAGGTTTGACTTCTAACTGGGATTACGAAAAAATGGATTGGAAAAAAAAGGGATGGTTTACACCTCCAAATCCCTTCCTGAGATGCAACAATCCCTTACAAGGGGACGACGAAGACGACAAATAGAACAACCTTCCCTCACCTTCTGACTATTCTTTCTTTGTAGCATGTTAGTTGAATCATTGATTCCAATAAAAATAAACGTTGAAAAAACAATCCGTCGATTCTGCAACATCAATAAGATCTTAACCCTAAATCCATCTGAGGTAGCAAGGAAAGCACCCGACCGCAATAAGGGTCGGTTTGGCCCCTCACCCCCAGGGTAGACCCTCGTCTTGTCCACCGCCCACACTGGCAACGGGAGTGAGTTGATGACCCTTCCCTCGTCCTTAAGGGTCGGAACAGATCCGTCGCAGGTTCGAGGGGGTGGAAGTGGGAGACTCGTGGACGCCAAGCACTCGCTAATATAAGGTTTCTAAGGGGTGCAGACTTGCCAGCTTGCTGGATGAGGGTACAATTCCTTTGACATTATATACGTTCGGAGGAGGATCAATACTACATATACACACAGGACAAAAATAATTAAATTTTGCTGTGTTTTTCTTGTATCTTACATAAACACGGTGCTGTTTACTTGGGTGAAGGCGAGTTTGAATGGGCAAGGTGGGAGATGGTTTGCGAGGGGGTGGTGTGGTTGGTAAGAAACAAGGCGGTTTTTTCATCTAAGGCAAGCGTAGAATTGTTTGATTAGAATTTGAAATATCTCATGTGTCCAACACATGACTTTGGAAAAAATAATAATAATAATAATAATAAGAAAGCTTTTGTCGTAATTTTAAACGTAAACTACTTTTAGTCCTTAAAAAGTGTGTCGCTGTAAAACACCCTTAAACCCTAAATTATTCATCGCTTATTAACCATGTTCCAAATACCGAACACGATGGCGCGGATCACCATTCCTTTTTACATTCATTTGCGCATTTGCCGTTTTTTTTCCGTCTTCCTCCTGCTGTGCTAGAAGTAGAATATGAGCCGTGGCAATTTCCGCCGTATCTAGCGTTTCAATATCAAGGGTGGCGTGGCAAAACGGGCAAGGAAACGAGTTCGGGTGCAAGGCTAGAGATACACAGAGGAGCGCGTTATCCTCCCACCACCCTAGCCCCATCCCCCTATCCCAACCCCAGTCCACCCTTCATCAAGTAAATTGCAGCGGCAGTCCTCGTTTCGGATATCTGGCAGGTCTGAGCCCCCTGAGGGGCGCGTTGGGGGTGGGGGTGTATGGGGAAACAGACACCCACTCACTCACAAGGAGTCTCCGCGTCCTCGGTAAACTCCGCTGATGCTACTACTCCCTGAACGACAAGGGGAAAACGAAGGTGGTACGTGGAAGGTAAGTTTATAAACAGGAAAGGGGCATCATGGAAATGTTGTTTAAAGTCTATGAAAATAGGGGTAATTATTATTTATATTAAGGATGCAGAATTTAATTATCTATATGTGTTGTGTTCTGTGTGCGGGGACAAAACAATCAACCAACTTTCCACCACTTTCCCTGCAGTATTGTGTTTTCGAGGCAGCTCGCTCGACTCCCCCTGGAAATTTTTAAATTCCGTGTAGCAAATGAATATATTTCGGGTACTTGAGTGATGAGAAGGGGTGTGCTATATGCGTGCAATAGAAGGAAAAAGGCGATGTGGAAAGCCGAGACCGGTGAAGTTTACCCCAATTTAAATTCTGCATATTGTATAAGGGTCGAATACGTAAATGTTTTTAAAAGGGACGGACAGTCTCCAGTTGACATTAAATAGAGCACCATACCATAGAATAGAGCCAGGGAGATATTTATGCGTGAACATTATGCATTTTTAAAAGGTTTAAATGCTCGGATTGTGTCAACAAAACTTGCACGCTGCCAGTTATCACATTAAATTTAATTATTACTTAATCGAGTTTAATTTGATGAAGTCGTTGGTTTGAATTGAAAATACACAACTGTTGGGCTGGATTATTAAATTGTGTTGGGTGCGAGGAGTTAAGCGTTCAAATGTATTTTTTAAGAGTCAAGGTTAAAGTTTTTTAGTATTGTGCGGAAAAAAGAATTAATTAACCAAAAATCTAATTAATCAGATTTTTTCACCACTAAAAATTTACGAACCACCACGGACACAATACAGCCACCCCCCACACTATAAAATTAAATTACCAAATCGTTGGACGAGCATTATAGCCCCGTGATAAAAATGCCATGTATTATATTACACTATACGAAATCTAAAGCTAACGTAATAATTCGCATCCTTAGAATTATCCTTTTAGAATTTATTGCAAATGCTGCACATGCAACCCATCTTTATTTATCACATATTCCACGTTTTAATGGTAGAAGAGGAGGACGTGTCCTCGCGTTCTTAGACTAATATCAGAATCCAACGATTTCTGCACTAACTGTGCATTTAAGTGGTAAAAGCGAGACAACTTTTGATGGGTTTGCTTTTACGGCGCACTCAGGCCTTAATGGTTAGCGATAACACTGCCTGTTTTGCCACACACCACCACCAAACCACCACTATTTTACAAGAACAATGCCCCAACTTCGATATCTAAATAATGGGGAAACTATCTGGCAGGGCCCTTTTTGGCTTTTGTTGTTGGTGTGGGTGGGTAGTGACAGCTGAATTGAAAAAATTAGGGTTCGCAAGGCTAGGGGGTAAACGGAAATGATTGAGAGTTTTAATATTATGTACCACTTTCGAAAAGTAGGAACGAGGCCCGATTACGGAAAATAATGAATTTTGGTACTAAAATGATAAATAGATTAAAGTAAACGATGAAAACTGCATTTTTATCTTAAAAAGTTATTTGTCAGTTAAACACGTAGCATATAAAGATTAGGAAACTAAACACCCTGTATAATCTGCATCTAAAGCACTTTTAAGCTAAATATTTATTTCGGTCAAAATTGGCAATCATGACCGTTCGTTAATTGACAAATTGAAGTTTATGAACATAAATAATCGCATATACACGTTTGACAACTGCTGTCAGAGGTGGTGAGCTATATTTTTACTCACCCCCCCACGCATATTCGGTCCGAACGACCCGGCCAGTGTTTGATCGATAGTGTCCACCCTGGATACTGGCGCACACCCGCCCCAAACACCCTGGGGGTCGCACACATACACACAAAACCCCCACACAATCCTCTCCGACGAACCTAACTGTCAGATCCAACCCTGTCACTGAGTATACCACTGCAGATGTCCCTCGGGTTACCAAACAATACACACCCACACAAAATTCTACAACTTGGAAAAGAAGCAAAAACAAAAAGGACGAGGAAATTGTTGTATAATAACAACAGGAGTTAATTTGTTTTATTGTATTATGATATAATAATAATTTCCATCGAGCACTTCCTTTAATTATTTTGGTTATGCCTAAGGCGTGAGGTGCCCCCTTAGACTTTGGGTTTACTCCCTTTTGGATCGCCTGTCAATCGGATATCCGGCCTTAGGTTTTACGCGGGTCCCTAGTGGCTTCTCTACAACTTCAACTTACTTGCTGCTGATTCAGCTGTCTGTTCTGTTCGGCTACAGCAGGAAAAAAATGTGGGAGAGGCGAAAATTTCCAGGGACTTTTGGGAAAAAATAACCGATAATTACGTAGATTTTCAATGTTAGCAAGTTTCGGGGTATGCCAAATGTTACAAATTAATTAGTTGGGATAATAATTGGAAATGTCCAAAGTTCATATGAGTGAGTGTGATTTAATGATAGTAAATTGGTCTAGTTTATTAATTACGTAACAATAAACTTGGAATACAGCGGCGTTAATTTAAAATTTTAATAATTGTCGATAATACAGAAAGAACATAGACATTTGATTTTAAAATGGTACTGGCTCTTGGACAGTGTTTTTTTTTTCAAAATAATATCATACGGCTTTGAAATGAAGATGTTTTGACAAAAATCCAAGCAGTGGTTCCAAACCTGTATTTTATAGTGAAACTTTGATGCCACGAAAAACGCTTATAATTACTAGATAAAAACTTCCGAATTTTCTTACAAATAAAACCAAAATCCAGCTTTGCAATAGCGGTTCCAAAGTTATCACGTGTTTATAACAGTATGACACAATTTCATCTTTTTCCTGTTTTAAAGTGTCACAGTTTTGGAACCGCTGAGTGAATTTTGACGAAATTTGTGTCTTTATGTAACCAAATGTCTTTATTCGAGATTAGGAGAGTTAGTTTAGAATATTTTAAGCGATTGAAAGAAAAACTATTTTTTTTTAAATTGGCCAATTTTGGTTAATATTAAGAAAAAATATATCAACTCCGTGGAAATTATTTTAGTTTTCTGCCTCGTTTTCTACGCAAATTGAAAAAATTTAATTTTGAGTTATAAATTTGTAAAATGTCACTCAATTGAATTAGGAATCTTTCTTTTAAAATATTTTATAAATACAGAAAATTAATTAGGTTAAGTATGTATAAGGACGTCATGTGGTGTTACGTAGAATCTTTTATATTTATATGGAACATAATTTGCCAAAATAAGCTTTCTAAAAGTACATCTGCTTTTAGATAAGGAAGAAATAGTTTAGTATTGAAGGAAGTACCTTGTTAGATATCGTACACAACAGAATAATTTGTAGTAATGATAATTAGTATGAAACGATTTATTCTATTGATTTGAAAGAGTGTTTGATGGGGATCTGAGATTGTCTATAGAATAATAAACACTGCAGGTACTTTTGTCTCCCCACGAGTTTATATCCATCCGGCTAGTTTATATAATAGGAAAAATCAGTGTGAAGGCATGGTTAAAACCAAGGAAAAATAATAATGCACCTTTATAAAACCACGACATGCTCACAGTGGTGCACTAAAGCCCCCATCTCTGGCGAGCATGTCTGCAGAAGCCATATCTAGCGCGATTATTGCCAATAAACCTGAATTACTTTCAATATAATCTGCTTCAGCGCGGGTTATTCCATGCTATTTACGTAACGGCCAAATGTGTTGGAGCAGGATGGTCGGTAGTACAACGTCGGTCGCTCCTAAATGCAGTATGGTCCTATATTTCACATTGCAACGAGGTCAGCTTTAAAACGCTGTCTTGTATTCTTCCCGGCAGCGGAATGGCTTCCCAGAGACGCCGGCCTGCAACTATAAAGAGGACAAAAACTGCAACTTGGAGCTACGACCCCACCTTTAGATGACTTGGCTACATCATGTGCAATGTGCATGTGTCTGTCCCTCCCCTCCGCCTCCTTCTCCTCGCGCTTGTTCGCCCACTGCATCTGCAGAGCGACGTGCTTAAATGCTTCTTATGACTTTCAGTCGTCAAATGTTATGTAACGTTCGAATCGTAACGCGTTGGATGGCCGTAAAAGTGCAGTAGTTGAGAGGACGACTATTTCGATCTAGCCTCAAAGGGAAAACAACTGCAATTTTGGGTGGTGGCAAAAAAACTAACAAGTTTGAGGAAAATTGAAGTAACTTTTCGAGTTGTGAAGCGGTTTTACAAGATGATCAGAGGACTGTATTTGTTAGTGGATTGGAAAACAGCATGTAATAATAAACACAGAAACAGACTTCCAAAATTGGCCAATTTTTAGACTTGATACGAAAAATCATCGAAACGTTGTCAGATTTCTTTATTCCTTGACACAAAAAAACTAAATTACAAATTAATAAAAATTATATATAAATGAGTACCTACTTTTTAAAACAATGTGCCTTAACGGTGTATAGACACTTGGAATCTTTTTCTAAGACTTATTATAAGATTCTGAAGCTCCTCAAGGATTTTATTAACCTACAGTTTTAGGCGACAGGATAATAATTGCAGTTTATGTGTTGATCACATCTTTTCTTAAGAATACATGAATAAATGGGAATAACAGAATTTAATTTTTTTCGTGCTTTGTTGATGTTAGATATATTTATCATAGCAATATCATAAAAGAGAATTACCATAATTTACTTAATATATAAATTTTAATATACCTACTGTCATGAGTAAAATGCTTCGCCCTAACAAAAACAATTTATTTTATAATTTTTCCACCTCGATATTACCCAACTTCTCAATTAGACTTTTCGTAACAATTTCATCCAAATTACATTCGAAACCACCTAACACGTGACCAAATTCCCATATGCATTGTGTTTATATCCCACCCCATCCCACACACGTTTAAACTCATCACTAATTGTTTTACTACTTTTTTTTTGTAATTTTGTATAAAAACCGAACGTTCGTAAATATAGGTTACAAAGTGCTCGTTTATCTGCAATCAACAGGTCACTGGAGGGAACTCTCTGTGTGTGCCACTACATAAACGAAAAGGAAACAAAACAAGTGTAATCGTAACAACGAGCATCAATTAGTTTTAGATGCGACAATTTCATTATAGCATCCTGTCTGTGTAATAGTTTTGTGTGAAATTTAAGTGGGTTTTCGATATGTTTCGAAGTTTGTTTAGGGTTTATTATTGGTTTGGTGAAAAGTCGCAACTGCATGGGAGGAAATTTACATTGGCGCATTCGCCATTATTTTAAAAAGTTCACAGAATCAAGTAATCTTAGCTTTTGAGATATTACGGAAAATATTTCATATAAATGAGTTTGTCTTCAAATTATTCAAAATTATCGTCTAGAGTTTACATAGTCTTGTTTTTTTAAATAAGAATTTTAAAGTTCAGAAATTTGAGATAATCTGAACTTGTTCCAAAATTTTAATAAAAATCATCATAATATTGAGATATTAATGGAATTTTGTGAAAATCTTAAGAACATCCCTTTTTGACTTCGGTTTTTTCGCGATTTATTGTACAAAAATTAACATACTTATCTAGTTTTTTCAAAGTTAGAATTTTTTGAGTTAATTTTTGGAACGGTTTAATGTAGAGATATGAAATTTGGTCGGTCAGTTAGTCTTTTAATAGACTATAAATTTATGATATCATGACAAAGATAATATGGTTCATTGACGTACTTATTTGCTTCTAGAATAAATACTTATAAATTTTAATTTTGATATATATATATTAGAAAAAAACTGACACTATTCCAATTTTTTTCGCTTCTTAATCTTTGAAAATCGTCTCTTATTATTCGTCTCTTATTATTTGAAAAAATTCCTTTTACTAATCACGAGATAACAAATTCCTTTTCTCCAATTCCTGAAAAACCATCCCCACTTTTCGGTTGAATTTCTCCAAATTCTCGTTATCCGTTTCCTCTTAGTTTGCCCGCTTTATAAAACTGCTGGTTCGGTGTAGTGCACACAGCTCCAGACCTGGTGTAAAAAGTATCTGGCAGGGGTCACATGGCCGCTGCTACATTAGTCGAGCT
The DNA here is from genome assembly GCA_963942485.1 of Pediacus dermestoides. Classification (NCBI taxonomy): domain Eukaryota; kingdom Metazoa; phylum Arthropoda; class Insecta; order Coleoptera; family Cucujidae; genus Pediacus; species Pediacus dermestoides. The sequence continues at coordinate 15,058,962 of OZ012629.1, read as the reverse complement.
GAAATAGCTGCGGACGATGTTTCTTTGCCGTCGCCGAAGGCAGTCGCGCCGGACTGGCTTCCACAGCACCCGTTCGGAATCGTAATGCTCCTCGTACCTTCGCAAAAACTCGATGAAAGCTGCTTCACTGTTGCTGCTGGATAGTTTTTTTGTTCTATGTACATTTTTAATGCCATCAGTAGAGTTCTCCTTCCACCACCAGACGCAGAGTTATTTGGTTGGTGATTAATTAGCTAGCTGGATTTTCTACCGCGATTTTAGCAAAATTTTAAAATGTTGAGATATGTTATGTGTATGCTACTTTGTTTGTGTCCTAGATGAAGCGAAAATAATCGCGTAAAAACCCCTAAATGTTGATGTTTAATTTTACAGTCGGCTGAAAGCTTTGACCAAACAAACACATACATTTGTGGCGCTTGAACAAACTTTGAAAAACATTTAAAGGAACCCTGCGCCACAGACGCAGTGGAAAAGCAGCATCTAACCACCATTCCACCACAGCAGCAGTCTTTTTTCGGCTTATCGCGCGCCCCATAGCGTTCCTTCCAATTAATGGGATGTTTTTGTGTGGATCCTGGGCTCCTCTGCAATATCGAACTGACTGTGTGTATGAAAGTTTCTGAGGGATAAGGGTTGGGCACAAACGTCAGGAAAGGACGCAGAGGATATAAAGGATACTCATCTGGCAGAGGAGTTGAGCCCGGTCAACCGAAGGGGGATGAGAAAGGTTCAGCCTCGAAAGGATGAATCATGAGCGTCGGCCTGCCAGGATAAGGCCCTTAGATCTTTAGAATGTTGCTTTGCAGGATAGATGTCTCCTCTTTGTTAGTGGAACACAATTCCAGTCGTTTAGACGAATAAAACTTTCGTAGGACACTCACGTTGGTGGATATTGTCTTTTATCATTGACCTACAAATTTAATTCTGTTTATCCCACGTCAGTTTTATGATTAACTATCTACTTACGCCGTTTTTCAACCTCGCTGCTGTTTATATTCAATTATTCATTAACATGTGTGATGATGAATGTTTTAAATCGCTTTCAAATCATTCTAAATGCAATTATGGTAAAACTGTGATTTATTTCGAGATAATACGTATTATAACTTGTAGCTTGGAGCTTTTACAATTATACAATTTTACAACTGAAACAACCGGTCTTTTACAAAAGTCAATATTCTTACAGGACTTTTTTCCAGTCATACTTAAATTTATTGGCTATATGGCTATATAACATTGAAAAATGGCAATTGTGCTTTCGCAACGTGATTTGTTTTTACGGCAATCAGTAATGGTTGTTAAAAGAATTGTCCGCTTTTTGTACAGTACGACTGTGTAAACAGTAAACAGATGGCGCTATAATACAACGATAAACAACACAAAAAAAAGTGGAAATTGATGTTTTTTTTTGTACATAACCATAGATTTATTTTTTACTAACTGACCTATCAAATTTCAGATCTCTATATCTCTACTCAAAAACAGCCTTAGAAATTTTCGTTCTTAAAAGTTCCTCTATCAACTATTAAAGTGGATCACCCTGTATTATATACAGTTTACTGATGAGAAGATGTGATAGGAATCGCCATTTGGGTTTTTTGCGGCATCATCAAACTATTTAAAGTTAATTACATCATCCCTTCACGCGCACAATCGTTAAGTTCTTTTTAGTTACTTATTTGCTCTGTAAGGGATTAATTGGTTGCCCCTTTACATAACAATGAGCCCAAAACGACCCCCCTCCCCTTCCACCACCCAGCATTTTTCAACCAACACTAATAACCGACGAAAACCATTACACGCACCCCTAATCCCCAAACCCTCGTCGTGTACGATATTATTTTTATTCTTTTTCTTTCTCTGGCGTTGTCCGAGGATGGGGCGCACTACTTCTACCACCCTAAAAGGGGCGGTGGGGGGGTTTAGCTCTATATAGCACACAAGTATTGAGTGATGGGTGTTGCGGATCGGAGGGTGAATGCGTCGGAAGGACTCAACGGCGGCAGAGTAGATTGATTAGTGGGGTGTTGGGTGCGTACGATATTGCCGTACACCCCCGCAGATAAGGGTGCAGGCAACGAAGCCGCTCGTCCGCTTCAAATGTCAGCGCGGTGATATTGGAGGGTTGCCCCGAATCTCCTCTCGCCCTCCAACCCCGGTGGAGCTAACCGACCGAGTGTGTTTAGGACAGGGTGGGTTAAATAGAAATCGCCGTGATGGTTCGATGTGCAACATCCTTCTTTAATCGGAGAGTTTCAATTAACGATATGGAGCTAAATAATATTTTGCACGAGCTGTTTGTTGAGAAAATAGCGAGTGAAACTAAGACGCGATATATCGCGCCTCAATTACTCTATTAGGGGTAGGTGGTTGTTTGGAATCATCGAGCTTGAAACGTGTGTTTGGATTAGTTTATTAAAACTTACATCCGATAACGAAGGGAGGATGCACAAAGGGTGGGCTAAATAAATTAGTAATAGTAAATTGAAAACAACTAAAATTAGTTGAACTTTCGTATAAGTAACAAGTAAATGAATGTGTCGTATAAGAATGTCATGTGCTGGACACATCAGATATTTTATAATATCGTCCACCACATGAGAACTACATCGCACCTTAATTTTCTCTACTTGCTAATCCAACGCGTACTTGTATGAAAAGATTGAATAATCACCTAAATATCCGTAAATCACAAGGGTCTCATGGTGTAATGCGAGCTGAGGGACCTTCAAGCATACCTCGTGCCCCAAACAAACAACTCACTTCAAACATCGCCGTAATTCCAGACCCGAGCCGGACCTCAGGTCGAAAAGACCCTTATCTACATCCGCATATTCAATGCAAACACTATACTATGTATGTGTGGATGTGATTTAAAGTGAGCTCAAGTTAATAAAAGAACCGGAGGGTTCTCGTGTCCGTGTCCATTAAAGCATTTGATAAAACATAGACAGATCAAGTTGGTGTAGATGGAGGTAAATTAATTTTAGGTGGGGCTGTTTGAGATAGTTTTGGAAGGGGATGAAATAGAAAAAGCGAAAGAAGTTTTTGGATATCTACAAGAGCTCCTCATGACTCTGTAAGAAAATTTCTTCATCCGCCAATCCCCCTGTATATGTATCAAAACACCCCCCATCAAGTGTCGTTTAATTTCTATCATTAAATCCGAAATCGAGGCATAAACATCGTTTCTAATAACGAGGCAAAACGTCCACGAGTGCTGTCTAAGTGCCAAAATAAATACACACACACACATACATATCCACCCACACACGTATAAACGAATAATAATTTTTAGAGAGCACTTTTATGTCAGCACTATAATTTTGAATCGAACCAAAACCATAAAAGTGGAAACGCTGTCTGTGCTGGCATCAACGTGTTTAGTGCCCAGATCATATAAGGGGGATATGAAAACTTCATGGATATGGCCGATGGGTGACGACACGTCCAGAGAGAGACCTCTGGGAGCTGGGTGGGAAAATGAATTGCGCGCGGGTTGGAACCCTAAGAATCCAGCCAAGGGTTGGAATGAGTCATTGAGATGATGCGTTAGGTAATAATCGAGACACAGGGATGCTGTTAATAGCGTTAACTTGGCTCGTACAATTATTATTAATAAAGTTTTACCCTAATTTAGTCTGGAAGCAGTTTGATATTTTGGTGTGGTTGTGTACAAAACTGATGTGGGGGGAAGGGGGTTGGTTTGTTTGAGTAAGGATGAATAATAATTAAGTTTCTGTGTGACATTCTTTGACATGGTTCAAAAAATTCAACAAAGAAAAGTGAATATTTTCTAATATTTGGCAAAAAACTTTTGGATATCTCAAAAAAAGTTAGTTGCAAAATTTTGGATTATACGACCATATTTAGTCGAATATTCTGTGTAATTATGATTGTTTTAATTCAATTAGCAGTGAATTTCGTGTAGTAGCTCAAAATAGTAAAAACACGATTTATTATCTACTTTCTTGATTATCTCAAAAATGAAATAAGTGACAGAAGTTAGAATTACTACCTCACCATAGTAGAACATTTTGTATATAAATTATTGTTTTAGTGGATTTAATGTCAATGAATTACCAAATTATCTAGTTTTTGCCTTAATTTCACGATTATCTCAAAAAATAAATCAAGCAGGAAACTGCCTTTGATACTGAAAGCTGTCGCTGCTTCCATCCAACAGAAGGTGTAAACTATTACACAATAATTACCACAAAACCTTTAATCTGACCAACGGTACAGTACTTTTAGTCACATTCCACGTATTGTTCGTTTACCAGCTGATTTTCGGTGAAATGTACACAATAACAATTATTTTAACCAATATTTATTAAAACTTAATTAATAATTTAATGAACTTGGAAGAAATGTTTATGTGCAGTCTGTTTACACTTGTATGTACAGTGATTATAAAAATACTTCCTCAATATCTCAATTTATCAGCTTCAACAATTTCATTGATCGTATAATGCCAGATGAGATTTTTTTGTCTAGGATTTTTATGTATTGTCGGAGGCGTGTATTAGATGTTTGGATAAAAGCGGTTTTTTGGTGGATATTGTGAGGTTTATGGCTGAAAACAATTCTTTATATGATGGGTCACACAAAAAATTCTCTTTTGAAGTTTCAAGGTTTGTGTTGACAAAGATAATTATATTTACAGTTACTATTATAACGGAAAAAATTAAGTTTTGTACAAATTTTTCGTATTCTTATATTTATTGGGTACTCAAGATGAAAATTTATGAAAATTCGTACTTACCTGTTTAATGGCATTATTTTCTAACATAAATACAAACCACAAAAATTTAATTAAAAAATATGAAGCTAAGCATAAAAAAGCAATATTATATGAGTTTATGTACTTGTTCTTGGTTTATTTAATAAGTAAAAACGTTAATTACTGTTAAGTAATAAAGTATATAATAATTATAATAAATAAATTAGGAATTAATAAGACACGACGTAGTAAATTAACGATAAATATGTTGGGTTAACAGTTAATAGAAATAGTGAGAGATAGCATCATGCATAAAATGCTCAATAACCAGACTCACATGTTTATTTTCGAACTTGAGAGCGTCTTCATCGGTGCATCCAAGACTGCGCATATATTTCAAGTAGGTGGTAGTGATGGGCAATGAGTAATCGATGTCACCTGCCATGAGGATCCTCTTCTTATTCGACTGGTGATGTTGCTGGCTCCGCTGCTGCTGCTGCTCCCGCTCAATACTTTCCACCGGGGACCAGAGTTTTGGTGGCGGGTTGCCCTCTGATAAATGGTTGAGATGTCTCTTTTTTGGTGGGGTCCTGGGAGGATCGCGCGATGTGAGATTGCAAACGTCTAACGGATTGCTAGATCGCTTCGGTTCAGGGGTGCTTGTTCTTAATGGACCCTCCACTTTGGCCTGACTTTGAGTAATCTCGCCATGGTGCGACAGTTCCAAGCGACTTTGCACCGGGTTATCAGCGGTGTTCGATGATGGGCTCTTCCGCAGATCCACATAGGTGATATCGGAGGGGATCGGGGGGGCGGTTGCCAGGGGCATTAGAGGCGCCGTAGTGTGCACCGGCAGGGTGGGACTTGGGGAGGGCGTTGGCAGTACTGAAGTCGGCGATGGTGAACGAGGATGCTTCTGACATTCTGTACAGCCCAGGAGGAAACGAGTGACGGCTTCTCGCGGCAGGAACGCGTACGTCTCCGTTATCTGGAACGAAAACAACAATTACTAACATGCGACTGGCATTTCAATAAACGTTTTTATGTGTTATGTAAATCGGTCTCTGTGTGTTCGTTTCTCTAGTTTGCGGCGTTTGTCCGCCCCTAAGCAGGATACGGCTGAAAAGTTTTACGTCGTCATATCCTTCCTCTTTTTGGTTTGTTGCAGACTGCAAGATTCGTCGTTGCGACAACTCTTATACTACTACAAATAAACTCTGTGAAATATGTCACATACTAGTAAACTTTCCTAAATATACACGATTCTATTTAAATTATGCACTCAACCAACAAAAATTCTAGACATTATTAAAAACTTACTTGAATTCAACCATAATATACGCTATTTTATACTGATGTATAGCAATTTACATCCCACACTTACACACAAAGTTATGTCTCATACATTAGATAATATCGATTGCAACAAAACATTTTAAATCGACTTTTACACAATCATTTCATTTTATTAATTTTGTAAATTTTATATGTATATCACAATAACAATTTGGAATTTTAATTAAAATACAGAAATGCTTTACATTGTTTTCTTTGAAGCAAAGGTGCGTTTAAACAACTAGTAAAAAAAAACAAAACACACCAAAAAATAATATCAGTGATTCTAAAATTGGACACTTAGAACTATCAATACATGAAAAATTGTGCTATTTTCAAAGTTGATTTTAAATTTTTTAAAGTCTAAAAAATATACAATTTAAGATCCTTGGAACTGTTTTTTGTAATAAAACCTACATTCCGCTTTGTAAAATTGCAAACTGCTTTAAAATCTGACCAGTGACATTAAAACTATCAATGTACAAAAACTGGTACCTTTTTCAAAATCTCAGTTTGAACGTCTGAAAAACCCACAAAAACCGCCTTTAGAGCAAATTTGAACTGGATACGAATTAGAATTTCTTTCGACTACGCCACTGGTTACGAAACCATAAAAACCCAAACTTGATGTCACAATTCCTAATGAGTTAAACAGCTTGCTTCTCCGGAGAGAAATATCTATCCCAACAAAGAACAGCGCGAGTATCAAACGAGATTTAGACGATTGTAATTGTGGTAAGTCGTTGGAAATAGGTTCAATAGTTGGGTTACTTGATATTCGGCGAATGTAAGCACCTGTTGATTGTCAATATATTTTAACGTTAGTGTAGTCTCGCGATATGGAAATACGGTTTATTTGGTCGGAAACATCAGCTCCAATCGCGGTGCGCGGGATTGTTTGTGGGCGAGGAGATATGTGGAATTTGATCAAAAAGTTTCCACGCGATATTTTTACATAAATACAGAGAAAGAGTGAGAGGAGGGGGAATAAATTGTGCACTTACCGTGCGATAAGTCCGCTTTTGTCCTGCGTGTTTTCCAGGACGCCCCTCCAACTCCACATGGACATTATAGATGATATCAAAGAAGTTTTCAACGACTGCAACTTTCCTGTAAACAGGTTCGCCTGTCGAATTCTGGAAAATAAGAAAAAAACGTACAGTCAGAGTAAATAAAAAGTTTTATCATCATCAACTAGAACTAGCTCAATTATTTATCAATTAGCTTGTTTTTTGCTTTCCTTCAATAAACAACTAAAATTATGTTCCATCATCATGGGAAAAAATCAATACAACTTTTTACCCCCTCGCCCAAACGATATATAGACCGCAGAATAAAAATTGTGTTCGAATAAGCGTTTTCTCTTGGTTTTTTTCCTCTCGTTGTGACCCTTCTCCCATTTCATTGGAAGGAGTGCCGGAGAGACTGTAAAGTGAGATGGGGCGCTTTTGAAAGGACCAGGCGAGCAGCACACAAACAAAAAAAGTGGAAAACTATGAAACAGGGAAAAATGAAGTCGCTGCCAACCGCCCCGACGATGCTCGACAAAAACATGGACGCGAGTAAGCTCTGGGGGTAGGATAGGAAAGACGGGAAAAAAAAACAAGAGAAAAAGTTGTGAAATGCCTTCACACGGTTTCGATGATGACGGTGCGGTTCGGTATGTGCGATCAATTATCATGGTACATCTGATTGGTGGGGAATTGGATTTAGATTAGTGAGGAGTTTTTTATATAATAATGACTAGAGAGCGGATTTCGCTCGTCATTACGTCATAACCCAGGATCGGCTCAAGGTTCTATTAATAATATTACCATTTTTCTCAACAACTTTTATAATTTCCTACGCAGTTTTTTTGCCTAATATTATAGCTGATAATAATTCACAAGTTTTTTGTTAAGTTACTAGAGATATAAACCAAATTGGATGGTTATTTTGTGGGACCTTTTTAAACTGTGAGGTTAGATCGATTTTTTGAAAATACTTTTATACAAAAATCCAAACCAATCGCACTTTCGATGTAATTCTCCTCAATATAAAAAATTAATAAAATGTGTTCCTCTCAACGAAATTTAATATTTATGAAGCTTTTTGCCTTCATCTAGACATGCAGACGTAAATAAAGGTACGCTCCTCTGAAGTGCTCATAAAATTAATTTAGATCCTTTTGATACCGGATGTAAAACATCTTCAGCTCCCGGCTGATGAACTGTACAATAATAATGTCCGTGTTGTTTGAAATATTTTCCAACATCAACTACATATAATAACACATAATAGAAAAAATTGGATTTGGTTAAAGAGAATGTCAACTAGTAACTTAGTTGGTTGTAGTTAAGTTCAGGAATTTACGGGCAAGGTAAAGTGCAAACACCCCAAGGCCGAAACTTTGTTATTATTTTGGTTTTGTGGAACAATCGGTATTTGCTATTTGTATTTCCTAGAAGGACACTTGCAGAAGGAATGTTTATGCATGTGCATTACACGACGCCTTTCTAATTACTATATATAGTAGACTAAGACAGCGAAACTGGTGAGCATCTGTTAAAAAATTGGATAATTTGTTGGTAACTTCAAAAGAACCATAAAGAATTCACCGCGTTCTGTCTCTCTGCCTCCTACCAGGCAAATTATGTATTCGTAATAAGATTGGAAAATCAATGGCTCGATGGAAGTGTGCTAAGATCTCGTGGCCTAAATTACTGAGAAACTTTTGAAGAAATGAATCCTATACATATGTGGAGGACGTTGGGAAATCAATTACTGAAAAGTGCAGATTTTTAATTAAAAGCTCTGGAAATTATAAAAAAGCAGTACGTAAAATCAAATGCCATAGAATAAAACCAGTTATTAAATATAACTAATATATTTCAAATTTTCCGCCTTAGTTCCAATTCTCTCTAAGTACTAAAAAAATGAGCTTAAGTATGTTGAAATTCGTAGGAAGTTACAAGTTTTGATAATAATTTGCAGTGTGGCTTTTATTGTATGGATTAAAAGCCCCCCAAAAAAGTAAAATCTGCATCTCCTGCACTCTAGCTTATTCAGCATCGGCAACATCACAAAGTCCACCATACTCGCGTATATGAATGTTTAAATCAGTTGTTCCATTAAAGTACGTTGTAACAAAACAAACATATTAAAAGTTTTTCTGTGAAATTCCACCTGCCCGACGGGTTACACCGTTTGGTTAAAACCATAGTAACAGCGCCGGGGTTCGCACGAGGGAGGATATTTTTCCTTTGTGTAGGAAAAGGTCGAATACTGAATCCTCTCTAACCCCCAACTCCCAGAGAGTTGCACCACTGCGAGTGGGGTGGGGAACTAACACACCCGCAACCCCTCTGCGCTGGTTTTATACCCCTGGTTACCCTCAGCTGAATACTCCGGCTGGCGAAGTTGTGCCGAATCATCCTCAACCCAGCAGACCTCCGGAATATCCTGCCTTGCACCCACCCAACCTAACCCCCACACCACGCTGCTTCTCGTGTCCGTATTTCAGATCACCATCGCTATGAAGTGGTGCTTCATATTTTCACGTACTACCAACACAAAGTTGAATATTCAAATCGGTTATCGGATAAACTGTATTGAAACTTGGTAAGTTTCTTTGTAGGGATTTAATAAAAACACTGGAAACATTTTTACCGTTATACTATTTTGAATTTGCCGCCTAATTACGTATTCAGAGTTGAACCACAGCTATTTGTGAAACAAGTAAAGTAATGAGGGTGATTACTTCACGCTTAACTTTAAATTAGCTATAAAAAGTGAAATTCAAGTTAGGAATTTCTGGCATTTCCATGATTATGATAGTTGTGATACTTATTTTTTAAGTTGTACTTAACTAAAACTTAAACTTTGTTACCATAGTAACATCGGTTGTAACAACTGTTGCTATGGTAATAAAATTTCATTTACAGTTAAAAACAACTTAAAAAATATGGTGAAACTGGACATCATGATATAGAAAAAAATTTATTTTACGTAGAAATTTCATTTCTGTGAATATACCAAAAATATCCCAACTCATTTAGATTGCGAATAAATGCTGCACTTTGGTGGCATGTAAATAAATAACGAAGAATCTCAAGCTCCCCTATTAGCGTACAAGAATCCACGTCCAGAAACATTTTTTATTTTTTCGCCAACCGCACCGCGGCGAGCTATTTTTATTGTTATCGATAGCTGTCAATGCTATCATCCCAAGATCTTGGCGCACCTAGCATAAAAAAATCTAAAGTGAACAGGCAGTGAACCGACCGGCTTAGGACGTCAAGTACTTATTTGTGTCTGCGGGTTCGGTGGCCGGTCGACACCCGGGGTTTGCAGCACAGTGTGCATCAGGGCCCCTTCCGGCCCCCCTCATGCAGCGGATCTAATGTGAACTGGACCCCTTCGGTCCCCAGTTGATTTGCCCGTTTCCCCGCCTCCTGCCGCTGGCAGCAGGAACATCCGCGACCATGTACAAGGCTTGCGCCTGCCAATATGTGATGCTTCCAGCAAAATGTGCCAATTATAGTTGATTACAGAGAGCAAGGAGAACATATATATGTGTGGGGATATTGATTACAGCAACGTTGTTTTCCAAAAAAAATATACGACACGAGAACTCATCTTCTTCGATGAAACTAGTTGCAATTACTCATGAAACTTGATGTCCATTTAAAATCTTTACGTTCGATGATGATGATGTTTATTAAATAATTTAACACTCGTATAATTACTTTAATAGTAATAATAATGATTATTTGTCTTTGAAGCAAGCAATTTTCTTAAATGAACATAAATTTTATCGCTTGGAATATTATTAGCAGGCAAATCCTTCTGTAAATAGTTTTAAGTGTGTTTTACCAAACTAACTGGTTTTTAAATGTAAAAGCAAGGAAATTAATTATAATTTCAAATGATTGTGACAAGGATTTGGTTTAAAAGGACATGAATCAGTCATCAATTACACTTAAAGACAAAGATTATTTCTAAAATTATGAACAAGGTTCGATTTTTTTCTTTTACATTTTTTTAATAATTATGTGCAAATGTTATAAAATATAGTAATTAATTTTAAACTCAATAGCCAGAGATATCCGGAAAATTGGGACGAAAGTTAAAATGAAATTTTCTATAATTACTGAATTGCTCCCAAGAAGACTAACCAAACTATTATAAATCCTGAGAACTTAAAGGCTAATCCATGTGAGTATTTTTAAGGACCTCAAACCAAATCTGGTGTGTACTTAATGACGTCATCCATCCTAGTACATTCAATAGTAGCCTAATTTACATATTTTAACCTTTTATATCGCTAATTACAATTTACAATAAATAAAGTCCTGCAGGTGTTTAAATATTTTTGCAATTTTAGATTAGTCTAAAAAATAACATATTTATGTCTTTAATTGCTTTTCGAATATCCTCCCCCTCTCTCTCCTACGCACCCTTCTGCCTTCCCCAACCCACCTACACATTCAGTTTCACTTCTATCTAGCGACACAATAAAATAATTGAAAATTACATGCCCGCGAGGCAGCCACCGCGTCGCGGCTGTATATACAGGTGCGACTAAATTAAATTGAAGATTTCGCCTTTGAAGTGCCTGCTGCCTGCTCAGCCTCCCTCTCACCACCCCCACCCTGCGTCACAGCGAAAGCTTCCTTCCAGTCTGGAAAAGTCAAGTCGGAATTAGCGAAGCCTAGTTGAAGTTTGCCAAATGAAATAAGAACAGCGAGTGTGGTGTAGGAGTGTAGAGGGAGTAAGGGTGTAGGTGTGCTTCGCACCCTTAAGGCCGCAGGGGAGGCGACGTTAATAAAGCTCACACAGCTACTTAGTGAAATTGTCGGTTTGGGTTGTGTGTAATGGGGAAGGGTACCAAGACGACGGCGACGACGACTCGGAGGAAAACGCGGTAGTCATTCAAGAACTTTTAATGAAACAAACATGCACATTAAAATTTAATTACCGTGGAGTTTGTTTACACTAATATCGAATAATTCACAACGCGTGTAATTAAACGCAAACAATTCGATAATAAAACAAATAAAATAATACAAAATACAATAAATTATTTCCTGTATACAATAATAGGTGATGCACCGGCTTCATCATCATACAGCTCAACATGTGGTTACTTATTTTTTAAATTCACAAAATCAACAGGTTTCCCCTCTCTTTTTCCCTCTCCTTCCTCCCTCCATCCGTGTGTGTGTTTGAGAAACATCACAGGGAAAATCGCTCTCAATTTACTGCTGGTGAAATAAAATATATCAAACTAAATAAGAGATTGCGCGATGGATGCAATTCAGATTTTCGACCAAGTGACTAATTTAAAATTCCAATGCGACATCTAGTGTTAGTTGTGGGAAGTTCGGGCAGCAGCAGGATTGCTGGTAAGCGAAAGCTCAGCAGGATTGGGTGGGGTGGTGCGGCTTTGTGCTGGTAGAGCGCGCTGTGGTGCCGGTTTTGCTTTAGGATGGGTATTGATTAGCGTGGAAATTTTTGAATTTGTAATGTTTTTTGAGGAAATTTGGCTGAAATTTAGGTTAAAAATTATTGGACGTAAATTGAATGAAGCTTTTTCTATACATATAGCACAAAAATAATTCTTTATCTAAAATTATAAAGTTTTTCAAATTTAGTTTAGGAGAAAATTATTAACTGAAAAACTGGAAATTCAAGGTTTTGTTTAGAAAAGGACACGGAATTAAAATTCAAATTCAAACATAAATAAATGTCCTGTTTTTAATTTCGTAAAAAACTCCCCAAAACAAAATTTTTCTCAAAGTATCACGTCACTAATTACCGAAAATACTACATACCTAACATCTTCAGGCAACATTTTGTGTTGTTTTTGATATTCGACACCAGATTAGTAGAAACAACTTTTTGGCTAATGATTTCATGTCTTGATTTGGATTAGATTTCTCAAAAAATATCCTTAATTAGTGGCTCATTAAAACAGGAGAGAAATTTGTTTGAAACAGAGATTTCAGTGCGAAAATCGTGCATGTTCAGTATTAACCAAGGTTGAAGTTAATAAGGTGTAGAAAAGGCTAATAAAGTATACAGCAGGATGTAATTTTTTTTAGTTTTTCTACAAAAATACTTTTGCTAGATTTTTTTTCAGGTGATATAGAACATTAACAGCAATTTTTGTTCCAGTTCTCTTTACTCAAAAAATTAATATTTAATTTAATAAACCAGTAAAATTTTGAAAATTCTGATATAGGTCATGTTTTTATTATTTAAAAAAGCCATAACTTTTTCTCTCGTATCCGCTGCAATATGTGAAATGTTGTTAAATTATTTTCATTTAAACTTACGCAACTATATGTGTGTCCATGTAATTGTCATGTAAACACGATAATTAAAGAAATTTAATTAATATATTGTCCCAACTGTTATTGTTTCACATGCCATTGTATTTTTGCGCTAAAAGCAAATATGGCTTTTATTTTATTTACATTAATTACAAAAGCGTAAAACATTTCAACGCAATTCGGACTACCATCAGGCAACCAATGCAAAAAAAGTTTTTTTAACCCTCGAATAGAAATCCAGCTGAAGAGAAGTAAATCCTCGGCAGGAGGATGCCCGCCTTAAGTAATTTATCAGACAAACCGGGGTTCGCTCACCTAGAGAGGAAACTAGTCAGGCACAAGGCGCGCATACAACGCGATGTCTTATAAACCCACCGTTATTTACGACTGACAAGAATCCAGAAGAGGAAGGAAATCTGTACGAGTACCTACTTTTATAAATTTACATCAAAAACCAACACAACAACGTCGACAAGGATTCGGTTTGTCGCTTCGACGACGGGATGTTTGTTATATTTTTAATTAGCCAGGTGCTGCTGATGGCCTGACGGTGCAGTGAGCTTCTTCTTCAGCACTCGTGCAGAACCACCAGAGAGAAATATCTGCGTGATGGGTGATTTTTCACAAAATAATGTTTTTTTCGGCTATACGAAATGACATACGGGCTAGAATGGCATGAGACAGGCTAAAAGCGGGCACAACCACAGCATTGCACACCTGTTGCTCATCGTTGGTCCGGTTATTCGCTCTGTTTCCGCCTAACAACGGAAACACACACGCTTGTTATCGTTAAGCTCAACTCGCGCGCCTAAATATTCCCGCTGATGGTTGATGATGTTTTTGTATGTCCAATATGTTCGATTTCTATGCGTGCCTAAGGAAATTATTAAGTAATTAGCGCTTGGTTTGGTTTGGTTTGGAGGAAATGGCGGAGGCGCCGGTGATAAACAGAGGGCTGAACCCTTTCAAGATGATAATCGGGGTTTTTAATTAGTTAATTAGTGGGAGTTTAACGTATCAGATTGGTTTTTTTATTATGCCTTGGTAATGGTCTTTAACCTGATTTTAGCTTGTTATGTGCAGGAGTGTAAAACGGGAGAACAATGGACAGGAAATAGTTTAACAGGAACAAGAACGTGCGATGACTTGACTAGGTTTTATGGTTATTTTATGATTTCAAATTTCATAACGTGTCAGTTGGTTAATCCACTAAAATAATTCACGTAAAAGAAACGATTTTCTTAGGGAAAAAAAACGCAGGAAGAACAAGATTGTTCGCTCAGTATGAAAATTGAAAATTTATCACATTTTTCGTGTAATGAAACCGACCATCCACTCTGTGCGAATTAACTATGAATCTAACCAGTGGTTCCAAAAATTGTGGCAGAAGAACTGTCAATCCATGAAAAATTGTGCTATTTTGAAAGTTTTATTTTAAAATGTTTAAACGTCTAAAAATCATACAAAGATAACTTTTAAAGCCTTGAAATTGTTTATGTTAATAAACCTTCATTCCGCTTTGTAAAAATGCAAATTACTTAAAAATCTGACCAGTGGTTCTAAAACAGTAACACTAAAACAGTCACACTATGAAATTCAGAACTATTTTCATAGTTTGACTTTAAAGGCCTGAAAAATGCACAAAAGCAGCCTTTATACGAAGTAATAAGGAAATATAAGTAAATCGTGATTATTTGCTATAATTATTTTGGGTTTTTACGATTTTTATTCAAGTTTACTCAATTTTCAGTATTAGTTACGAACTTCTGTGAATTTCTACTATAACTAGACGATTATTCCAAAATTGTAACTTTGTAAATTTCGATTTTTGATCAGTTCTCCCTATACAACTCGACCAACTGCTAAAATTGTTTCGCCAGCCTAAAAACCGAGTTGTAAAGAATTAAGGCAAAAGTAAGGCGCACAAAACCGTATACTATACCCATCTCCTTGTTCTTTTGCTCTGCGGCTATAAAAACAGGATCGTTCGTTTTTATTTTTGTTACTTTTCTCTCTGCTTCAAAGAGCAAACCGTGTGTGTGTTCGTATATGTCACTGTATGTGTACACGCATATGGGGCATGCAACCGTGATGAAAAGTACTCGAGCGGTGGAGTTGGCACGAGATGACGCGACGTAGCATGTCACAAAACTCTCGACCCTCGTTTCATTGCTTGTCAGCCGCCCCCCAGTCCCTTTGTGTGTTTCAGCCACCGGCGGCGCGGCGTCGAGATTCAGAAATACCCACCACGAAAAAGCTCAATAAAAAATAAGCCAATTAACGTAGAACGCTGATCGGATATAATACAATAATTGCAAACTGGAATGAGTTCCAACAACCACCCAACCATATGTTGCAAAATAAATTTCCCGATCCATCAATTTCGAATTTGCATGCTCATATATGGAGATGACTGGTGTCGGTGGATTTACAGTATCCGGCGGCCCAATCTCAACGTCTTCGACTTCGACATACTGAATCCCATGTGAATACATTTGACTAGATTACCAGTCCGAGAGCCGCAATCTCGACCCAAACCTTACCGTATAATGCATTGCGATCCCGACCTATTCCGGTTTCTGTTCATACCGCCCGGATTTAGCGTGCCGTCTTCAGATCTACCCGCCCGCGTACTCTATTTCCCACATTTGATTTAGAGCTGTTCGGGGATATAATGCTTGTGTTTGGAACAGTGAGAAACAAATTAGGTTTGACATTTGGGTGCTTAAAGTACACATCTCTAGTTTTATCGTTACATGATGTAGGTTTGACGTGGGACCTTTGATCGGGACGTTTTTGTTCTCAAAATTTATGATTCTAAAATATCTTAACACAAAAAGTGTTAATAAATTTTAATTTTATTGAAAAATTAAGAGAACTGAAGAAAATTATGGTGCTATAAAATCCAAGAGATAATCATGAGACAACTATGAAAAATTTTAAAATACTGATCGATATTCCCAAAAACTGCTGATCTATATTTAATTATCTAGGTAGCGAAACGCTTTCCGCTCCCGCCTCCACTCTCTCCAGAAACCTTGAGGGGATCCTAATACAACGCTGCGGTACAGAATGATGTCCTTTGTCTTCCAGTATTTCCCTTACATAGACAATTCCCCGAATGCTCGGCACCCAGCCATTATCTTAAGTTGGCCCCAAAATGATGAACAAGTAATTGTGGTGAGCGGCGTCCGTGCCTGAGCCGACCCCTGTCTCATCATCAATAACGGCGTTAGAACGGCCATCAATAAGACATAACGATGCAGTGTGGCCTGAGGCGGCGGCGGTGGCCGCATCCAGCACATATTCCCATTCCGCATGGTCTGGTTCGTGTAGCGAAAAGCGTGCTATCGGTCACGCTGATTTATCACGAAGCGCGCTCTGTTACCGGGTGTGGGGGCGGGAGCGGTGGCGCCCGACACCCTATTACCCAGACAAACGCGTCGCGGCCTTGTCATCGCTCAGGCCGACACTAGAGACCCCTCGTATTTCATATTTAATACCAGGGGCCCTCGGCTTGTATAGAAATATCCCACTTCTGATAGCTTCCGGTGAAATGAACCTGCCACAATTCCAACGAGAGTCTCGAAGCCCCGAACACGTCAAATGTGGAGTTCAATTTCTATTGTTGAATGCATGTCAGTATATGTATACGCTAAACACTAAATGAGGGATTGATGGCTCGTGTTGGCGACGTGATATAAATTTCATTATACTACGATTGTAATAATATAATGGGTGTTGGGGTCCGTCGTTTTGGCAAAAAAAAAACTGTTTTTAAACCTATTGTTCGAAAGCATTTACTGTTCATGCAGTTTTCAGTTTAAAATAATCGCACATATCAATTATTCTATTTGTATTATACATCAAATCCCTGATTTTTTGTATATTTATGTATGTAATATACAGGAGGGGCCAAAATAATATAAATTTTCGTCATTGTTGAACATATCAGATATTTTCATTCATAACCATGAATATCCCACCACCAAACCAACTTAGTACTAGATTCACGCATTAAACCTCCAGTACCCTTTGCAATTCAAACGATAATCTGCATTGTGCAAAAAAAATTGACCGCCAGGGAATACGGGCAGACATAATTACTGACGCGAAGCAGGAGAGCGGTAACGTTATAACGGCAGGCATAAAGCGGGCCACCGATGGAATGGATGAAACTCGACTAGCGAAAACGGGGTTCAGCACTCAGTTGAGCAGTGAGCTGTCCCGTTTGCATTAATATTGCAAGCGACGCTCCCAATTGTCTAACGAGCGGGGCTGCACGCGAGAACGTCGGTCGGTTGTATAAAGCCCCGGGGGATAAAGGGAGGGAGTGAGCCTGCTCTGATAGATAGGCCCAACGTCAAACTTTCAACTGGTATACCCAATCGACAATTCTGGGCCCATTGTTTTATCACCTGGTGGAATACTTACTGGTACTTTATCTAACTCCAAACCCCTCCTAGGAAATTCACCTTATACATCCTCAAATATTTATTTAAATACATACAGTTTTTTTTCCAACTCCAGTTAGTATTCAATTGCCATGGCTACATTACCATATTGATGGTCCAATCCCAATTAGATTCTTGGTTTTTTTCCCCTGAAGCTTTTGTAACTGGAGTATTTGTGTACAGGTATTTCCACTGCGGTATAACACAAAGAAGGGGCGCATACCATGCTATGGCGTGCTTGGGTGTTTTGTTCGTTTCACACAGTAGCGCCCCGTGCAATTTACTCCATGTGTTTTGTGATGGATTGTACCACCCACACTTTGTGTTTGAAACATAAACGCAAACCGCTCATAAAGTTGGAAAGATTATACATGGGGGAAAGGGTAAACATTACAAGAAGTGTTAATATTCTAGTAAGGTGCCAGTTGTTGGAAATTGTGGGATTGGAGTTTAAGAACCATCATAATGGTATAGCTGAAAAAGTTTTCAGATAATCACGACAATTTAAGAAAGATATAACAATATTTAAAATAGTTCAAATTGTAATAGAAAAATGCATTAAT
Organism: Pediacus dermestoides; assembly: GCA_963942485.1. Taxonomy (NCBI): domain Eukaryota; kingdom Metazoa; phylum Arthropoda; class Insecta; order Coleoptera; family Cucujidae; genus Pediacus; species Pediacus dermestoides. Next base: position 15,040,571 of record OZ012629.1, on the reverse strand, counting down.
TTTCGATTATTTGAAAATTTGGGTTTTTGTCGACGAAAAATTTTTCATTATTACTTTTGATCATTAGTTTTTCGTGGTTTTGAAAAGTTTTCTAGATCTAAAAGAATTTTTTAAATCCTAATCTCAGACATAGAATCAAAGGGTGTCTTTCAAAATTCTTCGGCACTTTTTAGGATACTAACTAGACAAAGATTCAAAGAACTTTTTCATAATTTCTTTCGATCTAGTTTTTCTTCCTTGTTTTATGCCCTACAGAGTTACTTCCCGTAGCTGAAAGTCCTGTCGACCAACAACCCAATATCTCCATTTGAATACCATAAGCTCTAACATCTGATGGTACATCCCCTGTTTCTCCCCTTCCTGCCAACACAAGTGCGAGTGAAATAACAAATTGCGTCTGTTCAGTGCATAGCCTATTTACATAACAGCCGAGAGAGCCGTTCACTGGTGTGGCGGTAGCACATTCCCGCATGTGGGCGCGCGCGGGGGCCTGGGATGAGAGGCGGTGGATCCGCCGGCAGATATGTGATTACGGCGTCAATTAGAGAAGCCGGCCGCATGCGAGAGGGCGAATTAGTAGCAGCGGCGGCGGTGGTGGCGGCAGCATGCTCATTGCTCGGTTCCCGTATTGCAACCGGAGGCGCCCTATTATACAACACCAGAGAGTGTTTCTCACTCACAAAACGACGACGATGACGACGAGGATCGACCTTATGGCACACGGCTTGCTCTTGCACACACTCCATAATACCATCTGCTTGATTGTTTTCCAATATTTATTACTTTACTAATGCACTACGTCGAATACTAATTCCTTCGGTGTTGTTAGTCGAGAGGCGCTAGGCAAGCCTCATTCATGTTAACTTTGGGAATGTGTTATGATGATGATGGTGGTGGTGCTGTTGCTGATGGTGGTTATCATGTTGCACTGTAATTAGTCTACATTATCAACTAATTAATTCGTCTTCAGGCTTATGCCACGTAATCACCTACCACATTTGCACTAAATTGAACATAATTGTCTCTAAATCATTTAAGACCGCAGGCATCAGACACTAACGGTTTGATTAGAATAGAAAAACAGGATGCTTGGTGGAACTTGCATGATGAAATGTCTACAGGATGGTACACGAAATTTCAAACAAGTTCTTTGTGAGTACAATTATTTAGTGGAATTACTTCAGAGTAGAATATACCAATAAACTACATATTCGAAATCATTTTTCTAACCAAAATTAATATTCCAACAAGAACAACATTCCAAATTAGAGAAATAGTGTTCGTGCCCACATGCATAAATAAATACTGGAAAAATGAAAATTTCTCATCCTTTTTCATGCCCCTATTTGAAAGTTCGTAGTTTGACATCAAATTTCCAGATTTTCATTTAGAATACCGTTTTGCAAAGCTTAATGTTGAGTTTATTAATAAAAAAATCAACAAAAAAAACATGGAAAATTGATGGTTTTTGATGATTTTTAGCATGTGTTTAGGGCACTGAAAAAAATACTAAACGTTCTCTAAATGGAGAAATCCTCGCGTTGTTTCTTGGAAATTTTCTTGTGAATCCAGTGGTGTCTTTGAAATTTTGATAGGACGAATAATTTTCTCAAAATTTTCAAAATTCTAAACATACTTTTTCCCACAAAATTTTCCCATTTCCCCTGAGCGAAAAATGGATTTGATATTCTTTTTCTACGCCCCCAAATTAGTTAAGAAAAGTTTATTTTTGAAAGATTTGTGATGTGACGAAAATCGAAAAAATCTTAAGGGGTACCCCTTGACGTTTTTTCGATTTTGCCCTGTTTTTAGAACTTTCTTTGGATATATGTCCTATAGTTATGAAGCGGACGAACATTTCAACAAGGCCATTTTCTTATAGGAAATTTCATTCTGAATTCAAAATGAGCCATAGTTTTAGGTTTGGTTGGATAGTTTTTTTTTATTGTCAATTTTTTGCAACTACCTTTTTTTTGGAGTCCATTCCTGAGAGTAAAAAATTTTGGATCTTCGATTTTGCTGATTTCGGTGTCAATCTCTTCAGCAACTCTTTACAAGCATCTACAAATAATTTTCACATTGATACGATAAATAGTTTTCGAGATATGTGGTTGGATAGGTCAAAAAACATGGAAAATTGATGATTTTTGCTGATTTTTGGCATGTTTTCAGTGCACGCAAAAAAATACTAAACGTCCTCTAAATGGAGAAATCCTCACGTTGTTTCTTGGAAATTTTCTTGTGAATCCAGTAATGTCCTTGAAATTTTGATATGATAAATAGTTTTCTCAAAATTTTCAAATTTCTGAACATACCTTTTTCGAAAATGTTCTAAGTTCCACAAAATTTACCCATTTCCACTGAGTGAAAAATGGATTTGATATTCTTTTTCTACGCCCCCAAATTAGTTAAGAAAAGTTTATTTTTGAAAGATTTGTGATGTGACGAAAATCAAAAAAATCTTAAGGGGTACCCCTTGACGTTTTTTCGATTTTGCCCTGTTTTTAGAACGTTGATTGGATATATGTCCTATAGTTATGAAGCGGACGAACATTTCAACAAGGCCATTTTCTTATAGGAAATTTCATTCTGAATTCAAAATGAGCCATAGTTTTGAGTTTGGTTGGATAGTTTTTTTTTTATAGTCAATTTTCTGCAACTACCTTTTTTGGTGTCCATTCCTGAGAGTAAAAAATTTTGGGTCTTCGATTTTGCTGATTTCGGTGTCAATCTCTTCAGCAACTCTTTACAAGCATCTACAAACAATTTTCACATTGATACGATAAATAGTTTTCGAGATATGTGATCGGATAGGTCAAAAAACATGGAAAATTGATGGTTTTTGATGATTTTTAGCATGTTTTCAGTGCACTCAAAAAAATACTAAACGTCCTCTAAATGGAGAAATCCTCACGTTGTTTCTTGGAAATTTTCTTGTGAATCCAGTGATGTCCTTGAAATTTTGATAGGATAAATAGTTTTCTCAAAATTTTCAAATTTCTGAACATACCTTTTTCGAAAATGTTCTAAGTCCCACAAAATTTTCCCAATGTATACGCAACAAAAACTACTCATCATTTTTTTCCGTATTACCTAACAACAAAACCAAAGAATTCCTTTTTCCAACAATTTTAACCATGAAATAGAGTTAAATTTTTTGTCCACAAAAAATTACAACATAAACTATACATGACCTTATAATCCGGTATTTTTATTCAATAAAAGAATTTAGAAACGAATGTTCATCAAATACTTATTTAAGGTTGTATGCGTTTTTTGGTAATAAATGTAATCAACTTTGAAATACAGAATGCATTTATATGACGCGATGGATATTTTATTCATCTTTCCTAATGATAACAGGCAGGTTATGACCGCACACTTTTGGTTGATTCATTTAGTCCCATTGTCGCGTGTTACTTTTATATATTAGCTACAATGCGGAGGATTCCTGTAAGATATAATACAGTGTGTCCAAATGAAAACTTATGATTTGTTTATTAAGCCAAATTTTCCCCAAAAGAATCAAATCTATCAATTAAATATTATACATACTACAGTCTAAGAAAATTAACTATCGATTGAAGAACATAATTGAGTTCATAGTTACAGCATCAACTCTATTTGATCACATCACGTGTGTCTCATGGTAAAGTGTCCCTACTCTATCACCCACTTGATTATAATTCCTTCGTCTAAAACACGCTGCCTGTCGATACATCGTCATAAAAACGAATAAAAGCACCGAAAACTAGTTAAATTATATTATATAGTGCGCCCATCGTCAAGTTTGAAGCGCGTATGGTCGAAAGCTGGGGGCACGTGATCAATCATCCTGCAACTTATTCGGTAACGAGGGTGCACCAGGCGAAATGATGCATTACCGAGATTGCCACCCGTGTTTTGATGGGATCCCCGGAGGCTTCCTCCTTGTGGCAACAAAATAGAGGAGCATTCGTTGTGCCTGCCAATGACAGACAAACATCCGTGCCGCTTTTCTATCCGATTATATCGCATATAAAACCAGAACGGATTTTAGAATGTTATCGAAATTGTTGTTTAGATCGTGTCAATTGACAGTTTGGTTTGTAGGGACCAAAAAATTTTGTAGTTTCACTAGGAGTTTTTTACGTGGAATATTTTCAGTATCTAGACATGTGCGTCACATTTCTTTGTTCCTTCTAATGGACATGTTTACAGTTAAAGAGTAGAATTTTCTGTGTGTTATTCTTGTTTAAAATCACTGACTTAAATTTAAGAATGGTCCGTTATTTTCCTTGCACTCCCGCTGTTACCAATATGAAGTTTATCGTTGCTACAGTTGGGATTTTGGTGGTAAACTTTAGCGACACTATCGGTTATATCAGAAAATCGGAACCTGCAAAACCGCATAAAAGCTGTTGGGGCCCATAGCACTCCTGCGGTGACCGGCATACAACGGCAAAGGCGAAGTGCTATCGCTCTGTAGTTGCTGAATCGCGTGTGGTCGTCTGATTCTGCTACCAATCGAGCGGAACATCTAAATAATGAAAAACGGTTTGACAAACGGGGACGCGGCGCTCCATTTACCTATCGATTTTCACCCCCCCGAAAAACCCAAGATTAGAAATTAGAAGGGTTAATTATTGTTTTGTGGCTAAATGATAATTATTATATGATGGTGCTGGTTTAATATTTGATACCCAGTTGGAATATTCCTTGATTGTTTGGAATAATAACACAGAAAATACGAATAGCGCGACCACACTATTTTTTTTGCTTGTGTTTGTTTCCAACAATGGAAGTGGTTGGTTGTCACGAAATGCGACCGTCGGTCCTAAACTATCTTTACACGCTGATCGATATGCATGCAGTATTCAGATTGGGAACAAAACCGTTTTCCCATTACCCGCTGCCGACGCTCATAGACTTCCTCCAGTTCTTGGAAGCTTGGAATACGTCCAAAGAATTTACTATGCCTGGTGACTTGAACTTATATTATATGTAGAAGACGAAGCGTTCTAGTCACGTTATTTGTCTGACCTCCCCCTACAAGAATCTACTCGGAAAAATAGTAGATAGACAGTTTTTGTGCATTTACCTAGGAATTTTGGTTGGAAGGGTGCGAAATTGTTTAGGTTAAGAATCTAACAAAGAAAGTTCTTCTAATATAAAAATTGGACCAAAATTTCCATTTGTATAATTATCCAATTTGTTAATAGGTGGTCCTGTTTTCAGGACGAAAATTACTCTGTAGTAAGAGCTTTTATGAAAATTTTCGGATATGCGTTTTTAAAGAGGTACATCTCTTGAACCAGAGTAAATTGTACATTTATCACGAGTTTTTTTGTGAAATTTCTATTTTCAGTGCCTTTTTCCTCTCATACGATCAAACCCAAGCACAAACAGTAAATTCTTTTGTTAACAGAGGGCTATCAATTGAATTGAGTTAAGATTCTCCGCTTGGTAGAGTTGGTGATCTGAATTAGTAATGGCACGGGTTGGGTGCAAGCTAAGCAAAAGCCCTGCCTGTATCACACAGCCTAGGCACGTATTTTCCCCCAGCCCAGCAGCGAGAGCTCTTGACCCGTTACCGGAGAGAGAACAGACCGAACCATCACCACCACCGCGCTTTGGCCACTCTGCTTTTGGAAAGAAACAGACAAAGGAGAACTTAGAGAGCTACACATTCATTGCATTCCATCTTGACGTGCCATCTCCCTTACAGGTTGATTCCAATTGCTCGGGCTTCTGGGGCAAGTTGTCGAAGAGACCAAATTAACTTAAGTAATGCTCTTTTCAAATCGGTAATTGTTATCGCTATCGGTTCAAAAGTGAATGGTTCGATTACTTGCAAGAGTGGATTGGAAAATTCGAAATGAAATTTGTTTTTGTATAATAAACAACAGACAAACATAAACATAAACGCAAACCGGAAATCCATCAAAACTAATTTTGAATGTACTATAGGATAGAGGTAGCGTGTTAGTTTTGTTGGCATATGAAAATATTTATTTCCTATATCAACCGATAATTTTAACGTATGGATGAGCAAGCATTGGACGAATTGCAGCCAACGCCGCCGCCACCGCCACCGCCCCGCCGATCACAATATGCTTTCATTAATATTTTCTGCTAACGGTGCGTCGATTTTGATTTTAATCCGTTCGTGTCAAAGTGAACATGTTTGTTTTAATGCAAATCTGGTTTCGTGGAGCTTTTTAGTTATTTTGTGCGCTATCAATTATTCACTATAACCCCTCAACTTCCAATAATAATTTAAATTGATACATATATGGAATATGCGATTTTTTTAAATCAACCTGTCAACAAACTTCCCCTGGGTTACTGAATTATTAAATTTACAAAAATAAACGTCACTTTATTTCGGCCACTACACAGAAAATTGATAATAAAAATATTTGGCTCAAAGTTAAATTAGCCAATCCATTTAAATTACAATCCCTTATGACGACTGAACCGTCTTAGAAAACTTGTACTGTATGGTATATTTATTTATCTCATGGACTTCTTTCTACCTGTGAGAGTGTTCAAGTTTTAAATGAACCGGCGCCGCTGGTAAAACATCCTCTGTTTTAATGCATGAGATGGAGACCTAAAAGTTGTATACTTCTCTCTGCCGGCTAAGTTTACATCGGCTCGCCGCCACCCCTCTATATTAGAAAAGCCCCAGAGATTTCCACCGTCAGTTTCTAGGATATTTACCGGGTGCCAAGCGTTAGAAAGATTCCGTGGAGAAAATTAACCTTTCAGCAATTTTTAATCCTGGCTACTGGAATAGGAGAATCAGTGTCTATCCTGAAGGGAACTTTTGAAATTATAATATTGGTTTGAAATCGAGAAAAATATTACTTCAATTTTCTTATACTCGTATTTTGAATACAAGCATATACTATTTTTTAGAATCGACATCCATACGAAGTTTGAACTAAAAATTCGACAATAAAAAATTCTCTAAATTGCAAAGATAAAAATTTTTTCTTGAAAAGTCATTATTTTATTTTTTATTTTATTTAACTTCTTTATTGGAACAAAAAACAAAAAAAAAATGTTTACAAAATTATAGTATAAAAGAAAAGAAAAGAGATTCAAATAATTTTGTCCAAATGGTTGAGTGTCTATATAAAATAGATTTTCAACTCAACCAGTTTGTAAAAACTACAACTATGAAAAAATTACTTCGAAATAAGTTAGATTTTATTTTTAAATACTAGTCTAACCTACTTTTTAGATCCAATTGATAGTGATTCTAACAACCAAAGCATAATTTATTGTTTTTTGCCCAAAAATATCTCAAAAATTAGGATACAGAAATTTTATTTATTGGATGCCTCTTTTTCTATTTTCGTAAATTATTGGGCTCTAGGAGGTCCACACAATAACGACGGCTGTACTTCCAAAAGCTCTGTGGACGCCCATACACACCACGTAATAAAACCAAATAACAGCAACTAAAAAAAAAAACGCTACGTTGCGGCTGTTGCAGCCATAAATGGTAGCCGTCGTCGACAAAGAGCGCGTCCGTTGGCATATAACGAGCAACGAAACGAATACAGTAACGCATCAAAACCTCAGCATACTTTATAAAGTTATCAGCCGGACGACATCGTTGACATCCTTTGTTTTTGAGCTTTCGGCTTGAACAATAAGTCTCTCGGAACAGAGGGCGAACGGATATATCGACATAAACAACCTGTTCAGTCTGTTGCTATGAATTCTTGCGGTAAATAAAGCAGGCGAGGCGGTGTTGGTGTTCGCTCTCTGGCGGCGCACAGATTATTTCCCTTCAAGTTGTGTGTGGAGGAGCGAGCGATGCTGCCTTGCCAGGCTTAGAGCCCGGGGCATGCTAATTGCTAATTACCAGTGCCTCACTACCGACAATGTTTCAGTTTAGTTTACGTGTAGTAGAGACAATCAAACTAATATTAAGGTGCAGGACTCGCTCGCTGTGCATGTAGGTATTTATACATGGAGCATATGAGGAGCTAAGGGTTATTGATGATTTATTTAACATTAATTGCAAACTGCATACTGCATTGACTAGCTTTTGATTACGGAATCTGGGTATTCAATTACAATTATTATCTATGTAACGAAGCACAGGTAAACATTAATATTATAACCGAATTAAACTTACAGGATGAATCCATAAATTTGGGAGTATGCAGTAATGACCTTAATCGAATTCAAAACTATAACGAAGTAAATATAATCCCTTCCGTATTTTAAGTTTAGTACAATTTAACCTGGTACCAATTTAAAATTATAATATCTCAAAAAAATACATTGGATAATCAATCTCTTCGAAAAATCCCTAATTATGGTTTATAATCTAGTCCCGATTTTGTGTAGGTAAAATGTCAAAGAAACCATCATGATGCATTTTATTCGATATTTTTCACTGACAATTTCCCTTTCACCCCCGGAATTAGCACAACAGTAGGTTATAGGACGTTTCTTATTTACATATTATGCAACAGAACGTGAGCTCGTTCAACGGTGGGATAATTGGACGCTAGGCCTGGCGCGCGCGGAAAAAGGTTGGGATTCATTATTTGTGTATGTATAAAGATCTAAAATTCGATGGGGCGGGATTAAATTGCGAAACCTGAGCATTTTAGGAAACAGACAAAATGTACAAACAAAAATATTCTCTCGGCTTTGATTTATTCAGACAGGTAGAGAATATAGAATTTTATTTATTTTTTCGAATTGAAAACCGCCGACAATAACGGAAATATAATTTAGTTGGGAAAGTACGAGACATATTTTTCTTGTTATTCCCAAGATTTTGGTTTTAGTTTTTCGAAAACAATCCGAAGCTTTTATTTGTCTAATTCATAAACAAACAACATTTTTCCGTCCACGCATCTCCATGGTGTGTCAAAATGAAATTGATTACCGGTAGATTAACACGAACCTTTCAAAAGGATATTTGTGCTGCCGCTTGAGAGCATCGCTTTTTGATGATGAGTGTGACGATTAGTCATAAGGGTGGCTTAAGGATCCGGTGTCATCCTCTACGATTCCCCCGGTCTTTGTGCCTGCGGTGCCTTCCAACTAAATTTAGATAGTGGCATTTGGAATTGGAATTCCTCACCGATATTACTCCAAAGATTAAAGGGCTTGCTCCTGATGTTCGAATTAAACAACAAGCTAAAGGATGGAAACTTTTATTTAGTAATAATTAAATTAAAAAACACAATGCGCAAAGTTTATTGTATACGATTTTGGTTTTTCCCTCGCTCATATCGCGTGAACCAGCAGCCTAAGCCCATCATTCATATTGCCGAGGGAGGATATAACGAAGCGAGCTGACCATCTGCGCGTTTTGGGTCTAATTACTAGCTGCCGTGAGGTCCAAAAGCGTGAACCGCCCCGCGCACCCTCCCGGTCGATTTGGAGCGCCCGCTATACCATCATCCCATGGTTGGTTGCTGCTGCTACTGCAGATCATTACGTTTGCCCCAACCAGCAGGGGCTAATTACAGCTTAGGAAAGATGGCAATGAACAGGAAGTTAGCAGACGTACTAGTAAATTGTTTTATGACACGAATGAAGTTGGGCGGGGAGGGGGTGGTGGTGAGGATTTTTTATAATTTTGTTACAGTGTTTAATAGTGTTTGTCGTCATGCGGACAATTAGTTTTAGTGCGCTATTGCCGAGAAAAATAAATAAATGCGCTTTTCAAAAAATTTAAAAAGTTCCCCAAATTTTTGCTCATTATTTTTCATTTATAATTTCAATCAGTACAAGCTCGTGTAGTTTTCAATTTGATCAAAACTATCATTATTATAATTATATTTTTGGGATCTAATTTTGTATAGTGTTTAATTTTTAAGATATGATGGAATTTTGGCTAAAAAACATCCAACGAAAACACCGCAAAGAATTCGCACACGCGGCGCCCTCTACAACTGCGTCATTATCCATAAAAGGGTGAGACTGCGGTGGCCTATCGTGCTAACTAGTGCCCATTACCCAGCCGGTCTCACCGTGTTTTTACGACTGGTCGTAATATTCGATGGCGATGATATCGCGCGCCATGTATTGCTGTCGCTGGGTAACTGGCTCTATGTCGCCGCCGTCGCCGCCGCCGGTTTCACGTCGCTGGCACGTCTCTAATCACTCTAATCTTTATGGTAGAGAAACCGCAGGCGACGACAAACTGTTTTTGCTTCTGCATGCGATTTCAGAAAGTGCAGATTGTTTAAAAATTTATTAGCAAGAAGCGACATGTCAACATCTCGGGGAATCTTTGTCAAGGACTAAGATGACAGACATCCCCTTGGATATTTATATAGTATATACCTACCAACCCTCGGGCTTTGATCTTATTAAATAATGTTCATTCATAACAACAGCCGGCAGGTTTTCAGTACGAAATATACCGACACCTGTTTTGGAGTTGTAGAAGGTTCTTTGATGTAGGTACGGCACTTACCTGGAAAAAAAGGACAATGTTAACTGGTAGTCGGAACATGTCAACAGGTTGTGAAATATAAATTATACTGTGTGATTGCTTTTGTGATTACGGAACAATTCAATAATTTAGAGAGTTGGGGAGTGGCGAAAATTAAACTAGAAGAGAGGGAGATGTTTGCTGTTAGGGATTATTTAGGAACTTATTTACACAACATTTAATTCTACAATAACTTGTATAAAAACAACAATATTATTAAATATACTTTCAAGCCTTGAGTTTACCAAAATATATTTGATTGGATAAATTAGGATATTGGACGAGATGCAATTTAGGGACCAATTTGGTTAGTTCTTTCGCGTGGTTTCCCCTCAACGTACATATCCATATTATATGCCTGTCGGATATAAAAGGAATTTTTCCACGACTTGAGCAAGGAGGTAGGCAGGCAGGCAGGCAAGCAGGCGAAGGACGCATAATCTCCCTTTTGCCATCACATCGGGGGTAACCACTTCACTTTCCATTCCGGTAGCGCCACTCTGCAAAATGCAAAATTTACGGGTATGCAGCAGCAGCAGTCGCTGAGCATGTCCCTAGGGAGTGTATAACACAAGATGACAAGTCGCAGGTGTTTACCGACTCCCCCCGACCCTATACGACCTACAGCGACGCCCTAATCGTGTTACTGCGATCTCATTTCCAGCACTTCCCAGAGGTCTTGCATAATTAGGCGACAAGCATAGCGGCAAACGAAAAGTAAAAGAACAGGTGAGCGAGCTAGCAAGCGAGGTGGTGTGGTAGTGTGGGTGGGCGGCCTATAAGATGGATTTGTTGGCGGGCCCTGGCGCTTTTAAATGTAATTGCTTAAGTCTGTGCCGTCGAGCCGTGCGGCGAGTGCTTTTTTATGTATTGTCATCATCGGTGATTCTGCACGACATTATTTCGCGGAGCTCATTTAGACCATAAAAAGAATGATGACAGACAATTAGCTTGCTGTTGGAGCACAACTGATGGCGCTTCGCGCTTTTTTCTTTTTCTTTCCGCCGGCTTTAATTTTCAATATTCTTGCATCGAGCTTTTCAAGCGTCTTTGGAAAATCACAAGATTTCTGATTTAAATCCTCTTTATACTATTGTTAGAATGATGGTCTGCCGCAAACTGCATCGTTAGATTTGTTTGGGCTTTGAGAAAAATCAAAGGATTTTTATATTCCTAAAATATTTATTTTTTGGTAGACAGAAAACAAACTTCCATCACCATCTTCGTCTTCCACATGAAATCGTAAAATATTCTACATTTATATTTCATCTGGAAGGGTTGAAGAGGAAATCAATAAAGCAACTATGATGCTATAAGCTTCTGACCAGTAGACATTATTCCCCTTTTAAAAGAAAACTTTTACATCCAAAATTATTCCATGTTTTTTTGCGGGGTAAACTTCAGAGCAATTGATTATCTTAGGTGAAGTGTCCAATATATTCTCTGTGTTGGATTTTATGGACTTATAGAAGACAGTCAACACGTTTTCTGCGGGTTTCAACCCTAGCCCATCCATAACTTCACCTTTTATCTGAAAGAATAAGTTATGACGACGAGTAAAGGGCCGATTTTGAATCATTTGCACGTGTCGCTCCTTTGAACCCAACCATCATCATCATCATGATTGCGATGGTCTGGAAAGCGCCAAACCGCATTTGACCATCACCAATGCGTAACAAGCAACAAGGCCCCCGCTCTCCTGTCTCTGTTTTCCTGAACGGTTCAACGACGATGAGCTTTGAAAACGGGGGTCTCTCTCGGCTAGAGAACCAGATTGCAGCAAGTTGGCTTATCTTTCAAAGCCGCCGCCGCTCCCTATGACGCATGCATTCACTCGGGCGTTAGACGCGTCTTTGTGACGTCACCAGCACCGCGCACTGTTAATCTCATGTGGGGGCTCCATTGTGTGTGCTGATAGCAATAAACCAAAACGTGCTCGACTGTATTTTACCCCACGCAGCCATTCGCTTTTACCCGCTTTATGCTTTGTTGAACAGCCAGCAGTTCCGCTGTTGAAGCTGCTGTTGCTGGTGATACGTGAATTGCAAGAGAGAAGTGAAACGATCCGGATGGGGATCCGCACAATACGCTCGTTGCCACCGCCGTCGCCACCGCCTAGTGGGGCTAACCTAACCCAGTAACGCGCTTTATGGAATTTTCTAATGAGCTGGCTAGGATTCGAGATACACTATAAAAATATAAATCCTAAATGCAAACAAATAATTCCTTAAAATACATAAGTTGTTAGACAACGTATTTGTAATCTTAAAACTGAGTTGTTAATTATAAAGAACTATTTACTAATTTTAAGAAACAAAAGTTTAATGAATACTAAATATATTTTTTTTAGTATAATGTAATGGACTCACAGGATTTTGGACAAACACAAAATGTGATGGCTTTTTTGACGAGCCAAATTGATTTTAAATATCCACCTCCCCCCCCCCCTTGGATCCCCCAAATCCGATCCATTGCTCAAATTAAAACTTCCTAAAATTAAATGCAATTAGTTGTATTAATGCAGACCGCGGTCTTCCTCCAGGGATTACATAATACCCATACAAGTATTCCCCAGATGGAAATAAGCATCAGAGGCAAAAAACTCTTCGTTAATTCGTTTACCATATACAGATAGCATTACCGCAAATCGAGGTAAAAAAGCCATTTTATCTCCTCCCTGTTGCTTCAAATTTCACCATTTTATTTCGCTTTAATGAACTGAGAGGAGAGCACACGAAGTTTTAATTTTCTCCTCGCTGGAATTGGCTACACACACATATGGGTGACGAGAAGTATGAATATTTGAAAATTATGTTTTGGTAGTAAAATAATTTTTCTCGGTGCGCGGTTTACAACATAACAGCTAAAGGTGAAAGCAGGGGACGAGGCGGCAACTATAATTAGTGTAAATTATTTAAAATTCATGAGGTAATTTGAAATAGGCCTGAGGGGCGATGTGTTTTTCCGGTCGGCTTCTGTTGTCAGTTTGTGATTGAATCCAATATGATTTCATCTTTTGTGTCCATCGAATATCAAATGTAGCAATATTGCATTATTATTAGTAGTGAAGTAAATAAAATACTACTGATGCATGAGATAATTATATTTCCGACCACCAATAAATACATGCACGCCACCCCCAAAACCAATAAACCGTGTTGCATTTATGCCTGCGGTTTTGTTCGGTTTACAGATTTTGTACGATGGGGCGGTTAATGCAAACTAAAATACTAGATTCACTCTTTCTCTTTGTCAAATCGATTTCTTCAACCAATTAAAAACATATTACCAACTAAACTAGGTGCCAACAAACCCCTCCTGCCATCTAATTATTCAACGAAAACGTAAATCATATGAACAAAACAGCCAAAAACGGCCGTTGAGAACAAGGACTTGGAACAATAACTAAGGAAGAATGTACTCGTAAAGAAAATCAGAGTGAGATTGTGCCTTCTCATTTGAGCTGCGATGTTCAGAATTTCTCGATTACGTCTCTCTCGTTATGAAGACAAAGACTATGGGCCTGGTGGCGGCTGACAAGGGGATCAAGCAGCCCTTGCTCACACAGTCACAGCCACAGCCGCCTGCGCCAATGTGAATTCGTTACACGGGCGGCGCTCTCTTGATATTAGAATATTCATGCTGATATTTTGCATTTGGGCGCTTTGTTTCTAGTTCTCTTCGCCCAAATGAATTTCGTTATTTTCACTGCATTACACGAGAACATATTGCGAACAATGTCCGTGTAATTACAGGAGGTTATCTACGGGAAATTACGGATGGCTTGCTAGTTTTTTAGAAATTTAGAAAAATTAATCGATATTATGGCGGAAAAGTAAAATTTCTGGTGAATCATCTAAGAAAGTCATATGTTGACCACAGCAGATATTTTTGAAAAATTAGAGTATGTCTCTAAAAATTCTAACACGAGACCTTCCTGCGGTCTCCAACAAATTTCGTGAAATGCTTTTGGTTCTGGTGAATTTTTCCATGGCAAATGCCCGAGCTACCGGTGGTCTTTGCGTTGGATATTAAATCCGATCTATGCCGTTTGAAGAGAGAGATGGGCAATAAATGCGGCCGGTTCTCGGTCCAGTGAGCGTAGATGTGAATGTGGACTGCGACCACAGCCTCCGCCAGTATGCGGAAGCTAATGAGGACAGGGAGCCGCTGATATCATCACAGACGAATAAACCGCCACGAACGTTGTTAACGACCTGTCCATAAAGCAGATTCGGACTCAGTTTAATTGAGTGATAATTTTACTTTGAAAATAAACCTACTGAAGAGCGCGCGTGTTTGTGTTGGTAGAAAATAGCGACAACACACATCGGAGAGGGAAATTATTTTATTTCTCGCAAAATACGTGTGAGTGTCCAAATGAGAAATGTTACGACTGCGGGAATTGTCCATAATGGAATATTTATGGGTGCTAATGTCAAGCAGGATGATATACCAAAATTTCGGGTCATGGACTGAAAGGTTTAGGAATTTGTGAACATTTAAATAGAAAAAATGTTCTTAATTGAAATTAAAGATTCTTATCGAATATCGAATATCCATCTATAACAGTTGGAAGTCCTATTTTTTGTAAAAATATTTGAGATTAATATTATATAGAATTAAACGAAAAATTTAGACTACTGATAATTATACGGAAACAAAGAATGAGTTTGAAGGATACAAAGCTCCTGTCATACTTTTTTTTAATCAAAACCCATAGTGACACATTTGAGTAAGAAATAGTGCCCAATACCGTGACTATTGCCACGTTCGTGTGTAAACCACGTTTGTCGACCTAATCGCATTTGATTTTGATTTACTTTCGTCATTTCGGCTGCATGATTTATGCCGCGGGCCCCAGCAAGGCTGGCATTTTGAGTGCGTAGGCCGCCCCAGCTGTACAAAACTCCAAACAGCCCAAGCCGGTAACCCTGACAAGCAATAACCAATAAAGATAAGGACGGCGCGCGTGGAGCGATTTTATGGGACGGGTATAATGAGGAGGATAAGCGACGACGTCGGTAGCTGAAGCCGAGGAGTAACTGGTAGATGCATGGAGCGCGGCATCATTAGCGTTGAAAACGGGGCGCTGCAGCATCAATCAGTCATCAGCTCGCTCCACTGGAACTGTAACGGTGGAAATTAATGATGGTGTAGGTACCTTGCCGGTTGCCTGCTCTCCGTGTGATTAAATATTCGCTCCCTTCCACCACCCGCCCCCATGCTCTCTCTCGCCACTTCACCTCAACGTCGCTTCGCAAGTCGAGCGAGAAACCGAGAATTAATCATACGATCGTGTTCTTGATAGGATTTCTCTTGTCGAAGAGTTTAAGTGTGTGTCAGGATTTAATGTCTTACTACTTCATCCCCCTTTTGCTCACGACCCCCACACCCACGCAACCTGCTTGTTTATTGTTTTCGATGTTTTGACTTGCCTTTGCGTTTAATTCCTGTTTTTATGACTGCTCTGCCAATTAACTTTCAAACAAACTTTTCTTTCGGGCCTGTGCGAAAGGAGAATGAAACAGTATGCAAATCCTTTTTGGAAAGTTTGTCAACAAAACGCTGGGGTTTTGTCTGTGAATGTTGAGGAGGGACAGAGGAAGTTATTAAAAAGACCGAAGGTAATGCTATTTTACCCCAACGGAAGTCCAGGAAAGACATCAGATAAAATTCAAGGTTGTTATGAAAGTCCACGAATCAAAGATACTATGTTAAAAATAGTTATATAACCTAATTTTTTCACACTTGCTTTTTTACTTTCAGTATTTTTCGCATCATATAAAAAATTCATGTGCTGGACACATCAGATATTTCACCTAACATTGGCATTTCATAGTACTGAAGCCAGATATTTTCTTAACTATTCAAGTTTATTTTTTGGTAACATAATTTAACTCCCTCTTTGTACACTTTGTTCCAACTGCTAACATGTAGCGATGCTGGTAGTGATAAGGTCTGCTAGTTCAGTTGGTGGTGATAGTTCCAAAACCCACACACAATAGACGTCCGTGTTTACTTCCCAAGTTCCCTCCACTTTCCTTGGTTTGAAGTCCTCGTCAGAGCGTTGGACGTGCACACATGACTTCTTTATCAACGACTATGCCACCGAATTCGATATGCCGTTGCGCCGCCTGCCTTTCCGTTGCCGCGTCGTCAGTTCTCTATGTTCGATGTTAACTCGACCGTGGCGTGTTTGAGCGCGTCTCAACCGAAGCGGCCTACTTTGATGCTCTGCGTTCTTTGAAGGCGTTAAATTGAGAAACGCCAACTTGCTACCCGAAGATATCGTCGTCTTGTTGGGAGAGATCCCAGACACAAAAATAATAACGTTATGAAGAGAAAGACGGAGATGTTAAAATTGTCGTGGTAGAATCTTGTTCTTGTACCTACACATGGTTTTATTATAAATTGTTGCAAAATCCGGATTGGGCTGAAACTTCAAATCCAAAAGAAAAAAAAATTATGATTTTGGCTATTTATTTTTAATAAGTATATATGTTTGGTAACGGTGTTAGGTTAGATGAAAGTAAAAAAACTTTTCTTTAACACATGTCGCGAAAACTAGCTCAGTTTTCATACTTTGGCTAGTAAAATATGCTTTTTTCAATTTTCAATTCCTAAAGAATTGAATTCTTACCCTAAGTACATAGTTGATGTAATAAGAATTAAAGTGTGGATGATTAGGATTTAATTTACTTACAGAAGAACAAAAGGATCTAACCTAACTGGAAACATCCTGTAATCTTCGATTGAACGTTTTTTTGTTTGCGCGGACAAAATCTCGTGCAGAGCAACTTGCAAAGTGTGTTAAAACTAGACATTGTTAGTGTTAGCGTTTAATGTCGGTCTGGAGCCATGCGGTAAACAAACCAGTCTGCAAAACATGTCGTGATTAAAGGTGATTCAGGACATCGAGGAAATTCACACTAATTGGATGGCTGGCACAAAGATTAAGTTATGAACAGTCCCTTATTATCCCTTTAACTAACTACACCCAGATGGGGACTTATTTTGCTGTAAAGTGTAAAATTCCCGTTCTCATATCACCTCATCTGCCAGTTCGATTCAAAAAGTTGTGCTGAAAGTTGAAGACGATGGGCATTAGTCAGCTTTAATATGAATTGCGTGCGACATGCGGGAGTGGGAGCGAGATGGCGAGTGTGTGAGAGGCTGTTTGGGGCATTTCGTAGAACCCACAAGTTCTGTGGCGAACTACGGACTAGCCGCATCGCAACAGCGGGTGTGGGTCGCTTCCGCTATTAGCATTCCCGCTGCGGCAGATGTGCGATGCGATTTGGCGTCTTTCTCTCTGACGGTACTGTGCGCCTCTTCTCGCCCACACGCCATATACGATTTCACAAACACGATTCCATTGTGTACCATTTGCAGGACATACGCCTACAATTCCATCCAAATTATTGTAATATCTTCGGGCATTACCTTAACTGAATAATAGACCTCGGCGGTCGCGTTATCTCCACGGCTTTTTTCCGGCAGTATTTGCCAATATAACATTTACACACCTACTATAAGTACGTTTCATTTGGTCACATTCCTGTAACTGTATCGAAATCCAAACTGAAATTTATCAGATTGATAATTCCCTAATTTACAACATCTGCAACTTCTGCACATTTTAATTTTTTTTATCTAATATATGTATGAATATTTTAAAGTGTTAAATTTCCTAAATTCTTCTTGCGTCTTAGAATTTATTCAATGAAATCAAGATTAGGTTTGAATGAAATTTTCAAAATATAAATTAGGTCAGATTTGTATAAGAAAACGCCATGTGCTGGCTACATCAGATATTTTATCACACATGAAACAAGACTCTCTGCTTCCACGCAAAGTGGAAAAACTTCCCAGCCCAATTAACATTAAAACTCCCAGTGCGCGAAGGTCTTAAACTCGGTGTCTTAAATTCTCCTAGATTGAACAATGTGTATATTATGCCAAAGCGGGGCAGGAGCATTATAGTAAGACGGCGGTTATAATACATACCGGTGGTGGGTGCGCACGAAACTTTGTGTAAGCGGGAAAGAGCGATGATATCCTTCTGATTTATTAACAACTTGTTGCGAGATGTTAATCACCACAACTCTCCGGGCATTAGCTAGGCTCCCGGTTACTTACACGCGCGTGGTCTAATAAGAGGGAAATATGATAAGAAGGTGTCTTCACGTGTACAACGGAGGATTTACTGCGTACTTTAGAATACTTATGAAGAGATTAGTGTGGTGGTGCTGCTACCAACTCCAAATAATTTACCACATTACGAGTGATTACAATAAGAATACTTTTCCCTTTCCATCAAGCTTACACCTAATTAAAGCTCTTTTTTGAGTAGAGAGAATTAGAAATAAAATATTTGGCGGGAAATTTGCTTATTTCTTATTAAGAATCCTTTTTGTTCTGCATATCCATTTGTGGCTGCGTTATTCATACTCGAAGGAATTGGAGCCCAGTTCACTATCACTCGTGACGGATGAAATAAGAAAGAGAATGGAGATGGGTTCGATTTCAATACTATTTCCTATTGTTTTTGAACCACACCTTATACTATTATTTCATTGATTTCTGTTTGCCAGTTGTGAACACACATATCAATTAGTGTTTAGGTGTTTGTAGGTTTAGAACTGAGTAGTGGAAGGGGAAGAAAGTTTATAGAATTGAATTTTGACAATAAAATATAAAATATTTAGGATGCTAACTCCAAGATGGTGGATTTATATGCCAATTTTTAGTCTCATTAGATTTTTCCCGTTATCATTTTGACTTCACAGACACATTTTTTTATTCCAAACTCCTCATCAAGACTTATATTGCTAAGAAACCCAAAGCCAAGCTCTACGTTACACCAGAAAACACTGTATCCAGAAGACAGATTTAATTCCTTTTATTATCCGTTCTGCTGCGCGCCACCCAAACACAAAAGCCCAATGTTTTTTCTTCATAACAAAATAAATAGGGTTTTACAATGGCAAATCTGGTGTAAAGAATTTAATACGACGAGGTTTATGGCGCTAATAGAATTGAAACGCCCGGTGTCCTGGTGGTTATTTCTAAAAAAATATGAGACTAATTGGAACTAATAACTGTATTAGAAGTAGCTGGAAGTAATTGGAACTAAGCGTTGTCACAATTTCCTAGCAAAGTGCAATTGCAGTTTTATTGGCCATTATCGGAGGTAGGTACATGTATCGATTGGGTTTTATTAGTTATTAATTTTATTTTAACAAGGAGCTTTCCGGGTCGTAAATGTGGCGAAGGCGCCGGTGTTAGAATTTATTGTTATGAAGTCCAAAAACTTCATTTAATTGGCACGAAGTACTTAATTTGAGTTTAAATTTAGTATGTTAGCTTAAATTGTAAACGTAGAATTTGGAAAAGCTAAATACATAGAAAATTGCTGTATACAGGGTACCCAGTTTATATCTTCAGGATTTCACCAGTCGATAGTTTAGCGAAAATTAAAGGTGGTTTGTCTAATAAACTATGGTCAAATGTTGCTTCCTTTTTGATGTACAGAGCATTAAAGAAAATAAATTATTTTAAATAATTTGCTATAAATCAATAACAAAAAAAGTTAGCCTTCTGAAATTTTGCATAGATATTTTTTTTTGTATTCTCTTATTAATAGTGGTTGCAATTATTTTATTTAGAACACAGAGGCGTGCGTACGGGTTTCTTCAAAAACATTTTATTGAATAAAACGTACACCACTGGTTTTTTTTTGCAGCACCAATATGCAGAGAGTATTTTCCATTCAATTTAGAAACTTTTTTGTATCTTACAATTTCTTGATAACTTAACTTTTTTTTTCTTATTTATTAAAGAGGTTCTTCCCTATTAGATTTCCGAAAAAGCATCAGTACAAAGTTGTAGAGAAAAATATTTCCTACAACTTTCCTTTTAATATTTTTTTGATATTGTCAATATTTAAAAAGATATTCAACAAATAAGTTGCAAATTTTAGGGAAATTTTTCTCGAGTTAGGTACTAACTTTACTACTACTACTTACTACTCTTTCCCCAAAATTTTAAATTATTTGTTGAATAACTTTTTAAATATCGACAATATCAAAAAAAGTTTAAAAGATAAGTTGTAGGAAATATTTTTCTTTACAACTTTGTACTGACTTTTTTTCGAAAATTTAATAGGAAAAAGTTATTCAATAAACAAAAAATCCAACCCTTAATTGAGGGCTGGTGAAAGAAGTGCGGGGTCTACGAATACACAAACTCAGTTTTAAACTTTCAGGATGACCCTCTAGAAGATTCTACAAAAATTGGCTGTAGGGTAAAAAAAGTCTATTTGAAGCCTTTTTTCTCCCTTATTTACTATACTATTAGGTTATTTTGAGTTAAGTTATCAAAAAATTATAAGATACGAAAAAGTTTCTAATTTGATTGGAAAATACTATCTGCATATTGGTGCTGCAAAAAAAACAGTGGAGTACGTTTTATTCAATAAAATGTTTTTGAAGAAACCCGTACGCACGCCTCTGTGTTCTAAATAAAATAATTGCAACCACATTAATAAGAGAATACAAAAAAAAAGATATATGCAAAATTTCATAAGGCTAACTTTTTTTGTTATTGATTTATAGCAAATTATTTAAAATAGTTTATTTTCTTTAATGGCCTGTACGTCAAAAAGGAAGCAACATTCGACCATAGTTTATTAGACAAACCACCTTTAATTTTCGCTAAACTATCGACTGGTGAAATCCTGACGATATAAACTGGAACACCCTGTATAGGAGACTGTAATTTATGTGAAAATAGCCATAAATTTGTGTTTGCAAATTTTTGTTCAAATTACTTTTGTATCTGGCATTTTACCATTTTGAGTTATTTTTTGTTTTCCAATACACGATAATTCAACACACCAACAAGTTCGCTTTTCAGTTGTTGTTATCACAGTAATATTTGTTTAGCACCATAACACGCCATGTACAAATAAACCGACGCGTTTCCCGGCGTTTTTCCCTCAATTTTTCTGTGGGAACTGTAAGCACATGCCACGAATCAAATTTTCAATGTCTGCTAGGTGTAAAGTATTGGAAACGACGTTGTAAACCCGTGGGCTAGGCTATGTAAATACCAACAAACAGCGACGCGTTGGCAGTCCAATCTCCTCCAAATAGAAGTCTGTCGTTGGCGTCCCGGGCCTTATTTCATTAGAACGGACCAAGTTGCTTGTATGCCAGCTCCCAGATGGTTAGATATCGCTGCCTCCAGCCATATGCTTCACGAGTTTCCCTTGACATCCTCACATTCTAGTAACAATTACCGTTTGACTAGAGCGGTACCTGTGCAAGTAGCGTATTTTGCTTATGAAAGGGCTTTGCAGATGATCTGGAGTTGTTTCCCCTTGGGTTCAATACCGCAGCGCCCGGAATCATTTATCAAGCCATATTATTAGAATTGACATCACGATCTCGATGGTGGAGCGAGCGCGAGGCAAACGCATAAGCGATGAACGAGCCGACGTGACCATTAAAATGTCGAATGTGTAATCACAGGGTATATGTAGGCTGCGTATACATCAATGCGATGCGGATATTTTGCATATTATATACTGTGTGTTGAGGGGGATTGAGCGGCAGATACTTAATTGCGCATCTGTTCCACTCCAGTCAATTTTCAGTAATTGGATCAATTCAACGAAGTGGGTCCCAGTTTTTAATTACAGTTTTGGAGCTAAGCTTGTCGTGAAGTCTTAGGTTACTTAGAAAAATATCACCATCCTTTTTTTCAGATCCTGTTAAACAGTCCTGTGTGCGAATACGAATTAACTTTTCGAAAGTTTTTGAAAATTGTGCAACTCTATATCAAATTTCTTCCAAAATATTGCCACCTCGATGGCATAGAATGCAACTAATCTCCCCCCAATACCCCATGAATATTTTCCATCTCGCCATCCTCCGAGACCAAAGCATCATCTTCTCTCACATTGAAGTGCGCTTAGTTATGTTAATAATACGTACTCGTCGGGACTCCTCTCATCGCTTTTCTAAATAACATGCTGCGTGCCAACAACACGTAACGCCCCAATGGGGAACGAACGAGAGAATTCACTAGCGGTGGTACAATATACGTATATACAGACGCGCCCCAACTCTGCTCTGCTGCTGCTGTTTCTGATGCTGATGCTGATGCTGGAGGGAATGGGGAACAATGCGCGTGTTAGCGAAATGAGCATACACTCGGAACGACTAAACATCAAGCAAATGTACCAACTCGTAAAATCTAATCCATGGAGAAAATAGCAGCGGCAACGGTGTGGATTAGTTATTCCAGATGGTTTATGGTTATATGTGGATGTCACGTTGGTGTTTTTATATGATTTTTTGGAACAGTTATAAAAGTCTTTTGATTAAGGAGAAAATCTATCCAGGCGTTCCAAAACTTTGGGATTTTAGTCTTAAACACATTGAAAATGATAAATTTTTAGGGAAAACTTAAATCGCAGTTTTGGAAAAAAAATCACCTACAGAGGTTCCAAAATCATGAACTTTGAGACTCATAAACAATTTGAAATTTTGTAAGTATTAAATAATTTAGTCCTAGTCGTGATATTTAGACAGTGCTAACTCTACCAAACATGTCAGAAATTGTAAAAGCATTTCAGTGCACTTGTTCAATAACTGTTGTCAAGTAGGAAGGAAACACACGGTGGCGTGTGTAGTGTGGTTATTGAAAGCGAGCACATTACATCGAGGTGCAGTGAACGAAACGAGATAGGCGAAACTCCGCCGCCGTCATCTCGGCGGTAACAGACGGGAGCCGAGTCGGTGCCGGTGATAATCTAATCGGGCGGCCTGCAATCCTCTCTCTAATGACACGCTCGGCGCGGCCAGGATATTGCGTCGTCACTTCGCATCCTTTTTCCAAGTATAAAGTCGCAACAACGAAAAAAAGTATTATGTATTTGTTTGGTTTGGTTGTGGGCACCTTTCTTGGGATTGCGAAATTTTCATTCGTAGATTATGTTTAAAAAATTATAACATAATTTTGTCATTTGACAAATTTTTTTGCCCCTCGTTTCCAAAAAAATCTTTTCCCTCCCTATCCTGGCTTGGTAAACATTGTTGGTTTTCCGCAACGCCCCCATCATAATAATGATGGATGTTTGGAAATATTAGAAACCAAATACGTGTGAAATATGATCTAAAGTGGATGTACGGGTTGTGAATCACCGTTTCAGTTCTGTATGCGGTCAAATAGCAGCAGAGCACACTCGACACGTTTGGACGTGAACATGAACCACTGGCCGTGTGATAAACACAGAACTGTACTCGAATATTTTCACGTCAATTTATATTATGATATGGCACAGACTCCTTATCAATATCTATTTAATAGATAATAAGCATCGGGTGTCAGAATATGCATTATTTAAAGTCTGTTTACTGGTATAGTGGTAATGAAAATTTATTGGTTATAGTTGTTTTGGTTCTACTTTTTTTGTACACATATTCAATAGTTAGATTCTGCAAAGAATCGGAAAATTTCTCTGTACCATTTCTATTATTTTGTTTAAATTATGGATTGGTTTCGTGTCTTCATTGGTAGTTTCCGTTAATATTCTTGATGCCTCTAAAGTAAACGTGAAATTTTCAAGATTATTATCCAAACATTTTCCGAGCTCAGTCGATAATAGTGCAGACATGAATTCTCCGAAAACTTAGCGCTCATAAAGTACATCCTACTTAACATTCGTCCAGTGCGTTTATGACAAAATCCCCGTATATCATAATAACCGAAGCTTTATTAAGTCGTCCCAAGCGCGCCATGTAGCAGTAGAGGCAGTGATCCTCTAGCCGTCTTGAAGCTTTTAGAGATTACGACGGAAGCCACGGCGCGTATCGGCGCCCGCGGCATCAAGACTCTCTCATTCATGAAATGACGCCGGCATCGTATTGAGACGGTTGCAAATACTCCTCTCGCTAGCAAGGGATTTGCACCCGCTCCCCTTCTTGCCTTCTTTACTTGTCGCCTCTCTTTTCCCAACTTTACCGCCCCGATATGCTGTGATTCGCTTTTTTCGTCTTCTTTGCCATCACCTCAAGTCTACAGAAAAGCGCAACGAGGTTGTTAAACTTTTGCGCTTGTTACATCAAACAGAATCAATTGTTGGGTGGTGGTGGCGGCGGTGGTGGAGTCAATCAATTGTGGTGCAGTGCGTTGTGGTTTCGCATGTTCAAAGTGGAATTAAAACGGAAACATCAACGGGCTCAGAGATGGATGTCTCAAAGGGGGGCGTCGTGGTCTTAACTTGAAACATCCACTAAAGAGTGTCTAAAAAAGAAGACCCCTCGATACATTCTTAATCCTAATTTTGATTCAACTTCATAATACTTCAAAAAAAGTTTAGTTATTTAAGGTTTTAGAGATCATATCTCTAAGCTTGCTAGTCTACTTTTTCCGTTTGTAGCAAATGGAACTCTTCCGTTTAATTCGATTCATACCAAGCAGCACATTTAAATAATGGTGTTTTATCTCCCTTCCGTACAATCGATTGTAAGTTACGTGCAAAGGATAAAACTTCTTCGATTCGCAACTACGAGCGAACACGCATCGGCTTTCCATCAACAATGGGGTTGGCCCGCTTTACTACGTGTTCTGGTAGCCTGATCGAATTCAATGGCTCACTTCACCATCCGGTTAGACTTATACATATCCAATATGTAGCCTACCAGAATTATTGCTGTTGTGTTTCTCATATTTCCCTCTGTTATTATTGATCTTTACGGGACTACCTATTGGAATGTGATTTTTACCACATGATCCAAAGAAGACGGTTTGGTATATATAGTGTGTATTATAATCCGGGTTTGAGTGGTGAAATACCGGAACACAAGGGGCTAGGCGACTATAAAGCGGTGGTGTGTGGGTAAACAGCGGCTCATGGGTGATTAACCAAGGCGGCGTTGGAGGAGCCGATAACGAGGGCAGCGCTCTATACCCACCACCACCAGGTTATGAGCATCGATCTGTCACCCGCAGCTCTCATTAGCATTAGCTACGTCCGAATGGGTACGCCCGGTACGCCTGTTTGGGTTGGTTGGCCTGTCACGCTTCCACGAACGCCACTTTAACCCAGATAGTGGCTTGTCGTGTCCGCCCTGCCACCTGCCAGAGGCAGCCACGGCTGATAATGCATTACATATTGAGGAGTTAATTTGGTGCAGATCGATGGAAGCTCACATCATTTGTAAAGGGGGCTCTGATTGAACAGGAAGCGTATCCTGTAAGGTGGTGGTCGGCACGTTTGCAAACAATATCCCAACTGGATGGGGAACAGTGGAACATTCTAAAGGGAAATTGGGAGGGGGACCAGCAATTGGAACAAACAGCCTCATTAGAAGACAAGTTTGGATCTTCGACATTTGACAAAACTCGATATTTTCATTAATAATAGTACTTTTTTGTATCCAGGAGAAGAAAACGCACCTAACGTCAAAATTTCCTGGAACCATAAAGACCTGAGGTCATACTAATAAAAAAAATGTAAAAAGCTGTCTTCTGTGGGCCGAAATAAGCGAAATACTCGATGCATAAAATGTTATCAATTATATCCGTAATTTGGTCAAAAACTCGTATTAAAATTCCTACCATAAGAAGCCTTCTTGTAGGAATATTCATGAGCTCCATCGATATTCTCCAACTAAACGACAAAATAGCGTGACCATCAACAAATTGCAACATAAAAACCCTGTCACAAATTATCCTACCCACACCTCTTAAGGACACTGCCTCTAATCCAGTATACATATACGCGCAATTTCCATTTTCGGGCCCTATTGAGCATTAATTAGAGCCCGGACCCAAGTTCCGCTGCGCTGCGACTTTAACAACACCCGAGCTTATTATTTCAAGGCAATTTTTAGTTTACATACCTTCACAATTTGGGGAGTTCTATATCCGACCGGGAATATATGAATAATAATAGGTTCCATTAAAAATGCAGAGGCGATTTTAACCATGGAAAGATTATTTATATGACACGCCTTAATACTATCAGGCAAATTGCTCTATTATACCGGAAAGGCGGAATTAATGTACACAAAAAAGGGGTGGACGTTATATTGTGTTTTGTTGGATGACTTAATCAATTTGATGAAATTTGAGTTTACTTAGTTTAGTATAAAAACGTTTTCAACTCTTAGTTCCCGGGCCCCAATTGTTGCAGTTTTCGTTTTGAATTCAAACCCCATCGCTACTTGCTCCAGCTTGTTCAGCCATGCTGTAGGATATTTTGCGCTGAACGAGCCATTGCGATATCGGATTACGGGCCGCACGTAATGGAGCATGTCAAGCCGGCAAGTTGCGGCCATACCCATCTATCTAAATGGCCCTCGGATCACGTACAGCACCGCGATTTCGGCGTTGTTGTTTGTTTGGAGACTGACTGCTGTTGTTGAGGGTCGGAAAACACCCTGGGCCCCCCAACTATATGTTTATGCAAACCGCACATGCCGAATTGTTGACTAGTCTACACACACAGAGATGTGTTATGTGGCTCGATTCACATTGATTTTAAAATTTTAACATGCTTTTGCTCGTATAAAGTTAATGATTGAGAGCGCATTGTGGAATTGTTTAAATGCGTTTGTCTGGTTTGTTGTTTTTGCTATAAAACTGGATACGATTGACAATTTTATTTGCCAACCACTGGAAAACACCAGACAAGCTTTAAATAATACGGTTTATGATTTATTTCCAATTATGCTCTATAATTATACATAAAACACATTTTTTCATTAATATCAGGACTTGTAGCTTATCCTATTTAGTTTTGGTCCTAAATTTATCAACTGTTTACGTGCAAGTAACCAGATCTATAATACAAGGCAACAATATAGAGGCAAAATAAAAGTGATGATGTAGAGAAAATCTCCGAATTCTCCGCATCAAGGTGATGAATGATTTTCCAAACGATGAGTGAAAAACAAGCAGCAACTTCAGGTCGTCCAATAATATCGACGACCAACTCACCCAACTGTAACATACAACGAGGACCCGAAGAGTTCGCTCTTTTAATAAATCATCCGTAAACCGGAGGGGTGATGGCCATACCGCGTGTGCTATTTGTTTATTCTGAAGGGTGTTTTAACATGCAGACATGGAGCGATACCGATATCCATAGGGAAACTAGTTAATATCACATCTCATGAATATGTTAGAGGTATAAAAGCCGGCCACGTCAGGTTTTGGGATAAGCAGAGTAGTATTCGCGTTGAGTTTTACAAACGATGGGTTCTTGCTTGCTCGGTCTCTAATTGATGTTCAGTGCTCGAGACGGGCACCCACCGCCATCACGCTGGTGCCACTGAACCGCTACGTTATCAACACACGCCGCACGATTTCTCCTTCTTGTCTCAAGTCTTTGGCCAGTTGCCATGCTGAGATCTACGCCGCATATCACCTTCGAATATTTAAATTCTGAAACTAAACATCGTAAACGCTCCCCTTGTGAACTCTACCTGTCAGATTCTACAATATCTGGAACTATTACAAGGCGCACATTGTAAATTGATAATAAAATTGTATCACCAGCTGGGGGCTGCTAGCACACATCCACGTTCGATCAACCTTATCCGTCAAACGATAGTACAAGACCGATTGCGACATCACAATCACAGCCTGGAGAATTCCTCCTCTTGTGGAACAGAGAAAATTAAGGGCAAATGTGTTTGGGTTGGATCTAGAGGCAGTGGGTGGTGAAAACGATTTCAATCGAAAAAAAGGTTTCTTTAAAATAATTTTGTGAATAATATGTGTTATTATTGAAGAAGCTTTTGAATAAATAATCTGATTGAAGAAACAATTTATTACTTTCAAATGACAATATCTTGGAACAATCTTGGGATTAATGAAACAATATTATTTAGTGAAGCAAATAAAATACTAGAAATAAAAATATAATTTCTTTGTAGCGACTATTTAAGTTCTTGATGTAAAACATCATGGAATTATTGTAAAAAATGTTCTTTTATTCAAAATCTGTATTTACTTAAATTTTAAATCTAATTCTAATCATACAGTTTTCTTGCAAAATAAAATAATTTCCTTGCTTAAAAAATAAATTTATTTGCGTACTGCTCTCACTGAAATAAATTTTATTTCGTTAAGAGTAGACTTTTCCATGTGTAAGGATGGAATTTATCTTCAGATCCGACGCGGATCATCAATAACTAACGTCGCGTCATAAACTGTTTCAAATATATAATTTCATTTGTGACTTAGATCGAGATGGCGCACCCCCACGCAAAACGATAAATCACTTGGTTTGATATTTTCCCGGTAGCTATATCGATAATCACTGATAAAACCCACTGGTTAATTGTTTCTAGGTCATATAAACCGCGCAACAATTTATCGCTATTGTATAAGAGTAAGAGATATTCAAGTTTCCACTTCGACAAGTACATAGGACACAAAAAATCAATGGTGAAGACGCAAAAAGGACAAACGGTTTCTACCTGCAAGTTACCTAACACGTTGCCGACTATAATGTCTTTTTTGCTTCATATGGGCGTTGCACCCATTTCAATGTTTATGACTTTGAACAGGTGCCACATAAAGGTGTTTACATATTGTGGTGACTTCTCAATAGGATTAGTGTGAACTTGAAAGGGCAAGGGCGGGGTGTATCATTATTGTTTCATATCATTAAGCGCGGTACGTGTAAAAGTTTAAATCCTGGATTAAATTACATAAAATTTTATAACCCCCTCTATATTTCGTCGCACTAAACTCTTATAAAAATTATATGATTCCCACCAGCTCCGCCTTATTAATCATATAAAACAATACATAAAGAACGCGAGGCTATAAAAAATCAACCACCCCCTCGCCAAACCGAAACTTTCCTTCATTACAACAGCAGTCTAAAATTCCTACACTTAAAATTCCTGCCACGAAATCAGAAAGTATGTGCCAAATAGAGCTGTTTAATTCTAGTGATAGCACATTTCTCATCCAGCACCCATTAAAAGACGTGCACTAAAAGCTAGCGTTGTTCAGATATGGTGTTGGAAAATGCAAGCTCATCAGTTGAGTAGGCACATATGCAAAATGATGTGTGCATGGGTGAAGTCGAGCGGGTATTTGGTGGGTCACAAAGACTCTCACACAGTGTCACTGTGATAAGAAAGGCTACGGTCTTGAAGTTGAAATGTAGGGCGCAGGGACGGAGTGCGGGATTTGGACGCAAAAAATTATTTGGAAAAATAGTAGGTGCAAAAAGTGGGAAAATGTCGGAATTTTTTTATTCCATATTTTATAATAATAAAGCGCGGGCCGTTTCAGGGATGATAACCTGAAATTCGCACTCTATTTCCAAATTAATATCTATCCGTGAACACCCGAATTTCTGTCATAATCTAATCCAGAGATTTCTCTAATGCTCTAAGCTCTAAGTAAAAGCAAATTTAATTTTGTTTTAAGAGCATCAAGTAAATGTTGTTAATTTCAGTGATTTTTTCTTCTAGCGTTCTAACTTGCGACATATTCTGTAATAAACAAAATATTCTTCTCTTTCCTTCGGAATTCCGCAAGATTCCTACGCCGGTCCTGCACTCCCCAACAGAGAGAGCTTCACAGCCGGCGGCTGATGACTGAAACCTTGTCACCCACTCCACATCTCTAGCTTCTATCCCGCTTCCGTCACCGCCGTCCGTGATGCTACGACGACTGCTTTCTGCCACTTAACCTCTCCGACCCTCCACGCCACCCATCATCATCCACCGGCCGCATCCGCATCAGATTGATTTTGATTTAGATATCGATTCATATCACAAACATAATGCCATAAAAAAAATAATGAGTTAAAATAGTTATAGTTGTGGTTTTGAGCCGCTAAATCCTGTTGAGCATGAATGAGTAGACATTAGGGCACATTCAGGGCACTATCTTGAATTTAACACTTGAATTGGGTCTGATCTTGTTATAGAAGCGGGGGTGGTTTTGGTGTGATGTTGATGATTATAATATTTAAGACATTAAAAGCAACGAAATAAAATACAAAAATGTCAATATGAGACGAATTACAAAAATTAGACCATTACAGTAGTTTTTTTCACTTTTGTGGAATTAAAATGGTATTTGAATCAAAATAAAATAACTTTGTGCCTAATAAACTATAATGTGAATTTGAATTTTTTCATTCTGTAACGATTTCTTTCAGCAAGTAGCATGCCCTTATAGTTTACGAAACCTAAAAATAAACACTTAGTAAGATGCGCTGTTGTAATATCGAAATCGAAATTGCAAATTAGTATCTTTTGTGTTGTCGCGGTGGGAGGATGAAATCGGGCGGTCGTCTCATTGAGGTTCCCCATCTCTACGGCCCGCGCGTTCAGCATCAGCAGCAGGCGCTAGGGAATCTTTATTCCTTTGTCCCGCGGCCTCTTTTCTAAGTACATTAAAATACCTTAGTTATGTGCGTCTCGCGAACGAGCAAGGGGAGCTATTTATTTCACGCGGCGGTCTTACAAAGCACCAAGATCTCTCGTCGTCAGTTCTGCGAATCACTCAAGTGCCTAGACTATACACTATACCAGAAGGATATGATATCATAACGTCATCTTGCGTTGTTGATGATAATTTATAAGAATCACATCACATCGTTGCTTGGGCGGTTTACTTTCAAGTTGTACTTGGATTAAATCTGTTATTATCACCATCAGCGACGCCGCTTTCGGTTTTTTCCACCATCATCATCAAACAAGGGTGTGTGGGATATTCATCAGGAAAAAATGTATTGTTGTTGAGTACAAATGGTTGCACGCAATGAGGCATTGTCGTTGTCCCCTATTTGTTCATTCAGTCGTGCACTCTGTTCGATAGTCCGCTAACGGGGGAACGAGCAGCTCCAATTTGACCTTGCATTTAAATCCTACTAATGAACATATCTGATGTAGCCAGCACATGACATTGTCTTATACAGGCCTAACCTAATTTATTTATATTTTGAATTGGGCTTTTTGGACTAAAACTGTAAATTCTCAGAAAACATTTTCGTATGAAGGTCCAAAAGAATATTTACAATTAGATACTAAGGCATCGAGTGTTATTTTTCTAAAATTTTGACAATTTTGGAAAAACGTACACTTTAAATCTAATACTGTAAATTTTTGTATGCATCCTCATAGAATATTCTCTAAACAAAAAATTGCAATAAAAGAATTTAGTTGTTTCCCAAGACAATTACATATAATAACGAAGGAAGTCCTGATCTGATTCCCACTACCCACTATTTTTTCTTCCGTTGTCAACAATCACCGCCTGCAAATCTAGCATCAAGTTGTAGTAAATGTGTGTACCGTGTGCAATAAATCAGTTGCGCCGAGTGGGACGTGAAGAACCAACCAGCCAGCCAGCAAAGGGTTAAAGGGCAAAACCATCAAGTGCACCAAAGCCTGTGCTTAGCCCGCGGCGGCATAAACTCCCCCTCTTTCTCCCCCCTTGATTCAACTCGAAAACACAAAGTTGAAGTGCCCATCACCATCCATACCCACCGTCCGTTTTACTTTTACAACTAAATATAGCACGTTCGAGTGCATCTGAAAAACTCATTACGTATACATAAAGCGGCGCGTCGGCGGCGTCTGTGGAGTGCGCGTGGTTGGATGAGATCGACATGGGTTTAGAGTGAGACCGCGTGGGTACCGACTACGACTCCTCTCGGTCATAAAAGCGTGTATGTGCACGTCGTTAGGAGGGAGGGCGGCGGGCCGGCACGGAGCGATACACGGACCGCCGGCGATAAGTGGTCCCGGATCACGTACGCCTTGCTGAGCGCCCTAACGGCACCAACAGACCCGGATTATACTTTTTCTTGCTCCGCTTTCTTCTTGCTGTCTTTGATTTATCGCGCTTTATTTAAACAGCACGCGAAATATACAAATTGTTAATTGGATGGTGGGGGAGAAGGGATCAAGCTGTTGTGCACTTTGTAACAAAGGAACAAGTGGAAATTCATCTGGAAATTAATATGAAAACCTCAATTAGAACTGGGCGTGTTTCTAAATATTACACACATAGTTATTCTGTGTGAAGGTTTTAAATTATTTTCCTTTTTTTAAACGTCTAAAAAATATACAAAAACAGCCTTGAAAGTTTTTTTTGTAACGAAACCTACATTCCGTTTCGAAAAAATGTCAATTATCTTAAAATCTATAAAAAACTATAACGCTAAAACTATCACACTGCGAAATCTGGCACTATTTTTAAAGTTTCATTTTAAAAGTCTGAAAAAACAAAAAACCTTTACAGCCTTTGAGGCAGTATTTTGTAATAAAACCTACATTCCGCTTTGTAAAAATGTAAATTACTTTAAAATCTAACCAGTGGTTATAAAACTGTGACTAAAACTTTTAATCCATGAAAATTGGTGCTATTTTCAAAATGTTAGTTTGGACGTCTGAAAAATATCCAAAGGCAACCATTACAGCCTTGGAATGACTTTTTTTTAATAAAATCTACATTGCGCTTTGTAAAAATATCAATTTCCTTAAAATATGTCCAGTGGTGATAAAACTATAGCACTAAAATAGTCACACTATGAAATCCAGGACTATTTTCAAAGTTTCACTATAAAGGTCTGAAAAATACACAAAAAATCGTGATTTTTCAGTATTTTTCAAAGATCAAAATATAGTTAAATCCCCATCGTATAAGAAATTCATGTGTTTTTCGTCATTTCTTCTCCAGATTCTCTTATGTACTAGATTGTAAAAAATTTTTCACTTTTTATTTCCAATATTTCTAAAAATTATCCTTTCCTTCCCCCTCCAACCAACCATTCTCTCTGCTTCTTACATTTGACGGTAACATTGAACACATCATGACACAAACATAACAAACGATCGAACAAAGACGACATAAATCTATATAGAAGGAGATTACTCCTGGAATTTGAATATCGCCGTTCTAAATTGGCTTCAGCTTGGTGTCCATGGCGTAGTCGGCAGCCTGCAGAGACGTTCGTTCTGGGGGTTGCGAGTGAGCACACCCGGCGGTCGAGAGGTATAACGCCAGGGGTCCCGTGGGGGGTGGCACAGTAGTTTCCCCCATCAGTTTTGCTTCGAGTTAGAAGTACGAGTTTGTTACTAGGACTACAGTTTTGGGAGGAATGTTTTTAAAGGCTTGTGCCAAGTAATTTCAAAAAGATGACACTGGTTTTGGTGATTTAGTAAATTTTTCTATGATTTTCAGAACCAATTAATGGACTACCTACTAAGTTCTTCTGTCCCCATTTATTAAATTATAAAAATTTATATAATAAGGAAGAATACCGTAAGATTAATTACACTTCTTCAAACAACTAAATACAACATCAATACATCAACAGCCAATAAATTTATTTGTACGGTTCTTCACGCGCGCCGACATTAATATGTAAACAATAAAAAGTAGGAGTTTGCGAAACGAGCCTCAGGGTACTCCATAAACACCTTTTATTAAAAAGAAAAAACAAGAAATAACAATGCTTTAAGATGTTTAAAGTTCACTACATAAGATTTTTTTTAGATAATTTGTGTTGATTGTATTTTATTTAAGATACAATACAGAACCGGCTTAAGATAAATTTGATGACATTTTGAAGAAACATTAAAGCCGGGCCACTCTTAGTTAACATAATCTCGAACCAAACTCGTCAAATGCACAAAAAGCTCCTAATTATATTCCTCCTGAAAATACTACATACATGTGTGATTGTGTGAACAATTTGTTTTGGTTTTAAAGCAAAGAAACGAGAGGGAGAAAGAATCCGTCGAGTCATTTTTCAAACCTCGAGAGTAGAAAAAAGATGTCAAGACGTTAAATGCTCCAAATGGCTGGCGTGAATTTCCCAATGATCTCTTACATGAGTTTGTGATTTACGATCAATTTTGCCTAAATTGATTCTTTTTGATTAAGCAATTATTGGGGAATTGATGCGACGGAAAAAGCTGGAAGGAAAGTTAGAAAAACAGTTTGGTTTGCGTCTAAGAGTTTTTTTGGGGTATCTTTGAACTTTTGTATAAACAAGAGGAAGAGGCAGACATCTACTGAAAATAATCCTGGTATAATTTCCTTTCCTGAAAACATAAAAGTTAAATATTTCCAAATTCTATGCTTTACGTAAAATTGTTCAAAACAAAACTAAATTTTGGAAAATTAATTTTCTCTTAAATGGTTAGGTTTACGCTTATTAAATTTTTTCACGTATTTTTCATAATTTTGATTATTTTTTATAAAATTTGTAAAGATGTTCGCCTTGGAATAAAAACTAGATAGGTATTGCTTTTAACATAATGATTCTAAAACTAAAGTTATGATTGTTTTGTATGGGCCCTTATATGGATGCTGAAACTGTGTCCTGTATACGATTTCACCACCTGGCAGGAATCAATAGTGAATTTCTCTAATTCCCAGCTTTGAGTGTTTACCGACCAAAAAAGCATTATTCCTCCCATCCCCCTCCCACTCAAAAGTACATAGCAGATCTATCTGAATCCAGACATATACGCGAAAGGAATATCGCATCACATCATTCATATCACAGACACACTAACAATGAAAACAGAATTTGTGCGGCGCGCGTATCCCAAGGGAATATCATAAACACAAAGCAAACAGCCACATACCTTGAAAGGAGCGTTGGGAACATACAGTGGAGGATCCTTGGCGGATCCAGAGAGCTTCTCGTTGACGGGTGGGATTCCTTCGTCGGCATCGCAAACACTATAGCGTCCAATGATGGCATCGGCGGGTTTCGGGTCGTAACCCGCCGGCTTACCCACATAGAAACCCTTGGCTTTCACCCAGAAACGGAACTTGCTGTTGTCCGCACTAACGACTTCTTCGCCACGCAAAGTGCGAAGGATACGCGCGTACTTTTTCAGGGTGATGGTCTTGGTTTTGGCCAGGTCGCCGTAGGTTTGGATGACCCATGGTTGGTAATTGGCCAGCATGTCGTCTTTGTTGTCGATGGTAATGCGTTGGCGTTTTATGTTGTTGTTTTGCTCGGCGCGTGAGGAGGCTTTTGATGGGCTTTTGCGTTTTGGGGCTTTTTTTGCCGGTTTTGGTGTTGGGTCATCTTGCGGGATTTTGCGACGCATACCACGATCCGCTAACATTGCAGTTGCCATAATGGATTTAATTCACTGTCATGTCCCGAATAAATTGCAGAATAATTTTTTTACCAAACACCTGTTGATTTTAAATTAATAACTAGCTAGTTTTTTAAAGCTTGCACTCTTTTGAAACGTTTATTCAATTCAATTGGGTTGTTCCAACTCAAATCGGCTTTTCCAACGAATTAATAACGAAAGCGCGCTCACAAATTACTGTTTTGAATGAGTATAAGTTTAAAACAAACACAAACAGCTTTTTCCACTAGAAAAACACCACTATAAACAAACTTTCCAGAAAAAATTTTATTCCACCCAAAAACGCATCAAGTTTTTAATTTTTTACATGTCTACTAGAATACAGTTTTCTCCAAAAACAAACTAAACTTTCCGTGGTTAATAATTATAATTTCACTTTGCGTTTTTAAATTCCGGCGTTTATTTATCTCCGCATGCGCTCTAACTCCGGGGAGCTTTTATAGACTTGACTCACGTCGGTTTGCCGGGCTATCCCGTACTGATGCGTTTCTGAAATGCGGACACCACACTCACGGGACCCTCGCTAACGCTACTCCCCACTTCCATCCAACTATATTACACCACCGGCCCGTGCAAGGATCCTACTAGGCGCCTATAAGCGATGCGGTCTCGCGCTGTCGGCTGTCGGTGTGTAACAAATTACATCCCAACACAACTGTTTATGTGGATTTGGACTATTGGGTGATTGGGTTGGGTTTTTGGATTTTGGGTGGAGGATGTAGGTTTGTTTGATCCTGGTTCGTTTGGGTATAAGAAAGTTGGAAGTTAAATCATATTTTTAAAAATAATTTGTCACAATTTTGATGAAACTTTCTAAATTATACAATTAATCCAATAGAAAATTCCATATATAGAACCTCTAGTTCGATTATTTGCCTCTTGTGAGTCTTCTTTGGGCAACCACTAGTCAGAAAAAAATGTTTTTATAAATATCTGTAACTTTCTACTCCATAATATTTCTCGCACCTAAAATATAAATCCCATAACTTGTTTTAGAACCGGGAAAACTATAGACTATAAAATTGAACCATAAATTCACTGTCCTACTTCTCAAAACTGTAAAAGTAGGGATTACAATATATATTTTGCATATAATAATTGCAATATTATCGGGGCTTGCCAAAGTAGTCGCATAAAGTGTTATTGATAATATAGGGTAATAAATTTAACATTTGGATGATATTGGTTGAAATTAATGACAGTAAATGGAGTATAATTTATAGAATATTCTATAATATATCGTGCGTAATGATTCTATTTGAAATAATAACTTTTCCAATCTGAATCTGTTGTAACATTTGGTATTCCTCAAGGTTCCAGTCTTAGTCCTCTACAGTTAAAAAAAATTATAAAAAAATAGATACTATAGAAAAAATAATTAAGTCAGTCCTTGTAAAATTGCAAATTTACGTTCTGTCTATTTTCTAAAAATCGATCCTGCTGGTCCAAACAAAATCCAGAATAATTCATCCAGTTGATAGTTTACTATGTGCATAACAAATCCCGTTTCAGTTTAAACTTTTAAAATAATCCCCGTTCACGCTTTTAGCATGTCCGTTCAAAGAATATCCGCATAAAAACCCGCCACCTAGTCAACTTGTAATGGGCATTAATTAATTGTACAGGGTGAAGATCGAGGCGATGAACGCAACTGAGCCATCGATGATGATGATGATGATAATAAAACATTGCATGTAACATATGGCAGGAGGTATTTTAACCAGTGTCAAAGTGCTGATTGCTGGATTTACAGCTATAAGGCCCAAACCGAATGTCACTGGCACTTAGCTAATTGTGAGGAGAGAGACGTTGTGCCCCACTAAGCAGATGGTCACCACGCTGGCTGTCGTTCAACGGCAAGCGGCTCACCCCCCCGCATCCACCGCAGGATGTAATTAAATGCCCCTTACCAATATACTGTATTGAGGACACACCGCCACGCCGCCCGGCGAAATCCAATTTACTGGATTAATTTTATCAACTCATTTGGTTATTTCTGTTCGGGGATGGTGTAAGATGGTTTTTGGTTGAGAACGTTCTGTTTTTACTTTCTTATACTAAATGCCATTTACACGTTTTCTTAGGAATATCATGAAAAATTTACAATTTGAACAATAAATAAATTTAAATAATTTTAATAATTTTGAAACAATAACTAAATTAATTTCCTAAAATATCATTATTGGCAACAGTTTAAGTACAATACTTTCCAAAGATCAGAACCTTAATCATATTGTATAAGAAAGTCATGTGCTGGACACATCAGATATTTTAAATTTCAATTTAAACACCTGAAAAGTATACAAAGACGGCCATTAGAGCCTTAGAACTAATTTATTGTAATAAAGCCTCCATTCCACTTTATAAAAATGCAAATTTACTTAAAATCTAAACAGTGGTTCTAGAACTATGGCGCTAAAATTGTCACACTACGAAATTTGGCACTATTTTCAAAGTGTCATTTTGACGGTCTGAAAAACACACAAAGACGGCTTTTAAGCCTTTGAACTAGTATTTTGTAACAAAACCTACATTCCGCTTTGTAAAAATGTGAATTACTTTAAAATCTGACCAGTGGTTCTAAAACTGCTGCACAAAAACTTTTACTTCATAAAAATTGGTGCCATTTTCAAAGTGTTAATTTGTACGTCTGAAAAATTTACAAAGACAACCATTAGAGCCTTGGAATGAGTTTTTTCTAATAAAACCTACATTCCGCTTTGTAAAAATGTAAATTTACTTAAAATCTAAACAGTGGTTCTAAAACTATGGCGCTAAAATTGTCACACTACGAAATTTGGCACTATTTTCAAAGTGTCATTTTGACGGTCTGAAAAACACACAAAGACAGCTTTAAAGCCTTTGAACTAGTATTTTGTAACAAAGTCTACATTCCGCTTTGTAAAAATGTGAATTACTTTAAAATCTGACCAGTGGTTCTAAAACTGCTACATAAAAACTTTTACTTCGTGAAAATTGGTGCTATTTTCAAAATGTTAATTTGTACGTCTGAAAAATTTACAAAGACAATCATTAGAGCTTTGGAATGAGTTTTTTCTAATAAAACCTGCATTGCGCTTTGTAAAAATGTAAATTTTCTTAAAATCTGTCCAGTGGTTACAAAATCATGACACTAAAACAGTCACGCTATAAAATCTGGCACTATTTTCCAAGTTTCAGTTTAAAGGCTGAAAAATACCCAAAAATGGCCTTTGACCTTTTTACTTTCTTATTAAAAGCATCAATAAGGAAATAGAGTATCCGTGATTTTTTCGCACTAATCTAGCTACTTATCCTGATTTACGTGAATGAAAATCCTCGTCATGTCTATACAATTTATCTGTTAAATCTACTAAACTAAAGTCTCTAACAGTTTCCCAATTAGATAACTAGACTAGTTCAAAATGCATTGTATTCCATAGAAATCAATCGTTGTTGCACCACTGCAGTAAAACTCGCTAACATAAACATAAACCTGTTGAATTAAACCGTTAAAATGTCTAGTCCAGTCGCGATATCACGTTTGGTCTGTACAGCTTCTGTGGTCCAGTAAAGACCTCTGACCTATCAACCCTTTTCATCTTGCGCTACCCTCCAGCGCCGCAGCAGCAAAGCGCAACCGAACACTACAACCTGTTTCAATCCTCTTAGCCCGGAGGATAATAATGGCATTTACATTTTCTTCCAGTAAAAAGATCCCTTGGATCAGCCTCTCCAGGGAAAATATCTTTTTGTCTTGTTTTAATGATTTTGTGGTTGGGGTAAGAAGAGAGCAAAAGTAATTGAGATGGGCGGGAGTTAAGGGAAAGTTTGTTGAAATATCAATGTAATTAAATAACTAAGCGTGATTTGTTGATATCTGGGAAATTAATCAACTGTGTTGGGTTTTATGTTCGCGGATTACAACACAACGGGACAAGCGGATTTTGTGGGGGGATTGGATGATTGGAATCTTATAACTTGTTTAAGAACTAATATATTTATCCCTCTACTATGATACATTTATTAACTCCTGATAATTTTCCCGTTAATTTGCCTCGATTGTCTACAGTCTACACCACAAAACGTACAATCCATGCGACAAAATAAACTCCAAACTATAAAAGAAAACCACATGTTACACACATCGGTAAAAAAACCCGCATCAATATAATATTCAAAACATAACACACAACAACCAACTTTCATGATGTGTCTTATATTTTATTACATATATTTAGAACTTCCTCCATCATCTAGCCAGTCTTTATTAATGCAATAAAGAAAACCGCATGCTTTATGTCTTCTGTATAGGAGCAAAGACATTGCAGATCGAAATGTGTTGCTGGAAATTGTAATTGCAACAGAACATATGCGCTATTGAAGTTGATATTAAAAGGACGGGACAAATAGGTTTGGTTTTCTTTATTTTGGTATACAGGGTGGGCAGCGCATCTAGGCGTATAGGAAAATATTTATATAATATAATATAAGATGTGGTGATAATTGCGATAGGTTTTTTTAATCTGCGTGCACATATCCTTAAATTTTTTTCGGTAAGTCGTGAATCATCCTGTATAAGCATATACAGAGCCCCATGTGACGATTATTGAGAGAATCAATTTTTATATGATACTCCCGTAAAAAAATTAATTAATTTAAAAATAATCAAAGTCTTAAAAGAGAATTTTTTATATTAATTTAGAGCTTTAAGTGTTTGGTACTTTGCTATGGGCCTAGTTCTGTTACGCCCCATACCGTATAAAAATATTTGTATGCTTTTCAAAAATTCTAGACTAACAGTTATGATTATATCTGTCTATAATAAGTATAAAAAAACCTCCTGGTGGCATTTTGGATTGAAGCCAGAGGGCCAAAGCAAACGACGACATTAGCACCGTGTCAGATCGTAAAACGTAATTGACGATTTCGATTCCACACTGTTTGAAACATTTTGTGAGCTACTGCGCAATCATCTCAATTCTCAATAGATGTATGATTTGAGCGGATAAAGTCGCGTCAAAGGCAGGCAGACGAGGCGAGGTCTGTCGCGACAGCCGCTAACATCAACGGCCGTGAGATCTCAGATCACAGATCCCGCTAATTAGGTACCAGACCGGCCCCGGCTCAATCCTCAATCGTTCGTTCCTGATATTTAACTTTGCCACTCGTCTCTTCCACTGCATGGCTCGCTCGCTCCGTCTTTTTCTCGTAAATTGCACCAGTTCAGATTTGCCGTTCGCCACAGTTATTTCAATTACAGTTGTGGCCCCAGTTTTTAAAGCTAATTCGGTTTCTCAGCAGCTCGCATACGGGCGATGTTTAATTATTGCTACTTAAAAACTGTATATATTAAAGATAGTTGAGGAGGGGGTGTCGGAGATTAAAAAAATGTACTAGAAAATTATCTTGAAGAAGTTTGGTTGGTCCTTTTGTATAGCACTTCTTCTAATCACTTTTAAGGATCAACTAAAAAATGCGCAATTTTTAAAAATATTTTTCTATGCTCCAATTATGTAAAGCTATAAGTACTTAAATTTGTCCCTAGTTTTTTGTAAATTTTCTTTCTTATGTCCCTAAACCGAGCGCAATTATAAACCACCGTTTTTCTATTCTATAAATCATCCTTCGGACAAAAACCCGAAAACTGGATAATAAACCAGGACATGATATCACACAGCTAAAAATAATTTATTAACAATTATCTGCCGTCCCAGCAGACTAGTGCCCCTATGGATTTCGCTTCGCCTTGGAGAATAAAACGGTTGTAAGACTGGTTGAGTGCACGCGGGACAATCACTGGTCCAGTGGAGTGTTGACCGATGAGATGCGGGATGCTGGACCAGTTCCAGAGTGAATTAATCTTGTCGGTGTAACGGTCATTGATTATGTTCTATGCGCGAGCCGCTAACGGACTATAATATCCGGCGCGCAAAGGTGATATTTCCATCCCACGAAACCACGATATTGCCGTCCGTTTTGGTATAAAAGAGTGAACAAGTGGGTGGAATTGGATGTTGGTGATTTGGTTTTAATAAGCTAAATTAATAGCCCTATATTTATTTACTATTTAAAACAATAGTTCCAACAAATTATTTAATAGTATCTATGCTTTTGAAACTGGCAATTTGCGATCCAATTTCATGAAGTATATCCTTGGCTTCCACAACATCGCCGTCCACTTTAACGATCTTCGAACACTCGCTAATATAAAAGTCTAACTCCTTGTCAGACTGTGCTTCGGTCGAAGCGCCGCCCGTCATCAAGTACTTGTTAGTGAACTGTGCCAACTTGGAGAATACCGAACTAAAAGCATCATCCAAGTCGAACAACTCCAAAGGCGGCGGCGGCAACTCACGGAATGAAGGCGGGAACACCTTCAACAATTTACATATATCGAATTTTTTATGCAAAACGAAAAGTTTCTTACGGCTGCTTGTAGTGGGGGCAAGGGTGCCTCGAATTTAGGCGTGATGATCTTCAACGGTTGGTGTTTGACATTCATCTCGTCGTACAGGTTCAGCGCTTCTGGAACTGCCGTTAAATTGCATTTATTGCATGGATTTACGGTAGTAGCTATACGCGCTTACCGTAATTGGTGTTCATTGAATACATTTTATGATCGAAAAGTTTTGTGTAATCTATGAGTGTTGTGTGGCTGACGGCATCTGTTAGGCATAGACGTGGCCTTTCTGCTAGCACCGCTGTTTCTGGCACAATCTGCTGGTCAGTTAGCTAATTTAACAACAAAACAAACAGATTTATTACATGATGCTGTTATTTTATTACTTGAGAAGCGGACAAAAAGTCCAAAATGAATTTTTCAATTAGTTTGTTTTGCTACTAGAAAACCTAATATAGCTTTAGTTCTTAATTAGTAATCATCACCAGTTAGAATCTTAATTAATGGAGGTAAAAGCCTAAAAGCAAAAAATGCAATGTTCTCTTCACCAAACCTACATCTATGTCATCATGATCCGAAGGCGCAAACCTCACAACTTCTGTCCCAGTTAAAAATTCGAACAGCATTTCTCTGAATTTATCATTGTTCTCCTGGTCAATGTATTTATCGGAAAACATATAACCAGAACCCAAAGCGATAACGCGACCACCTGAAACAACCAAAATGATTTAGCTCAAATATATCGCAAAAACGGAGGGGCGAAAAGTTAGTTTTATGTAAAACTTAAAACTTTGCAGGACTATAACGAATATATGTGGTAATGTGTGGTAATTTTTTCAATATAGTTTGTCCAAAATCTTCGTTATTATTAACAAAAATGTACCATCATGTCTGTTCATAATTTTTTTAATTTTTTTGCCCCTCCATTTTGATTGACGTAATGGCTCAATCTCAATACTTTTAGGTTTCATCAAGGACCAAACCTCGTTCGCTAGCTGCTATCTTACCGGTATTTTCATTGCAGTATAAAGCCCCTAAAGGCCGGTCAACCGGAAACGAGGCAGACCCACTCGTAAGAGCCACAACACTTGGTTTGCTAACGCTCATGGTACATCCGAAAGGATACACTAAATTAACGTTAATTTTGTCTTTATTCAGTGTAGTGTTCACCTGGCTGTCGCCTATGAAACATTCTTTTGGGTGAAAGTACTTGAAATAGTGCGTTCTTATCAAACTGTCTGTAATATAGATATTATAATAAATAAGAAAAGTTATAATAAATTGCTTGATTTATTTATTACCCATATTCGGAACGATTCCCAGTTCCTCCAACAAAATATTCACATTGCTAGTGTCGTTTTGGCTACTTTCAGCCAACAAAACCAGAATTCGTCCGCCGTTAGCCAAAAATGCTTTCAACGTATTCAGTTCGCTTTCGTCGAAAGGCGTTTGTGACCCCGGCAAAATAAGCAGCGAACAATTTTGCAGTACTTGTGAAGTTATTTCGTCTTTGTTTCTGCAATTTTTGCGTTACATTCCAACTGAGGGGAAAATTCGTTTGTACTTACATCACCACCCGCCAG
Organism: Pediacus dermestoides; assembly: GCA_963942485.1. NCBI lineage: Eukaryota > Metazoa > Arthropoda > Insecta > Coleoptera > Cucujidae > Pediacus > Pediacus dermestoides. Next base: position 14,996,963 of record OZ012629.1, on the reverse strand, counting down.
TAAATTTTCAGTTTTCGCTGGAATATTTTGTAATTGTCGTTTAATTTAAACAGCTCTTGTTTGGAGGCGTTAAATACGATTGTATGCTTGTTGTCCATTGGAAAATTCTGGAAAGAAACGTCTGATTTACGAGCTTATTTTTACTTTTAGTGAAAATACAAACTTCTGCTGTTGCTGTCATTTTTGTTTGTTTATTGGTTGCTTAGCAACGGATACAAGTATTTAAAACCAAAAGTATGCAACCAGTTATACATTTTCTGTCTTTGTTTTGAGTACATCAAACTTTATAAATTCATCTCCCTTCAATCATCCTAAGTATTACTTTAATGGCTTTATGAACGCAGCCCTTTGGGATTTAAAAATGCTACACACAGGGCCGGTTTATCCATTAGAATTAAGGGCACCCCACTTCAAACAGGCACCAAAAATAACTAATAATAATCATAGATTTATTTGCTAATATTTTGATTTAAATTAAGTAAGAAAAACTGCGTTTTTATAGGTATTTCTTTATTTAAGATACAGTTCTGGAAATAACATAATTTTATTCAGAAAACTACATATTTTTTGTAATGTTTCCTTATTTCTTTAAAATAAAATTAAGGAAATAAAAGTTTATTAAGTAATACTATAAAAATATATCTTCAGACGCTTGTAAATATTTATAACAAAAACAATGTAATAGAATGTATAAATCCGACCATAAATCAATTATTATGTATTATATGTGTCGTAAATCTCAGCTCCTGACGTAGAACACCATCAAAAATGGCTTCTGGGTTTATAACAGTTAGATTTCGATTTTTAATTTTCTTATATTTGGACTCATTTTCAACTGTTGAAATTACATAAAACTTTTCGCTTGTTCTAGCTGGTACTTTTGTAACACATTTTCCACCACAAGCCTCAATCGCACCTGGAAAAAATAAAATAAGAAATCTTGCTTTTCTCAAAAAAATCTTCTACATACCTTTAAGCACATTCACAGTATTATTATTAATCAACATAACTTGAAACACGTAATCATTCAACAGCTTTTCCTCGCAACTTCTCTTCAGCGATTCTTCCAAGGAAAACTCCCACTTGGATTCAGCTTCATTGTCAACGAGAATGTGTTCCCAAGGGTCTAGAAACTGCCGCGCCTTCCTGCATTCCTCCAACCATTTCGGACCACAAATCGGTTTGGCTTGTCCGACAGCCTGGAGCAGTTTTTGGGATCGTTTAACTGTGCCAGTTACCAGAACCGTACAAGCATCAACAGAGTCCACTACACTACCTCCTAGTTGTCGGATAAGCGACTCTAGTTCTGGGTTATCCAGCATAGTAAACACTACCTTAGGTTTCTGCTTTCTTCTAGATCTCTGCAAAATAAAATATGAAATGTTTTTGACTAGGTAATAAATTTAAATGCACGTTTTTTTACCTCAGGACTAGTCTTGCTTTCATTTAAACTGGCATTCTCCACTGAATCACTCGCAGTACTTTCTATTGAACCCTTTGTTCTTCCACGTATTCTAGATGTAGAAGCTCCAGACAAAGTGACGTCTTGCTTCGTCCCCCGAGTAGTCACATCCAAGTTCTTTGTTCCCCGAGTTTTTTGTTCTTTTTCTGCAATCGGTTCGAAGGGGGTTAGCACCATGCTACGTCTATTCTTCGTAGCATTCAGCTTAATTTTAGGTAACACATCTAAAGAAGGATTCTTTTTTACTTTCTTTATTTTGGCGGCAAAAAGAGCAATAGATTGGTTCATTTCACCTCGAGAGCTGCTTTCAAGGAAAGTTTCGCTGGTGTTTGAGGGGGATTTATTATAAGACTCCTGATCATCTTCTATGTTATTAGTCCTAGAATTCAATCGTCTGGAGACTCGAGTTGCGGGTTTAGAAGGTGAAGGTTTTGTTAGTGTTTCACTAGAAACAGTCAGATCTTCATTAGAATCCAGATCATCAATCTTGTTTCGTAAGTTCAATCGTCTGGAGCCTCGAGAGGTTGCAGGTTTAGGCAATGAAAGTTTCGTTAGTGTTTTATTGGAAGTTTCATCTGGAACAGTTGGAGTTTCCAGATTTCTTTGATCTTCACTAGAATCCACAACTTCTTCGGTCTTATTTCTTAAGTTCAATCGTTTGGAGCCTCGAGTCGTTGCAGGTTTAGAAGGTGGCGAAGATTTTGTTAATGTTTCATCTGGAATGGTTGGAGTTTCCAGGATTCTTTGATTATCGCTAACTTCCAGATCTCCTTCAATATTGTTGTTTCTAGAGTTCAATCGTCTAGAGACTCGAGTAGCTGCAGGTTTGGACAAAGAAACAGCTGGAGCTGTTGGAGTTTCCTGGTTTTTTCTCGATTTTCTCCCAGCAGTTTTCAGCTTTTCAGGGGATTTCTCTTCAAAGTCACTGCCATCATCGGTATTTTTACGAGTTCTTGTCGACTTCCTAAGAATAGTTTTCGATACAACTGTGTCAATTTCCAAATTACTAACGGTTTTAATTTCTGCAGTGGCTCTTGTGGACTTTCTAACACTATTCTTTGGTTCAACTGCTGCTTCATTTGTGTTTTCAGCGGTTGCTCGCACAGACTTTCTTACCGTTTTTTCCTCAACTTCAACTTTATCTGTATCATCCAAATTCTCTGACCTCAAACGTTTCGACCATCTAGAACCAATCTCAGGTTGCTTTACAGTAGAAATTCGTTTTCTTCCAACATTTTTATCAGTTTTTAAATCTTCAATTCCAGCTTGTTGAAGAGTTTTGGGTTTCTTTGGACTGCTGGGTTCATCTTCATCAGATGACTGCCTTTTTCTATTTGCTAACGCCGATTGTGCTTCATGTTCTTCAGATTTCGTTTCCAGAAGTTGACAAACTGGATTCCCAGGTCGATTGTGTTCAGTCTCTGGTAACAAAACGATATTTTCACTGGGAAATATTTTCTCCACACTGTAAACAACAGACAATTTTTTGGGGCTTTCCACTGAAAGCTCAACTCGTTTTTCAGTCGAAGGACTATTTGGTGATGTAGTAGTAACTTGTTCAGAACTAGAAGACACTATTCGCTGTGTTGGTTCATCAAACAAATCCTCCTCAGTATCGATACTAGCCCCGTTGATAAATTGCTGACTAGGAACGTTGTAAACATCTTCTATTGCAGTTGATGTTGAGGGCATCGGACTTAATGAGTGATTTTCTTCTACTGTGAGCTGAGTCGGTTGGTCAAAGATATCGTCTGGTATCGGAGTTAAAGGACGATTTTCTTCGGAACTTATTGAATGTACAGTCAGTTGAGTCGGTTGGTCGAAAATCTCTTCTAGTGTTTCACTTGGAGACTTGGGATCTTCCTGCAATCCATTAAAACGTTGTGTAGGCTGATTATATATGTCTTCTTGTACATCATGTTGCGAACATTCTCGATTTATAAGCTGAGTAGGTTGATCAAAATCTATTAGAGGTTGCGTAGGTTGATTATTTTCCTTTGTAGTCGTGACAGAATTTGGAATAAAGGTACGCTGAGTAGGTTGATCAAAAATATCGTTTTGTTCTTCTACGTTGTTTGAGGAAGGTTCGATTTGAATACATTGAGTAGGTTGATTAAAAATATCGTCATGTTGCATCTGATCCTTCGAGAGGATACCATCTTGAATTCTCTTAGAATAAGTTCGAGGTTGGATTATATCTTCATGTAAATCCTCTAAATTAATGATCGGACTACTCGGACTCACAGTTTTTTGAGAAGGGTGATCGAATATATCACCAGGAGCTGAATCTATACGTTGGGTAGGTTGATTATGAAAATCTTCCTCAATACTCTTGACTGAATTTGGACTAAAAGTGCGTTGATTTAAAACAGTCGGTTTTTCTGTATTATTCGAAGAGGTGTCGTTTTGAACGTCTATGGGCTGATTAGAAATATCTTGTTTTGTAGGACTAGCTTCTTGCTCAGCGTTATCCTTCGGAGCTAAAATCCTACTCAGTGAAGTATCAACCAATTCACAAGTCTTCTTCTTGAAAGCAAATTTTGTAGTAGATCCCTCAGAACTTCCCTGGTCCGGCTCTGGTATCGACTCGGACAACACCAAGCGAAAAGTGTCTTCTTCTGGCGTATCTAATTTGTTTAGATTCGTCACGGCTGGTGTAGCTGGAATTATTTCCGAGTCATCCAGTAATTCTTCCGTTTTTTTGTTAGTTTCGTCCTTATATTCCCCAATATCTGTATCTGAATCGGATTCAAGTTGGCCTTCATTTTTTTGTGAGTCGCTGAGTTTTCTTGTTGATCTCCTAGGTTTCACTTCAATGTCAGAGTCCGCGGAACTGAGATCTTGGTCCTCTTTCTGTGAATCGCTGAGCTTCCTAGGTTTCACTTGAAACTCTTCAATTTCAGTATCAGAGTCATCGGAGAGAACCTCGGATGAGCTTAGTTTTTTTACCGATTTTTTCCTAGGTTTCACCTCGTCATCGGAGCTTAGTTTTTTTACCGGTATAACCTCATCTTCTATATCAGTTTCATCAGACGACAGATTCATCGGCTTTGCTTGTTTAGAACGACTGGTTTGCAGACAATTAAAAGAGTCGTTGCTTTCATCGTCACAATCCAATTCTAGATTTCTACTCTCATCGTACACAGTTTCATCTACGACGTTCTGACTAGAATTCAAAACCGACTTTTCAGCTAGATTTTCCACACAATCAGGAGCATTGGATGGTCCTGCAACTGCGTTAATTAGCTCAATATCTTCGATTTTAAACTCATTAGAGAAATGTTCTTTAAACCGATCTGGTACAGTTTCATCTTCAGGTTTTTCGGAAGATCTATCAAAAATTACCGGTTGAGTGTCCGCTAAATGTAAATCGTAATTCACTTTTTGTGTGGCCATATCGTGGATACTTGTTGGTTCGGTTTCCATTTCGTGTAGAAAAACTTCTGCTGTGCGTGGTGGTAATCCATTGGATGGAGGGGAATCAGAATTATTTTGCTGAGTGTCAGCGAAAATTTGTGTGGCTGCTTGGTAGAAGTTTTGGGTGTAATTTTGGGACATTTCTATACGTTCTGTTCCATTTGAAGTGTTGCCCCAAGAATAACTTGCGAGAACATTTGCGAAGTGTATTGTGGTATTTTGTGTAAGTTTATATAGTTTAAAAGGGACTAAAGGTTGGGTGCCTTCAAGGATTGTTCCATTGGCTGAGTTCAAATCCCCAATATACTGTGTATTTTGGTCGATAATAATTAATACAGCGTGACTTTGGCTGACATTCTAGAAAAAAAACTTGCAGTAGATTTGTTGCATTTTTTCAAGATAGTTTCTTACCACATTTTTAATATTTACAGTCGAAGCCCGCTTTCTGCCTAACGTATTAATTCCTGTGTATACTGGATAAACTTTACCAGAAATGTTCAAACTTGCAACCTACAAAAATATGTTTAGAAGGCCCATTTACTGGAGACAGAAAAACTTACCGGTTTTCTTCCAAATTCATCAATAGTTTTCAAGAGATTATCCAAATTATCCTCCTGCATGATTCTGAATTCTGCAATTTATTTCATATAATATATATAGTGTTTTGCGATTTATTTCGGCGCAAATGTATTCCTTCGATAAACAATTAGCTTGTCCTTGACGTTTTACGAACCGACTTATTCAAAGAATTAATGAGAAGAAGAGTTCTAGCGCCCCCGAAGAACAGTTCATACAACTAAATGCTGTAACATGACTGTCCCAAAAATACATACAATTCAAGGAAATGAAAGAAAAACATTATTTTGTATTTATAATAAAGTTGACTATAACAAAAAATGGCGTTCAGTGGCTTTGGAATTTTTATTAAACTCGCTCTATAATTATTAAGTTTGCTTTGGGACAGCTGTAACACGACAGTTTAGTTGCGTAAACTAGTCTTTGTGTTCCGATTTTGCCTAGCGCTTACTTGCTACTTTTGACCTATTTTACGTTTACATTTGAACTATTCTTATAACCTCTATAAAAATTTGTAACCTTATTTTAGAGGAAACATGGGGAAAACATCCAAAGACAAACGCGATATTTACTACAGAAAAGCCAAGGAACAGGGCTGGCGGGCTCGCAGTGCCTTTAAACTGCTCCAAATCGACGAAAAATTCAACATACTTGAAGGTAAACACTGTACAAAACCTCAATATGCTAAAACACTATGCTCCCATATTAAGGTGTTTCAAATGCTGTGGATTTATGTGCTGCACCAGGCAGTTGGAGCCAAGTACTCTCCAGAAAATTGTACCTAGGAGAAACCATTGAAACCAAAGAAAAGTGTAGCTTGTTTCTGAATAACTCAACAAAAAATGATGAAACTGTTGAAGCGAAACCCCCAAACAAAAATGTTAAAATAGTCGCAGTGGATCTGCAACCAATGTCCCCATTACCAGGCGTAATCCAAATCCAAGGCGACATTACTAAATATTCAACTGCACAAGAAATTATCGGGCATTTTGAAGGATCGCATGCCGATTTGGTAGTTTGTGATGGAGCACCTGACGGTAGTTTACCCTGTACATTCAGACAATTTTATAACGAAAAAATTTTACAGTGACTGGTCTCCACTGTATGGACATTTATATTCAAGCGCAGCTACTCCTGGGGGCTGTTCATATAGTTTGCAACGTTTTGAAACCTGGTGGCACTTTTGTAGCCAAAATATTTAGGGGAAAAGACAATGATTTGCTTACGAATCAACTGTTAATGATATTCCGAGAGGTGCACGTTGTTAAACCCAGCAGTTCACGGAATTCCAGTATAGGCAAGTGCTTATCTTAGGAGGTGTGGAATAAAATTATTAAACAAATCATTGCAGAAGCTTTTGTGGTTTGTCAAAACTATTCTCCTCCAGAGGGTTTTGATCCTAAGTTAATAACGCCGTATTTGGACGTTTCTAATAAGGATTTCCAGGCGTTAACTGGGATAAATCGAGTGATTATCCCGTTTATTGTTTGTGGGGACGTTAGTGCTTATGATTCGGATACCACATACCCACTTCAAGTAAATTTGTTCTATTTACTAGAGACTTAGTTAGTTATTATTTTTTTATAGTTGGAGGGTGAAGCGCCCTATCAATATCGTCCTCCGGTTCAACCACCAATAGCCCCACCATACTCATTTAAAAACAACACTTCTAAAGAGAAAATTCAAGAAAATTACGAGAAAATTAAGGAATCGACTGGAAAAAAGCATATTCCTATACTACAAGTAAATGCTTCTAAACCAGCTGAAGAAGCTTCTAGTGGTTGTAGTAGTAGTCAAAATGTTTTCGACTGTGGGCCGTATTTTGATTTAGTACAAGAAGCCACGAAAATACGCAAAGATTTCGTAGCGAAACAATTCGATGAAATGTCTGAAAAATTAGAAGGAACGTTGGAAGAGCATGATTTGAAATATTTGTACGAAGACGAGGATGTTGATCCTGAAATAATAAATAAACTTATGGAGCATTTACAAATAGAAACTAGGGATACTTGTAGCTGCTGTGATGAGTCAGTGTAAAAAAAAAACTCACAGTTATTTTAATTATTTTTATTAAAATGAATCTTACATATAAATACAAAAATCAGTCTCGTTTCGTTTTTAAATAAATACAAATTTGCTAATGACCTAATGTACTAATCATATCTTCCATGCGGCACACTTTTCTCCCCTAACAACTCCTCCAAATCACTGAAATATCCTGGAGATCTCCGGTAAATTTTCCTCTTGTAGTTCGGATAATGCACATCTTCAACTTCAGGTTGCATTATCATTCCATCCATTTCAAAATTCCTTGCGTTGTCGTCTTCGTAAATTGCACGTTTGGAAATTCTCTCGAACGCAGGTAAAAAAACCTCCTCATCTCTTATAATACCCGGAAAACACTCTACGTTATTTATAACAAAAATCACCAGAAGAAGAGTCACCACAATAATATTAACAACCCTCATTTTTTACTCAGAGTTTTGTTGTCTAATTCGAAGGAGCTTAGTTTTAGTATTTATACGAGTTTGCTTACGCAAATGAAGCCACTAAGGTGTTTGAAATGTATTATAATCTCTTATTTAACAAACATTCGCTAATGTTTAGATTAAATAGGTTTACATGTGTGTGGTCAAAATTGTCTTAGCATTTTTTCTAAAGCTGATAAAAATAAGTTTGTGGATATACAAAGATGACATAATTTCTTTGGAAAATGCGAAATATATTTAAAGGAAAGAATAACAGGATATATTCGGTTTGTTTGTGGGAATGATGTAAACGTTATTTTCAAATGAATCATTTTTAAAAATAGAAGATTTTGTAAAAAATATAGGATTTACTCAACTTAGAATATATGTGAAAAAAATTTAATTTTAATTTCTCCTAAAACGAATACATGAAATAAAATATGTAATATACGTCTAGAAAATTCTGTTTATGTTAATATATGGAAATGAAAGTCAAAATTAGGCGAAATATTCCATAAGGTTATTAGGAAAAATGTGGATAAAAACATCCTTCAAATTCCTAACTTTATTTCGTTACCTAATAATAATTATTAAATATTTGCATCTAAATATCTAACTCATAAATATAAACAATAATAAACCCAGATATCAATTTATTAATAGATGATTATGTTGTTTATCAAGTCAACAAAATTCGTCTATAAAAATGTCCAAAAGAAGAAAGCCGTTTATGTTCTATTGACGCTCGATTTTTAATTTATTTTCCCAAATTATTAACACAGGACAGTAAACAAAAATCATTTGATCTTTAAAACAGCGTCAATGCTACTTAGTACCAATTAGCAACTGCGACAATTTACTATAAATATTTCACATAATCTAGAAACCGAAACAAATCAAATTCGTGTACAGTGCCAAAAAACAGTGTAACAATTTCAATCCGCGTAATGCATTATTTTCTAACAGTCCTCCTGTTCGGGGCATTATCCACCGCCATCCTTGGCAAACCCTTCGAAGACCATGGTCACATCATCAAAGAACTATCGCAACCCTTAACTGGTTTCGAACGAATCTACAAGAGGTCCATCACGAAAGATGAGAATAATTTCTTACCGGCCATCGAGAAGATCAGCAAACGTTCTGCAGATGAAGACGCTGGACTAGTTGAAGATGAAATCCTCTTAAGGCGAGTTCGCGCTGTTGAAGACATGGACGCAGCTGAAAACGGCGCTGTGTTTTTACCAAGATCATTCAGTAGAAGGGGACGACGATCAGTGGAGGAGGAGGACGAGATGGAACCTGCGGAAAACGGAGCTGTGTTCTCCCCAAAGTCTTTCAGAAGAGGTAGACGATCTGTTCAAGCGCGTGAAGACATGGAACCAGCTGAAAATGGAGCTGTCTTTATGCCAAAATCCTTCAGAAGAGGTAAACGATCTGTTGAGGAAGCTGAGGAGATGGAACCTGCCGAAAACGGAGCTGTGTTCTCCCCAAAGTCTTTCAGAAGAGGTAGACGATCTGTTCAAGCAGTTGAAGACATGGAACTGGCTGAAAACGGGGCAGTCTTTATGCCTAAATCTTTCAGAAGAGGAAAACGATCTGCTGAAGAAGCTGAAGAAATGGAACCAGCTGAGAATGGGGCGGTTTTCTCTCCAAGGTCGTTCAGAAGAGGTAGACGGTCAGTGGAACTGGAGGATATTGATACAGCTGAAAATGGGGCTGTATTTTTGCCTTCGTTTGCGAGAAAATCGTTTAGGCGACAGTAAACTGTATAAGTTTTAATTATTTTCTTTGGTTCCTTATTAGTATAATATTAAAGTTAAAACTGAATAAATAGTTTTTAGGAATTTTGGGTGATATTTGTATTTTATTTATTTATTGTTACTTCTACTTTAAAAATATAATATGCTGAAAATATTTTATAGTTTCATTTAAATGATTCGTTACGATAACTTATTAAGTTAATTATCTCCTAGTAGCTAAATAATTAAAAATGATTTACGAACTAAGTACCTACACAATTTCATCCTAAATTAATACCTATATACTTTTCTCATTAAACTTGCTTATTAATCTATGGTGGAAAATACAATGTCCTTTTAACATTTAATTTAAATTTATTTGCCCAGCATATTGTAACTTTCCAAAGAAAAACAAAAACAGCTTTTTCCATCAATTTTATGTAAATAATAAGCGGATATATCTGCAGTTACCGGATAATGTTTGTTTTGTAAAAAAATTAGCAAGTTTCTGTAGATTGAATCTAGAAGAATCTACAATATTTAGTACAGTTTTTGGATGGAAACCACGATTTTTTTGTCTCTGTTGACCGGTCTAATGAATACGTTTGAAAATTTACGTTTACATATATTTTTTGTATTTAAAAATCGCATTCTTAGAGACGCTCTGTTATAGTTCGCGAATAGTGATATTGACCACAAGAGTTAAATATAAATTTATGTTTTTGTCTATACAAAATTGTAAATTTGACACGACGATTTTTTGTTTCTATTAATATTAATAAATGTCTTAAAAATTTACGTACATTTCTATTTTTTTTTCTTTAAAAATTGCAGTTTAGAAGTCTTTGTTATAGTTCGGGATTAGCGATATTAACCACAAAAGTCACATAAAAAATTTGTCTGCGAAACTGTAGATTGAATACAAATGAAAGAAAAGACTCACTGAATTTATATAATCGGTGCCACGTCATTTCAAAGTACAATTTTCAAATTTTCGTACACTTAAATTTTCATTAAAGAAAAACCCAGACAATTTCTTTAAACTGTAAATTTTATTTAAAATAGGTACACAAAAACAAACATCAGTCTCTTGTACTTAACTATAAATATTACAACACAACATGGTATATACAATGCAACAAAATGACTCATTTTCTAACTTAAACCCTAAAACTTGGCCTTTTCTATATAATATCTTCGAACTTTAAAAAACGGCACGTACAAAACACCAAATCGTTTATCGACGATATCCTCAGGAGCCAATTCGCCTGTTGGTACTTCTTCATCATCGATGGTTCGTCTATCTTGCCACAACCCATTGGACTCTTCATCAGCATCTTCAAACGCTGGTTTAGACTGACAAACCACAAAAATCAGTAGGAAGATTACGATGAATTTTATGGACAACATGTTGCTGGTTTGGTGTGTTTTTAACCATGCAAGGTGCACCTAATGGGGCTTTTATACCTTGTGTGGAAAGTGCTAAATGTTGCTAATTGAATTGACGCTCGATTTGGATATAGTGCTAATAATATATCTATCAGTATATGTTTGCTAGTACATTCCGTTGGGATGTTTCACTTGCGATATTTTTGGAAATGTTCGTTTTGGGGACGTTTCGAGAGGTTTCCAAATAAATAATGTTAATAGTAAAAATTAGTATTATTTTGGTTTTTAAGCTATTATTTTTAGATTAGGTTTCAAGGCGCCCTGGTACTGGCGTAATTTTTTAACCAAACACTCTGTATGTGTAGTAAAGTATTTTTATCAAATTTCATACCTACTAAAATAATTTCTTAATATGTGCAAGTTTGTTTTCCAAACGAAATTACGGCGTTAATTTTTAATTAAATATAAATATTATTTGTTATTTTTCTAAGCTTATTAACACCACCAAAGGTAAAACGAAAAGTATAAATACAACCAATGAAACCAACTAATGTTTACAGTCCAAAACTAATTTTCCTGCATATATTAACAAAATAACGGTTTTAGTATGATTTTTTTTGTGAATTTCCTCAAGGTACTATTTATTAGGTTATTAGGTAGTAAATTTGCAAGTTCGCTTAACCCTTATTTACAGTTCCTGTTACTACTACTTGTGATTGGTGCTAGTTTCTCAAAATCAGTGGAATCGTTGGACAAAAACACAATTTCTGACGATTTCATCGATAGGGATCCACAAGATCTACAAGCTGCAGAAGTTGTCGTGTTTCGTCCTTATTTCGTCTACAGAAGACAACAGGAACTGCGTAGAAGGAGGAGAAGACAGTGATAATGTTTTATTTAGATATGGTGGAGAAAGTGTACAAATATTTCAGAATTTTTTTATACAGTTTTTCAAAAAGTTTAGTAATAATGGAGTTTGAACTTTTTCTCATTGTTACTTTAAACTCACAACTTAATATAGGTAGATGATAATGGGCAAAGTGCGTAAATATTTCATACAAGTGTGTGTTTATTTTATACTTATTTTGTTTCTATTTTTGATTTTTTTTGTAAATTTCAAATATTTAGTCTTGATGTGTTTTTATTTAAATATAACTGCATTAAAATCAAAGTTGATTTCATTTAATACTTCCGAAAATATGAAACAGTGAATTTTAAACCTCGATCGTCTTTAAAAATCAGCGTTCGGAGTTACTGTTATAGTTGGTGATTAGTGATATGGTCCACAAAAGTCACATTATTTATTTTTAAGTGCAAAATAAATTTATATTTTTGTCTATACAAAACTGGAATGAACTCAAGTAGAAGAATTCTTTTCATCATTCTTTCCATTCTAACATAGACTAGCCCCCATTGTATACTAGACTGGACTAATATCGAGTTTCTCGCTTCTTGACAACGGCAACGTTTCCGATTATTGATCAAACATTCCGCATTTTTCCAAACAATCCTTTGTCAAAATGACTGAAAATTCCAATCCGTATTTCAATGATTTAGAGACGAGATGCGATCGAAAGATCTTCCGTTCGCCATTCGAACATGGCACGGCTGCAGGCCGACGTTGGTGGAACGATTTGTTTGCAATAATCGAAGCGGATGCAACTATAGTAAGTACTCTTAAAGTCGAAACTCTGCTACGATGATTTTTTATAGCCACCACAAAGAAAAATGGATATTTTGTGTAAAGTATTCAAAAGTCCTCATAAATTACTAGACGACCATATAGTTCTTGCAACTCAAATATTGGGAGTTGATACTGTTAAATTCGACAAGTTTTACAAGGAGTTTATTCGGAAATACAGCTTGGAGCACGACTCGCCTTCTGATGGAGGTTCTGTTAAAAGCAGTCGGAAGCTCCAGACTTCTCTGATAACTGAAAAGACTCCACGAGATTTAGAGGATGTCTGTATTAGAGGGTACAAAACATTTACTCGTATCTCAAAACCATAAAATATTAATTAGTTTTATCCCAGTGGCGCCAACGTGGGTAAGAGAAACCCCTACAAAAACTTCTTCAGATGCCGTGCAGAACGCGCAGCAATTTGGAGAAAATACAAACCAATCGTCTCAGGTTTCATCGATTTAAACGAACAAGCAGAAGTTATTGTCGGCGAGGTAAAACCAAAACCGCCAACTTCCTCGCACCTATAATAAAAAAATACTAATTTACAGATTGCAACGGATTTTATAAATTGGTACCGAAAATATCGCGACGAGGAAGATGATGAGGAAGCAGCAGATGAACTAGTAACCGTATCCAATCTTCTACAAATGTTCGATATGGGAAGTCAAACTCACGCGGCTAAGTCAGTTAGAATCAAGCTAGAAACTCTTACTTCGGTTTCGAATGAGCTAGCTGAAGCTAGAGGACTTCCAGAGGTGCCTAAATCTACCAAATTATTTAAAGTTGAAGGGATTCGTTTGTAGAAAGCCACAAGATCCATGCTATTCGAAGAAATACGAAAGGATATCAGTCTAAGGGTCAAACGTCCTCCCAAAATAGCTTTCGGAAAACGACAGGATTACACCAAAGGAGTTTCCCCTGAGGAAATTTCGAAACAGTGGTTGGAATGCGACCATGTTCCGCAGAATTTAGCAACAATGGCCACGGTTTGGGATGGGATAACTAATTTAAAGTAAAAGTTGAGTGAAAATATCGGGGTTTTCCTAATACGACTGTTTTAGATCCACAAGAGCTTTCTGTGAGTATTTGATAAATCATTCGGAGATTAAACCACCGCAATTTCTTGTGGACAACGGACTGTTAGATAGGAAAGTTCTCAGCAGGACCAAATCTGATGATATGATTGAACAGGGTATAGAAAATGTGGAAGATGTATTGGAAAAGTTTGCAAATATTTAGTTATATCAGAAATATATTTCGGTTTTTATTCACAAAGTAACATTCGAGTAAATATAATTTATTTTGAAAGTAAACATTTATCTTCCAAGAACAACGTATGGATAATGATACCCATAGTAATAAGGATAAACGTAAGGATACGACAAATAAGCACTTTCAGAGCCTTCTAGTTCATCATTTTCTTTGGATGGTTCAGCAGGCTCTCTGAAAAAACCCGGTTAATTTTGGTTGTGTTAGAAATAAAATTACTTACGCTCTTGCAACTCTGGTGAGGAAAGCCATGGAAGGTCTGCTTGGTTTTGGGTCGTCTGGTCTTGGCGCTGCTTCTACCGATACTAGAACGGTGGCAACGATGCCTAAAATCTGAAAGAAATATATGAACAGAATTTATTTTTTTATAAATTAATTTAACAACATATTCTTTAGTAACTTACCAAGATTTTCAGCATTTTTCTTGCAAACTCTGCACTAACTGTAGCAAAATTAATCTCAGTTCTGTTTGTGGTAATCTTATATAGGACTGGAAAATACGATCTTTGTTACTTATTAGGACCTCGTGACTATATTCTACAAGATGATTACAATAATTATAAATTTAAATTGATTTTTGTTTTCCCTTCACTTATTATAGTACTTCATGCTATTAATTATTGTTAAACTATTCATTAATGTAGGAAGTGCTATTGTTTAAACACGCACAAATACATTTATTTGTTGGTCTAGATTTGTAGGAAAAACATCAGGTGTCTTTAGATGCATTCCTTTTGGGGATAATGTGTTATTTATAAGGAATTTTATTGATTTCTAAGTAAATGCTGTTTATTAAGAATTTTTTTCTGGCTGAAATTTTGGATGATAGGATAAATAGAAAAAGATTAGATTTCATGGTATGGGATGATGCGTTGCGGCCTTCGATTAATCCGGACTTTAAGTAGAAACAACAGTAAACAATGTGACAATATCAAGGCTACAGTCGCGTAAAGTGGCAATTTATTATGCAAGGCAGAATTTTAAAAAATATGGATTATTATGCACGTAGGAGGTAGATAAAAATGGTTTTACGTAATTTAGACTAAAAATCTGTAATGTAAATTACTCAGACTATATTTAAGTTTCAGCAGGATCGAATATTCCAGTTTTGTTGTCTTAATTTTTTTTCGAATTTTAGTCTGATATTTATTTACTTTGACGCTGAAATATAATTTATTTGGACACTTTAATTTATTGAGGTCCTTCATATCTTACATTACAAGTTTTTTAGTCATTTGGTTTCCTTTTAAACAAACTATTATGCAATTTCCAATATATGCTAAATTATTATAAAAAAACAATGCTAAAGGTTGCATTTTATCCTTCACAAAACCATGTTGCACCATGATCGATCGTTATTTCCAGTTTGGTGTGTTTTTCCTTGCGAAACCAAAATTCCTGATGATTTATATACTTTTAGTTGTGCAAACAAAACATTTTGGAAAAACTGTAGGTGGAGAACAAATTTATTGGTGTTTATGCCGTGAGTGAAGGACAAAGTAATGATTTTGAAACAGGCTTTAATTTTTATGCTACTTACACTCAACCAGTTATGGAGCTCATTTTTATTTGTGGGATTAAATATAGAAACGGCGCCGGCGAGTAAAACCTTCAAGAAAATTTATTTGAGTCAGTGGTATAAGTTACAAAAAAATTATACGAGTAGTAGTTTATAAAAAAACCTTAATATGTGAAATTTTCTATAAGTTTTAATAAAAACTAACGAACTACTAAATATTTTATTACTACATATATTTATCTATTTATATAGCGTCATCTTTGGTACCTACGACGCCTACCCGAAGAATATTTACATAAATCTTCCATAATTCAACTAATTTAAATGTAAAATATACACTATAAAAGCTTGCACTATGTGTCCAGCATTAATGTTTGTTTGTAGTGAATGTTTTGTTGATAACATTATTTTATTTTTATAAAACTACCTAATAGTTATGTAAATATATAAGAAAAAACCATTTTTAACGTTTTTATCTCAAGGTAGTGGTCTACTCGAGTTCCAATTCTAAACACTTAGACAGCGACTTGGAAAACTCGCATCCATCTTCAGTGTCTTAAACAAATCATCCAACAATAAAACTCGATTAAATATGGAATAAAATCCAAACCTGAAGTTGCTAGTCTTGCAAAACATCGTCTAGCCTCGCGCAAAGCCTTTATTCGTTTCAAATCGTTATTCGGAATGCTCTCCTGCAGAAATTTAATGACTTGGGTCTCGGACGGAACTCGGTTATCATCCAGCTAAAAACCAATTAGTTACCTGGCGAAATAATTAGTTGTAAATTGTTAGATACCATGTCCATGTATTCGAAGACACATTGGCTGACACACTGCAAAAAAATTTAGTATAAAGATAAAGATTTGCCATTTTTTAACTTACTTGGGCATCGTCTTCGTTCCTGTTCGATCGTTTAAGTCTCCTTAGGTTGCTGTAGCCGTAGCTGTAGCCGTTGCCTCTGTAGTTGGTTCCTGAATTTTCTGAGAGGATTAGATGAAAAAGTGTAAAGTTGTAAAGTTACACTACACTAAATAAGAGTTTTGAAAAAATTTGAAATTTTAAAGTTGAGAAATTTCTATAGGAAAAACTCAAATCTTCCTGCTGTATCTTTACACAAAAATCTAGTTTTTACTCTTACCATTCCTTCCATTATTCCACGAATTTCCACCATTATCATCTCGATTACCATAATAATTGTTACGTCCACCATAACCGCCACTCCCACGATTATTATTATTATTGTTATTGTCATCACAATCATCTCTATTATGCTGATTATTATACCCATAACTATTGTATCTATCATTATTATTTCGGCTCCTATTCCTACTGCCATAATTGTATCGATTCCGATTATTATCATTTTGATCCCCATCACTATCATCCGAATTGTCATCATCATCATTGTTACCATAGCGATTATTTTTATTGGAATTTTGATCATGTCGTCGACTGTTATCATCACCATAGTTACGATTTCTTTCTCCATAGCGATTGTAGTGATTATCATCATACATACTGCTGCTATCATTATCATCTTCTTCACTATCTTGCTTGTTATTGTATCGATTTCGATTACGATTGCTGTTATTTCCGAAATTTTCATATCGATTTTTATTTCGTCTATTATTTCGATTATTTTTTCGCCTTGAGTTCCTGTTGTTGTTGTTATTATCACCGTAATTTTTGTCATCATCTCTGATATTCACTCCACAATCTCTGAGGTATTTCCTCGTTTCCCTCTTGAGGACATTTTCGTCTTCATCACCAGGACTCTCGCCGTTAGTGTTGTTAAAGTAGACGAAGGTGCTGTTTTTTAAAACATCTCCCAATTTGTGATTGTTGTTATTATCAGAGGCTTCAGCGTGGGAAATTGAGAATATTATTATAAACTGTACTGCGATGATGATTTGGTACATTTTTGCAACTGATTGGGTAATTGTCGTGTGTGGTTTGGTTTTTAAATAAAAAAACTAGTACAATGACTGTCATAAAATGGGATAATTGCGATAATTTTCCTGTCAGGAAAGTTAACAACGGAGGTTGTTTTATTTAATAATTTTGTGGAATTAGTGAAAAAACAATGGTAATTACTCGTTGTAAAGCTGTTGGTGATGGAGCGAAAGAGACAGAGATGCGCCATGTTTACTCAGTTGAATTCCACAGTTATTTTTACTTTCGATTTTCTTTCATAGGAACTTGTTGGTTAATAAACAGGTTTATTCTACTCACTTTTAATTATATGCCCCCAGTATTAAGTGCAACTTTGTTAGATTAAAAGAACGCTTTTTTGTAATAACAATTTTATAAATCACTTTATTGAATGAGGAACTGTTTTTTTTCTTGGTTTTCTAGTGTTGGCAAAGTCAAGTTTATGGTTCATTCAACTGCATGATTCACAGGAAATTAATTCTAATAATCGTGCAGCATTATTTTATATAATGCGTGAAAAAGTTTTTATTCGTTGTAAGTTTGCTTTTGCCAGGAGCGATTTGTGGGGTTTTTGTGGATGAGAGAATTAATTGCGATGTTATTTTGAACTTGACGACCAAACTTGTTTGAAAAATTGCAGGGATGCGGTCTTGCATCGGAATTTATGGCCTGGAAAATATTTTTTCAGTATTCCTATTCAATTATGCTCATGATATAAAAGTAAATTTTTGCAGAAATTTTATGTACCTAAGTTGTAAGATTATTTAAACGAAAAATCTTCATCATTACTTGACCACAGATTATTAATTTAAAACATAAACAAAGTAAATCCCCACATGCCCAACTTAAAAATGTGGCTCTGAATTGCCCATAAATCTCTTCGCATTTATTCCCATCACATACCCACAAAGCCCATCAGTCGGGATTCCCAAATTGACACCTTGATGAGACATAAACAAATTTAAATTTTAGTATAAGTTACAGACGTTTTTTTTCCTTGTTGAATTATCCACAATAAAGCAAATATTTACAGAAAAAACCTTGAGAGGAAACGCCACAGTTTAATGAGTTATTTGTCGCCAAAATTTAATTAAAACTTACTCATCACCACATGAGGGAAAAACGCCAATTTTCTGCTTGGCAGATTTCCGGTTAAGCTTAAATAAATCATCTATTAATCGTATCAGATGATGCAAAAAAATTTAAATAGCCGAACAATAAAATTGTTTTGCTTGAAATGTAAATGATTTAATTAAGGAAAAAATGACCAATTCCAAGGATGAATCAATCAAATAGCATGTAGGAAAATCAAAGGATTTATTGTTGATGGATGTGGGTATTGTTTTTTGTAGTTCAGGGGAAAATTAGGCCAATGACGTTATACATTGATAGGTATGCGTGTATATTATGCTAATTAATTGCGTGTTAGAGGAAAGACAGGAAAATTATTTGACTAGTAAAAAAAGCAAAAACTTGTCGTAAAACGGTACATTGAATTCTTGTTTAGGTTGCAAATTTTATAGTAAAAACCCGTCGAAAAGGAAGCAAATATGGTAATTTAATTTTTTAGTAGTGCGAGTTTTTAAAAGTTTTATGACTGGACAAAATCTTGAGCTATAATAAAATGAAAATTTTTCTCCATTCTGTTTAAATCTTGTCTGTTTGTTGAAACTTAGCATTCGGCATTTCTGTAATTTTTTTGTTAAATTTTAATGGGGTGAACCCATCATATAATAAATAGTCATAAATACCACAGTAATTGCGTACTCGAGTCATTACCATAAAGTCATTAAAATTAAACTATAATCAAGCATAACCATCGTTTATTTGAAAATTAATCATCTACTTCAATAATGGATTAACTAAAGTATGCATTTTAAAGGGAAATTACCTAAATCTATTATTAAATGTGTAAATTTCACAATACGTTGCAATTTTAAGGAAATTTTCCTAAACTTCATGAAAAACCTCTTCAATTTCTCGTAATAAATTATTATTTTCCTTCGGACTTTGTTTATATAGTGGTCTAGGTAGGGCTTGGGTTCTTGCAGCATCGCAGAGTTGCATCTCTTAACCTTGACTTCAGAAGCGTTTGAAGACACAGTGCTGATCATTGGCGGTCAACAGCCTTTGGCATAGAACTATATAAAGGCTCCCTCCAAAACTTACTAGACTCAATAACATTTTGTGCCAACATCTAAGATGATCTACAGAAAAGTGAGTTTTGAAAAGTTTTTTTATGGGTGTTGTTTTAAAGGGATTTTTATTTGGTTTTTTAGGCGTTGAAAATTGTTTTTGAGTTTATTTTTTTTAATTTAATAATTTTTTTTTGGAAATTTTATGGGAAAAATCGAATAGTTACTAGAGACATCAAACATAAGTATAGAAAAAAAAATTAGTTGATTTTATAAAACTTGAGCTTCCTTAGTATTTTTCGTTTAAATATTTAAATTTTTTAAAAATTTATTCATTAATCCAATTAACTAAACTATTTTATTTTGTATTATTGGCCAAAGCTTTTTTTAAATATTTGTTTGGTCAAACCCAGTTCGCACCTACTTGCACAAATTGTAACTTGATAACTTAAACAAATATTTTTCCACAAAAATAGTTTTACAAAATACACAAATTTGTTTATCGCGGGTGTCGAAACTCACCAAAGTTCTCTAGGTGGTAAAACAAACAAAAAAATTACTCAATTTACACGCTAAAATTATTGTACTGATAAGAAATTGTTTACAATATTTTCAGCCGTTAATCTTTTTCGCTGCTTGCCTCTTGGCGGCCCCGTCCTGGGCAACCCCACTTGAGCCAAAAGAAGAAATAATCCCTCAACTAAACCAGCCAAAACCAGCCGCTGATCCAAAAATAACCGAAGCTATAGATCCAAAACCAACCGAACTAGTAGATCCAAAACCAACACAAGAAGTACTCGTAAACCGAAAAGATGAAAACGTCTCCGGAATGGACGATTTGGCTCCATCACAAGAAGTTCCAGTAGGAGCACCTGGTGATGCCAAATCGGATTTGGACACCGCTAACACCTTTTGGGGTGGATACGGAGGATGGGGCGGTTATTACCGAAGACCTTATTACTATGGCGGATACGGCGGCGGTTATGGTGGTGGATGGAGACGAGGATGGGGCGGTTATGGAGGCGGATGGGGTGGTTATGGAAGAGGTTTCGGAGGGTATGGTGGATGGGGATGGGGTGGAAGATATTGGGGTTAAGCAATTTTAAAAAATGACTGATTTGTGTGCTAAAAAAGTATTATTATTAGTAGGAAACGCAGGGATCGAGAGACTAATTTGTATGAAATAAAGGAATTATTTCCAAATTTAAGTTTCTCTGTTTCTGCTTTGAATACTTACGTAAATTTTATCGAATGTTTCATTTGCAATTTGTACTTATTCCAAAAAGGCATTTTCTTTAAATAAAGTTTGATTAAACTTGCTCGGTTTGGTTTTATTTTGTTAGTTTTTTTACAGCCGTTGTTTACTGGGATTCTTATTTGGTTTTCGGAACGTTAAAAATTATTTTTGAATTTCGAGAAAAAACATTTTTTGAATTGTCAGATGAAAACACAGACATTATTTCGTTACTTGAGCTATTTTCGATAAAATAGTGTAAATTTTAAAAAACTATAATATCAGGCTACTTGTTTTAGTCTTTTTTAATGCACTGACATTGTCTTTGCATGAAATTTGACCAACTTTAAATTTTATTTGGTGAACCGAAAAAAATTCATATCTCGGGAAAAACTGTAGGTAATTCGGCTCTGTTTGGGTTCCGCTGTTTGTTTTTTCAAGTTCTATAATCGTGCATACATATTTATTTATTTAGAGCAAGTTTAATTTTTCACTCGAAAAATTCATAAGGGGTTAACCTTATGATTTTCCTCGATTTCGTTCATCTGTCCAAATTGTATGTAACTTTGCACAATGATAAAGTAAGTAGTGCAAATTAACATAGTGAAGCCGGTTTCTTTCTAACTTGATTGGTTTTTTAGGAAAAAAATAAAAACCGAAAATATTTTTGAACTTTTGGCGGAAGCGCCGGGTTTACAAAATCTGTTATTTCATCATCGAAGACCACAGACAAATAGTGTCGCTTTTCTATTCCAAGTGTCTTTTTCCAAACCCTGTGTTGCTACTCTATTCCAAATGTCTTTTTCCAAGCCTTGTGTCGCTACTCTATTCCAAGTTTCTTTTTCCAAGCCCTGTGTTGTTACTCTATTCCATGTTTCTTTTACCAAGCCTTGTGTCGGTACTCTATTCCAAGTGTCTTTTTCCGTTCCTTATATCGGTACTCTATTCCAAGTGTCTTTTTCCAAACCCTGTGTCGCTACTCTATTCCAAATGTCTTTTTCCAAGCCTTGTGTCGGTACTCTATTCCAAGTGTCTTTTTCCACTTCAATTTTGTTTAATTTATTTTTTTATTGATCTCAATAACTTGTTAAGTATAGAACAAATTCACATTATTGAATTATGCTTTATATCTATACGAACACTTAAGTTCTTGTGATAATTAAATGAAAAATATCGAATTTATGATCGGTTTGGTTTTATTTTATTTTGTACAAAAAAATGTATTATAAATTAAAAATTTTAAACGTTCTAATGCCTCACAGGTGCCAACCAAGCTAGATAATTTGTGTTAAATTGAATAAACTTATGAGATTGTCTTAAAGCTGAATTTTGCTGTAAATTATCGAACCATCTCGAAACATTTAAATATTTTTCCTTCTCCAAAACCGACAGTCCTTCCTGGAATCATGATAATTAGACACAATATTGCGCAATCTTACCCATTTAGATTTACCATAATATTAAGCAAAATATAATATAATACCACATCGGCTATTGTAAGCCGAAATGAAACCAAATAAGTTTTAGTGGCTAAAACTCCATTTAATTCCTGCAAATAATAAAGGCGATGATTAGGCTAGACTAGTCTTAAAAGAGGAGTTCTTTGTATTTACCTTTAATATTTGTGGGGAATTCTGCGTGGAATCGCAATGAATTGCATAAACAATAGCGTATTCTAACCACTGTTGAATTTCGGTTTTTTCTAAAAAATTGCTACCGGCTAAGTCAGATTTACCTTCAGCTAACAAAGTGGAAACAATATTAAAGAATCCAGTTGTGATTTTATTGCTATTTACACGTGTTGGAATCTACAAAGGGATAATAATTATTTAAAGGTAGGTATTGTAAAACATGCAGTGGTTTTACCAAATCGTCATTCAGTGAGACTTTTTTGAGAGGTACATTAAGGAAAGAAGCAACGTTGTTTAAACATTTATTCATGTTTTTGGACATTTTTATTCGTATTATTGGAAAGCTAACCTAAAAGCTGTTTTGGCACTGACAGACGTCAAAGAAGCAATCAGTGTTACCAATCGAAGATAAACAAAATTGGTGGTAGATAAAATCGACTGAGGTGACGTTTGAACTACTTTATTTAAAATATTTTTAAATTTAAATCTTTCAATAAAATACGCTGATAGTGATTTGTATATTTAATGATTATAAATATTAATAAAATTAATTATAAACACTAAATTAAAATACATAATTATTATAAATTACTAATTAATTAATTAATTACAGATTAAAAAAGGAAAATTAAATGAACACTTGTTCACTTGCTAAACTATCAGCAAACGGTGAGACAATTTCTTTGGTAGCAAAGTAAAAAATCAAACCAAAAGTTATCGATATAGGCAGTGCAGGAAGTGCCTTTTTAAATATCGCTAGCAACAAAAGCGTCAAACAGAGACCCTGAAAACAACAAATTAACATATTTTCATTAAAATCACCCACAAACTTACTATCAAAATTGCTACAAAACAAGCTAAGGTAGTATTCCAGTCCCCATAAGACGACGCTTTTCCAACAAGGACACTATAGAAAATAAAATCACCGAGCCCAAGTTTAACTCCACCTAAAATCAGACCAAAAATGAGAGAGTACAAAACAATGTGGAATAAAACGTACGTTCTTCCTCTTCCTGATGTATTTGAGTGCGTGGTTGTCCTCTGGGGACATCGTGAACCTCCAACTGTCTTTGAGCTACTCTATTAGCGTGATTATCTACCCAATCTTGAGTAAAACCGTGATCACCACTGGGAGATCGAGATGTGGTTACTGTTGAATTTTCTTCACTGTTTGTTGTTGTAGCCATGCTGGTGTATGCATACATGTACGTAGCTGGAAAAATAAATCAACACAAATAGTTTTTTAGATATTTAAAATTATTTTTCTTACATGAATATATGAGAGCTGGAAAAATTTGTTCGTTCCGCTCTTGGGCTGTCTCCACCAGAATTCTCAGGGGGCCTTTCGGTGTCAACACAGCTATTAAATCTATAGGAACAAACTTGGATTACAACAGGAAATTTTGTGTGAAATTCGACATACCCCAGACAGAAATCACAGCTAAAACTGCCCACGTGGTCCATTCAGGTAAATATTTAATGAAAACTAGAGCCATGAGAGCCGCTATGAAAATCAGATAGGCTTGCTGAAGGATCAGAGGACCTTGCCAGTGAATACAGACCATTCCCATAACACCAAAGTTCCACATGATTAGTAACAACGTAGGATAGTCCATTGGTATGTTGTAGGCACGTAGGATTTCCCTATAAAAAATCATGAAAGATTTTTGGTGGTGTGGAAGAAATTACAGTACTTACTCTAGGTAAAGGTAGGAGAAAATCGAAAGCAACATTAACGATGACACGATTAGCCATCCATGTATCGTTTTGTAACATCTATACTTGTATAAGACGATTAAAAGGACTGTCATAACGACAATTACAGCCATTAAAATCAGTGAATTCGCTGCTGCGTTCCATGCCTTGGTACTGGAGTCGGAGCTTTCCTCATGAAAAGGTGTATAAACTCTAAAATAAAACTCGTACAATCACGCTTATATCCAACAGCGATTTAACCCCAACTTACAAATACATGTCTTTAACCGAATAGAAATTAACAGCACTAATTGTCGCCACCACAACCACCATACAAAGTGACACAGGTGCAAACAGTTTGATGACATGTTTCGCCCCATACTTGAGCTCCTCCTCGTCATCCCCAGGTGGCATGGGATGGTCCCCTTGTCCCTCGTGCGTTCGCACTATTGGAATTGTAACTGCCGCTGGATCTTCATGGATTTCGGGACGTCGGACTCGTTTTCGAGCATTATTGTCTGGAGCTATGCGGGTTTCAGTGGGACCAATGCTGCTGCTACCGCCGTTTGTTGCCACATGCCCGTCCATCAGTCTTGTGTTCTCGGATACGGTATCAAAGTCACTTTCACTGTCAGACATATACAGGGAACTTTTTGTGTTGTTTGTTTATTGTGGAAATTATTAGGAGTTAGTCATTTGGTTTGGGGAGCTGTCTATTATTTTGATAGTTTGGTGAAAGCTGCAGTGGTAACAACTGGGAAATGTGAAAGGTACTAGGAGACTTTAAAAGAAAATTTGATTACAACAAACTTTATATTAATTGCCCGTGCTTTGTATGTGATCATTATTCAAATATCACAATTTTCATTACGTAAACTGCGCTGATTTTAATTTAATTTTCCATAAATTGCCATCTAATATCTTGTGAGAGGTGCCAACAGGAAAAATGAAATGAACTATCATAGTTTTTCGGTATTGCACTAGATTTAGTGAGTGTTATTCCATCCTTGTTTAATGCATGATAAAAACACACATAGAGACACATTAGTGTAGATTAAAACAACTTAACGAACACAACAAATTGACAACTAAAATTTTTTCTAACCCAACTTAATGTTTGTGCCTTGCCCTTGCAATTTTATTTTTAATTTTTATTTTTAACGTTTGAATGTTACTATTCACCTTGATATTTGAGTTCAACTACAGTGCCTAAAATTGTTCTAATTATTTCAATTACGTTTAAGTATAATATCTATACCTAACCCATATCAAATTAAAATAATCTGCTTTAACTGTGCTCAAAAGTGATGGAATTTTCATGGGCAGAACCTTTTCCAGAAGTGCACAAAGTCTGTACTTTATTCGAATTAACTGAATTGTGCGACCCCATAAATTTCTGTTACAAATCCTTGCCCAGTTACGAACAAGAAGGACCACAATGTGGCTTGGTGGCCTTAGCAATGTGTATGAAATCTTGTAACAAGGAAACCGTAGAAAATTTATACGAAGTGGCCAAGTTAAAAGGGTACACGTACAATGGTGAAATGTTCAGCGCAACGGACATGTGTGATCTAGCCAAGGAAAATTTACCAGACACTAAAATCGAGATTTACAACGGTGATTTAAATTCTGACGAAGTGAAGGAGTTTTTGCTAAGTGGGGGCATGATACTTGCACCGTATCCTTAAAACTATCTAACTTAACAGTTTTTCTCTAACCAAGCTAACTGATGATTGTTTTATTAGTTGAATCTTTAACAAAATTTCTAGATACGATTTGGGCAAGGATCACGCCCCTTGTTTGAAAAAAGGCCACAAAGCCCACTGGGCCGCAATTTCCGGTGGTATTCAAACAGCAGACGAATTTTATGTCTTGGCTCGACATGGGAAAGCACGAAACGTTGCCGTGTGGAAACTACGGGAATTAGCCGAGAGTAACGCACAACTTTCCGAGTTTTCTCCTTCGAGGAAGCTGCACCAAGTTCAGTATAAACTACCCGAGGGGGGGCTTGAGGGAAAATTTGGACTAAACTCTAAGGCTGTGTTAATAAATTTGAAATAAAAACACAAGTTGTTTTCTTAAAAAAAAAAAATAGAAACTACAGTTTATTTCCAAAATCAAAACTTGACCAATCAAAGAAAAAAGTCTTGCAACAATTAATAATAGTAAGCTACTTCTTCGCCTGACATGTCAGGTTTCTCCCCCTCCATTTTAACGTCACCTGCCTCAGTTTCACCTTCGTCTTCAACAGATTCCTCGTAGTCTTGACATTCATGTTCCTGCAACTCTGCAATTTGTGTAAATTGCCCCCGACAGGCTCTGCACTCGTACAAAACTTCTTCGTCCTCCCCAACCTCCTCCTCCCCGACCTCCTCCTGTTCTTCCTCATATTCAGCCACATCTCTCATGCGAATCTTCGTCCCCAGTCGGAAGTGTCCCCGTTCATGTTTTTTCATAGTAGAGGAATGTGAAAACCCTTTCTGGCACACACTACAAACATAAGGTCTTTCCCCAGTGTGGATTCTTTCATGGATAACCAACGTGGTTCCATGGGCGAAGGCCTTCTGGCAGTACCTGCAGACATAAGGCTTGTCTCCGGTGTGCATGTTCATATGCGAGCGCAAATGCGGTCTTTGCCTAAAAGCTTTATGGCAGATTTCGCATTTAAAGGGCCTGGTGTCTGTGTGCATGTTTTCATGGACTTTCAAGTATTGCGAATAGATGAAACCTTTTCCGCAGTATTTGCAGACGAACTTGTAGTTCCCTGTGTGTTTCGCACGATGCGACTCAACCTCCGATTTGAAGTTGAAGCATCTATCACAGTGTTCACACGGCCAAATGCAGTGAACTTTATTGACATGTTCTATAAACTCCGAGGTGTTCTCAAAAACAGACGGACATAATCGACAAACATTCGGCACGGCTTCTCCTTCGTTCCACTTGTGGATTTTTAGATGTACTTTCAGTAGGGACTTTTCCAAAAATTTCTTACCGCATTCGGTGCATTCGAACTTTTCGTGGTCTTCATCGACGTGCTTGTTTAACTCTGCTTTTCCAGGGAAGGTTTTTGGGCACTTGGAACAAATTACTTGGTGATTGAATTTGTGTTTTGCTTCGTGCAGAGTTTTGGCGCGCAAGGTTCTTGAAATAAACCCACAGATTTCGCACATGTGAGCATTGGGAATTTTTGCCTCTTTCACGGTAATTGGCGAGGCTTCAGTCATTATTTTTTCGTGGAGTTTCCACTGGTGAAGCTTCATGATGTGTTTTGTAGTGAAGGCTGCAAAGAAAAAAATCGATTTTGTTTACGTTTTGACAATATACACTATAAATAACCAAAATACATTACTTTTTTTACAAATATCACATTGGAACCTCAGACCAGCGTGCACTCTCTTATGCCTATTCAAATTATTCACATAAATGAACGTCTTGCCGCATTCATCACACTGGTAGCGCTTCTCCTGGGTATGGATCACGGCATGCTCCTGCAGAGTATTGTAGGAACGAAAAGTCTTCTCGCAAATAGTGCAGCGATTGCGATTTTTGTGGTCATCTGACATCCTATGACGCAGTAATTCGTCTTTACTATTGAAAGTAATTTTGCACTGGTAGCATTGGAAGAAGTTCGGATTGTGACTTCTCATGTGGTACTGGACAAACTTCACCGACGTGTACACTTTCTTGCAAATAATGCACGAAGTTGAATACTGGTGCTCGTCCTGATAATGCGAGAAAATGCTTTTGAAAGATTCGGTGCTAAGATTGCAAAATCTGCAAGTATAGACTCGTTTTCGCACTTTCCGTTTGATGTTAATTTCCTGTTTATTCGCCGAAAGGGCTTTGTGTACTTCCATATGCTTTACGTAAGCGCGCAACGACTGGAATGTTTTTGTACAAATATCGCAGGTTTTGTTAAGGTGCGTCTCCTGCTTGCAATGCTCTCGAAGTTCTTCTAACGTATCGAAACTAACTTTACATTTATAGCAACGATTCAGTTTCAAAATTACCATGTGTTGTCTTATATGACGTGTAACATTCCTCCCTTTAGTTTGATCGCAAATTGGACAAATATTCTCGCGGGGCTTGCTTATATAAGAACTAATAAGTTGCGTTAGGTTTTTAGCAAACGAAGGATTAAACGGTGAGGAATTAAACGGAGAAACAGCTGGTTTTTCTTCGCCTGAATCTAGAGTCACATCCAAGGAAATTACATCGTCTTTTAAAGGTTTCGCCTCGCCTTCTCCATCAGTGGATTGTGTACTAGGCACTGTGTTTACAACACTTAACTGGGTATTTCGCACACTTTCCGCTGCAGTATCAATTTCCACATCGATTAATTCTATGGGATGTTTCGCATAACTGTGGTCGCTTTTCAGCTTGGTTTTGTACATCACCTGAACATCGTACAAAGTCTCCAAGGACTTATTACACATATTAAGGAAGCTGTAAGTTTGATAAAGTATCGCTATGCAAGACAAGCAAATGTTTTTGGGCAATCCATCGTTTTCTTCAGCCTACAAACAAAAAAAAAACTAGAAATATAACCTATAAAAACTTAAAAGTTGATTTCAAACCTTATGAAAAGTGCACTGTTCCAACATTTGAACAACACTAACCCCGCCGCATGTTGCTTTAAATAGATTTGATACATCTTTTACCGAAAGGCAAGTCCTGCAAATGCTCTGACTCTTCAAAAGGATATCAGACAGTTTCACCATTTTTCTCTGCGTTGTTTTGGCGCTTTCAACCGAAACACAGAGGAAATTTGTGTAGAAATAGGAGAGTCGTTATAATGGCGTCGTCCCAAAATGAAATCAATAAGGAACCATAGATACAAAAAGGTTGGTGAGCAGGGTTGCCAACTCAGTTTTTATGGAAAATAATAGAATATCCTATAAGAGTTTCTTTGGAGAAGTTGTTACGAAATTTTATTATTACTAAATGTATGAATAATAAAACGTTGGTGTATAAATATGTATTACATTTAAATATGTTTAATTTTAAAATTATTACATTTCAGTGTTTCCAACTCTTCATATGTAATTTTTCCTAAAAAAATCGAAATGATGCAAGGAATTATGCAACCATATTAATTCATTACTACTTCAAAATTATGCAATTAACCAATTAATACATTTTTCAAAAATGATTAAAATTATGCAATTAGCATAACACATTTTAAAAATGATTTTGGATAAAACAATTTTTTAACAATTAAGCAGTGTAAAAATGACTTTGCAATTAGCAGAAGAAGAAGAAGAAGTCAGGTTCATTGTTGTCACCCGACGTAACCTAACCTAACCTTTTTACCTGTTTCACAATCATATTTAAACAAAAAACAAATATAATTAATTGTTATATTATTAATATTTTTGTTTTGTTCTTTAATTATACGAGTTTAGTTCCATTTTCTTGGTTATAAATAGAAATTATTTCTTATGTAAAATTTATATTAAAACGAGATAAGTTGAAGAAATTTTATTTTATTAAAAAAACAAATTTATATACTAAGTTTCCCTAAACTGGTCGTGATGTTTATACTCGGCAACGTCTCAGTTATAATCCCCGTACCAACAGTAACGTTATTTTCTCTGATGGTAAACTGTTGTCCTGCCACCATAACCATTTTCCACATCAGAGTCAATTTAATTTTCCCATGATCACCCGGCATAATCATGCCATCATTTTCTATAGGTACACAAAACGTATAATTAAAATAGTTCATAGTAAAAACAGCAAAATAATACCAATATCTAAACGACACGGAGCATTCCAAGTTCTACTAAAAAGCTGTTGACAATATTTACTGGTAATTGGTTTAGATCTGCCACCCTCGGATTTGGATAAAAAGTAAACGCTAGCCATAAACTGGTTGCTTAATGTCTGACTACCAGCAGCAGCTAACAACATCCCTCGTTCCACATCTTTTAGCTTAACACCCCGTAGAAGTATTCCTACGTTTTCACCTGCTGACGCCTAGAAAAAGATAATAAAAACTCCTTTGCGTTAATACTACTACATACTACATACAGTTGCAACGCTTTTCTTGAAAATTTGTATATCAGACACAGTTGTCTTTATTTCCCTGTCGAACCCCAATAACTGGACCTCGTCGTTTTTCTTCACTACGCCCCTGGCTAATGTACCAACGACCACCGTCCCTCGCCCCGCAGCCAAAAACGCGTTGTCTATAGGAATAAGAAAGGGCGATTTGAAGTCCCGTTCTGGATTCGGTATAAAATCGTCGATTGTGTCCAATAAACTACGAATAGATTTCTCTCCGATGTCACTGTTTTTCCCATTGAGGGCCTCGAGGGCCGAGCCAAATATCACAGGGGAACCATTCCCATCAAAACCGAAATCCTCCAACAGCTCCCGAATTTCCAACTCAACCAACTCTAAAACCTACTGGAATAAATAACAGTTTACCTTAAGGTTCTAAATTTTACTGACTTCCTTATCAACTAAATCCGCTTTGTTAACATAGACTACAATCTTCTGTACTCCGACTTGTTTAGCTAGCAGTAGATGTTCTCGAGTTTGTGGCATTTGTCCATCAGTCGCGGCTACGACTAAAATTGCGCCGTCCATTTGCGAAGCCCCCGAAATCATGTTTTTAATAAAATCCGCATGTCCAGGACAGTCCGTGTGGGCGTAAGTTCGCTTTTTCGTGCTATATCCAATATGCGCAGCGTTAATAGTAATACCTAAAGCACCGTTAGAGAAAAGGAACCATAATCAACAATTTGTGCTTAGGTTACCTCTGGCTTTTTCCTCTGGGGCCCTGTCGATTTGGTCATAGGAAACATACTTCGCCAAGCCGTCTTTTTGTAAAACTTTCGTAATAGCCGCTGTGAGAGTGGTTTTCCCATGGTCTACATGGCCGATAGTTCCTACGTTAACGTGCTTTTTCTCTTCGGTGGAATAATTTAAATTAACCGCTGACAGTTTGAGGTTATGTGACTTTTTTTGGCACAAGGCGAACAAATGTCTTGAGATTTGCGTTGCTCCAAAGTGGATTTTTTGTTGTGAAATTACAAGTGGAAGCCGGTGGAGTATATTACATGAAGACATTATTTATTTGTAGTTTAGTTGAGTTTGTAAAATGGTCGCTTAGTTCGCCATCTATGCTAGTTTTTGACAGCTAGTACTTGTGGACTTTATGTACAGGGGCGATAAGGTTCAATTTTGCTGGTTTTTGGTTTAGTTTGGAGTTTCTACACCGGATTTGTTAGTTCATTGGGTCGGCCTTAGTGCAAGTGACAAGGTTAGTATGGTTGTGACATAATCGTATTTTATTTCCTTTAATTCCCCTTTAATCTACTAGAAAACCACTAAAAAAATAAACGCAGACCTAATAACCACCAAAATCATATATTACAAGCCCCCCGAACCAAATTAAACACTTCCACCAAACTGCTTACATAATCCCCAACTTTTCCACCATTTAGATGTTTGGCCGATTTGGAGGATTGTTAGTGATCCAAAATGCCCAACTACCACAACACCAACGTGGTATGGCCACGCTTAAGCACATTTCAATGCGATTGAAGTCTGTGAAGAACATTCAGAAAATTACACAGTCCATGAAGATGGTGTCAGCTGCGAAATATGCTAGGGCTGAACGTGAATTGAAACAAGTTAGACCCATTGGAGATGGGGCTAAGCAGTTTTATGAGAAGGCGGAAATTGTGCCTGCGGAAGACGTCCCACAGAAGCTGATGATTGCCATGACCTCGGACAGAGGTAATTTGAGGAGATTTGAGTAGTTAAGCTTAGGGGCCCCTCTAGATAATTGTAACTATATTATAGTCTATCGTAGACGACCGTATAAATCTACGACCGCATCTTAACTTTAGACAGGCTAACTATACTACTATAAAGTGATTTATTTTAGTTTTAGGTTGAGATATATGTACTTAATGTATCCATATTTTATTGAATTTTTATTTTTCCAGGTTTATGTGGCGCCGTCCACACAAGCGTGGCTCGCTACATCCGCAACTTGTTGAACCAAGACGACACCAACGTCAAAGTGGTGTGTGTAGGAGACAAATCCCGTGCTATTCTCCAACGTCTCTACGCCAAAAACATCGTGTTATCCTGCAACGAAATCGGCCGTTTGCCCCCAAGTTTCATCGACGCCTCCAAGTTGGCTGATGCCATCTTAAAGTGCGACTACAAGTTTAGCTCTGGGGAGATTGTCTTTAATCGCTTCAAATCCGTTGTGTCCTACAACACTCAAACTTTACCGTTGTTCAGTTTACACTCAGTAGCGGTAAGTTTTGGTTTTGAATTAGCTTGATTTTTAGTGGACGAACATTACATGCTTTCTTTCTAGACCGCCCCTAAACTGTCTATCTACGATTCTTTGGACGACGAAGTAATCCAAAGTTACTTGGAGTTCT
Source organism: Pediacus dermestoides (assembly GCA_963942485.1). Lineage (NCBI taxonomy): Eukaryota > Metazoa > Arthropoda > Insecta > Coleoptera > Cucujidae > Pediacus > Pediacus dermestoides. The sequence goes on along the minus strand of OZ012629.1, from coordinate 14,964,402 downwards.
CCTTGGCTTCGTTGTTGTTCTACGCTATGAAGGAAGGCGCTTGCAGTGAGCAGTCCTCGCGTATGACGGCCATGGACAACGCCAGTAAGAATGCTGGTGAAATGATTGATAAGCTAACGCTGACATTCAATCGCACCAGACAGGCTGTCATCACCAGAGAGTTGATTGAAATTATTTCTGGTGCTTCAGCCATTTAAACTTGAAACAATTTTGTAATTTTCGTTCACTTTGTTTTTGATATCCGATTTAAATTAAGGTAAAAACTGTAATAGGGTAGGTAAATGTGAATTAAATTTGTTTTGTGCCCAATTAGTAAAATCTTGCTGTATGTAAAAGTGAAATTGGATTGGAAAGTAAGCCCAAAGTCTCTGTAACATCAAATTTTTACTCCTGTTTACTGTTATATACTGCTTCACGTGGCAATAAATCAGTTATATTTATCTTGGAACACTTGTATTATTTAAACCGCTAACAAAATAGTTTAATAAAGTCTATAGAAGACTATAAAATCCGGAATTTTCAATAAATTTGCATCCTGTTTTAATTTTCTAGTACATAGAACTAATTCGTCTCTTTGTAAGTTGGTCAAATTTCGTACAAAGACAAGTCAATGCATTAAAAAAGTCTAGAGCAAGTAGCCTGATATTATAGATTTCCTGATATTTGCACTGTTTTATTCTAAAGTCTGTGAAATAAATAAATAATATATTAAAAACTACTCTCGCCATCTTGTGGTACCAGTTAAAAGTTCGTTAAGGTAGTTTTCTCTTTTGTTACAAATTAAAATAGAAAATTGCTTTACCATTCCAGTGAACTTTGTAGTTGTATCACAAGATGGCACAGTCAAACATTTTTACTTTTTTAACAATGTGGCGGATATTTCCTTTGGTTTATCGTTAAAAAAACTGAGTGTGTTTAATTATTACAGCAGTTTATATAGGAATTTTTAGAATGCTAAAGTCTGTGAAATAAATAAATAATGTATTAAAAACTACTCTCGCCATCTTGTGGTATCAGTTAAAAGTTTGTTGCAATGGTAAGGTAGTTTTCTCTTTTGTTACAAACAGTAAAATAGAAAACTGTTTTACCATTCCAATGAACTTTGTAGTTGTATCACAAGATGGCACAGTGAAACATTATTTTTACTTTTTTAACAATTTTGCGGATACTTACTTTGGTTTATCGTTAAAAAAACTGAGTGTGTTTAATTATTGCAGCACTTTATATTGGAATTTTTATAGTCCTAAAGCCTGTGAAATAAATAATAATTAAATAATTAAAAACTACTCTCGCCATCTTGTGGCAACAGTTAAAAGTTTGTTGCAATGGTAAGGTAGTTTTCTCTTTTGTTAGAAACAGTAAAATAGAAAACTGTTTTACCACTCCAATGAACTTTGTAGTTGTATCACAAGATGGCACATAATGAAACATTATTTTTATTTTTTTAACAATTTTGTGGATATTTCCTTTGGTTTATCGTTAAAAAAACTGAGTGTGTTTAATTAATACAGCAGTTTATATTGGAATTCTTATAGTGTTTTTTTTATAGTAGTTCAAAAATATCAATATTGCGCCGAGTTTCAGGCAACCAGTAATACAATTAACTCTATTCCAAGTGTCTTTTTCCAAACCAAATCTATGTCAAATAAAATTTAAAGTTGGTCAAATTTCATGCAAAGACAAAGTCAGTGCATTAAAAGAGACTAGAACAAGTAGCCTGATATTATAGTTTTTTAAAATTTACACTATTTTATCGAAAATAATTCATTTTAACAAATTTTGTGACCCCGGCGCGTCCACCAAAATTCCAAAAGTATTGTCAGACTATGATCATAGACATTATGCTTCAATTAGAACTGATTTGTAACTGTCAGATGAAAACCATAGACATTATTTATAACTAGAACTGATTTGTAACTGTCAGATGAAAACCATAGACATTATTTATAACTAGAACTGATTTATAACTGTCAGATGAAAACCATAGACATTATTAGCAACTAGAACTGATTTGTAACTGTCGCTTGACGCGCCACTTGGAGGCACTTCTGCATTGTGCCGCAGATGGCGCTTACAACGTGGCATTTTTAATATATTTTAGTGTCCTCGATCTAGTTCTTTATGATCTGTGGTAATGCATCTAAACGCTCATTGAAGTTTTGACCACAGATCACCTGGTTTTGACGCTCCTGCTGTATACGAACGTCAAGCGTCAGCATGAAATAGCCACTTACAAAGGGAAAAACCCACTTAAATAGAATCATTGCATCATTTGTGTTTGAGACGAGCTAATTGAGTTTATTCCACGTTAAAGTATAAATTATACCAGTGAAAATGTCTGACAGTGCAGCAGGCCCAAGTTGTAAATTTATTTTCAAAAAACGTGCAATGAAAAGCCGTGGTACAAGACAACGCCAAAGTTCCACTTCTGAAGAAGACCAACGTGCATCTGGCGATGAGCAAGTTGCCTTACGGCAAAACAAGCGTAAGCTTAAACTAAATCCCAACGTACAATCAACCAATAAGTCCAGGAAGAAGATGAGGCAAGAAGCCAATTCTTCAACTAGTGACGAAGAGGTGATGGTCAGCTACAAGTCCAAGCGTTCGGCCATGCCTGAGGGCCCCACAGACCAGGGCGCCACCGCCACCTTACAAATCGAGACGCAAGTAGACAGGGACGCCCAAGCCCTGTTTGAAAAACGATTACAAATCAACAAGGAACTGGAGGGAAAAGAAGACGATAAAATCTATCGTGGTATCAATAACTACGCGCAGTATTATAAACCAAAAGACACTGCGGCGGGTAATGCTAGTTCGGGGTTAGTGCGGAAAGGCCCAATTCGGGCACCGGCTAATTTACGTGCCACTGTACGATGGGACTACCAACCGGACATTTGTAAGGATTACAAAGAAACAGGTTTTTGTGGTTTTGGGGACAGCTGTAAGTTTTTACATGATCGGAGTGATTACAAGCATGGGTGGCAGCTGGAGCGCGAGTGGGATGAGGGCAAATATGGCCAGGAAAGTGATGAAGACAAAAAGTATGAAATTAACTCTGATGGAGAGGATTTGCCATTTAAATGCGTTATTTGCCGAGGAAGCTTCGTCAATCCAATAGTTACTAAGTAAGTATTTACAGTTTTTAATTTTTTTATTAATAATAGAGTTTATTTAATTTTTTAATTATAAATTAGATTGGTTAATGTACTAATTATTTGTTTCTTTACAGATGTAATCACTATTTTTGTGAAAAATGTGCCTTAGAGCGATACAAAAAAAGCACCAGATGTTTTGTATGCAAAGCTCCGTTAAAGGCGATGAAACCAGCCCATAAATTGATTGCTAAATTAAGTCAGAAGGAGCCAAAAGCAAAAGGATCGGATTCGGATTCGTCTTCAGACTAAGAAGTTTTAGATTAGATTAGATTAGTCAAAAAAATTGTATTAAATTAAAAACAACAATAAAGTACAAATTGTAATTGTAAAAGTAGGGAGGGAGGCATGTGCTTGTGAAAACCCTTCCTACAATCTCAATAGACTTATAAAGTGTAAATATGTAATATACTATGCGCAACATAAGCTGTTGTTTTTTTTTTCTAATTCTAACAACTGTACGAAAACTTCTACTTAGGATTAAGCAAACGCTAAAAACACTCTTCAACAAGCTTTTATTAGACAAATCACAAAATAAAATTTTTGGCAATAACAATTTTTAAAGCACCCACGACGAATAACTTCCCAACATGGCCGTAACATCAGCCCAGTCTGGAATCTCATTTAATATCTTCATATAATACGGAGTTTTCACGTTTTTCTTGTCGTGGACATACGCAGCTGTAATAGCGATGTCCATCACAGGTCCTCGCCAATTTTCCGGCGTTACTATATCGAATTGAAAGCTAAATGAATCTGCTTCCCTTCCAAAAGTATGCAGAATAAAATACAGTGGACGTCCTTGGAAAATGTGATTGTTGACTGGTACTTCCTCCAGAAGGCTAATGTTAAGCAAAGTCATTTGTTCTTTGGGCGATATATAAATGAACAGTCGGTCGGGACCTTAGAAAATAATAACTAATTTTCCGATGGTACTAAATTAAACTATATTACCTGCAGCAGATACATTAAATCTAACAACTTTAGACGAAACAGCTTCCTTGGTATAAGTGAACTTTAACGGCTGTGGTAGAAGTGGTTGATTAGCCGGCAGCCAAGTGCTTTCATGTCTAAAACCAACATTTTCAACTACACAAATCACACAAAATTTAACTTAAATCCTAACATAATCTGTATAATTTTCACATGTGGAAGTGGCAGCCCACACAGCAAATACTTGCTACAATCAACTGGTTTAGCTTTATCCAAATCTTTCACATATTTCCTCAAACTATTTGGCGAGTTTCTGTCCATGTTAATAAAGAAAATACCCGCATCGGCTTTTTCTACGGTTCCATTAGCATCGTGGAAAGTCCGACTAGTATGCTGAAAAAATACGATTAACAACTTGAGTTAGATGTTTTAGAAAACAAACCAAAATCCACTGCCTTTGAGGCGCCGGGGAATCTACATCACCAGAGTATGGAAAGGCAAAAGTTAGCACTGCTATAAACGTTATAAGAAACACAGCAAATAACGAGAGGAAAAAATATTTGAAGTTACGGACTAGAGTCACTAGAGCCACCTGGAAATATACAATTTAAACAAAACGAATTTATGTTGTTAGTACGTACATAAGGCGAGGTGATTAAAATTGTGAAAACCACCGACAAAGCGCCTATCATCACTTCGACTCTTTTATCAGAACCCACACGGCCAGTAATAGGAATAAACAATTTCAAAGTGATGTTAGTTTGAGTCATTAATAACACAGTGGGAATGATCAACAAAGCAACGTAGATAATCTTCCATTTCCTAACTAAAAACCCGAAATTTAAATCAAACTCCAACCCAATAATTAAACTATTAACTTGTGTGGTGCCACTTAAAAACTCCATTCACCCCAAAAGCCAAACTGTTGAAGAATATCGGATATACAAGCGCATACATTGAACGTAGATTAAAAATTGTTCCAACCAGTAAAATCCCAGTCCAAATCAGTCGAACTAAATGAACTTGAATTAAACAACGCATGTTCAACGATAAATTCTGCAAAAAAAAAAACATAGAAGCATGAAAGTAAATGTAACTTTCCGACTTGCCTCATGGTTAACCCAAAACAAGGGAATACACTGCAAGGCTATTGCAGGGGCTGAATATAAACCAAAAATGATGGCAGGGTGAGCATACCAACTCATGGAACTTCCTATAAGGTCCAGAAAGTACCCCAGGCAAATTGTGAAAGTTATTGCGAAAATCCAGCCTAGTAAAATAGCGCCTAATGTTATGATTATGTATACTAAGGATTGTCGGTTTAAGCCTAAAATAAATTGATTATAATAACACAGATTTTAGTTACATATTTCCAGAAATCGCCTTACCTATTTTGCACTGCATTAAATTAGTGATAAACAAAATCGCAGACACAACAACAGCCAGAAGGTTGATAATAATGGCTATAGTTGTATCATATCTAACCAGAAACAAACCCAACACATCGAAATAAACCATTTTCCCACTTTGTGTTTCGTTCGAAAGAAGTTCAGGGGCATTCGCCAAGTTTCTAACTAAAGACAAGGCATTGTCTCCTACATGCTGGTAGGAACCTAGAGGAATATTACTGAAATTGTCGTACTTTGTATGGTAGCGATACCCATTGATATAAAACGCCATATCCAAACCTGAAACCCGAGAATAAACTAAAGGAAATCGGAGATAAACCAGGAATTTACCAACAAGTCCCCCAAAATCCCTGAATACCCTAAAATCCGTGTCCGAGGGGATTATTCCGCTTTGGAAAATTTCCTCTCCTGCAACTTGTGCGTGTGGATGCGGCACCATCGCGTAGTACTTTATCAACCAGGGGGCCGAAGGCCCCGTTTGGAATAATACAATTTTTCCTCCGGCTCCTGCCGCTTCTAAATTCACCACAACTTCACATCCTTCAGCCCATTTGTGTTGCGTTATAAAACCGTGCGCGGCTTGTAGGATTGTTTCTTCAGCCCCGTTAAACAGCAAAATGATGTTGTGAAGGGGCCGTTCGGAAGAACGCGATAGTTTCCTTAGAATTTCCAACATTGCTACGATGTTGATTCCGTCGTCGCTGCCTCCAGGGCTGGTGGGCACCGAATCGAAATGTGCGTTCACTAGGATGCTTTTGTTGGTTGGGTTAGCGGCGTGGATTTTGACGATTATGTTTTGGACGTTGGAATAGGTGTTTATCTGCCCATCCGGTCTATAATCCAGATAATAAGATCCGGTTACTACTTGCAAATCACTCTCAATTATTTGGTTCTTGTTAGCTTGATGCAGGATCATATTGATTTGCGTTTGCAAGAAATTAACTGTTAACACTTCGTTTTCGTAGCTACCCACCACGCGGGGTCCGTACTGTGTCAGTAATTTCAAATCGTGTTCGGCTCTTTCAGTTATAAAAGCATCCGGGTAAAATTGCTACAAAAAAATAGTACAACAAACTAATAAAACGCAGTTAATTCCTTACCTCGTCAGCAACTTTCAAGGGTTTCGGTAAGATATCTCCAATGTAATCCATAAGTAAATAAAGTCCTAGCAGGTAAAATACAAAAATATAATTTACGAACCAGGGAAAACTATATACACTAGTTTTGGAGCGTTTATTAGGGCCATCGAATATATCTGAATCCTCATACGGACCCTCATTAGTTTCAAAATCATATCGCTTCCTCATTTTGTATTTTTTTACATTTCTATGATAACAAAAGTCAACAAGTGCTGTCAAATCAAGCGTGTGAAGTTAGGAAAAAGTGTATACTGCATTATGAAATAAATGCAGAAAGTTTTCTTTCAGTATCTCGTACAGTAAAAAATTAAGCTATGAAAACATAAAAATAATTTCTATTCTTTTACCATCAACAGAAAACACAAAAAATTTGTAATCAGCGTCTTACAGAGCTAACTTCTTGTTATTGAGTAGTTCTAATAATCTCACATAATTGTGTGTTTGAACTACGCGTGAAACCTTGAGTAATTGAGGTTATGCCTGGAATATATATAAATTAGCATGTGCTTTTATGTTATTTAAATTATCAATATTTAAACGCTAAAGCAATGGAATCAAAATATTGTTTTTACTTGGGAACAGCCCGAGGACTTCTTTTGCGTAAGTTACCACCGTTTTTTCGTTTATCGTTCGATCTAATTTATACATTTTTTTCAGGCACTACGTGCACCCCTAACGAAAAACTAACTTTTGAAAAATCCGAACAATTGACGGAAATCTGTAGTTTGGAATTTGGACGAACGGAAGACGAGTTAATTGTGGGTTCAGTTAATGGTAACGTTTGCTTGTATAATGCTGCGGAAAATACGTTCGGGAAACCCTTGAGGGGTATCGAGGGTTCAGGAGCTGTAACAGGTGTTGGTTGTATTGATAATTCCATAGTAATAGCCAGACACGACGGTATAATTAATTTGTGGAATGGTAAAAGTAGAGATTTTATTTCGTTGGATTTGGATGAAAAAGGTACATTAAATTGTATGGCACTGAACAAAACCCGTGCAAATATTGTGGGAACCGGAGGGGAATTTAATGATTTTAAACTGTGGGATGTGGAAACGAAGCAGTGTATATTTAAAGCAAAATCGGTGAGAAAATTGAAGCAATTTCTTCATGAATTTAAACTAAACCAATTTTTATTAGCTAGGGCACGACGAACTTAATCTACCTATTCCAACTTCTATTAGAGGTATTTGTTTCTTCCCCTCTGAAGAGAGGCTAAGTGCCTGTGCAACAAAAGAAGGGCATGTTTTGCTGTATGACGACAGAACTCAACGTCGCCCCGTTGGAAAGTTCCTAGAACCAAAAGCCAGCTACACCACCATAGCTTGCGCCTTTAGAGAACGGTGAATATCTGTACCAAGTAAAACTCATCTAAAACCCTTTCTGTTTGTTTTAGACAATGTTTAGTGGGCACAACCCGAGGTTACATGCAATTACTCGACATGAAAACCAATAAATGCTTAAAGACTTTTACAACATTCACAGGCAGCGTTACAAGCATCGCTTGTGATCCACTGGAGCCTTTTGTGGCAACATGTAGTTTAGATAGGCATTTAAGAGTGCACAATATAAAAACGAAGGAACTTGTGTATAAGGTTAATTTGCATAATAAGTGGTTGTGTGTTGGAATATATTTTATTATTCTGTTTTTGTCCCCGTAGGCGTATATGAAACAGAATCTAACAAAGATTCTTATGAAGCCGATTGTGAAGAATGAGCCAGAGGACAATGTGGAAAATAATAGGTCGGAGGTGATTGACGAGGAGTATGAGGAAATATTTAATAATATGGAAACTGTTAATGAAATCATTGTTGCGAAACAAAGTAAACGGAAGTCTGTAAGAGAGAAATCGGGGAAAGTTAAAAGGAAAAAGGATGAATAAAAGTTTTTTGGTTTTACTTGGGTTTTTTTTGGTTTGGTTGAAATAATTTCCTGCATAATTTTATTACATTTATAAAAACCAAAAAAAGTTATTTACAATATACAAAAGTTTAAAAACAATAATTATATTAAAAATCTTAATAAATAGTATTGTACATAACTACAATCTACATAATATTATGTAGATAAATTTTATAAAAACAAACTAAAATATGAAATTTGTACATTATGCAAAATTTGTATAATATATATAATAGTATATAGAACACATTATTAACAAAAGTAAAAGCTTAACTGTGCTTTCTTGTTGTTTAGCTACAAAAGGCATTTTTTGTTAAAACGCTTTAAAAACTTGGCAATGTTTTTTCTACAATGTACCCTGAATATATTGCGTTTAATTTGTTTTTTGGCAAATTGATTAAAAACAATTAATGGAAGGCATCTTCTTCACTCTTGCAGTCAATCAAGATATGACACAATTCTTATCCTTATCATCTAAGCTGCTGTTCTTTTTATTAGGCGATTTCTGATTACTCGTCGCTTGACGCCGCCTGGCGCACGCCAGCGCATCATTAGGAACATACGAAATCCTCACACCACCATAGGCACGTCTAGGCGGCAACTGATAATCCAAATCATCACTGGAAGAACTTGAAGAACACGTTGAACAGTAACTTTCTGCGTCGTCGTCGTGGTGGTGTCGACTTCTACTAGTACTACTACTAGCCATTTGGGTCTCCGACGTGGTTTTCCTAGGTTTGTGCTTTCGCTCCAACGTATCAATATGTCTTGAGCGCCCAGAGTAGCTTCGACTTCTTGGGAATCGCCTCGATGCCTCCATGCTGGCGTTGTCTGTTTCATCGGCTTCGAACGCTTCGTTGTCGCCTTGAAAGCGAACGCTCAGCAAGCCTCTTCCTCGTTTATTAGGCGAGCCAGGCGTGGTGGAGTTACCGGTGCTTTCACTGGAGCCCACCGCTAGCTCCGGCATGGACGAGGCGTGTGGTGGAGGTTGCTCTGAACTCTGCGTGTCTTTCTCCGACGAGTTATTGTCTGATTTGTTGTCGTTTGTCTGATTGCAGTCGTTTTGGTCGTTGTTCATTGTTTTCGGTTGCCAGTCATCCAGGCTTAAGTCTGCAAGATGCAGAGGTTCCCTACTACGGTCTCTAGCTAACAGCAGTTTTTCCAAGTCGGGTGAATGTATTTGGTTTGTTCTTTCTGTTAGAAGTCGCTCTAGGTTTCGCTCTAAGAGCACGCGGTCTAGCCCACGTCCTCCAGGTGAAGCTGGTGCAACTCTGTTGGATAAATCTTCGTTTGGTGTTGTGCTGTCTGGTTGGAAAAAATTCCCATTGTCCGAAGGTGTTGGGGTTGTTGGAATGGAAGAGCCAGGTTTTGGGGATCTTTGTAAAGCTCGTCTGCCCATCTTTGGCGATCTAACTGGCGGTGACCTAGACAAGCTATGTAAGCTGTATTGACCAGAATGCATATGACCGGGAGGTGATGATGGTGACGACATAGTCGGCGACCCTGGAGGTATTATATGCCTTCTAGCAGAAGGTGATCCAGGTGGGGTACTAGATCCATTTGGTGACTGGGTCCTCGGTACTTTATTCCTAGGTTGCTGGCGGGGTAGGCGAGTTCCAGGTCCTGAGCTATCAGAAGGCGTCGGGGGCTCCCCCTTACTACAAGCTATCGAACAGTAAATGGCGCCTCTTCGTGGTAAAAACGGACGCCCCAACAAGGAGGTATGGCAAGTATGGCAACAGAAGCAATTTTCTGTGGCGTGCCAATGCTGGCCTTCATGACTCATTTGCCCTTGGTCAACACCAATCGGTTCTCCACAAGAATCGCAGTATTCTGCGAACATTGCATCGAAGCAGTGAAGACAGTACGGCCGACCATCTCGCATTATGTATCTTTGGCCACCCAGTTGACGCTCACATTCTGAACAAGCGAAATGTTTCATGTGCCAGGCGCGTCCTTCGGCTTCTGTGCATTCATCCGCAAGGATAATCTGCGATAAAATAAGAAAAACTGTTAGAAAAATCGTGCAATTAAATAAAACAGATGCTTTGTGGTACTGTTGCGAAAAAGTTTATAATCTTAATTAGTTCTTCATAAAAATAATATTTATATGTAATTTCGAATTAAAGACAATTAGGACGAGAAAGTACGTTTTTTATTTACTGACAGGTGGTAAATAACAGCTGTTAGTTCACAGTGCTGTACTTTTCTAAACTTTGTCCAATAATAATAATAATAATAATAATAATAATAATAAAGCGCTTCTTTATGGAAAACTTTATAATTACCTCATCACATGCCGAGCACCGTGGCTTGATAGTTTCTGCATGATGTCGCCCGCAATATAAGCGGCCTTCTTTGAAGAAGTATATGAGGTCAACAAGAAGTTCTCTGCAGACACAGCACGTGAAACATGCGGGATGCCAGCAGGTGTTTGGACCTGCTCGAGATGCAAATACGCAAATATCCCCAACGGACATTGTTTCTTCGCACTGCAATCAAGAAATGAATTTATCATAATATACAGCTTTGTAAATTAGAGACAAATCAAAAATTGCAGGACAGGAAAAAAGTTGGTATAATAAATATGATTGCCATTATATTTTATGTGTTAGCTGTAGCCGTAATTATTTTTAATTTGGTTATAAATAGTGTACAGTTTATTGCTACTACGGGTACCTACTATAAAGCCATAAAATAGTCAATCAATTTTTGTAGAAGTAGAAGGATGGCGGTCGTAAAGAGAAGCACTTTATTACTTCAGTAACATTTTTTCCTGCATCATATTTTTATAGTACATTTCTTGTCTACTGTGTTTGTAGTAAATGTAATTAAATTTATTATGAAATGTTTGTCCTAGAGTAGAAATTTATTTGCAGTAAATATAATTAAATTATGACATGTAGAAAGTTAAAATTTTATGGCTTATTTGGAAAATTGTGCTGTTCGATTTATTGAACACTACGTTGGGTTATAAACTCTAATACCAAAAATAATAAATAATTACAACCAAGTAACTCCTGAAAACTGAAAAAAACTTTTATTATCCCCATCACCATTATCATAAACACGTGGCAAGATTGCACTAAAATTCCCTGCTGAAATCCAACATTTTCCCATTCTTTACATCATGAAAAGAAAAGCGTTTTATAGGCAATAATTTACCTCAGACTTTAAACTCGCTGCATTTTATTCCCTTGTCCCCTGCTCCTTTAAAACATATGACTTGCTAGAAAAACCACTTTATATAGAAGAGAAAGAGCTCAGCAGATTCTGCTGACACTTTTAAAGAACTCATAATAAAAGTCGAAAGGGCAGAGGGGTGACTCGTGACTGAAAAGGGAGCGCAACTCAATATGAGATTTTTGTAATGATATATGGGATAAGCTAGTTAACACTGCAAGTTTTAGTTGGGGCCCCAAGGATGCGATGGATAATATGGAATATTGCTACTTTTTCGTAGAATTTATTTTGTAAATAACAAAATGTATAGTTAAATAAAAATTTGTCCTTCAAGCCGAAATTCTTGTGTTCTTTCTTTAAACTCAGCTGCTAATAATATTATAATAAATAATTCGTAATGTACCTAGTGATTTATTTATTTTTCCTGCTGTTTTAATTTCAAACTGAAAACGCCGTTTTATTTCATCTATTTCAACCGGGTGCGATATAGAAATCTGTCACACACTCCCTAACACCCGGAGAATTCATGCTACTAATAAATCTGTCCTGCACAAATGGTGCAGCAGGATGAGGCGAACAAGGATAAAGTTGGAATTTACGAGAGCAGCCTCGGGGCCACCAACTGACATGACTCGGATATTACAACCGGCCCGGTATGAATTACTACAATATTTATACCTTATAAATATATGAAATTAAATCTAGCTTATTTTAGTGGTCCTTTAAAAGTGTCCTTTTAAAATCGTAATTTACGCCTGGGAAACTTTCTCATCAGCATTAAACAGTTTTATGATTTTCTGCAGCTCCCTTAGTCGGGGTTTCAGACCGCGTAATTAGTATAAGTTTAATTAATCGCGTCAATCAAGAGTTACTGGCCACGTCAAATTACTTCGATGGGTCTTGAAGGAGCGCTAGAACTCGCGCCCCCCCACAGGCGGTATTTAGCCGTAATGAGACTATTTAACCGCCTCCCTGGTTTTACTAACGATCCTTTCCACTAAACTAGACGATGATGAAGACGTTTTTCCCATTTCGAATTTATCAAACTAGCCACAGAGAAAACTGTTTTAATCCGGGGCTGTCCATCAATATCTTAGGGGTCTAGCTGGAATTTAGGAGATTAGCTGATAATGCCGCAGCATAAAAATGTTATTGTGAATGGTTGCGCCCCTTTTCGGTGTATTGTCGGAATATTGGACAGTTTCGCTCATCTACGTACGCGTCTTCAGAACATCATATTTATTTTATTCAGCAGAATTAATTAATTTGTTTCATTTAAAATATTCCGGCTATTTTTGTTCAAAATACTTTTTCAGTTTTTGATATGAATTCCTGAAAGTCAGCAGAATTATTGTAAAAATAAAATGCAGCTGTATAGGAAGTGTTTAACAGTTAATAAAAAATGTACAGAAACATAAAAATTTCATTATGTACAAAGAATTTTATAGGCAGTTTAAAGATACCACAAATTGAAATAAGTACGAGAATCCATTAGCAAAAAATGATTGTGTAAGAACTAACATCGTAAATTGTCACTGTTATCTTTATCTACAAAATAAAATAAAATAAAATGTAGAGGTACCAGATTTTACAAGGAGATTTAAACGGTTTCATAATTTTCAGATATTGCATAAATAAAATGTGAGGTTTCCAAAAATAAATCATATAAAGATAAAAAAAATGTCACTAATAATCTAAAATAACTCCTGACTAGTTTTATATTTAAATTCTTTGTAAATTGTCAAAAAATACAAAAAAATTTACCTCTAACATTCCTAACTTATTTTAGCTGCTTTTCTCGACCAAAAACAAAATTTTTATCTAACCTCACGTTATACAGGGTGTCTCTAAAAGGTCTTTACAAAATCCTACCACAAGTTTTTGGGCTCAAAATAATTCGATTGAACCAAACATACCTTAGTCCAAAAGTCCTAAAAAAGTGCTAAAAAATATCTTTCCAAGTCGTTTTTTAAGTATATCTACAGAACGGTTTAAAGTAGAGATTTGAAATTTGGTGGGTTAATAAGTCTATAAGGAGACTACAATGTGATGGTATTACAACCAAAATAATATTGTTCAGTGTCGTACTTATACTCAGCGTTTTTTGGATATTTTTTGTAGGGTATTGATTTTTTTTACAAAATTACAAGAATTATGATAGATACGCTCAAGACACGTAAAAAAGGTATACTTCTTTGACTTGCGTTAACTCAACTGTTTGCGAGATATTTAACTTCGAAAAAATTTTTTGTTATAAAAACAATTTGTGACTTACCCTGTAAAGTAAAAAATATTGGGTCACTCTAAACAGCTGATTCTACGTCCAAAACTAAGCATAAATGGTTGTAGAAACCGACCCCCAAAAATGTTTCGTTACTAAAATACAGAGTGTTGGAAGATGTATTTTGTATTCGCCCTCTATCTTTTTTAGGTATATCTACAGAACGGTATAAGATAGAAATTATGCTTAGTTTTGGACGTAGAATGTGCCGTATTAGAGTGACCCAATATTTTTGACTTTACAGGGTGTCACAAATTGTCGTTTTAATAGCAAAAAATTTTTCAAAGTGAAATATCGCGCAAACAGTTGAGTTAATGCAAATCAAACAAGTTACCTTTTTTACGTGTCTCGAGCGTATCTATCATAATTTTTATTATTTTGTAAAAAAATTTAATCCCCTACAAAAATTATTCAAAAAACCCTGAGACCTCTTCGATAAGTACGCCACTGAATAATATTATTTTGGTTCTAATACCAACAAATTGTAGCTTCCTTATAGACTTATTAACCCACCAAATTTCAAATATCTATTTTAAACCGTTCTGTAGATATACTTAAAAAGTTATTTGGAAAAATATTTTTTAACGCCCTGTAACTCAGTAAGGAAGAACTTTTGAAGTTTTGTAAAGACATTTTAGAGACACCCTGTATGTTGAAACCATTAGTCATTAGCCAAGTTGTCGGTAAATTTAATTTTCATATTAATAAATTATAAATGTCTCTGTCTGATATTAATAATTTTTGTCTTGAAATTAAATTTACAGTTGTATGGTGCTCAAAAACTTTTTGTGTGTATAATTTTAACTCTTCAATGTACCTACAATGTAAATACAAGATAATATAAACATCTACATCGTTTTCTAATGTCCGGATCTAAGATTAACTGAATACCTTGTCTATAACTGTAAATAATTATTTATTTACTATTAATAAATTTTAATGATGCGGTTTCGATAGGTAAATGTCTCCAAGCCCTTACAAATATTTCTAAAATAAAACCATGAAAATTACCATATTAATTACTCCCTCCCCACACAGTTAAGATAACAATAAAAACTCCGACGCAATAATTTATTTTTCTGATGAAGAGTCTCAAGAGATTGGAAAACAACAAGCGCCGGAAAAACCTAATTAAAGAGTCGCTACAGTTTCACGAAAACAGCACCAGCGGGACTGATGTGAATGCAACAATATTTTCACAACGTTACATTTTTGCGTTAATTACCGAAAAGTGCAAAAAAGACGCTTCCTCCGTACTATAATTAATTAAAAGCCAGTTGTTTAAGCTAATGAGGCGCATTTTTTTAACGACTGCAATTCTGTTTGGTTCAAGATCTTTCGGTGTTTAAAACGAATTTTATTCAAATTTTCGCGGGGGAATTAAAGTGGTTACAAAGAGGACATTTAGGGCTAATGTACTTCAAGCCTCATTAATTTTCGAAAGTATTGCACGTTAACGTGGGACGTGTTTAAACTAGAACAGTTTTTGGAACAGTAGGTATAACCCAACAATTTCTATAGTATGTAAAAATAATGCAAAATACTTCCATATTAACCAAAAAAATGTTGTACCACAAAAATCATAACAAATTTGACTTTTTTCTACAATTTTGAAAACAAATTGTACAAAAACTGTTCTAAACTATCAAAAGAAGTTTTGCCTGAATTTTTTTCTATAAAATCATTGTAGCACGATTTTTTCCAAAATGGCATAGAATTTTCTTCCCAACTTACCCCATCACACTGCATAGCTCCAGGCAATTGCCTAACAGCACCTCTCCCCAAAGCCTCCCGTTTCCTTTGTGCTGAAAACAGCCGAAGTTCCTTGCGCTCCTCATCGCTGAGGGCATGACAGTAGCGCACTTCGTTATCATGAGGTGGCAGCTGTTGCAGGAGCTGACGAACTCGGTACCGTTCACCCACAGAATTTACGTACGGCACTTTGTCTTCGGGCAGAGCGCTGAAGTACAGGTGAACCTGAAAGGAGAAGTACATAAGTAAGTTGAGGCGAGATGGCGGCATTCCTAGGAAGTGGATTTTTTTAATGGAGCGGTGCAGGGTGTGGCGGCACAAGTCTGGAGTGTTGTTATAGTTGATCGGTTAATTATAGATTATGTTTAGGAGAGGCAAGAGTTGCAGGAATTGCTTTCAGTTGGATGGTACAGGATAAATAGCGACAGAAACGCGTGTACTAATGTAGATTTAAATTATTTCTTAGATTACTCGCCCTTTTATAGACTTAGGTACACTCATCTTAATAAACTCAAAAATATTATCTCAAAATAAAATTCCGAACGCCTGAATTTTAAAAGAGATCAAATTTTTTATCCTTATGTCACAATATGTACCTAATACGTGAAAATTTATTCGAATAATTTTTTTCGCTTTTACAGTACTTCTTCATTAGACCCTAACACAAATTAAATCGTACTTTATGGTTCGATTTATCCAACAACAGCGAGACCATCCCACATTACACTAATGTAATTTTGATAATGCGCCATGTTTTATCCTTTGCGCTTTGTAACATGTGGCAGGAAGCTAATTTTTCATTCCCCAATCGGAATAAAACTGCTAATGGGCTGCCTTTCAGTACATAATACAATAAATTCCGTCTTTACATGTACAAGAGTACAAGATGGCTGTATATGATTAGTCACTCAATAATTTATTGTTTTAGATGATTGCATTTTCCTGTTTTCCACTTAATGGATGTTTTGAAACGTTGAATTAGGGAATAAAACGTTTTTTTCTGTTAATACCATGATGTTAAAGGCATAAGATATAAAATTTGAAATTAAATTCAATTTACTATATAAAAAAGTTTTGTTGATTATTAAAACAAATTACGAGGTTCTTTCATTATTTTTTATTGGTTTTGAAGAATGTAATTATTAGAGGAGAACAATAGACGTTTTGTCTTTTTAATTTAATTTTCTGGCAACTTTTCTTCCACATGGTAAACATGGAAAAGAGTTTTGAAAAATCTTTTAAACTATGTATTAGTCCATCGCCATCGTCAAATACAATTTCTTTCTAGTTACTGGTCGACATTTAACCACCAGGACACAAATGAAGGTTTTTACGATATTCCAGCTTTTATCAACTGCCATAAAGTGTCCGTCAGGGGTCGAATATTGCGCGCACCCCCACGTCCATACGTGGCAAGATATTAAAAGGGCGTTGAAAGATAACTGTCGATATTTTTCTATAAGTCGCCCAACGAATTCCGCTGGTAATAGAATAAGAAGCACAGTTTTTATTTCCGGGTTTATGGTTATGGTCACCGAGGGGATCAGAACTCGTTTAACTTCTGCTCATGTCCGCCGAAACTACTTCATAAAATTGAATAAAAACATACGCCAAGCACTATAAACTAATTAAATAAACTTCTTAATGTACTGTGGGTTTATTAGTTTTTTTGCTGCGATGGAATTAGAAGGACAAGTTTGTCACTTAGTCATACACCATCAGATTGCTCTGGTAGGTACTACAAGTACCTACATACAAACTGCAGATATAGTGTAGGTATGCTAATTTCATCCAAGATGTTTGTGATCTATCTCTAATTTAAATAAGCACACACATCGGTGGACATTGGTCTTCCTAGAAGTACCGACAGACCACACCGGGTTGGCTTTAGCATTTTTATTTGGTTGTCTCACGATTCCAATTTACATCGTTCTATGTGTGTACTCTTATTACGTTCAAATAATTGTTATAATATGAAATTTACATTAAATGGAAGCACGATTTGTTGGCATCTCGCTTCTGAATCCTATGAATGAGGTAACGGCGCTTCCGCTTTGGATTTGTAATCTGCATCAGAAATGTCACGACCAGGAAGATTTGGTGCTTGTGCTTTTATAGTTATAATATATTATTTTGTTTAAAAATTTCTGTTACTACGACATATAATAGAAATAATTTTTTTTATTTATATGATTTTTTCTACGTTTTTTGAGGCCCCAAAGTGCCATTTTAAAAAATCGCATATAACGACGCGATGCTCTGTATTTCAAGCATAAAATTTTACTAATAGCATAATCTGGACTAAAAATATTAATTGTGACTCACTATAGATACTTTGCTAAGCCATGAAGTTGAAAAAACTCCAAGTGGTATAATAAAGTTGACCATGAAATTGCAGAAATTGTTTAGTACTGACTTTCCGTTGTAATAATCATTTTACGTGCACTATGTTAATATCCGTGATGTAAATTTTTAGCTAGAGTAATTAATAAAAAAATTAACTATATTAAACTCAACTAGACCATGAAATTGTATCGCATTTCACTAATTAAATGGTTTGTTCAATATTAATCTAATTACGTGAATGTATCTTTATTATGATGGTATGGATAAGAACTGAGAGCAATTTTTGCGGGAAAATGTGTATTTCTAAACTATGATATTATCGACTCGAATTTTTTGAGTTTTTTCCCCTCCAACTAAACTGGAATTAAAACCCGACTACCTTTGCTTTAATTAATACGTGCTAATATTAAATTTATGACCTCCTTAAAAAGCCATTATAACTTTAATTAGCAGTGTGTACTTAGATTAAAAGCAATTAAGATATCTATATGTATAAAATAGTTATATGTAAAAAAGGCGATTTCCTTTCCTTAGATAAACTGCATACTACTAGGAGAAATAATTTAAACAAATAACGCTACCAATGAAACTTTATTTGTACCTACAATTCGCCCCTTCTTTTTACGACCCACCAGAGTGTCCTAATTTTCCAACTCGTACTTACTGCACCTGTTGTGTGCAGTGGCCCATCACTTTTTCCACCTAGCTCCATCACCAAACCAAATCCATGCATCCATTCGGGCAACTATTGCCTACCTGTTGCTGTTTTCGGGTATATCAAACCTCCACCTGATAATGACTGTGAGTGTGGAGACCCGTCAGGCAGATGGCACATTAGGAAACGATAATTTTTCCGATGTAAAGTTAAAGTGGAATACTTGGCGCCCACGCCGAAGAATGTTTATAAATTCATAGAATACACTCTGGTGTATGCGTGTGATAATGGTAGTTATTCCGCCACCTCTTCAGGTGCTTCGCAACTCATTGAAAAGTGCTGGTAGTTTATGATGGTATGAAGATGACGGGACTATTAAATGTTCTTTATTTCGACAAGTTATTGGGAATAAATCAATCAGTTCTATGGCTTTTATTTTAATTGCAATTGGATGGTCGTAATGGGAATGTTTTTTTAACAAGGTGTAATTTCGATGCAAATCTAATAACTTTGTGGGCGATGTTGAGTCTTGGCTCCTCAAGTCATCATTTCGTAATTTTTTCATTTATAAGAAACTACCACGTGATGTGGAAATTTTTACCTTATTCATTGAAATTAATGACAAAATTTATATTTTCAGGTATAAAAATAACATTTTGCGATTAAATTACTGTGTCCTTGAAAATCTTGAAGTTTATAGATATTTAACTCGAACCACTGCAGGAATTTAGTGCTTTTAATAAAATCCAATAAATATTGTATTTATTATAGTTAGTCAGCTCTCTTAACTTGATACATAAATCTTATAATTTTCTATCATTTTTCTATATTAAAGTGCCACAATTTTGAAACCCCTGAGCGAATTATGACGAAATTTGCTTTTTATTTATTGTTCAAGTACTAGGCCTAACAACTAAATGTCCCAAATTTCTTTTATTTTGGTCTTTAAGTCCCCAATGGTTCTTGGTGGATTATTGCGTAGAATACGTTTAATTTTATGCCAAAGAGTTTCAATGACATTTAAGTCCGGACTGGATGAGCGCTATGAAAGCACCTTTATGTCGTTTTCCCCAAGTTCCAAAACTGATTTTTTAAAAACAGTCGTTAGAAAATTACGTCACATTTTTCAAGTGCAATTTTAAAGCTACGAAATATGCCTTAAAGCATCAAATAAAGACTGGGGGATTTTTTTGTACATAAAACCAACATCCAGCTTTGCAATAAAGTAAATTTTACCAAAATCCAACCTGTGGTTCCAAAACTGTGATTATTTTAATGTAGATAGCACCCTAAAAAAAGAAACGTTTTTTGAAAAGTGAACTGTGGAACTCAAAAAAAATGCAAAAAAAATATTATTAACATTTCAGGATTTTTTCAATATAGTACGATTATTGAGCTTTGATTTAAATGTTTTTTGACACAAATTCAACCAGCGGTTTCAAAACTGTGATTTTTTAAAACAGTTACTAGAAAATTCTATTATTTTTAAAGGTGCAACTTTGAAGCTCCGATAAATGCCTAAAATCACCAAATAAAAGCTTGTGTAACTTTTTTGTAAAGAAAACCAACATCCAGCTTTGCAATAAAGTAAATTTCATCAAAATCCGACTACTAGATGCATCGTTTTGAAAATAATAATTCCTTGTTTCTACAATTTTCCCATTCTGCTGGGTTAAAGTGCCACAGTTTTGGAACCGCCGAGCGGATTTTTACGAAATTTACGTTTTTATATAACTAAATGTTGGCATTATAACAGAAAAAACCATCAATATTATAGAAGTTAATTTAGATAACTTTTGCGCGTATGGAAAAAGACAATCAAATTTACTTTTGTCCGAACATTTAGTTGTTAGGGCTCGTAGTACCAGAAAATACTGTATACTTCATCATGCATTTAACTCAAACAACATGACAATACCGTAACACAACCGGTTAATATTTCATAATAATTTAACCCATCCACAATAATTATTGCAATTTAACCTCTGGTACCTTGACCCCTTCTGCAGAAGTTGATGCACACACAACACACCAAATACGGTTTTATTGTTAATTAAATCATTCAATTAACTCTTTTTATTTACCTATTTGGAAACGAGATTTATCATATATCTTCTCCACTCTCATCCAGTGATTGCAGCTTAATCACGATAATTAATCAAGAGGATTTAGTTAATCAACGTCAGAACAGGGAAATTATGTGACCAATTTGGGTTTTAGACCACCATGGCTGAAGTGTTAGTTATAGAATGTAATACAATATTCAAGTTTTGGTTAACACCCTTTGGTAATTAATGGTAAATGAGACGGAATAATCGTGTGGGATGTGTCGTTTATAATTTAATATTATTATAATTGTATACTGTAAGGGTGCGACTTTTAAACTAATAAATCTTGTTGTCATATCCAAGTAAGGTACAAAAATCTCTCTATAATATAATATAAAATAAATTATCTGTCAGTGCCAGTGGTTTAATTTATAATAACTCTATTTGGCAGTGAACACCTAATATTTCACATTTACAATACGAAAAACTACATTACTGTGCGTTTTTTTCTTATAAATACATGAACAAGTTTCGAGTAATTTTTACAGCATTAATTGTAAATTATGGATTCTGTCCTGTAATAAATCAAAATGTTACTCATGGAATGCTGATACGCTTTGGTATGTTTTCCACATAATTCGTTATTTACACTCATGTCACCATTGTGGATTCAAATGCAGACACACACACAATAAAATATGTTTTTATTAATTTAATGGGCGCTACCATGAAAATTGAGCACTTTTTCTCCTATATACTCACTCACTCAACATTCCATCTACTAATTACCGAAGAAAACCAGGCAAACTAATAGACGTTGTCGCCGACAACATTTCAATCATCTCCAAACAGTATATTTAACTTTTTCATATCGTTTTGCGGCTCAAGTATCAGTATATCCTGCGGTATAATTTAATTTAGCCTCACTTATAGTCATACAGGAAAACACCATTTGCCGTATCGGATAACTTAGCCGTTATAAAATCGAATCAAACGAAGAGCAAGCACATGAAAATGCACAACTACGTGTGGTCTAACGAAACGTCATATCGTCTATCACCTAGTGTAGGCATACTTCAAACTAAGGAAGGTATCAAGTTATAAAAGCATTTCTGTTACCCCAAGACGAGGTAATTTGAGATTGATTGTTCGCACTACGAGTGGGAAACTTGTTATCTAAGACAGGATATGCAGATTGGGTGAATTTTAAGCGTAACAGTTTCCGCTCTCCTATAGTATTCCAAAAACCGTTCAATTTAACCGACAGAACCTACTATAGATATATTATTATGCATGAAAATTGGTGTCTAGACCTAGAGCCGTCCCTGCTTTGTGACATCACAATATCCTATACTCCGCTCCCTAATTAAAATATTTTTTGCACTCGTCCTTTTTCACTTACTTGGTCTGGTCTAAGTCCCGGTGGCACCCACGTGTACTCTTCCAAAGCACAGCCGGAGTCGTCATCGCTCTGCGAGTGCCGTTGAGGATCCACGCCACTGGACGGTGCAAAAGGCGAGCCCTTCCCCAAGAATCTATCAGTGGGATCCATGGAGGGCAACTTGCCACCTGGTGAAGGCAGGGCAGGTGGCGATAAGGGGCCATTTAGGACCCCTTCGTTGTTGGACATGCCGTTTTCAGGCCAGGGGCAGTTCCTGCATACGGATCTGGAAGATAAAAAAGAAAAAATGTGTGAGCATTAAAAGTTGGATTAGTTTCAGTTTCAGCGTGTTTGGTTGTGGTAAGTTTGAAACCGCAGTTGAGAGATGGTGTCTGTGAAGTTTAAACCGCGTTTAAGTGTGTTGGAGAGAGGAAAATAAGAAAAATGTTGGGAGGATGAAACTTGAATATTGTTGGTCCTAAATTGCATAATATTATTATTAAAACTAAAGTAGACAGAACTAGAACTAAAAATATTGAGGGAAAATCTGATAAGATTTTTTGAAATTTTGAAATTTCCTGTCATATAGTTTTAGTACCTCTACTAATGTTCTCAATTATCATAAGTTATTCATTCTGCTGTTAATGGTAAAAATTTCTGACGTTTTTGCCGAAAAACTTAAATAAGAAATACATATAGATAGATAATTTAGTACCGAACAAAAACAATAAATTCTTTCCTACGACAGTTCTCTTGATTGGTACTAAAATAATAAATTAACATTTGCTTTTTTGTTGAAAATCTGATCAATACATGGTAATTCTTGTAAATATTAAAATAATCATTAAAACCATGCAGTTTACGTTAGCTGTAAATAACTACTTCCTTATTAGTTGTAACCACTTCATTTGCGTTTATACACTTGCCTTGGAGGCGACAAAAACCAATTCTACAATGTAGGAAACTATTACTCCCAAAATTCTCCACCATAAATTCAGAACATCATCAGAAGGAATAGAACGAGACAAAATAAGAAACTAGAGACAATAAAGATTAGAGGCATTAGAAAAGAAGTGGCTAAAGGTTAGGTTAGGTTAGGACACGAAGAATTATAGGAAAAAAAGAAAAGCACAGAAATACAGGGCACTAAAGAAAATAAATTATTTTAAATTCTGAATTTTTTTTCTGAAATTTTGCATAGATCTTTTTTTTCGTATTCTCTTATTAATAGTGGTTGCAATTATTTTATTTAGAACACAGAGGCGTGCGTACGGGTTTCTTCAAAAACATTTTATTGAATAAAACGTACACCACTGTTTTTTTTGCAGCACCGATATGCAGAGAGTATTTTCCATTCAATTTAGAAACATTTTTGTATCTTACAATTTCTTGATAACTTATAGGAAGCAACATTCGACCATAGTTTATTAGACAAACCATTTTTAATTGTCGCTAAACTATCGACTGGTGAAATCCTGACGATATAAACTGGGACACCCTGTATATTAAGAAATAATAGTAGTAGTACAGTACAGAGAGTACAAAAAAAAAACTGAAATAAAGAAGAAAGAAGAAACACGTCCCCTTTCCCTGAATTTGCTCCTACAATTACCATAAAATTATATCAAAATTTCATGAAATTATATTAAAAAAAAATCTTTTGGTAACATGCTCTGAAATAATCTTTTATTCTTCCTTTTTCCCGCAGTTTGATGCAGTTATTCCTATCCGAATATTAGAACGTAAATGCTCTGATTTCTATACTTAATTTTCCTCCTTTGTTCTACAATCTACAACTACAAGAATCTGTATCCACTGGATATTATTAAACTAAATTATAATTTCCTAAAGCATGATATCTTATTTTTCCCTGAATTAACTGAGAACTATTTCATTACCTGTATTGTTGTATTCAAATTCACCATATAAATTTAGTATAATTATGAACTCAAAGTAAAAGTTAATTAATTTAACAACACCCAACAATAAAGTGTGGAAGTTTCTCAGGATCTTTCAAGTGTAATTTGTTTAATTTAATTTTGATTTAAACCACGTATATAACTTCAAAATAAAGGATAATAAAAAAGTGAAATGTTTTAAGTATCAAACATATTTATGAACGCTTTTTATCCTAAAAAATCTTTTGTTTTCAAGATTTATAACCAAATGATAATAATTTATATTTAATTGTTTTGCATATCCGACAGCTGTTTCTAATAATTACTTCATCATAGCGTAATTACATTGACTTGTAAGATAAATTACCTTTTAAACTTTACAAACGATCATTTAGTCCTAACAATTCTATACAACAATCATTAATTAATTGTTTAGATATTGTTAACCTGTTATAAGATAAAAACCAACTGGAGCTAATTTTTTGATAATTACACAAATTATTACATGACGTAATTTTCGTCTGGGATCATGTTGATTAAATGGACGAAACACAATTGACATCATTTAAAATTAAATAACAAGAATGTTGGATTACCAGCAAGAACCATTATTACATAAAATACACTATAACAAACAACAAAAATGGCTTCGACAAGTAAATGTCTAAGAAACCAAAGCCCCTTAGAAAAAATCCTGATAGTCTTTATCATCATATTATTGTGTATTGTGTTGTTTTTGTTCATTAGTTTACTCTCAACAGCATATGGTAAGTAACTGTCTTTGTACAATCGTACATTAATGAACTTTTTCCAATATTCAAGACAATGAAGTGTGCAACAAGGCGGAATGTGTCCGAGCCTCAACGCACATCTTGGATTTTGTCGATCCCCAACAGGATCCTTGCGAGGATTTCCATAAATTTGCATGTGGTACTTTCATGCAGAATGCTTTCGCCAAAAACCAACCCACCGCCCTTCATTCTATGAACGAACTGATGCTAAACCAACAAAAGGAGATTATAATCGCTGCAACTACCCGGAAGAATTTACCAAAATCCGTGCAACAACAACGCGAGTTCTATGCTAGTTGTGTTAACACGACAGCTATTGACGAGGATGGTAATGGTACGTTCCTGGAGTTGTTGGAGAGGGTTGGAGGATGGCCGGTTTTGAAGCGGTATAGTTGGAACGAGGAGAATTTCGAGTGGAGTAAGATGATGATCGAGGCGAAGCGGCAGGGGTTGCTGTTTAATTTTTTCCTTAACGTCAACATTGAACACTGCAACGAAAGCAACTCACTATACCTCATGGTAATTAACCTCTCATTTCTTAAATTAGCTACTTAAGCCACTCTTTCAGATTTCTCCTCCAAAATTCGACCCTACAGCTTGGAAGGAAACTGGAGTGGAAGCCATGGCAGAAATCGCCACTGTCCTCGGAGCTCCTAGCGTAGGAATCAGCACAGAACTCAGACGAACCTTGCACTTTGCTGAGCAACTAAAAGATGTAAGTTAACTTAAGACGAAACTTTCATTTATTAATCGAAAATTCAGATCATAGAAAGACACAACGAAACTGAACCTGACAATCTTGTAACCATCGGCAATATGGATCCACGCTATGTCAAGTTTCGTTGGTTAGATTTCCTGAGGAACTTCACCTCGGAGGAGTTGACTCAAGAGGATAAAATATTGTTTCAGGCGCAGGAGTACCTCAAGGATTTGTATTTTCTTCTGTTCAAAACACCTAAAAGGTACGTAAGCAAGGTTAGTTCTTTAAAAACTGGAAATTAAAGACAAGTTTTTAGGATTCAAGCTAACTACATGGCCTGGAAGATAATCCAAGACAACATCGGGTTTTTGTCCACTTCAATCCAGGAGAAATTTCGTCCAATTGACAATAAGAATGTCACAAGAAACCGACTAGAGTTTTGCTATAGGAAATCCTGTGAACTGTACCTACACGAATTTTTGTTAAAATTGACTGATTTACTAACAGATTTTTGTTTAGGTTTCGATTTGTAGTGGAAGGCGAGTACATGCGACGCCATATAACAGAAGAAAAGCGAAGCTACATAACAGAAATGATAACAAACATCAAAGAGCAATTCTTGAAAATTATTAGCAACAATAACTGGTTGACTAAGGAGTCAATGGAAGCAGTTCGTGGGCAAATTCGAAATATTTCCAACGTCATTGGATGGGCGGACTTTGTCTTCGACGTGGAAAAATTCGAAAACTTCACGGAGTTAAATACAGTAACTTGCATAACCTTTACGATTTTGACCAATTTTACCGTAAATTTAATTTCAGTTGTACTTCTCATCCAATAACATCATAGACATGACTAGAGAAATCAAGCTAAATTACGATAACCACCTTTTCAGGAAAATCAAGCTAAATTTAAGCGAGTCCTTCGAAGATCACTGGTTTATGCCTGTGTTGGAAGTCAACGCTTACTACCTTCCGCTTTTTAACCAACTTAGTAAGTAATTAGTCCTTAAAGCTGAAGTTACTTCCTTTCTGGTTCTAGTTTTAGATGCGCCTATCTTACAAGGGTTAGTTTTCGATCTTCACAGACCACACTACATGAACTATGGGGCCTTAGGCAGCATTATAGGCCACGAAATAACCCACAGTTTTATTAACTCCTTGCACATGGACATGGACATGTACCAAGAAAATAGTTCATTATTGGAACCAACGGAAGCCTACTGGAATCGAACTAGTTGCCTGGAGGAAGAACTAAAGTACTTTGATGATCTCATCGATGAAAAAGTAGTACCTAGTCAAATTTTGTGCAAAGTACAAATTTTTTTTTTGTAGAACAACTCGACGACTTTAGAAGAAGACGTAGCCGATGCAACTGGAAGAGCAGTGGCTTATCTAGCGTATCAAAACTGGGTGCGGGATCATGGTTACGAAGGAAACCTTCCAGGAGTTGACTACACGCCTAATCAAATTTTCTGGATAATGTCCAGTACTTATTTGTGTAGTCAACCTGATTTAGTGAAGGGTAAACCTTTGAAACAACACTCGAGTTCAAGCTATAGAATCAATATGCCTATTAGGATGTCCCTGCACTTTGGTAAGGATTTTAATTGTCCTGAAGGCACCACAATGAATCCAGTGAAGAAATGTGAAATATTTTAGTAGATAAAATTATGATGAGATATATTCAATAAAATACCAGGAAGTTTTCTGATTGTTATTATTGTTGTTGTTATAGTTCTTCTATGAAGAAAGTTCCCATAAAACTGAATAATGAAAGCCTCACAATATTCAAATTAACTATAATAAGCTATAGTTAAAAATAAATGTATTATAGTAACTTGAACATTGTTACCACGTCGTAAGGATACAAAAAGGCATCAATTAGATATCAAGCCCAACTAACTGAAAACTGAAAGAATGCTGCAGTAAATTTTAAATTATACATTCACATTATACATAAATATAATATCATACAATTTACATAAATAATATTAGGATAAAATTGTATGGTAATTTTTATACATGTTTCTTAATTGCTTTGGATAAATATGAATATTAATTAGGGACAAGGCGAAAGGCAGTTAATTAGCTTAATTTTGAATGGTATTCAAGAGTTTTCGGCTAATGGACGTAAATAAAAATGACAGGCAAGTTAAATTAGCTTTGTATAGAGAAAAATTGTGCTAAGTTACAAATTGGGTGGAATGGTTTTCTGGATGAGATCGATTTATTTTATTCTACTGAAAATCCCTCAAAGTTTCAGTCGAAAAAATCATGACTACACAGAAAAACGAAAATATCAGCAGAAATAAATTTCGTTTTTATACGAGCCCTAACAAGTAAATGTTCGGACAAAAGTAAATTTGATTGTCTTTTTTCCATACGCGCAAAAGTTATCTAAATTAACTTCCATAATATTGATGGTTTTTTCTGTTATAATGCCAACATTTGGTTATATAAAAACGAAAATTTCATAAAAATCCGCTCGGCGGTTCTAAAACTGTGGCACTTTAACCCAGCAGGATGGGAAAATTGTAGAAACAAAGAATTATTATTTTCAAAACGTTGGATCTAGTAGTCGGATTTTGAAGAAATTTACTTTATTGCAAAACTGGATGTTGATTTTCTTTACAAAAAAGTTACACAAGTTTTTATTTGGTGATTTTAGGCATTTATCGGAGCTTCAAAGTTGCACCTTTAAAAATGATAGAATTTTCTAGTTACTGTTTTAAAAAATCACAGTTTTGAAACCGCTGGTTGGATTTGTGTCAAAAAACCTTTAAATCAAAGCTCAATAATCGTACTATATTGAAAAAATCCTGAAATGTTAATTTGAATTTTTTTTGCATTTTTTTCGAGTTCCAGAGTTCACTTTCCAAAAAACGTGTTTTTTGAGGGTGGTACCTACAATAAAATAATCACAGTTTTGGAACCACTGGTAGGATTTTGGTAAAATTTACTTTATTGCAAAGCTGGATGTTAGTTTGATGTACAAAAAAATCCCCAAGTCTTTATTTGGTGATTTTAAGCATATTTCGTAGCTTTAAAATTGCGCTTGAAAAATGTGACGTAATTTTCTAACGACTGTTTTTAAAAATTCACAGTTTTGGAACTTGGGGAAAACGACATAAAGGTGCTTTCATGGCCCTCATCCAGTCCGGACTTAAATGTCATTGAAACTCTTTGGCATAAAATTAAACGTAATCTACGCAATAATCCACCAAGAACCATTGGGGACCTCAAGACCAAAATAGAAGAAATTTGGGACAGTTTCACGCCAGAATTGTACCAAAATTTGATAAATACAATGCCTGCTAGAATACAGGCAGCTATTAAAGCAAAAAGAGACGTAACTTCTTATTAATGGTCCTAAATTAAAAATTATCTCAACATTTACTTGCAAATTCATTTTGTAAAGTTTGCTAATTATTAAGGTTAAAATATTGTTAAATCCAATAAATAATCTTCTTCCATGCATAATATTGTTATTAAGGCTTTACCTTATTGTATTATTAGGTGTTTACTAATTATTTGCGTAAAATTTCCAGTTCTCCTTTCATACTTCAAAAATTTATTTTGTCCGAACATTTAGTTGTTAGTATAAAAAATACACTACGTTAAGTTAAATTCAAACGTTTT
Source organism: Pediacus dermestoides (assembly GCA_963942485.1). NCBI lineage: Eukaryota > Metazoa > Arthropoda > Insecta > Coleoptera > Cucujidae > Pediacus > Pediacus dermestoides. The sequence goes on along the minus strand of OZ012629.1, from coordinate 14,935,190 downwards.
CTGCGAGTTTTATCTGAAATAATCTTGTATTTCACTCTAGTTCTACTTAACCTGGACTAACAAAGCACGTTACCTTATGTCGTCCATTATGGTAAATGCTATTCAGACTTATGTACTCATATAGACTACATTTATTTATAATTTCATTGCATGATGGCAATCTTGGGCAGGATATAAAAATAACACACAGAGGGCATGATTGGGCTCCAACTGTGTAACTTATGACCCCGAAGATATATACCATAAGGAAATAGCATCAGCAGACCAAATAAAACTACTTTTAATAGTTGTTTTATTGTTACACCCATATAACTTGGGAATCTAGGAGATCGTTTTAATGGAAGTCGTCTGTACAATGAAATCTACTTAGATGGTTTTTGCTGAAATAATGACGGCTATTGGTATTTTTTGAAATTTATAAACCGGTATGTTTAATACATCCACATTTTTATGTCATCATGCGGGACTACTGCTGCTTTTTATTAATAATGTCTCTTGGAGTTTTCGTTTGTAATTTACACCAATATTTTCGAGGTGTCCGTACCATTAGTAGATTTTTTAATTAGCGTTTTATCGACGTCAAAACCACTAGATTTTCGAAATACGTTTCTATGAAAATTTAATATTAATTACAGTCATTATAACGATACCAGGAATAAAATTATAATTTGTAGCTCGTTAAAATGTCTTTGTAATTGTTTCAAGGTATAATACATACTCGTAGGTTATCCAGTTCCTAATTGCCGAAGGAATGTGAACCACATTGTAGTGCTTCTTCTTCGAGGTACGTGCATCGATTATATAAAAATATTTAGGCTTAGACTTAGACATATAAAACCATCTCCGATGCACTTCTTATGCCACTTCGCTCGAATCACAAAACTCCATTTAAAACGTTGGTTGGGTAATTGAAATAGCATTCCACAGATGTGTTTTACCACTTGCAAACTTGTCGCATCTTTAAATGGAATCAGTTAATTAGTGTGTGATGTGGAAGTTGCGCTTAGAGAAAGAGAGGTCGCCGTTAGTTAAAATACATCATTCGCAATGCCTTCAGTGTTGCCTTAAACACCATTATATAATTTAGTGCACGATGGAAATAAAAACGGTTGATGCCATAATAGGTGGATGTTGGACGGTTTCCTCTTTTGCTGAGGTTTATTCACTTGAACATCCAGCCCAAATGCGGATGCGAAGAGTTGTTTAGTGGCTAGAAAAACCAGGATTGAAGGATGAATTGTCGGTGATGGTGATTTGTGGTCATTATTCGTTTGATTAGAAGCTAAAATTGGTCTGTAGGCTGTAATAGCACTCGAAGTATATAAAATAAACGTTCATTTTAATTAATTTGCGTGATCATTAAGACAAAGTCATTTTGAGTAAGTATAAAGTCATTTGTACAAAAAGATCTCCTAAAGCATAATTTTTGATCTGAGCAAGTTTTTAAGCTGCTTTTTTGGAACAATTATTAAAAATTTAGTACCTATCTAAATAATTACTAAAATTTTAGAATATTACTATTTTTTTGGAACAAAGTTCTCTTATTCCTTAAACTCTTAAACAATAGTCACTGATTATAATCCCTTCCCTATTTATCAATTATTCTTATTAGAACAAATCACCGCCCAGATGATTATAAATAAAGCCACAATATTGATGATGATGGTCTTAAGCTGATCTAGAATCCATTTGAAACGGGTTCGTTTAGGTAGTTTACAAGGAAGGTACTGAAACTGGTTGATACATAATTAAAACTGCGATTACCTGATTGCTTTGACATAACACGACTCCAGGGATTTTACAATACATGCCATAAATATAAATGATTTATACTTGCAAAAATGCAAGGAAGTAATATGCGGTTTTTTCGAAGGAAAACGATTTGATCTGTAAATGGTGAGAAGTTTTTTTTCGCACTTATATTTTTATTTTATTCTACAACATCCAAATACGACGAGCCCTAACAACTAAATGTTCGGACAAAAGCTTCAAAGTTGCACCTTTAAAAATGATAAAATTTTCTAGTAACTGTTTTAAAGAATCACAGTTTTAAAACAGCTGGTTGGATTCGTGTCAAAAAACATTTAAATCAAAGCTCAATAATCGTACTATATTGAAAAAATCCTGAAATGTTAATTTGAATTTTTTTTGCATTTTTTTCGAGTTCCACGGTGTACTTTTCAAAAAACGTATTTTTTGAGGATGCTACCTACATTAAAATGATCACAGTTTTGGAACCACTGGTTGGATTTTGGTAAAATTTACTTTATTGCAAAGCTGGATGTTGGTTTTATGTACAAAAAAATCCCAAAGTCATTATTTGATGATTTTAAGCATATTTCATAGCTTTAAAATTGCACTTGAAAAATGAGACGTAATTTTCTAACGACTGTTTTTTTTTAAAAACCACAGTTTTCGAACTTGGGGAAAACGACATAAAGGTGCTTTCATGGCCCTCTTCCAGTCGGGACTTAAATGTCATTGAAACTCTTTAGCATAAAATTAAACATATTTTACGCAATAATCCACCAAGAACCATTGAGGACTTAAAGACCAGAATAGAAGAAATTTGAGACAGTTTCACGTCAGAATTGTACCAAAATTTGATAAATTCAATGCCTGTTAGAATACAGGCAGCTATTAAAGTAAAAAGAGACGTAACCTCTTATTAATGGTCCTAAATTAAAAATTATCCCAACATTTAGTTGCAAAGTTTGCTAATTATTAAGGTTAAAATATTGTTAAATCCAATAAATAATTTTCTTCCATGCATAATATTGTTATTAAGGCTTTATCTTATTGTATTGTTAGGTGTTTACTAATTATTTACGTAAAATTTCCAGTTCTCCATACTTCAAAAATTTACTTCTGTCCGAACATTTAGTTGTTAGGGCTCGTAATAAAGTAATCTATGTGCGATTTTTATTTACAGACTAAGAATCGAAAAGAAAAACGTGTAATGATAATAATCCACGACATTAAACATAAGTTATTAATATTAATAAAGGGAAATAATTGTGTGCAATTCTTGCTCCAGCCACTTAAAATGAAATATCTTCACTTTAAATATGAACTGCCCGATATACTGTCTAATTTAGCTCAAGAAGATTACTCCAAAAGAAAAATGGGAACCTCAACCACTCATTAACTATGCATATGTATACCCTCGATATAATAAATTAACATAAGAACGCATATCCTTGGGCGATCTTCCAGATAGACAAGAACTAACCACGTTTTATGACACAGTGGCGTAGGCTGGTTTTTATCCCATATACCCGCGCTGCTTTTCTAATTTATAATCGACTTATTATAGACGGTCTGCCATAATTATTTAAAACACTGACGATGTTATGCAGTTATAAAATAAATCAAAATAGTCGCCCTAAACCAAATTTATGTTCTTGTGTGATAGTACACCACTGATCCATCCGGAGCTAAGCTAATCATGATCCAGGGGCTAGCAACATTTTTGACTACCTCATAGTGTATACTTATCTCTAACCATGTAGCCACTTTAGCTCGATGGTACTTCAGCTGGCTTCTACTATAATGTAGGTAGGTGTAGGTACTTATAATTGTGTCTAACAACAACATTCTTCTTGCATGTAAACACTAGATATAAGAGTTTGATCAGGAAAAAAATAACGTATTATTGTGTAAAATTCAATTCGATTTGTTCGTTATTATTTAACAAATTACTTTCTGCGGTTTCCGAAGGTGTAAATTCCACTTCTCTGGGTGAAAGTGTTGCGCCGGTTTCGTATTTTTTTTTAATGTTGTTGGTACTGACTGGTGTGAGGTGAGTCATAGTAATGTATGATACTATGCAAGTAATTTAAGAGTTGTTTTGTGACTTGGCCTTTGATGTTGTCTCAAACCCACTCAGCTACCTTTGCCAGTTTTCTCATTTCGGACAGGTGATTTCAAATAAATTTGATTTACTGCTTATGCCCGCCAGACGTGGATTCGTCGGCGGCGATATCAAGGGGATTAGTTTCAGGATTTCATACTACAGGTTTTTCTCACCCACCAGGAACAAATGTAAACATGCTGGATCGGATTTATTCATTTTGAGATGTGGAAAGTAAATCTGATTAGATGTGTACCATGAACTAAATCCTGACCAGGAGGAAGTCTCGCTGTTTTAATACCATGTAAAATTTCTGATTACTAATGTGAGGAGTAAAGCTTAGGTTAGACTAGTTTTTGCTACAAAAAATCTTTGATTAACGGTTTTTTAAGTACTTACAACTCCCAGTTTAGACAAAACTCAAGGGCATGAATATTTTAGCCTATTTATCAAACATCAGTTCTTCTTGGATATTTTGCAAAAATATGGAAAGTAGAAGCTAACGTATGAAGTTCTTGGAAACTCAGGGATTTTTGAAACTGTCACCATGATTTTATCCAAGTTTTTTACAAATCTCTAGGAGATAGATGCGAATTGTGAGGTTAGATTAGATACTTAAAAGTTGCTGACTTTCGATACTAAAATGATAATGAATAAACACGTAGAATCTTTTGCCAAATCTCTAAGGAACAGAACCAAGTAATAGGTCACTTCAGTATATGGGGCAATAGTATGAAGATAATGAGAAAGACAGCTGGACTAGTCTTGATATTAATTCAAGACAAGACTGAGATATAGAACGACTTTCGATATTTAATCAAGACCAAGACTGCTTCCGCCTTAAACCTTTTGAATCTAACCTAACCCAGTCTATTTTGTCCTCCTAAAAAAGTTTGAGATATTTCCAAAACTGTTGCTAAAAAATTTTAAACTATCTAACTATAAATCAAAAAGTCAATTCCTGAAAAAACTCAAAATTTCCTTCGATTACAATCACAATAATTACCCACATAAGCCCTATGCATTTTAATGGCATATTATCTGGAAACGATAACCGAAAGAAAACGAACGTACTTTTGCGGTGTATAATAATTTTATAACAGGAAAGTGTAACTAACCGAACATAATTATAATAACACGCTCATGGAGATATTTTAATGTAGAAAAAAGGACATGTAAACAAGTCGTTAAAAGTTGAAACCTCCATCATCGTCTCTTGTTTTCTATTCCAGCTACACGCACCAAAAAAAATACAGGAAAATTACGAAACACATTAGAAACAAGAAGTACAAGAAATTAAAATTTTAACCTTGTGGGAATTTATTTTTTGTCAAATGATTTACCGGGTGTATATAATTATTGAATAAAACTGAAAAAGGAAACCCAAATTTAATTGGTAATTAAAATAGTTTAATCTATAATTATTTATTAAAATGTTACATCCACATGCTGTTACAATTTAACATTGTATCTGATCACCAGCTCGAGATAAACTACCATAAGTTATTATATTTTCTAATTATTTCGCCTTTGGGAACAATTCCGACCGCCTTTTTAAACATTCGGTTCCCCTCCCGGTCTCGCGTCTTGTAACATGAGATATTACACGGTGTTAAAGCGTTTTTCCACCGTGTATTGTTAAGAAATTTGTTCAATTTGAGGTGAAGAGAAACGATCACATCGCGTTTATTTCTAGTTGCTAACACAAATATAACGAGAGAGCTAAAGTAAATAATGATTAGCATTCTGGCTGGGCAGGATGTCAAGAAACTTTATTTTTTATTTTAACGCTTTGTCTGTTTGTTGATTTTGTCCGGTGATGTTTGCTGATGTGTAGTATCAAGTTATTGATTTTTTACATCAGAAGAATCATCATAATAGTTCCAAAGAATTCTTTAAACAAACAATTTATAAGAATTAATGATTAATTAAGTAATTTCCTCAGAAGTTGAGATGTTAATTTGGCTGCAATGCAAGGCAGTTGTCCTTATCAGACAAACCTGCATATGTAGTAATGATGGGATATTCGCTGGTGTCTGAAGAGAAAGAGCAGCAACCGGCCATGTTGCTCCGGCTATATGTGGATTGACAAATGGCTTTGGTTTTGTTGAGGCTGGTAATGGAATTATGGTGGAACTTCTGCAGAAATTCACATTGCTTGTTTACATGCTGAGAAATTGCACAAAATGTACATTTAGTTACATAAAGAATTTAGGTTACTATGACAAATAAAAAATCCCACTTACGCCCAATTCGTTCAGGTTTACCTTATCCTATAAATCACCGTTTTAATTGAACAATTAAGACTCTAATGATCATAAATGTTTTTAACTTGTTGAAGAATTAATTACTTTTTACTGTGAAATTACTACGAGAACTGCCACTGGATTTTATACATTAACCAAAATTTAGCATTTCTGAGGTTAGACAGTAAGAAATTATAGTCAACTCCCTTTAATTAATTTACAACAATTTTTTTAAACTAATAGCATACGATAATTGTTCCCTATTAGTTCCGGTTTGTTCATTAATTCGCTATGCCTTTTTATCTATTATTGTTTGAAGTTGATTTGATAATGAAAGAAACTAATTACTTGCAGGCTATACTGTTAATAAATTACATAAGTTGTATTAGACAGTAAAAATACAAAAAAGGTAATTAATGTTTGACGAAAAAGTTTAATACGATGATTAGCTGGAAATTTGGTTTAAAAGTTAATTTTACTCGTATATCAATTTATTCAAACATTTTCATCCATTATTCTTCGTTTTCAAACTTTAGGATGTGAAAAAAGTAAAAATACAGTCGTTAAACTAAAAAATAAACTGTGGGCCCAAATTTCTTTACAAATAACTTAAATTTTCCAAAACTAGCTTTTCGACGGTGGACCTTTAAAACCCCTTAAAATTCCTACTCTCTTATCACAAAAATACTCCCAATAAATTTTTCTCACACTGTGACCAAAAACCCACTCTAAAATATGTGGAAATCATGTCGTGATAGACAGCCGTAAGTGATTTGACGTGGAGTCAGAGATGCGAGGAATTCACGGTCGATGTGGATGCTCTTTGTCTTAGTAGTTGATGATGGGCAGTCATTTAGATAAGTGGTGGTTTAAGAACCTCCTCTCTGTTGCCGCTCGCTCATTCGGACGAGGGATAAATTTACCCTTGACCAAAATTGCCCCGTTTAAAAGACAATTAACTTTACGACTGTAGGGGGCTGGAAACCCCTTGTATAGAAAAAACTTGCTTTGTTTTGTTGTGTAAGAAACTACAATATTAAATTATGTTTTCTTTATCTCACAAATTGCGTTTGTGTTTACATTAAATTTAATAGATGGCAGCCGGAGGATTTTTATAGCGCGTATAATTTTGCAAGTCATTTTAATTTAAACGTAACTTTACAGGTTTGTATTCTATTATCTGGCATGTTTCATCCATTAAAAAACCAACTTGAATTAATGCCCTTAAATTTTAAACACCATTAACTGAGATACCAATGAATATTTTAAATATTTTTCTGTCTTTTGTCTCCCTGTGGTAATAAAAGTTTGATTGGTTTTTAAATTATGGACATATCTCGAATATGTCATATGGATTTTAATTATTTTTCATTTAAGTATAATTAGTTTTCTTTGAGGCGGACGCAGGTAGGTAAAAGAAATCATTACGATGGGTATATGATTATGGTTTAATTTTTTCTCTGATGGGGAAGAAAATTGAGACAAGTTTCATAATGTAAAACACGAGGATTATTTTTAATTAAAAGTCATTATGGGAAGTGACTCAAGGTTCACATCATGCTATAAGCGAAATTAAAATCTGAAAATTACACAGCTCGTCATAAAATCCCATAAAATACTTTCAAAGAATTTATAATAGTGACATAGTTAAAGAGTCAGGACGAAAGGTCAACGAGGAATTTTACGATGGGCTGGTCGCAGGACCTCTATATGTAAAGGCCACCATTTTATTACCAACTAGGTTTCGAAAAGATCATTTTAAGTAAGGTTAGATGAAATATTTTCCCTACTATATTTCTAGAGAAGTCTAATTTTACAACAGTTTCTAGACGAAGGATAAATATGAGATCCCAAAAAATTTGGGTACCTTTAATTTGTGGAACTTGCTTGGAAATCATTGGAATTCCTTGGAAATCGTTAGAATTCATTATAAATTATTCAAAGTGGGTGCTATGTATACCCTTAAATTGAACTTTTTGGGAAATCAATGGAATTCTTTGGATATCATTGAATTTCTTATAAATTATTCAAATTTCGACTGAACTTCCATGGAAATAATTGAAAATCCTTAAAAATCATGGTAATTCTTTGGAAATTATTGAAATTCCTTAGAAATTATTGAAATTTGGAGTGCTGTGCATAAACATTTTTAGGGACATTCGGGGCAAACATTTCGAAAATTTTGTGTAGGTAAATTTCCAGAAATCATTGGAACTCTTTAGAAATCATTGGAATTCCTTAGAAATCATTGGAATTCCTTACAAATTACTCAAAGTGAGTGCTATGTACCCTTAAATTGAACTTTTTTGGGAAATCAATGGAATTCCTTGGATATCATTGAATTTCTTAGGAAATCGCTGGAATTTCTTATAAATTATTCAAATTTCGACTGAACTTTCTTGGAAATAATTGTAATTCCTTAAAAATCATTGTAATTCTTTGGAAATCACTGGAATTCCTTAGAAATTATTGAAATTTCAAGCGCTGTACATTAAAATTTTTAGGGACATTCGGGGCAAACATTTCGAAAATTTTGTGTAGGTAAATTTCCAGAAATCGTTGGAATTTCTTATAAATCATTGGAATTCCTTACAAATTATTCAAAGTGAGTGCTATGTACCCTTAAATTGAACTTTTAGAGAAATCAATGGAATTCCTTGGATATCATTGAATTTCTTAGCAAATCGCTGGAATTTCTTATAAATTATTCAAATTTCGACTGAATTTTCATAGAAATAATTGAAAATCCTTAAAAATCATGGTAATTCTTTGGAAATCATTGGAATTCCTTAGAAATTATTGAAATTTCGAGTGCTGTGCATTACAAATTTTAGAGACATTCGGGGCAAACATTTCGAAAATTTTGTGTAGGTAAATTTCCAGAAATCATTGGAATTTTTTATAAATCATTGGAATTCCTTAGATCTCAAGGAAATTCATTAAAAACCAGAAATTTCTTACAAATTATTGGACCTTAGGTTTCCACGTGATCTCCTGTGGCCAATGTGAGCGAAGCACACTGCGATCATGCAAATTTATTACTGTTTCGAGTACTTATAGACATTTTTTTCACATTTCATAACAGTTTAAGTTAACTTTAGAATGCTCTTGACTATGAACAAGTACAAATACCGCAAAACCTCACCACAACTCCGTTATATGATTTATTTGCGTTAATATTTCTGGTACACACAAATGCACCAGATAACATCACCGATTATTTATTGTACAATTTTTTTTGTTCTTTGGTTCTGTTGAGCTGGTATGCGGCTGTGGCGTCTCTCCACAATACATTTGACATCTTTTGTTTAAACAGCAGGTTACTATCATCAGTACTGATCTACATTAGAGTGAATACCAGTCACAGCGTGTCCACCATATCCCGAAGAATTCAACACCTGTCCCCCCATCTCTCTCTCTTTTCGTACAACTAAATAGTATAATCATGGGTATTGTATGTGTGTAGAACTGTAGAGTAGAAAAGTAAAAGCACACCGACGATACTTCGATACAGTTGTGCTAATAAACTTGATGAAATATTAACTTTAACCGCGAGATATATTTGTAAATTATTTTAACACTTTGCCTCTAGATTCTGATTTTTCGAGCAAGAACCGCGTATACTGTTTACTATCAACTTGAAGTTAGTCAATCCATTAAGTACCATGGAACTTGACGTTGGTATGTACACGAGGGACATTGTTTTCCATCGTGGGAAATAACACAGATTGTCTGTCATGCAACAACTAACTTAACGTCTTTCTTTCATTTAAAACCGTTCGTTGGGTTGGCTACGCTCAATTATAATAAAATCCAAGTATTAATTTCTGTTCTGTTTGGTACTTACTAAAAGTTGAGTTGTCTAAAATGTAACAGTGAAGAGGACACTTACCTGGAAAAAAAAATCGAGTTTAGTAAACTAATTAAAATAAGAAAAAAATAATGTGAATAAATGGGCCTGGTTGGTTTGTAAACGAACCATAAAAGGTGTGAATTGTTTTTGTTGGCTTAAAAACTTAATTAGCTTTTTATAACAGCAGGATATTATTAATTTGCTATAGTTTTTAACAGCTTACATAATCAATCAGCTGGGCTTTGTCTAAGCGTAAGCAAGAACATTTTGGTATGTGAAGAGTTATTATTGTATCTGTCTACACATAATAGAAGAACAACTACATAAACTGGATTTGGGTATTTGGCATCATTAAAGTTATAGCGATGCACAATTTTTTAAATTTTTATCTAATTTTGCAATATTTATCTTCAAAATCTTGAATTTGGAGAAGATACATGCCATTTTATGATTTTATGCAGATGGCGTTGAAAAACAAGTACTTTTTGACCAGTACGTCTAGAAATTGACAAAGCAAATTCCATGGCGTACTTGTCAAAATAGTACACTTTTGATATTTTGTTCACTTTACTAATTATAGATTCAAAATAGCATTTTCTTCAATTTTACAAGAATTTGAAAAATTTGTAATAGTAACTATTGATTAAATCTTGATTGCTCCTTTTTGAGGTCTATATTTCATTTAAAAACCGCGATAACATTTTTCGTTGTTATTTAGATATTAGATATCTAGACATAATACTAGATTATTTTAACAGTTTGCATATTTCTGGTTTGTGGATTTTCTGCAACCGGTTCCCAATAGTCTATACATACATAATGACCACCGATTTCTCTCCCATAAACATCACGTTAGAAGCCATTTCGGTTTCTAATTGACCCCGCACATAACAAATTAATGTCAAATCAAGATTCATCCTTCTATTAGAAAAAACACAAATTCCCAAACAGTTTACACGTGCAAAACAAAAATCGCTACAAGACCCATTAATCATAAAACTCTTGTCGATGTGTTTGTAGCATTTGCTGAATGGAAACATCTCCAATCTGTTTCCAACAGCAACACAACAATATTATTAATGATATTTCGAGAAATAGACATAAATAAAACCGCAATCATCCCATCTTTGTTATTATTCCTTTCTCGGTTTTTGCACATCAGAGAATATTGTGTGGCCTGCTGACCTCACCTTGTTTTATTTAAATAGGAAGTCACTGGCAACTTTAAATTCAAAATTCTTTCTTGGCATTGGAATGGAGAGGAACATGAACGAAATAAATTAATGGATACCACTGGGTGTTCCATCCTGGTTTTTTCCTACTAGTCCAACAAGAATGGAAAACGTGGTGACATAAAATACATAGTAAGGTGCATTCCCCATATTTCTACTTGGACTTGAGCACTTTAGTTAGCTAGTATGCGTTAGACTAGAAACTATTTCCAAATAATCTTGGCAACACACCCAATCTAATTCTTTTAAAAAATTGATGACTTATCCAATTACAGTTCACTTTGCGCGTCGAGTATCTATTTGTACAATCTTAACAAGATATTGATTTAAAAATTATTGATCTGTCATTAATCACTGAAAAGACTCACAGCATGATTAGGCAATTTATTACTATTTATTCCGGCATAGTTATGATGATGGTCACGAAATTAATTAATAACCAAATGAGCGCCATTCATATTTGTAATTGTGTGATTTGTTTTTGGGTACAATATAACTAACTGCCTTGGACAAGGAACAGGATGTTACAAAGAAAGCACAGGAAAGTTTTTTCCATAAATATGCACCATTTTTTCCTAAAAAAAAACGAAGAAAAAAAATTTTCAGCTATTGCCTTTATTGCAAGTTAAAGGCAAATATGAAAAAATTTTAGAATGTATCTAACTTCTACAGACTACCACTTAGAAAGTGTTCTAAAGCATTTGACTAGTTTTTAGAGCTTAATAAGCATGAAATTGTAGCTAATTAGACGGAAATTTCTATTATAACTTTCAGCTCATCGATTCTGTCTGCAATTTTGTTTACACACTGGATAATTTTATTTCACTTTGCGTTAATTAGCTAACGGTATGTGAAAACGGTAGGGAGGAAAAACTTTAGATAAGTAATACAAGCTAGAAGTTTTTGAGTTAGTATTTAGGATTATTTTAAAATAAATTTAGTACAAGATTTTTCAAATGCAATTTTTTCCTGTTGGTAGTAAATAGTACATATGCATTTTATGCTGTCGTCCATAAATCAAATTTGGACACACACAGTTATTTTCTAATTCATAATTATCCTAACTGTTATAGAGAATTTTATTTCTTATTATTTTATTATTTATACTAAAGTATTCTTTTAATATTAAGTAGTTAAATCGAAAAAACACAATTAAAATAATGCAGTAACTGTTAAAATTAATGCATTTGTAGTACACGAATTAACAAATTTAATACATCGAAACAAAGAAAATTATTTAAAAACATCAAATTTATTAGTAATTTTGTGGGTCGGTCAAACTCATCATTTTATATTTAATGTGAATTTTCCAATTTTACGACATACGTTTTACGGTGCTATTGGTCATACTTTTTTTATACAAAAAGTCTGTAATTTTTTGTCATAATCTTCAACTAACGCTTAGTAATTGATATTGCTATAAGCTACAAAAATAATCTTTGGTAATTAAGAAACGTTTCTATTTGACATGTTTTAGCTGATGGGGATAGTAGTTGATGAGTTTCTAGTTTCATTGACAAAAACTACAAAAATTTTAAAACATAAAAGGTCTTGGAAATGAACCTGAGGCTTGTTCTAATAATAAAATGTGCAAAGTTGAGAGAAAAAAATAAGTAAATGTCTGTAAATTTCCAAAAATTTTGGTATTCTATTCTACACAATCAACTTCTATCTCCCATAGTTTCTAAAATTGCTAATATAACGAAGTAACGAGTTGGAGAAACTAAAGGAAACGCTTGGTTTAAATATTAAAATAGATTTTGAGTTAATAAGTCAGAAAATCTACAAGAAGAATTGTTTTTCAAAAATTTTAAACTGTCTATAATATCAAATTTCTTTAAAGTAGAAAAATTGATTCAAACCAATATTTCTTGTATATCTACCAAACTGAATTTGCATTTTGAAGATAAAACAAATAGTGACTCTTTTTATCAAATATTTGGTTATGCTAGTTTCAGTCTGAAATTGCTTCTATGTCCTAACCTAATAGTTTGGAAACTATTTAGTTGAATATTAGGCTGAAAATGGGGGGATTTGTAGTTTTATTTATATAAACTACAAAAATTTAAAAACGAGTTCTTGGCCTGAGAGATGAATCTTGAGGAACGCTACTTTATATTTTCTATGAATCACTCGCGCTATACAGAAAAATTCTAAAGATTTGCTCGAAGTTTTTTTGTCAATAGACCTCTGCCATGTTTTACTTCTTCCTCTACACTCCATTAGCGGCTGCTTACACGCAAATAAATATCAAACGATGACAGTTATTGATATTAATTTTTATTTTTTGTTCCATAAGTTATGATTTATAAGTACTATTAATATAGTAACTACATTAATATAGTAAAATTTATTGGTTTCCTGTTTTTGCTTAAATTCCTTTCTATATCATGTTATCTTCCAACAAATCAACACAACGTTCAAAGTTCCATCAAGCAACCAAGTCCCATGACTTGCTTACCAACCAAAAAGAAATAGAACAAAATATTATCATCATCAAGGCGCGGAAGTAAAATCCTGAAACAATGTAGGTACAAGCCGGTCATTACAAATCCTCACGCAGCATCATTTTCTCAGTGTATTAGATGTCAAATGCATAAACTTATATCTCTCTGTATGTGTGCTTGTTGTTACCGATTGCCGCGCGGGTTATCTCTTCTATATAAGACTACAATATCTTTCATTTCCGCGATTGGGTCAGGCTTGAGTGCTTCAAGATTGACAACGAGATGAGCGGCCTACGTGATTGAATCCATACCAAGCAATCTATCTCGACCAATAAAAACATCAAAAGCCATTTCGAGTGAAACTATATGGACAGACAGTCATAGGCAGTCACATATAGCATATAGCATATAGATCGAGACGGTCAATAAGTGATCTAGTGGGCTTGGGATGAGAGGTGGAGGCCTCCTGAAGGCCTGTTCAAACTGTCATCAAACGCCATCTATTGCCGAAAATCTACCTGAGACTTCGTCTCATTAAGCCAGGTTCCAATTAAATGGGCGCACTTGATAGATTTATATGCAGATCAAATTTATAGTTTGTTATAATAATACACTAGAAAATTTATTGCTTGATATTGTGTTTCTCTCTGTATAATTTTACCGTAAAAATTAATTAGTAGCTACCACTACACTTTGTGCTACGCTACGATACACAGCCAACTCGACACAAAGAACAATCTAATAATTACCCGCAGATTATCCTGGTTAATCAGAGTTAATATTCCAGAAAAACTTTACATGCAAGATTAACCACTATAGGCGATTTGAAGATTACTTGCGCCATCATCCATCATACATTTTCTCGATTTTTTCATCAGAATACATTCCAAATACCGCATCGGTGATTGATAACATTTACTACACATTTCGTTTATTTGTTTCTTTCAATTTCTACTGCGTAGTAGTATGGCAACTGGATGTTTCAATGGCATTAGCATATTTTATTAATTTACAACATTATGGACAAGTAATATGTAAATTCTAATAGAAAAATCTGAACATATGTGTAGGCTTAAGTGAGATTAAAAAACCAGAAGTTCGAATGCATTTAGATTTGGGAAAGGCGGCTGATTAATCATTTTTATTATTTTTGTGTTGCTTAGTCGATGTGGATTAATTTTAGGCAGGTTGGTTTATCTCCTTAGGGGCTAATTTGACAAATGGTACAGTTGCTATAGTCGCTAAAAAATTCTTTAAGATAGGTCACCAACGAGTGGGAAATAAATCTACATTCTAGATGTCTACACTTCGTTTAAGCTATAGTAGGCTATAAAATCTGGAATTATCAACGGATTTTCGTTCTGTTTGAATTTTCTAGTAAAACTAACTTGACTCTTTGTCAAACAGCAAACCGCAACGAAATCTGTCACGTTTTCGAAGTTTTATGACAGTTTTAAGGACACAAACCTGGAATTTGGACAAATTTTTTAAGCGACTCTATAGTATACCGTAAAAATCGCAATTTTTAGAGGATTTTCATTCTGTTTCAATTTTCTAGTAAAACCAACTTGGTTCTTTGTAAAATTGCAAACCGCAACGAAATCTGTCAATTTTTCGAAGTTTTATGACAGTTTTAAGGGCACAAACCTGAGATTTGGACAAATTTTTTAAGCGAGTCTATAGTATACCATAAAAACCGGAATTTTTAGAGGATTTTCATTCTGTTTGAATTTTCTAGTAAAACTAACTTGGTTCTTTGTAAAATTGCAAACCGCAACGAAATCTGTCAATTTTTCGAAGTTTTATGACAGTTTTAAGGACACAAACCTGAGATTTGGACAAATTTTTTAAGCTAGTCTATAGTATACCATAAAAACCGGAATTTTTAGAAGATTTTCATTCTGTTTGAATTTTCTAGTAAAACTAACTTGGTTCTTTGTAAAATTGCAAACCGCAGAGAAATCTGTCAATTTTTCGAAGTTTTATGACAGTTTTAAGGACACTAACCTGAAATTTGGACAAACTTTTTCAGCGAGTCTATAGTATACCGTAAAAACCGGAATTTTTAGAGGATTTTCATTCTGTTTCAATTTTCTAGTAAAACTAACTTGGTTCTTTGTAAAATTGGAAACCGCAACGAAATCTGTCAATTTTTCGAAGTTTTATGACAGTTTTAAGGACACAAACCTGAAATTTGGACAATTTTTTTAAGCGAGTCTATAGTATACCGCAAAAACCGGAATTTCTGAGTTTTTCGTAAAAAAATCTACACCCAAATTGTGTTTTTTGTCTTATAGTTTCCAAACTTGAGCTTTAGCGATGGTGATAGTTCCCTACAAATTCAAATAATTTGAGGTTTCTAGTCAAAAATTAAGCGAATTTCCATTATTTTTGTGTGTAGTTAAAAATGTAAGCAGTATCAGTTTTTTTCCCAAAAACTCCATTTTCAGTTTGCATGTCCACCATTTTATTTTGATGTTGTACAAAACACCTCCATTACCATACCCGCTGATATTCACAAGCATTTCTTCACCTTCACTATCAGCATGCATTAAAATTTCTTATGAATTATTTACAACAATAAACGCAGGTACAAGTACAAGACGGCACCATCATGTGCATTGAATGTAAATAATCTTGTATGTAGCGGTAGCGTTATAAAATTATCATATTTTGTACTAAACAAAATCATATCTAGCTTACATTGTTTCAAATTATCAACATTTATAATGTATAATCACGCAGCAAAAGGAGGATGTACGACT
Organism: Pediacus dermestoides; assembly: GCA_963942485.1. Lineage (NCBI taxonomy): Eukaryota > Metazoa > Arthropoda > Insecta > Coleoptera > Cucujidae > Pediacus > Pediacus dermestoides. Next base: position 14,918,794 of record OZ012629.1, on the reverse strand, counting down.
GAAAAAAACCCACGAAGAAGAAAATTGTTAATCACTAATTGCCTGCTTCTTGCACAAACCAGTTGTGTACAAGAAGTGCAAAATAAAATAATAAACTGTAAAGTTATTGGGAATTGTTGAAGGTTGATGTGATGGTGGATTCCTTGAAAATTATTACTTATTTTCCTAAACGCTACGTGACGGAAACTATTTTAACAAAGATGGTGTACTATAAGCGATCTGCTCTGATAAAACCATATCAGGTGTAGGAATTTTGTATTATTTATACTGCAATTTGATTGGTTGCCAGCTGGGACACAATCGTGATTTAACTGGCAGGATAATCCATCTAATGTCCTTCGATTCGAACCAGAGGGCTTCAGAGTGATGAAAAATAAACACTTTTTAATAAATAACATGTGTATGTTCAGTGGCGTTCACTGGAAAAGTCTACTTATAATTAGCCCATAAAATACGAATTTTTTTACTCAGTTTCTTTCTGTTTCTGTAAATTTTTCCAAATTGTGAGGCTATAAAATCCGGAATTTTATTCCGTTTGAATTTTCTAGTAGGCTCAACTTATTTCACTGTGAACAAGAAAACTGCAAGAAAACCTGTCAATTTTTCGAAGTTTTACTAGTTTTAAGGACACAAAGTCTAAATATTATATAATTTGTAAATATTTCGGTTCTCCTTTCTACTCAGAAATAATCTTGTGCTACTTTTATTAAAATATTTTTCATGGTTAGTATCTGATATCATTTTTAAAAGGAGACACAATTTTGTTCTGAGATGACCCTGTATATTTCATCTATAATTATGTTCTAGTCGTCAACCTGCATATCTATAACAGTACTATTAGTTCCTTTGAAAAAATGGATGATAAATATTCTATTATCTTAAAACAATACAAGACCTCGCTGGCATGTCGAAAAAACATTAAAATATCCAAGTGTAACAATATTTTATGCTATAGGAAACCACAAGAGATAAAATGCTTGACACGAAATTAACCATGTAAGCATCGGAAACATTAACATAAATAAAAGAGTTCCATCGTCAAACAACGTTTACCTACACAGTTGGTGTTTATCTAATCGTGGAATAAATACAAATAATTTTGCTTTTATAAACAGTTTGAATACAATTGTTTTGAATTTCGTAACTTACTCATCGATTCCCCTGGTCAAATCCAACGAATTTAATCCGGGCGAAGGTAACCGGATATTCTCAGGTGATTTTTCCTGATTTAACGTGTTTTCGTACAAGTTGATGCCACAAGAAGAAACGTCCGTTGACGGTGTTGTACTGTTGTACAGCTTGTTGCTGTCGATGAAGTTTTTATTGCATCCGTTTCGTTTTCCGTACAACTGCCTGTAGTATTTTTCCTGGTCACCGTACATCCAACACACTTTCCACCATTGCTTGCACATTAAAACGTTGGCGGAGGCGCTGGTGTTTTCGCGTTTTAGTGCGTTGCTGGTGGACATCGTGGCACTTTTCATTTTGTTATTATTTGCGCACTCAATTTAAAGGGTTTCAGCTAAAGTGTCAAAAAAAATAAAAAGGGGGAATTTGAGTTCTTTAATTTGAGTTGTTTGGTTTGAGTTATGGTGCGAGTTCTACGAGCCCTAACAACTAAATGTTCGGACAAAAGTAAATCTGATTGTCTTTTTACTATACGCCCAAAAGTTATGTAAATTAACTTCCATAATATTGTTGGTTTTTTTCTGTTATAATGTCAACATTTAGTTATATAAAAACGTAAATTTCGTAAAAATCCGCTCGGCGGTTCCAAAACTGTGGCATTTTAACCCAGCAGGATGGGAAAATTGTAGAAACAAAACATTATTATTTTCAAAACGTTGGATCTAGTAGTCGGATTTTGATAAAATTTACTTTATTGCAAAGCTGGATGTTGGTTTTCTTTACAAAAAAGTTACACAAGTTTTTATTTGGTGATTTTAGGCATTTATCGGAGCTTCAAAGTTGCATCTTTAAAAATGATAGAATTTTCTAGTAACTGTTTTAAAGAATCACAGTTTTGAAACCGCTGGTTGGATTTGTGTCAAAAAACATTTAAATCAAAGCTCAATAATCGTACTATATTGAAAAAATCCTGAAATGTTAATATGAATTTTTTTGCATTTTTTTCGAGTTCCACAGTTCACTTTTAAAAAAACGTTTTTTTTTTAGGGTGCTATCTACATTAAAATAATCACAGTTTTGGAACCACAGGTTGGATTTTGGTAAAATTTACTTTATTGCAAAGCTGGATGTTGGTTTTATGTACAAAAAAATCCCCAAGTCTTTATTTGATGATTTTAGGCATATTTCGTAGCTTTAAAATTGCACTTGAAAAATGTGACGTAATTTTCTAACGACTGTTTTTAAAAAATCACAGTTTTGGAACTCGGGGAAAACGACATAAAGGTGTTTTCATGGCCCTCCTCCAGTCCGGACTTAAATGTCATTGAAACTCTTTGTCATAAAATTAAACGTAATCTACGCAATAATCCACCAAGAACCATTGGGGACTTAAAGACCAAAATAGAAGAAATTTGGGACAGTTTCACGCCAGAATTGTACCAAAATTTGATAAATACAATGCCTGCTAGAATACAGGCAGCTATTACAGCATAAGGAGACGTAACATCTTGTTAATGGTCCTAAATTAAAAATTATCCCAACATTTAGTTGTTAGGGCTCGCATATTAAAGGGAAGAAAATTTGCAGTTTTTTCGCGAAAATATTCTCCTAACTCAAAAATCCAGCTAAATCTCACAGAGACAACAAAATGTTTTAACTGAAATAATAATCGTCCAGCATACAAGCATTTCAACTGCAAATCATAAGTTAAGTACATTCCTGAATCCCGCGGCATAGTTTCATTTCAGTTACTGTTTATATGTTGTAAATAAAACTTGTTTTGCAATGCGTATACATGGAATCAATATAAAGAAAATTTAGTGTTATTACCTGTGGCTTTTTGTGCGCGCACAGGGATAGAAATAAACACAGGTGGTTTTTTCTCTCTAACTCTACTCCTTTGAACCGTTTGAAAATCATCCAAAACCAGTTGGTCAAATGAATATTTAAGTGAACTTAAAACCAATTTGCTTTCAACACATCAGCGGTATTAAAATGTTTAATAATTTTCTATAAGTGAAAAGCGAGTGAGTTGTGCTTTAATGGCTGTTTTTATTGATCATTGTACAGAGTCCTTGGGAGTTATTTGTCAAACCATTCATTACCATATGAAAAAATTAATATTTTCCAAGTGGTCATAAACATTAGGTACCGATTTGTATGAATTTATGAGTTGTGTGATGTAGTTAGTTTTTTTAGTGTTATAAAAGCGAGTTATTTTAGTAACAAATTTTATTTTATTATGATTTTTTGAATATATTTTAATCGCGTCAAAAAGGAACAAATATTCAAAATCCTTGCTAAAGTCATTAAGATGAGGATTATTATTTTAAAGGTTAGTTTCCAAAAAGGAAATTGTTATACTATTTACTATATTATGCAAATTATCAGCCTACAGTCAACGTACTTAAATATTAATGAAAAACTTTTCGTGCGAGAAAAACACCTCGCATTCCTCACTATAATCTGCATGTAAATTGTCTGGAATTTAATAAACACTCCGGTTGATTTTTCCAAAACCCATTTTTTGCAATATCAGTCGTTTCCATCAGCAAGTGCTAAAAGCATATGTTTGTAAACCGCTTTTTTAATCAGCTAGTTTACATTGAATAACAAATACCACGAAAATCTGTATGTATATGAGAAATGATGTGGCTACAACTCACTTTTTAATATGTCCTCAATTAAAATCTCATTACGGTTTCTAACAAGCGATTTAAAAGGATTATTGCTTTGACTATTTGTGTTTCTTTTTGTGTGTACGCCTACAGTATTCTTTGTCCTTTATGTAAGTCACATCAAAGATAAAATGCTAATGTGTGGAGAAAAGTGTGTTGTTGGGACGTATAAAGAAAGATTTTTGGAGGTTTTATTACATGTTGATGTTTTAGGAATTATACAAAACATGTAGGTATGTGAATATTAATAATTATCAAAATTAAATACAATATTAACTTTCTAACAAAGAAGCAATTTTATTGTTATTTGAGAAATTGTTAATTAGTAGATAAAAATAATGCACCTATAAAGTAGGTATGCAAGGATTTATTTAATTATTTAAAATGCCAGAAATTATTTTTTCTATAGATATGAAATTAGTAGAATGATAAAGGACAAAAGTCGATTTTTTTCATTAAGCATTCCAGAAACTTTCGCTGTCATTGCGAAATATTTTTGTATCCTTAAGGTTTAAAAAATGACGTAATTTTTTCGTATATCAAATTATTTAAAAGCTTGCCAGTAAAAATTATTTATTTTCAGAATTAGTTAGGTTAGGTTACAAATTCAATTTGACTCTAAAAAACTGTTAATTAAGTGATGAAGATATGCCAGTAATAAAAATTATGAAAAAAACTGTTTTGAACCTAATACAGTAAATATTTTGATCTAAATCTTTTCATAGTTTTAGAACTACTGGACGAATTTTGACGTTTTGCGTTTTCATATACCTAGTAAAATTATGGCATTATTATGAAAAAATTAATTTGTTCAATCTCTAGGTCCTAACCTCACTTTAGGGATGTTTTAAACGATATAAAATATTCTTTGAAATTTATAAAAAAAATATAAGACACTACTATTTTGGAACCACTGGACAGATTTTGACGAAATTTACGTTTTTATATAGTAAAATCATAGCATTATTATGAAAAAATTAATTTGCTCAATCTCTAGGTCTTAACCTCACTTTAGGGATGTTTTAAACGATATAAAAATATTCTTTGAAATTTATTAAAAATATAAGACACTACTATTTTGGAACCACTGGACAGATTTTGACGAAATTTACGTTTTTATATAGTAACATCATAGCATTATTATGAAAAAATTAATTTGCTCAACCTCTAGGTCCTAACCTCACTTTAGGGATGTTTTAAACGATATAAAAATATTCTTTGAAATTTATATAAGAAATATAAGACACTACTATTTTGGAACCACTGGACAGATTTTGACGAAATTTACGTTTTTATATAGTAAAATCATAGCATTATTATGAAAAAATTAATTTGCTCAATCTCTAGGTCCTAACCTCACTTTAGGGATGTTTTAAACGATATAAAAATATTCTTTGAAATTTATTAAAAAAATAAAAATATAAGACACTACTATTTTGGAACCACTGGACAGATTTTGACGAAATTTACGTTTTTATATAGTAAAATCATAGCATTATTATGAAAAAATTAATTTGCTCAACCTCTAGATCCTAACCTCACTTTAGGGATGTTTTAAACGATATAAAAATATTCTTCGAAATTTATTAAAAAAATAAAAATATAAGACACTACTATTTTGGAACCACTGGATAGATTTTGGCGAAATAAGCATTTGTACATAGTAAAATCCTGACTTTATTAAAGAAATAATGACAATAATCATAACTTAACTTTTAGAATCTTTCTGAAGCCTGTAAGTTAAGTTCTTAGGCGTTTTAAAATTATATTAATTTGGAACCGCTGGAACTCTTTGGATAATATTTGTTGCTTTTATACGTGATAAAGTTATCTGGATGTATAAATGCCGCTCTTAATAAAAAACTAGACAGTAAACTCTTAAAATTTAAGTGAAACTGTAGCAATTTTGAATTGTAACTGTTTTGATATAAACTTAACGGTAGAAGTACTAAGCACTTGTCGTTAATTATGGCGTCAACTTGAGTTCTTGTACAGGTCCAGGTGTTAAATACTTCTATATTTGGTTTATTGAGTGTCAGTTTTCTGTTGATTTTCGTGTGTGTAGATAGAAAGGCAAGTGCTGTCAAAAACGTAATTTATTTAACATTGTTGAAGTAGTTTAACTATTTCGAACGACTATAATAACTATTATAGTTGCCGCCTACGCACCAAGGCGCTTGTCATTCGATTGGAATAAAGCAATATATCTTTTTGGTATAATGTATAAAGCAAAAACAATAATTCTCATTAAATAACACACAGCGCATAGTGCGCTCGCTAACAACCTCCAATAAAATATATTCTATCTTTTTAATGATCTAAATAGTTTTAATCATTAATCAATGAACCGCGGAGAGTGTGGTGAACTTTTACGGTGCTATAAAATGCGATTTAATTGGTAAGGAGATATCACAAGAAATTTGTTAGGGCTACTGAAGTGTACAAGCCAACAAGAAAAATAAATTAAATTTAAATCATGTTGGATTCGACGTAAAAGTTGCAGTCGATAAATCTTCGCATACAGGAAATGTAATACTGTTTAGAAATTAGCTACTTTAGATTGTTATGGAACTTAAAATTGTTTTCTGGATGGCGATTTATAGTTATTGCTTTCACGTGTTATTCACTAAGTTGATCGCTTGTTTCTCACTGTAATCTTGACGCGGATACTTGACAGGATCTTTCAGGAACATAGATTCCTAGAAATACTTAAGTTAGTGCATAAACTCAGGATGATTCGAAACATTTTCACCCATAGAACACATTCCAACAGCCATAAAATGGGTAATTTTCGAGATATTTTCATCTAGCTTGATTACGTTTCTACCATTATCTGCTTTTTGTCAAAAAAATCAAATTTTAACGAAATCGGATCATTTTCCGAAGTTTTATAACGGTTTCAGTAAAGTAGGAATCAAATTTCGAATGGCATACATTACAATAGTCATAAAATGGAGAATTTTCGAGATATTTTCTTCCAGCTTGATTATTTTTGTACCTTAATCTGTTTTTTGTCAAATAAACCAAATCGCAATAAAATCGGATCATTTTCTGAATTTTTATGACGGTTTTAATAAAATGGAATACAAATTTCAAATGACCAACATTTCAGTAATCATAATATAGACCCTTTTTGAGATATTCTCACCCAGCTTAATTATTTTTATACCATAATCTGTTTTCTGTCATAAAAATCAATTCGCAATGATTTCGGACCATTTTCCGAAGTTTTATGATGGTTTCAGTAAAGTAGGATATAAATTTCGAATGGCACACATTACAATAATCATAAAATGGATAATTTCCGAGATATATTCATACAGCTTGATTACTTTTGAACCATAATGTGTTTCTGTCAAATAAATCAAATCGCAATGAAATCGGATCATTTTCCGAATTTTTATGACGGGTTTAATAAAATGAAATACAACATTTCAGTAGTCATAATATGGACCCTTTTTGAGATATTCTCACACAGCTTGATTATTTTTGTACCATAATCTGTTTTCTGTCATAAAAATCAAATCGCAATGATTTCGGACCATTTTCCGAAGTTTTATGGCTGTTTTAGTGATTTAACTTTAGCTCTCTATATGGCAAATCCACAATATGTATTCTAATTTGGTCTTAATTATCCACTGGTGAGACCCATGAGAATCCAAAGACGAAAAAACCGGGGTAACAAATACAATCAGTTTATCCTCATTAGAGATAAGCACAATTATCCCAACATATCCTTGCAATTGTCGACACGTTTCCTTTGTAGATCATTGGACATATTATCGAAGCCTATCACATATTATACAAAAGCAACTTTAATTGACTCAAAGACCGGCTGTGTGTGTACACTAAAAAGACAAATAAACTTCCACTGAATTATTCTGTCAATATATAAACCGCTCTCTACACATTTTAAATCGTTTTCTCACCGTGTGTTTGCACAGAGAGGCAAAGAGCAAGACAGACCCACCTATAAGTAATTGACAGTGAATAAAGCTTTGTTCATTAACATATAATTAAAACAACAATGAATTGAATTATGGGGTTATCAATTTACTATCATATCACAACTGGAAGTTGTAAGTTTTGTAACATTATATGTTTTATTATTTTTGAAAGTGTTTCTGTTGGTAATAAAATAAATAAAATTGTGTCAGCGGTGTTTAAATTAAAAGGAAATTTCTATTGGCAATCGGTTTTTGTATTTGTATGTATTGAAAAGAATTAATATACATTTATGCCTAATTCTCAAGTCATTTGTCAAGGCTACACTCTAATCCTTTTTTATTATATTACGAATTTATTTGCTACTTTTAATCAAATGTGTCTCTGTATTGTGGCCAATTTGTTAAGGTAATTAAATGTTTATTTTATTACATATATTTGCATATTGTTTAGTTTGTGTTGTGACGGATATTGGTACAATATGCTAGATGTATAGAGGAAACTGAAATCAGCAGAAGGAAGTTAAAGAATTAAAAGGAGAAAAGTTGGACGTTGCGTAAAATCATTAAAAATCATCAAAAAAGTAGCTGGTTCTTATAATGAGATTCAGGATGTCCATGTTCATTACGATTCTAATGAACCTTCAAGATAAATTTACCATCCAATAGTAATTTGTAAACTAATGGTAATTTCGATTTTAATTTACGTTACCAAAAAATAACGATAAGTTTCTTGTCCGGGCAGTTTATTTAATCAATTTTCGGATCAAGGGAAGTTGCCTCTATTAATCCTTTATAAAAAAGTTTCATAATGAGACCAGATGATCATTATTTAGTAAAAAAATGTGGTTAGGTTAGTTTTAAATGCTATAAAAATTTTTCTTTTTCAAAATATGCTAAAGTCATATTTTCAAAAAAGCTAATTTTAATAAAAGTTGACTCTATAACGTCTTGCATTGATATATTATAAAACTCCGCAAAATTATCTTCGGTTGAAGAATTTATAGAAGAACTTATACAATCTACTGTTTTTTTCTTGTTATAATTTAAAAAATAATTTGTCAACGAAATGTAAAAACCGATAACCTCTAAATAACCATTTTTCTGAAATTAGCATTTTTATTCCCAACGCATAAATACATTTCTTCATTTTAGCGACTCTATACATAAAAGGAAGAAACTTTCAACAGTTGGATACATGAAACCCAATCGGTTATTTCCAGCAGATCTCCATCAGCAAACCCACGATGGTTATTTAAATACTCGATTACGAAACGGAAACAATAAGGTAGTGTTCACCTGATATGGGCAATAAAAAAGATGTGTGATGGATATTTGATGCCTTGTTAGCAATAAATAATGATCTAATCTAATGGATTGGTTTTTTTATGAAAAATTTTCGAGAAAACTTAAAGCGCTAGCTGCACTTATCGTATTTTATTTTCTTGTCAAGTCAAGTTGGTAAGATTAAAATAAGCATATTTTCGCTGATATAAATTATGTACAATAAAACAGTAAAAAATTAATGGTTATTTCACCCATAAACTACACACAACGTCCATCAAGCCAAACAACTCAATCCAAAAAAAAAACCTACACAAGCCAAACCAACGTGTATTAACGCACCAGAAACAAACACTCGGAATTTACGGTATAATTTTTCGAAAAAAAAAATAAAACGAAATCGTTGCTCGCTTGATCGCGAGCGGCGTTTAAATTCCGCACCACATGTTGCTCCTTTTTACAAATCACTGGTTATAGCGCACTACTAAATAGCACATCACCTGGTGATGGTGGTGGTGTCCACCCTGACGTTACCATCAGGCGCGTTGTACCGTAATCCTCTATGCAGGTGCAATTGGCGGTCGCAATTGGTAAATCACGATTTAGCGGGCGCGAGAACAAATAAATAGCATCAGCCAGGTAACAAATGCCGGTCGAGACTGTGGCAGCAGCCTGCTGACAGCAGCCACCAGGTTCGTTGCTGGTCGGTGAGAGTCGGGTTACCTTCTTGATCTAGCATTCAAGTCTCCTGGACAACCCCTTGGAAATTGGAGGTTTTCAAGGATTTTGAAGGAAAAAATTGTGGGAAAAAGGCTAATTATATCCTTGAAAGAAAGGGTAAATTATAATTAACAAATTTCTCTGATTGCAGGCGGGAACGATAAAAAAATTTGGATTGAAATTTGATGATATTTCGGGTGCAGGTCTGGTCTAATTTTCTATATAGGAAAAGTACCTTTTCTTCAAGGATTATCGCTTACGCTTAGTTTCCATTATTATGACAACGTTGCTAAAAAATAATTTTTTGCAGTGAGGTTGTGCAGAATAACACAAAAGAGCCTCAAGATAAAGGTATGCGACAAAATTTAGCAAATTCTTGAAATTAATAATTTGGTTTCCAGACCAGAACTATAGGTACTTATATTTTATTATGTCTCAATTTATCCTTGAAAAATTTTAATAGTTAAGACTGCATAATTCCCTAATGTCACTTTTAACATTTACAAATTTCCCATCATTCATCATCCTGATGAGCACCATTGGCAACTCATGTTTTATCTGAAAAATCAAACCAGTTAGATGACTCTTGCTAAAATCCCATTCGTACCCTCTAGACCTCGCAGTAATAATATAAAAATATTTCACTTCACTGTAGGTAAAGGTTTCACAATAAAAGGAAAAAACACAGCGGCTACATAAGATACAATTGTAATTAATCCAAATAACCAGCGTACCGAAACAAATAATGCACTATACTAATATTTTATTAATGATATATAAAAGTTCCCATGGAACTTAACAATATAAACTTCCAGCATGAATAAAATGTAAAGACCTTTGCCATATTCGGATCAGTTAAATTGTTATTTAATTTATGTTTTCAGCGAGTGAGTCGGCTAATTCTATTAGGTAAGTAAACTATGAACTTAATTCTCATGTTCAAGAAAATGTCAAAACTTACGTTCATTTAGTAGGATTAGACCAAAACATACATATTGTAGAGACTTGTTTGAGGCTTTTTTGCCCTAGAGTGGTAAAGCAGCTCTTTAGCGCCTAGGGCTTTTTATTCTTCGAAGGTATTTTTAATCAATTATTATCTTAGAATACCTATCAGAAAATTTTTGACAAATATAAAAATATACATTGAATATAGACCTAAAAATCATTTTGTACCAACTTAGTACTTTTCTTCCTTCTAATATTGGAAATAGATCTAATCATAATGAAAATCATAGGCGCCAATGCTGCAATGTTGTCAATATGCACAAGTTTCTTGCTTGTTAAATACTCGGACAAACTTTACAAGATTCTTGATGTTAATTGGACGTGGATGATTAAGAAAATGCAGCCAGTTTATAAGTTAATGTTTTCAGCTTACTTCCACGAGCTCGCCACCAATTAATCCACATCCAAGTGTTTGACAGTGTCGTTAATTCGGTATATGTACCTACAATCTCCATTTTGCTATATCTACCCAACAACATATTTTTCTTATATTATTGTATACATATAGACAACACGGTGATTTGTAATTATCCCTTGAATTCTGTTATAGTTAGTTGCTGGTTCATGTATATTATCCTGTGATTAAACTAATTAAATTTAAATCATAATCTGCAGACATCAGAAACGGTTGAAATTGATGTCGATAAATACAGGATAATTGCTAAATAGTAAATAGAAAACACCAGTAAAGGTAAAGAATGGAATAGTTGCGGAAATTGGTTCTGTGTAAGTGCGTTTATAATGCTTTTATAAATATAAATCAATGCGTGTATATAAATATTAAAATAATTGCTTGACAACGCACCGAAGAAAAGAAGGAAGACGACGCGTATCCTAACAGATGTTTGGCGGTGTGGTACAACAAAATTATTGTTATGTTATTTTTGCTGTTCAGCTAATGTATGTGAGAAAATGTGTTTATCGAGTCAGTCGGAATTGTATTTTATTGAAAATTGTGGGGGAAGGTTTATTATAACTGGTCCATGCATGAAAGTGGTTTTATAATATTTATAAAGGACACCCAGCAATTTACAAAACAAAGCCAACGAAACCAAACTCATATCACCTGTAGGTATATATAATAATTATGAATAATTGCTTTTTTCTCTAAGGCATTCACAAATTATAGGTTAGATACACAAGGAATTCCTACGCCCAAACAGTGTTTTAAATATAAGAACTTGGGTTTGTTTTCTGATATAATATTTTTAGTCAAATTAGATTTCGTTTGATTTAATTTGATTGCGTTGTTTTGGCGAAAAGCAGAGTCTGAAAATTGGGTTTATCCGGTCGGTCATTAAAAACAGGTAAAAAGTTCGGCTGTCGAAGAAGCCATTTAACATCACTTGGGGTAAAATGTAGTTGGATGATGGCATGGGTGCATTCTTTCGTACAAGTGGGTTAGTCAAAGTCCACAGATCGTTTTAGTTTATTTTTATGGGAGCTAAAAAAATACTATATAACGGGAAGTTCAAAAAGTCGTATTTTCAGATTTTCGACAAAAAACTAAATAGATATAAAAAATAGTATTTAAAACTCAAATAATTCAAAATTGTCGAATTTTTGAAATATGTCATACAGTTTCCGAGATAAATGATTTGTAAATTTTGGAAAAATTCAGTGGCGGCACAGGAATATTGTGAGTTCATAAACTCAGTATTGGATACATATTTAAAAACATTTTTAAGCTCATAAAAACCCAGAAATATAAGCGATTTTCAAAATAGCCAGTTTTCGAGAGCTAAAGATTTGTATATTCTTGGAAAAACCAGTGGCGGGACAACGCTACTTCTAATATTATAAAAAAGCACCAAACGTGATTTTTTTCTGAAAACTTCAAACTACCTAATAAACAAATTAAACGAACTTTCGGTTCAACATTCACTTCCCCTCAAAAGTTCATTCAACTGGATCATGTTAATAATTCCATGTCTCAATTAAACTAATTAATCGTGCTGAAACTAAACTTAACACCTTTTAGTGTTCCTCCTCGTGAAATTCGATTAATATAATAAAAACCTGCATTCATGGCCCCATAAACAAATTTATTGATATTGTTAATGACGAAGTCACGGTTTCATCACACGTGACTAAAAAAATTGTTACCAGTCATCTGCCAAATAACAAAAAATAAAGTCTTCAAAAAGACCTTTGTGCCTTCTAAACGATGATTAATAGTATTTTAATTGATCCGATCAACTTTGTCAGCCATAACGAATGGAAATTTAATTTTTATTATTATTCCGGTATTTAGTACAATGAATGGTGTGGTTTTTTGTAAATGTGATTCCCGCGATGATAATATTAAATTAAAGGGAGAAGGTTCGTGTAGCTATCTGATGCACATAATGCCTTGCTAGTTATTGGCAAGTAATTTGTTTAGTATTATCGATAAATTGGTTTTTGCATGCGTGTGATGATGATGATGATGATGGAGCATGCGAAACTGGCTTCTGACGATTGGTCAACAAGTGCTGTTATATTAAAGTGATTACCTACTGAATTTTGTAACAGAACCTTTGATTTCGTGCTAGTTAATGGCGAAAGTTTATCTCCATTACTTAAAGCTTAGCATTTAGAAAATTTCCAGTAATTTTGAGCAAAATTGCATAATGATTCTTAGGAGTAAAAACGAATTTTTATTGAAGTGACAGGACAAAAAAATTAGGTACGATTTTTGAATGAGAATCCATTAGCAGAAACTTAATCTCAAAAATAATATTATTAGATGCAGACAAACGTTTAAATCTTGAACAATCATCAAGATTTTACGCTGTGTGTTTGCTGAAATGAGACACGTAAGCCTGGGGATATTTTTTTGGAAATTCAATCAAGGCAACACGCAAAAGCACAGTTAAACAATATCTCCAAGGTGTAATTGTAAAAATTATAGACTGTAGTCGTCACATTCCAATTCCTGAAACTCATCAGGTATTTATTAAAATTTCTATATGTTCATCAGATCTTTATTCCGAGAAGCTCAAGAGTAAATGAACTAAACCCATAATGGAAATTTATTTAATTTCCCTCGGACAAATTCAACAACACGGAAGCGATGTAGTTTTCCCTAGCTGGTTGTCAATGTATAAACAAGAAAAACCAGTGCTTCAAATTACTTATCCATGACAATAATTACTCGAGGGAACCACCATCATGCGACTCTCATTTTTGGTAGCAATGTTCCATTTGCCAAGTTGTCTTTGCTGCATTAATAAATAGAAATTACTTGCTCCCAAGAATGATTCTTCACTTCTTTAACTAATGCGTACAAAGACATCAAAGGACACCGAACAACATTGCCTGTGAATTAAACCGATTTATATGTATACAATAGCTGACCAGCGGTGTCCGTTACGTCTTCACCTGGCTAATCTTCGAGTCAATCGAGTAAATCTAATAGCCCAGTCACTTTGCTTTTGAAGATTAACTATGATGGCGTGAAGACAACATAATGCATTACTTTTATGAATATTACGATTTGTGATGTAAATTTGACAAGACGAAATAACGTGGCTTATCAGTTTGAGTGCTGTAGGTTTATTATAGTATTATAGGCCACCCAAAATCAGTTTAATCGATATTGAAATGAGTTTTTTCTAAGCGGGTATACGTAAAAATGTCGTGGCTTATTAACTAACTCACTTGGCTGAAAGATTTGAAGGAAATTAAACAAATCTCTTCGTACCATTAAAGCAGATCGTAAAATAACACTGACGCTAATTAAAATCATTAAAAGACTCACCTTATATCTAGGTTGTTCAGTTTTATTCCCAATTCGGTAAATTACAATTCAGTCAATTAAAACGCTGAAAACAACCATAAAAAACAACAGCGTTTTAAAATCCAATCAACATTTTTTTGTTGGATAATTGTCGGCTATGGTTCTTCCATATAGCAGGAAATTAGAAAAATGTTAAAAATTGCTATTTAAAAGTTTTGAATAAATTTTGTTCAGAGTCGCCGACATTCGATGGAATTTTAATCACTTTTTAAATGAAATCATACCCAGTTTGAAAAGTGATTTATAAAATTGTTTGGACTTTAAGTTTGTTAAATAATTTAAAGACTCCTTTGAAAACTAAATAGGAGGTTGCACTTTAATAATTAGGTGAGTCGCTAAAGTAAAAAGGATTATTTGCCTCTGTAAAACAATTTCTTCTATGTTTGTTTGACTTAAAGTCACTTTTTGAAGCAGTAAAAAAAAGTAAAAGTTGAATAATAAATTTACTTTCCCAGTCGTGAAAAAAAGTACTACATTATGCACTTGTTTTATAAATAATTATTTTCGAAATAACGCACAGGAAAATATATCCTTTTTAAACTTACAGTAAGCAATAAAAATTTCAGTTTTATTTCAACAAAACCAAATTTTAGATAAATTTGTACCTAACCTAACATGTTAATTAATAAATTTTCCAGCGCATTTCACTATCTACTGAAATTAGACTGAATAATGGTTATAAAAGTGCAAACTAATTTTTCCAAATTTTATTGCTAATATAGATCATCACACAGCAATAAACCCGGACGCGTTTTAAAAAACCACGAAACCCCAGCAATAAATGCACCCATAAACCGTAAATTATGCGACAAATTACAATGGAAAATGCAACTTGAACAATTTCCATCAATTATTAATTATAATGGTATGTACTTACGTTTTATCTCCATAAAATTTCACAACATGCGATCGTAAATTCCTTGTGACAAAATTTCTATTAAACATAGTTTTTTAATGCGTTTTTTTACATAAAAGCATATTTAAAATGCAAAAATTTGTGCCTAACTAAAGGAATTTATCGACCATGGCACATAAAATAGTTTGTAGATACACGTAAGAGATACCAGCGCATTCTTTGATGAATTAAACCGAGAATTGATTTTGATTTATGAACAATATCAATCAGCAAGGTGTTTCAGTTTCTATTGCTAGGTTTTTTCGTAACTACAAGTAACCGTATAATAAAGAGTTAGTTGTGTAAATAAGGAAAGGAAATTGTTTATATTTATAATATAGTATGACTCAAATCAATACTTATGAACAGTTAGTTATTACATTATATTAATGTATATTTGATGTAGAAATATTCAGTTCACTTGCCACCGTAGCATTTATTGTAATTAAAGTCTAATAATGAGTAAGAATCGCGATAATTATTTCAGGATTTACACACTTGATCAGTAGCACGCAGTCTAGAAAGACAGTTAATTTTAATTAATTTTATAATCATTTATAACAGATTGGAATTTGCCTCGAACTCGAACAAATTAAATATTTTGTTGTTTAAGCGGTTGTTAAATTATTTCCAGTTGGCGTTGCAAGACTGTCTCAACACATAGACCATATAATTTATCTAAACTAACATTTGCTTAACGAATTTACTCCTGAACTACGAACACGTTGAGCAAATATGGTTCCCTTGTGGACAACAGAGAATTTACACAAGGATTTAGTGTACAAAGACTTAGTCTACAATATGACAAGATGGTTGAAGTTTGAAATGTTTCTATATTTTTCCCAAAAAATCCAACCTGGACAATAAACCCTGAAAAAGCAGCAAAACCTCAACTATTCGTGCACGAGAATGTAAACTATCAATAATGCCCCATTCAGAGAATTAAAACCTAACAACATTTCTTACAGTTAAATTAACGACTATTTTAGTTACATTCATTAGCAATTAGCGTATAATTAAATTAGTGTAACATTTTCTGGCCTAAATTACAAAGATTTTAATTGTGATCTTTAGCGAGCTATAATTTTTTTCGGAATGTTGTACGGCTCATGCTACCATTAGGTTTTGCGCAGTTTATCGAGTCCAAGGAATTCAAAGTGCTTGTAAACATTTTATAATGGTTCCTGTCAGATGTTTTAGAGATTTCAACTTCATGAACTGTTTTCCAGTAATTACAATTTAATAATAGTTACTTACAGGCTAGGTTAGTTAACTTGATGGGTATTATTTATTGTTTTAATTAAAGCGGTTATAAGGAGACTGGATAACGTTATATTTTAATATGGTGTGTGATGTGAAATAAAATTCATTTCATATTATCAGGTTAAACTGTCGGTTTTTTCCTTATTGCAATAGCATCTTTTTCTTTTGCCATATTAGTAGAAAACAGATCAAGTAGCTCATGTTGTGTTGTGTGAACCGGATTTCATATAAAATTACATATTAAATATGTATGTTAAACATTGCAGTACTCTAACGGTGATCTTGTTTTGATGAAATGCCAAACAAATTGTTAAGATATAAGATTTATCTAATATTGGCATTGATGATTAGAAGCCGCGGTTAGTCTATAATAATTGATTGTCACGCCTCGCCTCACAAGTTGCACTTTTGCCTTATTTTTGAATGTAAAATGCACCGTGGTAAACAGGATGGTGACAGAAGACGATTTCTCGGAATATAACTAAGAGAAAATAATCATACACAAGTGTGATTAGTTTAGTTTTTACAAATAATTGAATTCTGGGGAGAAAAAACGCGTAAACCACAGTGAATTTAGTAGGTAATTTTCTGAAATTATCCTAGCTACCTACAGCGAAGTGAAAATAATTATAATCCATGTGTGCTGTAAAAGTTCCATCGGAGGAAGGCTTTAGGAAAAAACACAAATGAAACAAAGATCATGCCGACATTTATGTAATTACTTGTGGTTTATTCACAAACTTGCTTTGGTTTTCTAAAAATAGCTCAAAAAATCGTCCCAGTTTATCGTCAGGATTTCACCAGTCGATAGTTTAGCGAAAATTAAGGGCGGTTTGTCTAATAAACTATGGTCGAATATTGCTTCCTTTTTGATGTACTATAAATCAATAAGAAAAAAAGTTAGTCTTCTGAAATTTTGCATAGATCTTCTTTTTTGTATTCTCTTATTAATAGTGGTTGCAATTATTTTATTTAGAAACCAGAAGCGTGCGTACGGGTTTCTTCAAAAACATTTTATTGAATAAAACGTACACCACTGGTTTTTTTTGCAGCACCAATATGCAGAGAGTATTTTCCATTCAATTTAGAAACTTTTTTGTATCTTACAATTTCTTGATAACTTAACTTTTTTTTTTCTTATTTATTAAAGAGGTTCTTCCCTATTAGATTTCCGAAAAAAACATCAGTACAAAGTTGTAGAGAAAAATATTTCCTACAACTTTCCTTTTAATATTCTTTTGATATTGTCAATATTTAAAAAGATATTCAACAAATAAGTTGCAAATTTTAGGGAAATTTTTCTCTAGTTAGGTACTACTTACTACTACTACTTACTACTCTTTCCCCTAAATTTTCAACTTATTTGTTGAATAACTTTTTAAATATCGACAATATCAAAAAAAAATTAAAAGATAAGTTGTAGGAAATATTTTTCTTTACAACTTTGTACTGACTCTTTTTTTCGAAAATTTAATAGAAAAAAAGTTATTCAATAAATAAAAAAATTAAACCCTTAATTGAGGGCTGCTGAAGGAAGGGCGGCGTCTACGAATACACAAACTCAGTTTTAAACTTTCAAGGTAACCTTTAGAAGATTCTACAAAAATTGGCTGTAGGGTAAAAAAAGTCTATTTGGAGCCTTTTTTTCTCCCTTATTTACTGTACTATTAGGTTATTTTGAGTTAAATTATCAAAAAATTATAAGATACGAAAAAGTTTCGAAATTAAATGAAAAATACTCTCTGCATATTGGTGCTGCAAAAAAAACAGTGGCGTACGTTTTATTCCATAAAATGTTTTTGAAGAAACCCGTACGCACGCCTCTGTATTCTAAATAAAATAATTGCAACCACTATTAATAATAGAATACAAAAAAAAGATCTATACAAAATTTTCAGAAGGCTAACTTTTTTTGTTATTGATTTATAGCAAATTATTTAAAATAATTTATTTTCTTTTTTGCCCTGTACATCAAAAAGGAAGCAACATTCGACCATAGTTTATTAGACAAACCATCACCTTTAATTTTTGCTAAACTATCGACTGGTGAAATCCTGACGATATAAACTGGGACACCTTGTATTTCTTCTCTATAACTTAAAAAGTATTTTGATTTATTTACCATTTGTTCCTTGTAAACATTTACCATCCATTGTTGCAGAAGAGCATTTTAATATACCGTATCAGTAGAACAAATAATTACTGTATAATCATGAACAGTTAACCGCCTGTTTTCCTTCTGTTGAACTTGTAACCGCTAAAGGTCTTTCTTAGAAGAAAAACTGTGGTTGTAAGACGAAAAACATAATTAGGTGCTTGACGATGACGACAGAATTATTTTATACAGTTTATGGTTTTGTAGAGATTTTTTTTATTTTCAGCCAAATACCTCAAGAAATTCGCAAAAAAAATTTCTCATATGAATCGGTTTTTCTTACGCTTAAAACCTTCATCACCGTTAATCCGTTATCCTTATTCATAGAAGATTCTCAGTGGATTTCTTAGATCTTGCAGATATTTTCCTGTTTTTTTCAATTCATATGCAGTGCATCGCTTACGAAGATCTTAAATCGTCCTTCAAGCTTCATTTTATGATTTATCCCATCAAGAATGTCTGATTTTCAACAACAAAATGAAGGAAGTACTCTTTGAATAGACGCGTACTAGTCATAAAACCACAACCACATAATAAACCCGTATATGCGTTCCAAAGGCATAACTTCCACAGGTAATATTTGTATTAATATACCATAGAAACCTCCTAACATCATCAGTATGCAAAATACGCTGCATAAACTTTGAAATAAATTCGTTCTAGCATTGTAATAATAGTCAATTTAAATGCCTGCTATATGCGCCTTAACACGCCAAACCAGAATCATTAAGATGATGGTATTTCTCTCTCCTCATCTGCTCGCGTTGTAATATTAGCGAGACCCAGGCGGGCCAAAGATAACATCACCCATTTCGATACACCACTCTAATCTGCGGCCGATCAATTCTAGGTGCACATAGATTTGGATTTGGAAGCCCTTTTCGGAAAAAATCAGCACTAATTAACATGTTGATTACGTAAAAACTTTATGATCACACGATAAAATCGCTTGAATTCCTTCAGGATCTATATGTTTGTCATTTCAAAACAAAACAACTATATCAAAAGTTTTATTGCTTGGGAGAAATGCCGGGAATCTAATTAACTCATCAGCTTTGAGTACAATTTTTCGCATTTTTCCATTTTGTACGTTCCAAACCAATGCATGCAAGCAGTTCAATCTGTCAATTAAATAATTCTATAACAGAGAGGAATTTTTCATTTTTTTCCCTGCTAGATGATGCTTGATTACTCAGCGCATATTTTACTGCTAATTAGCTATTAAGCAGATCCTAATTGCTTGTGGAGAAACGGTCAATGTGGTGTGGGAGCACAAGCAAGGACTAGTACAACAAGGACTAGCGATTTCAGCAGTTAAATTGTGTAGTGTACGTACATCAGGACATAGTAATTATGTAGAGAAATGTTTATTTATTAGCAAGTTTATGTCAATCAAAGTATAAGCAGTATTAATGGAAATTCAGATTTATGCACATAATAAGCTCAAAGGTGACTTGAGAATAATACATTTATAAGAATAATCCCGGTAAGTAGTTAAAACAGAATATTTATGCAATATAAATTTTCCAACTGAAAAAGTTTAAATCGGAATATTCTTAGAAATATTGTATCCTGTTGGCTTTGTACAGAATCTTGCTTTTACCTAGAAAGTAAAGGACCACGAATGGTAGTGGATTTCCATCAAATCCTTGAGCCATCCAAAAAAACTTCTAGTTCCGCCACTGAATGCAGTTTATTAAAACTGTGAACTTGCTACATAAATCTAAATACGACGCTTACACAAAGTTTCAAGTCGATGTGTCTAAAAATCCTCTCTATTTTGCTTTTATTGATTCGAAATATTTCTGTTGTGTGTGTAAAATCCAGCAAAACAATGTCGTCCCTTTTTTACTCAAATAATTTATGATTCCATGTTAAATTTATTAACCGACAGGTGCTGCGGAGTGGTGAGTGTTTAATTAATTGTAAAGTTTTGATTTATCGACTGCTAAAATATGTATAGTTGGTCCCCTGGCTCCAATTAATAATTAGGACAAACAGTTAGATGGAAATTTGATACGAAAATAACAAAAACTTGTCTACTAACTAAACAAATTTTAAAACTTTTAGTGAAATAGACTTTATTTCGTTGAAAGAATACTATGTTGAAGGAAGACTATGAGCTTTAAAGGATAAGGAGTAGTTTTCCTTAGATTGTATGAATAAACTCCCAAGGGCTCATGCAGTAATCGCATGAAATCTCAAAAATAATCACTGATTAAACCCATCAATTCAGCCGCCATTCCATATGGAATTTATGTAAATACACTGCCAGTGTTAATTTGCAGTCGGATTACGGCAGGAGCGAGCACCTTGAACATTAATTAAAAGACCGCAATCAGATGATCACCATTCGGTCGTTAGCAGTGTCGTTTCGGCCATACATCCTCCCAGCCTGTTATCAGTTGAAAACCCCTGGTTATGTGCGAATCGCACGGCCGGCCCCCATATAATATCGTAAACCACTGTCGGTCATAAGTCACATGACCTGGCGTCCAGGAAGATGCATGACGACATAATTCACCGTCACATACGCACTGGCCACTGCCCATGCACTGTTTAAACGATAACACGCCACAGGGCCCATAGTGTTTAGTATTTTACATCACACGGTATTATTGCAATTCTGCATGCTGTCGTAAATTTTCCGAACGCTCGTGATAATTAAATACGTGGTAATATTTGAAATTGAAGTGAAAATCACTGTGTGGCAATTTGTTTTGGTGGAAGTATGGCAAATTGGACCACAAACGCGTTTATATGAATAAATAAATTTTGTTCTAATAGTCGCTGGATCTGGGTTATGCCACACACATGGAGAGCAAAACCAGAAACTCAGAAACAGAACAGTAAATAACGAAAACTTCCTGTGTTGCAGCTTTCAAATTTTTTTTGTTCTATTTTTTATAACATGCAACACGCTGCCATAAGTTCACTCCTACTGCGCCCTCCAAGTGCATAGTTTTAATTAAGCCGGACTTGTTCGTGCGCTCATTGTTTTTAAATGAATTTTTAAGTAGTAATGTGTTGTATTTATTGCCGTTTTCATTGTGCGGTATTTGCACGATAGCTTGCTAATTTTATCGCCTATCTAATTGGATTTTAAAGCATTTGCCGCCATGCCAAAGCCTCAATATTAAAAAAATTAAAATGTAATTTAGAAACAAAGGGACGTTTTTGTAACGCCACCTAAAAGGACAAAATGATGTTTTTTGTTGTTGAAAACAAACAGCCT
Source organism: Pediacus dermestoides (assembly GCA_963942485.1). Classification (NCBI taxonomy): domain Eukaryota; kingdom Metazoa; phylum Arthropoda; class Insecta; order Coleoptera; family Cucujidae; genus Pediacus; species Pediacus dermestoides. Next base: position 14,896,706 of record OZ012629.1, on the reverse strand, counting down.
TACCTATACTAGGATTATTTTCAGAAGGCGTGTGCGTCATAATGTCTCTGTCTCTACTTATCGTTCGCCTTTCTTGAGAGCGAAGGAGATGCAGAGATAAATACAGCGCCTTCTGAAAATAATCTTGGTTTGATATTTCTGAGAATTGACAGGCTAAAACTTGGATATTTGTACACTGGAAATTCATATTTAGTATGTAAATTGTCTAAAGAATCAATGAATTTCTTATGCATTTTTGTTTTATTAGTTTAACTATCCATTCTAGGCCAGTAGCCAGAATAAAAAAATCATCCCAATAAACAAAAATTTCAGGAATGGTTGTCAGCGTAAAATTTTCAATGTAAACTTTTAACGTGACAATTTGGGGCTGTCCCAGTGTGCCCCCTGGCCGAACATGCCCCACTTTAAATAAATATTCTAACGATTTTTTTACTTTAACTACCTAAAACTGCACTATAATTTCTTGTGTAGCTTTTTCAGCATCGCTTCAATAAAATGTTTATAAATTAAGGGTGATAGTTTACCGTCTGTAACATTTATTGCCCAGGATGGCACAACTGGTTGCTTTCCTTTATTACAGTTTGATGGAAGTTTGCTGTAGCATTAAATAGCTAATCTTCGTCCACATGTGCAAACTTCGTTAAACTTTATGGCTCTTTATGAATTATTGGATTATTATTGCTATAATTGTAACGAATTAAATCTTTAATTAGAAAAGCCTCATTTGGGCTCTGCATATATAGTTAAACTACCACGACGCCAAACTAAAACCTTATTGATATTGTGCTGCTGTTAAATTTCAATTTATACAAAATGTGACTGGAAAGTTGGCATTAGTTTGAACTTAATTAGCTGAAATGAAATTAATTTTAATAATGGCATTAATGTTTTATGGGTTTAGAGCTACTGTGTAGTTGAGTTGAGCGTACGGGTTTTTATGTTCGATGTACGATAATTGCAGTTTTCATCCTCATTACTTGAAATAATTGTGTGGCCATTCCAAGGATTAAGATGGCGGTATTATGTTTTTCCCAGCACATTATTATACTAACCTAACGGCTTCAAGAATTAAAAATATATCACGCGAAAACTATTTCTAATGAGGTGACATAAACTTAAGATGGAGTAAATTACTAACTTGTAACTATGCCGTGTGACATCTTTAATGGAACTACATATAAGAGCGCTAACAACTAAATGTTCGGACAAAAGTGAATTTTTGAAGTATGAAAAGAGAACTGGAAATTTTACGCAAATAATTAGTAAACACCTATAACAATACGATAAGATAAAGCCTTAATAACAATATTATGCATGGAAGAGAATTATTTATTGGATTTAACAATATTTTAACCTTAATAATTAGCAAACTTTACAAAATGAATTTGCAACTAAATGTTGGGATAATTTTTAATTTAGGACCATGAATAATAGGTTACGTCTCCTTTCGCTTTAATAGCTGCCTGTATTTTAGGACATTGTATTTATCAAATTTTGGTACAATTCTGGCGTGAAACTGTCCCAAATTTCTTCTATTTTGGTCTTTAAGTCCCCAATAGTATTGGTGGATTATTGCGTAGAATACGTTTAATTTTATGCCAAAGAGTTTCAATGACATTTAAGTCCAGACTGGATGAGGGCCATGAAAGCACCTTTATGTCGTTTTCCCCAAGTTCCAAAACTGTGATTTTTTAAAAACAGTCATTAGAAAATTACGTCACATTTTTCAAGCGCAATTTTAAAGCTACGAAATATGCCTAAAATCACCAAATAAAGACTTGGTGATTTTTTTGTACATAAAACCAACATCCAGCTTTGCAATAAAGTAAATTTTACCAAAATCCAACCAGCGGTTCCAAAACTGTGATTATTTTAATGTAGGTAGCACCCTCAAAAAACACGTTTTTTGAAAAGTGAACTGTGGGACTCGAAAAAAATGCAAAAAAAATCATATTAACATTTCTGGATTTTTTCAATATAGTACGATTATTGAGCTTTGATTTAAATGTTTTTTGAAACAAATCCAACCAGCGGTTTCAAAACTGTGATTCTTTAAAACAGTTACTAGAAAATGTTATCATTTTTAAAGGTGCAACTTTGAAGCTCCGATAAATGCCTAAAATCACCAAATAATAACTTGTGTAACTTTTTGTAAAGAAAGCCAACATTCATCTTTGCATTAAAGTAAATTTCTTCAAAATCCGACTACTAGATCCAACGTTTTGAAAATAATAATTCTTTGTTTCTACAATTTTCCCATCCTGCTGGGTTAAAGTGCCACAGTTTTGGAACCGCCGAGCGGATTTTTACGAAATTTACGTTTTTATATAACTAAATGTTGGCATTACAACATAAAAAACCATCAATATTATGGAAGTTAATTTAAATAACTTTTGGGCGTATGGAAAAAAGACAATCAAATTTACTTTTGTCCGAACATTTAGTTGTTAGGGCTCGTAATAGTAACTGTTGATGATCTAGAATTTTGAATTCTCTTTGCAAACAACTAATAACAAATTTCTAATTCCTCAACACTAAAATTAATAATATTAAACGGTATTAATACAAAACAAAAACTTATATTAGTAACTTTCATTATGCACATAAGCTAGTAGTGCATAAACTGCACTTTCACATACATAGTCACAGTTTTTTAGTTTGTTGGGTGTAAACAAACACTATCCTACACACACTAATGCAGAAATTTTGCAATTAGGTTAATTTAAACGAACATTTTTTCATCTCCGTGAAAGTACCAGGCTTAATTAGAAAAATGTCCTTTGAAAGGAAGACAAATCTATATTTAAGGCTTGGAAAAACACAGTTGTGGTGCGCCCTAATATCATAATAATAGATGCAAACGGTAATTGTGTTTTGATTTAACCTTGATAGTTAAAAGAGAAATTTAACCCAGATTAAAGGATTTTGCTCCAAACGATACAAAGTGATTTATTGCACAAGATTGTAAATACTAGTGACAGGTCCATTTATTATTAATACTATTTATAAGATAGGCATGCTCAGAATCCAAAGAAAACAATTAACAATTTAAGCGTTTTATATTTTGTTGTTAACGAAGGTTTTTTTTTCTATTGCCATGTAATTCAATTTATTGTAATTAGCACAACACAAAGCATATTTAATATTGTTGATGTATAGGAATAGTACAAAACTTTTATAACATTTATTTATTGTTAACTTATAACAGTTTATAAAACATGTTGTGTTGTGGGGGTATTGTTATTGTTACTACATAACTGTGTGTCTTTTATGTTATTTTTTCCATGTATGTTGCTTAACACATACAGTACAAGGTGTTAGTTAAGCCGCGTCTCCACAAATTACTCGATTTAAGTTACAGAATTCTTTTTGTAAGTATATCAAGAAAATCTCGCGATTTCTGCCAAGGATCGTTTACTCCACTTTCTAACATGGCGTTAAAAAAGTCGAGTTTTGAATTAATCCACAATAAACCGAATTTTACTGTCGCTATTATAATCCCCATTTCGTGCGTGTGAAATAAAGTAAACACCCATCAGTTTTATTACCGAAAATTTTATCACCTTGTCCTAAACACCCAACATAAAATGACGATATTTCCAATCGTGCGTATTGGCAACAAATAAAATAAATTGCGTACACATTTTGGAAATGAAACCTCGCTTGTAAGTAAAATAAATCTGCCCTCTGATTCACTCAGCAGTCCCATAAAACGTACGCATCGTAAAACTTCCCCCCTGAGCGTCCACAACAAGGTGGATATAGAGAATTCTAATACATCATTAAAACCTGAACGTATTCAATCAACACACGAAACGTGTAAAAGTTAATCATGTTTAATAAGAGGATAAGTTAAATATGGGCATTTTATGGGTGTTTGTTGAGTTTTCCGACAAAATTTATAATGTGTAATAAACTGTTAGGATTAGTTTTGTGGTGGTAGTTGTAAATATTTCAAGAAAATTATTTAGGCATTAAGTTTTTTGTTAAATAAAACCATAAACGTTCTGCTGTAAATCATGAAATAATTTATACTATACAATATATTTCCAAAGTCGCCTAATTTTTTCTCACATAAAAGTTTCAATTTATTTATACAGGGTATTTCACGAGTAATAATGAGCCTGATGGAATTGAAAATGCAACCCACAATACACTTGCTATACAAATACCATAAGAATGCATTGCGGGTTGCATTTTCAATTCCATCAGGCTCATTATCACTCGTGAAATACCCTGTATATCATATTCCATTCAATAATTTCCTTCTTCTATTGAACTGAGCAAATTATCCCGAAGTGAATGAGAAAACCAACCATGCATACTTGCACAAGAACATTAACGCGTTTATTTTATAATATCAAGTTTTGTTATTAAGAAAGAGATAGTTGTGTCTGCTGCGTTGTACCAAATCAAAAATGTAGACACCATAATAACAGTGGTAATATCAGAAATTACAATGTTATAATATACGATGTAGGCGAGGATGATGATGGACCAAAAATAAATTATGTGAATCTAATCGAAACTTTAGGTCTGTACATCAGCGAACCAAGAAGATTAAATTGGAGCTTTATTAATGCTGTGATGACTACAATTGTGAGGATATGAAAGCATTTTTATTTTTTAGAATGCGCCGCCAGAATTTACAATTATTGCTACAATACACAAAGAATGGAAATGAACAATAAGTTTTTGTCCGCTAAAAAAATTAATCTACTACTACTAACATGATAATAATCATTAATTTTCAAGTGTTTACAATAGGACTTCATCCTCCTATCGATTATCGAACGCACCGATCATAAATTGTTATATTCTGATAACTCTTTTCAAGTTTATTGTTATTTTGGAATAAAAGCTAAACGCTCCAATAGCCCAACAATTCTTTTTATTAGAAACCACGTAGGTGTACAAAAATAATTGCTTTGTATTTCGTAGAAAAATTGTACTCACTTTTTGTGCACAAAGAGAGAATGCCTTACCTGAAAAAAACAGAAAAATTATTTATTAAAGTGGTTGGGAAAAAATACAAGTAAAGTCAGGGTCAAGTTGGATGGTATGTGGCAGCAGGAGTACTGGTGATGGATAGACAACCAGTAGTACTCTGGTGAAGAGAATGTGGTACAACTAGTAGGTACCAGAAAACGAGTAACTGAAAAATGCTAGGAATTTCTCAAAAACGTAGAACAATACAATCGCCGCCATTCGTTTAGTCTTTAAGTTATAAACATCAAATTTTCAGCTTTGTTTAGTGAATTCAAGGACTTTAGTTGTACGAAAATTCAACTTTCCACTGGCGTTATTTTGTGATTTATAGGAGATAAAAACTGACAATTCTGAAAAAATCAAATAATAATATAGTGTCATAGTTTCATAACTCCTGGACAGATTTCAAGCAAATTTATATTTTTACAAAGCGAAATGTAGATTTTATTAGAAAAAACTCTAATGGTTGTATTTGTACATTTTTCAGATGTTCAAATTGAAATTTTAAAAATAGCAACAATTTCCATGGATTGACAGTTTTAGTGTCACAGTTTTATAACCACTGGTCAGATTTTAAAGTAATTTACATTTTCACAAACCGGAATGTATGTTTTATTACAAAATACTAGTTCCAAGGCTCTAAAGGCTGCTTCTGTGTGTTTTTCAGACCTTTAAAATAAAGCTTCTGAAAATAGTGCCAGATTTCGTAGTGTGACAGTTTTAAGGCCATTGTTTTAGAACCACTGTTTATATTTTAAGTAAACTTACATTTTTCTAAAGTAGAATGTAGGTTTTATTACAAAAAACAGTTCTCAGGCTCTAATGGCCGTCTTGATATGTTTTTCAGGCGTTAAAACTGAAATTTACAAAATAGCACCAGTTTTCGTTTATTGATGGCATTAGTGAGAAAGTTTTAGAACCGATGGTTAGATTTTAAGTAAATTTACATTTTTAAAAAGCTGAATGTAGGTTTCAAACAAAAAAACAAATTCAAAGGTTGTATTTGTGTGTTTTTCAGGCGTTAAAATTGGGAACTTAAAAAGGGCATCATTGTAAACAATTTACAACCTCAAATATGATAAAACTGTTTCGAAACTGTGGCCATTACATACAAAACACAATAACCATCCAGTATATTTTGTTCCGTTTCCTGTAAAATACGATTTGTGTGACCGGCGCATCCGCCAAAACTCCAACAGCAATTTCAACGCAATAAATTTGCATACCAAAGACTCCCGATCGTCCCATAAAACAATATCTGGCTGAATAATAATACAAATAGCTCTAGCAATAACACACGCAATAATAAGAGTTTAGCATAACAAGGTGTTATGTACTCTAGCCCATTTCAGACGAATATAAGGGCAACACCGAACATTAAACCTTTTGTTCAACCTAATAAACGTGGTGGTTAATGCCAATAAAACTCCATGCAAATTTCTTTTAACTACAACGTGTTGTTGGAGCATGTTGTAATTTAATTACCACTGCTATAATAATAATGCTGGAATATTCAAATGTTATAGAGTAATTACAAAACCACAATACGCGCGTTAATTTTAATAACGTAAAAATATTGCAGCTAAAGTACAACTTTTCCAGTGTTGACACATTTAAATTTAATTTTGTGTAGCACTCCTTGTTGTATTAACGTCAACCTGCTGTGTCAAGGTGTTTAAAGAGGACGGCACCTTATCACCTCGTTGATCTAATTACCAAAAACCTGCAACCCGCCCAAGTTCTGCGCTGACATCGGAAATATGAGCGCGAAAATACTGGGGAGAATTAAGGGGCCGCTTATCCGTTTTACCCCAAAAGCTGAATTCCCACAAAGACTATAAATGATTATTTGCCTATAATACCCAGCGGCGATGTAAAGTTATGTACGCATACAGAAAACTCGTGATGGTATACCACGTCAAGTTTGAATAAACAACAGTTTAAAAATGAAATGTTTTGGGGTTGTGCTGGATTGTGTATGTGACTTAAAATAGGAGGTTTAATATTATGTTTGTTGACTCAGATAAAAAGTCTCGGTTTTGTGTGTCGAGGATGTTCTGAAATGAACTACAATATAAATATGGGGGAAAAAACTGGAATATGAAAATATAGAGTAATAATAATTGTGATAAACTTTTCTATTTTATTTTTTTTTGTCTCTTTGTTTTTCACAAAAACGTAATTTGCAAATTATCCACTGAATCATGAAATCAAAGCTAATCGCCGAAATTAAAATATTAGTTTCCATTTATGCACCCCAATAAATCAGCAATAAAACACCGTAATATTTATTATACAAAATTGTCCTGTTTAATTGCAACTGACAAATAAATATTATCTTTATTATGTGCAACTAATTAAAGGTACACATGGTAAAACATTAATAATTGATTGTTATTTAGCTTATCTACAGTATACAGTAATGATTATACATAATGGTTGCCATAATGAAGAATTATCATAATTACATGGTGCACTGCACAAATCCGAACGAATAATTGTAAAGTTAACTCGTTATTCAAAACGAAATTTATTGTGATTATTTGGTTTGCCGTGAGGTGTAATTCAATGGAAAAGCAAAATGGTGAGTGATTGGGACAAGTCATGGTCATGGTCGTGGCTTAAATTTTAGCCATTCATTGGTGAATTGGTGGGGGAGTACCGAAAATTATTAGTCCAGGCGTCACACTTTTACTTTTTTTTACCTGCCAGATTTTTCGGTTTTTAAATGGACTGCCTACAATTTGCGCGCGCTACATTATAAATAAACATGATTAATAATGATGTCAAGTCGAGTACAAAAAACGCACATAATCTCAAGATGTCACCCAGAAGACTTTCAATTATTCTTCTGTTGAGCACAATTTTTGTGCTGCGCTCTATATCGTGTTATGGCCGACATAAACAAAGATAAAAACCTTCGAAGACATCTTCAAGCTGCTGTAGTTAAATAGGATGAGGATGAGATGCTTCGCCCAGCGTGCCTCCTGAAAAATGAGATTCAATTTGTCGACAGCGGAAATTTAGTTTTTTACTGCTGTCGCTCAACTGCTTACGACCAAGATAAAAAGTCTTAATGGGCGCTGTTGTGCCTTGTAAAATACAAAAATCCAACTCTGGCATTATGGTCAAATTACAAAAAATAATTCCTGAGACGACGCGAATCATGATTGTTGGAATTCTACAGAGGCAGGGTAATTTATGTGAGGGCATGTAGAAAACGGCGGCGGTAACGGGTTTGTGATTTTCATATTCAAATAAAAGGGCCCCAAAAATACATTCATTCGAACTTTTAGCATTTAATTTCACGGTTTGGCTGCCTTGGTTGCGCCTAGGTGCTTATATTCAACTCATCTTTCTTCTAAGCCAAGAAAAATCATTATTGAGGAAATGAAAATCAACACGGGGACGTTATTTATAATCTCATTTCGGTTTGAAAGTTTTTAAATCACGCGGTTGTAACTAAAAAAGACAAATTTCCAGTCATAAAGTTTATTATTCCTCAAGTAGATTTTAATGTTAAAGCTATGACGTTAATTATAAAGGAACATTTATTAATAAAAAACAAACGTTTAATGAATTATATAACAGAGAATACAGTCAAATGTCCTTTACGAACTATAACAGAGAAGTCTGCAAGTTAACAAACACAAAGAAATAAAATCCTGTGTGTGAACAAAATTACAATTCTTTGTTTTCTGATAACACGCTATAATAAATCAGTTTTAATTCTGCATCTCCGTCTCTTTTCCCTTCATATCATCCGCAATATTTCCCATATATCCACTAGCTAATGTAAATTTAATTAAGATAAATTCCCCTGTGAGCTCCGAGCTAGCGCAATTTTAATTTCCTTCAAATGCAACACAAACAAACAATAAATTCTAGCAATATAATATAACAACAAATCCTCAAGATTCTCTTGTGTTTCTTTGGATTTTTTTCTGTTGTCGCGACTATAAATCGCCCCTAATCTAAGACAGGCGCGCAAGGATAACTTGGATGCTTATGAAATATACCACACCCAAAGCACAATATGTGATGATAGAAGGCCATCGTCAATATTTCGTGGAGACGTGCACCACCTGAGCTCGACGGGGTTCACAGTATTTCACGCCCTTAGACGCCGTGTCGCTTGTCTTGTTAGGTGACATCGATCAAAGGGGGCACACAGAGAGATTACAGATTACCCCCCTAGAGCATCCATGCTATATCTACGGATTAAATGGATTAGTTTGCTTATAAACAGGTCATTAACCTTCGGGGATAATTGTAGAGAAGTTTCGAGTAATAACTAGGAAAAAGTTGGGTACCTACTTGTTGTTTGTTTAGCTTAAGCATCTGGGCGAATTAATTAGTATTAAATTGATAAAATCCAGTCATTACAAAGTAAGTTATTAATACCTTTTACTAGTATGAATTATAATGAACTTGGTAACTAATAGTTATTTCCTGGTTGTATATCTTGTTGTGCCAAATCCCGTTTTCTTATGAATTCATTATGGATGCAGCTGATACAGAACCGCCATATAGGTACAACATAAAATAAATATTTCTAATATTTACTCTATGAAATTTTATTATAGTCGACAAGTCGGATAGGTTTATAGAATATTATACAATATAAATCATGCAAGACCTATTGAAAAAAAACTAACTATTTACATGGTGTGGCAAAACAAGTTTACGACAATTTAAATTTTACAAAAATTAAATTATCATACATTCCATTATTGATTCAGTAAAATATGTTATAATGCGGTTTGACGACACGATTTGCCATTTAATATATGTTTATGGGATTATGGGTACCTCGTATATATTAATTTTGACATATTCGATTGATTTTTTAATGTGCAGCTGTGAGAAAAAAGTTTTTATCCACACGCAATGGAAATGAATCCTAATTAAAATATTTAAAGTTGAAAAATTTGAGGTGATTCTCAAAAGTGAAATTAAAAAGAGGCGGAAAGAAGAAAAAATATTAAGAAGTTTTGCGCGTTTACGAAATATTTTTAGAAAAAAATTGGGCAATTACACAAAATTCAGTTCCAAATCTAAATTTTCTATGCTTTGTATTTGCGGCCATTAACTTTGTGTTCTTAATCAAATCCAACAACCTCAGATTATAATAATCTTCTATATAAACAACAGTACCTTATTATGCTATACCTATACCTCTCCTCTAACCCAAGACTTTCGAAGCGTACACAAAGTAAATCCACAACGCGCCTCCAGGCAATTAATTTCTAATTTATATAATCATTATCATGTCCCCCTTTAATTGTTTCACTTGGTAATAAGTTCCTAAAGCCTATAGATAATTTATTGGGTAGTAAGTAAACTTGCAGCATCTCATCTCGATTATAAGTGGTGGATCTTCTTAATATCCTTGTTAAATGCTGTAGGGTAAAAGCCAAAGCTAAAGCCAGAGAGTTGTGTCACATTAATATAAGCTAACGACTAGGTAACACAATGCCAGATTTATCCTGACTTGCCTCGGGGAAGTTCAGGAATGCGGAACACGAAACAAGTGAGGCACAGAATAGAGTACAATTTCATGTAAAAATATTGCAGGAATTTATCAAAATTAAAATGTTGCGATGTGCTACTACTACACCAGAATTTTTGTGAAATTGCGAGTTTGTATGCTTTGCTCAGCTGGAAGTGAAACCTTTCAAGAGTTGTTATATGCTAGTGGTGAGGTAATGTATTTTACTAACCGCAGGGAAGACGACAGTTGAGGGGTGCCATAACTAAGTTAACCGTCTCCCAGCATATCTATGTTGCCTACATCAAACTCATGACTGGATTAGGTTAGTGTGCCTGAAAGAAAAACCTTTCAACGAAAATTTCCAAAATAACGAATAAGAATTCAATCAAGATTTTTCTGTCGGTGGCTTGTTCAAAGCCCTACTAATTAACAGACAACTCTGATTTAGTAACTTGTTTGTACCATAATAACTCTGTAGAATTTTACGGGGTTTGTTCATTAAAATAGTTAGGCGTAATCTTACTGCATTCTCCGTTACTTTTAATGTTTGATGTTCTTGGTATAAACGGGACCCAGAGCGCAAATTCCTAAGGCACGATTTCGGTGTTCTGCACTGCAGGAAGATAAACGATGTAAATGAAGGTGCAACACACAAAAGTTTGCCAATGGATAAATCAGGTTTCACACCTAGATTTTATCACTTTGTTGGTACAAGAGTGCAATGATGGGTAATTAACATTTACAAATTTTGCTCTTCCTGCCAAGAGAGATTTGGACAATCATTCTCTAGTTCTGTACAAAATTTTGACAATATTTAAATATATTTTTTATAAGAATCTAACCTAACTCATTATTTCTCCCCCCTCAAGAGACAAAAAAAATCGTTACGTGAACTTCCAGAAGTAAGAAATTATAATAACTGTATCGTATATTGGATATCGATTGGCTGATGGCGTGCATCGAAGATATTTAATGTCGGGCTTCGCATTTTATCCATATAGTTTATTTGGCAGTATGGCTATATTACTAAATTGTATGCTCACATGTATTATTTTTCATCAGCCGTTTTTTATTCTGGAACGACGCTTTAATCTCGATCATATTAAATTAAAGGGGCTTCTCCCCACAAGAAGCGCAATTATTGTTGCAGTAGTTGATGATTATTATTATTACAGCAAATATTTTAGTTACATTTTAATTACTGTGTGTTTTTCCGATATAATAAGCGAGTGTGTACCATAAATTTTCGTGTTATCTTGATTTGGTACAACGTTGAAGATAAATTAGTAATCCTGAAAAATGAACTTGATATAATTTATGTAAAATATAATCTTGTAAAGCAAAATGCGTCCTTATCTGTAATCAACATTCGCGAACAGGATAAACAAGCTGCTGCGTTCTGAATTCACACCCTGAGATTATCAGACTGGGGCACTACTAGTTTTCTTTGCGCACTCATCCGAACCTCCAATTTAATTCTAATGATGGAAAAATTGCGTTGGATTCCGAGTGCAGAGTGCGTGATATTTCCCAGGAGGGCAGAAAACTTTGACCTGGAATTTGCGCAGCCAAAACCACAGCAGAAAAATTTCCATCAGATTTTTAAAACGGTCGTCCATAAAATTCACATTCATGACCGCAAGTTTTTTATGTTTATTGAAGTTAAAGCAGCATTCGCAGGAAACCTGTTAAAAGCCTATAGATTTAAATATCCGCCGCCATATCAAGTCTACTATCCCGACTTTATGGCATTTAACACACTGCACTTTGCTACCGAATGTTTGTGCTTGTTTTTTAGTAGCCATAAGCAAAGTGCCCCCTTAAACTCTTAAGTTAAATAAAAAAAAACCATCGGCAAGCAAATCACCATTTAACAAAAAAAAATTGTATTAGCCCATAAAAGTAAAACAACGCCTAAAAAGCCATATAATTTTCAGCACACGGTTGGCTGTATGATCTTGAGATGCTGCTGTAAAAAACACTCTGTCGTTTCGATCAGTATATAATATATAAACCTTGGCAACGCGGATCTTTACGACCTGCCGTATCGTTCGCAATGACAGGATTATGGCTTCGGGAACGGACACAACGATCCTTACAAATCTGTATCTAAAATAATGAGGATAAGAGTCTACTTTGAAAAGGAATAAAGCCACTTTACTTTCTGAAAACAATTTAGTTGATGGGTCTATAGAGTCCAATGGGTATACAGAAGACATTTTATGTATTATATGACTATATGCTTTGTCTGAAAGTTGTCTTTAATGTGTTTAATCATTCTGTGGACTGTAGTGAATAAAATAGTGAGGTTTAAACGATTTTCAGCACGTAAATCAAAATTGGCACTTTCACGCTTCTATATTGTCAATTTGACATTTATATTGTCACTTTGACGTTACTATATTGTCATTTTGACGTTGTGAACTTAAAACAGACGAAATTTACCAACCTAAAACTCTAAAATACCTAGATGTTTTTTCTGTAAGATCCAATTACTTTAGATTATGTTTAAGAATGTGGGGTGGATATATTGATTTTTCCACGCCATCCATCTACTGTTTCCAGGATTATTTAAATAATGCTTACAGTCCACAAGCCACTTTGTTTGTTAAGATCTTCAGTCAATATTAGCCACGTTATGATCTCTGTATAAATATAATAAAATGGTTAAGTAAACGACTTTTACTGGAATGTACAAATATTTATTCAAGTTCGAAGCACTTGGTTGCGAAATATTGCAATTAACACACAGGAAAATAAACGGAAGTCACTAAATGGACTATTTGTATTAATGAGGCGTTGAAAAAGTGTATATCTGGGATTTATAGAGCAGCCCAAATGGTTTTTAATCAACTTAAGTAATGTGAAGACTCAATAAATGCCCTCATAAATCTCCCAATTTGATAAGTGCTAGTTAATAGGATGCAAATGAAATAGATTCTCATAAAGTTAAGGATATAAATAAAACAAGCTCTCTGAAAGAGGTTTCCAGTTTCCAACTCTGGGTTATTGAAATTGTATTTTTAGTGAATATAATAGATGGAATGTTGATTGAAATTTCCCCGCGTCGACTTATAATTAAGCCCGGCGTTTTGGTATAATTTAATTACCACCACGCGAACGTCAAAATTGCTTGCAACCCCGATTCACTCTTTCGACAATCAAAGCGCGTATAATGCAGACAAAGCACGACCTTCTATATTGCAGTTAGTGTACTTAAAGGCAAAGACCAATCATTAATATATAGTGATTATGTTCAAATTTGCCGTGCAATCTTGTAAATGAACGCAATTAAACGAACATCATACTTAATAGAATAAGAAGTGAAACCTTAAAATACTCACTTATGGCTTGTTCAAAAATAGTATGCTGTCAGTCACGAAGGTAACGATTCGAGAAAGTACACGTGTTAGTTTATACTGTGAATGAACATAGAGGATTTGCGCAATTTAGACGAAACAAAGAGGGTAATGTATTTATAGTTTAAAGAACCAATCTCGCGCGGTTCATTGTTCCTGGAAATTTATGACTTATAATTAAAATCTAGTAAAGTTGTTTAAACATCGTTAAGAAAACGACTATACGTTTAATCTGATAACACTTTTAATTTTACAAAAATATTACCATCTGGTATTAGTTTAAAAAGACTGCCATCAACAAGAAGTCACATCTTTAAAATAAAGCAGAAGCCCTGCTATCTCCTCTCTTCCATATTACGCTACATTGAAAAATGAGATCGTATCCTTCAAGTAAATGGAAAAGGTCCTGACAGATACTCAAATATTCATGGCTTGAAACGAAATTTAATGAACAAAGTCACTGAAGGAGACGTTTCCTAATAAGTTTGGAGAAGTGCTCGTCAACGTTGCGTCTATCTCCGAGAAATGGAAGAGTTCACTTCTTTAGTAGCTATTAACATTAATCACTGCAACATTAAATGTATATATAAAGCTTGATGCTTATACTTGAAGCGAGCTTGTTCTAATTTAATCAAAATTTTATTAAGTTTTTATATTTCAGCTGTAAATTTATCTAAAAGGAACATTTCATTTGACGCTCAGACAATTCTACTATTGTTCTTTCACTCATCACTTTATTGGAATCAATTACTGCATGAATATGAAAATAAATTCAATAAAAAGGTCAAGTTTGAGCTTATTTAAATCAGATATTTACAAGGCATCTCAACCATATGCCTTCTTTTTCAATACAATCCTTCACACTGTTGATGATGACTTGGATATCTGTATGAATGAAGCACAAACTTCACAAAGTCTACTTGTACTACAGCACAACTATTTATCCCACACAATGATGTGATAATCCTGCACAAAGATGAAATAAATAATATACTGCATGCTGGTGAACAATGACGGAAAATATGACAGATAATCAATACAGTGTGTGTTGTGGACCTTGGAGATGTCTAGTGTAAGTTCACTGAAGCGAAATTTCAGATAACGTAATCAACAAAGTTTTATTCTCTCGCAGTTCTATCGCCTGAAAATATTATAAAAATGAAAACTTGCCCGGATAGATACGACAAGAAATGGCGTTTTACATGTATTATTAAGTACGTGAATAAATTTTTATTAGTTTATTTACGAGCTAGTAAATTGTTAGTTTTCTGCCAGGAAAATTTACTAGATATTTGGCTTCCGACATTGTAAAATAGAATAGTCTACTAAAAACTAGCTTGGAAATCGGAAAAATAGTAATTTAGAAAGCAACGGATCGCAGGTCGTCATTCCAGGGACGAGATAATAGGTAAACTTTTTTTTCATAGCCTGAATTGGTCTACAGATATTTTCAAGGCTAAAACTACGCCAAAAAAAACAATATTTATCGACGAACCCACACTGATTGATGATTTTTTTTAGTCTTTTTGTATCCTTGAACTGATTTTTTGCAAAAACAGTCCAAGTACTTATTCCTCATCATCTTCTTAACCTCCCCTATGCCCTTCCTAGCTCAACCCAGCTGATGAGAGCATCAGGCAAACGACTAAAGAGATTTGGGAGTGACGGGCAGTTTGTCATTTATGCAAAAGCGTCGGCACAATTCGCAGTGTAATAATAACGACATAACGTAGGTAACGCGCTAACATGATGAATAATTAAGGTAATTTATTTTGGTGCAAATGAGCTTTATGACAGGCTACTATGGTCCCGTGTATTCGTTCAAAAATAAAAACAGTTTTGTATTGGCGGTGATAAGACGGATTGAGATAAATCTCTGGTCTGGACCATGCATGAAAAAAGTTTAATCAGCATCGGAATGAAAAGTTGCTATTCATTCCCGGTTATAATCGCCACTTTGTTGTTATTGATGGCGATAAAATTCAAAACAAATTGTCGAAATCAATCTTGTTGAACTACGAAGATTATCGAAGGTATTCCAGCCCTACCATATTAGAAATGATAAGTGACTATTATAAGGATTCATAAATAAAATTTCTTATTTTTTATAGTGCGTGGGCGTGAAAACATTATTGAAAAACAAACCAGACATCACAATAACAATAACCAGAACATCTTGGGCTGATATATTAGGACATAGATGGGATATAAATCAGAATCGAGGCAAAGGCCGCGTTGTCATAGCGACAACGTCCGGGATGCTGGGCGCCTGTGGAGGCGCCGCCGCCATTCAAACAAACCGAAATACATCACAGACACTGCTGCAGTTTCTGCACTTTGTCTCGTTTTCCCAGATTACATTTGTAATGTCAGGAGGCTTTTACAGGAGGAATCTGGTGTTGGAGCAAATGGGACATGTTACATTTCTGTTGAAAAATGACACTTTCTATGTTTCGTTTCTACACGCACTCACAATTTTTTCCAGTTAAAAAGCAATTCCACGTTAGATTTGTCGTCCTTTGAGGCACTCTGATGATACCTTCGTCATAACTTCTTTTGGTTTGATGTACGGAAAAGCTTAAATGCTACTTATATTTAGATCAAAGCATACCATTATGCTTGGTGCTTTGTCATGAAATGCACTCTTTCATGTCTGAAGGCTTTAATTAGTAAGTAGTGGCGTTTAGAAAAGGGAAATTCAACGTGACGGTGTAAATATAGATACAAAATTAATCGCAAAACATCAACTGGTAAAACGGTTAAATCATTGTGGTATTAATTGCTGGGGTGGTTTCAAAGAGGAAGCGCATTAAACGCCACGTGTGGTAGAAAAACAGAACATTTTATGAAATGTTTATCTAAAAAGAATCAACTAAATCTACATCCTTTCAAATGAGTTAAAAATAGGAATAAGGAGGGAGGTCCGCATCAATGTGACCTATGAAATGGGCAAAGTGGTCCAGTTAACCAGTTTTAATCGAGCAAACTTTAATGGTACATTCTCCTGGTCATCCTGAATCAGAAAATGTATATTATATAATAATTGAGAAATTGGCTTCCTGGGGAATTTATTGTCTATTGTCTCTCTCGAGTTTCAGGGAATTTACTAGAAGTCACGACTGACAACTGGATAAAAAAATTGGTCCAAAATGAAAGGTTCCAGCAGTGCCCTCAAAATTACTTTAAAAAACTTTCTCTACTATTCGATGTAAGAATGAAAAACATCTTAAGTTACAGAGAAAATAAGTTCAAGTTATATTGCATTATCTTTCTTATATGTTCAGTTTTGTGCGTGTCACAATAGAACATATGCGATAAAGTTTTCTATTTATTGCTTCCTCGTTCCAGCTTCTTTAGCATATAGATAGATTTTAATACAAACTAGGAGTTTAGCATACTAAACGTGTTACTCCGTTAATTGGAACTTTGCGCACATTTGAAACGCAATTTTAATAAATACCAACAAGCAGACCTAAAGTTATAAACACGAAACAATAAGAACCCAAATAAAGACAATCACTATAAAAAACCCAAGCAAGGCACCTGCGACTCTATAATCCATGACAATATCACATGATATCACATATTTCACGTGATGGCTATCAAAAACCCAAACCATTCGTATTCAGATTTTTTCCGGTGTACACTTATTCATACCTCACTCACTATAAGCACATACCACCAATTTTGAATTCTAGCCCCCTAGTGTGCAGTTACGGAGCCCGTTGTGCAGATGGCACCTGAGTCGTAAATGCCTACTTGGATTTATGATCAGGGAATCGCACCGCATGTGACAACTTTACGACGTTGGAGTAGATATGTGACAAGAGTTCATTTCATAGAAGAGCGGCATAACCAACTGAGTAAATTGTATATTGAAGTTTGTTATAGGTATCGCTTTCGGCATGTAATATATCGACGACCCGGACTTGCTGTAAGCGAGTTTGGGTCCTGGAGGGAAAAAATCTGCATTATTTCACGTGAGAACTCAGTCATAATTGTGACGATGCGATGTAATGAGTTATAATATGCGAAGGATTTAATTTTAAGATGGCAATGAGGATGTGAATAGTGAAAGGTTTAAATTAGATAAAGGAATTTACAGATGAGTAAAAGTTTATTATAGCTAGTTTTATCTTACGAATTTAATTATAGAATTTAATCAGTTTTTTGTCTGATGGTGTTTCATAAATATTCTGATTACAATACAGTGGAACTTTTCTATATCGAATCTCAAGGGACAAGAAAAAAATTAGGGAAGCGTCGAGTTCAGGGAAATAAACAAAAAATGTACAAAAAATAATTTCTTTATTTCAAAGTATTTGTGAATAAATAAATTTTCCATTTAGGTACGTATAAATAAATATTTCAACATTATAATTCTGTTTTTATTAAACCTCAATATTTGAAATGTTCGATAAATAACAGTCTAGTTTTTGCCAATCATGTTCCCGGCTACTGTTACCAACTGAAAGTAAAAGCTTCAGGAGAACACGTAGCTGAAAATGCGCACTGCCTACCGCAAAATTTAATTTGGCTGGACGTGACTAAACTGGAGATGAGACGTGACTATGAGTGATTTTCCTCATTTGTTCCCAACGAATTGAGTTCCTGCTACAGTTTGAAAATAAATATGTAGAAACGACGTCAAATTCAATCTGAAATTAAACTTTTGCCACAACATGCAATTTATCTACTGTTTTTGCGGAGGCGAACAAGGAGCAATAAGGAAGAGAGGCGTATCCTGCTCTCTGATCCCTTATCAGGCCGCGCCGGCTGTATAATAACGATATGACCACGTGACCGGAATGACAATCCGTGACTCGACAAGATCTTGGCCTTCAACATGTTAAAGAAGAGATCTGCCATCTAACGACATACGTGAGCAACTAATATACGCAAGAATGGTATTCACGCGATATAGTTCGGCCATCCATCAAAAAAATTCCCAACGTTTCAAGTTAGTA
This sequence comes from Pediacus dermestoides, assembly GCA_963942485.1. NCBI lineage: Eukaryota > Metazoa > Arthropoda > Insecta > Coleoptera > Cucujidae > Pediacus > Pediacus dermestoides. The sequence goes on along the minus strand of OZ012629.1, from coordinate 14,877,897 downwards.
TGTCCTTCAGCTATGGAGAAATTTTATGTCTTGTACAACAAATCGTTTTGTTGTATCTGTGGTGCTGCATCTAAAAACGAAATAAAACTGTCTGGGTTGCAGGAAAACTGGATTTTGTTGAGAAATTTCATCATGATTAGAATTTAAAAGTATGAATTCAAGTAGGCTATGAAAAGTTCTCAAAGACCTCATCATAGCCTACTCATATTAGATATAAAGAAAGCATCCTTGCAGATTCAACTGAATATTTTTCCAATTTCAATTACGAGGATTTAAAAACCAAATTAATTTTCGCAGGGCGTTTTCGCGCAAATTCTAATTATAACCATAAAAACTTTCCTCATAATGTCATGGACTTTATTGAATGAGATGAGATGTTCTTAATTTGTTGTATACCCTGACAGCGTGTTCCTATAGTCCTTTAAAGGCGAACAGCGTCTAGAAAGGGGCAGCGGACAAAGTATTCCAAAGTGTATTCAAAGAGGCATTCACTCTCACTGGGAGCTTCAAGATGACAGTGTACAAAGACAAATGGATTGAATAGATAATTAAAATGGTGAGGTTTCCGTCTGTTGGTTTTAAAGCAAACATTTCAATGAGCAAAGGACGAAAAGTTCAAGCAACAAAGTTTTGCAGTTGGAAAATAAAAATAGATAAATTTAGTAGAGTAGGAAAGTTCGTCTATTGATTCTGACATAGAATGGATCGTTTCACACCCCCTACAAAGAAAATTAGTTCCAAGTGGATCACACAATAGCTTGCGGAATCGCCATTTATTTGTTGCATATGTAGCAGAACATAAATTAAGATTTACTACTGCAAGAGGATTTCATCCACTCCTGCCTGTGCCGTACCACATCCGATTAAGCGAGGTAGATGAGGGGAGGCGAGTTGGGGTAGGTGACTCATGCACTTAGTTTTTGACGAATTTATTCCTACATTTTACAATTAATATATTATAGTATAGAAATTTAGTTTTGAAATTGGTGGATGCGCCGGGTTCACAATGTTTAATAATTTTAAAATTTCTATGTGGTGATTAATGTTGAAAGTCGTTTTTGATAAAAGATGTCGTGATAAAAACTAACTTAAATTTTTTTCATAATTTAAGTACTTAAAACACGAACCGTCCTTTGCATCATTTCCATTTTATCCGTTTTTTCTTGTATACCATTTACCATTATCCATTTACAAAATTTGCATATTGAATTCGTTGTACCAAACTTAAATAATGCATCAGAGTTCGACATACAGAATACAAAACAAGCTGGGTAGTCTCTTGAGAAGGTCCACATCGCCAAACAAAACCAACAAAACAATCTATATAAACTTGTTTTATTCGATATCTGTTTTCGTCATTTCAACTTTTTATGAGCAAACTTATACAGAAAATCTCTCCCGAACATTTGCGTGGAATTGATCCACAAATGGTTCAATAACATACGTGCTAAGACTACTAAATGCATGGCACCCCAAAAAAAAAGTTATATACCTGATTCTGGCGATTTTAACCACGGGCCTGTAGGGGGTTTTCATAACCTCTTGGGAGAATTCCTGTTTGCGTGTTGGTAGAGGACTGTAGTTGTAGTAATCCGAGCTTTTGATCGATGAGGAGCTGCCTAAAGTTCGACTAACTTGCACAAATTGGTTTTTAATAATTGGAAGCACCGGATTGTAATCTAAAGTAAGGTTTTGCTCAGAATATCTAGGGCCTTTATATCCAATTGCGAACTGTTTTATCTCTTCGTTCTCGTCAATATCTGACATGTAGTGTTCGTTGTAGAAAACCGTCTGGTATTCCGGGGAAACCTCAAGCTCTCCACTGAGCTTCCTTCGTAACTCACAAGATAAACTATTAACCTCTTCTAGTTCTTGCGATAACATCAACTCTCTCGGCAAATATTTGCTTGTAGTTGTAGGTTTTGTGTAGTCGTCGAAGTCCTCTAATCTCTGCGATAAGTCCTCAAAATTCTTATGGCGAGGCAGCGGAGATAGTCCGGTGAAACTAAGCCCTCTGAAACTCCCACGTGATTCACTAGATCGCCCCAAGATCGGCGAGCGGAACTCTGTACTTCTCGAACTGAGAATCCGCCGGTAACCGCAACCCCCTCTAGTTTGCAAGTCGAAGCGAGAAGTCATCATAATATTAGCCATCGGCGGTGGTGTTGGTAGAGGAAGGTCAGGCATACACAATGGCGACTGGGATTTTTCTTTGGTGCAACAACGGCTCGAGTCGGATGACTTCATACTTGCTGCTGCGGGTTTATTGTGTTAAACACATGCTGTAACACGGCTTTGGTTGTTGTATTATTATTGGGTCTTTGTTTGGGTTTTTAAGCAGGTGAAGCGCGGGAGATTAGACGATTTTTTTTAGGGTAATTATGTGTCGTAAACTTTGGGTTTTATTGTGATAAGTGTGGTAGTAAAATTGCCCCCAGAAACTATTTCTGATCTAACCGCGTCAATTAAATGTAAAAATGCGTATTAATGCCGTGGTAATAAAACTGATAAAGTTGGGAATTGGGATGGTGGAATTCGAAGAATATAATTTATAGGCTCGGTAAAACTATTTATTAGGTGTATAGACCGTCAAGGGTTCCAAAATTTTCCGCATAAGGGAACATTTTGTTTTTTAGTTTTTATAAATTCGTGAATTTTTGCAGATAATCTAATTTTATTAAAAATATAGTTGTGTAGTAATAAATACAGTCTAAGTCGAATTTTTTTTCTTATTCCTTAAGATTCAATATAGAGAAGTTCCACTGAAAGTCAAATCAATTATTTTGAGAACTCCCGACATACTCAAAAAAATCCACATCGCAATTTCGTTTTTTCCACACAACAAATCCAATATTTAAACTCCCAAACATAACCCTTAGTTCATTTATATATTATTGATCCACCATCCAAAGCACGTGCTAGCATTTAATTCACCACACACTAAACCAGAACCAAAACGAACTTTTTTCTTTCACATATTTTAAGCAATTTATTAATATAATTAAATGTTTTAAACACAAAATTCACTATAAATGCAGACTACCGGTCATACTAGTTAAATTCTGTACACACACTGAAAGTGATTAGACATCGCGAATGAGGGACAACCCCATGTTTATGGGGTGGTTCAAGGGTGGTGGGTGCTGCAGGAGTGTTGGAGGGTTAAATAACACGGGCGGGGGAACGGTGACTAAGCACACGGGTCTGGACTGTGTGTGGATTTTGTTACGATGAGGATCTTTCGTGTTCGTTTACAACTTGACATACTGCAGGTTTGTGGACTAAGGACTAGTCATAGGCGTGGGGTTGATTAAATTTCGATTGTTTGAAAATTTAGTAAAAATATAGGAACAATTAAAATTTTTACTGTAAAGGAAATTGTCAGGACCGGTATAGGATAATAGGAAAAATCTAACAAAAATCTAACAAAAATGAGTAAAATAAAGACAGGTCCTTCCTGGCCTACTTTCAGTACTTATTTTTTTTTATTTAAAAAATGCGCACTCCATGAATTCCCTTTGGACTTAAATGGGCCGACGCCTCTGGCACAAATTCAAGTCGTGTTTAATTTGACGCTAAGCGTTGTAGCTACACGGGTAAATAGGGTTTCCCAATTTCCTCAGCATTTAAGTTATATTGGGGTGATAATCTTACCGTCACCTGGTGGTTGCTGTCCTAAATAATAAGACTATTTGCTTTTACTTTATACATATAGACTTTTTATCATAATAAGCACTTTATAATGTGGTCTAAATTTAACAGTTATAAATTATTGAAGTAAAAAATCAGCATATATCGATATAGAATTTTTGTGGAGTGTCCGGGCCCTAACCTCAGATTTCTAAGAATTGAAAGATTAATTTGCATTTTTAAAAATAGTATGCCTGTAGTAATTTTCACCGGTTAATTTTTAACCTCCCCTCGTACTTACGTCTGGACCAAAACTACACGCGACAAAGACCCAAAATGGGTATTCAATGCACCCCTAAAGGCGTGCACCCTTATTTCATCGGTTAACTTCCCCCCGGAAATATTGAATAAATACAGTTACACCGTATCGATTATTTATTAAATTAATTTCAAAACAAATAATCGTTAATATGATATACCTACATTGAATAAGAGGGTGAGTGTAAACTTTATCGGATGTGACAAGATATCGACGCATCAGATAATTATATCAAATTAGCCTTGAGATCTTTGGTTGGGGGATTCCCCTTGAATTCTAATATAAAAACTTACCCATGCACCACGACTAAAGGATAATTACCTGTAACAAAAAATAACATTAATTAAAAACCCAACCAGGAAATCATTGAATATATTTAAGCAAACATATGTTGCAAATAGTTTACAACATAATCCGAATGCCGCGTGCAGAAATATTCCATCACAATAACTAAATAAATCTAATTAAGTTACACCAATACGGATGTTAAATAGCGTCTTGATTGACACAACACAGGTTATTTAGCGGTAATAGTAATTAATGGTTATTGCAATGCTATCACTTATGGTAAAGTACTCTTCTTATATTACTAGGTGTGTTGGTTTGTTTATATTTTACGTGAGTTTGCAAATACTTGACCATAGAGATGGAGTTCAAGTATGTAGACTTTATTGACTGTGTGAAATAGAGCGAGTTTTACGTAGTTTAAAAAAATATTATTACTACTTTCTTACTGTATAAAAGCGTAAACATGTCGAGAAAAATGTGTGAGGAATTTTACAAAAACTATTTGTGTGTATTTGAATTAGGGCTAGTTCCATAATCAAGTACATAAAAGTCGACTTTAGTTTAAATGGCGTTTAGAAATGGTCGTTTTTATTTTTGGTACATATAACATATCACAGTCTAAACCTGATTTAACTAATAATATTTTTCATGATTTTTGTTTACACTAAGTTAGTAGCGAGTGAGAGTGAGAGAGCAAGACACTGCCTTGCCTACAGTGTAAATAAAAATAAGAGAACATATTTTCCGGACTTGCTATGGGGTTGCAAATTGAGAAGTACTTTCAATAATATTATAGACAAATATAATTTGAGGTTTGCAACTCTTTAGCAATTTTTTGGATATACGAAATTATTATTTACATGGTGTTATTAATTTAACAAAGTTCCAGAGGTATGAAAAGGTTGCAAATTCAAAGTATCTGTGTAACGAACATTTGCAACCATGTTCGAAAAATTTTGCATTTTGTTGACCCCCCTTTGTTAAAAAATTCACCGCCCCGAGTAATAAAGAAATAAAAAAAAATCATCCGTTCCTCAAAAATTTATGCAATTTGGCATGTGGGTTCAGGACTGTATTATAAGTACATATTACATAAAGTTTGCATAACTTTTGGAATTTTTCACGAAGAACTACAACTATTTAATAAAAATCGAGGTTCCGTTTAGCAAAAAAGGTTGCAAACTCAATGGAAGATTTGTAATAAGCCACTTAACATTTGTCCAAGTTTGCATAACTTTTGTAATTTTGTACAAAAAGATATTGCAAATTGTTGTTTTTTCAATTTTTGACAATGTTCCGGTCATTCGGACGGATTGCAAATTTAGACTTAATATTATTTTAGCGTTTTCAAATTTGTGTCCAAGTTTCAAAACTTTTGCATTTTTTAGGCAAAATGGACTTTAAAATGCTTGAATGACTGGCCTATAAAGTCGACTTTTATTTCGATTATGAAACTGGCCCTAAAAGCCAGAAATTATTGAAAAAATCATAAAAAGATTTGTCCAAAAACTAAACAAATTTAACTGATGGTATTCAAAGTAGATTGTTTATTGAGCTCTCAAAAAAATCAAGGCTGGCATAGGACGTTCCTTAGTAATTTTTTAAAGGCACCAAACTAGACGAAACCATTTTATAGACAAAATAAATTGTATAAAAATTCGACTGTTTTCCAAAACTTAGTGATGGTTTTCACAAAAATCAAGAATGGCATAGGACGTTTGGCAGTATTTTTGTAACCAAACTAGACGAAGCGATTTTAGACAAAATAAAACGATTTAAAAATCATAAAAACTCAACAAATTGTTCGATTTTCAATATTCCAACTGATTTCTCACAAAAATCAAGCGTGGCATAGAACGATTGTCAGTATTTTAAGGGCGCCAAATTTGAACTAGTGATTTTCGATTAAATAAACGGCGCTATCGTATCAATTAATTATTTAATTATGTCACAGTAATTTGTAAAAATTCTTCGAAAATATCAGCAATGCAGGTTTCACCTTAATACAGGAAACAAGTTTAATAGTGCCCTATTGTAACGGTAAACCCATTAAACCAGTCGACTACCAAAATGATTATAATCTTACTTTAATGACAATAAATAATAATTAGGGCGAAAACAAATGGATTTAACATTGGAAATAATCATAATAGAACTAATAAAGTGCATTACAGTAATGAATAGACACACACCATCAACAAATAACAGTGATTCCCCGACTCATGTCAGTCTGATTTATTAACTCATATCGCATTATATTTACCGATAAGACCATAACAAATGGTTCTGTATTCAAATAACTACCAACTTACACTATTAGTAATCTTCGCCAATGGAAGTTTCAATTTGAATTTTAAATCCAATGCGTGATTATAAGGCTATTAATCATCATTGTGTCCTGTGTGAGAGTTTTCCTGTTGGTTGGCGGCAATTTGTTACAAATTTCTTTAATTAGTAGTCGAATAAATTAAATTAGCATGTATATGATGTAGTTTGGCCGAAAGAATGAAATTAATGCAAATTGCTTAGTTAATAATTATGTTAACAAACAGGAACTAATACAGTATCTTTAGGACCTTCTGCAGGACTAAAACCCAATAGATTTGGCTCCCACGTTCCAAACGAATTTGTGACAAATTCAAACTCCAAACGGAAATATTCGTTTGGAAATCGAATTATAGGTCCAGATTGTAAATGACATTGGCTACCAACCTGTCCACTCCCTTCTGTCGGTAGCCATTAAAGAGAAAGATGGCAATATAATTCCAATCCAGTTGCATATCTCTACCCACGGACGCAATGCATTTTGTTTTATCTTTACGAGCGTGAAGGAACTAAAGTTAGTTAAGCACATTTTTGACGATTATCGTGCTTCGACATCAGTTTCCAACAGTTTATTACCTTCGATGGTACAGTTAGCTAATGCATCAGGCCACTCTAATTACTTTAATTACTATATAGAAGCCTGGAAATAGTGACTTTTGTTCCAAAAAAAACCACCACCAAAATTTCGTTGTGTGGTTCCAGTTTAATACCCTTCCAATAATAGGAATGAAATCATTGAAATGAGATTTTAATGGTCCGCCTTGTGGTATTAATTGTGTTGTATATTAAATTAGTTGTGTTCCACTGCGATATGTACCTTGGGTTGAGCCCAAGTGATCACGTTTGTCTCATTTCAAGGCCATTGGCGAAGACAGCTACACAGAGAACAGGTTCTTCAACCCGCATGCAGCATCTTTTTGAAACATATCAAAATAATTAATTTAAAGGAATTGCTTCGATATGTTACCGGTGCGGTGGATCTTATTCATTAATTTTTCTAACCAGTAATTAATTTGTTACAGCTAATCTATTGGTGCTATCCGAAAAAAACCTACCAATTCATCATGTGTTCGAGCAGACAAACGCCAGTTATTAGTTTTACTTTAGCTACAGTTGTAATGGGCATGGATATATAAAGGCGATTTATTATCGAGGGTTTTTGTTTGGGCTTTTACGCGTTTTAATTGGATAAGAATGGGAAGTTTGAGCGGTATTTAGACATTTCTTGGACACAACTTGTAAATCATGCATTAATTTATTAGACACAAAAATGTAATTCTATTCTATCTGCCCACTGAATCATTCTCATACTTCTATCCTTCTCACAGCAGGCCATCAAGGGAAAATGAGAAATTTTCCAATAAAGTATTTACTAAAGAAAAACTAAGTTTTTACAGAGAAGTTGAGAAACTTTCAGTATAATTAGTGATTTCAAAAATGTGCTTTTATAACCTGTCTATGTACAAAATTGTGACAAATACTAAACTAAATGTTCGGACAAAAGTAAATTTTATGCCAAAGAGTTTCAATGACATTTAAGTCCGGACTGGATGAGGGCCATGAAAGCACCTTTATGTCGTTTCCCCAAAGTTCCAAAACTGTGATATTTTAAAAACAGTCGTTAGAAAAGTACGTCACATTTTTCAAATGCAATTTTAAAGCTACGAAATATGCCTAAAATCACCAAATAAAGACTTGGGGATTTTTTGATACATAAAAGCAGCATCCAGCTTTCCAATAAAGTAAATTTTACCAAAATCCAACCAGCGGTTCCAAAACTGTGATTATTTTAATGTAGGTAGCTCCCTCAAAAAACACGTTTTTTGAAAAGTGAATTGTGGAACACGAAAAAAATGTAAAAAAATTCATATTAACATTTCAGGATTTTTTAAATATAGTACGATTATTGAGCTTTGATTTAAAGATTTTTTGACACAAATCCAACCAGCGGTTTCAAAACTGTGATTTTTTAAAACAGTTACTAGAAAATTCTAACATTTTTAAAGGTGCAACTTTGAAGCTTCGAACAATGTCTAAAATCACCAAATAAAAACTTGTGTAACTTTTTTGTAAAGAAAACCAACATCCAGCTTTCCAATAAAATAAATTTTACCAAAATCCAAACAGCGGTTCCAAAACTGTGATTATTTTAATGTAGGTAGCACCCTCAAAAAACACGTTTTTTGAAAAGTGAATTGTGGAACACGAAAAAAATGCAAAAAAATTCATATTGACATTTCAGGATTTTTTCAATATAATACGATTATTGAACTTTGATTTAAAGGTTTTTTGACACAAATCCAACCAGCGGTTTCAAAACTGTGATTTTTTAAAACAGTTACTAGAAAATTCTAACATTTTTAAAGGTGCAACTTTGAAGCTCCGATAAATGCCTAAAATCACCAAATAAAAACTTGTGTAACTTTTTTGTAAAGAAAACCAACATCCAGCTTTGCAATAAAGTAAATTTCATCAAAATCCGACTACTAGATCCAACGTTTTGAAAATAATAATTCTTTGTTTCTACAATGTTCCCATCCTGCTGGGTTAAAGTGCCACAGTTTTGGAACCGCCGAGAGGATTTTTACGAAATTTACGTTTTTATGTAACTAAATGTTGGCATTATATCAGAAAAAACCATCAATATTATGGAAGTTAATTTAGATAACTTTTGCGCGTATGGAAAAAAGACAATAAAATTTACTTTTGTCCGAATATTTAGTTGTTAGGACTCGTAGAAGACTACTTTTAAATGCTATAAAAAATTGAAATAACACAGGAAAATGTTTTATAAGAAATTAATTTTTCAAATGTAGGAGTTACATATATTATCAAGTATCCTAAGTTTGTAAGTTTTCTATAGAAAAACCAAATTCCTATTCAGTATAAAATTCTTCCATCTTGACTTTCATCATGTCGAAAAAACCCGCCTAACTGCGATTAATGGAAGCCACTACTACTGAACTTCCCTCAACATTCTCATTTTAAAACCCTTTTCAGTTGAAACCTATAACCAACTCCTCGAAATGACTAACAGCCACACCAGTTGCACGCGAAAACAATACACCTTTCGTTGTAAATTCCCCAAGACAACCCCTCGCCTTTGTCGTTTTTTAAACTCGACACACGCTGTGGACTTGACGAGTAGGAGACCTAAAACGTGATCGATTCGTTCAAATGGAACGCGAATGGAATACTTTTCAGCGCTGGCATGGCAGGAACTAGGCTGCTTTCAGCGCTCACGCCGCACCTGCGAACAGTTTATTTACGAGAACTATATTTAGCGACCAAGACCATTCACCCTTCTGCACCCTTTTAGATAACTCCGGACGACTATTCCAGGATTTATACTTAATTTACGAGCGTTTCAGGAAATCTACGCTGTTGAAATGAAGTCGTTGAATAAGCACCGGTAGTAGTAAGTCAGTACATTCTTCTTGTATTTGTTTGTTTGGTTTATTTGGGGCGACGAAAAGATGTTGAATGTTTGGGATGTGGCATCCGATGCATAGCGTGTGTTTATATGTATAGTATACACTGATTTCAAGTTGATTAAACGCCTAGTTTCCGACACACATATGGGGAATTTAATTTTATGCTGGAAACAAAGTCTGTCACTGTGTTGTAGTTATTTCTTTCTGTTTTGCCGTGGATTTACATAGTTGATCCTTTGTCGTCCTCCTACGCTACAAAAGCTAATATCTCGTCAAACAATTCAACAATGTATTGCGGGATTTTTCTCACGATTGTCCCAAATAAATACACCTATGTAATTCACATTCAAGGTTCTTTACCATGTTATTGATGATAATTGATTGGGGACGCGGACAATATGGAAATTTATGTTCCAGTGGACGAATTCTAATATGCAGAGGGGAAAGAGTAGGTACAATTTTTTTCTGATTTTTTTCTATGTTTATGATAGCAATCTTTTTATTAAATAATACGACAGTAACAAGAATTTTGAAAAAAATTTCAATCCGTGATAAGTTAATTATAGCAGTACGAGCCCTAACAACAAAATGTTCGGACAAAAGTAAATTTTTGAAGTATGAAAGGAGAACTGGAAATTTTACGCAAATAATTAGTAAACACCTAACAATACAATAAGATAAAGCCTTAATAACAATATTATGCATGGAAGAAAATTATTTATTGGATTTAACAATATTTTAACCTTAATAATTAGTAAACTTTACAAAATGAATTTGCAACTAAATGTTGGGATAATTTTTAATTTAGGACCATTAATAAGAGGTTACGTCTCCTTTTGCTTTAATAGCTGCCTGTATTCTAGCAGGCATTGTATTTATCAAATTTTGGTACAGTTCTGGCGTGAAACTGTCCCAAATTTCTTCTATTTTGGTCTTTAGTCCCCAATGGTCCTTGGTGGATTATTGCGTAGAATACGTTTAATTTTATTTCAAAGAGTTTCAATGACATTTAAGTCCGGACTGGATGAGGGCCATGAAAGCACCTTTATGTCGTTTTCCCCAAGTTCCAAAACTGTGATTTTTTAAAAACAGTCGTTAGAAAATTACGTCACATTTTTCAAGTGCAATTTTAAAGCTACGAAATATGCCTAAAATCACCAAATAAAGACTTGGGGATTTTTTTGTACATAAAACCAACATCCAGCTTTGCAATAAAGTAAATTTTACCAAAATCCAACCAGTGGTTCCAAAACTGTGATTATTTTAATGTAGGTAGCACCCTCAAAAAACACGTTTTTTGAAAAGTGAACTGTGGAACTCGAAAAAAATGCAAAAAAAAATCATATTAACATTTCAGGATTTTTTCAATATAGTACGATTATTGAGCTTTGATTTAAAAGTTTTTTGACACAAATCCAACCAGCAGTTTCAAAACTGTGATTTTTTAAAACAGTTACTAGAAAATTCTATCATTTTTAAAGGTGCAACTTTGAAGCTCCGATAAATGCCTAAAATCACCAAATAAAAACTTGTGTAACTTCTTTGTAAAGAAAACCAACATCCAGCTTTGTAATAAAGTAAATTTCATCAAAATCCGACTACTAGATCCAACGTTTTGAAAATAATAATTCTTTGTTTCTACAATTTTCCCATCCTGCTGGGTTAAAGTGCCACAGTTGAGGAACCGCCGAGCGGATTTTTACGAAATTTACGTTTTTATATAACTAAATGTTGACATTATAACAGAAAAAACCATCAATATTATGGAAGTTAATTTAGATAACTTTTGCGCGTATGGAAAAAAGACAATCAAATTTACTTTTGTCCGAACATTTAGTTGTTAGGGCTCGTATTATTTTCAGTAAACAGTATTGCGTGAGAGCGAGAGAGAGGGAGCGTGTGCCTGAAAATAATCCAACTCTACCAGCAATTTCACTCGCTTTTAACCTTTACAGTAATTTTGACTGATTATACAATTACATCTAATGTAACCACTCCAACTTCCTTTTACAGAAACATTAATGCCAACAAATCCCGTCCATTAATACCTTTCAATAGCCGCCTCATCAAACCAGAAAATATTTATCAATACCGAAATAAATCACCGTACGCGTATTTCTTGCGACTATTGTTTCAAAACATTCATTGTGTGCTTCCTTAAAAAGTAACAATGTGGATATTATTGTGAATACGGGTTTCAGCAGTCAAGTAGTTTGCTGCCTGAAGGAAGGAATTTTTGTTTTCTCTCGTGACGAGGCAGACGTTGATAAATGGCACGATGCCAAAACAAAACAAAAAAAATTGCAATATTCTCTCTGTGTTCAAATAGAAAAAAGACAAGAGCTCGAGCTCGATGTATAAACAAACAGTACATACATTATTATAGTTATGGAGGCATAGGAAAATGTACACGACATGTCATTTGATGGATTTTTTCTGAATCATTACGTAATGGAAAAATAGAGAAACCGTTACACAGGAAATTGATGACGTTAAGAAAATATTGGACTTTTACGTTAATTTTTGATCTATTTGGCAAATTTACCAGATTAAGGAACTAATTTCTGAAGTAATGATCAATTTTTGTCAGATATTACGAATACTATTTCCCAAGCCTGTTCTAATTCGTTTTTTAATCGCACGATATCCTAGTGTTTTAAACCGAAACGGTTTTATCGGTTTTATTCAAATGAACCTCCATCAGCGTGGTTATAATAATAATAATCACCATAAAAAGTACAAGTAATAAACTTTACGATTCCCGGATTTAACCTAATTAGTAAATTTTTATATGGTTTTTCTCCATAATAAACTCCGATAAAAATCACGTCGTCGCGGTACAGCCTTAAATTTTTTTCCTTCCCAACCATTATCACAAAACAATTAACCGACTTGCGGCTTGTAAAGAAACCATTATTGTTACTAATTTTGCCTATTGAATTGCTTGATGTCTGGATATTATTTTGAGAATTGCCAATTATTTTCTTAAAAGATGAGTCAGCTGTATTGTTGATGCAGAACGAACTTTTAAACCATTAAATTATATGTAGAAAACACTGTCCGTCACGATACCATAGAATTACCGGTTTTAATTTATAACCCAACTGTACAATATTCGCTAAGTATAGTATAGGGAAAAATCCAAAGTTTGGTGAAGTTTTCGGGGATAATCACATGGTTCTCACAATTTTTCCCCGCTGATACTCGTCCGGTTTCAAGGACGCCTTCAAGATTATCCTCGAGGTAAAAATTTACTTATTAATTAAAATTTAATACCTCAAACTTGTTAAAAGAAGTACCAGTCGTTGTATCATAAAACATATTACGAGCTAATTAGTTTCGTATAAATATTAAATAATTATGCATTTCCCACAAAATCCCTGTGTGGTTTTTTTTTTGTAACTTCGATGCATTTGATAAGCAATTATTACTTGGTAAAATATGAACGTTCACGCCACTTGCGCTTGGATATGTGAAAGAGAAAGAGTTTCCCATGAAATATTTCTTTGTCACCGGCTTGGTGCTTAATTAATTACTGAAACTGCATTCTTGCTAGGTAGGTTGGTGTTAGTTTAAATTGAAGTGCTTTTGAACAGACGATTAATTTTTTTATGTCACTGATGAATTTGTGGGGGCTAAAGATTATGTAAATTATGGGAAGGATGATGGAGATGGAACAAATTAATTAATGGGTGATTATGAGGAAGGTAATTATAAGCTATAGGTTATAGAATATACGAGCTCTAACAACTAAATGTTTGGACAAAAGTAAATTTGATTGTCTTTTTTCCGTACGCGCTAATGTTATCTAAATTAACTAAATTTCGTAAAAATCCGCTCGGCGGTTCCAAAACTGTGGCACTTTAACCCAGCAGGATGGGAAAATTGTAGAAACAATGAATTGTTATTTTCAAAACGTTGGATCTAGTAGTCGGATTTTGATGAAATTTACTTTATTGCAAAGCTGGATGTTGGTTTTCTTTACAGAAAAGTTACACAAGTTTTCATTTGGTGATTTTAGGCATTTATCGGAGCTTCAAAGTTGCACCTTTAAAAATGATAAATTTTTATAGTAACTGTTTTAAAGGATCACAGTTTTGTAACCGCTGGTTGGATTTGTTTCAAAAAACATTTAAATCAAAGCTCAATAATCGTACTATATTGAAAAAATCCTGAAATGTTAATATGATTTTTTTTGCATTTTTTTCGAGTTCCACAGTTCACTTTTCAAAAAACGTGTTTTTTGAGGGTGCCACCTACATTAAAATAATCACAGTTTTGGAACCACTGGTTGGATTTTGGTAAAATTTCCTTAATCGCAAAGCTGGATGTTGGTTTTATGTACAAAAAAATACTTCTAAAACCTACTTTTGTCCGAACATTTAGTTGTTAGGGTTCGTATTCGAGATACAAACGAAAGAAAAAACGACTAGATTTAAACACTTTTGAAACTTTCTAAATTTTGGATATGATATTTTGACCACATTTTGTTTTGTCAATTTTTGTTAACCTTTGGTTTAAAAATCGTAATAAAACTTAAACTCATAGACACAAATCCTGCGCTTTTATATTTATTTATACATGATGCGATAATTAAGAGTTATAGCTCCATGCAAATCCTGCTATTGCGCATGGTTATAAAATTTATTACTAATATTAACATTTCTGGCAAACATAAAATTAAGCAAATAATAATGTAGGTAGTAATTGACAGTTAGTGGCAGCAGCAATTAGTTTTTGTTAAAGCGCATTTGTTGCATTATATTAATTGCAAACTTGTACCATATTTCCCTTGATCAAAGTGCTAAGGATTTAATATTCAAATCCTAGCATTCCAATAAATCCCTATACTGTTACTCAATGATAATTTGAATTGTATTCAAAATTCCGCTCTGCTAACGAAACGGTCTGGGTGTTTAAAATATTTATTACCTTGGATTTTAGGCATACTACACGCCAGACAACGCACAATTTTATTATTTAAATTTTAGTATTTAAAGAATTTAATCGGTCGCCTCTCGGTCCATTCTATTTGCATGAAATGGTTCAGGGACAAAATTTTACGACTTTCAAATGGGCTACCCATTTCTCCCACTTGGTTAACGTTTTTTTATACAGTAAACTATTAGTGAATGCCTTTTTATGGGTTTTGTGATAAAAATCTGAAATTTTAAAAGCCTTTACCTCCATATATGTAAATTGGATTGATGATAAATTTTGTTTGTTTCGAAAAAATTAATTGGGCGACTAAATTGAAATGCGCAAACAATAAAATGCATCATATCAAGCTTTGCGTTAATATAATATGTGCGCGTTTTTTTAGTTTCTATTAAAACATTTAGTTTGTTTTTCGTTATTCTAATATGCCATTAAAACGGTCGTAAAATCAACATTTTGTTGTTGGAACTCGTAAAAATGTCATCGGTGTGTATGGAAGAAAAGTGACTATTAAATTATTTATCCACTGAAAACATCCGTTAGATTGAGCTGCCGCCGCGTGGATTTAACCCGGAATTCAAGAATGATGGCTGTCATACAACTTTGGAATGTTGCAAAGTTTTTGGGACATAAAATTTTTGGTTTTTTGTAAAATTGTGGGAGGACAATAATTTTATTGTTTAGGGAGAGAATTTGACTGGTAAAAGCTCCATCTGTTATCGAAAACTTACTTTGTAATTGTGGCTTTTTTAAAGCGGAATTTTTTTTATAATCAAAATTTCCCAATATAACCCGAAATTTCCGCGAAAAACTGCATTTTATGCTTCTGACAATAAGCAAAAAAACCAACTACAAGTCGACTTACTTTATAGCCAGATAAAGTTCATGGCGGAATGTTAACCAATTAAAAAGTCAATTAAATTATCATTTAAATGATCATCATTTTTTCCCGCTTCGTGTGCATTTTTTCCCTGCAAACAACTTTTTTCCTTCACTTTGTTTTTTTTCCACAGTTTCAGCCATAACCACTCAAAACTTAGTGCGTGTTTATTAATTTTTAACCAGCAACAAACACATGACCATATCGTAAATTAAACGTTAATATCCCTCGTAATATCCGCCAGTACACCACAAAATGATAGCGGATGACCATAACTCTGCACTAAATATCTGTTCTGTAATCTGATGCTTCGGCTACCCAGGCCTCCTGGTCAAATAGATAATTTGAACCGCATGGACCCGGTATTTATTGGTAGATAGGACCATCTGGGGAAAGATAACGCTAATTACGAGGGAATAAAATAAAATTTGTTGGAGGAGTCGTTGGGAAAAATTGTGGAAGGTGCTTGTGTTGTCAAATTAAATAATCAATCGGCGAAACCTTGTTAGGATCCATTGTTCCTATCATTAGTCATCATTATTTTGAAACAATCATACATACTGAAGCTGTTAACTAGATTTGTCTATGATGCGTAGATTTTGATTCAAACTAGTTTGAAACCTTGAACCAATAGCTATAAAAAGTTTATTTTCTTTTTGGGAAAATATAAAACCGTTTTATAGCTTTATTTTCAAACAATTAATTACCATCAAAGAGTTTTTGTGTGGGATACACACCACAAGGAAGTGGGACAAATCTAATTACGAAAAAAACTGATCTCCAATTTATAAAACTCGTATAAATATTGATAATTTATTCCTAACGTGACATGAACGATTTGTAATAAATAATTGCTCTGATATGAAATTAAGGTTACAGTGTTAATTAAGCTTACACACAAAGTTGTAGGTTGGTATTTTGTTAATTGGATTTCTCGCTATGGTTACAATTCTACTTGCAAGTTCCATATTATAATACAAGTAGAATCCAGTCCCCGGTCTCTTTCAATGTGCAATCGTTATTGAAACAGATTTATTAAAATTCTTTCGATGTGACACTGACATCATAATGAATGCCATTAGAAGAGGCAGTAAATTGGATGGAATCGCCAGTTGATGAGCACATATTTGTACAGGGAAGTGAAACAAAGGGATTGGAGTTTATTAAAATGAAAATGTTTAATTTGTCTATAAATGGTGCCTTAAAATCAAGGAATATTTTTACTAAAATGTTGTCAATTTTCCTTGTATTATGTTCTATGACCTACAGTTTCAAAAGTAGCGCTGCTAGAGAGGGTAAATTTTACAAAGTACTAAAGCAAGATTTACTGTAACTAAAAAACTAATTTTGGCGCTTCTATGGCGAAAAATTAGTTATTAAGGCGCCAATTTTAGATTTTTTGCCAAATTTGGATATTTTTCAAAGTAATCTGTCATAAAAGAATGTCTTATACAAGGTGTCTCTAAAAAGGTCTTTACAAAATCCTACCACAAGTTTTTGGGCTCAAAGTAATTCGTTTAAACCAAACATACTTTAGTCCAAAAGTTCTTCCTTACTGAGTTACAGGGCGCTAAAAAATATTTTTCCAAATAATTTTTTAAGTATATCTACAGAACGGTTTAAAGTAGAGATTTGAAATTTGGTGGGTTAATAAGTCTATAAGGAAGCTACAATTTGTTGGTATTAGAACCAAAATAATATTATTCAGTGGCGTACTTATCGAAGAGGTCTCAGGGTTTTTTTTGAATAATTTTTGTAGGGGATTAAATTTTTTTACAAAATAATAAGAATTATGATAGATACGCTCAAGACACGTAAAAAAGTTATACTTGTTTGATTTGCATTAACTCAACTGTTTGCGAGATATTTCACTTTGAAAATTTTTTTTGCTATTAAAAAATATAATTTCTATCTTATATAGTTCTGTAGATATACCTAAAAAAGATAGAGGGCGAATAAAAAATACATCTTTCAACACCCTGTATTTTAGTAACGAAATATTTTTGGGGGTCGGTTTCTACAACCATTTATGCTTAGTTTTGGACGTAAAATCAGCTGTATTAGAGTGACCCAACATTTTTACTTTACAGGGTAAGTCACAAATTGTTTTTATAGCAAAAAAATTTTCGAAGTTAAATATCTCGCAAACAGTTGAGTTATCGCAAGTCAAACAAGTATACCTTTTTTACGTGTCTTGAGCGTATCTATCATAATTCTTGTTATTTTGTAAAAAAATTCAATACCCTACAAAAAATATCCAAAAAAACGCTGAGTCCCCCCGTATAAGTACGACACTGAACAATATTATTTTGGTTATAATACCATCACATTGTAGCTTCCTTATAGACTTATTAACCCACCAAATTTCAAGTCTCTATTTTAAACCGTTCTGTAGATATACTAAAACGATTTGGAAAGATCTTTTTTAGCGCCCTGTAACTCAGTAAGGAAGAACTTTCGGACTAAGGTATGTTTGGTTCAATCGAATTATTTCGAGCCCAAAAACTTGTCGTAGGATTTACCTAGAGTAAATCTCGTTCTTAATATTAAGTTAAAAAGTACAAATTTCCTTAGTAATAATAATAAGAATCCCATTTATTATCCTAAAACAAACATTTCATCATAATAATTCAACTGCTATGTACCTCTTCCAGTACCACCAATTCAACACACATGGATTGATGCGTGTCGATTGTAAATTACAAATTTTGTCCCGACCTCTCTCATCATGAATCAATTCGTTTCGGTGTTGTATGTAATTTTGAGCAGGGGCGTCCATCCCATCTCTCTATCATCCGCTCTTTCCCATTTCTTTGTGTGCAGTGTTGTGGGTTAAGGTCGAATTCTTTTCAGTTTCTAACCGCTTGCTTGGCTCTTGCAATGCTTTAATTTTATCTTAGGCTACAATCTTCTTTGGTTGCGCCAACCTGTTTTTGTTAAATCGTATAAATCACTCAGGTGAAACAAAAGGGGTTGTGATGGTGGATAACTATGGGAAAATATTTAATATGCTGCCAAGAAATGTTATAGGAATAGTAATTTTAATTCTAGTTTGGTACGAAAATATTACCAGTACAGTACTGTGGATTTTAGAATAAATCTAACCGTTAACTGTACTTTCAGCTTTGAAATATTATCCAAGAAATTTATTGTTATATTATAACCCCCAGATGTTCATATATAACCAGGAAATTTATATAATATAAACAACCGTTGTTATAGATCAAGACTATTAAAATTTACGATGGATTGCACGGTCAAAAGTGATGTTATCATGCATGCAACAGAACAACATTTAAATTTTAAAGTGGAAGGATCACAAGTCTAAATTTGGATGTCTTCGTAAGTTGTTTAAAAATAGACGAGTGACGTTTTGGCATAAAATTAACACTATAGAAAAAGATAAAAATTTTACTGGTCTGGTGATAAAAATAGTATTTGGTGGATTTTATAACTTCGTTAAGGACTAGATTCTAAGGTTATAGTGGTTGTAAATCATGCTAATTAGGTTATAGGTTGTTTCGATTTACATAGAGTTGACCTTAGATAATTCAAAATGGTAATGTGTCATTTACTATGAAAAGTATTTATGCTAATCAAAAGTATGAGAGTAGAAGATTTTGCAATTGCTGTAAGCTATTATGAAATACGCAAGGATAATTTGAGAAAAGTCGAAAATAATTCATATACGAAAATGGCTATTTATGCAACAAGGGCGGAAAGCGCATTTTCCCATAATTATTTTTTCGACTTCTTAATATTTTTATGATAAAAATGAAGCATTGTTTCTAAAACCAATCTAACCCACAATTATTCTATTTTAAAACGACATCCAGTTTAAAAAAGGCCCACACACACATCACATCAGTAATCGTTTTACCAGCAAAAAACCTCACTCCTAATGCACTGACACCTAACATAATTCCATAATTAAATAATGAATCAGAAGAACAGCTACTGTTATTAACTTCGAGACCTTTACCAGTGTTGGAAGTTAAATAAAAACGGGTCCTTGACGTTTACTATTAATTTCTCGGATATTTTCTTTCTAATTTATGCTGGGGTTAATTTGAAACGGTAACGATCCAATCACTTTAATTACATGTTTAAATAAGCGGTAGGTAGGACAAGGATAATTAGCAAAAATCGTCTGGGACCAAAATAAAATTTGGATGAAATTTATATTTTTGTTATTCCAATTTCTAACTGTTGTTAATAGTTTTTTGGAAAAATTTAAAAATATAACTAGAAATTATACGAAGAATATTTGGAGAAAAATGTATATGGAATCAAAATTTGACTCTTGAGATCTACAGTCAAAATATAGAATTCTTTTCCAATTTTCCACATTTTCCTTTACCCGAATTGGCGTGTCTGCATCCACTTAATCCACCCAACTATTTTATTAATGAATTCCCGGTGCTGATTTCAATAGCCGGGCCCATATCAAAACCCAGCGTGTCCTGTCAGGTCACCAACAGTTAAGTAGCCGAACTGGGTCATTTTATATATGCGATAACCCACCGCATGCCATTACATTGCGGACATATTAACTCCAACCCACCCCCTCCACAATACACACCCCCAATTCATAACAATAAAGTCACTGAATTTATTAACTTTCGTGCCTATGGATTACCGTTTTGTGTTGAATGTACATGTAGCCTAATCCCTGCGACATGAGTTCCTGCACACATATGGGCACGTGTAACATCTGGATTTGGACGCTTTTAATCCATTTTACAATACACAACTGTCAGTTGAAAAGTTAACGTCTCTTTTTGGGTTTTAGGTCGGTATATGTGTAGACTTTTGGTAAATTGTTTTGGACAGGTTGTAAACTAATTGCTGTTTTACGTGCACTTTATCTTAGATCAGGTGGAGGTTTTGTAGGAAAATTAAATGTATCCTTTTTGTGAAGGATTAAACGCTGTAGTGGCAGCGAAAGAATAAGTTTGCTTAAAAGGATTACAATTTTCAAGTTTATTGCCAAAAATTTTGTCCCATTATTGAAAATTATGTACCTACATACAGTCCTAGTCTTCTAAGAACATTTTGACGTCATCATAATATTCATATGAAACAAATGAGCTTTTTAAGCTTATGTTATAAATCCCGAACATTTTACTAAATTCATTTTAAAAAAATCTGTAAGTTTATGTTTCAATGACATTTAAGTCCGGACTGGATGAGGGCCATGAAAGCACCTTTATGTCGTTTTCACCGAGCGCGAAAACTGCGATTTTTTAAAAACAGTCGTTAGAAAATTACGTCACATTTTTCAAGTGCAATTTTAAAGCCACGAAATTTGCCTAAACTCACCAAATAAAGACTTGGGGATTTTTTTGTACATAAAACCAACATCCAGCTTTGCAATAAAGTAAATTTTACCAAAATCCAACCAGTGGTTCCAAAACTGTGATTATTTTAATGTAGGTAGCACCCTCAAAAAACACGTTTTTTGAAAAGTGAATTGTGGAACTCGAAAAAAATGCAAAAAAATCATATTAACATTTCAGGATTTTTTCAATATAGTACGGTTATTGAGCTTTGATTTAAATGTTTTTTGACACAAATCCAACCAGCGGTTTCAAAACTGTGATTCTTTAAAACAGTTCTAGAAAATGTTATCATATTTAAAGGTGCAACTTTGAAGCTCCGGTAAATGTCTAAAATCACCAAATAAAAACTTGTGTAACTTTTTTGTAAAGAAAACCAACATCCAGCTTTGCAATAAAGTAAATTTCATCAAAATCCGACTACTAGATCCAACGTTTTGAAAATAATAATTCTTTGTTTCTACAATTTTCCCATCCTGCTGGGTTAAAGTGCCACAGTTTTTTAACCGCTGAGCGGATTTTTACGAAATTTACGTTTTTATATAACTAAATGTTGGCATTATAAACAGAAAAAACCATCAATATTATGGAAGTTAATTTAGATAACTTTTGCGCGTATGGAAAAAAGACAATCGAATTTACTTTTGTCCTAATATTTAGTTGTTAGGGCTCGTATTCCATTAATCGAACTAAAAAGGACGAAAATAAAAACACTGCAAACTAGGTAAATAACATACATGCATGAAAACCATATAATTATTTTCACCTGTCAATCTCCCATAAGTAGGTATCATAAATCGTGCATATATTATTATAAATCTGAACATGTATAGTTCGCAGATAATTTTAAGAACATTTGTACGATGTTAATCAGCGATTTCACTATAATACAAGGAAGGAAGGGTAATTCAACCTCTTTACATAATTACAAAGTAGATACCTCATACTCTTTTATGGCATTTACTTTGTAGTGTGAAAATGCTAATAACGGTTCTGCAGATTCGATGATTTGAATTGTGGTTGCTTGGACTAAGCACTAAGCTAACTAACAGTAATATCGAGAGTAAAATTAAATTGTTGTTTCTTACAAGTAAACATTTGTTTACAAGATTTAGTTCTTCAATTGGAAACTAACTGAAAATAAGCTTGTAAGGTATAACAGTTAATTTGCCCATACAACAAACTTGTTTATGTAGAAATTATCCTATCTACGCAAAGGACAATCTGGGTTGCGTTGAGTTGGAAACATTTTTTGCTCTTAGCAGGAATTTAGCTAGCTCATCAAAAAAACTGGTTTCGGTGTTCTGGAACAAGAGCGAATTTCTAATTGAATTGTGAGAAACAATTAGCTGTTGTTTCGGGACCAAACAAAGACGACCATCACATTACATTTAATCCATCACCAACTAACCTTGTAATTAAATATTAATCCACTCGGTTCGACATGATTTGGCGTAAAACAAGTTTTCATTCCTGCAGCACAACAACAATAACAACAAAAATCACTGCACTGAACACGATGGATGGGATGCGCTGATGCTGATGGATCACTTTACAAAAACAACAACAACACAAAAAAACATGCAAAAAACACAAAACACAAAAAAAACTTTGGATCACTAAAGCACAATTGCAGCAGCAATTTTATTTGGGATCACGCCGGCACATACGCGCGGTTTGCAGGAAGATGCACTGAAGTTCAGCGACCGAACCGCACTACAAAGCGCTTTCAGCAGAACTGACGAGTTTTGGAATTGGTGGTAAAGTTGCGTTGCTCTTGTGTGTTGATTACCACGTGGAGTGGTTTTATATGCGCATGCGACTGCATTCCACTGAATAGTCGCTGAATTTCAGCACATTGTAATGAAAGAGGTGCATTGTTGGAAAGTAATCAAGTTCTCCATGAAACAGCAGCGCCGTCTGAAAAGCCGAGATTTTTATCCGGGGAGGGCAACCACCCATCACCATTTTCAGAAGGACAGTAGTAGTTCTTGGGAATGTTTTGTCCTTTTTACTTCTCTTAGGTGAAAAAGGATAATTTTCAGGACAGTACTTCTTTGCAATGTTTGTTCTTACCTCTTTTAGGTAAAAAAGGGCAATTTTCAGAAGGATGGTCCTTCTTGGCTACGTGAACGAACAAATCGCCCAAACTTTACATAATTCATGTGTTCTGTCTTTAAAATAAAACCAAAATTCCTTTCCTCAAAAAAATTGTTTGCTGTTTTGATATTTTGAAAAAAATATATTGGAGATATTTCGAGATAAAACATTTAGACGCAGGATATTTCGTGGACATTTAAAAAAACCCCATTCATTATTTTTATGTGAAGTTTTAAATAATTTTATTGTCAGCTACTAAAAACCTAAGTAGCCACTACAATATCAATTCCACGTTTTTCGTCCATTAAATCACCATTTTCGGCCCGTAATAATTTGCGGTTCGTTTAGCATTTTAGGTCAACGATAATTTTTTCCTTCACCAAACGTCTATATTTAATAAGAATAGTGAATGGCCCATCAATAATTCATGAAAGTGAAATAAATGTTATCGATTTCAGTTAAATCTGTAAATGTAAATTTGTTCCATATTATCCTTATTTGTAAGTTAGTTTATATACTAACCACAAATTTATGTATTCTTTGTTAGCATTTAAGGAGATGAAAGTAAAGCATTTTTAGTAAAAAATCCGCTTATTTTGTGTTATTTGGACAGTTACTAATGACATCGATAGAAAATATATGACCGATGTCAATTTCCACAATTTATTTATTTAATTAGCTTCATAATATATTCAATAGTATATATTTTCTACTAGATTAAATATAACTGGTATTTAAATGTAACTAATTAATATTATTTAACTTACATAGCAAAGATCCATATGCATAACAACTTAATTACGTCTAACACTTGGTACAATTTTTTACAAAAACTAGTTTGCGTCCCACGAATTTTTAATCATTCAAAAACCGCATTTAAAATTGTATTTTCACTAATACACAAAAGGAAAATTCCAGCACGTTTTCGTCATGCAATTTACGAGTTTATGATTTTATCTCTCTTATATTTATGGGATTCAGAGAACGCAACACATACACATGATGATGTTGAAGAAAAAACCGTAACCGATGCAATATTCTTAATTAAAATTGTCGTATTATCTTCCAATAACTTGATTAAGGGTGTTTTTTACACCGAGGTATTATAAATTCGGATTTATAGTTTAATTCAACAGACATCCACATTATAATCTATAAATAATATAACTACATATATTAATAAAGCAATTAACTTTAATAGTTTCAGTCGCGTTTTTTCATGAACTTAGCCGTTATATTATGTGAAGTATGTTTAATTGTATTTCCTAAGATGCAACATTTTTTTTATGGAAATACAGACGAATGTTTGTAGAAGATATTATGGTAAATCCAGAGTGTACTTGTTGTAGAATCTGAGAAAGATTGAATAGCAAACAAGATCAAGCAGGTGAATCCAACCGGTAAACTTAGATGCAACCGGTTCACGATAGTTACAATGAAGAAACTTTAGGACGGATCGTCGTTCGTTAGCATGGCTGGTCTCTGTGATAAAAACGGAGGTTTGGAATTGAAATTTTCATTTTTATGTAAATGTGTTCACATAATATTTCTTGATTTTTAGTAATTGTTGTCGGAATAAATGTTATATGAGGTTAACTGTTCTATTCTAGTTAAACCATAAAGGTAAAAACATATAAAACTCGGGATTACTTTAAAAGTTATACTACCAGTTAATTATGGTTTAAACTGCATGAAGAGAGTTTTACTGTACACAATAATAACCATTTTCTTAAATCAAACCATGTTGACTTAAAACTAAAACGAAATCTATTCCAAAATTGTAAATTTCGTATTTTAAGCTCAAAAAGAAGATACATCTCTAGTAATTAATCTCTCTAAACAAAACTGCTATTTTGACATTTGTAACTCGAAAATGAAATATGTAGTTTTTACATAAAAAAAATATCCAACAAATAAATGATGTGAAATTTATTTTTTTCTAATTATCCAAAAAATACCAGGCTGGACTGTGTTTAGTTACGTTAAGAGAAAAAAACAAAATTAGATGGATTTGTTTGGACAACTCCCTAAATGAGTCCACTGTATTTAATCTAATCTAATTCAAAAAAAAATTATCCTTTATTTTATTCTCTGTGATTTCCCCCAAAATTCTAGAAAAAGAGAAATTTTATAAATATAGAGCGCCTGATTTTCAGATTATCGAGTCTTATCCCCAAAAATTTGTGCATTCTTGGATATCATTGAAATTCCGAGCCCAGAGAACAGATTTGTACAGAAAATTGTTTTTTAGGCGATCATTACAAAAACGTTGATTTTATGGCGCCTTTTGCCGCCATAAAGTTTTAATATCTGTCAAATGTTACTTTTTTGAACACATCTGTCAGATGTTACTTTTTGGGACAAAACTGTCAGAAACTGAAATAAAAGGTGACGCTTAATATTAAATTTGACAGGAGATGCTTTGGTTTTTAGTTGTCTAAGGTAACTATGTTTTTCAGTTAAATGTCCAAAAAAAAAAATAGTTATTTGTGTATCAAGGCCGTAAAGGTGATCTAGCCGAGGCTGCAATTCAGATGAGACCAAAAAAATACTTGGCCGAGGTGCACACAACATTTTTTACGCGATCATCACGAAAGAATTAAAAAATTTGGTCACAAAACACAAAATTAATTTTTTTTGGACATTTTACTGAAAAACATAGTTACCTTAGACAACTAAAAACCAAAGCATCTCCTGTCAAATTTAATGTTAAGCGTCACTTTTTATTTCAGTTTCTGACACTTCTATCCCAAAAAAGTAACATTTGACAGATGTGTAAAAAAAAGTAAAAGTTTACGACGTCAGACGGGGCCATGAAATCACCATTTTTGTAATGATCGACTAAAAATAACTATTTTTTTCATTTAGCAAAACCGTTGCATAACAAAAACCTCAAGTTATACCTAATAATTTATTACAATAATTACCACAGAAAGTTATCCTGAAAATATGTTAGTTCTAAAACTAGCACTTCGTTTAATCCCACAAAAACCTCGTTAAACTTTACTTTTACACCAGCCAATTTTTCCCAACTTCTAAAAGGATTTTAATTCGTATAAGTGGCAATAATATTTAAATAACATATCCATTAACATGCTATCGAGTTACAGAAACCATTAGGAGATGATGACAGTATAATCGATTATCAGGTGATTCGTTTTATTTAAAGTGTTCACAAAAAAAAAGGGGTGATTGGCGACTTTCCCCCCTAGAAATCTAAATTAAAGGCCATTAAATTAATGACAGAACCTTGTTTAAAAACTCCCACGCAAATCGCATTATTCGCTGTGTTGGCACATTTGTATTTTGTAAAATACACACCATTCATGTTTAATGCCCCAGCAGGAGAGTTAGCTGGGGATATCGCTTGCCTCTTGGATAGATAGACAAACAATTTATCACACACAAACACACAGATGGAAAAAATTTAATGTTTAATTTTAGTGTTTGTTGTAGTTTTTTCCCCCCGAGTTGTAAACATATAAATCACATTTAATTTAACACCTTAACATCATAACAATTATATTAATAATGAAGATAAAATCTTTTTGACGCCGACTTTCTTGGTCTTGGACAAAGCGCGCTTATGATTTAATATTACCATCAACCGAAAATAAATTAAATAATTTTCTGGTTTTAAATTGAAACTGTTGGATGTCCCCCGTGTAAATACTAATACACCCAACATTTGATTGAATTAAGTGAAAGCTCTGTGGGGTTAAACTCAATTAATATTAAGAAAAGCCGTCAGGATCGTGACTTGTGTTTAAGCTCGTCCTACAGTCTAGCGCTTATTTAATTTAAATAACTATTCATTCGGAAACAGCGCGTAGGAATTAAGAAATTCCTTTTAGTAACTTTGTGGTATTCCTTCAGAAACAATGGATTTGATTGCTGTTAGTTGTGGTTAGCTATTTATTGTATTATACACTGAGAGGTTGAGAAAATTATGGCTTCGATGGACATTTTACTCGGCAGGTGTTTTATGGATTTGTCTTGGTTACAAATTACCATCAGGTTTATTTACTCCAGAAGTAAATAGAAACAAATTTAAAATGTAATTTGCGCTATTATTTATTATATACTTTGATGGAATTATGTAATTTTCTTAACCACAAGATAATACCTACACTACAAGCTACAAGCCTTTCCCACTACGAAACCAACTGAATTATTCAAGGAATTTATTGTACTTTTAATTTGAATTTTGTCCTGAAACTTTTGGAATTTTGTTTGATGGTTGTGGAGAGGAGCACGCTCAAAATTGGTTCACGGTTTTCCTCCCCTCTGTATTATAGAATGGCCGACTGAAATGTCTCTTGAATAATAATGTTTTGTATGTGCACATAACAGCGAAAGAGAAGTCAATAATTTCAACTTTATTTACTCGTTTTCTACAGTCTATTTTCCTGTCTCTGTTAAAATATAGTATGGTACTTGGTGAATGTAGACTTCTTTCTGTATATAGTTAGTCAATTTCTTGCTGGCTGGTGGTTTCGTGGAAATTGAAACGACAGACGTATAGGTTAGCTCGATTATTATTATTATTATTATTGAGTTGATGACAAATTGATTTATAACTTTAATGATGGGGCTTCAGTTTTATTAATTTTTCCAGGTACTTTGCTATCAATTTTGTTGGTTTGAATGGGGCGGGCGTAGGAATTCATATTTTGTATGATTTCTTGGAAAAATTGGTGCTTGAGTCGTATTTCTTTAAGACGGTAATGAAAGAAATTGTTTTCGAGCGTAAACATCGACTTATTTTGTAAAGGACTCGGCCTTTAATTTTATTTAATCCATCAAGCCAACTCTGTTATAGTTCGTATGATCAAATGCCTGAAATTTATATCCTATCTCGATATGCTATGTAAATCAATAATAAATTTTCTACAAGAACAATAACAAGAAAAAAATAATTAAAACGAAATTAAATTTCAGCCTGATGTATGAAATTACATTTCAATAATTAATTAAAACTAATACCTTATCTATAATTGCTAATTAAATTATTATTTTTCAACTTAATTAACTTTTTGGTTATAACGTAACATTCATTCCGCGTTGTTCGGTATAAAATCAAATTTTTTAACTACTTAATTATAGAAAAAGAAACATCTGAAATGGAGCTTGAATTATATTCTTGATTAATTTATTTTATAAAACCGGTTGCGCGCGATAGATTAAAATAAATTTAAATAACATTGGCGTCGGCTGTAAATGAAGTTCATTGCTGTGTTGAATTCTACAGGAATTCAAGTGTAAAAGCCCGAGTAAAACAGTCCAACATGATTGCTACCTCGTATGAATCTGCTAATCATCATTATTACCATGCCAAATTATTTAAATATTATGATTCAAGGGATTTTAGATTGTCATCATCAACTGCCAAATCGGATTTTGCTAATTTCAGCAAGTTGAAATATTTATTGATAGGGGTAAGTACTGCGCGTTTTTATGGCTACAGTGGTTGGTTCTGCACACAAGTTACGATTATTGACGTTCCATGTATTTAAATTCCATTTAGCAAAAATCCTCTCCCTTCAAGGTGGTCAAACCTGTTAAAAATTCATTAAGATAAAATTAAGTACTAATATCGAAAAGTTATGCCAAACTGGCTTCAAAAAAACACGTAATTAAAGCGCATGGTTCGGCGTGGCGATGCCGGGACTTTTTCCCATGTCCATTAAGTATATTTTATCCTCTTGTAGAGGCAGATGTCTTTTGGGGTGTTAAGAGGTTTTTGTATTGAGGTAAATTCGTTAAAAACGTTTAAGTTAATGTTATAGGAATGCCGCAAGGCGTTATTGGCACAGGTCGGATTATTAATTTTCATCAGCTTATGAGCAGGATTTAAAGTGCGATGACCCACATCGAGTTTTCTATAAAACTAAACATTTTTGTTGTTATAATTAATAATTTTTTGATACAGGAAGATTATTCATAATTCCAGTAGTTAGTAATTAGCGGTTATAAAATCTTGCTTCTCTCTTTTCACTTGATATCTAAATTATGCCAACAAACCCTAAAAACAAGTCTGATTTCATCATGCCGATTCGCATTTAAATCGCCTGCAAATAATCAAAAAAATCCCTAACTGAATAACCGTGTCCTGTATAATTACTTAATTAAAAAACAATTTTATCCTTATCAGAATTCCTGTAGAAATTATTCGTATGGTAATTAATGCAATGGGACAAATACATTCAGATTTTTTTTTTATCCTAATAAAACTACAATTACAAAACAACTAAATTGCGCATTGATACAGCCGTAATTAAAATATAAATAATGGTTGAGGATGAAGGTGTTACAATTGTTGACAGATTTGCAATCAACGTAGGTTTTTTCCCATCACGGTAGCCAGTAATTAAACTAACAGTTTTGCATAACAGCGAGGCTATTTGCATTAATACTAAGCCGGAAGCTATTTATAAGGATTTAAACTATTTACCCAGTTAGATATCATACATTACAGTTTATAAAATATGTTAGTCATTTTATTCATCCACCATCGATCAACTAAAAAAGTTAAGGATAACCACATTAGAATTGTAACCTGATGATATATTAAAGAGGTGACTAAATTTTGAGAAAACTATTCATCCTATCAAAATTTCAAGGACACTACTGGATTCACAAGAAAATTTCCAAAAAACAACGTGAGGATTTCTCCATTTAGAGGACGTTTAGTATTTTTTTGAATGCCCTGAAAACATACCAAAAATCATCAATTTTCCATGTTTTTTGACTTATCCAACCACATATCTCGAAAACTATTTATCGTATTAATGTGAAAATTGTTTGTAGATGCTGGTAAAGAGTTGCTGAAGAGATTGACACCGAAATCAGCAAAATCGAAGACCCAATATTTTTTACTCTCAGGAATGGATTCCAAAAAAAAAGTAGTTGCAGAAAATTGACAATAAAAAAAAACTATCCAACCAAACCCAAAACTATGGTTCATTTTGAATTCAGAATGAAATTTCCTATAAGAAAATGGCCTTGTTGAAAGGTTCGTCCGCTTAACAACTATAGGACATATATATCCAAACAAAGTTCTAAAAACAGGGCAAAATCGAAAAAACGTCAAGGGGTACCCCTTAAGATTTTTTCGATTTTCGTCACATCACAAATCTTTCAAAAATAAACTTTTCTTAACTAATTTGGGGGCGTAGAAAAAGAATATCAAATCCATTTTTCACTCAGTGGAAATGGGAAAATTTTGTAGGACTTACAAAATTTTCGAAAAAGGTATGTTCAGAAATTTGAAAATTATTAGAAAACTATTCGTCCTATCAAAATTTCAAGGACATCACTTGATTCACAAGAAAATTTGCAAGAAACAACATGAGGATTTCTCCATTTAGGACGTTTAGTATTTTTTTGAGTGCACTGAAAACATACCAAAAATCATTAAAAACCATCAATTTTCCATGTTTTTTGACATATATTTTTTTATTTATTAAATTAAATTAAATATTATTACACATATCTCGAAAACTATTTATCGTATCAATGTGAAAATTGTTTGTAGATGCTTGATATCAGTTAGATATCATACATTACAGTTTATAAAATATGTTAGTTATTTTATTCATCCACCATCGATCAACTAAAAAAGTTAAGGATAACTACATTAGAATTGTAACCTGACAATATATTAAAGAGGTGACGAAATTACTACAACATTTTACCAGTTATAAGAGGATGTTCCTATCCTCATCATCAACATTGCGCTTTGCTGGGTAATCTTTAATCATGGTGCTCATCAAGCTGGCGTATTCAGACCAGGATAAGAGGGAGCCGTGTTCGTTCTACATGCTCTCTCCTCAGACTTGAATGTATTGTTTGGTTTAACAATGAACTGCAGGGTGCAGGAAAATTAATTACTTGTGAACTCGACACAATATGTGACGATTTTGTAGAAGAGATCAATTAGCAGGTGCTAATGTTGTAAATAATGTGAGATTTTCAGACAGTTATTTGATCATGTGGGATAAGGAGGCGCAGAAACTGTTTTAATCAACAGAAATCCTTTCGAAAAATATCTCATGTAGTGAGGTAACATTTATGTCAAAGCGGAATGACGGAATTTTGAGTTAACCGATTAACTGGTTATAAGAATTTTTTGCGTTTTTTTGAGCCACAATTTGCACTGTTCAAAAACCACAAAAAAACGAGTATGGTTCATATAAAAAATGAGAGTTTTGGAACCGCTGTTTTTTGGAAAAGTTAACTTTGTTGTAAAGGTGATTGATGGTTTTATTTTAGAAAAAATCACGAACTGTTTGTTTTTTCTGTTTTTTTGGGCTCCAAATTACTCTTTTAAGAAATCGCATTTTTCGAAAGAAAATATTCTTAAAAAACAATTTTTAAGGGCTGATTGGATTTTTGTTAAAATAATTTATTTCAAATGCAAGTGACTGTTTTATCTATTAAAATAATTACCAAATTTGTATGTAAACTTTTCCTGAGTATTTTTTCCACCTCCTTCGCACACATGCCACCAACCCCCCATTTACAATTAATAAAACCGAACAATATTATCTCGTGCTCATCTCCATCTTGTATTATGAGGCCTGCAGGTACTTTTGAATACTTTCAATGGCTCTGATGGCAAATGTTATAAAATAAGTCATTGTTCGAGGCCTGACGCGGGGTTGGCATAATAGATCGTGTATTAAAACAAACGCCCCTAGCTAAATTCCAGGTGAACGACCGGTTTATGTTCTATAGTACTATCATCGTACCATAATTTGCTAGGCACCTACATACACATATACAATCCCATAACAATGACCTATTAAGTAATTACTTGGCGTAAGAATGAGAACTTGTTGCTATGCATTGTTTCGTATCTTCCGTGCAGATCAATTTGCATATCATATAGTGGCGAACAAAAAGGAAATCCAATTTATGGATGGTATCAAATTGTGTTTAATTAAAGTACAAGAAAAATTTGTGGTTGTCTAGTAGTTAATCAATATACCTACAAGAAAGTAAGCGGTAGTCTGATCTTGTTTGGATAAATCATTTATGCTCTGGTTCTGGTAGTACCAAGCCTAACATCAATTGGTGTTTCGATGTAAGACAGAAAAAACTGTCGACGGTTTTTATTTATTGTTACAAACTTACTAATTATCAGTTTGTTATCTATGACTTGGTACCATGTTGGAAATCCTTTAGAAAATCATTTATCTTGCACACTGTCATTGTCACTGTTTATCTGCATGCATCATTCACGTAATTTTTCCTCCACTCAAGATACAAATCAAACATAATAAGATAAAGCAATTAGCATAGTCAAGAACCGCCGTTCTGCACAAAGTTTTTTTTATTAAACCCAGCAAACAGTTCCCGTTCCCATTTCCCAGTAATTCTAATCCGCTTAGTATAAATCTGCAATATAAATCTGTAACACGGATCACAGATGACCGTAAACTTAGCGTCGAGTCTTAGTTAACGTTCTACCAAACTTAAATTCCTCTTAATTAATGACTCTAATTGCAAGTTGCTGGTAACTTATAAGGAATCTGGTCTGCAAGAAGACTTCAGAGCCCATCTTCGGATGTCAGCGGCGGCTGCGGTTCTGTTCCGTTCGCTGGACCACCCGGTCGATAACACCATCTTACTCGTAATCTCCTGATTGCTTATTGGCATTAATTTGTAAACTGAACTCTCTGGGCAAAAACACGAACTATACAAATTACGCTGATGTGGTCGTGGTTGGCAAAAACTGGCAGACCAGTGTGTAATTTCCATAAAGTTGGCGCGGAAATCGGTTTGAGAAAACGATAATATTCTATTAAAGGGCGTCGTTAGTCCAAACCGAGTCTTTTAGGACACTCAATACTCAATTTATGTACATAGTTACTTAGTTCCTGTAATTTGAAAATTACTATTTTCTGTTTGTTGGTCGTTATAGCACAATAATTATTTTACGAAAAAGGTATGTTCAGAAATTTGACAATTTTGAGAAAACTATTCATCCTATCAAAATTTCAAGGACAACACTGGATTCACAAGAAAATTTCCAAGAAACAACGTGAGGATTTCTCCATTTAGAGGACGTTTAGTATTTTTTTGAGTGCCCTGAAAACCAAAAATCATCAAAAACCATGTTTTTTGACCTATTCAACCACATATCTCGAAAACTATTTATCGTATCAATATGAAAATTGTTTGTAGATGCTTGTAAAGAGTTGCTGAAGAGATTGACACCGAAATTAGCAAAATCGAAGACCCAAAATTTTTTACTCTCAGGGATGGATTCAAAAAAAAAAGTTGTTGCAGAAAATTGACAGTAAAAAAAAATCTATCCAACCAATCCCAAAACTATGGTTCATTTTGAATTCAGAATGAAATTTCCTATAAGAAAATGGCCTAGATGAAAGGTTCGTCCGCTTCATAACTATAGGACATGTATCCAAAAAAAGTTCAAAAATAGGGCAAAATCGAAAAAACGTCAAGGGGTACCCCTTAAGATTTTTTCGATTTTCGTCACATCACAAATTTTTCAAAAATAAACTTTTCTTAACTAATTTGGGGGCGTAGAAAAAGAATATCAAATCCATTTTTCACTCAGTGGAAATGGGAAAATTTTGTAGGACTTAGAAAATTGTCGAAAAAGGTATGTTCAGAAATTTGAAAATTTTGAGAAAACTATTCATCCTATCAGAATTTCAAGGACACCACTGGATTCACAAGAAAATTTACAAAAAACGTGAGGATTTCTCTATTTAAAGGACGTTTAGTATTTTTTTGAGTGCACTGAAAACATGCCAAAAATCATCAAAAACCATCAATTTTCCATGTTTTTCGACCTATCCAACCACATATCTCTAAAACTATTGATCGTATCAATGTGAAAATTGTTTGTAGATGCTTGTAAAGAGTTGCTGAAGAGATTGACAGCAAAATCGAAGACCCAAAATTTTTTACTCTCAGGAATGGATTCCAAAAAAAAAGTATTTGCAGAAAATTGACAATAAAAAAAAAACTATCCAACCAAACCCAAAACTATGGTTCATTTTGAATTCAGAATGAAATTTCCTATAAGAAAATGGCCTAGTTGAAAGGTTCGTCCGCTTCATAACTATAAGACATGTATCCAAAAAAAGTTCAAAAATAGGGCAAAATCGAAAAAACGTCAAGGGGTACCCCTTAAGATTTTTTCGATTTTCGTCACATCACAAATTTTTCAAAAATAAACTTTTCTTAACTAATTTGGGGGCGTAGAAAAAGAATATCAAATCCGTTTTTCAATCAGTGGAAATGGGAAAATTTTGTGGAACTTAGAAAATATTCGAAAAAGGTATGTTCAGAATTTTGAAAATTTTGAGAAAACTATTCATCCTATCAAAATTTCAAGGACATCACTGGATTCACAAGAAAATTTGCAAGAAACAACATGAGGATTTCTCCATTTAGAGGACGTTTAGTATTTTTTTGAGTGCCCTGAAAACATACCAAAAATCATCAAAAACCATCAATTTTCCATGTTTTTTGACCTATCCAACCACATATTTCGAAAACTATTTATCGTATCAATGTGAAAATTGTTTGTAGATGCTTGTAAAGAGTTGCTGAAGAGATTGACACCGAAATTAGCTAAATCAAAAATTCAAAATTTTTTACTCTCAGATGGATTCCAAAAAAAAAGTAGTTGCAGACAATTGTCAATAAAAAAAAAACTATCCAACCAAACGATATTTACTATAGTGGAATCGTCAAGGGATTAAAATAGAACCTTGTGGCATTTGTATGTTTCTTTGTAAATTAAAGGATTGTGAATACAAAATCAAATATTCTTGAAATAAATTGGATTAAAATCGTTTTTTATTGATTTTTTTGAACATCAAAACGGTATTTTTCCATCATCTCACATTTTACGAGAATTTATCGTTTATAATTATGATTTTTATAAATGTACTTACATTACAACCGTTACATGTTCTGTAATTGCTTCCATAACTTCCAAAGAACTTTATGCTAATTCACCTTAATAAAGTAAATAACAAGTTTCAGAGTTACAAAACGTATTTGCTTTCTTATCAACAAATGTACTTGTGTGTAAAAATGCCATTAGAAAAAACATAATTTTGAAATATTATTCAGTTTAATTTATTTTAACGATGCACTGAAAATGGATCAGTATATTTGCATAACGCAAACAGTTTTAAAATATATATTTGCTGTATGCATATGCGTTCGAGTGTGTGTGTATTAATCTGGATTCAAAGTACCATGGAACATGTACCATCAATCATCCTGTTAATTAACCCAGCAATCTTATATCGCCAATTAATCTCAATAAACGACTAGAATTGCTGTAATTATTAATACAGATATGAGCGAGGACAAATTCACAAGAACTTTTTACTTTTTACTTGTAACTAGTTGCATCTGATCTTAAATACCCCGTAGATTTTAATAATATTTTCTGGCTTCGAAAAACTTTTATAGCCATGTAAACATGCAACCATATAACATCACCGTGTGCTGTGCATAACAATAACACTTTGGCGAAGCCGCCAATGACCCCACTGGAAAATGCACTGTTGGTCTGTAGCTACTCCTGCTGGATTCCGATCACGTGGTGGCGCATTGATGATCAAGCGTGGCTGGGATTACAGATGTCGTTGGTGTGGGCGCGATCCACGTACAGAATAACGATGAAGATTAGGATTGGATTCAACTAAGTTCGATTAAGAAATTTTTCCCCCTTTTCATTATTTCGGGCTTCGCTTTAGTACGATTCTAAGATGGTATCAGTGGAGAATTTTAAAGGAGGTGCAGACGGGAAAAGGGTTTATTAACGAGGGAATCGATTGGGAAAATGATGGATTTGCATAACTGGATGAGAGTGGATGGCGACGGGTGTTAGTTGGTTGTGTTTGTTTATTCGTGTTTATATAATTTGAATCATCATAGATCATCGTGGTTGTGTTTATTATGCAGCAACATATCACCTTGTCTGTTTGATGGAAAATCGCAAATCATTCTGTGTAGTTATTGAGAATTATTAAAGTTTGATTGTTGCTTTATCAGATCATATAGTGCACATTTTCTCGCAATACTACATTTAAATAAATAATCTCATTGAACAAACAATTTATCATTTTTAATTAATTATGATCATCCGGATTTTTCTGAAACTATCTTGTTAAAAACTAGACTTTTCTGCGTGCACTATTCACTCTTACTTACATCCTAGACACTAGTGGTAATAAACAACATTTGATCCAGTGAACACACGGTATTCAGCAGACACAAACTAGCAAAAGCAAATCATACTTTAATCAGTTAGAAACAATCTTCCGTTTGAATGTCAATTCTCACAGGAATTGCGAATGTCATGTTAAACAATCTGTTAGATACAGAAGTCCTGGCTGTGTTTGTAAGAACCACCGATGCAGAAAACAATTGCTAAATAAAACTAACAACTGCGTTTAAGCCTAATCTTGATTACAATTGGAGAAGGTGTGTTGCGTTGACCGTGAAATATTTTCTGTGCAGTGAATAAAACGGAAAATTTCATGTGATAACATTCTGGTTTAGTTTAAGCATTCTATGTGTAAATTCAATTAAATTCACACCGTAAATAATGATTAAGTGTCTTCAGAAAATTGCTATTTATCTGTAATCAATCAAAATCAGTGTCAGGGGAGTGATTTCTAAGATTAAGTGGAATTCCTTTCGCAGAAACTGCAGATCACCAGGCGCGCTTTGGAAATTGACCGAAAAATCCCCTTAAAATCTGTTTATATACCTAAACGTCAGTCTTCATTAGAACGAAAATTTAGATGGGAAATTCAATATCCTCACCAATAATAAATTTTTGTACAATTAGACAATTCCGATATAATCAATTAGTCCCCATCAAAACCTGTAGTATTATATTACGTTCCAACCATGATAATTATAGACTAAAAACCGCCGGAGGCTAGAATTGTGTATGTGTCAAAATATTCATAGCACCATTTAGGACACATAAAATAAGCCGCTGAACATTCACACATACATTATTGAGTTAAGACAAAGTAATGGCTTCGAAAAAGACTATAATATTCATTAATTATAAACTTGTATATGATGGAATATTGTTGCAGGATTTTTAGAATATTAATCAAAATTGATTGATGGCATGGCCGATAATAGATAATAAAACACTGTAGATTTATTTGATACGAAGAAACTAACGATTGTCCCAGGTGTTTAAGGTTTGTGTAGATTCAATCTGCTCGGGCCATTTCATTTTGGAATAGCGTCGTACATTCTTGTTGTGTTTTTCCTTGTATTTGTATTCTGTTTACGCAGCAGTTTTATTCTTGCCATTTAGATTCTTGGAGAAA
This sequence comes from Pediacus dermestoides, assembly GCA_963942485.1. Classification (NCBI taxonomy): domain Eukaryota; kingdom Metazoa; phylum Arthropoda; class Insecta; order Coleoptera; family Cucujidae; genus Pediacus; species Pediacus dermestoides. The sequence goes on along the minus strand of OZ012629.1, from coordinate 14,840,287 downwards.
AACATCGCATTAGAATAAATGTGTCTTATTTATAACTCAACTGTGTTTAGGTGGCGTGAAAAAAATTCTATTTTTGCGAAAAATAGTTTGGAGGACGTACAGTTTATTTTAGAGTTGAAATTGATGGATTTGTTCGATTTCAGTAAAATGGGCACATGATTTTTGGAATATTAAAATGACTTTAAAAAATCGAAATCACTTTTAGGTATTTTTCAGAGTTAAAATTGTTGGATTCTTTCGATGTTCCGTCTAGGATCTAATAGATTATCTAGAAATTTTATAAGATTCCACTTATTTTCTAAAATCTGTCTCACGGTTGATTGTTGATTTACTACTACAAAAACGAGTTTTCAGTAAAAGAGCATAGCCATTTTCTAGCTCATCTGTTAAATTTATTCCTTTTCTCCTGCTAGCTAGCCCGAAATTATTTAAGAATGTGAAGACAAATGAAACGTACTTACAAATACTTCTCTAGCTCTCATTTTCTTTTTCTCGTACGCCATTAACCGTTTCACCAAGAAATTACGCTAAACTTTATAAAACATAAAAGTTTTCAACTTTATTATCACCATTCTCAACTTTCCCCGGCGCATTACCTCGCAGGCTATATTCAAAAAAGCACTTTTTTAAAGCAAATCCCCAACTTATTATCATAATATCAGCAGAAGCGCGTCAAGGGGCGAATATTGCATCCATAAGACAGAGTTTTCTTAAATATAGCTCAAAAACGATGATGAGGAATGTAAATTTGTAATAAAAGGTCTTGGAGAACATGCAAATTCTTTGGAGGTTGTTTATGACTTCATCGCCAATGTGTTTAGACAATTTTTCTCCAATACAGTTTAAAATGAGCGTTATAATAAAAGAAAATGATGAGCCTGTAAACGAGTTTCTGTGTACGCGGTTACAGTGCAGGGTATAATTAAATTATGATAAATCAGCAATTAAAACAATCTATATCTATACAAAGCAATTATTTATAATTAATTTCGATACGATGACTAGCCGATAAAGTTCGTTTTTTTCTCTTCGGTGTCTCGAACAGTGCTGGAGCAATAAATTTTGCCCTCAGGTACAGGTAATGTGCTTTTCATTTGCCTTCTTTGGCCAACCGCTCCACAACATCATCCAGCATGTCGAATTACTTGGTGCACTATACTATAAGTATGCTACTAACGCCCTTATAAATCATTTTATTATAATATTATATGTTTAGGTAATTCCAAAACAGCGCCATAGAATAAATTTTAACTTGTTAGTCATAACTGTGCACTTACTAGTTATAATAAGATGTATGGTGCAATTTATAGCTTCCGGTTCTGTTGTGGACTTATTTATACAGCACGGTCCATTATAGAATGCACACAATATAAATTATTGTACAAGTGTAAACCGTGATAAATTCTTCATATGGTGTGGTAGATGATGTAACTGTTCCGAAGACAAAAAAACTACCTACAATCATCACACCAACAAATATAACAATACAACTGTGAAGGAGTAAATTAGTTTGTATCGTATAGGAAAGTCTGCAAGATCACACAGTTTTTAATGAAATAAAATTTATTTCCCTTAAATATTTTTTTCTGTGTGTGTATAAGTGCGAAATGGCGCTTATGTAAATTTAGGCAATCATTCCTCCAACATTCGGGGGAAAGACGAAACCCTACTGTTCTACTGCGTAATTTCCACAGAAATAAAAACGTGTTTAATCCGAATTTATAGCCATGTTTCTAGACGAACACTTTGCAACATTGTTAGATGTTCCAGTGATAAATGCCTTTCGTGTGTGACCATCAAAGACGATGTACAAATTACGTTATTATTAATTGCCTACAAAGTAACTTGATCCGCGTGCTCACTGGAACATGATTTTTCATAAATACCCTGCAGCTTCACTTGGAATGAAGCCATCAATTAATCCCGCGCGCCCATAATTAAGCATCTTAACTACGACTGTTCAAATATATAAATTATTGTAGTCTCGTCGAATGGAAAAAGTGAAAAAATCTAACTTCTAAGTTATAAAACGCTTTTAAGCTGCTATAAATTGTCAAGTCTACGGAGTATGGACGTGTCCGCATATAAGAGGGCGAAAGAATAGGCGAAATGTCGCTTTGGTGGATGACGAATGAAAAAGTTCGCCCCCCTGGGAAAGTTTTAAGCGCACGTTCTTGGGGATCGCTTAGAACGGTTTCCAAAGTTTCTATAATTCCGTGTTGGTTAAATGGATGTGTTGGTGTAGAACTGAAATGAAACTAAAAGTAATTTATCATTATTCCTTGAAAGTACGATGATATTCGGCTATTTTGTGGAGACAAAGTAAAAGAAATCTTACAAGATCTGATAACTTTCTTTAAAAAAAAATCTCATTTTACGAAAACTATCTTAAAACTTTGGAAAATGATCCAATGAAAATTATTGACAGGAAATTTTGGAGAAAAAAATTTAAATACTTACGAACTGAAATAAATCTCATAAATTCTGCCAATTTCAATTCAAATCAAATCTACATATTTCATTTTATAAATACCTCGCCTCCCCCACTGTTCAAACAACCACTTAGTATGCAAATTCACCAAAATACTCTCCTCCTAATAAAATAACAATATTTTCCAATACATGGGCCATTTCAGTCGATGAGCATGACAGTTCCATATGCAATTTAACTTACCTACAAGCTATATTCATATTGGCTCGCCGCCGTTTTGCGTTGTATTCAGATTATCTTTTCGCCCCTTTCTTCATAAATTTATAATATAACAGTGCCATGTGTGAAAGGCGACAAAGAAAACAATTTATTTATGAATATACTTGAAAATAAATCAGTGGGGTTTGTTGAATATAAGGAAAAATATCAGTACAAAAGTATATAATCTAACCTAACAATACTTTTCCCTCTCATGCTCTAAACATGCATTTTGCGCACTAGACATAGTTATAAAGCGGACGAACCTTTCAACTAGGCCATTTTCTAGTCCTACAAAATTTCCCCATTTCCACTGAGTGAAAAACGGATTTGATATTCTTTTTCTACGCCCCCAACTTAGTTAAGAAAAGTTTATTTTTGAAAGATTTGTGATGTGACGAAAATCGAAAAAATCTGAAGGGGTACCCCTTGACGTTTTTTCGATTTTGCCCTGTTTTTAGAACTTTTTTTGGATATATGTCCTATAGTTATGAAGCGGACGAGCCTTTCAACTAGGCCATTTTCTTATAGGAAATTTCATTCTGAATTCAAAATGAACCATAGTTTTAGGTTTGGTTGGATAGTTTTTTTTTATTGTCAATTTTCTGCAACTACTTTTTTTTGGGGATCCATTCCTGAGAGTAAAAAATTTTGGGTCTTCGATTTTGCTGATTCCGGTGTCAATCTCTTCAGCAACTCTTTACAAGCATCTACAAACAATTTTTACATTGATACGGTAAATAGTTTTCGAGATATGTGGTTGGATAGGTAAAAAAATATGGAAAATTGATGGTTTTTGATGATTTTTGGTATGTTTTCAGGGCACTCAAAAAAATACTAAACGTCCTCTAAATGGAGAAATCCTTCCGTTGTTTCTTGGAAATTTTCTTGTGAATCCAGTGGTGTCCTTGAAATTCTGATAGGTTGAATAGTTTTCTCAAAATTTTCAAATTTCTGAACATACATTTTTCGAAAATTTTCTAAGTCCCACAAAATTTTCCCATTTCTACTGAGTGAAAAATGGATTTGATATTCTTATTCTACGCCCCCAACTTAGTTAAGAAAAGTTTATTTTTGAAAGATTTGTGATGTGACGAAAATCGAAAAAATCTGAAGGGGTACCCCTTGACGTTTTTTCGATTTTGCCCTGTTTTTAGAACTTTTTTTGGATATATGTCCTATAGTTATGCAGCGGACGAACCTTTCAACTAGGCCATTTTCTTATAGGAAATTTCATTCTGAATTCAAAATGAACCATAGTTTTGGGTTTGGTTGGATAGTTTTTTTTTTATTGTCAATTTTCTGCAAATACTTTTTTTTTGGAATCCATTCCTGAGAGTAAAAAATTTTGGATCTTCGATTTTGCTGATTTCGGTGTCAATCTCTTCAGCAACTCTTTGCAAGCATCTACAAATAATTTTCACATTGATACGATAAATAGTTTTTGAGATATGTGGTTGGATAGGTCGAAAAACATGGAAAATTGATGGTTTTTGGCATATTTTCAGTGCACTCAAAAAAATACTAAACGTCCTCTAAATAGAGAAATCCTCGGGTTTGTCTTGGAAATTTTCTTGTGAATCCAGTGGTGTCCTTGAAATTCTGATAGGATGAATAGTTTTCTCAAAATTTTCGAAAATATTTGTCCTATAGTACACTAGAGAATGTTAGAAAATCTTGTACTTGTAACATTCCTCCGCAAAACCCTCAAAATCATGGCGTGCTCATTCCACGACAATGAAACTCGATATTTAAGTGCTAATCCGATGCAACCCACAAGAAGTCACAGTAGCTGCTCGTCCAACCCGTCAAACAAGACCACAAGAGACTGTATCCTTTATGATAAGTTGTCTGCGCCTATACGAATGCAACAACAACTTTGAAGAGGATGGAAAAAAAATCTGTACACATACAACTAATTTCCATTCCACTCTTAGATGTGTTCTCACTTTTACGCGGATTATGAAGAGTTGGTTTGATAGCACCTCGTCTTACCATTCTTGGCACGCCTAAATGCTGATGTCGGGTTGTGTGTGTACAGCTTGACCATATGCCATTTGCAATGTTCTTTGGGTGTTGATAGAGCCGAAAGCCATTAATGTAATTAATTATGCATTCAGAGTGATAAAACTGAAATTGGTTTGGTGGATGGATGGTGAATTGTGTGATTTGCAAAGTGACAATAACGGGAATTTTCAAACGGTTTTTGTATACAAGAGGATGAGTTCAAGTGACCTTAAGCCGCCTTGTCAAAGACTAAAGTGTCACTTTTACTCCCTAGGGATTAAAAAGTTAAATAAATTATGTGTAGTCAATAAAATCATATTCACAAACGTTTCAGGAACTACCTAAAATACATTTTTCTGCTCCCCAAACGGCTTATCCTGCAACCCATACGTTTTGTCGCAGGATTGCGGTGTATACCGAATCCCTCAGGAACAAAGCAACTTATAAAAGGTGGGGTATAAGATTGAATGGCTCAATAGTACTTTAAACAGTTTAAAGCCGAAAGTGCAGCTGAAATCACAGCAGCAAACTGGGGGCGGGTTTGAAAACTAACACATTACAGCCGCCGTAGTAATCCCGCTTTGATCCTGATCCATTTCTCCACCTTATTCTTGTCGTTCAGCCAGGATAACAACCAAATGGGAATAACTAATGTCTGGTACTTTAAAAAAGGGACGAACGCGCGTGACGATATTAGCCTCTTATAGTCCTGGCTGCAAGGATAAAATCGGAAATGCATTATATTAGACACGACACACGACGGGAAATTTTATATAACGTGTTGTATAATAAATCGTTTCGTGTACTCGATCGGACATAAGGATGTACAGTTTAACTAATAGAAAAACAAACTAATTTTGGTTGGAATCATTAATAACATCTGCTATAGTTGAGTTGGAGCTAGCTAGTTTCTCCACAGCTCGGCCTACACGAAACCGTCATTTAGTCGAATTAATCAAAGTTTTTGTTTTAATGACTAACGCACGGAATTAAGATATTTGTCTTGCATTGTTTGATTTATAGCTTTTGGTTTAGGGAGCAAAACAAACAAAAACTTGTGGCACGTGATATATGTAATTTTGGGCTTGATGATGGTATTTTAGGTAATGTCCTTTCCGCGTGTTTGGCGGAAGATGTGTGGGAGTGAACATAAAAGTTTTATTATTAAATGATAAATTTGGATTTAATCAGAATTCTATTATAGTTTGTTTATTTGTTTAGGAGCGTATTTATTCAAAATGGTAGTAGGTGTCCTTGATATGTGTAAATTAATCATAATTTAGGAGACATGCGACGTTTTTTAATAATAATATTTGTATCAAATCAAAATTATATTTAGAAGAATTTTCTAAGGGTAATTTCAAATTTCTATAATAATTTTTTTATTTTTGTAGGAACTTTAGCTTTAAATACGAGTAGTACAAATTAATATGTAATTTTTAGAGAGCAAATCTTTGGTCGTCGTTCCAGAAACGGATTTGTGGTACATATTTAATTATATGTAATTATTTTTATAATCCAAAAAAAAATTCTTCTGGATACTGTTGAATTTTGTCAAATTTTTTGTTATTTTTTACGCTTACCGCAGTTTTTTAAATATTATGAAACTCTCCGAGTAAAATGAGGCTATTTCAAAATGATTGTGCATATTATTGCTTGGCAATCTTCGCATGATTATAACAGCATGCCTAACTAGGTAAAGAGGAAGAGGTTGATAATTTCTATTTTATATAAGCAGAAATTTCTAATCTATCATCTTAACCATTACTTGTCGACAATCATACACGGTGATTCAACAATTTCATTTACGAATCCTGCCCCCCCAATTACTGTTATTACTAGTAATTGCTTTAGAGCTGTACAATTTTTTAATTTTGTCAAAACGATGAATTAGTTGGGTAATTAAACTAACACCCAACAAAAACGTTATTATAATGATTGTAATCTTGGCTTTTTTTTTGCATTCGTTGGCCAAATTTATCGATGTAGTTTTAACTCCATTAAAAAATTATGTATTGTTAACGATTCCAGATAATTTGAGTGCAACACCCACATACGGTAGGTTTTAAGCAATTAAGGTGGACAGATATTGTAATAAATGCAACGAACGTACAATTAACATTCGTTTCTTTTTATTACGACACGATGGACGGTGTATTTAAAAGCCACCCCGGTTGGGTAGAAATTAATGATTGTAATAAATCGTGTTTCATATCTCGTTGTGTTTGATTTCACATCGAATGAAAAGTCAGCTTTTAAATTGTGCACGAAAATCCGCAATTAGTTAATCTTATATACGGCATATTCCAAGTGTAACACATTTGTTAAAGTCCCAGATATTTGCATATTTTGTTCTAGAACAATAAAACTCTTTATACTAATATCGCGTTGTTAAATTTAATTTTACTACTTATGTGGGAATAAAAAACTTTAAGCGATTATAGCCAAGTTGTGCCACATTTATAAATGACGGCCATAAAACTAAGTTATGGCCTGGTTAAAAAATCATTATTTTTATCCGCACCATCAAATGATAGTTTTAACAACAATACAACGAAACTTAATATGTAATTTGCCGACAACTCCAAATTAATAAAACAAACTCACAGGCTGTAGCACTTAAAACTTATACTTGCACCAAGTTTCATAAGGGTCTCTGAGATTTAATTCTCGTTAGGGCTTCCTGAATTTTAAACAGGGTTATAGTTGCTCCTTGAGTATTAAGGGGCTTCAAGGATATACACCATATTCATTCTACTTTGGAATTACACTTCTAATACCCATTTCATTTATATAATTAAAATCTTAACAACCCATAAAACACGGTATTGAAGATTTCATGCTGAATATTCCGAAATAATTACGATAGAAAACACCTTCTGGTGATAAATTTTCCAACGATAAAAACCACATGCATGAGGTAAATGTTAATTATACGGTACAGGATAATAAATATATGAGATTAGAGTTGGAAAGGATTTTCAAACATCAAACATGAAAAGAAACCGGCGCATATTTACATTTATCTAATCAAAAAAGTGGTAGCTCTCTAGATGGATTTCAAAGTATAGTAGTAAATTCGTTTTCTATACGGTATTATTCAAATGGGTAAAAATCTGATGTTATCATTGGTGTGTAATGGCATTCCAAGGATTGTCGAACGCCTACCATGAAACAAAATGCGATACTCTCAGTATAAGTCGAGAAATAATGGGAGTTTTCAGTATTTTATAAGCCAGACAAAATTAATTTATACAAAGTTCATTTTTAAATCAGGAAATATTTTCTCTCAAAAGTTTAGACGTTTTGTTGTTAACCGTTTTTCTTGAAAAGTTTATGGAACTGAATAATTCTCTTGTATTCTCTTAATTCTCACAGATTCAATAAACTTTTTCGCATGACATATTATCCATTTCTTCGAAATGCTGCTCTCATTATCCTTCATACTCCATAATAACCAGAACTAAGCCAGAACAAGTTTGAAAGTCAATTACATAAAAATGCCCGCGTGTTATCCAAACATAAAAACTAAACATTTTTAGGTTTGTGTATATGTATGTATGTGTGTTGTTGTATGATATTCGCTCTAAAAGTTGTTTCAATAAAGCACAGAAAAGTACAGCATGTCTGCGGACCGGTTTTGTTTGTGGTAATAAGGTAATTGCAGTGAAGAAGCGCACTGTTGGGGTAATCGCCTCGGCAATTACTATTTACTGCAACAGAGTGGGGCGCACCGGCATCTTATTTCTCTTATAGTTGATGCCCATTTAACAAAGAATTTCCTTTTGCTAATGTTTTGTTGGTATAGCGAAGTTTTGTTGCGGGAAAAATTGCAATTTCCTGATTACTCCAAAGCGGAATATTCTTGATTTAAGTAAATCTGATTACCATGTAGAAAAATATCTATATGTATTGTAGTAGGAGGTACAAAGGCTGTCTGGGGTTTCATGTTTAAATGCAAAGCTCGCCAGATTGCATTGAGACTCGGCAATGGAAAGGAAGCTGATACAGTGATATCAACTGCGGCGATATTTCCTCGTCAGAAAACCATTGTGGGAAACTCAATGCATAGAATAGTCATTATTTTAAAGCAGTCCCTTTCCTCCATTTTCACTTGAATTTACAATAGACTCCACTTGTTTCCCCCTGAACATTTTCAAGGAAAACCTACGAATAATGGATTAAAAAAATATATCGTGATCAACCGAAAAATACCGCAAGGCCTCATTACAAATATTATTTATATGCGGCTATAAATCTCCAGGTACAGTTCGTCGAAGTTTCCCATAAATCTCCGCCGAAATCACGACACGTTTTGACATTACTGCCTTTGTTCCACATGCAATTGGTTCATTTCACTAGCCTCCGGATTTTCAAGGCGTCGTTAATTTAATCGACTTCTTTTCACTAGGATAATGACCGATTTATTAAGTTTCCTATCAAGGTTTTTTCCGTAAACGCACAGAAAAGTCGAGTCTTTAATAACGAAAAAAATTTATTATAAAACCAGAAAATTATTTTTTAAGAAAGTATGATTAGAATGTTATGTCGTTGTTTATCGATTATTAGAGTTTGAAAGGTGCCCCCTTACTCATAAAACTATTGGCATTTTCTTGAACGCACGACATTTAAGAGTCCTGCAGGATATTTTTATTATCAAGTCTTGACTCGACCGTATTATTTCTTAAATCATTTTTATGGGTTCTCCATTAGGAAGTTGGTGTAGCTTTTGGGGAATGCAGAAGAGATATGGCCTGAACAGAATATAACCGAAAGAAATTTTACAATTTAGCTTTAATTGCATCATTTTAATTAAGCAACCACCGCGAGTTCAGTTGGTTTTGTAATTAGTTTTTCCATTAATATTATTGATTAGCTTCTTGAAACTGTTTTGAGGTTAAGCACTAGCTAAGGAAAGTGAGGACATTACGCAAAAACACTTTCATCGTATGTATGTTTAGTGTCTTGATATTATTTAAGTTTTTGCGAAATTCCCACACATTTTCAGTTTCGGACTATTAGAGGCACATGAATAGTCCTGACGTCACTTCCACGTTTATCCAATCACATGCTCAGTTTGTAGAAAACCCGCGGCGATTCAATTAGCTTCAAAAAGACCAACACTATCGACAACCGGTCTCCTATAGCAGTGACAAGTGTTTTCTATTCACCAGTTCAAATACCAATTAAATTGATCTCACGATGGATAAAAAAGAATCGTCTTTTCTTTCTAGTTTCAACAGAGAGCCACCGTTACGCCTTTTTAATTATTTTACACACACATTTATATTGAATAATATCTTCGGTAATAATAGAAACGAGCAAAGCTTGTTTGTTGGATTATAACATACCAGTTATTCTATATGATGTGGAATAAATTGTAGATATTATTGAATAGCTAAGTTGGAAATATAAAATGAAGACTTTACCAATTTTATCACCCGATCTGACAAATGTATGAGCATTCAGAAGGTGTGAATCAAGTGTAATAAAGTTTGAATGGATGTTATTTTACCTTTTCCTGTACAGTTGTTCAGCACTTGACCATGGTCTTCTAGTTGACGATAATCCTATTGGTGTTGCTGTTGGATATCTAACATGATGGTCACTTTTCACTTTTACTAAATCACGACACTGTTGGATTATTCCGAGGGATTTTGTACGCTTCATGCTGAAAACTTGCACCAGTAGATTAGCACTGCACTAAATATATAAATACCTGAAAAAAAAACAGAAAAATTAGCGCTCTTGTCTTCAAAATGAATTCGAAAGCTCGCGCGAAAGCTCAAAATTTAGTTTTAGAAATTATCAGAATGCTCCAAACCAGCAAAGTCCCCCGATCTGATGCCGATAGACTTTTTCTGTATGTTTGTTGAGATTTTTAATTTTATAAAAAATTCTGTAAATATTTTGAAAATTCTTCATTTTTAAAATATTTTACAACTAAAATTAAAATAACGGACTAAATTGCTGAACAAGTGTAACTAAACATCCTGTATAAGCACCTAGGTTATGGAGCAGTAAATTTCTGATAATTTAATAGAAAAACTCTTGATATTTCATAACCTCATTTATTTTCTACTGACCTCAAACCTTCGGAAAATATTTTCAGTATTTCGTCCTTTTTTCTGAAGTAATTAATATTTTGCATATTATTTTCATATTTCCCGGTATTTTTGGGTTAATTCCTTGTATTAATCTGAAGGACTCTCCGTGGGTTTCGTAAATATTAATATTTCAAATCAAAGGCTCAAATTACCGAAATATAATTTATGAAAAAATATGCTTAATTAGCGTTTTCAATCAACTTTTTGTGTGTGTGGTATTTGGGCGTAGCCGGCTAATCTAAAACACCTTGTATAACCAAATTCCATTGAATACATTATGATAATGTCATAATTAATTTAATTTGTCCAAAGGTGTTTGCTACAAAAAAAATTTAAATTTGTGACCGTAAATTGCGCCAACAACTTTTCCCAATCCCTAGTGACACAATTTAATGAAATTATTAAAAACCTTCATAGCTGTCATAAAATAAATAACAGCAGGTAACTGAATGATCTTGAATAAGCAAGCGGTGATTTAAAATTTAAAACACTGTGTAAAAATTCCCATCACGCGTTAAAATTGAAAAATGTTGCATTATACACAGTGCGATGTAGATAATTTTAATTTTTATCGTCCAATGTTTTATTAAATTCCCCATACATGCCAGACGCGAGTAATTAATCTTTTTCGAAATTCATTCAACGTCTTATAAACGGAATGTTGGACGGTTTTTTTCACGCGCAACAATTCATAATGTCCATAGTTTAATGTAAATAAATTTACATCGTTCGTTGCGGATGGTTTTATTCTATTTAGAAACAATTGCGGCACCCACCTTGTCATGTTATGCATCTATATTCAGACACACCTCGACAAGGATTTTTTCCATCAGCCTCAGCCTTCCAATAGCCGAAGACAAAATAAGATGCCCTTACAGAGTGGCTTGTAGAATTACCAATCATAGTCGATGGCATAGACATTGTGTGCACATATCGTTGTTGGAATGTCGTGTTACTTATACCTTATTTGATGTAAATCGTTATTTATTGCTAGTGCGAGATTTTATTTAAAAGCACACACATACAAACTCAACAATTTAACGATATTTATTTCATCATTTAGCGCGTTTGATTTCTTTATGGTCATTATTTTGTATGTCGTGACCGTTTTTCCTTCCTCCATCTCTTCAATCACAACATTTTATTTAATAACAGTTTTTAAAGAATTAAATTAAAATAAAATTTGTAACGCTGTGAAATGACAAATCACTATTATAACAGGTGGGATTTTAAATGGAACCGTCTGTAACGAAATGTTTTGTAAGGTAATTTGAACCTCTAGGAAAAAAATAACCTTCACCTGCCAGATAATGGTCGATTCTGACATGAAAATTTACGTAGTTCTTTGCACGATCCGTACTGGTTTAAGAGTACTAAATGTAGTGTTGCATAATTATTACATTATGTAATAATTTTTTTATTATCATGGTAGTAAAGTTTTGATTTTGCAATGCATTAATATTGTCTATAGACTAGAATTGTTATAGAATGGGACTCATGATTAATTAAATTAAGAGAAGGACAACTATAACAAATCGGAAAAAATCTTTTTTCAAAACTTATTTTTGAACTTTTTCAGTCTAACCTCTTGATCTAGAAAATAGAACCGCAAGAGAGACTCATGGAAAGTTTAGGAAAACTCGGAAAATTTAACATTAAATACAGAAAAGCTAAAGATGTACAAAATAATCTAAAGTTTGAAGGAATTTTAACCAAAATTGTAAAACATAGAGAAATTATTCTCTGAAAATAAGTACAAATCTGTGATGGTAAATGAAACTTATTAAAAAAATTCATGGGAATAGAATTTCAGTTTTCTAAATTGTAATCTAACATCCACTTTATTTTTTTTTGTAAGGCCATCTAACCTCATTATCTAGAAAATATAACCACAAAATGAGGTTTGCTTTAAAATTTGTTCTAAGTATAAACAAACTCCGATGATGGTTTAGGAAAAAAGAGAAAGTCAGAAAATTCCAAAAAAAATTGAAGTTTGTTGGTAAAATCATATAAATTCTAAAATTAGTAGAACTCAAATTAGACAAGAGAATTCCATGAAATTCTCGGGAAGTTTTTCGAAATCTTTCGGCGGAATTTAAGAAAATTCTCAAGAAATAAAATAAAATAAAAATGGAGCTGTCTGTAAATTTTAATCTAACATCACACTTTATTTTTTTTTGTAAGGCCATCTAACCTCATTATCTAGAAAATATAACCACAAAATGAGGTTTGCTTTAAAAATTGTTCTAAGTATAAACAAACAAAATGATGGTTTAGGAAAAAAAAATCAGAGAAAGTCAGAAAATTCCAAAAAAAATTGAGGTTTGTTGGTAAAATCATATAAATTCTAAAACTAGTAGAATTCAAATTAGACAAGAGAATTCCATGAAATTCTCAGGAAGCTTTTCGAAATCTTTAAATGGAATTTAAGAACGTTCTGAATAAATAAAATTAAATATGGAGCTGTCTGTAAATTTTAATCTAACCTCACACTAACTTTATTGTGAATGATCAGCATGCGAACAAATTGATTTTTTTATAGTTTAATTGACTAACAAAATTTCGAAGATATTGGGCAATAGCCTGAAAGAAGTATAGTGAAAGTTAGTGTACTAGAGATAGCCTCATAAAAAAACAAATTCTCTTCATATCGACTCCAGTTCTTTTTCTAAAAACAGTTATTTCTAGATTGATTTCAATTTTATTGCTAATGGACATCCAGTTATACCCTTTATAATGAACACTAAGGAAGTATTAAAATTTTCATTATCTTGATACTGTTAAATCCGTATGAAGTGCTATAGTTAGTGTTTTATGAAGAGTTGTTGTACAAAGTAAAATTTGGACAGTGTTGACTGGTAAAATAATTTGCATCCGAAGTACACATAAAAACTTTAAGCACCAATAAAACATAACTGTTCCGGTAATATACAATAATAAAAGACACAAGTCTCGAATTGGCTCAAATTAAATTTATACCTACACGAAAGTCGCGTTAACTAACCACCATCACACATAACAAAACTTTTACACTGCATTTCCACCACAATTTCCACACAAAAACCACTTTCACAGCCACAAATATTTAAGTTATCCAAAGCCTAGACGTCAAAAAAGAACTAGTTATGTAAGTGGTAATATCAAAATAAACGCGGACGAGTAAGACACGACTGACTGGACAGAACCGGCTGTTTTCAGCAGGAGAACGAAGAATCTGCAGTCGCCAAGGTGAAGCTTGACGACCGTCAAGAGAAGTGGGTAACGTAAGAATCAATCATTCATGAGCGATGACGAGGAGAAGAAGTGAGTCTCATGTACCACCAGGGTAATTATTATCACAAATTAATTCGATTAGCCTCTAGTAGTGTTATTTTGTCGGAATAATCCAGACATTTCCGTTTAACGCTTAATTAAAAACCCAACCAACTCTTTGTTTTGCTCATATAAATAAATGAAGAATCATCGATAAATGCCTCGATTATCTGCTGGTAGCTGTGTCTACTCTTGCGTAACCAAACCTAAGCGCTCTTCCGGAAAAATAACACAACATCAGAAAAACTTCCCGAACAATGGGTTTTTTTCCTAGCAATTTTACACAGCGCTCTTACAAACTAGTTTCTTCTCGAATTCCTCTTCTCATCTATCGTAAACCTTCGTGAAAGGGACAGTGACTACTATAGTGACAGACAGGCCTGTAAATGTTCAAATAAATATAGAAATCACAGTGCATGCGGTACATTTTAATGCTGCAGTCGAACATAACTGTTCACAGGCGCTGCACCCAAACGTAATGACCAAATAAATAAGTGTGTATGTATGTGTGTGTACCTTGTTGCCTTTACATGGTACATGTGGTTCATTAGTGTGGATTGTGTGATAAATACTGTTGTTGTTGAGTATATGCCTTCTGGATATCAATTTACTGCTGAACTTGACATTGTAGGGGATAATTAATAGAACTGTTTATAAAGTACAATGCCTAGCATTATGGACCATTATTATGTTAGACATCTATAAAACTAACCGTCAAGATGGATCTTAGATTAATAGGCAATTTCGAGTAAATGCTCGGTGATTTAAATTATTCCACAGAAGGGAATTGCAGGAAAAACTAACGATTTAGTTTGTATTTCCTTTAAGATTTAATGTTTTGGAATTTTGCCTCATTATCGTACGATCATTTTTTTTCAGAAAACAAGCCAATTATCATGATTTTTCTTCACTGGAACCAGGGCATCAAAATCAGTTCAGAAGTAAATAACGGTCTGGAAATTTTCGGAAATTTCTCTTAGACAACTGTTTCAGAAAATTTGCTAATTCACAAATTTCCATATTTTTTTGGGATCTGGTAGGATTTAGCATTTTATGGCCTAAGAAGCTTTTCCTACAAAAAACTCATTACTTATTTGTAATTACTTTTGCATCTGCATTTTATTGTTTCCTGATAGTTTAGCCAAGAATTCTTCATAAAACTAGTTCGCACAAGAAAATTACCGGGCGTAACAACTAAAATGATTGTTTTAAGAACCCAAAAATAAAAATAACATTTCATAACAGTAGCTGTTTCTGGTTCACTAAAAGACAACACTTCTTATACCAGCATGACAAAGTTGATTGACAGAACAATTGTTCATGCCTTTATTCTATTCCGGCAGGTGGAAGACCGGTAGTTTTAACAGGCTTGGACAGATTCCGTAACCGGAATCTTTGTCTCAACTCGCCACAGATAAGGAAAGTTACCCAAAGTCTCAACCATGGGAATATGTGCGCACCAGTCGCTAATTCAATTAAAATCGGTTTGGTGATGATGGTACTATTCTATAGTGGTACCACAGTGACATCTCGTGACCCAAGTAGTGAGTACTGGATGGGTTGCCCACCTGCTGACCCGGAGCTACTTGCTGAAAGTTGTGTTCCATGTCAGGTGTCTTTGTTTTGTTTATTTTCCAGTCGCGGGGCCATGGACGATGAGACATCGTAAACAACTAGTTTTTATGAAGTACCAAGATGTAAATTCAATTAAATCGATCCATTTGGTGTGCTGTACCGCTCGAAGAAAACGAAAAGAACGTCGATTTTTCTTGTTTATTATTATAAGGAATTCTGACTTGTCAGAAGGCTTATCTAATAAATTGTAATTAAAAAGCACCTTGTGGTATTTATCAATAAACCTGTCATAGAGAATAAATATCTCCAGTTGTCATGGTGTGGCAATATTTTGCAAAAGAATGTCTATAAAGGTTGCATAGGTAATTTATTTATGTCCAACAAAGCAGTACAAGAAACTTAGTCAGCTAAGTAGATTTTAAACAATCATCTACCACACATTTGGTTTCAATTACTTTCTTATAGTACTGGGCTGAAGCTTTGGCAGTTCTGGTACGATTGTCACTTTCGAAATCTACGTGATGAAGCCCATAGTGCACTCTGAAAAAACACGTTAACTAATAAGTGAAGCTTAGTTGAAATTTCTTACGAATATCCAAAGATCCATTCGAAATTATCCAACAAACTCCAAGCTGTGTATCTTTTAAGCTTCACTTTGTCCTCGTGAATCGCATCCAAAGCTGCGCTTAAATACGTCTAAAATCATAACGAAAATTGGTAACCTACAATTTTTTGCGATTCTTTATTTACTTGGTAGTACTCTATGCGTTCCAAATCTTCTAGAGTACCATCATCAGAATATCCATTTTCCGTCACGTAAATCTCAGGGTCCATGTAGGTGTCCTTAACCCATTTTAAGAGCTTCCTAAAACCCCATGGTACTGCCTAAAATCAACCGAATCAGACCCAGAAGTTACCTCTAAACTCATGGAAACCTTCACAGTAGAAGTACCATTCCAAGAAGGATCCTTATAAGAAAAAACATTGAGATCAGTGTCAAAGGATGGATCAGCGTCAGGATTTTCTTCAATCCATCTAACCATCACCGAGGAGTAGTGGTTAATCCCAAGGAAATCATAGGTTCCTTTCAGAAGTTTTTTTTCCTCGCTTGTAAAAACTGGAAGGCGGGATTGGGGAAAATTCTGTGCCATACTGTTGTTGTTTATACGATTTATCATAACTTGAGGGTAGTTTCCGTAGACTATCGGATGAGCAAACCAACCAAACTATAAGATAACAAAATGTAGGTAATTTCAAAAATATAATGACATGGGGATTTTACATCGAACATTCTTTTTCTTTGGGCTGCCTCGTTGTTTTCTAAGGAATCGCTTTCAGGCTCGCTCCATTCCACACTCAAAGAGATGCTTACCCTACCTAAAACGATTTTTTCTTGGTACTAAATCTTGCAGGATCATAGGTACTTTACCTTGTTGTGTTGGTTTGTAAGTTGTATTATACAAATGGTAGGTTTTGGCGTGGATTAGAAGTAAATTATGAGCGCAAAGGTACTCGATAGTACCGGTGGGTATCTCAGGTACCCCCACTTTGAAACCATCATAAAATTGCTGGCAAATAACTTTAGGTTCGTTAAACGTAATCCAACTTTTCACGTCGTTTCCAAACAAAGCAAAAGCCAAGTTAGCGTAGTCCAAGAAGTACTGTTCTATTAACGGATTTTCCCAGCCGCCAAGATAATCTAACGATTTGGGTAAATCCCAATGGAAGAGCGTTATCACTGGCTCTATTCCAGATTTTCGTAGCTCAGTTATCAGATTTTTATAGTAGCCGACACCTAGAGGGTTAACTTTATTTATGAAACCTGTAGGGAGAATCCTGGGCCACGAAATGGAAAACCTGTAGAAGTGTACGCCTAACTCCTTTAAAAGAGCTACATCGTCCTTGTAGTTGTGGTAGGAGTCACAGGCGACATCACCAGTGGTATTATCAAAAACTATTTCGGGATGTTTGTGGATTAAGTCGTCCCAGATGCTTGGACCTTTTCCGTCTAGATCCCAAGCGCCTTCGACTTGGTAGGCTGAAGTGGCAGCGCCAAATTTAAAATCGCTTGGGAAGGTCTTATTATTTAAAGCAGCTGATGCTAGGCCACTAAATAAAATTTGGTTATTATATCAAGGAGCAGTTTCGGTTTTCTTACCAAGCGTAGGTAATTATAACAAGTACGAGGTACATTTTGAAACCAACTAATAAATTATTTGAATATTTTTTTATTCATTTATACCGTCTGATAAAAATAATCCTTTAATATACCTTTACTTTTAGCTTAATTTTATATAAAAATAGCTCAAGTCAGAATAGCATGATAAGATCAATGTCCAATTGGACAAATTTTCAACAGTTGCAAAAAGTCGGTAGATTAAAGTAATCCCTTTTCATGTTACAAACGGGACGCGTAAGCCTGCGGCTGCCACTAGATAAGAGTGGCAGATTCTAATCCTGAAACAGGATGACTGGCTGGGCGCACTCTGAACAAAGGGTCATTTAGCGATGTTTCCGATAAGTGAACAAATTGCAGAAATGTAAGTTTTTGCCCAAAGCGGAGGATAAGTATTCCTAAAATAATGATAATAATTCTAAAAAAAAATTTAGGGTATAATGATAATATCGAAATTAGTATTTTTTGTAACAAGTACCTAAAATACTCATCTGCTATTCCATCCGGAAATAGCGATTTGTCCCAAAAAACTGATTTATGTACTTGTTACAAAAATAACTATTATGTCAATGTCATTACAGCAAATATTTCTCAAAAATAGTGAACTTCGGATTTTAATTACCATGGACCATGTTACTATAGTAACCAGACTGAAATGAGTCCGTAAAACAAAAATAGTCTGTAAAACAGAAATAGTCCCGAAAAGAGCCATTTTACGGACTGAAATGAGTCCGTAAAATAGCTATTTTAGGGACTGTGTACAAAATAATATTTTTGTGTATTTCAAGCTTCAACTTGATCTTTAATGAAGAAATGTTATTATAAATTTAAAAAAGTATATTAAACATCAGGCTGGATCCAATTTAGCATTTTTATTTTCTCATTTTATGAACCAATTTACAAGTTGTTTTCATTATAGTAGTTTAATCATGTATTATGTGGCTTATAATCAAGGAAAAACCAATAAACTACAAAATTGAGCCAAATTAATTACTACAACTCCATAAAGATTAGATTAAAAGGAATAAACTGTTTTTTTACGATTTATTCCGTACACATCAAAACTGATCTAAAGTGGAATTTCTACAGCAAAATATCTGATGACTTTCTTATACGATGCAAATATTCTGATGTTTGGAAAATACTGAAACCGAAATAGAAAAAATAACGCTTACTATATTTTCGTATAATGTCTGCTTTATTGAAAAATGAATTCAGGGAGCTTCAAAACGTGAAAAATCACAATTACCTACTATATTTTTTTATTATTTCGTATAAGAAAAAAAAGTGATAAAATTTCTAACTGAATAAAATAAATGATGCTACCCAGTCGGGACACAGAATTTAATTTGGGAGACTAGTTCTGTGTCTAGACGGGCGCCGGACGACGCCGGGCGTCCGTCTGCTTCCACTTGACGCGCTCTACTACAGAAGAATTATAAATATTTTATTAGAGGATGTACCACCATAAAATGTTTATGGCAAAATCATTCGGTGCGATATAATAACGTGTGATTTGTTGACAAAAACAACAATAGGATTAACTGCAGGATTAACTTTGTTATTATTACAATGGATTTATCAGTGATCACCTGTTTTGACAATTAGTTAAGCCAGGGCGATGAAAATTAATCATTTATAGAATTTTATTTATGCTCTGTTGGATGTACCGTAGTAAATTTTCTGTAAATTGGGAATAGAATTACAAATGCAGACAGTTTTTAACACCGGCCTCATTGAATATGCATGAATTGTGCAGTGTCCATTTATCTGCATAGTGCGAACTGTACAAAACCCACTAATTACATACAAATATCATTAAAACGAATAACTAAACCCACACTGGCGTTATTATAATAAAAACTCGTACTTTAACACATCATTGTGGCTGGTAGTTTTTTCCAGCTCAGGTAAATCTGGGCATCTTGCATTTGCATAGCCACACGTGTATATATGTTGATAACGGAGGCGGTATAATATTTTTACCGCGCCGTTTTGCTTTAGTCTCTTGTAAATGCCTGCGAAGATCGCCTTCAATGGCAATTTATTGCCAATGATAAACATTAGCCAAGCAAAGTGGACGACGGCATTTGCTTGGGAAATAACTGAAAATGCGGAATATTAACGTTTGCTTGTCTCGCTTGTTTGCCTTTGCTAGTAGGCTTCATATGGTTATTAAGCGAAGGATAATTACCGGTGCGAAAGTTTTATCACCAATGATGAAGCAAGTGATTAGGAGTTAGTATTCAAGGTTGATACAATTGGATTTTTTATTAAATAAATAAAATATAATAAATGACTGAGAGGTTTCGACATTTTTAATCCCTAGGGAGTAAAAGTGCAATTTAGTCTTAAGTAGTGGATTATAATTTCTAGGGCAATATTAAGCAACTCATTATAGTACACGTATTTCGTATAGTCTTAACGACTAGTGGTTACCAAAATGATTGGCGTTAGCTATAAGTTACTATTATGTATATAAGTACTTTGTTTATTAAGATAATATTATATGCTTACCATTGAGAGTTGATAAAAATTTGTCAGTTTGGAGATCGCATTTATCTGTAGGATTTTTTTATATTTTTTACCTTCTACATCTTAGATGCACTAAAAGCAAAATTTGACCTCTGTAAGATATAAGTCCATATAATAAGCTAGTTTAAGGTTTCAGGATTCTGTAAAAATAATTCTAAGTGTAAGAATAATAAGATCTTTTGTCCTCTCTTATTTTTCCTTAAAAATCCTTGTTTTATATTTATAGATTCCCTAAATTTTTTAACTTTATTTAATAATAATCTAAAGTATGTAACAATATTATTATTATTAATATACATTTAACAATCAAAATGTTTGTCAAATATAATCTGGCACTCTTCGATTAAATACTCAATATATTTTATCTGATTTCAAGGGAATTTAGAAATATATAAATATAAACAAAAAACAAATCAAAAAAATTTATTTATTGTTTAATATACGAAACTACAAGATGAAATTTTACGTTTCATTCACAATTTTATCAATATTTAGTAACGGGTAAGAAATCAATTTCTAATTACAAGCTTTATTTACTAACCTCAAACAAATAGTTTTGTTAACGCCGTCACTAACCACTACTTCCCAAAAAACTTCAAATTCGGCGTCGCAACAGCCGCCTACCAAGTAGAAGGCGCGTGGAACACCGATGGAAAAGGCGAGAACATCTGGGACCGCCTCACCCACACCGACCCCTCGAAAATCCTCAACGGCGACAACGGTGACATAGCCTGCGACTCCTACCACAAATACAAAGAAGACATAGCACTCCTCAAGGACTTAGGTGTGAACCACTACAGATTCTCGTTGTCTTGGTCGCGAATCCTCCCTTCTGGTTACACCAATAAAATCAACGAAGCCGGCGTGAATTACTACAAGAATATTCTGAAGGAGTTGAAGGAGAATAACATCGAGCCTATGGTAACGTTGTACCACTGGGATTTACCGCAACCTCTGCAGGATATCGGCGGGTGGCCCAATCCGCTTCTAGCTGAGCATTTTGGAAATTATGCAAGAGTTGCGTTTGAAACGTTTGGGGATGATGTGAAATATTGGGCGACTTTTAATGAAGTTCTGCTGACTTGCCAAGGGGGTTATGGTAGTGGTAGTAAGGCTCCGATGATTAATGCTACGGGTTTGGCGGATTATCTTTGCACGCATACGATACTCAAAGCCCATGCCAATGCCTACCATATTTATGATGAAGAGTTCAGGGAGAAGCAGAATGGGAAGGTTTCTATTGTACTTAATAGTGATTGGTTTGAACCTGGAAGCGATAGTGAAGAAGATGAAAATGCGGCGGAAACTCGCAGACAATTCACGGTAAGTGGAAGTAATTATTTATACAAGTACTCTAGTTTCCTAATTTTAGTTTGGTTGGTTCGCCAATCCAATCTTCCATGGAAACTACCCCAAAATCATGATAGATCGCGTGAAATTCCGAAGTGAAAAGGAAGGATTCCCCAAATCAAGGCTTCCAGAGTTCACCCCTGAAGAAATAGACTTCATCAAAGGAACCCATGACTACATAGGCGTCAACACCTACACTTCGGCTTTGGTTAACGCCACTTCGGAAGCTAGTTTTGGGACTCCGTCCATGGATAAGGACATTGGAACTAGAACCTACAAGGACCCATCTTGGGAAGAATCTGCGTCGGATTGGTTGAGGGTATACAAGAAATTTTTAGGTACTTATAGAGTTTAGTGAAAGTATGAAATTGTTTAGATTACACCATGGGGTACTAGAAAACTCTTAAGATGGATCAAGAACACCTATGATAATCCTGAAATTATTATAACGGAGAATGGGGTGTCGGATTTTAAAACCATGGACGATGAAATTAGAATTGACTATTTAAGGGTACTGTAAAAGCTCGGTTTTTTCCCCAGATATTATTCAGGTTAATTTTTCAGGAATATCTAAGTAATATCCACGACGCCATGTATGAAGACGGTGTAAACGTCACTGGATACACAGCTTGGAGTTTAATGGACAACTTTGAGTGGAATAAAGGATACAAGTGAGTTTCCTTGGGATGTAGTGGAGTTTTTTTAAATAAATTTGGTTTTTAGTGAAAAATTTGGACTGTACAGCGTGGATTTTTCCAGTGCTAATAGAACAAGAACTCCGAAAAAAAGTGTGGAATATTATAAGCATGTCATAAAGACGCATTGTCTTTTAGATAAGTGCGAGGATTAGAACGCTTGTTTAAGATTTCAAGGTTTGTTAGGGTAACGCATGTAAATAAAGCAATAAAACTAAAATTTGTTAGTTTTGACTTGAATACCCTCTTAGAATTGGTGCTAAAATAATTTCAAGCAAAAAAATTTAAATCCTTAATTGTCCTATTTGGCATAGCGTGACAAAAATATTAAGATAATAACAGTTGTTAAAGTTATGTAACACTTAACAAATGTCTATTTTTAACTTCAATAAAAGAGGGCTAATTTACAATGGTTGTTTAGGTTGAAATTCTCACTATAATCTCATTTAATTTTATCGGTGTTTTCGACAAGGTTTAAAAATATTTTCAACGCGGTTACTATGTTTATTAATTGCGAATAATCCCTGGATTTAATCACTGATAGATTGTATAATCCGATAAAGATTCAATATAAAAACCAACGACAGTTGCAATTTTAATCAAATTATAATCATGCTTCCACTAGCGTTGTTATTTTTACTAGTGGCTCCAAGGTAAGCTTGTTTATTAAATCCTAATAACAATTTTTACAAGTTGAAGTTTTAGTTTTGGCGCCATCAACAAAACATTCCCAGCCAATTTCAAATTTGGCACAGCCACCGCTGCTTTTCAAGTAGAAGGCGCTTGGAACGAAGATGGCAAAGGTGAGAACATATGGGACCGCTTCATCCACTCCGATCCCTCAAGAATAGCCAACAAAGACACCGCTGACGTAGCCTGCGACTCCTACCACAAATACAAGGAAGACGTGGCCTTAATGAAGGACCTCGGAATCAACCACTACCGCTTCTCTTTGTCTTGGTCCCGCATCCTTCCCACAGGTTTCACCAACAAAATCAACGAAGCAGGCGTGCAGTACTACAAAAATTTGATAAGCGAACTCAAAGCCAACAACATCGAGCCTTTGGTCACGTTGTACCATTGGGATCTTCCACAGCCTCTTCAGGACATTGGAGGTTGGCCAAATGCTGAGCTGGCTGAGCATTTTGCGAACTACGCGAGAGTTGCTTTTGAGAATTTTGGGGAGGATGTGAAGCTTTGGGCGACTTTTAACGAAGCTAAACAGACTTGCCAGACGGGTTATGGTTCTGGGAGTTTCGCTCCTGGTATTGCTTCCCATGGGATTGGAGAGTACATGTGTGTACATACAGTTTTAAAAGCTCATGCTAAAGCTTGGCATATTTACGATGAAGAATTCAGAAGCAAGCAAAATGGGCGGGTTTCTATAGTGATTGACAGCGACTGGTTTGAACCGGGAAGTGATAAAGCAGAGGACATAGCAGCTGCGGAAAACCGGATGCAATTTACTGTAACCCAAACAATTATCATCCTCAAACCCCAAGTTTAATTATTAGTTTCTTTTGTAGTATGGTTGGTACGCTAATGCAATCTTCAACGGAAACTACCCTAAAGTTATGATAGATCGCATAGCAAACCGCAGCAAACTTGAAGGTTTCCCTAAATCTCGCCTACCAGAATTCACACCTGAGGAAATCGAATATATTAAAGGCACTCATGATTTTTTGGGAGTTAACGGATACACCACATCGCTGGCAGTTGCAGACGAAGCTGAAATTGGAGATCCTAGTTGGGAGAAGGATATTGGAGCGAGGACGTATCAGGATCCATCTTGGGAACCATCAGCATCTGATTGGTTAAAGGTACCTACTTATAGCAAGAAAATTACATGCTATAACGAATTTTTTGTAGGTTGTTCCATGGGGTATGAGGAAACTCTTGAACTGGATTCATAAAGAATACAATGGGCCCGAAATAATTATCACGGAGAATGGAGTTTCAGATTTTGGTACTTTAGATGATGATATCCGAGTGAATTATTACAAAGTAAGAGGTTAATTATTATGTCAAACAAGAGATATTTTCGACTTGCTTTAGGTGAAATAGTTTAACTTAAAATATTTTTTTCTAGGAATACTTAAGCAATGTCCTTTTGGCCATGACGGAAGATGGAGTGAATGTGACAGGATACACAGCTTGGAGTTTAATGGATAATTTTGAATGGTTAGCTGGATACACGTAAGAATCCAGAAAGATTGTATTAGTTATAAGTTTAATAATGTTTCGATTTTAGTCAAAAGTTTGGACTGTACAATGTGGATTTCGATTCTCCTGATAGAACACGGACTGCCAAGAAATCCGTCGAATACTACAAGAAGGTTATTGCTACTCATTGTTTAGTAGATACATGTGAAGATTGAGAAATTTATGTAAATTTTTGTGAAGATAATTATTTGATTGAGTAATTTTGTTTGTTTTTGTTGCCTTATATTGTTTAGTCGTCAGCAAGTAGCGTGACCAAAATAATAGTAGTTGTAAACTTCAATAGACTAGCTTTAAGTCGCCAAGAAGATTTAGGAGTTTCCACAAATTAAATTTTGATTATTTCATATTTTCCTTCAAAATCAGACTACAAATTTCAATTTTTTTTTGCCTGATTTAATAACAACCACAGAAAAAACACATTCACCTGCTTCAAAATATAAAATTGCAGGTTACATTGTTATAAAAATTTCTAGTTTTTCTTCAAAAGAATAAATAAACAATGACGTGTGTTACAAATTATCGCTTATAAAATAAACATGGTTTCTTAAAATGCACATAATTATTAAGGTATTTTCGTGCCATACTAATCGCTTCGAATTCTTACCCCTGCACATCCGCATATTCCTTTGTTTTTCACTAAAAAATAAAAAAAAGTTGATATTCAAATTCTGCGACTGGCGTATAAAAGTTGTACTTACTGGTTCCGGTTTATTTCATTTATTAAATGAGTAAAGTGCGTGGGGTACACAAGTTTAGGTGATTATTATATTGTTTGCAAAAACCCAGACCAAAAGTACTTCAAAATGATGTTTTTTGTAGTGGTTTTGTTGCTGGTTAACCAACTAGTGGCTGCAGCGTAAGTACTCCATTACATTTTAAGTACAATTTCACCGTTTATTCCTCTAAGGGTTGTACAAAAATGCACCAAGCGCTTCCCGGCAAATTTCAAATTTTCTACCGCCACCGCCTCCTACCAAATCGAAGGCGGTTGGAACCTCGATGGTAAAGGCGAGAATATCTGGGACCGCTACAGCCACTCCAACCCCCCAAAAATATCCAACAACGACACTGGTGATGTAGCCTGCGACTCCTACCACAAGTTCAAGGAAGACGTCGCCATGTTGAAACACCTCGGAGTTCAACGCTACAGATTCTCCTTATCCTGGTCCAGAATCCTTCCCACTGGCTACACCAATAGAATTAACAAAGCCGGTGTAGATTACTACAAGAAGTTATTGCAGGAGCTCAAAGCTAACGACATTCAGCCAATGGTCACGATTTACCACTGGGATCTTCCGCAACCCATTCAGGATATTGGAGGTTGGACGAATCCTTATATAATCGAGATTTATGCCAGTTACGCTAGAGTAGTTTTTAAACTCTTCGGGGATGATGTTAAACTTTGGGTGACTATCAACGAGCCTAAACAGGTTTGCTATATGGGATATGGAGTGGCTTCTCTAGCACCTGGAGTACCTGCTAGTGGTATAGGCGAGTACAAGTGTAGTCAGAATCTACTGAAGGCGCATGCTAGAGCTTGGCATATTTACGACGAGGAATTTAGGGAATTGCAAAAAGGACGCATCTCTATTGTGATGGAAAGCGATTGGAGCCAACCAGGCGCCTATACTCCTGAAGACGAAACAGCAGCAGAAACTCGATTACAGTTTATGGTAAGCATAAATTTTTATCTCAAGTAAATATTATAAAAAAAAACTTGTAGTTTGGCTGGTTTGCTAATCCAATCTTCAACGGAAACTACCCTCAAGTTATGATAGATCGCATAGCAAAACGCAGCAAACTTGAAGGTTTCAAGCAATCACGCCTTCTAAAGTTCACTAAAGAGGAAATCGAGTACATTAAGGGAACCCACGACTACCTTGGACTTAACCACTACACCACATCGCTGGTTAATGCTAGTAAAGTTGAACCACCAATTGGTGAGCCTAGTTTTAACAATGATTTAAATGTGATAACCTATCAGGATCCTTCATGGGAATCAGCGGCGTCCCCTTGGTTAAAAGTAAAGCAACGATAAAAGAAAATTGTTAGGATTTTATGGTAACGTCTTGTAGGTTGTTCCATGGGGTATAAGGAAACTCCTGAAGTGGATCCATAAAACCTACAACGCTCCAGAGATCATCATCACAGAAAATGGCATATCAGATAGTACTGGAACTTTAAATGACGATCGACGAATTCCCTATTATAAGGTGAGTTTAGAGGGTTTTTAGATGATGTTTGATTTGATTTTTACAGGAATATTTGAGGAATATACTTGAGGCCATGACTGAAGATAAAGTGAAAGTTAGTGGGTATACAGCTTGGAGCTTAATGGATAATTTCGAATGGGTCGCTGGTTACACGTAAGATATACTTATAGATGATTTTTGAACAATTTTGGTTGGAAAAATTTTTTTAGACAAAAGTTTGGACTATATCAAGTGGATTTCAACTGCCCAAATCGAACCAGAACCCCGAAGAAATCAGCGGAGTACTACAAGAAAGTTATTGCTACTCATTGTTTAGTAGATACATATGAAGATTGAAGAGTTTATGTAGTAAATTCTTGTGAAGATAATTATTTGATTGAGTAAATATGTTTGTTTTTGTTGCCTTATGTTGTTTTAGATGTCATCAAGTAGCGTGACCAAAATAATAATCGTAAACTTTAATAGACTGTTCATATTAACTACCTTTAAGTCGTCAAAAAAATTTAAGAGTTTCCATAAATCAAATTTTGATTATTTCATTTTTTCCTTAGAAATCAGATTCCAAATTTTTCTTAATTTAGAAACAGGATTTAATATCAACCGTAGAAAAAACAGTCCATCTATTTCGAAATATAAAATTGCAGGTTACATATCTAATAATTGGACAATTATCCTGTCCATCAAACTCACCGGAAGACAATTATTCCATTGTGCTTCTCAAATTTGTTATAAAAATCCCTGCTTTTTCTTCAAAATAATAAATAAACAATCACGTGTTTTACAAATTATCGCTTATAAAATAAACCTGGTTTATTTAATGCACATAAATATTAAGGTGTTTTCCTGCCATACTAATCGCTTCGAAATTTTACACCTGCATATCCATATTTTTTGGTTTTTCCACAAAAAGATAAAAATAAAGTTGATATTCAAATTCTGCGACTGGCGTATAAAACTTGTACTGGTTTTGGTTTATTCTTGTTCCATTATTAACCGGGTAATATGTGCGTGGGGTACAAAAGTTTATGTGATTATTATGTTGTTTGCAACAATTAACAATAGATAATCCCATAAGAGGGTGTATAAAAAATTAATCCGACAAATATTGTAAACAGATAAAATTGTGATATAAAAACCCAGAAATAATTTGGAATTTTATCTACTCCAAAATGATGCTTTTTGTAGTGGTTTTGTTGCTGGTTAACCAACTAGTGGCTGCAGCGTAAGTATTCCATTAAATTTTAAGTAGGTACAATTTCACCATTTTTCCTCTAAGGGTAACACACAAATGCACCAAGCGCTTCCCGGCAAATTTCAAATTTTCTACCGCCACCGCCTCCTACCAAATCGAAGGTGGCTGGAACCTCGATGGTAAAGGTGAGAACATCTGGGACACCTACAGCCACTCCAACCCCCCCAAAGTAGCCAACAACGACACTGGTGATGTAGCCTGCGACTCCTACCACAAGTTCAAGGAAGACGTCGCCATGTTGAAACACCTCGGCGTCCAACGCTACAGATTCTCCTTATCCTGGTCTAGAATCCTTCCCACGGGCTACACCAATATAACTAACCAAGCCGGTATAGATTATTACAAGAACTTATTGCAGGAGCTCAAAGCTAATAACATTGAGCCTATGATCACGATTTACCACTGGGATCTTCCGCAACCCATTCAGGATATTGGAGGTTGGACGAATCCGGATATAATCGAGATTTATGCGAGTTACGCTAGACTAGCTTTCAAACTCTTCGGGGATGATGTTAAACTTTGGGTGACTATCAACGAACCTAAGCAGGTTTGCTATTATGGATATGGAGTGGCTTATCTTGCACCTGGAATATCTGATAGTGGTATAGGCGAGTACAAATGTACTCATAATCTACTCAAGGCGCATGCTAGAGCTTGGCATATTTACGACGAGGAATTTAGGGCCTTGCAAAAAGGACGAGTTTCTATTGTAATGGATAGCGATTGGAGCCAACCAGGCGCCGATACTCCAGAAGACGAAACAGCCGCTGAAACTCGCTTACAGTTTATGGTAAGCATCAGTTTTTACCTCAAGTAACTACTATAAAAAAATTTGTAGTTTGGCTGGTTCGCTAATCCAATCTTCAACGGAAACTACCCTCAAGTTATGATAGATCGCATAGCAAAACGCAGCGCACTTGAAGGTTTCGACAAATCACGCCTTCCAGAGTTCACTCAAGAGGAAATCGAGTACATTAAGGGAACCCACGACTACCTTGGACTTAACCACTACACCACATCGCTGGTTAATGCTACTACAGCTGAACCACCAATTGGTGTTCCTAGTTTCAACAACGATTTAAATGTGATAACCTATCAGGATCCTTCGTGGGAATCAGCGGCGTCCCCTTGGTTAAAAGTAAGCAACGATAAAAAAAAGTGTTAGGGTTTTATGGTAACGATTTGTAGGTTGTTCCATGGGGTGTTAGGAAACTCCTGAAATGGATCCATAAAACCTACAACGCTCCAGAGATCATCATCACAGAAAATGGCATATCAGATAGCACTGGTACTTTAACTGACGATCGAAGAATCAACTACTATAGGGTAAGTTTAGAGGGTTTTTAGATGATGTTTGATTTGATTTTTACAGGAATATTTGAGGAATATACTTGAGGCCATGACTGAAGACGAAGTGAATGTTAGTGGGTACACAGCTTGGAGCTTGATGGATAATTTCGAATGGATTGCTGGTTACACGTAAGTTATACAGATGATTTTTGAACAATTTTGTTTGGAAAAATGTGTTTTAGGCAAAAGTTTGGACTATATCAAGTGGATTTCAACAGCCCAAGTAGAACCAGAACCCCGAAGAAATCGGCGTGGTACTACAAGAAAGTTATTGCTAGTCGATGTGTTGATTAGAAAAGTATTGTTTAATAATACAATAAATAATGCACTATAATACCTATTGATTTTTATATACCTACCTCACTCCTCAAAAATTTTCCATTAATTTGAACTAGCAGCCAAATACACCCCTG
Source organism: Pediacus dermestoides (assembly GCA_963942485.1). Classification (NCBI taxonomy): domain Eukaryota; kingdom Metazoa; phylum Arthropoda; class Insecta; order Coleoptera; family Cucujidae; genus Pediacus; species Pediacus dermestoides. The sequence goes on along the minus strand of OZ012629.1, from coordinate 14,810,390 downwards.
GATTTAATGTTTCTGTCAGGAATACACAATTAGGTTAAATAACTGATATTTTTTAAGCGTAAATTATCTGTATAGGTTTTCCAGGGGCACATTTACCTACTAAAAAAATAATTTACATAAGTGTATTGATTTATTGAAAGTTTGTCGAGACACCCTGTATAGAAAATATGAACGGTATAACTTTTTTTGTTTCAATAGAACTTAAATCAAATTACTTCATACTTTTATTACCATGATCGAGTGCTAATAAATTTTAGTATAACACACAAATCACTGTCTTAACACGTGGAAACAATTGAAACAATAGATAATGATGATTGTTGTCATGTAAACTAACTTATTTTCACGTTTAATTTTCGCCTAGAGATACATGACTTCCTGGTTATTATTAAAACACTATAAATCTGATAAAAACCCTACACGTGATAGTTCAACAACATTTATTTAAACAAACATGTAAAATTTAAAAAGTTCGCTAAAATTTGAGTTGCTATCTAAATAATTAATATTTTTGTATAAAATTTACATTTATTTGGTAAATTTTAGGCGTATGGTTAATATTTAAAGGAAAGCAAAAAATAAAGTGATAAAACTAGATTCATTAGCTAAATAAATTACCATTTAAAAATAATAGAAGCTGATAAAGTCTCTATTTAAATATACACTGCAATTTTTTTCTTGTTGCTAATTGCTTTAAAATGCTAATTGCCACATGACGTTAAAGTCTGGGGCATTAGAGACTTAGTACAATGTAAATATATATATTTTTTATTATTATATATTACACCTACTACAACTAGTCATGTATACTTAGACTAATGTAAATTATATAAGATTATTATTAGTACAGCAGTATAAAAGTAAAAAAAGGAAAAATTAAATTTATATAGTTGTAACTGAAAGGTTGTTCAGCTGAATTCAAGTAAGTACTAAGGATTTCTAATAAAATCTTGTTCAGGGTTTGATTGTGAAATTTTTAAATAGGAGTGTAGCTTTCTGAAAAATACAGTTCTAAAAAATATATACATATAAACATTTATGTAATATATTTTTTTAGTCATTATAATAGGTTTAAAAATTTTCGAAACATGCTTGAAAAAGACGCAAAATTTAATTTTCAAAACTGGCACCTCTTTTTTATTCTATGTATTTGCGAATCAAGATATAATAAATAAAAATCGATTAATTAGATTAGATTAACAATTTATTATCAAAAATTGTTTACTTTCTACTCTATTGTTATATAATTATTTAAATTTACTTGTTAAACTCATTTTATCTATTTGAACTTCGCAAAGTTATTATTTAGCAAACAAAAAAATTGCAAATATCACTTTTTTAAATATGATTAATTTATAAGCTTGACAAAAATTGCAAACTCACTAGCTAATAGTTCAACAAACTTTCTTATCTTCTTCCTATATTAAAACTAAAAATCTGATTATTTTTTCCAGTTACAAAAATGAAGCCCGTCGCATTAACATTATTTTTAATCATCACAAGGTATCTACCAAAAAAATCTTAATATCCCTCCGAGTCCCTTAACCCAAACTTTTCTTCAGCACTCTCGCCGATGAACTAAGCAACAAAACCTTCCCACCTGGCTTCATCTTCGGAACCGCTTCATCAGCCTTTCAAATAGAAGGCGCTTGGAATGAAGATGGTAAGGGCCCAAGTGTTTGGGACGCCTTCATCCACGATTATCCTCACGTAGTAGCTGATGGAACCAACGGGGATGTCGCCTGCGACTCCTATCATAAAGTCGACGACGACATTGCCATTCTTAAGGAAACTGGTGTGGATTTCTATAGGTTTTCCATATCGTGGCCTAGGATCCTCCCAACTGGTACTGTGAACGACATCAATCAGGCTGGAGTAGATTATTATAAGAAGCTAATTAAGGGTTTGAAGGCGGCTGGTATTCAGCCGATGGTTACGTTGTTCCATTGGGATCTTCCGCTTAGTCTGCAGGTTTTGGGTGGGTGGCCTAATCGGGCTATGGTGGATTATTTCGTGGACTACGCCGATTTGGCTTTTAAGTTATTTGGAGACGATGTTAAAACCTGGATTACTTTTAATGAACCCAAGTCGTTTTGTATGGAATATCCAGATGGGCTCCAAGTTATTTTGTTTCCATATTTTCCTACAGGTATCATGGAATATGAGTGCTCTAAGACTGTTTTATTGGCTCACGCCAAAGTCTACCATTTATACAACGACACATACAAACCACAACAAAATGGTAAGAATTCTCTAGGTACGTGTTTATCTCGGTTTCATTCTGGAATTTCCAGGGAGAATGTCGATGACTCTTAGTTTTGAATGGAGCGAACCAATGAACGCTTCCTCCTCTTCAGACCAAGAAGCATCTGAAAGACGAAGGCTATTCGACGTAAGCTATAACAAAACTAATTTCCCCCACAAACCTAAACTAACTGTTATTTAGTATGGATTATATGCACATCCAATGGTCTTTGGAAACTATCCAGATATCGTAACATATCGTGTGGGTTTGAAGAGTTTTCTTCAGGGTTATCCACGATCTCGCCTTCCTCGTCTCACTCTATCCGAGCGAAAGCTCATAAAGGGCACCTACGACTTCTTTGCTCTTAACCACTATTCATCTTCGTTATGTACCGCACTTCCCGATGTAGCCCACGATAAAGCGAGTCAATACAACGATACTAATGTTCAAGCTGTTAAAGATCCAACTTGGGAAACATCTTCGTCTTCCTGGTTAACTGTAAGTGATTTTTTCTTGATTCTATGGGAGATTTTCTAGATTGTTTGAAAATAGGTTGTGCCTTGGGGTTTCCGCAAAGCACTGGTTTGGATTAAGGAAACTTATAACAATCCTGAGATAATAGTGACGGAAAACGGGTTTTCAGATAAAGGTCAGCTGAATGATTCTAGGAGGGTTAACTATTATCAGGTTAGTATCGGCGAGTTTGGTGAGGTTTTATTGGTAATTCTGAGAGTTTTTAGACGTATCTCAGTGAGGCTCTCAAGGCAATTCACGAGGATAAAGTACGGTTAACTGGATATACTGCTTGGTGTATGATGGATAATTTTGAGTGGATATCCGGATACGCGTAAGGAAAAAATACCTAAATGATTACTTAGTCTATAGAATTTGGTATTTGTATTAAGACGAGTTTCAGAAAAAGTTCCTTTTTACAGGGTCCGCTTCGGTATTTACCATGTTGACTTTACTAGTGAAAATAAAACAAGAACTCCGAAAGATTCAGCTGTATTTTTCAGGAATTTGATTAAAAGCAGATGTTTGGTGGATGTTTGTGAATAAGGCATGGATTCAAGGCGAAATATATTTTTACTATCATGAAATTGTGGTTTTTGTTATTTTGTATCCTCAAAACTACGATTTAGTTATAATAAACAGACAATTATTGAACATAAGTTTGAAATCCAGAAAATGGAATAAAAGGAGCTAAGACAAGGTTGCAAATTTTTAAACAATTGAACATTCGCATGTGGAAAGTAGTCAATTTTACGAAAATCCGATAAGTGGTTCCAAAATTATGATCTTTTTAAACAGTCAACTTGAAAATTGACTATTTTTGAATTTGCACATTCCAAGTGCATCAGAAAATAAAATAAAATAAACCAAGGCAAGGTTAAAGATTTTTTTCTAATTAGACTCATCTTTCGCCTTTGGAAAACAGTAAATTTTACGAAAATCCGATAAGTGGTTCCAAAATTATGATCTTTTTAAACAGTCAAATTGAAAATTGACCCTTTTTGAATTAGCACATTCCAAGTGCATCAGAAAATAAAATAAAATGAACCAAGGCAAGGTTAAAGATTTTTTCTAATTACACTCAACATTCGCCTTTGGAAAACAGTAAATTTTACGAAATTTCGATAAGTCGTTCCAAAACTATGATTTTTTAAAACAATCAACCTGGAAAATGGACCATTTTTGAAAGTCCATATTGGAAGTCCAGAAATTGTTTTAAAATGAACCGAGATAAGTTTTACAATTTTTTTCTAATTACACTCAATATTAGACTTTGTAAAACAGTAAGTTTGATGAAAATTCGATCGGTGGTTCCAAAACTATGGCATAAAATGAACTAAGCAAAGGAGTTTACGATTTTTCTTTATTTCACTCGATACTCACCTTTGCAAAACAATAAATTTCACAAAAAACCGATTACCGATTCTGTTTTTCGTACAATTAACATAAATTTATAATTATTCAAAAAAACCATTGTTACTAAAATAGTTATTAATCAAAATTTAAAGTATTTTCCCAGACATAATGAACTTAAAACTTAAAATGTGTTTACACATAAGATAAACTGGTATATTTATTGTAGGTACCTAGGTAAATACCTACCTATATTAAATTGATTATTTTTGGCTTAAACTTGTTTACGTACAAAGTACTTAAATCGATTTAATTGTCTGGATTAGTTGTCAACAAAAAACAAAGATTTAATAAAAAATTAAGTCCTAAATGTTTCGCTATAAAAATTTCAACTCATAACGAAATTTTAGAGAAAAAGTACTAATAGAATTTAAAATTTAATCTAGTTCTTTCCTTGTAAGTATATTTTAATAAATTTCTATGTTTCTTAGGAACTCGAAAACAATTGTACTAAAACCAATCCCTATCTTACTGAGAAATCTCTCTAAAATCAATCTATATAAATAAAGAAATAGAGTACTACTCCGTTTATAACTTCCAATTACAGCAATGAAGTACCTCACCTTCATATCGTTTCTACTCACACTAATAATCACAAGGTATTTATACAAACCTCAATTTCTCTACCACTAAACTAATTCTTCTGTAGCATTTTAGCCCAAGATGACATAAGCAACAAAACCTTCCCACCCAACTTCATCTTCGGAACCTCAACTTCGGCCTTTCAAATCGAAGGAGCTTGGAACGAAGATGGTAAAGGCCAAAGTTTTTGGGATTGGTTCACCCACACATACCCTCAAATGATAGCTGATGGAACCAACGGAGATGTCGCCTGCGATTCCTATCATAAACTCGAAGATGATATTGCAATTCTTAAAGAAACCGGTGTGAATTTCTATAGGTTTTCCATATCCTGGCCTAGGATACTCCCAACTGGTACTGTGAACGACATCAATCAGGCAGGAGTAGATTATTATAAGAAGCTAATTAAGGGTTTGAAGGCGGCTGGTATTGAGCCGATGGTGACGTTGTTCCATTGGGATATACCGCTTGGTCTGCAGGTTTTAGGAGGGTGGCCTAATCGGGCTATGGTGGATTATTTTGTGGACTACGCCAATTTGGCTTTTAAGTTATTTGGAGACGATGTTAAAACCTGGATTACTTTCAACGAACCCAAGTCGTTTTGCCAGGAGTATCCAGATGGGCTACAGGTTTATTTACTAAATTATTTACCAACCGGTATCATGGAGTATGAGTGCTCTAAGACTGTTTTATTGGCTCACGCCAATGTTTACCATTTGTACAACAATACTTATAAACCAAGACAAAAAGGTAGTAGTTTTTAGATTTTTTATTTTATATACTTACGGAATTTTCCAGGAAGAATCTCGATGTCTCTTAGTTTCGAATGGAGCGAACCAATGAACGCGTCGTCGCCTTCAGACCAAGAAGCAGCTGAAAGGCGGATGCATTTTGAGGTAACCTATTAAATTCCCCTCTAACTTCCCCATACCAATTTCCAATAATACTTTAGTATGGTTTATACGCCAATCCTCTGGTTTACGGAAAATTCCCCAAAGTCGTTATAAAACGTGTGGCCATAAAGAGCTTCCTGCAAGGTTATCCTAGAACCCGCCTGCCAACTCTTAATCTACTCGAAAGAATACTCATAAAAGGCACCTATGATTTCTTCGCACTTAACCACTACTCCACTTCGTTGATTCGAGCACTTCCAGATGTGGCTAAGGATAAAGCGAGTCAATACAACGATACAAATGTTGAGTCAATAAAAGATCCTACCTGGGAAACTTCTGCGTCCTCCTGGCTTACAGTAAGTTTACTTGAATTTGAGTGAGAGGTTTCTAAGTTTTAAGTAGGTTGTACCATGGGGCTTCCGCAAAGCGCTTAACTGGATTAAGAAAACTTACAACAATCCTGAGATTATAGTAACGGAAAATGGGTATTCGGACAAAGGCGATTTGAATGACACGAAAAGGATTAACTATTATAAGGTTTAAAACAGGATAATAATTGTGTTTAATTATTATTATATTGTGGAATTTTCCAGTCGTATTTAAGTGAAGGACTCAAGGCCATTTACGAGGATGATGTGCGTTTGACTGGATTTACAGCTTGGAGTTTGATGGATAATTTCGAGTGGCTTGCAGGATACTCGTAAATACCTTCGCAAATATGTTATATTCTAAAGTATCTAGTTTTATTTTCAGAGTTCGCTTTGGGCTTTATCATGTTGACTTTAGTAGTCCTAACAGGACTAGAACTCCTAAAGCTTCAGCAGGATTTTACAGAAATTTGATTAGAACTAAATGTTTGGTGGATGTGTGCGAATAGTTTCAGTTTTATGAAATGGAATCTAGTAGAAATTTTAGTTCAACTGTATTTTTTTAATTTATATTCTAAATTTAGAGAACCGATATCCTGTGGATTTTTTAGAACCAAAACAGAATATATAACAATGCAAAAATTTGTAAAAAATCCTTAATTAAAGAAATAGTAAAAAAAAGAAATTTTTTTAGGTATAAGAAATTTTATTTCCTGGCGCAAATGCACAAAAATATTTGCGTATCTAAAAATTGTTCATTTTTGGGTTTTTATTTCCTTTGTTATACTGTACTTTCTATATGTTAAATGTAAAATTTGTGGGCGTCCTCAAGATTTTTGCAGAACATGTAAAACAAATAAAAACAGGTATTTATTTATTTATTTATTTATTTATAACAAACTTTATTTGAATTGTTATCATCTTATAGCGGCGCAAATACACAAAAATATGAACCTACTTAAAAATTTGCCTATTTTAGGATTTTTATTATATTTAAAGTACCTAGGTACATACATTCCTTTTGTTACATTGTTTCTTTGAATATGTTAAACCTAATATTGTGGGCGTCCTCAAGATATTTGAAGAACATGTAAAACAAGCAAAAACATTGGTGCTTGATGGTGTATAATTTACTGAATCACGCAAGAGCAATTTCAAGAAATTAACCCAGGTGAAGGCCGACCATAAAGCAAACTGCATATTGGTTCCCATAACCCACTTGCAGGATTGAAAAAACCAGACTAAACTTGTTTCTAATAATTTTAGGGTATAAAATAAAAGATCCTTGGAAGATTTTCTTAATAATTATTCTACGCACAGCTAAGGAACCAATTTGTAAAAAATTTGTATTGTAAGATTGCCCAGGCGAAAGGGTATACAGGGTGTCCCGGAAAAAGTGGGAAATCTCTCGGGCATGAAAAAATAAGACAAGATCCTATAAAAAATTTTTTTCGGAATGACACTTTTTTTTTAATGATTTAATAAAACATGAATTCGTTTATTATTCTTTTTCTCGAAAACGGTCCACTTTATCGACAATAAGCAAGAGTAGCTTTTCTTTAGTCTAAGGTTCAAGCTACCTGATTTTGTTGTTTTAAGTCTTTTTCACACAGGGTGTTAAAAGTTTAAGCATTAAGTTGTAAAGCTTAGTCTGCCCCTGGTAAACTAAACAAGCTAGATATGTGCCAAGGACATTATTTCAAGAGGTCCTTAGTAGTGTCCATTATATTAACTTTTTATAAAATTCTATTAAGTAAAAGTTATTAAAAAAAAACGATTTCCAGCGACGCTCTTCAGGGCTACATGAAAAATTTTTATAGGAACTTGTCATCTTATTTTTTCATGCCCGAGAGATTTCCCACTTTTTCCGGGACACCCTGTAAAATAAAAATCATAAAAAATCCTTAATTTTCGTAATTTTTTTAATACTTATTCTCGTTTTACTTCACACATGTAAGTAGCGGTTATCAATTTGTAACAAATCCGTATTGTGAAATGTGGATCTTAGTGAATGCCTCAATATAAAAGATAAGTATCGCATACTTGCTTTGATTCTAACTTATTATTTACGACCTATAATAACCAGGTTGGCGTGTGAGAAATATTAACCAGCCGAGAAATATCCGATTTTTTTCACAGATTGTTACACATTTTAAAAGAAACTTTTCCACATCGATCACTGTCTATTTTGAGAATTTCCCATTCCATATTGTTTTCATTCCAGTTATTCCAATGAATCGCTACAAACAGCTCTTGATTTTCAATGACTTGGATTTATTGATATCGTAAAATCCAACTGTCGGATAAATCCTCGGCAGAAACTTGATGGGTTTCTCCTTATACAGGTGCGATTAAAGCGAGAATTTTTCCCTAAAATTACCGAGGTTGGGAAGGTACTCGTATCCATGGGCTAGTGGACGTGGTGCATTCAACCATTCGGTGTAGAAACTTGGCGTTACATAAATCTGTAATCTCACACGAAAAGCACTCAAGCGGGGTAATAAGTTAAGGATGTATCTGTAGATACCTATGGTAATACCAGTTCTGACTGTGATGGGGTAATCATTCAAATTCTTTCAAATCCCAAAAAAATATTTTTTTCTGGTGATTAAAATTAAAATTTCAGAGGTTTTTACTCATTAAAATTTCACCGGTCGGCAAAATTTATTAACTTATTTATTTCTAGATAGAATGTTAAACCTATAGCTAAAAACTTCTTTGTCTCCTTTCCCCCATCCTCGCAACATGCGCCTCTTTGTTTGAATATAAGTTAAACCCATCGCAACACAAACAGTTAATTAAAATGCATTGACTTGGAATGTATTAGGATGTACAAATAACAGTTAACACTAACGGCTAAAGGGTTTAGATCCATCGGGGATTAAACTATAAACTGGGGGAGGTACACTTTTTATCCCTGGTGTTATTAAATTTACATGCTGAATTAATTCTGTACCCTGTCATATAAAAACTAATTCTAGTCTCAATTAGATAGATACTTTTTCCAAAACCAGTTTAACAACGAAAAACCCAGACAGCTGCGGCGTTGATGATGCATTTTGCTTGGTGCAATTAAATTTGCTGCACAATAATAAAATAACTTTTGTGTTATTGCAATTATTATGATGAATACCGGACTTATAAATCAACAAGACGCTTGTTAAACCAGGTCTCGTTGTGCTGGCAAGAACTGTTATTTTGCTGTACGGGAGGAATGAAATTGTGATAATATACTTCAATTTGCACACAATGGACATTTTTCCATAAGAACGAGCGACAGGAAAAAGGTGCATTTATTTGATGTATTTGTTGTGGTGTAGTGCAGAGTAAAGGATTGAAAATTTTTAAATTCCGAAGGCAACAAAATTATAATAAATAATTTTTTCCACTTACCTTTATTTCTAAACTAAAGGTTTAAAAATTATCACTAGTTCTTTCGTGTAAGGATTTTGCAAAATAAAATATAAATCTCTACTACCATAAAAGGAAATTGATTAACGTGCGACATAAACTTAGAAATGTTGACCATTGTTTCAAAATAAACTGCTGGCCAATTGAAACGTACCAAGCGAATTTTTAGGTTGAATTTAAAGTCAAATATTTTGAAAAATAGAAAAGTTATCAACATGCGGTTTTCAGGATTTCAGAGATAATTTAATTGAGAAAACGATAGTGTTACCCGATTTTTTTACTTTGAAGTACATTACTATCTACAGGGTATGAAAGAAAGTCTTCTTTTTTTGTCAAATTTTATAACTACCGTGATTCCACAAATTCTTTTTTATATTTTTTTGATGTAGATTTTTTTAGTCCTTACTTAATGGGAAAACAACTTGTTTCTCAAAATTTTGATATCCCTGTTATTTTATAAGATACCGAATTTTTGCTGAAAATTTTATTTTCTCTTTGTTTTTTGTCGTTCGACCGTATTGTGTTTTGTAAGAACCAATCTCTGTAGTTGATTATAATACCTTATGTATGGCTTTCTTATAAAAAGTACACTTTTTGTACTTTCATTAATTTATTGGTAACCAGTGGCTTATCAAAATCGGTACACGTTCGCTAATTGGTAAATTTTTTAATTCATTTTTTGAGGCTATTTTCTTAATGGAATAGAATGGAATTTAGTTAGTTTATGTTCACCATTGGTTTAAATGACTTACATCCTCGAAACGGGTTTTTCACTTTTTCAAAAATTTGCTCATATTCGTGTATACCGGGTGGCTACAAAATCCTTTTACAACCCCCACCATTTTGTTACATTTAACTGGATTAATTTGAAATTTGGCATGGTTTGATTGTTGAAAGGAATAATCATTTTGACGTTTACAACAATCTGATGACACTTCCGGTTTTACCGGAAGGGCCACCTACTAACTTTCAAAATTTTTTAAAACAACCCTGTATATTTTTTCCGTAAGAATTAGATTCTACTTAAAATTACCTTTTTATCGACATATCACATGATGACATTTGCTTTCAAAATGGCAGCATAATTATTATTGCAAAAACCTGTTCAACAATATTTAATTTAATAAAAAATTCGGTATTTTATAAAATAAGAGGGATATAAAAATTTTGAGAATTGGTTTTTTCCTAATTAACCAGGGACTAAAAAAATCGACATCAAAAAAATATAAATTTTTTTTGTGGAATTCCGGTAGGTATAAAATTTGAGAAAAAAAAGACGACTTTCTTTCATACCCTGTAGATAGTAACGTACTTCAAAGTAAAAAAATCGGGTCACACTATTGCTTTCACAATAAAATTATCTCTTGAATCCTGGAAACCTCATGTTGATATCTTTTCTCCTTTTCAAAATATTTGACTTTAAATTCAACCTAAAAATTCGCTTGGTACGTTTCAATTGGCCAGCAGTTTATAATTGTCAACTACAAAGTTAAACATGTGTTTTTGTTACTACTTTCCTAATAAAATGTCTTAAAGAACAATGAAGGGATTTTATGAAATTACAGAAATTTTTACAAAAAAAAACATTTCGTAATATTCGTCATAATCTCTAGTCAATAAAAACTTGCATAGTTTAAAAATTTAAACAACTTTTTACACATAGTTCGTTTTAAACATGCAAAAAAAGTTTGCATTAGTTGCAGCTGATAATTCCTCAATTATGCTAATTAGAAATTGATAACTTGTCGATATTTTTAGAAAACTTTGTAACTTTCCTTGAAGATAGTCATTTTTGTTAAATCCCTTCAACTTTCTCTAGTATCTAAACATAAATCAACAAGTTTCATGCATAAAACTACGAGATAGCCGAGTTAATTAAAACAAATTACACAATCACTTCCTAAAAACTACTTCGGGTTATATAAGTTAAAAGTAAACAAACTATTGAATCTTTGATCAAATTTAATATAATAAAAACATTCATGCACAACAACCTAGTAAATATATTTACTAATAATTAATAATAAACAATAATGTACAATCAGTTTAGTCCCATGATCTTAAAATAAAACACTCTACAAGTAGGAAAAAGCCAAAAAATGTACACAATACTATAATACTCGTAGTAGAGTACCGCATTATATAAAGACAATACATCTTTGGCATTATAAAAGCCATATTTCTACACTTAGTTTAGTTTAGATTAGATTACAATTGATTAGTTAATTAATTAAGGAATATCACAAAAAATTATTGAATCTTCAAACAACGACTTAAAAATTTTAAGGAAAACATGATTGATTCTGGAATGAGTGGAGTAGATAACAAAGCAAGTCCAGTAAGTTAAATGCTACGAGAAAAAATCTTAAGCCACCAGACTTGCATCATAGTTATTGCCTTAAAATTATTTATTTGAGATATAGCCGCAGTTATCTCATTTAGGCAAGATATGTCCCAGCGTCCCACCTTAATAACTTAAACTAAAACACAATTTCGCTTAATACTATTTAGTTCAATTAATTGGCGTTGCAACTACTGTTTGGGTTACGATACAATCTGCCGTGGAAAAATAAAATTATTCAGGTATATTATCACAAATGTAAAAATAATTTGTAGTGATGTGTAAAAAGGTTAAAATCAACACTGCACAAGAATATTATAATACAATAGTGTAGCTTATTGGATTGAATATATTTTTGTGGCAGCTTGCTTTTTATTAGAGGTCCCTCGAACGTTAAAACGTATTCAATCTGAATGGCAAATAATGTCTACAGTGACTAGTTTTACCCTTTTGTTCATAGAAAAAAAGGTCAAGCTAAAATTAAAACAATACACTAAATAAAGTTTTTTAAAAAACTAGTTTAGCCAATTTCACTAGAGGAAGATAATAAATAAATTAGTTTAAATCACTACAGTTGCCTAACTAAAACCAAAAACATTTAAAACACTATCATGATTTGCTTTTAAAATGCTTATTATGCAGCTCTTCTGTTTCGTATTTCAGCTTGAGTAGTTGCTCCTGCAGAAAGTCTGTTATATACTTCCTGGCCTCTACATCAGACGCATTTTTAGCCTTCAACATGCCCACCATTCCAGACAAATCTATCGGATTCCCATAGTTAAAAGTCAAGTTCTTCCGGATCCGCAACACATACGGCGGCTCGTTAGGCAGAACATCATCCATACCAATATGCCAAATCGGCACCACAATCGGCGTTATAGGCGACTCGAAAATCATCCTACCAACGCCCCATTTCAGTCTCATATTTTCTTTAGTCATATTTACTTTGCCTGCTCAAACAAACAGAAATAAACTGTAGTTAAAATAAATGGGGGGAAGGAAGGTTACCTTCAGGGAACACGTGGACCCAACCACCTTTTGCCAATTGCTCTATGCAAAAATTCACAGCATCCTGGTACACTCCTGCACCTCGGACAACGGGGATGCATTTGCCAAGGCTGAAAAACGTTGAATGGGAGCCGCACGTGAAGCAGATGTCGTGAGCTGCCATCGACCAGCGCATATTTCGAGGGCGTAGTAAGTGTTTCAGTTTTAATGTTCCTAGAAGCAAGAGGAGAGGATTGTACGTAATTTTTGGAAAGTGGAAAATTAAACCAGTTGGGAAAATTTGAGTATGACGAGGTAAATATTCGGAAAAGAACAAAAAATTACACGGTTTTATACAAATTTCCTTTTTCAATGTTTATCATTTAAAAGCCTATTAAAAATTATTAATTATCAATACTTCAACTACGCAACACGCATGTTACCTTTCGTCACAAAATTATATATTCATAAATATTGACGACAGAGTATAAAGACCTGATTGAATATTGAATAACAAAAATTCAGGCTGCAATTTCTAATTACAAGACTTTGGTCTAATAATAACTATTAGTATAAATTATATGCTTATTTATGGATAGTAAATAACTATAACTGCAAAACTAGTTTTTATTATTGTGAGTGTCATGTAAGATGACTTGAGAACCAGATAATTTTATTCTAGAGAAAACCTGTGTTATTACACAAAAATTAGTGTAAAGTTCGAGTGATGATGACTGAGGAAATTTAAAACAAAGCTTGTTTTGGACACACTTAATAGAATTACAAAGCAGTAATAAAATATGTAGCATCTAAACATAGCTGTAGGTGTAGAACGTTTTATAGCTTAATTATTAATTATTTTGACCCAAGGATCATTAATTTACAATTCAAAGCATTTTTATCTTTTATAGCCTAACGTGACGTGCAAAAAATGGTATATGAATAGAATGCTTTAGTTACAACTTTTTTCATTATGATTAGCAGACTACAAAGAGAATTATTTTTATAAAAACAAATTAGGAAATAAATTCTCGATAAAATTGTCAGAAATAGTAGTTTTATCTATGGACATACATACAATAAAAACAAAATTGCACACTCAACAAAAAATAAAACGTAGTTTATTTATAATTTTATTCCTGTTTCTAGTGGAAAAAATATTCATTTTGTGGCCAAATTTCTCATGTTTGGAAAAACCTGTAGTTATTATTACAAACTTACAAACAACCTTGAAATATTTACTATAAAACCGTTATTTATAAACAATTTGCAAGGTAGAAATCTTCGCCCGAAGGTTACTACTACTGGTAAATTATATACAAATTCCTTTGTATCAACAATAATTATATGCAAATTTTCCAATTTCTTACCCCACATTCCGGGATCATCAAAACACGAATGGTGATTCGAAACAGTAATTAAAGGTACATTTCGTGGTCTATCATTCAACAACGATGACATAACATGCTTGTTATGAATTTTCGTCTTATTCAACCAACCTAAAACAAATTACATTAACCTGGCGAACTGTTGAATATTAATTCAATTTACGGATGAGAATCTTGCTGAAAATTCCAACTGCTGCTACTGTTATAGTACTCGCAAGGCTCCACAATTTCGTAGGGTTGCGTAGATTAGGTAATATCCAATCAATATTGTATGCCATTTTCGCAGCAGACATTTCTCTACTGAACACTGTTTACTTATACAACCGCGAACAATTTATTTAAGAGGATATTGCACATGTTTACAATGTATTCCACCACTGATTTACAACGAAATTTCCATGAAAACTAATCACATGGGGGAACTATTCCGTGTAGTTATATTTTGGTATTGGGTAATTGATTACATAATAAACAAACAATCGGTGGCCTCACCGAAATGCACTGCTTGAAGAGAAAGTATAATAGACACACATACACTCACAGTTGAACCGAATTAAGGAAATTGGACAAATCCTTTGATAGTTAACTACTGAATGTAAATGTCAACTGTCAAGCAGTGACACTTATCGAGGATTTTTACGTGAAATTCCCCTACCTTTTCCCACTAGATGAAGCCACTGCAGTAAAAAGACACGATGCATAGAGATTTTACAAGAGAAACAAGGATAGAAACTAGCGAGTGGTTAAAGTTACGTGGAAAAACAGGGTAATTTTTCGTTTAAACAATAATATACTAATAGCAGAGGTTAAGAAATTTTAATATAACGATCATAAAACTACAATAAAACCTACAAGAATACCGCCTGTTGTAATTTTTTTTAAAAAGTGTTGCTGAACCTACTACAATTTGAAACTTGACACAAACACGATTAATTTAATTAAATTGTGGAATATTTCCTGCTCTGTTTGTAAACTTAAATAAATAACATTTGCTACACAAATATTGGGCTTTCGTGCTAAAGTTCACCGTTATTTCATTTTGTTAAGTTGGTGGTGTAGTTTCTGTAATGTCTAACTTCGCGGCTGTTGGTCCCGGCTTATTTATTACTAGCTAATTAAATAATTTCATGCTTTTTACAGCAATTATCGTTTCGTTGTAACCATACAGAGTGGTGGTTTAATTGCTTTATTTACGATTAGTTTTTAATAGTTTCTCGTTGTTTCGTAACGCGTCACCAAGCTGTCAATCAGACATTTTGGGCCGAGTTGGTGGTGGTAATTTTTAGAAAAAATTTGTGTCAAACAGCTGATTGCTGATTAAAATGGCGTTTACTATATCCAATAGTCACAAGAATATAATACTTTAACAATTAGCCGTCCGCTATAAACCATTTACAAAAGGTACCGTATGTCGTCGTTTGATTATTTAATAATTAATCCTGCTTCGCCCCACCAAAGGGAAAAAGTTTGGTTAACGATTTTCCCAGACTTGCCATAATATCAAATGCGATGTTTTCAAGAGGAATGTACGCGAAATCCGAGCTGTTACTGCTTTTTTACTACACCACTCACTTACACCAATAGCTTAGAGTGTCATATGACATACTTATGTACTAACTTTAATTGACACTAATTTACTTTAATTGAAACTAAATTTGAGTGAAATGCTATGTTTAACTGTAATTTTAGGATCTTTTAGCGAACCAACATGCCGGGCACCAGTTTGGTCGTGCCTGTGGTGCTTTGGGGCAAATATGCACCGACCCACTGTATTTCTTGCATTTATCTATCGAAAGATCAAAGGACTTTGGCTACGGGTTGTTATGATGGACAAATTTGCCTTTGGTGAGTTAGTTAGAAGTTGAGTTCGTAAATATTTGAACCAAAACTGTTTTTAGGCAAGTTGATCCGGATAGTCTTCAGATGACTCCCAGGTGCTTACTTGTGGGGCACACAGCACCCATTTTGTGTCTGTCTAGAGCTTCGATCGTGCAGGATAACAACTATATAGTGTCTAGTTCCGAGGCTGGGGAAATGTGCACTTGGGATTTGGTGGATGGGAAATGCAGGGAGTTTGTGAAATTGCCTCAAGTTCACACTAACATGCAGGTAAAGAACAAGGAAATCATCGTTTTTGCATATTAGTTTTAACAATGATGTCTCAGGCATACCACATGTGTAACTGCGAAGATGTCCGACTATTCTGCAACGGTTACTACCCAGAAATCCTTGTAATGGATCCATTCAGTTTGGAAATCCTCTTCATGTTGTCGTCGAAACAAAATCCCGATTGGATTAGTGCGCTCCATGTAATTTATCCCCATAAAATAATCCACGTTTATTTTACCGGATTTTCCCCAGGTGTTAAGACCAGCTAAGCGCAAAGATGATGTAGTTTTAGCTTTAACCACAACAGGCATGGTTAAAGTGTGGACTTTACTAGGACACGAAAACAAACATTCGGAGCCCATCTACGAGAACGAAAGCAAGCAAATCCGTACATTAAACGCAATTTGCCTGCAGTGTTGCTCGTATAATCAGCGAACAGTTTTGGTGGTTTGCTCCAAGTACTGGCAGATTTACGATGCGGGTAATTGGGGAAATTAGTTTGTTTTCCAAGGTTTTATCTGTTTTTATTTCTAGGGGATTTTAGTGTGTTGTGTTCGTATCTTGCGCCGAGAGGCGAGCGGTGGATGTCCGGCGATTTTTTAGCAATTGATAGGATAATTATGTGGTCAGATGCTGGGAAGGGTTACCTTTACAGATTGCCATTCAAGTAAGAAGTTGTTAGAGTTGTGTTGATTTTACACATTTTTAAATTTGGTGGTGGCCTATTCATAACTATAACCATGTCGTGGCCCTATTTTTATTTAACTAAATTGAATAACAGATCCGGAACCATCACCTAGGAAAAAAGCTTTAGTGTTTATTTCGATGAGTTTCAGTTTATTATTTTTACTTATATTAATGCACACACCATTAGCCAAACATTAATAATGATTTTTTTTTCTTCACCTTGGACAACAGAAAACTGCGTGGCAAGAATATTAATAATAGGTTAGAAAATCACTTCATTTATGTGTTATTTTTTTTATTATGTCTGTTTTATTTGCTTTTTGCGCAATTGCTTTACTGTTATTTGTGAAATCAAATCATGTTTTCAGAATTTTAAGATGGTAACAGTAAAGTAGATTTTTTCGTACCATAACTCGATTTTTGAGTTATGAATGCGAACTGCTTTTGTATTTACCTTACAAGTTATTTTATAGTATGAATATTTAAGTGTGAAATTGCCTGATGAATTTTTGTCACAATTTTCCTGCTTATTCTACTGCATTCACTCTACGGGTCTTTGAATTATTGTTTCAATCTTGTATCTAAATTTGAATATTTTCTGATAGTTCTATTTATATACCTTACAATTTTTAAAATTAAAATTTTTTAGATATTTGAAAGAATTTTATATAATTCTTGGAATTACGTACTACTTTATTAAAATGAAATTTTATTTTACACATTCAACATAGAATAATAATAATATACAGGGTGTTCGCGCGAAGTGGCTCACTATTGCTAACTTCGTTATTATTGGAGCTACAAAGTCGGTTAAATTAGCAAACTAGTAGCATTTTTTCAGCTGATTATAATGGTGAAAACAGAAAAACAATTGGCCATCGGGTTTTCGAGATATTCACAAAAATAACATTTTTTAAATGGAATACCCTATATATTTTTGCAAAAATCGATGATGAATTAAATTCTGAACAAAGAATGTTCTTATGCTTTTTTGACAATTATTTAAAATAAACGAGTTATTTTGAAAAAAAGTTTTCAAAGTTTTAATATCAAGTAGCCATGAAAATTATAATTTTGTAAATTTTCAATATTTCCGTCATTCTTTCAGTATTTTTCAACTTGCTTAAATTCAAAATTATGATAGTTTGGTTTTAATAAATTACTATTCCGTTTTATGGCTACTTGATTTTAAAGAATTGCCAACTTTTTTTCAAAATAACTCGCTTATTTTAAATTATTATCAAAAAAAGATGAGGACATTTTTTGTATAGAATTTAATTTACCATCGATTCTTGCAAAAATATATAGGGTGTTCCATTTAAAAAAATGTTATTTTTTTTTATATTTCGAAAACCAGATGGTCAATTGTTTTTCTGTTTTCACCATTGTAATCAGCGGAAAAAATGCTACTAGTTTGCTAATTTAACCGACTTTGTAGCTCCAATAATAACGAAGTTAGCAATAGTGAGCCACTTCGCGCGAACACCCTGTATTTATCGTCAAAAATTACATGAGGCAAAAATCCAAAGGCCCAAGTACCACTACCACCCACTCCTACTAAAATATCTGTAAGGTGAATTTAC
This sequence comes from Pediacus dermestoides, assembly GCA_963942485.1. NCBI lineage: Eukaryota > Metazoa > Arthropoda > Insecta > Coleoptera > Cucujidae > Pediacus > Pediacus dermestoides. Next base: position 14,791,870 of record OZ012629.1, on the reverse strand, counting down.
ACAGTGCACAATTATTATTTTTCGAAGCTTCTTTTATTGTGTTGTTTGCATGCTGATTTTTTGTTTCTTCATACTCCGCTCATTTCTAACAAGTCTCTAATTTACTCTAATTGATTGTCATAAAACTACTGTCGTGTTGCTGTAGCCAATAAAAAAAACTGTAAATAACTACTGTGATTTATTGTCTTTCTTCGGATAATCTTGAGTTGTAGTTTTAATATTCTTTATCGGCATTTTTATAGCAGTATCCCAGACCACAAAGATTTTCATACACCGAGCATAGAAAGTGATAGTCCGTTTTTGTATTGTCTCTTAAGCCAACCAGATAACAAGGTGAGTTTTTATTTAAATAAAAAAATCATGTTATGAGTTTTTCTTTGTAGCTTTTATCGTGTCCTCCTGCTATGCGATTTGTTACGACTTACCGCCAGAACAAGTCGTACAGATATTTACTAAGGGGCGACTCAGAGGGTTATGTGTTAGTATGGAACATTCCAGATATCTCCGCTGCCCAATTACAAGAAATACAAAACCAAAAACCGCCTCAGCCAGTTATTATGACGGCAACTCTAACAACTAGCCTGACGGAAGCGTGGGCCGGCATGAATCCCAGTCCAGTTGGAATTTTAGACCAGCTGGAGAAGCAAGAAGGACAATGTGAGAATAATTGATATGCGAAATTTTTTTGTAAGATAAAATATTTTTCTTTGTTTTTCCCAGCAATTAAATTGACAGCCAGTATATACCTGCCGTTACAAAGTCGTTTAGTAGTGGGAAGAGAAGATGGTTCCATTATCATTATCTCAGCCACGCAAACTGTCATGTTGCAACTATTACATGGAAACCACCACCAAATGAAAAGTAATTCCTTCGATTTGAGTTTCCAGTTTTAATGGTTTGGTTTTAGACTGGGCGCCCCACCAAGTCCTGTCAGGACATTGTGGCCGAGTTAACTGTCTGCTTTATCCACATGGCGAACATTCTCGCTACGACAAGAATTATTTGGTGTCTGGTGGTGTGGATTTTGCTGTGTGTTTGTGGGATTTGTATGCCGGTACTTTGCTGCATCGGTTTTGCGTCCATGCTGGCGAGATTACGCAGTTGTTGGTACCACCGAATAATTGCAGTGTAAGTACCTATAGGATGTTTTATTAAAAAATGTGGCTTCAATTATTGCTTTCAGACACGAATCCAAAAGTGCATTTGTTCGGTTGCATCAGATCACTCCGTCACATTGTTAAGTTTAACTGAAAGGAAATGTGTTTGTCTTGCCTCAAGACACTTATTTCCAGTAACGACGATTAAATGGCGTCCCATGGACGATTTTATGATAATTGGTTGCTCTGATGGGACGGTGTACGTCTGGCAAATGGAAACCGGACATTTAGATAGAGTATTACAAGGTAAAGTTTGTGTTTTGTTGAAAGTATGGAAGAATCTAGGTTGTTTTTAGGTATTGCTGCTGAGGAGGTTTTGTATGCTTGTGAGGAGAACGAGGCGAATAACGTGTCCTCGGAAGTGGGATTGGCTAATCCAGCAGTTCACTTCTTTAGGTAAGATCTGATGTGTCCAGCACAAGTTTATTATAAATTGAATAGAAGGAACTAGTAATATATAGAAAAATTTATAAAAATATGTTTCAATTTTTTCTTGTCGTTTCACGTTCTAAAAAAAATTAAAATCTGGCGTAATAAGTATAAAATATATGTAAAAACAAAAAAAAAATACATCATAAATTCCAACTCATAAATCACTCATCGTTTATCCAAAAACAAAAAAACGTTTGAAAAAATGATAAAATCTATTAAAAAATAATTTTCAAGTATTAAATTTCCACTTCATGATAATAAACACTTCACCGAAATGAAACAAAATAAACTGAAATTTTTGCGGCGTTGATTAAAAAATTCTTCAGCATATTTCGTCTAATTCTGTGCGTTTCTAGTAGTTTTATGTTGGTTTATTTATTGTAGAGGATTGAGACACAGAAACTTGTCGGCTATCCGCCATGCAACCCAAAGAGGCCTCCACCAACTCCAACAGTTGGGGGCGCACAACCACAACGATGATCCGCATATGCAAAGAAACCACAACTCGCCTTTGGTCATCCAGGGCCTGAGGACTAACCCTAAAGGTTGTTGTTGAATACCCCCCCAAAAAACCTCATAATTCATAATTGATTTTTAGATCCTGAAAGCCACATTTTATTTTTCGACATTGAAGCCTTAATCATCGAGTTGTTGAGTGAAGAGTACGCGATGATGTCGCCTGGTAGTCTCGAAGCAGCCGGTTTGATTTCCCAGTCGGAATATTTGAAAGTCGCAGCGTTAACACAAAGTGCTAGTCCGGATGCTCATAAAAAAATTGCAGGTATATTGATGGTTTTATTATTAGTTTTAGAGTTTTTGGTTAAAATATTGACAAATTAATGTTTTGTTTCCTGCAAGACTTTTTTGGAAAAGTGAAAGATAAAGCGGAGAATATGGAGCGAATTATTAAAGAGAAAGATAAGCACGGTAACGAATAAAATAGTTTAGAGTTGTTTGATTTATATATTTTTTTATTATTGTGTGTGTGTGTGTGTGGTTTTTCTAAAAATGTTTTCGTGTTTGGTGATTTTTTTAATGTTTGCAGGCATCCTAGCCAAGATGAAAGAGGAGGCGGAAACTGTGAAAACTAAAATTCAAGCTAAGGCTGAGAGCGTTTTAAAACATGGTGGCGACGCCAGTAAAGGTAATTTTGTACTTTTGCGAAAACTAGGGAAATATTAAAAAAACCTCGATTTAGGGTAAAAATGTTAGGATTAAGATGAAGACAAAAACATACACAGTTTTGCATATTTATAATTTTATTTTAACTTAAGAATTTACATTTTTGTTTCGCCCTTTAACATTTTGGTATTCCGTTCAGAAATGAGATTTAACTATAGCGTGTTCTTGTAAATGAGCAATACGAGCAGCGACAACCTCAGGAGTTTCAGCTGGTGCCACGGGAACCACAGATGGACCTACTGGAAGGGCATTGGAGGCCACACGATATCCCAAACTATCAGCTACATAATTAGCGGAGATTACTTGACCATCAGGCGCTACATAACTAAAAAAATCGGCGTAATCCCAAAAATTTAGTGATTTTAAATATAATTACCTGTAGGAGCCTGCTTTGTTACCAGCGGCATCTTGTACGGCGTTGTGAGTTTGAAAGGCTTCCGAGTGTCCATAGGAAGCTTGTCCGAGGACGTCTTGAGCGTGGTATTGGGTTTTTTCGATTGGGGAGATTACTGGCACTGAATAAGTAAGATGGGAGTCGTGGATGATTGGATTGATTGCGGAATAAACTGAAGGAGTGTGGACGGAGGGATAAGTTAGAGGCGCGTGGGAGGCGTAGTTGTAGATAGAGGGGGTGTTGAAAGTGTAGGCTAATGGGGACACCACACCGAGGTGGGTGGCTGAGGCTACGGCCAAAAGACAGGAGAAAGCGACCTGAAACAACCGAGGATTCTAAGTTCGAAGTTCTGACTTATTTAGATTAAGTACAAAATAGTCAGCACATTTTTCAGTTGTTTAATTATTATTGATACTTACCAGGAATTTCATTTTTACGTTAGTGAGGTCGAAGTAAAACTGCTGGAAATTTGTGTAAAATCGCTATTTATACAAAAGTGGCATGTACCATTGTAGTGAAGAGTCGCAAGTGGTTAGCCTTAAACAGATCAGGTTTAGGTCTTATTTACGTCTGTCATAGGTACGATTTATTTTATGGAACATTTATTCTGTTGAATTCGGGTTTTCTCATAAAAAATGTAAAATATTTTACTTAAATTGGATACGGAATATTTAACTAAATTGTTCCATAAAAAAAACTCAAAAATTACTAACTGATGAATAATTGTGTCATTTTTAACAATTTTCCTAACTGATACTTGAGACGCACCCGGAAATGTCTCATCAACCTTCCTTGTCCATTTTTTATTCATTATTTATTACATTTCATATAGGTACATTAATTTAAATCAGATTTTTATCTCCGGTTCTTTTTTAACATCATTCGCCACACCCAACGTTGAACTTGTTCTGTTATCAAGGTTACTGTAACATTGAAGAACTGTTATGCAAAGATTATTGGTACTCTGACATTTTCACTAAGACTAGAATAATTAAAATCTACCAAGGGAGTTCAATGGACTCGGAAGCGGCTTATGACTAAAATTTATGGTGAATAATGAAAAAATCGTTATGTAACAGTTTTAAATAAAATTATTAAAGGATTTTTCGAAATAAATAACGTTGTCTAACCTCACAGACCCTTTCCTAAACTCCCGATTTTCCTTTTCCAGAGGGTAGCGACTATGGTTCAAGATCCAACAGTAAACCCGTCTTAGGACCGCTCGATACTAGTCATGGAATGGAGATAGCCCAACTACTGCTGTCTCTATTACACTCTTGGGGTCTAGACAACGATCTTGACAGAGTTTGCCACGTTAAACTAGGTTTACTTCGACCAATGGTAAGCTCCTAACATAATCTTCACCTCCAAACTATTTTTTATTATTTAAGGTGCCAATATCGTTTGGTGTTCTGTCTAAAGCCAATCACATGTCTCTGTTTCTACCCACATGGCACAATACGATTTCTTTAGACGACGATCAGTTGCCTGATGATTTGTCTTTGACTAATAGTTTACCACCGGAAATTGTAAGGCAGGAGCATCTGACTAGGATATTTACATCGCATACGCATTGGGAATTGAGCACGACTTTAACTAGTAATCATTTGTTGGCCATAATCGCCTTAAGTCACACACTTATGTCCATGAGCAATGCCACTTTTGTGCCAGAGCAGGAGAGAAACCGAAAATTACACAGACAGTCCACAAGAGTTAACTGGAGCAAAACCGACGAAGAGTACGAGGAAATGTACACTCAGGAACAAGCTCGAATAAAGCAAGGCTGGTCGTTGTTGGCCACACTTCACTGTGTTTTGCTACCAGATAAAGTAGATTTTTATTCGAATTTTTAGTTAATTATTATGGTTAATTTCGAATTTTCTAGGTGGTGGAGCATGGTGCTAAAAACTTTAAGCGTCCCCAAGTTGAAATGATGGCCAAGAGATGGCAACATCACTGTGTCGAAGTTAGAGAAGCAGCTCAAACTCTGCTCCTAGCCGAACTATCACGGTAAGACTTATAAAGGTTTTTTGTTCGTTAATTCAAAGTAATTTTTGCGTAGAATGGGGCCTAAAGGCCGCAAGCAACTAGTCGACTCCTGGGCGCAATATCTTCCACTGTACACGCAATCCGAAACAATAATTCAACAGTCAAATTCGCCGCCTGGTCAAAATAATGTCAACAACACGCAAACTGTGCAGTCTCCAGAACCAACGGTGAGTTTTTGGATTGTGAAGATGTGAGGTTGAGCGTGGTTGTTTTAGGATGAGTTCGAGGAGGAGGAGGAAGAGGAACAAGTACGCAAGCCTTCCAGTTTGTCTGAATTGAAGCGGAAGCAGTCGACGGCTGTTATTTTACTTGGAGTAATTGGTGCTGAGTTTGGACAAGATATTACAGGTGCTGATAATAATAAGAAGCGGTCTAGTGAGGATAGGAGGAAGAGTTCGGTTGTTGAAGGTTTTGGTTAGTGTAAAACTAGAGTTGTAATGTTGAAGAGTTTTGTTTGTTTTTTTTCTTTGTAGGTCCTGGAAATAATAATCTGGCTCGGCTTACCTCAATGGCTTTATCACACTTGCTATTAGCCCCACATTCACCTAAGCTCCCATCCCACATTCCACTGAGACGTGCTGCGATTGATCTGATAGGCAGAGGTTTCACTGTGTGGGCTCCCTTTTTAGATATTAGTAAAGTACTTTTAGGTACCTATACAAAATATTATAAATTTGTTTTAAGTCGCAATTTTACGCAGTTTTTTTCTGGCAGGTTTATTAGAGTTATGTTCGGAAGCCGATCGTTTGGTTCCAAGTATGACCTACGGTTTACCGCTTACGCCCCAAGCTGACTCCTGTCGGACAGCCCGGCATGCCTTAACATTAATAGCCACAGCTAGACCTGCTGCTTTTATCACCACAATGGCAAAGGAGGTGGCCAGATACAATGCCATGCAACAAAATGCACAAACGTTGAATATTAATATGAACAATAATGTGTTGCATAAAGCTAAACCGGAGATCCTTAGGGGTGTGGAGTTGCTCATAGAAAAAATGCAAAATGAGATGAGTGATCTTCTAGTTCAGGTTTGGAGTAGAGCTCAAGTTTTTACGATAGAACCTAAGAATTTGTTTTTATAGTTGATGGATGTTATTCTGCATTGTTTGGATCCTAGTCAATTAAAGAACAAAGGCCTGGCGGATGTTTTTCCAGCTGTTTGTAGGTTTAATCAGGTGTCGCATTGTCCGGCAACTCGACGAATAGCCGGTAAGTTTATTGAAAAAAAAAAAGCATTAGTATTTGATTATTTTGTCGAATTTCAAGTTGGTTCCAACACTGGCACTCTAACAATGTACGAACTAAGACAAGGTAAGTGCACGACGATCCACGCGCATTCCTCAGCAGTGACTGCAGCTGCCTTCAGTCCAGACGGCAAGTTTTTAGTCAGCTACGCCTGCGGAGAAAACAAACTAAGCTTCTGGCAAACCAGCACAGGTAGCTAAAATTTCCGTGGTTGTAGCGCGGTTTACCATGTTTTTTCTTGAAGGTATGTTCGGTTTGGGGCAGTCGCAAACGAAAAACGTGAAATCTTATAGCACCGCCCCCATAGCAGATGTGGCGCGTTTGAATCCGATGCGTTTGGCCCGACTGATTTGGATAAATAATCGGACAGTCACCCTGATGTTGGCTGATGGTTCCGAAACACGTTTTAACGTATAACACTTAGGTCAGAAATGTAACGTGGCCTTTCCTACTGTTGTTGTTGTTCTTTCAAATCTATCTCATTGTCTTTTAACGGTTAAGCAACCAAGTTTGTTTACAATAATGTTTGCACGGTTTTTACTACTATACAAGTTTTTTGTTTGTAACCATAAGTTCAATGATAAAAAGAAGAGTGTGACAATAATTTGAAAATGACGATCGTAGATTTGCTGTTGTTGTATAACAATATAATATCTCAAGGTTTTTTGTTTTTGGAACAGTATTTCTAGTTTATTACTCAGCCATATAAACTGGGAATGTAACTATTGTATAACGCCTTAATATTTAACCGAAACTAAATGATTTGTGTGCCTAAACAGCATGCAACCAGAAAAAGTATTAGATAACCCTACAGAACCCCATTTTTATTTTAGACCGGAATAATCGAGTTGTTAGTACAATTTATTACATCGCTTAAACTATTATATTAAGCCTGTTGTGTATTAATTGTCAAAAAATGAATATTGGCCTATTATTACCTATATCATATATCAAGTTAAATAATGTAAAATAAATTAACTATTGGATGCGGAAAACCAGAACAATCCCCTATAGTTATTTTCTTGTATTTTTAATTATTTGTTGTAGTATATTATTATAATTATACAGCACTAAAGTAGATTATATAATATCATAGGTGATCATTATTGTTTTAATTGTATAATATTTAAAGAAATATTGTATATAAATGTTATTTATTTTTAATTCAAGTTATTAGGTTTTAGTGGAAAAAAACTATATTATTCAAAAATAATTTTGACCTATCCACTAGCGTTTTCGTGCGTTCGATTCAGCAGCTTTTATTAACTGTTTTCCAAATAAACCCAAACAAAAACTTGTGTGTGCATTTTCCTCCTCTGTATTATTGATTGTAAGCGTAAATCTGTCTCTTTCAAACCTTACATTGTGATCCTAAATATAATTTATGTGATAATTGTACGGAATTTATTTATTGCCCACATATAAATTTCAGTTCACTAAATTAAACGAAAATCAATTTACTATAAACTATAAAATATATGTGTGTGTAAATGTGTTCCTTCCCTCACTGTACTCTTATTATATTAACCCCTGGAAATATTTGGTTTTGTTTTTTAAAGACAACTGTTATTAGGTAAATGTTTAACACCAAAGAAAGTTTGACTATCGTAGAAAATTAAACGGAATATTTGGGGGGGTTTGTGTTATGTATATAATAAAACCAAAATTTAGCAATATTATCAATGTTCTATGTGCATGTGTATGATGTTATTGTACATGTGGCATAGTATAATTTAGTCAAAATATATTATCTAAAAATTACTGTTGGTTTTTTTTTTGTTATTTCCTATACTATAAATACTCGTAGATTTTAATAAAATAAAATACAACGTATAATTTATTATATATTTTAATCGATAAAAAAAATAAATTTCACAGCATAAAAACAATTAACTAATTATAATTTAAAAATAAAACAGGCTAAAACCGCTACAAACACCACACTAAATCTAACCACAGCCCCACCATTCGGCGGCGATTTCTTATCATTTATCTCATTCTCAATATCAACCAAAGACGTCTCAATAGCCTTGTTAATCCCACGCATTAACGGAAAATTCACAAACGAGTTTTCCTCTGTTGTATCGGAGCAATCCCCGTGAAAATCATCGGTATCAATGGACCAAACCATAGCGCCTGCCAAGCCTTTTTCCATAGCAAAACGAATTTTCTTTGCAATGGATTTCTCGTCATCGTAGGTGATCACCTGGTTTCTGGTAACAGCGAAGGGGGTTTCGCTTTCGCTGTCCCAGTACGTGTCCCAACCAGCTGTAGAGTTCTTTAGTTCCAGACAAATCTACAATAATTCGGGAAAAAATAATTTTGAAACTAGTTTTAATTTAAGTTTAGTTACTTCGTTATATCCCATGAAGCCGTTTTCTCTAGTGAAGGGCCCTTGGAAGCCGATATTTCGGGCTGTGGCGCCTAGCTTCGGTTTGCGACTAGACGAAACAACGTCTTGCAGGAGGAAAGTTCTACCGTAGAGCGGAATACCCATCACTAGTTTACTGGCAGGGGCTCCTAGTTCTAACATGTAGTTAATCGTGTATTCCTACGGAAAATTTTATGAAAACTGACTCGCTGGTGGTTTAAATAACCTACCACATTGAGGACATCTGTGCTTTTTAACGGAGCATTTGCTCCAGTTTTCAGGTCCCAAGCTCCATGGTAGTCATAGCACATCATGTGGATGTAGTCTAGATAAATCGACAAGGCCTCCACGTTGTACGCGATGTCTATCGTGTCTTTTCCAGCTCCAAATGCGGCTGTTAGAAGGAAGTTGTGCTTCCTGAAGGCTGCTTTTAGTTCCTAAAAAACAGATTTAGTTCGTTTGGTTATGGTAGTTAATGGATGTTGGTTACCTTGACTAATAAAACGAAGTTGTCTTTGTCGGCTGGTTTACCACCGCGTTTTCCTGGAAACTCCCAGTCGAGATCCAGACCATCAAAGTTGTATTTTCTGTTAAATTAAAAAAAATTAAAATAGTTTTCGGGCAGAGAATTGATTGATGTTAGTTAGTTAGTGCGGGGGACGGAGCAAGCCACCCTACTGTCCTCCCCCTACAGACACTTTCCAACAATCTCCAAGTTATGAAATTCCACATTCAGCTCATAATATAATAAACATCTGAACATCTCGTAATGCAATATTTAGGTCATATATACGAATTTTTTATGACGTGGTATTCCTCAAAGTTCCACCCTGCCCCCTTACTTAATAAACTCCACGGCACTGGCAACGAATTTACTTCGTCTACTTTGATCCGCTGCCATATCCGAATAATTCGTCGATCCCTCATTCCATCCTCCTATAGCTAAAGTGACCTTAAGATGTGGATACTGATCCTTAAGTTTTGTAATGCGTTGGTAGCCCCCTTTTCCATAGTTTTCGGTCAGATCCTGCCAGGCGTCTAGAAAAATATGTTTTTTTGGGAGTTTTTTAGAGGACGAGGATTTTTACCTAGAGATTTTATTGAGTCCTCTTTGATGTTTAGTCCTGCGAAGGAGTAGATAATGTGGGAGCAGAGGGAGGGGTCTAAGTGTTCTATGGTGAAGGAGCCGCGTTCTGGTCTATACACGGACCAGGTTCCTAGGTAGCAGACGACGAGTTTGCCATGAGCTGGACCTGGAAAAAAAGGGGGAAATTTCGTTCTAAAATTTATTACCTACAGTAAAATTTCGAAATTATTAAAATAAAATATTTCTTAAGTGAAGAAGGCAGGCTGATTATCAAAATTAAATTTGACGAAATTTTTACCAGTAGCTTTTAAATCTGGGGTAATTTGAAAAAATATAAAAAAAATTTAGTATAATATTTTCTAAGATAATTTGGGAAGAAACTACAATATTTAATTTCTGCAAAATTAGATCAGTGGTTTCCAAGCTACTCCTCTAAACCCGACATTTCACTCAAATCAAGCCAAACCTAATTTCAAATGATTTACGCATAACTAATAGAATAAATTACCGGTGGGAAGTTGTTTATTGTTTGCTTATTTACTTCGAGAATCGTCGTGTTAATGACTGGTAATTAGAAAGGGAAGCAACATAATTGTTAATGTTTCTTTTTTCTGCTATAATCCGAAACAAATTAGCGAAATATTTGTGCTGTTAATAACTTTATTTTGTCAATATCAAATCGATCGTATAAAGGGAAATTGCATTTTCTAATTATATGCATCATTTGTGGCGCAGATTTTATAAGTATAACCATGAGAAATTTATAAGAGAGAACTTTCTTCTATTTCTTTGGTAACAAAAAGATGGTAAGTAGTTTAGAATTTAAAAATAGGGAGGTTTGGTCTGTAGATTATAAGTTTAGAAACTATATTAGGTATTCATAATGCGCGGCTAAGATTTTTCAAAATTCTTCAGCAAATTTCTATTCATCATGATTTTTTTTAAGTTGAAGAGTCAATTTATTTTCAGCTTCAATTTTAGAAAAATTGTACGATGTTCAAGGATTAATAAGGATAAAAGTTTTTTGAAATCAAATCAAGAATTTCTGTTGACCACAAATTGTTAAAATTTTTGGAAAACACAGAATTTCTGATATAATTCACTTGGACCTTAAATTAAATTTTTGAAAAAATCTGACTTCCAGCATATAAATAAAGGAAAATCCGCTTTATTTTCTTTGAAATAACTACGAGAATTTCCGGTATAATTTATTTCGACCTCAAATAATTGAACAGTCTGAATCATTTGAATACATCCACGACATTTTTTTGGAATTTGAATAATAATAACAGTTTTCGAAGAACTCCATCATCATAAAAGTTCCATAACGCTTTTTTTCAGTTGCTGACCTCGATATTTACTTTAATAAAAGCAATATGGTAGAACAAATACAAACAATAATAAATAAACTAGCACTCATCCTCAAATCCCGGTGAAGTTCTTCCACACCCAACAAAAGATAACAAACCTCTCAAAAAGTACAAACAAATCCACTATATAATTTCATCGAGATAACAAAAATTTACCTGTACTATTTCCTCGCACAAAACTCTCAAAAATCACCACACAAACCACAAAACACCACCTCAGCAACATGGTAAACCCTACAAGCACCACGCAAGAAGTCAAACTAGTAAAAGATGAACTTTATGGAAGTTAACAGCAAGAATTATAATTATTTACAGTTATTCCCCAGCCGGTACGCTGTTCTTGTCTGCATAGAAATTTCGTTGTGTGTTGGAATGAAACAGTTTGATAAATCGTGTGCCTGGTTATCTCTTGTGTTTGGAATAATATAAAATAGTCCTTTCACTTTAAACCTCACCTTACCTTGTAGACAGGTAAATGTCCGGTAATTAGATTGCTGTCTTGGTTCTTTTGTGTGGGTGGGAGAGAGATAATGGTAGATGAGTCACTTCGTTGTTGAGTTTTGGATTTCGACGGGTAAAAAACCAGTTCAGTATAATATTCATGGCCTCAAATTATTTGATAGGTCAGGAATTGTTTTAAATAAAATTTTAAACTGGAAAAGTTTTTGATCTTCCTTAGTCCTGCAGGCGTAAATAAAGCACTTAGCGGGTCATTAAGTTGGAATTACTTTAATTACTAGTGCATATCCGATAAAGTGGATTGAGGAAAAATATCCGTCAGACTTTCTTATACTATAACAGATTAATTCTTAGAAAAATGAGCTATAAGTATTGGAAAATACGCTGCGTCTACGATTTATCTTTTATTTTTCTACACATAGATCTCAAATTTAGAATAAACAACATTCATATCCCAAAAAGATTTGCTAAAAAATCTCTAACTTCTTTATATTAAAATTTTCAGGCCTAACTTTGAAAATAGCGCTGGATTTCATAATGTGACTGTTTTCGTATCATAGTTTTAGAACCACTGAGCAGATTTTACCGAAATTTACATTTTTACAAAGCGTTATTAGAAAAAAGTCGTACCAAGGCACTAACGGTTTTTTTCAGACGTTCAAATTAAAACTTTGAAAATGCAACAATTTTCATGGCGTAACAGTTTTAGTGTCACAGTTTTATAACCAGTGATTATATTTTAAGGTAATTTACATTTTTACAACGCTAAATATCGGCTTCATTACAGGAAACATGTGATAAATATTTGCCAATTAACATTAGTAAAGTTTTTGTTTTTTTTTTCAAAATATTTTCAAAAAACCTGGAAATAACCTCGACAAACATCACAATTTTACACTTTCTTATTTAGTATGAAAAATTGAAACAAAACTAAAAAAAATTGAAACAAAACTAACAAAATCTCCACTTGGAAGGACTAAATAAGCCGGGCGCTTATCCTTTGAGACCGCGGAAGTGAAAGACCATCCAAGACCCAGTTAATTAGTGACTGTAAACCGCATTCGTTTGAGAATCCAAGTAACGAGATGATAGCATACCCAGGATTTCCCAATATAACCCGGAGTACTTGAACAGCTGATCTGAACTGACGCCTGCTAGACGACGCGGCCAATGTTAGTTTGAGCGCCGCGACGGCCCTACACCAGTAGCACCCACCACACACAGATTTGCGAATTTATTCGCGTACGAACGGTCGTTTAGTGCGCGGCATGATTTCACACGACGGGATATTGTATGTGAATTACGATAATATTGAGGTGCGTGGTAGAAAAACTTAAAAGGGGGAAATCATTATTTTGTGTTGTTTTGTGGAGTTTTCTTTGGTTTTGCTGGAGGAAAGTTGGTGAGTTGGGAATTATTTAGATTATTTCAATGATTAAGTGAGAAGAATTTCTGTTATGAATAACAACTTCCGGCAAAACAATCTATTCAAGAATTCTTCCGTCTTAAAAAATGTTTCAAAATTATTTCTTAGTTTTAACTCCCCATCCCTAACATTTTAAGTTTAAATTTTATTCCCTTAGAAATATGAGAAAGTTTCTCATTCGATTTAATATTAATTTGGCTCTGACAAACTTTTAGCTCAAAACCTAATTAAATAAACAGGATGTTAATGATGGGTGGCCATAATCTAATAACCATTTATTTTCTTTTTAATCCGAGTGATGATGACTACGCCATTCGTATAAATAGAATATAATATGGGGCACAGAGTGCACTTGACCAGAAATTTCAGCAGACTTGACCCAAATTTTGCCACAAAAATGTCCTGTAAATCATGTCAATGTAAAATAGTCTATATATCATAAAACTTTCCAAAATAATTGTATATTAAGTGTATAAATATTATGATGGGAAAAATATAACACGCCAGGTTAATTAAATTTATTTTAATATAATGTTATGATGGGAGTATATTAAAATAAAAATCTCGGTGGTTTGGAGAGCGTAATTATTTTTGCTGTGATATAAAAGCCAAATTAATTAACAAAATAACCTTGAGGACTCAGCAGGAATATTAGTTGGGAGATGGAAATTATTTCACTTTCATTATTTGGAGTGGGAAAATTAAATATATGCAGGATTTTTTGGAAAATAAATCAAAATATAACAAAATTTCTGTGAGTGAATCGAAAATTGTGAGGTTTGTGTATAAAACTGTTAATAATATGAAAAGTTACAAAATTTCCATTTTTTTTTAGAACAAATTGTACCTACGAAAAAATATCTGATGACTTTCTTATACTTATACTTTTCCTAAAGAAATTAAGTTAAATTTCTTGTAAAAATCGTGTTCAAATTTTGAGGCTTTCCAGCAATTTTCAAACAGTCTCTGTCGCACTTATTGCAATACGCATAAATCTGTCCTTGTCCCACTCATTATAACAGAATTTTACGACAAAACTGTGTTTTATTTTAGATTTTTGACCTAGTACTTACTTAAAAAAATCTCCCGGTATAAAATCACATTTACTTATTCATTATTATTGTTTTCTGTACCATAGAAACCAGTAAATAACAAAAAAAATAATGGTCTTTCTGGGATTCGAACCCGGGACCTTTAGTTTGGCAGCCAAGTCCCTTTAGTACTTTAGTCACTAATCTATCTAGACTGTCGGTTGAATTTAACGATCAACGCGCACTATGAGAAATATAAGTTTTTTAGAAATATCGCGTTTTTTTGAAATTTTTTTGATGGAATTTCAAAAAAAAGTTCAAACAAAATTTGTTTAAAATTTAATTCTAAATCAATGTTAAAGAATAAAAAAATCTCGTAAATTGTTTATTTTTCAAGATATTCCTAAAAAACCTAAAAATGTCTTCAGGTAAGTGCCACTTGTGTTGGTGCTAGATGAAAAAGATTTAATGTGGCACCCACAAATTTATTCAAACTCTTAAATATGAAATTTGAATCAAATCCGATAACACGTTTTTGAGTTATGGTGGATAGAGACAGACTTCGTATAAGAAAGTAAAAATCAATGGGCCAAAATAGGGCTTTTTAGTAATCAAACCACTTTCAATTGAGAAAAATTTAAATTCCTGTGTGGTTCCAAAACTGTGAATACAATAATCAAATTTTTGTTGTCGAAAAAAATCAGAAAAATGATTGATTCCAATTTCTAACTTCTCTATAAATTAACCTTCAAAATGCACAAAAATAAATTTACTACATCCGCTTGCGTTCAGAAAGAATTCCTTTAAACATCTCGCACATATAAATTCGTAAATAACATGGAATTTCTCCATTAAAATACCGAACGATAACTCAATAAATAAAAATCAAAATTAGCTTCTCACTCGAGTGCAAATAGATTTATTTTTAACTGATCCGTACTAACCAATGTCGACTGTTAGTTCGATACATTAGTATTTTAACCTGGCAATAGACAGACGAAATTCATATTTGAAATAGTTTGGCAACAGGCAGTTTCGCCATGTAAACCTGACAGTGAAAACCGTATTTCATCACCAAACTGCTGCTGTCTAATTATTTATACAATGGAAACGTGAAATTGAAAAAGTTTTCACCTGCATGGTGGACTGTTGATTCAGGAAGCCATTTGAAGGAAATTGCTAAAATACATAATAATTTCTTGTTTACAGTTTTCGTACATTTATAAATAAAAAATCGTCCTTGCATCTTAACTTAAGCTAAAATTATACACAGGATAATCTTTAAGTCAAATACTTGCCAAATCAAAAGTAACAAAGAATATCTTTGAACATATTTTAATTACGCGTAATTATTTGGGAAAATTTCCGCGTTTTATCAATTTTTAACACTCTTTTTAAAAGTACAGCCGAGTTATTTTATTTATACCTACCTCCGCGCAAAAGCACCTTAAGCGGTTTATAAACTGGGATATAAATTGAAAAAAATCCAGTATAACAAATATGATAAATTGCCTAGAAGCATTTATACGTGGTACCGCAGAGCAACCCGAAAGCAATTTGGTGGTTTTTCCCTTGCAACAGGATTATCTTGCGATATTCCGGTTGTTAGCCGGTTCGAAGGGTAGCAAAAAAATGTTACTATTAGAAAAACCCTGTATTGTCAATTCGCTTGAGCTTCCAATTATTTTCCTGAAAGATTCATTGTTAGAGAGTCGGAAACAGGAAGCTTTTTGCTGATGTACACAAATTCAGAAAATGGTTCTTATTTTACCGAGAAAAGGATGGTTTGAATTTCCAATTATGGGCGAATATTTGTATTGAAAATTCTGTATCACACAATCGACAAAAAAATTCTGAAAACCATCAGCGTGTTTTGCATACATCGAACATTAAAAGCCAATCATCGATTTCATGAAAACCGAACAATTTTCCGAAGCTCTGACGAATTTATTAGAATAATAGGAATCAACGCCATTTCATGGTTTTCCAAACGAATTACACTCAATTTATTGATATTTCCAATAAATTACGGTAAATATGTAAATATTTTGACGACAGGAATTAAGGTTGTTTGTGTGTACATGTCGCTATTAATTTCCACAGTTTTCATCCCATGAATTAATTATTCACCATAATTTAAATTATCCCTGCCATATTTCTCAGAACGTGAACTTCCGACATACCATAAATTAATTATGTCACGAGATGACATCTCTCTTCCGACGACAACGTAGTAAGTTAAAATTATAAATCAATTTTCATTCAACCGAATAGTGGAACCACCCTCGTTTACCTGGTAGGGGGTTTATTAGTCTTGGAAAATGTCACTTCGCTTTATCCATATCCCGTTCCAGACGGCCACACAGATATTAATCTACAAGCTCGTACGAAACGGCAACGAGGTAGATATTATTTTGGGAAAATGACCCAAGTTCGTCTGTAAGTACGTTGACCCCCAAAATAGAAACAGATTTTTCTAGTAATGCTAGCTATTGTAGGTACTAAAAAATAACTATAATTAAGGAAACTTAGTTTTGTATGAGGGATAAAAATGAAACAATTATGGCACGGGCGGACTGGCCTGTGGGGCTCCAACCTAAAAGTCGATTTAATCGAAACCTGGATAGGTATTTAATATAATGGGAAAATACAGAATATTTAAAATAAGACAAATAAAAAGCGTCAATTTTAGGGTTAAAATTTTAATATTAGAACCATTTTATTAAAAATGGACAATTATTTTCGTCGATGTTATTCTGAATCTTCAAGATGAACAAAATTTTAATGATAATTTGTAAATTGCTTGCCAATTCCTTCTTTAGTTCTAAAATGATAGAATTTTATCACCGGCGCATCCACCAAATTCTAAAATTTAGAAAATTCGTTATAAAATTTGTGTTTATTAAATTAAAGCCTTAAACTAACTTTATCTACTCTAATAACCTAACACAACGTCCCTCGGACTGGACTCTTTCTTAATTCATGGATTATTTATTCCGTAAAAAAATTAAATTTCAAGTAATTTATTTTTTTTGCAGGTTTTGGACCCGAAAGCAAGTTGCGTTGTTATTTATATAAATTATGTCAAGTGAACAAGAGACAAAACATTCATCGGGCACAATACGGAAGAAACACAGATCCAGATCAACGCCACGCAACAACGATGTGGAGAAACCGTCAAGAAAGAAACGACATACCAGCGCCGCAGCCACTTCACTGGTTTCCATTCCAAATACTATTAAATTATCTATGCTTAATAGCGGTTTACTACCAACAAGTAAATTTAATGGTGAGGATAATTATTATAGCGAGTTCTTTTACAGCTTTTGCTTAGTTTCATGGCTTGGAATAATAATAAAGAAAACGAAGGATAACACTTTGGAAGTAGTTGTAGGTTTTTATGGTAACTTTCTTGACTAATAATATAAGGAAAACAGTATTCTTTCTTTCTAATTTTCTTTTAAGTCTTTAATAATTCATAAATTTTACTGTGTTTTAAATTTATTTGTATCCTCCTTGTGCAACTGGGCTGGCAAGCTATTTTTAATAAGGTGAGGACTGCATTCTTAATTTCAAGTGTATGATGTTCACGAGTTTAGGCAGTGTTGGACTGGCCCTCTAGGAAATCCAGGCAAAGGTTTTGAGATATTGGACTTGGGCGATAATATACAAATTTTATTCAAAATTAGTTAAAATTAGAGTTAGGGCACCAAAAGTCTTCTTAATTTATTTCTAAAATAAGACATGATGTTTAAAATGAATACCAAAATTTGACGTTTGTTAGCTTATAAAACAAATGAATAGCTGTAATTTTCAAAAATTAAGTCTTTCATAATTTGCAAAATCACAAATAAGGATGCTACATTTTACAAAAATTTCACCTTTTATCGCCTTACATTTCAGGAATGGAATATACCCAAATAAAACTATAACTTTTCCATAAACCGGTCAATAATTTATAACTTTTTGACAAAATTTTGCTACTTAATACGATAATTGTTCAAAAACGAACACATTTTTAGAACTTTGATAATATTTCAAAAATTGACTGTTGGAGGTGGTAAAATAATTATTTCGCTGTTTGCCTGGGGGGCCTCAATGCCGGCAAGTCCGACACTGTCTCTAAACTGGATATAGAAATTTAACATTTTTATCCAATGCATGAAGCACCGTATTGACAACCAAACCAGCAAATTGCAAATGAAAATCATTCACACCAGCACCCAGATATTTGAAGTGCAATAATTATTCGGCTGTTTGTTGTTGAAATGTGGGTTAAACTCCGCTTTGTTTATTTGTTTAAATTATTATAAGTGTTCGGGAATTCGCGCAATGAAATTTACTACACCCAATGTGTGTTGGTTTATGTATAAACTGTTTACGTTCCACCGACATTTTAATGGTTATCATCCATCCTCTCGGAGGTTTTGTAAGAATCCTACTAAAATAAAATCAAATCGCGTTAGGTAATTCCAAGACATGAAGTTTTCTCTCTGAATGTAATTACCATCATCATCATCGCAGGAGCTGAGCTATTTAAACAGATTGGTGGCAATGAAAAATAAACTCTCTGGCAAGGCTATTATTACTTAACACTGTGAATTTTTCTGTACGTGAGCGCGCTAGTAAAATATTGTTTCAGCACACGTGAAGTGCCTAGAAACGCAACCACCCCATTTAAAATTAAAGAAGCTTTTAACCGCAAATAAATTGCTGAATATGGATGTAGATGTAGATGTAGCGATCTTTTTGTGTGTTTTTCCATTCAAAAACTCCTTCCCATCAGTTCAAGTTCCATGAAATATTTAATGCAAGTTCTTAGAAGGGCTAATGTAAAATTCAAGGGGTGGATATTTGTTGGAGTTGGCGTTGGTCCATATCAATTTGCTGATTATGAAATGTTGGAAATTTGACATGTTCACATCATTCGGGTTGATTTTAGAGAAATTCGCTTGCTAGGAGAAAAATATTTGAAAATTTGTTTCCGAAATTATTTTACACGCAGCATTTAACATTCATCTATGTAAATTTGTTGAAAAACAACCAGCTGCGAGGTATTTTAATTTCAATTGCGTTATTTATTTTCACTCGGGCGCATTCAAAGTGCCTTTATATAAAAGTCTGCGAGAATTTCCAGCAGATAATTTGAATAATAATCGGATCATTTCTTAGTCGTTTTAAAATGAATCGAAAATATGTGGTTTTTAAGTGAATATTTTATGCAAAATTTGTAGTAGGTATTAAATAATATTTTTTTAGTTTCAATTACTAAATATTATTTTGTTAAATAGGTGTAAAAATTGTAGGGTGTCCCAGTTTATATCGTTAAGATTTCACCAGTCGATAGTTTAACGAAAATTAAAGGTGGTTTGTCTAATAAACTATGGTCGAATGTTGCTTCGTTTTTGACGTAAGTACAGGCCATTAAAGAAAATAAATTATTTTAAATAATTTGCTATAGATCAATAACAAAAAAATTTAGCCTTCTGAAATTTTTCATAGATCTTTTTTTTTGTATTCTCTTATTAATAGTGGTTCCAATTATTTTATTTAGAACACAGAGGCGTGTGTACGGGTTTCTTCAAAAACATTTTATTGAATAAAACGTACGCCAATGGTTTTTTTGCAGCACCAATATGCATATCCATTCAATTTAGAAACTTTTTCGTATCTTATAATTTTTTGATAACTTAACTCAAAGTAACCTAATAGTACAGTAAATAAGAGAGAAAAAAAGGCTTCAAATAGACTTTTTTTACCCTACAGCCAATTTTTGTAGAATCTGCCCTTCCTTCAGCAGCCCTCAATTAAGGGTTGGATTTTTTGTTTATTGAATAACTTTTTTCCTATTAAATTTTCGAGAAAAAAAGTCAGTACAAAGTTGTAAAGAAAAATATTTCCTACAACTAATCTTTTAAACTTTCTTTGATATTGTCGATATTTAACAAGTTATTCAACAAATAAGTTGAAAATTTTGGGGAAAGAGTAGTAAGTAGTAGTAGTAAGTAGTACCTAACTAGAGACAAATTTCCTTAAAATTTGCAACTTATTTGTTGAATATCTTTTTAAATATTGACAATATCAAAAAAATATTAAAAGGAAAGTTGTAGGAAATATTTTTCTCTACAACTTTGTACTGATGCTTTTTTCGGAAATCTAATAGGGAAGAACCTCTTTAATAAATAAGAAAAAAAAGTTAAGTTATCAAGAAATTGTAAGATACAAAAAAGTTTCTAAATTGAATGGAAAATACTCTCTGCATTATGGTGCTGCAAAAAAAACGGTGTACGTTTTATTTAATAAAATGTTTTTGAAGAAGCCCGTACGCACGCCGCTTTGTTCTAAATAAAATAATTGCAACCACTATTAATAAGAGACTACAAAAAAAGATCTATGCAAAATTTCAGAAGACTAACTTTTTTTGTTATTGATTTATAGCAAATTATTTAAAATAATTTATTTTCTTTAATACCCTGTACATCAGAAAGGAAGCAACATTCGACCATAGTTTATTAGACAAACCACCTTTAATTTTCACTAAACTATCGACTGGTGAAATCCTGACGATATAAACTGGTATATTGAAAATAGATTTTTTACAAAATATCCATCAAAAACTGTCCAAACTAGAAGTCGTGGTTTGGAATTTTCTGCTTAAAAAAAGCATCGAGTTATAAATAGAGTCACAAAGTTGAAAAAACTATTTCTTAATCATCCCTTCCTGTAAATAAAATACCTTTTTCTTGGACCAAAAAATCCAAACTAAATTTAACAATTTCAATTAAATTCGGTGTATGCTATGCAAATTATCTGACACTAACTGCATATATTTCTTACAAGTTTCCTCAAATCTACAGTTTCCTCTTTTATATTCTTATAATACTTACTTCCTTATTTCTGGTAAAATTAACAGAAAATTGTAGAGATTAGTACAAAAACATGTTATATTTCAGTACATTGTATTTTTTCCATTTTAGACTATTTGACCAGAAAAATTTCACGTAAGTTACTTTTATTTCATTACTAGCTAGATGTTATCAATGTGAAGAAAAACATGATGGTTTCTGTGAAAAAAATTAGTCTACGATTCAAAAACAATGAATTATAGTAGGCTATAAAAAAGATTATGGCATTTGTTTAAAGAAAGCCAAGATCTTCATAGCCTACTCTAGTTTATTTTATTTTGTATTGAATCACCCGATATTCCTATAGGTAAAATCGAACAAATTTCGTCGAAACGCAGAAAAATCCAAATAAAATTTAACTAATGCGATATTCCAACCAACACGCCTTTTCCCTCTATAATTTATTCGTAAACCCATCAAAATCCAATGTAGTGTCTACCTAACTGAACGATAATAAATTTTCACTTTCCTGCTCCCTGATACATTGCTTTTGGTTCCCAGACAAATTGCAGAAGTAATTAGTATCCAACCCAGTTTCCTCATCCTCCCGTTGTTTATCTACCTAACAAAATATCTCGTCATTATGAATGGTTGAAATATCGGAAGGGGATGGCGGTATTGTGTATGTGAATTTTGAAGCCATTAAGTTAATTAGGAATTAAAACATCAGGTGGAGTTGTAAAGATGGATAAAGTTTCGAGTAATGACGTTAATGGAGCTGGATTAGGTGTTAGAAAAATTCAAGGTTTTGGCGTGATAATGATGATGGTAATTACTGTATTGATTTTTGGATTCCAGTGAATTTTTCGCTTAGTTATTAGCAAATTGCTTAGAAAATCAAATAATCTGTTGCGAAACTTTATTTCGAGAGCACAGCTGGTAGTCACTGTCGTCCCAAACAAATAATATAAATTTGGCATGCGTTTCCAAGTTTATCTCCCATAGATATATATTATATTGATCTTGAATCTAATAAATAGCTCGTGGGGCTGAACAAGCTCTCGTATTTCCTTTTAACAACGTTTTTGCATCAATATTTACTCTACACAGCAAAAAACAATTTGATTCTTTTATATATGAATAAGGAAACAAGGCACTCATCTCTGTAAGTTCATAAATAGTTCTTAAACGAAATTGCGTCATAAAATTTTTGTGGGCTACTCAAACACACTCACATAGTGTTGTTTTTATTTACAATTTAACTACTCGTATGTACTACTTCTGGAATACGAGACATTTTCAACAGTTCAGTATTTTTATTCGAGTAGGAGTAATTGGCTTTAGTTCAGCTTCACATCGAGCAAATGCATTAAAGGTTTTAGTTTACACCACGGACAATACAAGGTTACCAAGTGTAACGACAGTTAAAATTGTTATTTGCGAATAAACGGCAATAGAATTATGTAAATGTGTTTTGGATTGTACACTTTTATCTTTTGGCTCGGAGCTAGATATTGTAAAATTGATGGATAACCTTTTTGACGGAGGTAATCCGTTTTCACGCCAACATACAGACAGAGATATGTTTCGGGAAAATTACGTTTTTTTGCTTGTCATACATCGCGGAAAATTCCTTGAAATGCAAGCACGTCGAATCGTGAATTATTCATGAAATGCTCAAATTCGATGAGGCGGAAAGTCTGATGTATATTTATTTTAATCTTAACGCCGCTAAGTCTATTCATGATGATGTGTTAAAAGTGGTTTTAAACCGTTATCGCAATTGCTACCGTATTTTGATAGCTGGAAAATGAAACAGGAATAATAGCCAAAAAAAATTTTTTTTGGGACTAAAAAATCGTAAATCACCAACAAAATTTTTTTGTGGACATAACTGTGAAAAAAAAATTTTTATACAACGACAATTTTCCTATTTTCTGTCATTTTTAGTTTCATTACCAATCCATCTAAATATTGAGCCTTATTAATGCACAAACAAGTTTTTATTTTTATTTTATTGTGACTGGCGCATCCGCCATAATTTCAATTACATCGCAGCTGCCATGAAAAATCAAACTTTAATTATACCACGTTTTCGTCATAAAAATATTTTATACCGTTTCAGATTACATTTCATTTTAAAACCTATATTAATATTTAATTTCTTCGGTCGGCTGTTAAATTCAATTTATGTTGGAACTGGGAAATAAATAAAAGTCTATCGAATTGGAGCAGGCTATGAAAAAAGTTGATACACCTAGAAATTGACAGTCAATTATTATAGACGCCTTTTTTCATAGCCTACTCTACTTCATTTATTATTTCAAGTTTTCGAGTTGCATGTAAAGTTACGCATTGAATTGCAACTTTGTTGCATAATTTACTTGCACAAATTTATCGATCATAGAAACCTATCATGTATAATATTTGATACAAAACCCGTTTCTAATATTTTTTAATTTCAGATGAAAATGGCTCTTCTGTTATAGCCACAATAACAGATAATCCCATCGAATTAAAGAACTACATAAAAATCTGCGACCAACGTAGAAAATTTCCAGTCCTCTACAAATTAGAGTTCGAGGTAAGTACCATGCGTGATCTAGTTAAAGTTAGAGAGAAAACACCATTTATCAATTTAAAAGTTTTGCTGAAATGGAACATTTTTGTACATGGCTACCTCAATAAGTTTAATACTGGAAACAAAATCAATAAACTTAAGTATTATATCGAAAGAATCCGGTTGTGATAATCTTATCAGATGCTTTTATCACGTCCTTTAATAGCAGTAATCAAGCGAACTGTTAACACTGTGATACACTTTTCTACTCGGATGGATTCTATAGCTTAATCCATAATTCCTTTGAGAGACGAGACCTATCTGAAGGTTGTTAACTTCGTTTCCTTTCTGCTTTTCCCCCAGTAAACACTGTTTTATATGCGGTTTGATTCGAGTTTTACTAGAGCGGATATTGGGAAAATATTAAAAGTTGCTGAAATGCAAAAAAAACATAATTAGGAAAGTTCTGAACTGGAATAATTACTTATACAGTCAGGACGGAAAATTTGTGGTTTCATTACTCACGCAATGTAACGTATTTTTTTCAGATTGCCATCAAAGTGGAAACTCACTCATGTCGGCACGGGACGAAGAAGACAAATCTGGAGAAAAATCAGAACCAAAGATGCATTCCTTGTAAGTAAAATACTAAAATATTTTTAGAAGTCTTATACAATAAATGAAAAATGACTGCAAACTTAAGTATGCTTATATTTTTATTTGCCGAAGTCTATTTTTGTACCTAAAGAGCAGTTCTATAAATATCCAACAGTGGACATGTCAATTCATTAGTTTATTTGTTCAGCATTGTTGTTTACAAACAGATTTCGTTCTTCAAGTTGCATTTAACTCTAATTATAAATCTCTACGACGCACCAAACTTCCTAATTAGTCCTTATCCTAAATTTTTAATACAGCTCCTTAGAGAGCAATTAACAAATAATTAATAGGGAGAATAAGCCTTTTGCTTGGTGCTTACAACAAATTTTTCCATCATGAGAACACCGGTGCTAATTCCTTGTGCAAATTAATTTTATTAGAGCGCACGCTATTTTAATGTTATTATCAAGTTTCCGCTCCAATCAATGTAGAGAGAACAAGGTATTAGACAAATTTAATGGATTGTTAGATCTCAAAGCCCAGGAGGAATCACAAGATTCACAAGATCTAATTAGACGAACTCAAAGTGCATATATAGTTTTGTCCTAAGATATTTATTTATATTAGTAATTGATTGTATAAACACGTTTGTGTATTATGCGCTGATAGTGTTGGTTGGTACATAAAATGTTTATTGTTTCGTTTTATTTCATTTCGCTAGCCAAATAACAAACCTTGGAATTTCCCGGCGCAACGCATTAAAATAAAATTGAGTTGTGTGTTGTACCTATATAATATTTTATAGGGTTTTAATGGTTAATATTATGAAAATAATATCGCAAAAACATCTAATAAGTTCTTCGTAAAATTTAACTCGTGTTTTTGGCGCCGCTAGTTTTTGTCCTCAAAACAAGCTTATATGTTTCAAAGTATTGTTTACTCATCGTTTACAGCGAAATTCGAAAATATTCAGAGTAGGTACACGATTTATTATGTTGCTCTAATAACAGTGCCAAATATAACTGTGAGCAGAGGCGTACCAAGAAAATTTCTTAGAATGCTTCAGTATGGGCAGGCATAAATAACTAGCTGCCAGTATTGTCATGTGAGGAAGTAGAATATATCTTAGATGAAAAGCACAGTTTGTCTAATACGAGCCCTAACAACTAAATGTTCCAAAACTGATTTTTTAAAAACAGTCGTTAGAAAATTACGTCACATTTTTCAAGTGCAATTTTAAAGCTACGAAATATGCCTAAAATCATCAAATAAAGACTTGGGAATTTTTTTGTACATAAAACCAACATCCAGCTTTGCAATAAAGTAAATTTTACCAAAATCCAACCAGTGGTTCCAAAACTGTGATTATTTTAATGTAGGTTGCACCCTCAAAAAACACGTTTTTTGAAAAGTGAACTGCGAAACTCAAAAAAAATGCAAAAAAAATCATGTTAACATTTCAGGATTTTTTCAATATAGTACGATTATTGAGCTTTGATTTAAATGTTTTTTGACACAAATCCAACCAGCGGTTTCAAAACTGTGATTCTTTAAAACAGTTTCTAGAAAATTCATTTTTAAAGGTGCAACTTTGAAGCTCCGATAAATGCCTAAAATCACCAAATAAAAACTTGTGTAACACTTTGTAAAGAAAACCAACATCCAGCTTTGCAATAAAGTAAATTTCATCAAAATCCGACTACTAGATCCATCATTTTGAAAATAATAATTCTTTGTTTCTACAATTTTCCCATTCTGCTGGGTTAAAGTGCCACAGTTTTGGAACCGGCGAGCGGATTTTTACGAAATTTACGTTTTTATATAACTAAATGTTGGCATTATAACAGAAAAAACCATCAATATTATGGAAGTTAATTTAGATAACTTTTGCGCGTATGGAAAAAGACAATCAAATTTACTTTTGTCCGAACATTTAGTTGTTAGGGCTAGTAGTTTTATGAAAAAGTTTATGATGGAACGAAATTTCATGTTTTTAATCAAAAATATCGGACGCCCTGCCAATGCAAGTCACACAAATACGTGATAAATGAATATTCTGACATATATCTATTTTCGCAGCGTAAGGGACCATAATCTGTACCAAATCAATATGAGATGCTTCACATATCTCGAATCTTGTATCTGGAAATTTCCATTGAACAACAATAAACTAAGATTTATTTGTCTAGCTAACTTTTGTATCAAAGCTGCAGTTATCAATATGTAATGTAGTTAATTTGTAAATAAATGAAATTCCCTTTGAGGTTTCCTCATGATGATGATGATGCGAGTTTAAATGTACTGCTCTAACTATCACTTTCAATTCGTTGGTGAATTGGTTTGAAACGTGAGTTTTCCATTTCATTGCCAGGTCAAACACAACCTGAGGGAGTTTGAACAAAAACAAAACCAAACAAACTTCAATTACATATCCCTGAAAATTTCATCCAATACCACTGTAGGCGATAATTAAATTAGACAGCGATGTTTCGGAAAAATCTGATGGTATATGGAAATATTATATATTCTATATAAACCAAAACAACAATTATAATTGAAGCTAGATAAATCCCAGTGGGATTTCTATGGCCAGAGAACCCGAATTACATTATCAATCCTTCTGATGAGCTTCTGATGTAATTGCGAATCCCACCCAAAACAATTTATTTGCGGCTTAAAGGAAATGAATCCATTTTACCCTTAGTGATAATCTGATTTAAAAAAGGTACGTTACGTAGAAATAGAAACAAGTCATATTATTTGTGAACGTGAAAATTTCAAACGTAAACACTTAGTTTCATTTTATTTATTATCTACAATATAGAATATTGGAAATACGTTAAATCACTTGATATCTAGAAATATTGCCGCAACTTATGAACCAGCTCGTAAAACTTTTATACATCAGAACGTGGCCATAAATTTCCTTGAAAACTATATATAAAAAAAACGTTAACGTAAAAAGCTTGTAAGAGGATGAAACATTTCCGTTCCACAAAGTTAATATTTCCAACCAAATACCATACCCATATAAGTGAATTATTTCTTATGTTGCATAATATAATTGCAAAGAAATATACTTAAACGAAACCTTAACGACAGCCTTCAATGGCCAGTTGCCAGGGGTAACGCTTTCTGTATAGGTAAAAAAGCTTTTCGCTTCAAAGAACACCTCTAAAACACAAGTCGTCGGATTGTCTGCAAAACAAATCACATCTACTTAAAAACTACAGGAAAACCACGTGAATGCTTTCGGAATGTGATGTAAATGTGTTGGTTGTTTGCATTTTATTTGTGCGGATTTACAGGAGGTCAGAATAGGACCGAAGTGGAATAATGTGTGGGTAAAAAGTATATGCATACAGTCCGGTACTTTTAAGAACGGTCTGACGTCATAAAGCTGTACATATCCCAGAATTGTTGCAAATTTCCTAGCAGCTTATAGAAAGTTACAATTTTTTTATAAAGATTTTGGTAGAGTAAACGTGGAGATGTTGATATAATTATCCTCGCTCATTTTCATGAGACTGATTAGATTTATACAATTGTTACAATGACGTCAGACTATTCTTAGAAGATTTGTACCATAGTAGAGATTAAAAAATGAAAAATTACTACAACCGTTCCACTTTTTGTAATTTACAACATTTATGTTCTAAAATGTTTGTTATACTTTTTGTAGTCTAGCCGAATTAAATTATTACACAATACGTAGTGCAACTTCACATCCATTTCGTGGTTTTTGTGGTTTGTTTGTCCTATAATCCATCGCCTTTGTATTTAGAAGTCTATTAAGTTGCTTGTATCTGAACGTACAAAGGAAACACCAGGCTAATATCTTGACAACATAAAGACGTTGTGACATTGAAAAGTTTTCATTTTGCTTTAAAATCGTTCGACTTGTAGCATGTTTCAAAGTTGAAATGTATAAAATTATATTAGATTTAAAATAGGTTCAGTGGGATTAAATTAGAAAGGTAGAACCCATTTCTGATGTTGGGTTAGTTAAAAAATTGGAAGTACCTACAAGGCCGCAGAAATTTAATGTTTAACACAAAATCGAGATTTTCGGTAGCAATAATCTTCCACATTGCTGTCAATATTAAACTATCCACAAACGAAGAGTTTCTCGAATTAAATTTAAATTTCCCCATCAACCTCATTAAATTGGTTTTGTGGTATATAGTTTCCCAAAACGACAATAACTTTTAGTCACATAAAACACGTTCGTACTCTAAACTTGAACTTTTTCCACTGTGTAACTGTATTAAATTGTACTGCCTTCTAATAGCATTAAAATAACTAAGATAAATGTCTTTTGTTTGCATTCTGTACCCTTTACACAACTCCACTAATCCTCTTTTAGCAAACAATTTATGCTAGTTTGCATATTCGAACACAATGAAAACATTAACACCGTTTTTTGCTTCAATATATTAACTTGGAATTGTCACCTTATTGTTTCAGATGATTACAATAGAGTAGTATTAGATTCAATTGAGGGAGAACACGACACGGATTATGTAAACGCATCCTATGTAGATGTAAGTACTTCGCTTAAAAATACATTTTCATTTAGTTGTGGGTGTTGTAATAAATTAAGCGAGTACATTTAACATTTTTGCAGAGTTTATTAAAACCGAACGCCTACATCGTAACACAGGGTCCTACAGAGGAAACCGTCACCGATTTTTGGAGGATGGTCTGGCAGGAACGAGCCAGTTGTATAGTTATGCTAACAAAAACTTTTGATTTCATCCGAGTAAGAAAGACTCAAAAATATTTTAGAAACACAGACAGATTTTTTTCCATCTTAGGTAATGTGCGTCCAATACTGGCCAGCTTCTAAAGAACTAGAGGAAACCTACGGTGGTATCAGTATATCCATCATGCAGGAGGAGGAGTTGGCTAATTTTCATATACGAACTTTTAGGCTTTTCAAAAAGGAGAACAATGTAAGTTTTTGAATTTCTCTAGGGGAAAAATAATGATTATTTTGCAGACTGTGGTGGAGGAGCGGTTTATTTTGCAGTTTCATTTTACGGAATGGCATTCGCACTCGTGTCCCTTCACGAATGCCCTGTTGGAGTTTAGGAGGAGAGTTCGAGCTGTGGTTGGACATCGGATCAAGTCTGATGAGGCTGGACCAATGGTAGTTCATTGCAAGTAAGGAAATTGATGTCAGGTCTAAATAAGTCTTTGAAATATGATGCTAATTTATTCGTCTTAATTTTTTACAAAATTTTGATTTTTTTGCTACTGAAACAAAATTTTAAAACCGCGCCAGTTTTGAAGTATTATAAAATTATTTAGAAATTTAAGGGGTATGTTCCTAAACCTCCCCATACATCCGCTACGCTACTGATCTAACTATTTTGAAGAAAATTCCAAATTTACGCTGTTTTTCGACCAAATTTGATCATATTTTATTAATACATGATATGAATTATGCATACGAAACACTCAAGAATGGCCTAATAATAATAAAAACTTTCCTGCTGATCTACATTCGAACAAAACTCACTTTGCCCAAAAACTATAAAATTTGTTACGTTGTTAAATTTTTTTACTTGTAACAGCATTTAACCCACAAAAACTTTGGTAAACAAAAGTTTAAAGGCCAGTATAATAAAGTTTGAACACAGTCAAAAGTTCTGTACAATTACTATGTTCATTTTAATTTGATATCACTGGCATAGGAAAAGTTTCCCAAATAAATTTCCGACTGCATGAAACTTGCATTGCAGTGATGGTGGGGGCCGCTCTGGAGTCTACCTTGCAGTGGATGCAAACATGGAGCTTGGGGAGGAGGAGGACAAGTTTAATGTGTTTGGATATTTGAAGAAATTGAGACAATCACGTAGGGGTTTAGTGGAAAATGTGGTAAGTAAAGAGCAAATTATAATTTATTTTCGCATAA
Source organism: Pediacus dermestoides (assembly GCA_963942485.1). Lineage (NCBI taxonomy): Eukaryota > Metazoa > Arthropoda > Insecta > Coleoptera > Cucujidae > Pediacus > Pediacus dermestoides. Next base: position 14,761,742 of record OZ012629.1, on the reverse strand, counting down.
AAATGTTTGAAATAAATTTCATTAAAATAAAAATAAAACTACTGTATTTTTAACGGGGGATAAGAAAGTGGACTCGAACTTAAAAGCTGCAGATATTAAATATTCCACCCGAAAACCGTCCATCTGTTCTTTTGTACACTCTTATTGAATTTCACAAAACCACTTAATGTCCCTGGGGGTAGTGGGCAATTTCCCGCCGGAAAAGCGAAAACGCCACCCTTAATACAACTTGAAAAAAATACGCCATCAGATCTCTTTTGGATCCGAAAAAAATTCATACGAAACCGAACAAGAATAAGCATTCTATTTTTTCAGGAGCAGTATAAATTTGTCTATGATACATTGGAGGAGCATGTGACTTGTGGAAATTCCTGGTTTCCAGTGAATGAATTGTCGCTAAGACTGAAACAGAAATCGGCGAAAAATCCAATAACAAAGTTGAACGAATACCAGCGTGAATATATGCTGGTATGCAAACAAACACCTCGATTTACAATAGGAGACTGTGCGGGGGGGCATCGGGGTGACAACCGAAAAAAAAACAGAGATGTTCTGATTGTACCACGTAAGTAACTTGAATTTGTAGCTAGAATACACCATGAATTGAATATGTATAATTTTGCTATTTTCAAGAAAAATATCTTTTATTGGCAACACTATTATGTTTACTGTCTTGTGTGAGTGTGTGGGCTGAAGTTCATTTTCCGCCTTCAAGTAATCATTGTATTTATTTTGTAAACAGCGGACAATTTCCGACCATACCTGACTTCATTCCAAGGCAACAACTTTACGGATTACATAAACGCCGTATTTGTTGATGTAAGTAAAGCACTTAAAATTTTTTTGGATATCTAATAAAAATGTTAAAAGCTTCTTACTCAGGATTGAAATATGTAAAATAATACGTCGGCGGTTTTATTGCGTAAACAAAACCGGTATTTTCAGAGAATAAATTTCAGACAAAGGCATCATCATGTTGTTTATACGAAAAAAAAACGATTTATAATTAGCAGTTTTATTGTGTTTGTTGGATCAAAACTTGAAATCATCAAAGTTTACTCCCTGTGTCCTCTCTGTCCATTCCGTTTATGTTCACTTGGACGGCTTTACAAATTACGATATAAAAAATGTCAGTGAACTAGAGAAAGGGTCATATAGGGTAAATGAAGCGGGTATAATTGGATAAAGTAGTACAATAATAGTAGACGTTTTTCATTGAGGAAAAAATTCGTTTTAGTTAAAAGCTGCAGGTGATTTTATTATAAACGAAGTGGAATATTTTTTAAATTTTGCTGTAAAATGCAGACAAAACTTTTAATTTCATCTCCTGAAATTATTTAAATTGTTGCACTGGTGGAAGTAAAAGAGCGAAGCAGAAAACAAGAACCAGGCGCAATAAATTGTCTATTGTCTCGTTTTTCTGCATGTACAATTATTTCAGTAATATTCAGCTGCGAAATCATTTTCATCACAATTTATTACGTCCATCAAAGAATTTCGAGTTTATGAAATGCCATCAGATTTAAAATAATTAGTGAAACTTATATTTTAGTTCCATTATAAATCTAAACCTAAATAGTTATGAACTTTAAGGAAATCTTTCCTCAACATCTCACGTTTCTAGTTTCAACGATTTCTCCTGAAATTTATTTTGGCATCAAGGCAACATTTCCCTACTCAGTCATTGAAGAAAAAGTGGATTCAACTTGGCTTCTGGGAAGTTTCTATAGCTCTTTAGGGAAAACTTGTGATTTCACATGAAATGTATATTATATAACCTACGCGCAAGTTGTTTAGAATTTTATTTATATTACATTTTAACCAAAATAGAAATAAAATTCCTCATTCTTAAATTGAATTGTCGTAACATAATACAGCCAGAGAAACCAAAACAAATAAAACTTTTGTCTTATTCTTATATGCTGTAAACCTACAAAAATAGTAATCTCGAAACTTTGAAGTTCTTCAGCTTGGCTGCGTAAATATTTACTTGTCTCGTATTTATTTAACATTGTTTGTTTCATATTTTGTTTTGTAGAAATATTCGCCTGTCTCTAACAGAGCACAATATTAAAATTCAACATGAGGACATTTTTAGTTAACACCGGCGCATTCACCAAAAATCCAAATAATATTTTGTGCGCTGTAAACTAATTATTGCCGTTAGGCTTCAAGTGGGACATCTTTTACCTGTAAATACTAGGCCTAAAACTAAGACGATTGACGCAAAAAGTTGTTACACTAAAATGCATAACTAAAAAGTTATAGGCGTTTGAATTTTCAGAAAAAAAATTATTTTTGATAATAACTTCTAAACTAATTGAATGAGAAGAACCAATTCTTGGTAGTTGCTAATGAATACCAAAGACCTTTAATTTATGAAAATTTTGTTGAAATCAAACTTTAAGAAGATGGTTTTTTAAAGTAAGTAAAGTGTTTAATCTTCTGGAACTTTTTTGTCCTTAAAATTTTAATTATAAAAAAAATTGCATTTAATAGGCAATTTAATTTGGAAACTTTTTCCTCTATTGTAAAATTTTGATTAAACGCACCGTGAAACTTTAAAAAATTAAAAACTAACAGCATGTTTTTACTAAGTTTCAAAAAAACGGCATCAAGTATTCTGAGATTTAAAATTTATTGACGGAGGAAGGACCTCCAACACATTATGCAGGTCCTGTGCGACATTAGCATATTGGCCATCAGTCATCTATCCTCAACGATGGATTGGTAGAGGCCCTGACGATGACGCTCCTGTAGCTCTTCTTTGCATTGAAAACCGAATTTTTTTAAAATATAAGTAAAACTGACTCTCGAACTTCATTGGCGTGTTGAACGATTCTCCTTCTAAGCTCTTGAAGTGAAGGAGTAGGTGTTGCATACACTTTTGATTTTAAATATCCCCAAGATAAAAATTCAATTGCGTTTAGGTCAGGAGAACGAGGAGGCCATACAACAGGAGCGTCAGAGGCCAATCCATCGTTGAGGATAGGTGACAGATAGCCAATGTCGCACGGATGTGCATAATGTGCTGGAGGTCCGTCCTCCGTCAATAACTTTTAAATCTCAGCATACTTGATGCCGCTTTTTTGAAACTTAGTAAAAACATGCTGTTAGTTTTTAATTTTTTAAAGCTTAACGGTGCGTTTAATCCAAACTTTACAAGAGATTAAAAAGTTTTTAAATTAAATTGCCTATTAAATGTAATTTTTTTTATAATTAAAATTTTAAGGACAAAAAAGTTCCAGAAGGTTAAACAGTTTACTTACTTTAAAAAACAATCTTCTTAAAATTTGATTTCAACAAAATTTTCACAAATTAAAGCTCTTTGGTATTATATAGCAACTACCAAGAATTGGTTCTTCTCATTCAATTAGTTTAGAAGTTATTAGCAAAAAAAATTTTTTTTTCTTTAACTTTTTAGTTATGCATTTTAATATAACAACTTTTTGCGTCAATCGTCTCAGTTTTGGGCCTAGTATTTACAGGTAAAGCATGTCCCACTTATTGCGACTCACCCTGTATAATAAAATGTATTTTATGAGGTGGTCTTCGAATCCTGTCAACACTCTTTCTATAAAAACTTTTTATCTTGTATAAAATACAAGCAGGAAAAGTTCCACTGTTCTGAATTTTTCTCTTTTTCAGTATTTATTTAACATTGTTTCTTTCATATTTTGTTTTGTTTAAAATTCAACATAAGGACAATTTTTCGGTTAACAAAAAATTTAAATTATATTTTGAACGCTCCAAGCTAATTTATGGCGTTCAGACTTCAAGTTTACAAAATTAATACCCTTGGAGACGCTTTCCATATATAATGGAATGAATTTTATGAGGTGGTCTTCAAACCTGTCAACACTCTCTTTCTATATGAAATATTAACTTTTTTCGTACATAGATATAAAATACAACAGCAGGAAAATTTATTCTGTTTTGATTTTCTCTTTTCCAGGGTTACACCAAACCACGAGAGTACATCGTGACCGAATGGCCTATAAAATCAACTTGTGGCGAATTTTGGTCGCTTGTCTACGATTACGAGTGTTCAGCAGTTGTGATTTTATGTGTTCCACCACATAATTCTGTAAGTAAATTAACATTATTAAACCATGCTAGTGATAAATTTGCAGCTCATAAACAGATAAATTGATTTAGGCTGTTGTGTTATTTGCATAATATAATTTCGGTTTAGGATCGTAAATTACATCAAACATCAGTACATTACCTAATTGCTGGAGTTGTGCAAATAATTTATTATTTTGTTAATTATAGAGCGATTGTTAATAAATTTGTTTTGTTGGGAGTTTGACTGCCACGTAATAAAATGTTGCTATAGAATTTATACAGTAATTGAATTGCTTGGCAGTTAAAGTTCATAAAGATCTGCCTACATAAATTAAGGCTTCTACAACATAATTTTGATTAAATAACGCTTTATAGTAAATCGATACAATATTATGGTGCAAAATTATGATGTAAAATCTAGAATCTACTGAATTTATTCGTAGCAACAATTTCCATCCTTCTGGCCTGAAGGTCGAACCCCAAAGAAGTACGGCCCCGTCTTCACCATCGACCACATTTCCCACAACCACTACACCAACATAAAAACCTGGGTGTTCCGCATAAACAAGAAGGTTCGTACTTTTTACTCAAACTCACCTACCATCATTTATTTCATATTTTGCTACTCCTAGATTGTGTCACTGACGGAACTAATGGCCGGAGTAAAAGCCCCTCCAAAGACGGTGCAGTTATTCCAGTTAACTTGCTGGCCAATGGGGCACAAAGTGCCAACATCGACCAACTCGCTGGTAGAGCTGATGAACATGGTGGAGCGTTGGAGGCAGAGGACGGATTATGGGCCAGTTTGCGTTGTATCGCCGTAAGAGAATTTTTAAATTTAAAGTGCAAGTTTAAGTTAAAATTGTTGTTTTTTAGCGATGGAAGAAGCAGATGTGGGATATATTGTTCTGCTAACGCTTGCATAGAGCAAGTTATTCAACATGGGGAAGTTGATATTTTCCAAGCCGTTCGCACAGTGCGAAGACATAGACCCCAGTTAATAGAAAATATTGTAAGTTCAGAGATATTTCTCCCCCTACTAAAACCCAATTTTTAACTCGATTTTTTCCACTTCAGACTGAATATAAATATTGTTACGATGTCGTCCTTCACTACGTCCTGCACTACTTGCAAAAGGATCTTCAGGAGCTTAAAGTCAAGACCAAACACTAATTATTGTCTAGATTATAATGTTGTTGTATACGCTGTAGGTGCACTAAGCTTAAGCACTACCTCTGCCTGTTGGAGTTGAACACTTCACTATTTTTTATACTATACGAAAAAAGGTAACTTCTTTACTATATAGGATGACACAGGAATCCTGCAGGCAGGATAATGCCGTAAGCTTGTTGCACCAAACTATATACTTAATTGTTTACACTTCAGTATACTACATTATGTGTCTTCTGGCAGAAATTTCTAGAATTAACTTCGAACTACTAGTCCAAAATTAAATGTCTTAAAAGGCCAAATAATCTGTGAACTCTAGTTAAGTATAAGAATATTTTGTGGTAAAAGTAAAATTTCTCTGTATATTTTTGTTACTTTTTGCCGCTGAAATTATATATTTCTTGTTATTATGTATTAAAGTTTAAACATTGTAATTTGTGATTATTTTCCAACCCTTACTAAGAAAAAAAACGGAACATGGAAATTTTCTTAGAATATTTTTCCTTTCAATTATATACTTGGAAATATAATTATATTGCCTCGTACAAAGCCAATTTCTCGTTATTCGCATTTTAATGATTATAAAAACGCTACTTGTATCAAATAACATCTTCCTTTAACTAAGTCAAGGTTCCTTAAATCGATTCGTTTACCTACATTGAAGTCGGCAAATTATCCTCAATTCCCTTCTCTACATTCTTCTGCATGCTCATTAAAAACAAATTCTATGCACTGTGGGAATTTAATACCACGTCATATCCACTTCCCAACTAAATAAAAAAAACTCAATTTTGTAGACAAACTTTTATTATATTCCAAAACTAATAATTAGTCCAACAAAATGAATTTGTTACAAAGTACTGGTATCTAACTGAAAAATTGCATAAACTGTAATAAATACAAATACAAAAAATGAGGTGTGCATACACGCGACAGCCCGACGATCTAACTATACAAGTCATCCTCGGGATCATCTTGGAAGTTGCCCTGGTCACCTCCAGTTCCACCCGGTGCCGCCGATCCAGCACTCGCTGTTGGAAAACGGAAATTCGTTCCAAAACCGCGCGACTGTTGTAATGTTTGCGCAAACATTTCATATTTACGAATATCATTATCTGAGACTGATCTTCGAGCAAAACGCATCGCTTCCTCGAAGTGGGCACGGGTTATTTCCGGTACCGGATCGTCTTCGTCCAACTAAAAAAATGAATCATAAAGAAATTGTCAGTTGAACAGACGACGGGTTATGCTTACATCCATGGATATGTTGGGATTTGTAGCGCGTTCTCTTTCACGTCGGATTTCCGATTCAATACTTTGACGGATGGCCAGTTTGCAAGCACGCTGGCAAATTTCTGTTAAATCAGCACCGGAAAATCCGTGGGTTACTTTGGCTATGTAACCGAGATCCACTTCTTTTGCGATTGGCGATTTTCGCAAGTTTGCTTTGAAAATAGCCTCCCGTGATTTCTCGTCGGGCAGAGGAATATAAATAAGTTGATCTAGACGACCAGGTCGCAAAATGGCGGGATCAATAATGTCTGGAAATTAAAAAATAGCGTAAGAGGAAGAAACTTAACATTTTTGATAAATATCTGAGGTTTTATAGGATTTTATGTTTACCTGGTCTATTAGTTGCTCCGATGATAAAAACATTCTTCTTAGCGCCCATACCGTCCATTTCCGTTAAAATTTGATTAATTACTCTGTCGGCGGCTCCTCCAGCATCACCTACATTTCCACCACGACTCTTAGCAATAGAATCCAATTCATCAAAGAACAAAACACAAGGTGCAGCGGATCTAGCCTAAAAAAAACAACAAATAAAATAACTTTTCGATAATATACACAATTATCTAACTTACTTTATCGAAAATATCCCTAACGTTAGCCTCAGACTCACCAAACCACATAGTGAGCAACTCGGGGCCCTTGACAGATATAAAATTAGCCTGGCATTCGTTTGCAATAGCTTTGGCCAGAAGAGTTTTACCACAACCTGGCGGTCCATAAAACAAAACCCCACGTGACGGTTGCATACCAAACTTAAGGAACTTATCGGGATGCTCAACAGGATATTGCACAAGCTCCTGCAACTCCTTTTTAACATTCTGCAAACCACCAATATCATCCCAGCTGACATTCGGTACTTCAACGACAGTTTCCCTAAGAGCACTTGGACTACTCTTCGTCATCGCATACCGGAAATTCTCCATGGTAACAGCAAGTGAGTTCAACACTTCAGCATCAATTTGATCATCTTCCAAATCAATCAGATCCATTTTCTCACGGATTTGTTGCAAGGCCGATTCGGAACAAAGCGAAGCCAAATCAGCACCAACGTGTCCATGGGTTTCTGCTGCAATTTGTTCAAGATCAACATCATCGGCGAGCTTCATGTTTTTAGTGTGGATGCGCAGTACTTCCAAACGCCCGGTGGCATCTGGGATGCCAATGTCGATTTCCCTGTCGAAGCGACCAAAGCGACGCAAAGCCGGATCAATGGAGTTGGGTCTGTTAGTTGCAGCCATTACGATAACATGGGAGCTCTTCTTCATTCCGTCCATCAAAGTCAACAGTTGCGACACGATACGACGCTCTACTTCCCCATGAGTTTTCTCACGTTTCGGTGCAATAGCATCGAGCTCGTCAATGAAAATAATAGCGGGGGAGTTCTTGTCCGCCTCCTCAAACGCCTTACGCAGATTACTCTCGGACTCTCCAGCAAGTTTGCTCATAATCTCCGGCCCGTTGATCAGGAAAAAGAACGCGCCAGTCTCATTGGCGACAGCCCGAGCAATCAAAGTCTTACCAGTACCTGGCGGACCATACAACAAGATACCACGCGGTGGCTTCACACCGATTGCCTTGAACAGAGATGGATGTCTAAGAGGCAACTCCACCATTTCTTTAATTTGAGCCAGTTGTTTTCTGCAACCGCCAATGTCGTCGTAGCCGACAGCGTTGAGAGCTTCTTCTTCCTCTTCGCGTTTGATTGGATCGCCGTCACAGTGGATGACTGTGTCCGGGGCCACGATGCAGTAGGGAGCCGGGTCGGTTTCCACCACTTTGAATTCGACGGCTCGCATGCCTCCGCGGACCACGAACACGTCGTCCTTGTGGATTGGTCGATATGCTTCCAGGAAGTAGGGTTTTAGGTACACTTCGAACAAGTTACTGGAAAGAGTAAAAGGGAAAGTCAGTAAGTTGTCTTGAATGTTAAGGTTTTAGAGGCCATTGTTCAATTTAAATATAACTAGTCCTTGTTATTATATTAATTAAGTAATTATTGTAAGTTAAAAAGGGCTGATTCGCTTTCAAGAAAATCCACTTTATCTCCTGCAAAACAAATCCAGCTACGCCACTGGCTCAACTTGCAAACTGAATGAGTAAACAATGTTATGGTAATTGTTAAATTGCATCGCAAATACGTCTACATAATTTTATTTAGTTTTGCTTTCAGAACTTAGCGTTAAAATGACAAACATTCGTTATCTATACAACGATAGAACTACCTACTCAATAAAACCGATTTGAATTATGAAAAATAAAGTAGTAATCAAGGATGAGGAATGTGACAAAACTTTAAACAATTTTATCGGCAATTTCAGTCGAACTTTTTGCTTTATTTTCTTGAGAACATCGAGAGTTCATGTAAAATAGATAAAATATGTAAACTTTTGAAAACAAAATGGCGGATACGCCTTTGTGAATTGCATATTTTCTTTTGTACGTTTGCAGTGTAGGAAAGTACTTAATTTTTGTGGTATCATTATTCCAAAATATCTACAGATTGATATCTAAGTATGAAATCATTGTTGTTTATACTTGAATTTTGTACTTTATCTACTGCCAGGGGAAATCCCAATTTTCCAAATTCCCATTCTCACCCTGTAAGTCCTTCCACAGTGTCATCTATGGGAAGCACATGTATCCTTTTACCATATTTCACATCGGGACATGGTTGAATGGACACCACATCGGACAGACGCACACGAAGATTGTTACGTACATTTCTGTTCATGCGAATTTTCTCATCGCTACAAGATTCATCCGACAATACTATACAAACGGTTTCTTTTCGACGTTTGCCCTTAAGCAGAACTGTATCCCCCCGGAACAATTGTAACTCGTCCATTTTTGGTTGGGACAAAGCCACCACGGAATTGTCATCGTTGACAGCCTCTTCAACCAACAAACGGTTTGGGCGGTCCTTGCGACGAAGAATTGCGGTAGCCAAATCATCGGGGCTACAATTCCAAAAATAAAACAATAATTATTAGTAATCAGAATGGAAAATTTCCGCGATATAAAAGTCTGAATCACTCGAGTATTAATGGACGGCTTCGCCTTTTGCGAAATGCCAACCAATTTCGCTGTATGTGATTGGAAACAAGTAATTATTTTCCAATTTTTTTTACTTCCACCATGATGACATGTACAAAAAAATAGAATTTAACATCGAAGAGACCGGCCAGAATCTCTGATTTGAAACACACAATAAACTACATACCTCTTTCCTTCAGCCATCTTGTTCAACTTTATTTAATTAGTTTTTATTAAAATTCTTATACTAAACTATTCACAAAGCACACGAGCTATTAATATGAAACTAAAATTCACCAGAAAAGTCTCGGATTCTGACGAGACGATCGTTATTGAATGACGTAGCCGCTTTTGCACTGGAAATTGACAGAGGACAGACAAACAAGTGAATAAGCGTTTATTTATCGATAAAGTAGGTTACTATATCGGTAAAATCATAAAAATATAATACAACACTCATCGGAAACACTAATCAACAAATTAGATTAATTACAATTCAATTTATAAGCTACAAAATTAAAAATAATTCTGTTTTTATGCATGATTTCTGATAACCATCACATATCACCTGGTGACATCTAGGGATTTTTTACGAAACTAATGTGCAAAATTCAATTGATTTTCTTAATTATGCAATACATTAAAAGCAATAGTATTTAATTAAAATAAACCAACAATTACTAGACAACAAATTAGCTCTCATATTTGCCGCTTTCGAATAAATGGAAGCGTTGCCAGCGCCATCTAATAGTCGCGTTGCGAGTACCTTGACAAGCCTAAGAAACTTCAACTAATTTTAGTGTATTTACATTTGGGTGGTTTTTGGATTTTTTCAAAAAAATTCATTTATATAATGCCCATTTTATGGAAAGTATTATTAATATTGTAACGAATACATAGTTTGTTCAGTGGTTTTAACAAAACAGAACAAAATGGCTGGAATAAAAGGTTAGTAGGTGGTCGTAAAAAATGTACACACAAGAAATCAATGAGAACATAAAGATAATTTTACCGAAATGATTCATCTGGTAGAAAATTGTTTAGAATAATTATTTGCTTGAATGTGTTGTTAAACTTAAACTAATATTATGTTGTTCTATTTGTTCCATGATATATCCTTGAACCTGGACAATATTCAGCGTAAGTATACAAAATCTTATTATCATGTCCCATTTTAATCACCGTTTAACTTTTAGATTAGTTACGTTGGCCTTCGCTGGATCCATTGGTATGACTTTGGTGATCCTGGCATGCGCCCTACCCCAGTACCAGTAAGTACCAAACTCCCCCTTAAACCCACAGTAATCTTCAATTTTTCCCACAGTTTATGGTGGCCTTTCTTCGTAGTCCTCTTTTACATATTAGCCCCAATACCCACCTTAATGGCCAGAAGATACTCCGAACATCAAGGATCAAGTAATTCCTGTCTGGAAGCCGCAATATTTATCACAATGGGCTTAATTGTCAGTTCGTTTGCTTTACCAATTGTACTTGCTAGGGTTCCAGTTATAGAATGGGGCGCATGTTATCTTACTTTGGCTGGAAACGCTGTTGTTTACGCTACTTTGTTAGGATTCTTCCTCACATTCGATCAAGAAGATTATGACTATAATATGTGGTAGTTTATAGAATGTATTTTGACTAAACTGCGTAATATCTTACTCACTATACTTATTTAATAAATTAAACATTTAAATGTAAGGTTAGTATATTTTGTAAGCTAAATATTAATAAAGTGATGTACTTTATTGAGTTGTTTTACGAAATTCGTCAAATTTGAAATTGTTGTTATTTGAACTATCTCTTAAATTCATAGTTCGTGCCTTTTGAACTATTCCAAGTCAAACCTACGTCTTCTTCCACGAAGTTTAGTGCCTTTTGAACTATGCTTAATAAAATCTGCGTCCTCTACCGCTTATTTAGTGGTTTTTGAAAAAATAGTAAAATTTGTATTTTTGGTTGTGCTTGAACCCATTTATAAATTTTCAAATTGTATTCATGAATTTCCGTTTAAAATAGCGTGATTTAATCGTAATTATGTTAGATTAAAAATTGTATTACAGTTACCTGTATGCAAGTGTTGGACTTTTGGATAATAGATGTCAGTAGTGGAAATCACGTGAAACTTCACTAACGATCAGCTGTCTTCTGGGGAGTGGTTGAGTTCTCATAAGGGTTGTTTGGTGATTTCTCTAATAAAATTTCACGTAAGTACACAGAACAAACGTCAAAATTGACCACGCAACAATGACAAATTCACCTTAATTAATTTATAACATGTGCGTAGCCTGGCAACTGTTAATTATGGTTTGATAAACGAAGTAATATTTACATCCCCTGTCATTATGGCGACCTAGTGACAGTAGGGGTGTTTAAGTTTATCGGAAAAAACACAACCGTAATTGCATTGAACCAATAAGTTAATAATGTCAATTACTCAATGTTCATTAATAATTACACGAACCTAACCTTGTTGTGGTCTAATTTTAAATATAGGGGCTGTACTCGAAAGAGTTGTGGGGTTGGTATTGAATAACAGCTTATTACTTTGTGTGAAATAACGCCAGACAGGCCAGTGCATATAGTCGTCCAGCTTATTTCAATAATAATTAACTGGAATTGTAACATCAGTCAAATTCAGTCACATGATTTTGCTACAAAACAGTTTTCTTGCTTTTTCCATCTGAAACCCTCGCAATGACTCTTAAAAACAATAAAAAAAGGCATTCTATGCCATTTTTCCGGTTGATTATACCTATCTTGTGCAAAATGTTTGCTTAATGATTTATTTTTAGGACATTAAGTCCACAAGAGGAACCTGCACCAACACCACCAGAACGTGTACTTGAACCAGGGCCTTCACCATCATACCACGAAGTAACTTCTGTACATAGTCGGAAGAGTCTTCAATCCAACAAAAGCTTCGCATCTTCGGTTTCGTTGGGATTTTATGCAACAATGACGGAATACTGGCTTATTTCTGCTCCAGGCGATAAAACTTGCCAACAGACATGGGAAACTATGAATAATATGACGAGCAAACAAAATTCCTTGTCCAGTAACTACAAGTTTCACATTCCAGATTTGAAGGTAAACATAAGTGGCGGCAGGAGAAATTATGAGGAAAAACTATCCAAAAATGCTTTGCAAACAATTTCTTTTTACTTTCTTATACGGAGTAATAAGAAAGTATGGTAATCGTGATTTTTTTATTTACTATACATATTTCCTTAATTATAAATTCTTCGAGTTTTAGTTGTAATTTTGTCAATTTGTGTATCAAAACTGAGTTAGTTTGCTGAAAGAATTGTAATAATTTTTGGTAATTTTAGGTGGGTACTTTGGATCAGCTGGTGGGTTTGTCGGATGACTTGGGGAAATTGGACGCTTTCGTCGAGCAGGTCACACGGAAAGTTGCGTCGTATTTAGGCGAGGTACTCGAGGACCAACGGGACAAACTGCAGGAGAATCTGATGGCAAATAACAGTACGTGTTTTAGTACTAATGGTAGTTTTCTTGGGAATGACGGATTGTATTTTGAAAGTCGCATGTTTTTTCATATATTTTCCCAAAACTAAAACGAAATCTTTGATATTGTTTGTTTGATTTCTGATTTTCTCTCAATTGGAACAAATTGTACTAAAAAACATTGTGACGATGACTTGGAGTTGATATTTTTAATTTTGATTATAATGCATTTGTAGACCAGCGCGACTAGAGTCAATGGTCTTCCATTCATAGGTTTGCTCAATGTTTGTGGGGTGATTTGTAGTTCCTTTATTTTTGGGCATGTTTCCAACTAATACTAAACTTAAAACTAATAGACACACGAGCATGTCACTCACTTACACAATTCGAACATTTTTCAATCTAAAACAAACACAAACAAAACATGTATTACTTAATATTGCTACTAATCCACTACTAGTGCTACTAAAACTAAAAAAACATAACAGATAATTGCGACTGGGTCGGGGGGCAGAGTACTGATACTGATCTGGTACATCGCTTGTGCTTGTTTGGCTGTGCTTGTGACGGTTGTTTGGTGGTGGGGGCAGGTGGGCGACCGCCCGAGGATGAAGGCGGGGGCTCTTCGGAAGACAGGGACTCTGAGAGCTCGTCCGGCATTTACCTGACACCGCTACAGTCGCCTGCGGATAGTAACAGCTCTACTCCCGAACAATTCCCACACGACATGTTCCTACCCCTAATAGGGCCAGGTCAGTGGCCGGACCAAGCTTGATGCACACGAGCTTCTCACGCCAGCGGCCGGATCTTGACCACAAAGGGGGGAAAAGTATTTACTTGGAAGTGAATCAGAAAATTAAACTATTTAACATCCACCACTTTAATACTAGTCCTTTTAGCTACTTCAGACATCTAGCGTTGTAGTCAGTAAACTAAATTGGCTTTCGGTTCTTTCCACGTAAATACGTTTCTCCCTCTTGTCGTGTTTGTTTTAATCCTAAAGCCGTGCTGTGTTTCCCACTTGGAGGAATATCAGTGAAGCCTAAGTGATTATCGTAAAACTGGTGAGATCCGGGCACAGTTTCATTTGTTGTTACTTTTGGTTGTTTATTTGAAGCAGTGCTACGTTCATTTTTCTATGGTATATATATTTAAAAGATTGGTTGTAGTGTTCCTGTACACGTACACAGATCACACCTCTTGGCTTACATTCGTAGAAAGTGTGGTATTGTTTTTATCATGTTCGCTTTTGGCAAAGTTGATTTTTGGTGGAAAATGTTTGCAACTAAACGAGAGTACTTAGATGGTATATTATTGTGAAGTTTTCTGCAGATCTTTTTCACCGTAAATGTGTCGTGTCTTTTTAGAATGTTTGTTTGTGTGCGGAGATTAGAAGCATTTATTGTGTATTTTTTGTCTTCTTGTAGCCGATTTGCCAAGCTACCTCACACGTTTTCAGTGGGACATTGCCAAATATCCGATAAAACAGTCCCTACGCAACATTGCTGACATCATAAGCAAACAAGTTGGGCAAATTGACTCCGATTTGAAAACCAAGTCGACTGCTTACAATAATTTGAAAGGCAATTTGCAAAATTTGGAGAAGAAGCAAACGTAAGTCCCAGCGAGATTACACCTCTATTATTACAACTTCCCCTTTGTAGTGGCAGCTTGTTAACTCGCAACTTGGCCGATTTGGTGAAGAAGGAACACTTTATCTTGGACTCGGAGTATCTCACAACTTTGTTGGTTATTGTTCCTAAGTATGTCTCCATTTTTAGCAGTTGAACCTTGTAAAGTAGCACGTTTATTTAGGGCCATGTTCAACGAATGGAATACAGTGTACGAGAAAATAACCGATATGATAGTGCCTCGTTCCTCGCAACTTATCACCCAAGACCAAGAGTACGGCTTGTTTACTGTGTCACTTTTCAAAAAAGTCGTCGAGGAGTTCAAACTTCATGCTCGTGAGAAGAAATTTATTGTACGTGAGTTCACCTACAACGAAGAGGAGTTGGCGGCTGGGAAGAATGAGATTACCAAGCTTGTTACTGATAAAAAGAAGCAGTTTGTAAGTTGCCATAGATTTAGAGAGATAGACTGAAGAGGTGGTTTTTCTAGTAAAAAATGAGAATTGTGGTCTATCTTTTTATGTTTATGAATAAAATGTTTTAATAGTACTGTATAATTTTATTTTTAGGGGCCCTTGGTAAGGTGGTTGAAGGTTAACTTTAGTGAATGTTTCTGTGCCTGGATTCACGTCAAAGCCTTACGCGTTTTCGTTGAGTCCGTTTTAAGGTAAAATTTAGTTTAATTTTACGGAATAATAGTAAAAATATTTTTTTGTGGTTTTAGATACGGTTTACCAGTCAATTTCCAAGCGATTTTAATCCACCCCCACAAGAAAACTATAAAGCGTCTGAGGGATGTTTTAAATCAGCTTTACGGCCATTTGGACAGCAGTGCTGCGCTTTCTGGTACTAACGTTGATGTAAGTGGTTTGAGAATATTACAGTAAATTTTGGTAATTTAGATTTTTTTCAGAGTGTTGACATTCCCGGGTTAGGTTTTGGTCAATCAGAATACTATCCGTACGTTTATTATAAAATAAACGTAGATATGCTTGAGTCAAAAGTATAAATTCCACAAAATATATTATAATATTAAGTTTTCCTGGATTTTTTCTTTATTAGATTTTTAAACAATTTTTAACTTAACGTACATATTTTTGTCAAAGCACATTCTAGGGGCTGTTTTTTTTTCTTCGAAACAAATATTTTTAGAATCATTTTAGGAAATTACATTTGTGCAATACTTGTGGAAAGAAAACCAAGGTCTTTGACAATATTATTATTAATGTAGAGTGTTCAGCCAATGATATTTACAAATTGTTGTAATTTATCTGTTTATTAAGCAGTATTCAGTTCGTTATTGTATATAACATGTATATATATAAAAATTATTATACTTATAAATAAATAAAATGCTTTACGCTCATTTTTATTAAGTAATATTCCATGTTGTAATATAGTTCCACAGAGTTTTAGGTCTCAAACTAGTAGAAGTTACATTTAATGATGGTGTTTAAAGGTACATACATTATTGTTGAAAAAAATGTAAATTTGTTAGAATAAAGTTATTTGATTACATTTTTGTTGTGTATTTTATCTACTCCCATAATCATTTTTTTATAATTTTATGAATTTATATTTGAAGGAAGCTTTGTACTATAACTAAAATGTCAAGTCAAAATTATGTCATGTACAGACTGTAAAAAGACGGCTCCAATGCCTCCAACCCCTTCAATAAAGGTAATAGTGAGTACAATAATTTTACTACTTAAACCACACGTTAATAAAACCCATATTAGACTAAATTTTTTTTATTATCACACATTCAAACATTTTTACAAAACCTCATTCAGAGCCTTCAAGAGCGGGTTCTTTTCTCCACAAACTCCACGAGGATCACCAGTTTCAATTGACCAAACCATCACCCCAGCCAAATTTTTATCAATAGCATATTGTGCCTAAGAAAACAGAATGTAGCTACCTCGTTTTTTAAAATCAATTTTTCAACTTACTTTAGTTTTAAGAGATTGGGGATTATCAAATCCAACCCACAGAAGTCCGTCGTAGATATAAGGCACCATTTGCTCGTTGTCGAAAACTACCGTTCCATTAGAATGAAACTCGCAAATCTAGTAAGAATTAGCTTGTGTTTTTTTTTTAATTAAATTTAAGCTTCTAGTATATAATATACCTCGTTGTAACCTAGTGTTCCTACGTTTTGAGTGTAGGGTCCTTTCTCGGCTGCGCCACTAGACGGTGCTCCAACTCCATTGTTGTTTCCATCAGATAGCATGAAACTATGCCCATAGAACCCGGCACCAATAGCTAGTTTTTGTGGATCGGCTCCGCTTTCAATCCAGTGAGTTATTGAAGAGTTTGCATTGAGATTATCTTTTTGCCACTCGCCCTCCTTGGAGTTGGCGTACAAGGGTGAGTTTTGTGCAGTTATTCCAGCCCAAGATCCGTGGAAATCGTAGGTCATCACGTTAATCACATCCAAAACTCTGGGAAAAAATTGTAGTTAAGAGGTTTAGGAAATTTCGTTTTTTTTACTTGGACATTGCTGGAACGTCGTAGCCTGCATCTCCTGGAAGAGCTGCAACTGCCACTGTTAGCATGTATCCGTGTGGCTCGAAGGCTTGTTTTAAAGCTGTCAGCAAGGTGATGTAGTTTTCCTAATAAAGATAAGTTTAGAAGTTGTATATATTAGGAGGTAGTAGTACTTTGTCTCCTCCTTGTGGGTACTCCCAATCGACATCCAAACCATCAAATCCGTAAGTCTGCATGAAATCAATGGCACTATTAGCCATGGTGGTGCGTTTAGTAGCGTCAGCTGAAATCGCGGTGAACGTAGCCGTTCCAGCTGTCCATCCTCCCAAACTCAAAAGCACCTTCAGGTTTGGGTTGATTTTCTTCAAGTCACTAACACGCTGCAGACCCTCTGAAAATCTTGCTTTAGAGCAGTTTTTAAAACTCGAGAAACTCACTTTCATTTATATCGAAATCTTCATCGAGGACCTTCAGATGGCCGTCTTCTTCCAATCCCAAAAACGCGTAGTTTACGTGGGTGCATAGGTTTGCATCGATGTCTTCAGGATCAAACTTTCCGTTGGTTGGTCTGTAGGTTGCCCAACTGGCGTAGTAGCAAATAATTTTGTCTAGAGCAAGTTTTTTAGTTATTATTATACAATAAGTACAAGAGATATTTTTTGTTAGCTTACCAGTTGCTGCCAAGACTTTTTCGTTGCCGAGGTATACCACGGAAATAATGAGGAGTAGTTTGAATATCATTTTTGGGGTGCTGTTATTACAGTTCGACAGTTTAGAAATGTGAGGTGTTTTAAAGATAACGGTGCTTATAAATGCATGCTTGTTCATAAACACTTTACAATAATGCAAATTTGGGACTTGAGTTTTGAAGTGTTTTATTTTATTTTTGTGTATAGATTTGATATCGCGTTGAAAAAATCTGTTATTTTGCCCTCAAAAGATATTAGTCATGTGAATAGCGAAAAATAATGGAATACAAAAAACAAAATTTAAAAAATTGCGTAAAGGTGATTAAAATATCAATTTATTAAATTTTTCGTTGTTGGGTTAGTTTCTTTATTTATAAGTAAATTTAATTGTTAATTGAGTAGCTACTTGAGTAAATTTTTTTAAATTAATTGTTTAGATTGGCAATAAAAATATCACATGACTTTCTTATACGAATAGTGCCTCAATTACTTTTCCTAAAGAAATTAAGTTAAATTTCTTGTAAAAATCGTGTTTAAATTTTGAGCGTTTCCAGCAATTTTCAAATACTTTTCGGTAGTCTCTCTCGCACTTATTGCAATACGCATAAATCTGTCCTTGTCCCACTCATTACAACCGAATTTTACGAAAAAAATTACTGTTTCATTTTTTGAATTTTTTTTGACGGAATTTCAAAAAAAGTTTCAAACAAAATATGTTCAAAATTCAATTCTAAATCAAATTGTTTATTTTTCAAGGTATTCCTAAAAAACCTAAAAATGTCTTCAGGTAAGTGTCACTTGTGTTGGTGCTAGATGAAAAACATTTAATGTGGCACCCACAAATTTGTATACAGGGTGTTTCAACTCAAAGTGGACAACGTAATAGAGGTTGTAGATCTCATCGAGACTAACACTTTTTTCAAATTAATGTTTTTCATTTGAGCTTTTGTTTTCGAGTTATCGACCTTCTTTTGTTTTTACATAAACCTCGTTATCTTCATTATTTATGGCCGGATTTTAAAAAATTTAAGTTTTTGGAAATTGTCAGTTTGTTATCTACAATTATTGCGTTAAACATTTTTTCAAAAAATATCAACAAATAAAATGGCGACCAGTTTTCTTTTTTAAACTTGGATAGCTCTAAGTCTGCTCCAAAGAAAATTGGTCGCCATTTTGTTTGTTGATTTTTTTTTTTTTATTTTAACTCAAAAATTGTTGATATCAAACTGACAATTTCAAAAAACTTTAATTTTTTAAAATCCGACCATAAATACCTAATGAAGATAAAGAGGTTTGTGTAAAAACAAAAGAAGGTCGATAACTCAAAAACAAAAGCTTAAATAAAAAATAATAATTTGAAAAAAGTGTTAGTCTCGATGAGATCTACAACCTCTATTACGTTGTCCACTTTGAGTTGAAACACCCTGTATACTTCGTATAAGAAAGTAAAAAAAATTTCATGCTGATTATTTTCTTCGAGTGATAAAATATGGTCAAGATTATCACGATTAAAGATAGATTTTCAATTTTATCAAATAAAAACAATCTTCTTTTATGAAAAATCTTTTTTATATCTATCTTTTTCGAGTGCATACTTATAAATAATTTAATTAACATTTACGTGTCTTACTTTAAGCAAACATCCAAATCAAAGCTGACGATAATAAAAATCGAACGGTGCTATATAGAGAGATAATAAAATTTTATAGAGAAGTTAGTATCTAAATAAGTATTTGTTATCATCCTTTAAATGATTTTATTATTTTACTAGTTGAGAGGTGCGCTGTAAACTTTATAGAAAAGTCTAGCGAAATTACTAGATAACAAATATTTAAGATGATAACACACATAATTAAGAATGTTTAAACTTCCTAGGTTTATCTAATAGATTATTCTGACCTTTTATTTGATAAGAGAGACAAAAAATCGAGACATTAAATTTAATTTTCTAGTAATTCTTCAAAAAAAATAATTTTTAGAAAATAAATTCGGTTCGTTGAAAGCAACAATAAACATTTTTGAATATGTTCTCTTTAAATTTTACCCGCAATCTTTTTTCCAACTTTCGTCGCGCTCTCTCTACTCTACTCATTCCTGCTGTATTCCTGCTGTCCAATGATCCAACCTGCAGCGTACACTTGAACGCAGACAGACATGAAGCGAGTTAACCTTTTTTATTCCTGCTAGCACTATTTTAATCTCACATTTAATCAATTTCGTTTATAGTGTGTAACCTTACTTTTCGTTCAAATATTTTAGTTGCGGTCGTTATATTGATTTAATAACATTAAGTGCCTTTGTCGTCTGGACTAAACACCATTGGAAGCCTTAAAATTTTGTGATAATGTCTAAAGTTAAAGTAAGATTTCTTATATTATTACTTATTTGAATAATTCATACTTAAGTAGGTTTAATAGAGCGGGACCAGGGGTCAAAATTTTTAATATTTTCGATTTATTAACTGGAATATGGACTGGGTTCATTCTAATGGAATTTTATTTGTGTCACCAGAAATATTGAATTAATTCTAGTAAATTATATAATTTTTCAAAAATTTCGGAAAAATCGTTGGCAAATTCCAAATTTAATCTAGTTCCCTCCAATTTATTCAGGTAGGGATCATTGGAGGTTCCGGATTGGACGATCCGGACTTCCTGAAAAATCGCCAGGAGAAGATAGTAACCACCCCCTTTGGTAGCCCCTCGGATTGCCTTGTCATGGGCCAAATCGGCAATGTCGATTGTATTATCCTAGCCCGACATGGTCGCACTCATGGCATAATGCCTGGAAAAGTCAACTACCGGGCGAATATTTGGGCCTTAAAGCAAGAGGGTTGCACCCATATTATAGCCACAACAGCCACTGGTTCCCTCCACGAGCACATCAAACCAGGCGACTTGCTTGTCTTGGATAGCTTCATAGACAGGTAGCTAATAGCTACTAGTCCCCTGAATTTACTAATCTAAGTTTCCAGAACCACCGGAAGGAAGCAAACATTCTACGATGGGGAATTACCAGAATTCTCGGGGGTGTGCCACATGCCAATGGAACCAGCATATTGCGAGCGTACCAGGCAACTCATAATCTCCACCGCAGCAGAGCTTAACATCGACGTGCACAAAAATGGTACAGTGGTTGCAATTGAAGGACCAAGATTCGGAAGCAAAGCTGAGAGTTTCATGCTGAAAGCGTGGGGTGGACACGTAATCAACATGACGTCAATACCGGAGGTACTACTTCTAAATTTATGTACCTTTCCTTGAATGTATTCGATTTTAGATAGTTTTGGCTAAGGAAGCTGCTATATGCTATGCACAAATTGCGCTAGCTACAGACTACGATTGTTGGAGGACTCATGAAGAACCTGTGAGTCATCCAGCAGTACTTAAGATGTTTAAGGAGAATGTCGTGAAGATTACCAAGTTGATTATGGCGATTGTTCCGAAGATTGGCAGTGAGAACTGGGATGAAACGATCCAACAACACCAGGTACTTTATCATTTTAAATTATTTTAATCTATGTACTTAATAAAAATGTGGTTTTGATTACAGAAAATTCTTAAAGGAGCTATTAATTAAAAGTGCACAGATTTTCACAAAAGTATCTCGATTAAATCAAATATTTTTTATATGGGTCTGAACTTGGTGCCTAAGCAAATATTCAAATAAAATTGTAGTCACTTAGAATTGTTTATTTTTTATTCTTAAACATATTATACACTATAATACAAGAATTATAATGATCCTGAACCAAACCCTTTTATTTGTTAAAGCAAAATAATTTAATTATGTATCGTGAAATCCGAATTTATATTTTTGTTTTGGATCTCTCGTTACTAAATTATTAGGCTTTAGTTTCCAATTCCGCCCTAATAAGCGAATTTTTCGTCCATTTTCTTGTATAATAAAACAATAAATTACTTTGATAACAAAAATAAATACCCAAATTAAATGGGACTGTTTGACTATCACACAACAAAACAAATTAGAAATAAAATCGTCGCTTATCCCCACAAATTTTACTTTGTGGCTTTTCCTAAGAGTAATTGTTGGAATTTCCTACAACAATTGAAAGTTATTATTGTACAAATAATGCAGTCTTTTTGAGCAATTTTCGAATTTATAGATCGCCGTTTGTGCCCTTTCTTCGCACGTATTTGTTGAAATAGTCCGGTCGCCAACATTTACAAGATCCGGGTATAAGGAACCAGTCGTAGTAGAGACGCACTTGGAAGCAGCCTAGGGCATCTACGCCATCACAGTGCGTTGGACGGGAGGTGCTAGAGGAATCTACTGGAGCTGCTTGAAGACCCGCTCGTTTATGTAGATATTGCTGGTAGTTCTATGAGGAAAAAATTACATAAAACCAATTAATTAGATCTCTTACTCTTACTTGGAAGTCTTGGACTGAAGGAGGTTGAGACGCAGCGACTGGACTTCGAGGAGGATTAGCTGTGTCGCTACTACTTAACACCGTATCCGGATAGTAAATCTCTGCTACAAGTAGACTAGACCATCTAGGCGAAGCCAAACACCCACCATCTAAATAGTGGCACCTAGACTGTAAACACCTTCGAAGAAAAATAAAAACTCAACTACTTAAGTCAACACTTATTTTTACTATTACCTAGTCACTTCCACTGTTTGAGTAAAATACCCCTCATAAGGAATCTGCACGACATATCTCCAAACTCCCTGGTAGTTCTTGGCGAAAACTGGAGTAGCATACTCGACTTTAGCTGGGCAAGGTGTTGGAGGTCCTTCGTATCTTGGTTGGGTGGAAACTTCATCTCGGCGTTCGAGTGGTAGGTGAGCTGAGGAACTAAGAGGAGTTGAGATGGGTTCACCGTTGATGGCTTTGTATAACATGCAGAAAACGCCGCCTTGGTCACAGAATTTCCTCGAGTGGCGGTCGGTTTGGTTAGAGGAAGTTTCACTCGCATTTGGGGGGATGCTGCGTTTGACTCTTTCGGAGTTTTGAAACGGGGTGATGCTAAGAGATATAAAGAAAAAAGGATGGTATTAAACGTATAGACTTTCAAAAGAAATTTTTTTCATGGATAATTCTTACGTGTTTTGGGATATGAGGTCATCTTGAAGTTGTGCAACTTTCGGCAAGGTCTCGTCCGCCTTTAGAATCGGTAATGTCCTGCTCAGATACTTCAATGTCATATTCCGTATTAATTCACTGTGAAGCAACAGAAAATAGTCGATTGAATCCACTTAGCCAATTACAAACTTACAAGGGATACGGCGAGCCCATCACGTTTTGCCCCATGGGATTCCTCGGAATAGTCCCTTTGTTCAAATCTCCGCATAAGTTAAACGGCGAAACATGCGGAGTTCTATCTTCGTCTTCGCGACAGTCTACTGGGGCGTGGGAGTAAGGAGGAGGTCGCACCCTCGGTGGTTCGGCGTTGGGGGATTCGACAAAAGCGTAGTAGCCTTCCGGTGGTTCATCTGCATCTGATTTTCCAGTAGACTCAGTCGATTGTCCGTAGACCAAAGACAAAAAAATCACCTGGAAAAATTGTGTTTTAACAATCTGTTGATGGAATAATATTAAAATATTGTACAGTTACAAAGTTGTATACAGAGAGAATTAACGGGAGTCAAATTCCTAAACCTAGATTTACATATTTAGTGTGTTAATCTGTTTTGGTTGTGGTCCCTATGATATGATGGGTTTTTCTTTCCGGGAAGTTGACCCAGTTACATGAGTCAGGTCAGGTGATTTTAGATTGTATTCTCTCGCAGGTAATGTTCATTAACCTCTAGTCAAGGACGAAGTTAATTCAAGGTCATCCGATTGGAAACTAGGTAGCTTAGTCAGGCAATCATCGAATTATTACATAGACAATAATAGCGGTTATATAAAAACTAACAGCGGCTTGGGCTTTTCTAAAAGTAGAGGAGAAAATACGGGAAAACGGAAGAGTTTCAGCTAAAGATCAATGAACGTTTAAAATTTAGCTGGTTTGTTGTTCACTCTCCCATTCCGTTATGTTTCTATTATAGTTTGCACGTAATTAAACAAATTTTACTATTAATATTGCCTCGTTTGAGGTAGCACACCAAATTTCCTAAGGGGTGATTGTTGAGTATAAATTTATAAATTTTCCAACCCATCACACAAATTTTAGTTAATTTTCGAGTAGGTATTCATCGGTTTAATATTTTTTTGTACTGCTAATCGAATTTTATTTATAAAATAAAAAAATTGATTTTCAGTTAAAATTTACCCATCGTAACACTTTTTTTTTGTCCAAAAACTAGCTAGACATGCAACGCTCTAGTTGCTTAACAGAAAACAGTCATTAGTCTAAGTACTGTTAAGTACACATGTGAGCACTCCAACAATTACTCTTCTAATCATGTAAACTTACTGAGATTGTGACAGGTTTTTCATTCATCTCTTATTTGGTTCAATTTTCAATTCCCTTCCGAGAATTCAGCTTTCCCATTGTGTTCCTCTTGGAAGCGGTGAAGAAAGCAGTATTTAAAAATGTTGAAAAAACTTGCAGTACCAAGGAGGTTAATAGCCATAGTGTACGCCTTTGATTCTAGGCGATGTAATCGATTTGTTAAAGAAAGTCTTGGTCTGACATTTTTATAACAATTTATTGTTGAATCATTATTATTAAACAATTTGTTCAGTACGTTATGTAAGTAAAACAATTAGAAAATTACGAATTTGATGATGGAAAAGACTATTAAAGTGGAGAGTTGTATGGTAATTTAAAAAAAATTGGTTTTGAAAGTTAGTGCTGTTTTTTAAATAATTTAAATTTAAGACGGTATAAAATTGAAATTTCCAGGGCTTACAATATAGACTGAAAATTGCAATAAAATACTGAGTGGTTTCAAATTGAGTATTCTAACTCAATTACAATATTTATGGGAGAAAGTGAAGAATATTTTCTACCTCCTCACAAATAATACAAATAATAGATAAATATTATAATTTCATTAATTATGCACATGTTAATTGGTTATTAACTTATTATTGTTTATAATTCATTGTCCTGTTTTCTATTTTTTATACAGGGTATCCCAGGATAAACACGAAATATTTTCAGGTGTGATTCTTGAATACATTCTGCATTGTCCTGTAGGTATAATTATAATTTTTATATCTCCAATTCTTTTTATTTAATTTTTATTTTCCATCTAGAGTTACTGCAGGTGGCAATTTACGAAGCATTTAACTTTTCGATTCAAAATAAACCAATCTTTCATCACGTATCAAATTTTTATCTACTTTCAATACTAAACCGCTGGCCAATTGAAACGTACCAAATGAATTTTTAGGTTGAATTAAAGTCAAATATTTTGAAAAATAGAAAAGAAATCAACATGCTGATTTCAGGATTTCAGAGATAATGTAATTGAGAAAACGATAGTGTTACCCGATTTTTTTATATTGAAGTACATTACTATCTACAGGGTATGAAAGAAAGTCTTCTTTTTTTTGTCAAATTTTATAACTACCGAGATTCCACAAATTTTTTTTTATATTTTCTTGATGTAGATTTTTTTAGTCCTTACTTAATGGGAAAACAACCTGTTTCTCAAAATTTTGATATACCTGTTATTTTATAAGATACCGAATTTTTGCTGAAAATTTGATTTTTTCTTTGTTTTTTGTCGTTCGGCCGTATTTTGTTTGTTTAAGAACCAATCTCTGTAGTTGATTATAATACCTTATGAATGGCTTTCTTATAAAAAGTACACTTTTTGTACTTTCATTAATTTATTGGTAACCAGTGGCTTATCAAAAATCGGTACACGTTCGCTGATTGGTAAATTTTTTTAATTCATGTTTTGCGGCTATTTTCTTAATGGAATAAAATGGAATTTACTTAGTTTATATTCACCATTGGTTTAAGTGACTTATATCCTCGAAACGGGTTTTTCACTTTTTCAAAAATTTGCTCATATCCGTGTATACCGGGTGGCCACGAAATCGTTTTACAACCCCCACCATTTTGTTACATTTAACTGTATTAACTTGAAATTTGGCATGGTTTGATTGTTGAAAGGAATAATCATTTTGACGTTTAAAATAATCTGATAACACTTCCGGTTTAACCGGAAGGGCCACCTACAAACTTTCAAATTTTTTTAAAACAACCCTGTATATTTTTTTCCGTAAGAATTAGATTCTACTTAAAATTACCTTTTTATCGACATATCACATGATGACATTTGCTTTCAAAATGGCATCATAATTATTATTGCAAAAACCTGTTCAACAATATTAAATTTAATAAAAAATTCGGTATCTTATAAAATAAGAGGGACATAAAATTTTTGAGAAATTGGTTTTTCCTCATTAACCAGGGATTAAAAAAATTGACATGAAAAAAATATTTAAAAAAATTTGTGGAATTCCGGTAGGTATAAAGTTTGAGAAAAAAAAGACGACTTTCTTTCATACCCTGTAGATAGTAACGTACTTCAAAGTAAAAAAATCGGGTCAGACTATTGTTTTTGCAATTAAATTATCTCTTGAATCCTGAAAACCTCATGTTGATATCTTTTCTCCTTTTCAAAATATTTGACTTTAAATTCAACCTAAAAATTCGCTTGGTACGTTTCAATTGGCCAGCAGTTTAGTTTTCAAAATTAATTGAATGGAACGTGAAGAATTTATTTATTTTTTCAAATTCCAAATTTGAACACTAGTAATTTTTTAAGAGTTAGCATTATCAAAAAAATTACAAGATTCTTTCAATCGAAAATCATCTCAGCTACAAATTTCATCAAATAACTTAGCTTCTTTTTAGTCAACAGTTTTACTTTTTCAATCTACAATTTTCAACATTGAAGAGATGATTGCTCGAAAATTCACCCGGATTAGGGATAAAAAAATTATACCTACAGGAGAATGTAGAATTTATTCAAGAATCAAACCTAAAAATATTTCGTGTATCCTGGAACACTCTGTATACAGCGATTCCTTGAAATAAAAAGTAATGACATTGTATCATTTTTCTCTGTTTTAAATCGAACATAAATCATAAATTTTCTTTTACAAAGAACAAATTAATAATAGAATTAACTTTGTACATAAAGCACGGAAAAAACCTATTTTAATTTTATATTTTAATTGTTTCCATATACCTAATTACAAGTAATTTATTTTCACTGATAGAAAATTTTATCTTCAGATCAATAAAACTTATAACTGTGTTCCAGAATATAAAGCGTGGTCATTAGTGGGCAAAATTGTACAGTGTGTGACATGGATTCCTAAACGAAAACACAAATACCTTCAACATAATCAAATTTAGGTTAGCGATGTCCCGCATAATTTACAAAGCATAAATATTATGTTTCCGCATTCACTAAATGTTACTTTTCAGTCTTACGGTCTTACCCTAGTTTTAGTATGCAGTGAATCGAAAACTTAAAATAATATTTATTATACACAATAGAATGCATTCAATTAACTATAAAATAAATTCGTCTTTGTTAATCGTGCCAGCGACAAAAACGGTAAACTGTCGAGTGCTATTAAAAATTACATGACTTAATTTGTTTACAGCAAGATTATAATAGGACAAAATATCCGGCTGCGTGTAATTAATTTTAATCAAAGTTTTTGGTTTGATATATCGTGTTTTGTAGAAAGCTTAACTAGCTGGAAAAAATGGACTACACAGCAGAGCATAACGATATTTCACATTTATTATATAAGAAGAAATGCACACACTTCAATAATTTTAAATCGTTTCCCTATCCGGAAAGTCGCACCCGGAATTTAGCAGTAGTAACGTGTTCTTATGTAACTTTAGCAAATTTTGTTTGCTTTGATGAAAAAATTAATTAATTTAAATTTTATACTTACAACCATTATCGTCCACATCTCCATCTTCCAAGAACACATAATTTTCCCCCAAAAAGTACTACAATTTTAAATCACAATAATCAGTAGGTAGCGTTTTTAAATTTGTTGCCTCTTGCTGGATGAAAACTGGTTGCACTTGATGTTGCACCGTGTTTTCCAATTGCTCTCTCGGTTAATTGTAATTGTAAATCGCGGATGACGAGTCGCGAAGAACTGTTGGTTGGGTTTGATTACCATGTAGATACACCTGGAGCACTCGTTACGTCTAACGGTACCTGCATAGCTACATTTGCCCCATCGCCTCTGTTCTCTCCCAACAACTAATTACGTCATTGGGTTACAAGAAGTCACAAAATCTAGAGCTGCAGAACATCTTTGGATGCGATGATGGATTTTGTATAGGTATGGAATGTGAAAATATTCTTTAATTCAAAAAAGTCTAGGAAATAGCACGAAGTCGACTAGAAAATATATTACAAAAAAAGTAGAAAATAAATAGGAGTAATATAATAATAAAATTAAATAAATGATAACTAAATTATGGCTTAAAATAAAAATTATCTGAAATCTGCTATTCATTTTATAGCAAGAAGAATGATATAAGCACTTGAAATTCTAGAATAAAACCAGCAAACTATTTTGATGCTTATAGCATAAAGTTAAAAAAAATTTGTAGAATTATTGCATTTTATTGGCTGTGTGTTCCTAAACTGGAATTTAAAGATTTTGATTCCAGTTGAATAAAACAGCCTAAATAACCAGAAACTTGCCGACAAACTTTTACTGAGTTTGAGAAGTGTGTGCGATGGTTCCTAACAATATTTTTCGAATTATTTTCAGGTTTATAAAAGCGAAATAAATATGTCCGTACCTATGTGTTGATAATAAATTAAAGATGCCTTAAAGAATGGATTGTTTGTTTATAACTACGAGGAAGAACTGTGCTAAATTTGTCCCAAAAAGTTTCATTGAAATCCGACTAGAATTTTAGAAATAATGCTAAATCTAAATTCAAAACTCGAGTTTTCACTACTTTTTTCATTTTGTCGCTCTCTGTATTTTTCAATTCCTACTTTATGGTATAATAAGGACATGACTTTCTTATACACGATGCGATACAGTCTTAATTTTTTAAAAATGCTGAAGGGGTAGCCAATATAATTACATGCTGTCCACATCCAAATATGTTATGAATATAAAATCGCATTTTTTATTTTTCTAACATTGTTACTATTAACAAAAATTTGATATAATGTACATAAGTATATTCGTTTCCACACCACCTTGCGGTAGAATAGTCGGTGCGTTTTTTTTATGTGGTGTCCCCTGTAGGCCTAATCCACAAATTTGTTGTTTAAATCCAACGAACACAATATTTAGAAAATGTCCAAAAAAAAATTAATAGTAAATAGTAATCATATATAAATAATAAACGATTTTATATGGAGCTATATACTGACAAAATCCTCAAAATACACTCAGCATAAATTTATTGAAATATTTTGAATAATTTTGAAAAACAACTCAAAATTTGAAAATATTTCCTTATAGTGACATCTATTAACAATAATACAAACCCTTCTGAGCACCATCTCTTAGAGACTGCTTTAAATATAATGAAAAATTGTACAGGTTTCTTCTCTGTCAAATTGCATAAATTATAGGTTATTTTATATATTTCTCTTTTACTTAATACTCCTAATAATTTATGATTGATCACACGCTTTGTTTGACACAAGTCTATAATCTTGACTCTCAGAAATTATTATCTTAATTTTCAACTTCTTTTAACAGATACGCTGCTGGAGAATTTTCGAAAATTTTGAAATGTAACGATTTATTATGGATCGGTTATCTAAAGAAAACTACTTCGTCTGTATTATATAGATAACATGGAAGAAACTAATGGAAAAGCTTCTTTGGTCTTTCCTACTGAAATTGGAATCAGCTTGTAACTTCATTACTGATTTTATGCTAAAACTGATAAGATTTTCCTGACGCATATTATATAATCAAAATTACATTGCAGGTTTGCACTTTGTTTACATCCATGAAAATGGTAAATAGTGAAGTAGACATAAACTACACATACTTAAGCACCATTTCCCACTAAATTTTCACTGAAGTTCCACGAAACCACCTCCTCAGCATGCTTGAAGGTTAGATCAGCTGATTATTGTTGTTCAAACCACCCATTTATTCAACAGTATTAATTAGCTCAGTATTTAATTATGTTTTTATCTTTTTTTCGTAAAAAAGCAGCTGACAAAGAAACTCCAGTTAAGGAAGTACTGAAGGATAGTGTCGAGATAAAGGACACAGTTTATGGTAACAAACAACAACTAAAAACCTACTAGGTTACATAATTTACATAATTGTTTAGATTTAATCCGTACAATAAAGGATCCAGAGAAACCAAACACTTTAGAGGAGCTAAATGTAGTTTATGAAGATGGTATCCAGGTACAGAACTTA
Source organism: Pediacus dermestoides (assembly GCA_963942485.1). Lineage (NCBI taxonomy): Eukaryota > Metazoa > Arthropoda > Insecta > Coleoptera > Cucujidae > Pediacus > Pediacus dermestoides. The sequence goes on along the minus strand of OZ012629.1, from coordinate 14,731,572 downwards.
TTCAGTTGTACATAGCTGAAATTATACCCTAGTTTTTAGGTTAGAAATCCCACTTCTGGCAAAGTGAATGTTGTACGAGTTGAGTTTAATCCAACGGTGCCCCATTGTTCTCTAGCCACATTAATAGGACTTTGTATTCGTATTAAACTAGAGCGAAATATGCCTTATCCAATAAAACTCGATATTTATATTAAGGAAGGAGCACACACTACTGAACATGAAAGTATGGTATTTTACGATAATTACAAGAGTTGTAGCTGATTGTGTTTGTTTTAGTCAATAAACAGATAAACGACAAAGAGCGAATAGCTGCTGCAATGGAAAATCCAAATTTGAAGGAGATGGTTGAGAATTGTATTGTGGAAGAAGACTGAACGATGAATCAGGGGTGTTTTTACATACATTGGTTTTAACTTTTATAGATTTATTGTGTTTTATATACTATTATTATAAATAAAAATTTAGTCACGAATATTTTCAGATAAAGTAGGTACTCTTAAATTTTAATCTAATTAATACCTATCCTGCTATCTATTATCTCTGTAAATGATCAATAAAAATAAGGTAATATGGAAAATAAGACAAATACTTAAGTAAATATAATTTTTATTATAATATCTACCAAATAGTAAGACAACATAATTAATCGTAGATTTTATTAAATAAAAATGTTAATTCCTACTACCTTAAAATTACTTACAAGATTATGAATATTTACATGTTTAATAAAGCGAAGCAAGCCGTCACAACATCGGCTGGCTAAATTCTCTTTTTTGTGTTACAGTAAATATTTGAAAACTTTTTTATATAGTGCCTAATATTTATTCTGTTTTTTACATAAATCTCTGTAATGGTAGCTTACGAAGCCCACGCTTCCAATTCCTTCATATCGTCGTCATCTTCGACTTTTTCTAAAACAACACAATCATTAACACATTTGGCTATAATTAAAGCTAAAGTCTTACTGCTCGGTTTGGGTTTAGCGATTTCCCCTTCTGGCACTTTCGGCATTTCATCAGCTTTCGGCACTTTAAGTAACTCTTCTTCCAGTCCTTCTTGTTCGAGTTCCTCGAGTTCCTTCTCCAGTTCCGATTCATCCAAATCATCACCGAACCCAACTGGATTACTAATTGCATTGGAAATTTCGTTTGCTAAATCTTGCTGTTCTGCGATGTCGTCCATCATGTCGTGAACTTGATCCACGTCCCTAAGAACAGTAACTCCTATAATTTGTACAAGAAGTCGAGTTGGTACACTTACATGTGTTGATGGGCATGTTTGAGAGCCTCCGCTGCTTTGCCCATTGTGTTGAGCACCGCAGTGTTCGTGTTTGCACCTTCCAAAGCCTCCCGTTGCATCTCAATGGTTGTAAGGGTGCCATCAATTTGCTGTAGTTGCTTTTCGTATCGCTTTTTCCTTTTAAGGGCTTGGATTGCAGCTGTAAATCACTGTTTCGGTTCAATGTTCCACTGTTGAACTTCCGACACTTACCCCGTTTGTTTTTAGCTGCATTTTGCTTCGCACACGCCTGTTCCTGTACAATTTTTTTCTCTAAATAGTCCTGTTTCTTAAGTAGCATATCTTCCGTTTCTCGAAGTTTTTGTATAGCCTCACCCGTCGTCGGAGCCTCATTTTCTTTCTTACCTCCGAATAGTTTACCAAAGAAACTCATATTTGCACTTGGTTACAAACCCTAGCACAAAGAATAATTACTGTAAAATTGTCAATAATTGCGTACACTATGACAAATAATGAAAAAATTCTGACTCGTCTGACAGTTCTTGTTAGTTAGCAGGAAATAACGAAAACAGCGTCGCCACCTGTCGAATGACTCATCGGTTGTAAATAAATACTAAATTTATTACAAAATTTTAAAATGCGAATTAAGTGAAAATTAAATACAGAAAATCTTCCTTTTGTTATAAGTTATTTTCAACAAGAAAAATAGTACATTTTGCAACTAAATATACAGTCGCCTTAAAATTAGGCAACACACATTACAATTGAGTCATACTGACATCTATCAGTTACAATTCTAACAAAGTGTACAGTTTTCTGTATTTGTATGTTAAAGAAGTCTACACGTTATCAAATAGATGGCACAATAAGACTTAAATATTATTAAACTAATAATTAAGCACAATAATTATGTATTTCTAACTTTTATTCAAAATTTCATCAAAGTACACAAACGTTTCTTGCATCTCTTTAAACTCAGATAACTTACAAGCTTCCTGAAAAGTCAACCATTTATAATCCTGATGCTCATTAGACAAATTAATTTCCCTGTTAGGATCTTTTAGCTCTGCCAAAAAATAAGTAACAACTTTTGGTTTCCCAAACGCTTCATAATTCAGGACTTTCTTAAAGTCGTACAGTTTTAAATCAGCCTTGTCTAAACCGGCTTCTTCTTTAGTTTCACGAAGAGCAGCTTCCATTTCGTTTTCATTACCGTCTAGATGACCTGAAGGACTATCCTATATAATTTAAGGACATAGAAAGTGTAGGAATTTATACCTTTTGGTGGAGTCCAATGGTGAATCCCATAGGAAGTTTGTAGTAATAGATATTCAATATTTTTAGATACTTTTCGAAATATCACGAACCCAGCTGCCTGTTTTACGCTCATTTTACTAAAATTACTTACTGTAGGAAATAAATAAATCACGTGATCAGTGTGTGGTTATGAGGAGTTGTTTTGCAGTGTTACCACTTTAATCCCCTTATCAAAAATATATTAATCTTGTTTATTCCAAGCCAAAACCTCTGTGCAAAGCTTTGATTTCAGCAGATGACATCGGTTTCAAAGTAAAACCTTCTATTCTAGGTTCGTGTTCTAAATCCCTTAATTTGCTGACTTTATTCCTGATATCTTGATGCAAATCACTAAGATCCTGTTCAGCTTTGGCTATTTCTAATCAACAACAAACTTAATAATCGATATAGCACTGTTGAAAATTGTTACCTTCCCGTAGGATACTTTTGCACTCTTCCGTTGGTCGTTCAATGTACACTCTTCCAAGTTGCATCCAAGTTTTCCGGTCTTCGACACTTTCGAGGGCTCGAAGCGCCTCGCGAAATTTATTTTGCGCGTTGGCAAGTTGTAGTTTGTTGTCTTTGGCTGTTAGAACGTCCTGGGCAAGTGTTTCAACTTCCCGTAGATACTGAAAGGATTTTTGCGTTTGTATGTCTGGTAATTTCGACATTAAACGAGTTTTACAACTTTTTAGGATGTTTGCATAACCCATAACCTACAAAATTTATACGTTGTTATTGCAACAACTTCACGTTAATATTAGAACTATTTTCATAAACATTTGAACTACTCTCTGTTGAGAATACATTGGCAACACTGATTGCTGACATTATTTTTTAAACGTCAGTTTTCCTTGTGAATTTTTCAACATGGGTGATAACGTGGTTAATGCAGTTGAAAATATGAATCTTGGCAAAGAGGAAAAGGCATGAACCATTATTTATTCTTTTTTCTTCATAATGTTAAAAGTTTTAAGTTATAACAAAACTATTGTGCCGGCATTTCGTCGTACCTATCCAACGTTGGTTTGTAGATGAATTGCTTACCTAGTTAGTTACCTGGAATTTTGAATGATGCAATATTTAACCATTTTTTACTTATATTAAATTCCTTGTAAAATACATCGATGATATTTGGAGAAATCAATGTATCACTGTTTTTTTCTTAACAGGCCAAACTGAAGAAAAACAAACAGGCCGCAGCAGCGCCTGGAGGTGGCGACAAATCCACTGCCAGTGAATTAAAACCACCACCTGGCTACATTGAAGAACGTTTAAATCTCTGGAATAAACTAAAAGCTCAATATGAATCGGAACTGGCTAGTAAACCCGGGAACTCCATTAAAGTTTCGTTACCAGATGGAAAAGTCATCGACGCTGTCGCTTGGAAAACAACAGCTTACGACGTAGCCAAAGGAATTAGGTAAGCAAGAAATTTGTACAATAATTCGATTATACAACAATTTTATAACAGTCAAGGACTCGCTGACAATTCCGTAATATCCAAAGTAAATGGGACTTTATGGGATTTAGACAGACCTTTAGAAAGCGATTGCTCTTTGGAACTGTTGAAATTCGACGATTCTGAAGCGCAAGCTGTATTCTGGCATTCCTCAGCTCACATTCTAGGAGAAGCCATGGAGAGAATTTACGGTGGTTGTTTATGCTACGGCCCCCCAATTGAATCCGGGTTTTATTACGATATGTTTCTGGATGACAAAGGAGTCAGTTAGTTAGTTTGTTACAATTACATGTTAGTAATCGTCGTTTTTACAGATTTCTCAAGGCGATTTTCCTTTCATGGAAAGTTTGGCGAAAAACATAGTAAAAGAGAAGCAACCGTTTGAGAGACTCGAAATGAAAAAGGAGGATTTACTGGAAATGTTCAAGTACAATCCGTTTAAAGTGCGGATTCTTAACGAGAAGGTTAATACTCCCACAACAACAGTTTATCGTTGTGGGACTTTAATCGACTTGTGTCGTGGTCCGCATGTGCGCCATACAGGAAAAATTAAAGCGATGAAAGTTACCAAGGTAAGATTTCTTAAATTTCAGCACAGAATGGACCTTAAAACTTGCGAAAGTATATAATTTATAAAATGTCGGCTTCCTTCTTTCTAGAGCTCTTCAACTTATTGGGAAGGCAAAGCAGAGGCAGAAACTCTGCAACGCGTGTACGGCATCAGTTTTCCAGACAGTAAGCAGTTGAAAGAATGGGAGAAATTCCAAGAGGAGGCAGCGAAGAGAGACCATCGGAAACTCGGCCGAGAGCAAGAGCTATTCTTTTTCCATGAGTTGTCGCCTGGTTCCTGTTTCTTCCAACCACGCGGCGCTCATATTTACAATGTTCTTATAAATTTTATCAAGAAGGAATATCGAAAACGCGGGTTTCAAGAGGTGATGTCCCCGAATATTTACAACGCAAAGTTGTGGCAACAATCCGGGCATTGGGCACATTACGCTGTAAGTAATAAATAAATGTACAAATTCTTTTTAAATTGCTTCTCTGCAGGACAATATGTTTTCTTTCGATGCGGAAAAGGACACGTTTGCTTTGAAACCAATGAACTGTCCAGGACATTGGTGAGTTACCCTAAGAATATTCCAAAAGCCTGTTTAATGTAACAATTATTTCCCTTAGTCTTATCTTCGATAATCGCAATCGTTCTTGGAGGGAGCTGCCACTACGATTCGCCGATTTTGGTGTGCTACATCGAAACGAGCTATCTGGGGCCCTTACAGGTTTAACTAGAGTACGAAGATTCCAACAAGATGACGCTCATATCTTCTGCGCTCAAGACCAAATCAAACAAGAAGTCAACGGTGCGCTGGATTTCTTGAAGCATGTTTACTCGATTTTCGGTTTTACGTTTAATTTGGTTTTGTCTACTAGACCGGAAAAATATCTAGGCGAAATCGAAGTTTGGAACGAAGCCGAAAAGGTAATTAATTTATAAGAAACTAAATTTCCGATTACGTTTTATAAAAATATTAAAATAGGCTCTGGAGGAAAGTCTCAACGCCTTCGGACAACCATGGAAATTAAACCCTGGCGATGGCGCCTTCTACGGTCCCAAAATCGACATTACTATAATGGATGCGCTGAAACGAAACCATCAATGTGCTACCATTCAGTTAGATTTCCAGTTACCCATCAGATTTAACTTGTCGTTTGTTAGTGAGAGTGGCGAGAAGAAACGCCCAGTTATCATCCACAGGGCCGTTTTGGGTTCCGTCGAGAGGATGATCGCAGTTCTAACGGAGAATTACGCTGGAAAGTGGCCGTTTTGGATATCGCCCCGTCAAGCGATGGTCATTCCCATTGGTCCGAATTTTGATGAGTACGCTCAAGAGGTGCAGAAGAAATTGTATGAGGCTGGGTTTATGGCTGAGGTTGATATTGATGCTGGGGATACGATGAATAAGAAGATTAGGAATGCGCAGTTGGCTCAGTTCAACTTTATTTTAGGTATTTTTAAGAATATTCCAAAAGTTTTTGTATTGAATTGTTTTTTTTTTTTAGTTGTTGGTGAGAAAGAGCGGAGCAGCAAGACAGTTAATGTTCGTACAAGAGACAACATTGTACACGGAGAGGTTTCTGTAGATGATCTAATACAGAAGTTCCAGAATTTACAGGAAAACTATGTACGAAATGAGGACAGTTTTTAATTGAGATAACCAGCTTGATTAATAATTAATGTGTTTTTTTACTTAATTTATTTCACACTGTGCATTTAAGCTGTAAATGGGAATAAAAGTTCTATAATAAAATTGTTCCTTAAAATAATATATTCGTTTAATTTACAACAATATTTCCAACAAATTCACATTATTCATCTAAAAATCCAACTGAGATTTTCATCTGATCTAAATTTCGTACAAACCATTTTAACCCTCTAGAATTTAAATCTTTAAAACCCAGCGCCTCCGCCAATTTCAAATTAAATTATTTACCCTTAGCGGAGATTCCCCTGACTTTACATCGCCTAATAAAAAATTGACGAGCCACCAGCTCAAGAAATCCAAGTCTCCGTAGTGCGATAAAATAAAAAAATCATTTGTGGTGGATAAATTGTAATTTACCGTCGCGTCGTACAAATGCAGATAAAGATCACTTATATACGCTCCGAGTCACCACAACACATTCTTAATCTCATTTTTTATTCAAAACTAATTGCGCGATTTTGTGATTATGATAAGTCGCTTTGTGGTTACAGTATGAGTTAATAATAACCAGCTGAACATATTATGGGGCAAATTGGATTTCCGCATTAGTTGGAATTAATAGGTGTGCTAATAGGTGAGCGAAATCCTGCTGGATGGAGGCGCGCGAGGGAATCTTTCGGATATTAAATCTTGAAGAAAATGGTAGTTAGGTTTTGGGTGCGCAACATATTTAATTAAGTAAAATTTGAAAAAGTGTATAATCGAGGCTCTAGAGGTAGGAACCTGATTTTTGAAAATTTTTAAGACACATATTTCTTGACAAATGTTGTAAGCGATAGTTATTGTTCTTTTTTTGTTATTTGAGGTGTCCTTTGGAGCAAATAAATACTTAGTAGTAAATTTTGTTGTAATTCCATCGATTTATATATAGACCTGGGGGTGCTCTTCGAGAGTGTCGCCAGGTTTTTGAGGTTCCGGTTCTGTAGGGCAACCACATCCTTGGCGGAGCCTCAGCAATGGTTGTGGCTGAGTCGGATGGTGGTGTGCCGGTGCGCGGACTGCATGGGGATGGAGCGCGCGCCGGGTGGTGCACTAGCGCAGACTGCGCGACCCGGCTCCTTATCGAGCGAGTCTCCAGTCCGCGCCCGGCCTCGCTGTGGCAATGACCGACCATCTGTCACCGATATGACCTTCCGCGTCGCGCTCCTCTGCGTGCTGTTGGCACTGCTGGGCCGCGCCGCCCATGCTGCTGCCGACGACGACGACCTCCAAGATGAAGAAAACACCACCGCGACACCGGTGCCCTACACCGTGGACATCTATCCCACACCATCCTTTCTGCCCAACATCACCATCAAGAAGGAGGACCCGCTCTTTCCCACCGACCTCTTCACCATCGAGCAGCGCCGGAACGGTGCCATCATCCTCCACATTCTCGGTGTTGTGTACATGTTTGTTGCTCTGGCGATTGTCTGCGATGAGTTCTTCGTGCCCGCTTTGGACGTCATCATCGAGAAGCTGGCGATTCAGGATGATGTCGCGGGGGCCACCTTTATGGCAGCAGGCGGATCGGCACCTGAGCTTTTCACCAGCGTCATCGGAGTGTTTGTGTCTTTTGATGATGTCGGCATTGGTACCATTGTCGGCTCAGCTGTTTTCAATATTCTATTTGTTATTGGCATGTGTGCGATCTTCTCCAAGACCGTACTGTCACTTACCTGGTGGCCCCTGTTCAGAGACTGCTTCTTTTACTCGGTCAGCCTCATTACGCTTATTATATTCTTCAGAGATAACCATATTTATTGGTACGAGGCGTTGGTGCTATTCAGCTTTTACATTGCCTACGTCAGTTTCATGAAATGGAATGTTCCCATGGAGCGCATTGTCAAAAAGCTTATCTATAAAAATAAAGTGACTCGAGTCAGAAGCACCGACCAACTTATGCCTACGGTATGTTCCTATTTACAACATTTTACTTCTTTAGACTAACAAAAATCCAATATATATATACCAATTGTGGTTCCATACAGGAACCTTGCGGAACATTAACAGGGAACTCTCTCAAAATCGCTAAACTAATGGAAGAGCAATTTTTAATGTTAGGATATAATTAAGCCGGTACACGTCCCAAATGTGATATTAAACTTACTCCCAAATCGAGTTGGTTACTATGGCACGTGTATGAACCTTAGGGAATCACTACTTTATTAATTCACGTAAAATACCCTAAATACTCATTGTTATTATTTGTTTACTATAAGGCGGGAAGAATGGAAAATATTTTCATTGGCATTCTATTAAGTACTCATAAAGCACATAAAAACCTTACATTTTAAGACTAAAGCTCAGTTATTCAATTGATAGTAACTTTAACTATAAGTTAGTTATAACTATTAGTTAAAGTTAACCATGGATTGAAAAACTGGCTTTTAAATTATACCTATCACAAAAATTTTAAATAAATTTGTGGAAAACTGGGGTAGGTCCAAATTATTCCATAAAACGAATGTTTAAAAGCCAGTGGTGTATCTACAGGAAGCTATAGGGCGAGTAATTTTTTACCATATTATTTAATATTAATAGCATGTTTTGAAACATTTTTAACAAAATAATTCCTCCAGAAACATCATAATTATCTTATTATTCAGCCTAAATTAGCCAAACATGTTTAAAAATAAACTGATAAGAAACTGTCCTAATTGACTGAAAACAAAATATTTTTGGGGTCATCCACTATCTCTTATTTTGCCATTTTTTACCCAGGACAACTTGTAACTTTGTATCCGGTCTATTAATATTAAGTGAACCAAATATTTTATTGGTTTAAAAAAAATAAGGCCAACGCTTTATAAAATTTGGTATTGATCACAGAACGGCAATAAATTTATATTTAGACAATCCTTCGTCATTTCCAGTTGGATATTATGTAGAAGTCACGAAAAGAATTTGGGTATAACAGTTTAAAGAATAAAAACGCAATCGTAGAGAAAACCCAATCATAATAATAATACTTAGGTAATAATTCCCCTTATTGTTATTATCATCATTATTTTGCTGCATTTTAATTAATCTTCCACAAATTATATTCCAATAATCGGCATTTCCCCTCTGGAAAAATAAACCACTTTCCTCGAAAATAATTACTTTAATTAAACTGCTGTGTCGTCGCCGCTCGTTGTTCCGTTTTTGTGACCGCATATTAAATTGTACGTAAAAGCTCAACTTTCCACCGAATTGAGCTCCGAACTCTACGCGAAAATCTGATAAGTTGCAGAGCCTATAAGGCAGTGGTACTTCGTGTCACGTGTCACATACAATGCCTTCACAGGCGGCATTCCCAGGATATTGTGTTAGTGGAGATCGAAGTCAGGCTGAATGTCGCCCTTTGTCATTGAGCCAAAAGACGCGATGCTGTTGTTGGAGGTGGCGGCAGTGGTGGTGGTGCTTTCCTGCTTTCACTTGCCCCTTACAGTTTTAACTTGTTCGTCTAATTCTGTTCCCGCTCAGGATGAATTTATTACCCACCGGCAGAAAAAAGCAGCGATAAATGAGATTCTTATACAAAATACCCGGGGCGCTAGGTTGGAGCAACCCCATTTTAAATTGTACTGGGTTGATGACGCGCTTATTTTTTAGAAAGTGACGATTAGTTTTTTGTACGTAGCCACTAGTTTAAATTAAATAGGGAAAAAGAAAATTCAGTTCATTATTATTATTATTATTACTACATAGAACTTTAGCGAATTTCATGTAAACTTTTTTGAAGGACGATGTAATTTGGCTAAAATGGCTACAACAACAATAAATAACAAATAATTAGCATATTACATGTATGTCGTAATTTCATCACACTTTATTTTTAATTTTAAATATGAAACAATTAAGTAACTTAAACGAATTTAATTGATGCTAACAACACAAAATTCTTGAATAAATTGTACTTAGTTAAACTTTTTGTTTATATTTTTTCCGGTCTAATTTTTGTCACAATTAAATGCTACAATATTTAGTGCTCGTAACAAAACAATGTTTTGGTGCTAGTTTCAGTTTCTTTACAGTTAGAAAATAATACTTTCCGGTAAGCATTTTGTGCATTACCCCTCCCCCACCCTCCTATTAAATGTACTATTAAAACAGTATTACTAGCTATAACAAATAATCATGCGTACCTATACAGCAATAAATGTATCTAATAAAAAAGCTGTTAAATGTCACATCACCACATTATTTGTATTATTTCCCCGTTGTGCCCTGAGCCTGTAGTTAAGTGTTAAAATGGTAACAGCTATTAAAAAGTTTTTGGTACAAATGCTTGTAATTGCACTTTTACTCTAGAGCATCTCTTCCATGCCATTAGCCTAACTACTTTCTCTTATCTGTATATTCTGTTTGTGTATACCTATACTAAAAGTATGCTTCGTTGTTTCCAGCACCAAGCGGCCGCTCAAGCTCTGGTGAGTGAGAAATAAAGTTTTTCTTTTCTTCTCACCATGCATGTGTCCATATCTTTTGCTTGCCTGTGTGTGGTGTGTTTTTATGTGGAAAATTTTGTTGAAAAGGTCAAAATTGTAGTTTTTTAAAGTTTATTTATTAATTTATGTTGCATTTTCGTTATTTGACCTGCTTAGCTACAATGTTTTCCGACAAGATTACAGCGAAACCTTATTGTTATGCATGGAATTTTTTTAAATTTGTTAACCAATAGGTTTCGACAAAATAACTGTAGAAGAAGCTGAGTTTTGCTTAGTTCAAACTATTTTATGCACATTTGAATACGTTAATAGTTTTGTGTCTAATTTGGTTCAGAAATATTTAAAAAAAACTGCACTTAAATGTTCTTCATTTTATTTTATATTTTATAAAATTATAAGAATTATCCGAAAAAAGTTAATATTGCTAGTTTTCATATTTATTAAAAATTGGCAATTATTTTCTCGAATTTTATTGCGAATTCTGAAAGAGTGCCAAATATTTAATAATAATGTGAAACGGTTTGTCAACATTTTTAATTCCACAGCTAGAGCTAAGCGAAATTTTTAACACCGGCGCACCCACCAAAATTTGAACTGTTTAAAATCTCAATTATGTTTATGAAATTGTAATTTTATTTGATTATTTCAACATTTTCAAATTAACGCAATCTAGTCTAACCTATCTCATCCTATTTGCTTTAATCTAACCTAACATCATTCGCATCCTGCTTCATTTAGCGAAAAAAATTTTCGAAAAAGAATCCACACTGAAAAACTGTGTTTAGTCACGTGGTTTAAGTGGTATATTTTGTAATATGCAATAATACTTTACAATACAAGGAAATAAACATTTAGATATTTTTTTTAAATTTTACTTTTTAACGCTGAACGATTTTTATTTCACTGAAAAAATAGGTGCAGTTTTTTAGAAATCTTTATAACTAGAAACTGGGTTGAGATATAAACATCTGAATAAGATACATCAAATTAATATACAGGGTGTCCCAGTTTATATGGTCAGGATTTCACCAGGGCATTAAAGAAAATAAATTATTTCAAATAATATGCTAATCAATAACAAAAAAAGTTAGTCTTCTGAAATTTTGCATAGATCTTTTTTTTTTGTATTCTCTTATTAATAGTGGTTGCAATTATTTTATTTAGAACACAGAGGCGTGCGTACGGGTTTCTTCCAAAATATTTTATTGAATAAAACGTATACCACTGGTTTTTTTGCAGCACCAATATGCAGAGAGTATTTTCCATTCAACTTAGAAACTTTTTTGTACCTTACAATTTCTTGATAACTTAACTTTTTTCTTATTTATTAAAGAGGTTCTTCCCTATTAGATTTCCGAAAAAGCATCGGTATAAAGTTGTAGAGAAAAATATTTCCTACAACTTTCCTTTTAATATTTTTTTGATATTGTCAATATTTAAAAAGATATTCAACAAATAAGTTGCAAATTTTAGGGAAATTTTTCTCTAGTTAGGTACTACTTACTACTACTACTTACTACTCTTTCCCCAAAATTTTCTACTTATTTGTTGAATAACTTTTTAAATATCGACAATATCAAAAAAAGTTTAAAAGATAAGTTGTAGGAAATATTTTTCTTTACAACTTTGTACTGACTCTTTTTTTTGAAAATTTAATAGGAAAAAAGTTATTCAATAAACAAAAAAATCCAACCCTTAATTGAGGGCTGGTGAAGGAAGGGAATACACAAACTCAGTTTTAAACTTTCAGGGTGACCCTCTAGAAAATTCTACAAATATTGGCTGTAGGGTAAAAAAAGTCTATTTGAAACCTTTTTTTCTCCCTTATTTACTGTACTATTAGAATATTTTTGAGTTAAGTTATCAAAAATTATAAGATACGAAAAAGTTTCTAAATTGAATGGAAAATACTCTCTGCATATTGGTGCTGCAAAAAAACCAGTGGCGTACGTTTTATTCAATAAAATGTTTTTGAAGAAACCCGTACGCACGCCTCTGTGTTCTAAATAAAATAATTGCAACCACTATTAATAAGAGAATACAAAAAAAAAGATCTATGCAAAATTTCAGAAGGCAAACTTTTTTTGTTATTAATTTATAGCAAATTATTTAAAATAATTTATTTACTTTAATGGCCTGTACGTCAAAAAGGAAGCAACATTCGACCATAGTTTATTAGACAAACCACTTTTAATTTTCGTTGAACTATCGACTGGTGAAATCCTGATGATATAAACTGGGCCCTGTACTTTACTTTTCTCAAAAACATTAATGATGGCAATGTTCAAATTTGGGCGGAGGCGCCGGGTTCCACCAAACCCACTATGAAACGTCACAACTTCCAAATGTTTAAGAATTTTCCAATTAAAATTACACACGAACCATCGTAAACTTAAAACAACTTAAATATCTGAATTTATTGTGATTCTAGAATTGATATTTTGAAACAAAATTTGTAGAAATTCTAAAGTAATCGACTTTCAGTTTAAATGAAATTTTCCAAACCGACCCTTTATGACGTAGCATGATGGGCCATAAGGTTTAAACATTAATATATTTTATTGTAACGGTGTTCCAGGCACAAAAATAGCTATATTGTGGGTTTAGATAATGATCTTCCTAAACTAATGTAGTAATAGTTATCTGTCTGAAGCAATGTATTATGTACGTTGAGGAATAATCGATAATATAGTTCAAGTAACTGTGTCAAGAACAAGTGGTTGATATATTATTAACGAAAATGTGTGTTCAATTCAATTCATTCCTTGAAACTATTTTCGATGGCAGCCGTTTAATGTACCGAAAAAAACGACCCATCCCATCAAATAACCCATCATCTCAACTCTACGAAATTACTTACATAAAAACAATTTGTCCTCAGGTAGAATTAGAGTTTTCCTGAGTGGGAGATGGCATACATAAAAATAATATTTATTTTACCGCGTGTGTATGATACAAACTGCTCGGTATCAAATGTATGTCGTGAAAAGGGATCTATTAAAAGCTCTAGAGGGAGACTTAGCTAACCGCTCCCAAGTATATACAGATAAATGTGTTTGCATCAGCACAGTTTGAGAGATTTATAAGAGAAAGAGGTTCTATGTGAATCTAACCGGGTGGGTCAAAATATGACTACAAATCCATTAATTTTGTGCTTTCTATAATATTTCGGAGGCTAATTAAATAGGTTATTAAGTAATGAGGATCTAATTATTGAATATTTAGTACTATCCTCCAAAAAACATCCTAATAGCATATCAATAATAATTCATCCAACAAACTCGATGTTTCATTAATTGTTTATTGGCTTTTCTTTCGATTATTTATTATTTAAACAAAATTCATTTACCTGCGTACATAATCTTCGTCGATACTTAAATTACTAAACTATTATATTATGGAAACCAGACATGCAATATGTACATTTTCCAGTATTGTATAAACACAGTGGCATTTATTGACTTAATTTTTTAAAACTGCATTTAAACCAAAATTATTATATTGTGTTTTTGTTAATTTTTATTCTTTTTTTCAGTCTGCATCGGTCAGTGTCATTTTAGACTCTAGCAAGGTCAGTAGAGTATTTAAATAATGTTGCCTCTAACCTCCTACTAACTGTCTTATCATTATTATTGACTGTTCCTTCGTTGTTTACTTTCATACCCTACAATCTGAAACTTCCTTTGTAATGTTTTATGTTAATTTGCCAATGGATGTGTTCAATGTGTTCAACTTCCAATTTCTGATTGTTTACAATTTGATGGATTGATTGGCAAAAGTAGATTATAGGCAACTATTGCGAATACTCTACTGATTGTACCTGTGTAAAAAATACAAATCTTAGGATATTTAGTTGACTGAAAACCCAAAAACCAAAATAAAATTCTAGTTATACAAAATTTGCATGTTCATTTAAGTAGACTGTTATCCAAAGAATATTCTTCTGCAAAATCGGGCTGTTTCTAACTAACATCTTTATATACCCCTGGGCTCCGCCCATATACTGCGCGCGCAGCCCACGAACTAACCACGAACCACCACGACAAAACCCAGTACCCAGTAGAATACTCTTTGCATGTCCATTTAACAAAAAAAAACTTCATAAATGTCTGGTTGTTCGATGTAGCATATTTTAATGTACAAATTGTTTTGATAATAAATGCAAACAGGTAGGTAAAACCTTAACTCGCAACTTTTCGTTCAATCTGCCGAATAACTCCACCTTTCCTCCGGTAAAAATCACCAGTACAGTTCTGCTTTCGAAATTTCGATTCGGCCTCATCATACGGCAGTCGACAGGGCCGGCCGTAAATCTGAGAAGTCAACACTGGTATCGGTTTGTCTTTTTCCTGAAATTTTAAGTTTCTTATTTTAGTATTATGTATTTCCACGTGTTTATTTCTGTGAAAGGTCAAGTCTCGTTTTGGTTTATAGAGACAGGGGAGTGGTTGTTTGATCTGTAATTTATAAAGGTTTCAGATAGCATCGATTTCAAATCAACATTATTATTTAGATAATGATTCCCTGTTTATTTGTTGGATACTGGTTAATTTTTATGTAAAAAAAAACGAAAATTATTCGGTTTAGTTTGATGATAATAAATAAAACGGATGGAAAACTTTTGTACGGTGTACTAATTAAATAAAAATGAGGTTAGATCCACTTTATGCTTCCTAATATTACACCTATAAAGCACTTGGAAATTTCACTTAAAATATATAAAATCATACTATTACAATAATAAACCGACATAATTACTAAATTATTGTTTTAACGACGCAAAATAAATCGTAAATGTTGATTTTTACGACGCCTCTGTTTTATTTTTACACATAAAAGGTTTTTACTTATACAGGGTGGTCGTAAAGTAGGTTCCATCAATTCATTTATTTTATAGTGGAAAGTTACATTTTTTGGAAAAAGCTAATTTTGTACCCGGCGCACCCGCCAAAATTCTAAACCGTAATCGGACTTTTGCAAAGTAGTCTGCAATGAATTTGTAGGTACATTCTATAAGGAAAAAATGTGGTAAACTAGATTTTTTGATTCGAAACCCTACTTGCTCGTAAATATTCTCCCAGATAAGCCGCATATCCCGTCGATTGTCCTTCGGCAGGCGTTCATCCCAAAGTGGCAGCTTTCTCGAATACGCAAAATACAAATCATACTGCGGCACCTGTTTGTACTTAAATTCGTTGTTGAAATATGTGATCTCAGGTTCCAGGTCGATTTTCGGAGCTTTCTACAAGTTTAATCAAGAATAAGAAACGAATCCAATGTAGTAGGCAAAAATCGTTAGATTACCCATCCCATTTTCTCGACATTCGCCCAAGCTTCCTCCCGGAATCGCATGAGGGCCACCGGCGTACTCCATGCCGTTTTCTTGGGGTTTTTAGACATAATTTAACTCAAGACAGAAATTATTCAAAGTGACGTTTTGTCATGAACATGAATCATTCGATTTTAAAATATTTAAAATGCACTAATTTGATTGGCTCTTTTCCCAACTAAGTAACTAAACAGCTAAGTGTTATGTTTTTCGAATGGCTCAATAATAACTTGATTATTTTCTCAAAGCAACTTTAAAGATACACTAGATAGATTCTTGTTGGGTTTTCCAATGGATCATGTTTGACATTGTGAAAGAAATGATTTTATTTCCTACACACACAGGTCAATATTAACTTCTTCTACCAAGAGCCAATATATACCGCTGAAAAGTAGAAATTCACTTTACAAACCCAGCGTAGCAGAATCCATGCCATATACCCTCTGATAATTTATGTCACAATGGGAGTGACGTCAAACCCTCTTTACGTCAATATATACGCGAGTTTCCTCTTTTGTTGATAAAATAATAATTTTTGATTTATTTTACCATTAGTTTCAGACGCAGGAGACTAACGATCTACCAAATTATGATATATGTAATTCCTGCTGTTTTAACGACGAGAATGCTCCGTTAGGAGGTGTTTTAAAAGCAAAAAAATGTAGAGGGGAGTTTAAAAATTCACCATAGGATTGAAATGGAGGTCAGCGTAAGACAACTAAAGCATAAGTGATAAAAATATCGAAATAGCTACAAAAGTTTTAAGTAGAGATATATTATTAGCTAAGGAAATTGTAGAAAATTTGATTATCTACAACATATATTAGATAGGTTAGATAGCTTTCATTTTTATGATTTTATCTAAAATTCAAATTTTGGCGGATACGCCAGTGTTAACCATAATTTTTACAAATAATTTTTACCTGCTATAATTATGAAAAATATTCATTTTTGGGCTCAAAATAATTCGATTGAACCAAACATACCTTAGTCCAAAACTCCTTCCTTACTGAGTTACAGGGCGCTAAAAAATATCTTTTCAAATCGTTTTTCAAGTATATCTACAGAACGGTTTAAAGTAGTGACTTGAAATTTGGTGGGTTAATAAGTCTATAAGGAAGCTACATGTGATGGTATTACAACCAAAATAATATTGTTCAGTGGCGTACTTATAGGGGGGACTAAGTGTTTTTTTGGATATTTTTTGTAGGGTATTGAATTTTTTTACAAAATAACAAGAATTATGATAGATACGCTCAAGACACGTAAAAAAGGTATACTTGTTTGACTTGCGTTAACTCAACTGTTTGCGAGATATTTAACTTCGAAAATTTTTTTGCTATAAAAGCAATTTGTGACTTACCCTGTAAAGTAAAAAATATTGGGTCACTCTAATACAGCTGATTCTACGTCCAAAACTAAGCATAAATGGTTGTAGAAACCGACCCCCAAAAATGTTTCGTTACTAAAATACAGGGTGTTGAAAGATGCACTTTTTATCCGCCCTCTATTTTTTTAGGAATATCTACAGAACGGTATAAGATAGAAATTATGCTTAGTTTTGGACGTAGAATGAGCCGTATTAGAGTGACCCAATATTTTTGAGTTTACAGGGTGTCACAAATTGTCGTTTTAATAGCAAAAAAATTTTCAAAGTGAAATATCTCGTAAACAGTTGAGTTAACGCAAATACAACAAGTATACTTTTTTACGTGTCTTGAGGGTATCTACCATAATTCTTATTATTTTGTAAAAAAATTTAATCCCCTATAAAAATTATTCAAAAAAACCCTGAGACCTCTTCGATAAGTACGCCACTGAACAAAATTTTGGTTCTAATACCAACAAATTGTAGCTTCCTTATAGACTTATTAACCCACCAAATTTCAAATATCTACTTTAAACCGTTCTGTAGATATACTTAAAAAATTATTTGGAAAAATATTTTTAGCGCCCTGTAACTCAGTAAGGAAGAACTTTTGGACAAAAACTTGTGGTAGGATTTTGTAAAGACATTTTAGGGGTACCTACATTTGTTAGGTTAAAAATTAAAATGTTGGCGGATGCGCCGGTTTTTTAAATAAATTAATTTAAGAAATTAAAATATTCTCAAACCTTGACACACTATTATTATATTTGCTGCCCCTTTAAAATCCTGGTTTTTTTCTATACTCGCCCAGCTTATAAATATCTGAAACTCTAGTTTCTAAATGCGTATTATCGGTTTTACTCCTCAAACTGTAACAAAAACTTTCACTATATACGAAACCTTTAACTGCTAAACTCCTCGCTAAATTACAGACATTAATTAAATATGCAAGTGTTAAAAGTTCATTAAAATGGTATAATATACGCTGTGGTTGTGCGCACCCCGTGTGATGCAGATGTGGGTCATGTACGAATACAAAATCAGGTCATTACCTTACCTCTCATTATTTATACAGAGGTAAACAAGTCTAAACGTGCTCTTGTTAATGTAACATACACACATCACTCTTTATACAGTATGTTGGGTACCTGTATCAGAGTTTTATGAATTAAACAAGCGCCGGGATTTTTCAATGAAGTAGGAGAATCAATACACCAGAGGCCGAAAGATTTGTTTATTCATCGGAAAATTGCATTTTGATAACGTTAAAAACCGCACATGAAACGGAGATAAACACATCAGTTAATCGCCAGTGGGTACTGGGTTTTTCACCACCGCAAATAAATCAATTAATTCTCGATTCGTAAAGCGTTGAAACAAAACAGGCAACGCTTTGAGGGTGTATAAATTTTAATTTGTACCGGGGAAAAAACTAAAGAACCGTCGAGTGGTCATGTGGTATGTACGTTACGGTACTCCTTTGTGTGTTGTTTTGAGGCTTTAAGCTTTAACCAACAATGATGCGGCTGTTCAATGCTGAAAACTTGGCACCAGCAGTAGCAGCTGCTCAAGTTATCGATTGGGCTAGAATGGAGGAGTAGGCCATATATACGGGAGAGAGCTAAAAGCTTATTACTACCTCTATACTCCACCACACCGAACATTTTGTGAACAAACAATGTTGTGGGGGGAATACATGTACCTACTCACATCACGCGGTTGTAAAATTGTTTTTCTTTAGCTCGTTTAACTAGTTGGCCAGAGGAATGTAATTAATGGCATAAGAGTGGGGTTGTTATGTAAACACGTTATTTTATGTGAGCTGAATTCGTGGAAGAAAAAAGCGATAATGTTTCAAGTTGGGAGGAAGTTTGAAACGAAACCTCAGTTTGTATATTTTTATCGAAATATGTGATTCATGGAAAATTCAGTCCAAAATATTTCAGACTACCAGTACAAAGAATTGGATTTTGAAATTTTGAAATATAGTGACTTGATTGGCCAATTTATTTAATGCATGTTAAATTTTCCGCTTATACAATAATTCAATCTATTAAAAACGAAATTTTTGGACAAAATTCTTTTAATAGGGCGTTTAAATAAGAAATGTGATTTTAGTTTAAGTCCTTTTCTGAAAAATAGTTTTTATAAAAAAAGGTTAAAAAGGCATCAATTTATTATGCAGGGTGTATCAGTTTTAATCGAGCAAACTTTAATGGTACATTCTCCTGGTCGTCCTAAATCGGAAAAATATATATTATATCTGTATCTCGTTTCCTAAGAAAGATACAGGGTGTTGAAGTTTAATACAAGAAAAAATGATTTTTTTGCAATAATTTCTATAAAAAAGCTTGGATTCAAACAAAATTTTGCATGCCTGCCCTCCTCCCTAAGGACAATTTTATGAAGATATTTTCCATTTTGGAGGGGCACCAGTGGCGTGCAATTCGGTAACATCTCAATTATTTCAAAGAAAAAAGTATGCCACTGTAATTAAAAAAAATGTTTTTTATCTATCGAATTCCTTATTCAATTTGGAGTGAAATTTGCTTTTATAGAACAAAAATTGAAGTTTTAGTTCAAGAGATAATTAATTTTTTCCAAAGACGTGCTAACTTGAAATTACTAAAAAATCCGGGAATGATGACAGATGCTGTTAATTCATTAGTTCGTCGTTGTCAGAAATGCATCGAGGCTGGCGGGTTGCATTTTGAACAGTTGCTGTAATTTTATAATTATTTTTTGTTAGTTTTTGTTTTTTAATAAATTTCCTATTTGATATGTGACTAATTTCAAGTTGGCATGTCTTTCGAAAAAACTAATTATCTCTGGAACTAAAACTTCAATTTTTGTTCTGTAAAAGCAAAGTTTACTCCAAATTGAACAAGGAATTCAATACATAAAAAAATAATTCTTAAAAATTACAGTGACATGCTTTTTTCTTTGAAATAATTGAGATGTGGCCTAATTGCACGCCACTGGTGTCCCCCCAAAATCGAAAATATCCTCATAAAATTGTCCTTAGGGAGGAGGGCAGGCATACAAAATTTTGTTTGAATCCAAGTTTTTTTATAGAAGTTATTGCAAAAATAATTTTTTCTTGTAAACTTCAACACCCTGTATCTTTCTTAGAAATCGAGATAGATGTATATAATATACATTTTTCCGAATCAGGACGACTAGGAGAATGTACCATTAAAGTTTGCTCGATTAAAACTGATACCTACATATATAATATAATAGTATTAATATTAATATAATATCAACTTAGGTTAGACAGGCATCAATTTTCAAATAAAATCATTAATCATTATTATTTTTTACAACTACCATATCATACTCTAACATAATACAAATTAGATTACAGTTATTACAGAACTAATAGTATCAAATTGTCGACATTTTGATTGATATCAAACCAGCCCCAATTTAAGTGGAATAAGCGCTGCTTTAGAAGAGCGACTGAAAAAGGATTTCTTCCACTCTTTAAGGCGACGTGGTGTTTGTTTGTAAATATGCTTTCAATTTCGAACTTTCAATCGATGCAAACACTTATAGGTCTATGAGATGATGTTTAATGTGTTCTTAGTGAATATCGATTAGTATTTGCTGTTTAGTTTTTAATTTTCTTATAAAAATTTTAATTAAGATTTAACCATCAAAAAAGCTCTAGTATAAAAAATGAAATTATTATTATTTTGATTATTTTTTCCCATCACTATACTACGAAAGCTCTTTTTTTGGAGGGAAACTTAAAATACATAAATTTGATTGGCTGTTGAACGACTGAGATCGTATTTATTTCCCGCCAATTTTTTTTTTCAAATTTTTTACTTCAAATTCTCTTTACTAAAAAAATTACACACACATGTTTTTTTGCCTTCGTATCACCTGTTACATATATAAAAACTAATACCTATTATCCTCCCTCAACTAGATGAAATAATAATGGTCTGTTTCACATAGGAAGTAAAACTTGGCAGTGTGCCTATTGGGCCGGTCCATAATTTTTCTATGGACGTTTTGTACGCGCTCGGAACTTATCGATAATACCATCCGATAAATTATTGTGGCGCAGTATCCGGAATTTGTTATTAGTTTCCACTACGCCATTAACTTGCGAGAAAAATCGCTCATTAGTTTTATTGTCATTTACCAGATATCTATTAACATTATTGTGAAATGAAGCGGTATTTTCCGAACGTCTGCAAGTGATTTCTTAGTTAATAATTATTACTTTAAATAAAACGGCTTTGTTTTCATGTTATACAAAAAAACTAGATTACCATGCAGGGGGTTACTAAGAAATTTTTAATATGTTGGATGATATGCAGTATTCAACATTTCAAAAGTAATTAAAACTTCTTCAACTAATATTACTTTAATGCAAAACTAGAAGTTTCACGAGGCTTTATAAACTTCCCAAGCACTTCTTGAGGGCTTTTTTCGTTGTATTACAAAACAGAAACTGTCTGAAACACTAAAACAAAAATCATACGGGTTTTTGCTTTCTTGAGATGTATTCACCTACATATGGTCAAAAAACCGCTTAGCTTAACAGAATTTATTCTTTATTGGTCTACACCTGACAAAAAGTATCACTTCTAGCACTAGGTGCACAAATAACTTCATAATACACGCAATGTTGATTAACTCGAAAAACGGTAAATATTAAGAATAAAACTGGGAAACAGAAAAATGTACAATATTTTTTCCGAAATCCAAACTCCACAATTTTTTTTCCAGATTTGCCAAAACGATTTGTATATTTTTTTGATGTTCCATTAGATATACAACCCTTGAAATATGGTCTATAAATATAATACGATCATGAAAACTTGGTTCAATCCTCAAATAAACCAAGGTGGATATTTATTTGACATGTCTATTTCCCGGATTAGACCGGAATAGAGAATAATATCCCATAAACAGCATATTGGGTCATATCTTGGGCTATAACTGCAAGCCAGCAACAACCTCATATTAAAATTTGATGTGTGTAGGAAATTTCATTAAATCTCACTGTCATTCCTTAGTTTCATGGCATATATTTAACTTAATAAATGGACGAACATTAAAAAAAAATAAGCAAGACTGTCAATCGAAATTTGCTATTTATTTCTTTATTTCACCTCCAATTACACAACCATTTAAAAAATTTAAAATGCGTGCTGATTTTTTGTTGTGGTTCTTTTCCAGCATGGAACGGTGGCGACATCGAGTGAGACAAGCGTCGGGACGCAGCCTGGTGGTAGTGTCACCTCACGAACTGCCTCCGAGACACCTCAGGTGCCGTCCTCCACCAGCCACCACCACACAGGGGCGAAATTCCGTCACGGCCTCCTCCAACTTATGATCCACACCATTGATCCCATGCACGATGGTCAGTATGCAGGTAGTTTTAAATATCACTTATTTAACTTTATCGGTGTACGTGGACGTCTTCTAGGTAGTTACTTGATGATCTGTGACCGATTGTTGTAGATTTGTGACACACTTTTTTATATTTATGTGCCTAAATGTTATTTCCGATGTAGAAAAAAAGCCAAGGTGCTGCGGGTAGTTTCAATTAGGTATTTTGTGTGCGTGAGTTTTGTGTTCGTTGTTTATTGAGCGATTGCTGAATTATAAATTGGTATTGCCTGTTTAGTTTAGTTTGTCCGGTTGCGATGTAAGAAATTAATAGAGAGCGGAATTTAGAGCTTCATGACGTTAAAACCAGGGACGACTCTCAGAAATGTCACTGAAGAAATATGAATTCTATTTTATACACTGATGTTAGAAAGCCTATCAGTCCGTCTCTGGAATACGATCCGCTCTATAGAATCACAGTTCAAATCCTGCAAAAATACTAAGCTGTCTCAGTTCTGTTTTACCATCCATATTTATACTACTTTCATATAATTTTAATTACTCGCGTTCGTTCATTCATTCCTGTACAAATTTTACGAAAACCCGCTTGCATTTCATGCGAAATATTCTTCATTCACCCAACTTCATAGCACAATGTCACTGCAAACTATTGTCACCTTCCTATCTTATTGTTGCAATGTTTGCAACATTTCCCACATCAAACAATAGTCATCGCAGTTTGAATGATGCGTTTTAATCTACTGGTAAGTTAAAAATAACTTTCCGAGTGCATAATTAATGTTTTTGTGTAACTAAACAAAAATTGCATTTAAACTTTATGTACTGTGGTAATGGCGCTCGATTAGAATCAATCGGTTAATCACGCAAAAAACTTTTTACGCTGTTGTTGGAAAAAAACGCGACATTTACCTTTGAAAATGTCAGTTTTCTTTATATTACTGGGTTATTAATCCGTTGGGAATCTGATACTGTTGAACATGAAAACCAAGTATATGGAATAATTACCTTTAGTTACAGCACTACTTTAAATAATAGAAATCTATATACCATTCAAGTTGGAAATGGTCGCACATTTAAGACGCAAAAATGATTGCGTGTAGGTAATTGCGGCTTTAAATTAAATTGCTCAAAGTTGTGATCGATTATCATCATATAGGAGACTGGTATTTTTTGTGGAAATTTTCCATTATGGGGAAAGAGCAACAGAAGAAATTTGTATCTTGAGCGAATAAATATTTTTTTGTAGGTACTGTACTCAATTTTTTCTGTACTGTAATAATTTTGGCCCCTGCACTGTCTTCACATCGCAAATTCAGAAAATTTATTATCGGATATTGCCGTTTGGTTTGATCAGAACAGTAGAAATTTTCTGACTGAAATGTGTCTAAACTCGCAGCGCAATATTAGAATTTCAGTCTGCAAATTTGTCGTGGGATTTAACATTTGCCACTTTATAAATAGCATTTATTTCCACTTCTCCGACACTTATATACGTAAAATATCAAATTACATTGGAAGGTGGTTTTTTTTGAAAACCCCCACAGCACAGCACATCAAAAGGAAATTAGATTTGCTAAATAATAGGGCCACAATAATAACAATATGTAACATAGTATTTGAGATTAAATAACCCACTCCTCGCACCCCGAAAGCTAATTAACAATTTCTGTGAGATTTTATCGGTAAATTAAGTTATTCTAGAACAGATGCCAATAATCTCGTCATGTTACAACACAATTCCACGTTGTAATTACCTTATTTTACCTCAATTAATTCGCAAATTGTGTGTGTGTGTGTATGGAGAATCACCATTTCAAATATTTAACCAACAGTCAGATATTATGATGGCAAACAGTTCTGTACGTATTTTTTTAAAATCAGATTATACAGGTGATCTGCAAATAGTAGGTGCTAAGCAAATATTTGGTTTCGTGGGCAAACAGGAAATAAAATTACATTTCGCTGTGATGGAGTTCGTGTTGTAAACGATTCTAAATAATTTATGCTGATGTGAAAAATAACGATTTACAGGGCGATTGAACAAAATATTCTAATCATATTTCGTAAAAAATTCAAAGAAAACACGATGGAAATAATTAAATCAATCTCGTAAAATAGAAGTAGTTTAAGTAGACATGTGCGTCACATAGACTATCTCCTTCCTGTAATATACTTGTCACTTAGCTCATTTTTAGTAGAGAGAATTCATTTTTATAGCATATCATTCGACATTGAAATAATTAATTTAAGAACACACAACACTAAACTGCTGGCCAATTGAAACGTACCAAGAGAATTTTTAGGTTCAATTTAAAGTCCAATATTTTGAAAAGGAGAAAAGATATCAACATGAGGTTTTCAGGATTCAAGAGATAATTTAATTGCGAAAACAATAGTGTGACCCGATTTTTTTACTTTGAAGTACGTTACTATCTACAGGGTATGAAAAAAAGTCGTGTTTTTTTTTTTAATTTTATACCTACCGGAATTCCACAAAAATTTTTTAATATTTTTTTGATGTCCATTTTTTTAGTCCCTGGTTAATGAGGAAAAAACCAATTTCTCAAAATTTTTATATCCCTCTTATTTTATAAGATACCGAATTTTTTATTAAATTTAATATTGTTGAACAGGTTTTTGCAATAATAATTATGCTGCCATTTTGAAAGCAACTGTCATCATGTGATATGTCGATAAAAAGGTAATTTTAAGTAGAAGCTAATACTTACGAAAAAAAATATACAGGGTTGTTTTGAAAAATTTTGAAATTAGAAGGTGGCCCTTACGGTGAAACCGGAGGTGTCATCAGATTGTTTTAAACGTCAAAATGATTATTCCTTTCAACAATCAAACCATGCCAAATTTCAAATTAATACAGTTAAATGTAACAAAATGGTGGGGGTTGTAAAACGATTTCGTAGCCACCCGGTATACACGGACATGAGCATATTTTTGAAAAAGTGAAAAACCCGTTTCGAAGATATAAGTCACTTAAACCAATGGTGAACATAAACTAACTAAATTCCATTCTATTCCATTAAGAAAATAGCCTCAAAAACTGAATTAAAAAAATTTAGCAATTAGCGAACGTGTACCGATTTTTGATAAGCCACTGGTTACCAATACATTAATGAAAGTACAAAAAGTGTACTTTTTATAAGAAAGCCATTCATAAGGTATCATAATCAAATACAGAGATTGGTTCTTACAAAACACAATACGGCCGAACGACAAAAAACAAAGAAAAAATCAAATTTTCAGCAAAAATTCGGTATCTTATAAAATAACAGGGATATCAAAATTTTGAGAAACAGGTTGTTTTCCCATTAAGTAAGGACTAAAAAAATCTACATCAAAAAAATATAAAAAAAATTTTGTGGAATCACGGTAGTTATAAAATTTGACAAAAAAAAGAAACTTTCTTTCATACTCTGTAGATAGTAATGTACTTCAAAGTAAGAAAATCGGGGAACACTATAGTTTTCTCAATTAAATTATCTCTGAAATCCCGAAAACCGCATGTAGATAACTTTTCTATTTTTCAAAATATTTGACTTTAAATTCAACCTAAAAATTCGTTTGATACGTTTAAACTGGCCAGCAGTTTATATGTTACACTCTATTGTCCTTAAATTTTCCTGCTATATCCAGAAATTACTCAACACACACTTAAATCTCCACTATAGATGGAAATCTGATATAATAAGTCTGAAATTGTTATTGCCTGCTTTTATATTAGTATGGTACTTATAAATTACTAATCAGACATTGCTTGCATGACTGCATGGACATATATTATTTTTTCTGTTGTTGGCATGCAATTTAAATGAAAATATATACGTTTCTGTGTTGTGAGGGAGAAATCGTTGTATTTTGGCTACTAATAGTAATTTGCTGTTGTGCTAGTCACGATAGTTTTTCTGGATTTAAATGGTAAAGCGAGCGGTGATTCTGAAACAGAGCGATTTAAAACTTAATATTTGTAGGGTTTATTTCATTAATCTGACAAAAATTTCGTACACCTCAGGTTAAAATCACGTTCTTGTCCACGTAGCTAATGTTAAATAAAAAAGCTAATTTTGTCCTGAACTGCTGAAAAATATATGGACGCACACCTACACACAAAAGCCTCTAGGACATTATCTCCCTAATAATCCGCCCACTCACTCGTCGTTGATTTTCCCGTGTTATTTTTGTGTCGCCCCATTTTGACAGTATAATACTTTTTCCTGTTGTGCGTTTTTCAGGTAAGGTGGACGAGAAAGCAACCCAGTTGCACGCGATAGCATCGCTGAAAGTGTTATTGGACGCTACAAAACCCCAGAATGGTGCTGCCACTAGCTCGGCTGCCAATCACATAAATAAAGCGGCCAAACAGGAGACAATGCTGGCACCATCAAGCATTGACATGCCCAATGGCGTTGCCAATACCTTAACCGACATCAGTCTAGATGCGGTGAGTAATCAGACTTTTATTATCTAATGTAAAAAAGGCTTTCAGATGCTGCTGATGTTGATGTTGATGCTTTCATCTCTTTGGGGATATTAACACAAAAAAGCGACAAAAAAAAACGAATTGTGTGCTTGTGTGAGTTTGATGTTTGTGTTGGTTTTCTAAAAGACTCAAGTTATAATCTTTCTATTTATTACTGCATTCACAATCACAGACTTACCTATATTTGTAATTTTTGTGATTGTGATGTGGTCCCACTCCCAGTTGAGTTGCGACTTTTTGATGGATTGAACTGTGGGTGGCGAGTGAAACCAAGACGATTTTCTCAAACTGTGTATGGGGGAAACGGTGACAAATTAAATGCGATCGGTTTGAGTTTGACACGTCCAATATTTTTCAGTTCGATATTAGAGGGGTTATTCTGGGAGACAGTGAGGCGATACGGGTTCAAATATCTACGTCGATCTAAAAATAGGCCTTAGAAAATTGCATAAAAATTTTATGAAGTATTAATTAAATAATTCCAGTAGCTATTTCGGGTTTTCGAATTTAATAGTGAGTAATTTAT
Source organism: Pediacus dermestoides (assembly GCA_963942485.1). Taxonomy (NCBI): domain Eukaryota; kingdom Metazoa; phylum Arthropoda; class Insecta; order Coleoptera; family Cucujidae; genus Pediacus; species Pediacus dermestoides. The sequence continues at coordinate 14,703,807 of OZ012629.1, read as the reverse complement.
TCAGTTGCTTATCCATCTAAATGAGTTTTCCTAAAGTTCTCCCAGGTAAAAAATTTGGAACCGGCGCATCCGCCAAATTTAAAGCTTTTTCAGGATACGCCATTGGTCTATATTATTTGTGGTCAGACGTAAACTTAAAATTTTTGCAGATAATAGAAAGATTATAGCTTTTTAACTCTAAAGATGTGATAGCGAATGAGAATAGTCTATGCCATTATATTCTTAGTCAGTTAAAAGCGCACATTCTCCCTCTCTCTCCGTCTCTAGAGAGGTAAGCGAGAGGTAGAGACGGAGATAGTGTCGCGCACATGTCTACCGAATAATCCTGGTATAGTAATTATTAATATTTTCCCAGTGTGAATGTGATGAAAAGCTGCTGTATAACTGTACGAATTAGTTTAAAGCATTTTACTGCGTTTTGATTTATTTTGATAAATAGCAATATCCACGGAAACCCGATACAATTGTAAGTTATTTGTCTATGGTGTTATTTGTTTAAACTTTGTCTTTGATTTTATGTTGCTCGTTCCCTGAATGCAACTTTTTTGTTCCTTATTTCATGTTATACAACCATTTCAAAAGCGTTTTCTTTATATTATACCATCATGTAATGTAAGATGTACTCGGAGGAAATTTCCAATCGAGTACATATTAAACCATCACCATCAAATTTATTGTAAAGGCACCTGGGTACACTTACATTACGTTTGAGAATCAGCATATGCCGGCGACAGATCGGAAGTATTAGAAAAAGCATGACGCGGCCACGTTCAATGGAAATGAGGACAATTGAGTGATGGTGCGCGTAGTATTTTCCTCTGTCAAGTACAGACAGGTTGTGACGCGATTACTTGGGAATTATTGTCCTTGTTGCCTAATGTGATGAAAAATTAACACCAAGACAGATTTACAATTTTACAGAATTTTCTCAAGATCAACTTCCATTTACATCCTTTTTTCCAATTATCCTTTGCCATAGCATCTAGTAGAATTTGATTTTGTTACTCTTCTTGCTCCTTAAACGTTATTGTTCGGATAGTCCAGGCAATGAGTTGGCAGTTAGACGAATAAAAGGCAGAGAGAAAGACAGTTGATGTGACTCATATGTCTACTGAAAACTTTCCTGCTGTAGCGATTGTTATACGATTTTTTGACGATTTATTATAAATTAGCCCTTAATTATAATTCTTCATACTCATTGCCTGCTCTACCGATAAAATTTTGCATTTTGTTTGTCATGTTTATTAAAAACTTGGAACCACCCAGTTCACTTATAATAATGAATGCATATAAAACACAAAGCTCCGTGAACCGCGTGTGGTCCTAAGTATTTAATCCTTATTTTCTTACTGATGTTATTCTGGCACGAAATTATTAATCTAATCAGATTTCCCGTCTGAGACTTAGTACTATATCAAAGCAAGTGCGCTGCATACACTTCCCTGATTAGTTTAATAAATTCTTTCTGTAAAATAAAACTATAATCGACACGACATTAAACTAATTACATTTAAACCAAACCTAATATAAAACATTGTGTCTTATTTATGAATTAACCGAGTCCACAAGACACAACCAACGAACGGCTTAATCCTGTTATACACTAAAGGTAAATGACAACACTAGTAGTATACTAATTTTTTAACCTAGTTGATGAAGCATCGATAATGTGCTTAAAGTGCTTTTATATATTGCAGTGCGCTTAGACCATTTCAAAGAGATACCCATCACTTTATCTAATGTGTGTGTGTTACTCGACATAAGCAAATTAATTTAGTTGACATGGCACATTAAATGGTTTTCAAAGTATATTGCACACAGTGTTGTTTGTTGTTGATTTCACCCAATGTTGATTGTTAACGTGTACTGTATTCACCGATGCATTATGTTGTGGTTGTATTATTGGGTGCTTTGTGTATTATGTGATTCATATCACACAGGGGTCATCGGTGGGGTATTTTCCAGACAAAACCACCAATTTATTGTGTTGGGTGTTTTAGGGCAGCAGGATAATGCGGAAGTAATTTGGGTTTATGTAAGGCAGTTTTTAAGAAGGACTAATGAATGGGAAAGTTGCTGGGTGCAGCTGATTTGGACTGCTGATAAATGGGGCTCACTTAAACACTCACACGATTATATTAAAGAGTTTAAAAAAACCTATAAATTTATTTTTGCTAAAGCCAATTTTTTATTAAATCGAACAATCAGCCGAACAGTAACACGAGAAATAATAATTGTCTGAATTCAGCGCAAAATTATTCCAATTTGTTTATTTTACCGCCAGTGGGTATATGAGTCACTATCTATTATTTAAAAACTACGCTATAATAGAAAATCCTGAACAACATTGTGTGCAATTACCACAAACCAATTTTTTTGCTGAAACTTTTGACTAAAATAAATTCAAATTCAGTCGAAATTTTCTCATATAAAGTCAATAATGCAATATCAATAATCATAGTAGTTACACCAAACATCAACCGTACTGTAGCTTCCCTGCTCAAAATCATTCAGCAACAACTCAAGTAAAATCAGCGCCCCCTCTCATTAGTTAACTAAGCTTTCGCATTGTAAATGGTTTTGCGCTCTAGCACACATTCTTTGCCATGGTGTTACGGATTAAGCTTTCACTTTTCCATTCAGGTTTCCGAATAATTCGCTTGTCAGTGGATTATTCTGCAAACCTCACGTTATTGCCCCAAATCCCCCCATCAGAAAAACTAATAATAAACGCCAAACTGAATGTTGTTGTGTTTTCTCTATTTTAGCGGCGTATGTCCTCCGTGCGTGCTCGTAAGTCTTTGACTTCACAAGCCGTGGTGTGTCTGCAGGTGGGGGAGACTGACGAGGATCCTCCCGAAGCTATGGACATGAGCTGGCCTTCAGGGGCCCGCAAGAGGATTACCTATGTTCTCTTAGCACCCATTGTCTTCCCGCTGTGGCTCACCCTGCCCGACACGAGAGCACCGAGAGGTTGGTGGAACACTTGCTTTTATTACTTGAGAGAATTGTGGAAACATTGATCGCGTCGCACCGCGCGTTGTGTGTCAAGAAATTCTCTATGAGGAAGGTGGAATAATGTACAAAGTAGCAGAGGCATCACAGGATATGCCAGTTAAAATATATGATATTTGAATAATCTAGAGGATGTTAAACTTTATGAAAGCATAAAATTACATTTCATGTTATGTCGTTGTGTGTTCAGCAATTGGAATTGATATGCCGTAAAATCATTTTAATATTTCAGAAAAGGCAACTAATATTTGATGTCGTGCTCTTGATATTACTACTTATTGCTGACTTTTCGAATATAATATGTTTAAATATTGCATTACTTCAAATTTAGGAATTTGAAATTTTGGCGGACGCGCCGGTGTAAAAAATAAAAAATAAAAATTATATAATTTTCGAAGTGTTATAATTTTGAAATTAAGGCAGATATTTCTAAAATATTCTCACATTTTATAAGTAATTTGACCGTATATAAGAATCAGTAGTAAATTATAGAAATTATTTTGAATTATTCTTAAAGTTCTAACTAAAATCCTCGTTTAAATTGCTATATTATATTCCTAGTCTTTCCCAATACTCTCTAAAATGATAAAATTCGCTGGTTTTCAGATATTCCATTTAAATTTTGAAAATTATACCACGATATATATGCCAATATCTGGACAGAAAATTTAATTCCATTTGTGGTGTTAAATATGTTAAATACGAGCCCTAACAACTAAATGTTCGGACAAAAATAAATTTGATTGTCTTTTTTCCATACGTGCAAAAGTTATTTAAATTAACTTCCATAATATTGATGGTTTTTTCTATTATAATGCCAACATTTAGTTATATAAAAACGTAAATTTCGTAAAAATCCGCTCGGCGGTTCCAAAACTGTGGCACTTTAACCCAACAAAATGGGAAAATTGTAGAAACAAAGATTTATTATTTTCAAAACGTTGGATCTAGTAGTCGGATTTTGATGAAATTTACTTTATTGCAAAGCTGGATGTTGGTTTTCTTTACAAAAAAGTTACACAAGTTTTTATTTGGTGATTTTAGGCATTTAGCGGAGCTTCAAAGTTGCACCTTTAAAAATAATAAAATTTTCTAGTAACTGTTTTAAAGAATCACAGTTTTGAAACCGCTGGTTGGATTTGTGTCAAAAAACATTTAAATCAAAGCTCAATAATCGTACTATATTGAAAAATTCCTGAAGTGTTAATATGATTTTTTTTGCATTTTTTTCGAGTTTCACAGTTCACTTTTCAAAAAACGTGTTTTTTGAGGGTGCTGCCTACATTAAAATAATCACAGTTTTGGAACCACTGGTTGGATTTTGGTAAAATTTACTTTATTGCAAAGCTGGATGTTGGTTTTATGTAAAAAAAAATCCCCAAGTCTTTATTTGGTGATTTTAGGCATATTTCGTAGCTTTAAAATTGCACTTGAAAAATGTGACGTAATTTTTTAACGATTGTTTTTAAAAAGTCACAGTTTTGGAACTTGGGGAAAACGACATAAAGGTGCTTTCATGGCCCTCATCCAGTCCGGACTTAAATGCAATTGAAACTATTTGGCATAAAATTAAACATATTCTACGCAATAATCCACCAAGATACAATTTTCAAAGGGTTATAACTTTCGATCGAAAGCAGATATTTCTAAAATATTTTCACATTCTTATTAAGAATTTGACCATATTTGAGAATTAGCAGTAATAATTATGAAAATGACTTTGATTTATTCATAAAATTGCTCTTAACTTACCTAAAAATTACTATAGTATTATATTTCCAATAGTCTCAAAATTCTTGCATGCTTTGATGTGTTTTAGACAAATTTTCAAACTAACCTACGATTTACCTCGAAATCCTGATAACGTATAATTTTGGTGGATGCGCCGGTGTTAAATTTAGATATAATATTAATATGTACTATTGATGCCTTTATAACATTGAACTTTCTAATATGAATATTAATTGATACAAATAAGACGCAAAAAGTAACCCTAAGATATGTTAATGATATTTAATATCGTCCCTACGGCCTAATATACAATTCAACTTTTTCGCTCGCTTCGAGCCGGTTTGTATGCGAATGTAAATTTCATTGTGCCTATTTGTGTGCAAAACCCCCTAGTGACAAAGCAATGTCAAACAATTAAAATATGTAACAAAGTTAATTGTTACCGAAATGACAGCAAAAACTGTTATATATATTAACATCTGAGAGACGTCCCTCGATTAGCATAATATCACAAGGGAGCCCAGGAGTAATTTGAATAAAACGGAGTGGATGCATTCAACACATTTCGCCTTAAAGAAAACACTGTGACCTAGTATTCGAGTTTGGGCGAAGTATGGGGGATCAAGGAAAAGCTAAAGTAGTAGTTCTAGAGGGAGAAACAACTTTTCTCGTGCCAGTAATTGATGTGTTGGAGCTTATGTGCGCAGGTTCAGACAGGGCCCTTTGTAGCCGTGTTTCACGCGAATGCCACGTGTCGTGACTTTTACAATAAACGAAACGAATTTTTCGTGAAACATTATTGCCAATATAATTTTTTGATAATACAGCCCACCCACGGGAATATTATAATTAACCAACTAGTCTTAACTTTACATCACAACAAAGAAACCAGCGTTATTTCAAATTATTTGGCACTAAACAGTTTATCCATTAAAACAAACAGATTATAACGAGAGGGGATTTTACTGTAAATAAATCAATTGGGGAATAATTGGAATTCACTTTTAATGATTGCCTTAAAGTTCAAAAGTTAATGGATCGTCATGTAAATTGTATTAAATTTGAAGCTGTTATGTTCACGCAACTAATACCGCACTGCTTGGCGTGTTTTTCAATACACAACTCGCAAATGTGAATTATTTCCTATCTTATACAGAAAAATTTAAAAATACAGCGTCTCGTGTAAATATCATTAAACTGAATTTATTCTGCAAACATCAAATTCAATCATAACTTTTAATTTTCTAATAAATTTATTCCAGGTAATTTGTTTGTAGTGAAACTGATGATGATTAGAAACTTTTGCCCAAACAAGCCAGTTTTCAATTTAAATTAAAATTGGCTGGTGCACGGATGAAAAGTCGTTATTTTCTCAGGATTTTAATTTATTGCCACATAAATATTATTGGGGATTATTACTCTACGGTACTATAAATGTCATTTTACAAGGACTTAATAAATTTAATAAACAACTTTTTGGATGTTGTGTTTTATTAGATGCAGGAAAATCCGGTGCATTTTGTTCCAATTATTTAAATTGATGAAGTTTGGAATATAATATGAGAGCCTCTAAAATAACCACATTTTAAAACAGTCACTGTATAAATTGATCTGTGAAAGTTTAACTGTTAAAAAAGTAATCTAAACTAGCTTCCCTAGATTTAATGATTTTTTTCTTAATACAGCCAACTTTAAGCTTTGTAAAACTGTATTATAAAAAAAAATCCGAAAATCAGGTGTAGAGTTACGAATTTTCAAAATGGATCATATAAAAATGTATGAGATATTTATTTATTTTATTCCATTGGTTAAAAAATGTCCTAAACTAACTTCCATTATATTGATGATTTTTTTCGTGATAGTACCAATATTTAACTAAACAAAAACGCAAATTTCATCAAAATCCACTCACTAATTCCAAATTTACAATTTTTTAAAACAGTCACTTCACGATTTTTGCAGAAATTCCTCTATAACCTAACTTACAAATAAAATTATGGTTACAGTTATTTTTTAATAATATCTACCAACATTAGTCTATGTAAAACAGAAATTTAAATAAAACATGCATAGCAAAATTAATGGGTTAATTTTGAGCCCATCTATAAGCAAACCTGTAACTTTATGAGCTTTTAATTCTAGGATCTCTATAGCACAATTCTTCGTTTTGAAACAGGAAAATAGAATCAATTTTGTGGTGGATGCGCCGGTGTTAAAAATAAATATTTTCAAATCCACAGTAATAATATTCTAAAATTTTTTTGGATTTCCTTTAATAGATTCCAAGTACCCCAAAGAAAAATATCAAATCACAAAGAGTTTACGGAAATTTCCCGACTAGACAGTGATTTAATACTATCACGTAAACGTGCGCCTATTTATCATTTTGTTAGTGTGCTATAAACCATAAGAAAAGTTTGATTCGCGTGAAAACGACTTTTTCTTGTCAGTATTCGTGCCGCTCGTTAGTTTCAAAACGCGATAACCACCAATTCAACTCATGAATATTCCTCTAATTCAATGATTATATTTCCCAGGTAAAAAGTTCTTCCCAGTAACGTTCCTTGGAAGCATAGTGTGGATAGCAGCGTATTCGTACCTGATGGTGTGGTGGGCCAACATGGTGGGTGAGACAGTTCGGATACCACCAGAAGTGATGGGTTTGACCTTCCTCGCCGCCGGCACCTCTATCCCCGATCTCATTACCTCTGTCATCGTGGCGCGGAAGGGCTTCGGCGATATGGCTGTCTCCTCCTCCGTCGGCAGCAACATCTTTGATGTTACCGTCGGGTAAGGACTATCAATTACAGCACAAGTAGCCTAAACTAACTAGGCATATGATGTCTTTGATGAGACAATTGGATATCGGGTTGCGCACTCGAATATTGTGTGATGTTATTGGATTATTTCACACTTGCTATTTTAAAATGTTGTCACTATGGCAGCGCGGAATCCTCTAAAGCAATTTGCTATGGTTGGGTTCACTTTGTGTAACTCTGTGAAACTTGCAATTAACGTTTGTACGCTGGTTGGTTTATGTTATAATTTATACACCGGAAAAGTACTGACTAAATATTTTATATAATTTTACCCTCTTAGTCGTAAATTATTATAAAAAAAACACCGTGTCTAACAACCCGTATTATTGTAGACTAGATACAACATCATAACCTCAAATATTCTCGAAGCCTATTTGATTCATTAATGTAACCCTACAACGCTTATGCTTCCTACCCTACGTTAATTAATTTTTTTCTATATCGCACGATTACTGCAGAAAAACCATCGCATGTGATTATAGAAAACCATACACACTCACGATAATTCCCCGGTTCAATGTACAATATAATTAATATTTCCCATGCTGCTCAAGCGTTTTATTTTTATAATTCATTCACAATTAAAATATTATTTTTAAAATCAAACGAACCGAACCCACAATGAATTTTTCCTCCGGCGACACCCAGATTCCCATATCGATTTAACTTAAACTGCAAACCTTGTTCACGGCTTTTCTTTTACACATGTGTGTGCAATATAACAACCCTCTTATATGATATCCATCTCATGAATCCACAATTATTATATTCGTGTAGTGGAAAATTCATATGTGGAGATAAAATAAATAATTTTGGAGGAAATGTCGGGTTTAATGTGTTGGAATTTTCGCTTGGTTGGTGGATGCGCCGGGTTAATATCATAATAATTTACCGAGATGTTAAAAATTAACGAAACTATTTCGTATTTTCTTTTGTGGATTATGCTAACCTTCCCTAAATTTATTCATGGGAACACTGAAGCATATGCCTAAATGTCATATTTGAATTCAAACTACATGCATTTTGCAATATCGCCGGTTATATTATATTCCAGTGGATATCCGATGAGAATTCTATAGGTAGAGGAGCAGCACTGTTTTCTTATTGTTAAATGTCAACCTATTCTGTAGTGGAAACCAATAAATTTTCCACAGACAGAAGCTTGGCAATCGCAGCGAACCAAAACAAGGGGAGTTATCGGTTCCGGTTTGTCATTTTATAAAATGAAATTATCCTTTCATTGCGCCAGCGTTATAAACATTTTATTACTTGGAGTTAATTTTCAATTAATTTCGCTCTGTTTGTCTCGGTGCTTGGTTTATTGCAGTAGTTAAAATAACAATTTTTCTCTGTTTTAAAAATTGTGTTTGAAATTAGTCACTAGATGTGTAGCACGTCGTAAAACTGATTAAATTAGTGTTGGAACAACGCGTTACAATAAAAATTCTGTGACAGAATTGGAACCGTTTAGAGTTGGAACGATGTGATTGAAGATAAAGGAAAAAGGCGAGAGGATCATTCGAATCGTTTCCGAGTAATTTCGCCCGGGTTATATCACTCACCTATAAATATTTTAATTAATTCAATGCGAAAAAATTTACTTGACTAAAGATAAAATAAGTTTGACCACCATCAGCACCAGTCGGTTCAAAAATCTTATTTAAAAAAAACTCCAGCTAGGGAGAGCAATTATTTAAGATAAAGTTTCCGCAAGTTTAAAACTATAATCGGCAAAAAGTTGTGCTGTCTGAAATATTACTATCGTAAAGTTCTCGCCTTTTTTCTTAAATAAAGAGCAAATAAACTGTCTATCGCCAAGTGGGTTTATCGTGGAAGGAGATAATCCTGAATTGACCTACATTTTCTTTTCTTTAACATATCAAAAGATGTTTTGAAATAGCAAGCAATATTATAACATGGACAGTTTGTTAATTTGCTGTTCTATTGTGTGGATATCGTCGAGGTTTTAACCTTGAATAACAATTCTCAGAAATGGCGAAGGCGCCGGTTATACAAAATCTAGAAAAAATAATAGTGTGCCCATGAAATAACATTGAATTATTAGTACTTAATAAATAGTTCTGTCCCTGCCTCCTCCACACAGATCTCAAGTGCCTTAGCTTTAAACCAAATTTATTTAAAATTAATAAACTAATCCCCTACAATCCGGTTTGGTGGCCAATTAAACCCCACCATGCATTAATTACTCACTATCTTGCGAAATACACAAAGTACCTACTCACCTAGTTCAAATAAATTAAACTCCCTTTACAAGCTGATTATCGATTTCATAGTTTATGTTCCGTATATAAAATACATTGTCTTACTCTTCCTAAAGACCAGACAATAAAATGCAATAGTAGCGCTGTTTGCGTACCTGTACTCTTCTCGTCCATTAAAAATTTACGTGTTTCATGTCATAATTGTTTGTCGATAGAGTGTTAGGTAGTTTGTGTTACAACATTTATATGAGCTCATGTTTGTACATCACGGACCACTCGAGCTCTGTTTAGATAAATTAAGGGGTAATTAAGCCTGTCACTAATGATGGTGGAACTGAATTCTATTAATTAAATTTTATATCTGACAGCACATGTCTGCATTAATGGGTGGAATAATGCGGTGGCGTTTCAATCAAAAGTTGGATGATCTGGTGAATTTTCGTCTAGTGGAAATTCGTTCGGTTTTTAAAGAAATGTAACAATCCGAAGATTAGTTTTAAAACAGTTATTTAAAATATCTGATGGGTTAAACACATGACTTTCTTATACGGATAGTACCACAATTAATTTTCCTAAAGAAATTGAGTTAAATTTCTTGTAAAAATCGTGTTTAAATTTTGAGGGTTCCAGCAATTTTCAAATAGTCTCTGTCGCACTTATTTTAACCGAATTTTACGACAAAAATGTGTTTTATTTTAGATTTTTGACCTACTACTCACTTAAAAAAATCTCCCGGTATAAAATCACATTTATTTATTCATTATTATTGTTTTCGGTACCATAGAAACCAGTAAATAAAAAAAAATAATGGTCCTTCTGGGACTCGAACCCGGGACCTTCCGTTTGGCAGGCAAGTCCCTTTAGTCACTAATCTATCTAGACTGTCGGTCGGATTCAACGATCAACGCGCACTATGAGAAATATAAGTGTTTTAAGAATATTGCGTTTTTTTTGAAATTTTTTTGACGGAATTTCAAAAAAAAGTTTAAACAAAATTTGTTCAAAATTTAATTCTAAATCAATGTTAAGGAATAAAAAAATCTCGTAAATAGTTTATTTTTCAAGATATTCCTAAAAAACCTAAAAATGTCTTCAGATAAGTGCCACTTGTGTTGGTGCTAGATGAAAAAGATTTAAAGTGGCACCCACAAATTTGTTCAAACTCTTAAATATGAAATTTGAATCAAATCCGATAACTCGTTTTTGAGTTATGGTGGATACAGACAGACATCATGGCGAAAATGGTCAAAATGGAAAAAAATCACGATTACTAAACTTACTTTCTTATTACTTCGTATAAGAAAGTAAAAAGTTGTCAAATGTACCAAAAAATATTTACAATTTTCGTTGTAGATGAAGAAATTACTCCTTTCTTAGAGAGCCATCCATCCAAAAGTACAAACCTCCGCCAATTATTTTATTACGATTCCTCCTCATCCACAAAAAGTCGATTAAAATCGCCCATAAGTTTCCCGACTGACAAAAGCACAAAATCGCGACAAGCCCCGTGTTCATTAAGAGCTCATTGTGGGTTAGCAGTTGGAAGATAAGCTTATACGAAAGTTGTGATTTACCTCGAGCTCGCACAGTAAAATAAGCAAGTACACACCGGAAGAATTTATTATGAAAGTTTCATTTGTGCCTAGCCGATAATTCAAGTTTTCCCAACCCAGCACCGAATAGTTGTAAGAAAACGCGCATGTTTCCCTTGATAATTGTTTGGCTTTATGTCGCCCCCATAAAACTTTCGGATGATGCAAAATTCCCATTAAAAGACATAGTTTCCCAAATTGCACCACCAACACCACAAACCGCCTTTAGTTTGTTGCTTTGCATGAGTGTCAGTGCGAATTCCTAAAAGCACAAAGCGAAGAATGTTGTAGTGTAGTTTGGTAAGCGATGCGTACTTGTGTGGTGTTATCTGATGACGGTGAAGTCGATATGACCCGCGGCCTAACTCTGGATTTATGACTCACATTATTCATTCCTTGCGTGCAGCAGCTCGCTATACCCGAATGCGGAAAAAGTGGAAAGTCGTCCAGAAACACGGGGTCTAATGAAATCTCGTCCCATTCGCCACCGCGCCAGCTTTTATCAGCGTGATAAACAAATTAAACCGACGACTCCATCACTCTTTTCGGTTTAGTTAGGGGTTTTAATTGCTGGTAACATTTTCAATAAAAATAAAGGAAATATGTCGGTGGAGGATTCAGTCGGAAAGGAGGAAGTGTCCTATATACAAGGTGTCCCAGTTTATATCGTAAAGATTTCACCAGTCGATAGTTTAGCGAAAATTAAAGGTGGTTTGTCTAATAAACTATGGTCGAATGTTGCTTCCTTTTTGATTTACAGGGCATTAAAGAAAATAAATTATTTTAATTAATTTGCTATAAATCAATAACAAAAAAAGTTAGTCTTCTGAAATTTTGCATAGATCTTTTTTTTATATTCTCTTATTAATAGTGGTTACAATTATTTTATTTAGAACACAAAGGCGTGCGTACGGGTTTCTTAAAAAATAATTTATTGGATAAAACGTACACCACTGGTTTTTTTTGCAGCACCAATATGCAGAGAGTATTTTCCATTCAATTTAGAAACTTTTTTGTATCTTACAATTTCTTGATAACTTAACTTTTTTTTTCTTATTTATTAAAAAGGTTCTTCCCTATTAGATTTCCGAAAAAAGCATCAGTACAAAGTTGTAGAGAAAAATATTTCCTACAACTTTCCTTTTAATATTTTTTTGATATTGTCAATATTTAAAAAGATATTCAACAAATAAGTTGCAAATTTTAGGGAAATTTTTCTCTAGTTAGGTACTACTTACTACTACTACTTACTACTCTTTCCCCAAAAATTTCAACTTATTTGTTGAATAACTTTTTAAATATCGACAATATCAAAAAAAGTTTAAAAGATAGGTTGTAGGAAATATTTTTCTTTACAACTTTGAACTGACTCTTTTTTTCAAAAATTTAATAGGAAAAAAGTTATTCAATAAACAAGAAATCCAACCCTTAATTGAGGGCTGGTGAAGGAAGGGCGGGGTCTACGAATACACAAACTCAGTTTTAAACTTTCAGGGTGACCCTCTAGAAGATTCTACAAAAACTGGCTGTAGGGTAAAAAAAGTCTATTTGAAGCCTTTTTTCTCCCTTATTTACTGTACTATTAGATTATTTTGAGTTAAGTTATCAAAAAATTATAAGATACGAAAAAGTTTCTAAATTGAATGGAAAATACTCTCTGCATATTGGTGCTGCAAAAAAACCAGTGGCGTACGTTTTATTCAATAAAATGTTTTTGAAGAAACCCGTACGCACGCCTCTGTGTTCTAAATAAAATAATTGCAACCACTATTAATAAGAGAATATAAAAAAAAAGATCTATGCAAAATTTCAGAAGGCTAACTTTTTTTGTTATTGATTTATGGCACATTATTATTAAAAAAAAATTTTTCTTTAATGACCTGTACGTCAAAAAGGAAGCAACATTCGACCATAGTTTATTAGACAAACCACCTTTAATTTTCGTTAAAATATCGACTGGTGAAATCCTGACGATAAACCAAAAAAATATTTTTTCTAGACTTAAGAATTTTTTTGACTATTTTTCCTCTTTTCAGGTTACCAGTGCCTTGGTTGCTATTTGGCATCATCTATGGAAAGCCTGTGGAGGTGAATTCGGTGGGCATGGTCTGCTCCATTACAATCCTCTTTATGATGCTAATATTTGTCATCATGTCAATCGCCTGCTTCCGATGGAAGATGAATAAAGGACTAGGTTTCACCATGTTTCTGCTTTACTTCGTTTTTGTAGCAGTGTCGCTCATGTTCGAGTACGAGTACATAGTGTGTCCCGTTTAGAAAAAAAAACATCGTACACGATAATATAAAATAAATAAGTATAATATAGACTTTACAATAATAAGAATAATAATATGATGATGTAGCCATTGTACTGATTATTACTAAAAAAACACACAAAACTATTAGATTGATCTACTGAAGACAAATTAATATATTTAATAGCGTGTAAGGATCATATGCGTTTGTACAGTTACAAAAAATAGCTCGACGGTTTTTGTTAGTTGTAGTTCGGATTCCACAAGGACATATCAAAAATTTTGTTTGGGTAGTATAGTGTGGAATATGTGTTGGGGAATTTTACAAGAAATTGCACAAATTTTCTGAATAAAACACGGACAAAACTGTTTTAATTTACCGACATTAAACTAGATTTTAATCGTTTTTTAACCATGATGGTGCTGTAGATAATTTTCCAAAACCAACGCATATTTCCCGGTTTTTATGTAACTAAATTTAACTAAAAAATGTATTTGCACTTGTTATTTAATTAACACAGGCCACTCCATCTGACAAATCATTAAACGGTTTAAAGAAATTGGAATCCGAGTAATTACATCATTTTCGTTATTTTACTTGCTAAAAACGCTATTGGTGTTCAACGGATATGCACAAAATAAAACAATATCGACTTCCATAAATAGTGTGTGACAATTTAGAGATTAGAAATATCCCCGACCACGATAGCAATAATGTCTATTTATTAATAGATTTTGAACTAAACTGTTTTTTATAAAATAAAACAAAGGGGACGTTTCATAAGTTTTAACATAAAAAATGAGAAAAATTAAATAAATATTATATTATAACGAACATACATTACATATAGACAAGTTTTCTTATAAAAAAGTTTCTTTTTGGGTTTTTAGACGATAAGTTGTTGCGGAAGACAAACAAATTACGGTTGTGACAAATTAAATTCACCAAATTCACTCTGGCATAAAAATATTCTTTGGGGTTTGGTTGATTTAATTGTGCGCTATACCAAAATACATAAAAACTTCCCGAGGAAAGTATATTGCACTTGTAGATTAAAACTATACATATCTAGGTGTAGATAATTCATAGACTAGAACGATATGAAAATAATTGTGTAGAAGACAAACAAGCAAACAAACAAACAAAATACAAAAAGCATATTGTGTACATATTAATTGTTTGAGGGGCACTGGGATCTTATAGATCTTTTGCTAAAGTGCCTAATATTAATTTGTTTTTACCCTATGTGATAAAATGTAAAACCAAAACCAACAAAACGACATGTGAGTATAACGGAAAGGACGGTTTTTTGATGTATTACTTCGTTTAAAATGTGCATATTTTTAACGGAAAGTTCCAAAGGAAATTAGAGGACGACTATGAGAAAAAAAGCAAGTCTTGGATTGAGCGCCTAGAAGTGAGTTCTTTTCTCATAGCCTAATTCACGCACGATAAATAATATATCTACTCGTAATATATTTAAAAAAACTTAATAAAAACTTGTGTTTCAACGATAAAGTCAATAAATATTATAATATTAATGATAGTTAGTTATAATTTCTTTTGGAACTTTTGGAATATTTACATGTCAAAAATATGATGTAGATAATCTGTGGTTTTAATCTTATATTTCCTCATCCTGTCCAATTGCGTTAATATACATATCCACGCCTGTTTCTTATTTGTGATTAAAAGAAAAATTGTGATCCTTAAAATAATAAAGTGGTGCACAATGTTTAAAACACTCTAGCTAAATATTTAAATTAGTTTAATAAATATGCTATTGAAAGTTAAATGTGCTTTGAGACAGCAGCATTTTTTGAATACATTTTTAGTCCTCCCCTCTGTACATGCCAAAAAAATGTTTGATTTCGCGCTACTAAACTAAACTAAACTAAATTCGTTTAAATAACAACAAATAATCTCTAAACAAAAAAAGTTTGTTTTAATAATTATATTATACATCGAGTTAACTTAAAAAAATTTAAACTAAATAAACGAATCCAAAGATAAACTGACATCGCAATCTGTATGAAATTTCCATGCCTTGGTTAAGTTTGCAATAATATCCGATTGTGATTTCAGTTTAATTTTGCGTTTTTATTGAAATAAATAGTCTTAAAATGATAAGGATACGATGGGATCTATGTTGAATCATGATCGTCTGAAGGACAAAATTGTTTGGGGGAAATTCTACGAAATAAGTGCCCTAAGTTTCCTTCCATGGACGTTCATGATGATTGCAACTTTGTCACAGGAACAAGAAGAAAAATAGTCCAGTAGCATAGGCATATCATATTTCAAATTTCTGCTTAATATTGTTAACCTTCTAAAATACTATTATATACCTATTACACATCTTTTAGAGTTTAGAATTACTTAGAAAATATACTCAAATATTGTTAAAATATTGTGGATATACTCTTATATCTTGTTGAACTTTTTTAAGAAAAATCTACATTTTTTCGTTCGTGCTATATACTCTTGTATGACTAACTTAGTGAGATTCATACAGAAACTTCACTCAATCTGCTTGGTTTTCTCTTCGTTTAATCAAGCGAATCCCAGAAAAGTCTAGATGTGTTCGCATCTCTTCCGTGTGATTTTGTACAAAAAAAATATGTGTAAATTAGCTTAGGTACCTGAAAACTGAATTCGCTATACCGTTTCTGTATGAACCAAATAAACAACAGCAATTTACTTTGTAAATATTTTGTTACTAATTACTTTAGATGTACTTATGTATATATTATTAAAAAAAACTGTTTTGTTTCTACTGATGAGAGCATGTTATTACTCATATTTTTTTGAAACGTTTTTAAGGAGTGAATAAAAATTTAAGTAGAGTACCTATAAAAGATATAGACACTATACAATCTTTTTAAACCGATGCCACCAATCTTCAAAGTCAACTGTATGTTAATACAGACAAAAATATGAAGAGAAATTTTTTTAGGGTTTTCATTCTTATAGTCAAAGTGTATACTTTATATTTTTACTGTTGGAACCTTGCTACACTTACGAATTCATTAAACTAATCCTACCCACCAACAATAAAAATATCAAAGGATAATAATGTGTTTATTATTTGCGTTTTTGTAAACATCACGTAAATCATAAAATAAAAAATAACAGAGAGTAAGATTGTTAATGGTGTATCTAGTAGATTGTTATTGCTAGAAAAATTTTTATTATTATAGTAATGTAATATTAATAAAGCCATTTCATGGTATGTTACTTTTTGCCGACAATATATAATATGTATATTAATTCCTCGAATTATTTATTCACCTCTATATCCTAGTTACACATTTTTCCACTTTTAATTTCAAGTTTGTACAACTTTTGAACTAGTAAGTTAAAAAAAATGCAGTATAATTTTTTTTTTGGTAGGATTGCAAAAAATATTTTTGGTGCATTTTTCCAAAAACGTATTTCAAGTGGCTATAACTTTTGAATCATTAATTTTAATAGAAAAATGTATAGAACTAATCTTGTAAAGAATTTCATTATCTTCAATTTATATAATAACCATTTTTGTAATAGGACTGATAGGAAGCGAGATATTTGCAAAAAAACATTTTAGCTCCTTTTTTTCAAAAGTTATTTCAACTGGCTATAACTTTTGAACCATTAATTAAAAAAAAAACTATAGCACAAATTTTATAAAGAATTTGATAGTCTTTAACTTGTATAATAACTATTTTAGAGCTAGGAAGCGAAATATTGTCAAAAAAACATTTATAGGTCACTTCATAAAATGTTTCGCTTTTTTCGGCTCAAAATAATGAAATAGATAACCAAATTGAGCAAAAGCTGATCAAGATTTTCAATACTGTGATTAAAAGAAAGCAAGAGAAATTTCTTAAAATATTTTCTTCAATGTTTATTGAAATCAGAGATTCATAATAAATTATACGATGTATAAAGACGTTGACTTAACATATAATATTATGCATAAATAAGTAATAAAAAGTCCATGATTAACTAGTTAATTCTCACTAGTTCCTGTTCTATCCCTTCGAAAATCAGACATACTTCTTAAATAATCAATAGAAGTCCAAATATACCCTGGTTGAGCCGGAGCATTAACCAAGGGATACGGCGAGGTTCTCGATAGGAAATAATCCGAAGGTGCATGCATTATAAACTCCATACAGTCTAGCTTCCTTGGAATGTCTTCTTCAGGTCCTAAAAACCAACCCATTCATGAACTAAACTAAACTAAATTCTTAAGCGAATTCACAAACCTATAATGTAAGTTGCAGGATCAAAAGTTTCATTACAAGGTGGACTTTCCTGCGTGGGTAACAACCAAGTTAACACAGCGCTTTTTTCGCAATACTGATCGGTCATCAGGCCTTTAATTTGGGCGTAGTAAATATTACCATCATCGCCTTTTACTGAAACTATGTCGCCTATTTGGACATAACTCCCCTGGAACAAACTAGTTACAAACAGCTTTAGGATATTCTTCAAACCCACTTTATAGAAAACATGATTACTGGTTACAGGCGTTGCAACACTCGCCGGGGCCTTAATCGGCGTCCGCTTAAACAAAGCCCGTCGCCCCCTGCCTTTCGGTATCGTAGTTTTAGGAAGAGCAAACGGGTTTAACCGTGTTTTATACGATCTGGTGTTGCGTGGTTTCCTTTTGCTCGATTTGGAGTCCTCGCTTTTATCGTCGTCCTCTTCCAGTTCGGATTTAATGTTGTTTTTGGTTTCGTTAACGCAGTCCAGGCACAAAGCGCCTAAGTTTTCGGCGTTGGTCCATAATGGGGATTCGTTGGTTTCACATTTTAAACAGGTCGGTGTTCCTTTTAACGGCATAATGGGTGTCGATTGCGCGATCCTAAAAAAAGTTTAAAAGTTTGTAAAGTTGGAAAAAAGTTGGGTTATATAGAGTTGTCAGTTAGCTGTCGAGAGATGCTGCACTCTGGTGGCTTTGTGTTGTACTATGAAAAATGCATGGCAACTTTTAATACACCATTGTATTACTGGTTGCCTACATGTAAGGATTCGGTTCAAAAAATTATGTAATCAATAATTTTGTGTTTAGGTGCGCGTGCATAAGAAATTTTAATATATAGAAATTTGAAGTCGTGTTGTAACTGTTGTAACTGGAAAAAAAATTATCACGATTTTTAGATTTTTAGATAAAAATAAAATAAAACTTTCTATGTCCTATAGTTTCTAAACTACTACTACGGCACTTGTGAATTTTTAAAGGATCTTACTGGTTATTATTATCTACCGTAAAATCAAAATTTGACACCTATACATAAAAAAGGAATGGAATTATGACTATTTTTGTGAAGAGTTCATACTTTTCCAAAAAGCTACTGGCAACTACTATGTTCTATAGTTTGTAAACTAGTCCTAAAAGATTCGTGAGTTTTTTAGATATTTTAGTTGTTATCATTATCTAGCGGAAAATCAAAATTTGGCACCTTTACATGAAAAAGTAATAGAAATATCACCATTTTTATAAAGTGCCTATATTTTTCTAAAAAGTAGAGGCAATTTCTATGTCCTATAATTTATAAACTACCACTAAAAGACTCGTGAGTTTTGAAGGGATCTTAGTGCTTATAATTATCTATCTCAAAATCAAAATTTGCCACCTCTATATGAAAAAGCAATAGAAATATCATCATTTTTATAAAGTGATTATATTTTTTCTAAAAAGCTGCTGTGTCTGTGTCTTATAGTTTGTAAACTAAGTACTACTAAAGGAATTTTTAATAAAATATCTTAGTGCTGTCCATTATCTATCACAAAATCAAAAAACTGTTTTTTCTATTAGGTATTCCATTCCAATTTTAATTATCGTAGAATTCTAAAGAAAATATTAGAGAAAATTGCAGTTTTATTCTCCAGACAAAAAGCATCAACAATTTGAAATTGAAACGTGAAAACAATTTGTTAATGTAATTAATTTGTCTTACCTCGAACTGTTCAAACTGTTTGATAAATGTTTATTTCCAGAAAAGTTGTATAGTATAATATTAATTAATCTATAAAAGAGAACTGCCAACAACAGCTTCTTGTTGTAAGTAAATATTTATTATGTATAGAGTTTAGCATATATGTACGTATTTCAAGGGTATTAATTATTTTATAATAATCTAATACCCAGTGTGACCCGCTTGACCGAGTTCCCAATAAACCAACAGACAGCTTGAATCTGGTATTACAAGCAAACATCGATAAGATTTTCTTTTAATTACATTATCACATGTTTTGATTACGTAACCAAATGACTGGAATAAATTATTTTGTATTAAAATAAAACTAAGGACGAAAATTCAAAATTGGTCACTAATAAATTATTTTGTGTTACATTTCCGTCGTTGTCATGCTTGGAATTGTAACAAACAGGGGTCAATTTAGTACGCTTTGTGTGGAAAAAGTCAATTCGAATAATTAACACAAAATTCCCAAACAAATGCTCATGGCATATGTAAATATCCACCGAAAGATGAATGTAAAATGGAACCGCCCAGAGTTCCCATCACCATGATGAAAAAAATTTAAATTAATATGACGTAACCATTTTCGAAATGCAAATTAGTTTAATCCAGTCACAACCGGCGAAAACACGAAGTTTTTACTGCGTAAATTTCCGTTATGGACAAAAAATATCAAATCCAAGCTTTTAATTAAATTTAAATGCTAGAGAGAGACACAGCCGCTGATGATGGTTAAATTATTAATAATAATTTATCGATAGCGACACAATATATAGCATAAAGTTACACTAAACTTCCTACTATATACATAGTTTAATGGTGCGAGAGTGATCTGAAACTTGATTGTGTTTGATATACGAACAGGAAGATATTTCCCTGAATTTCAATGTCTTGGTACCATTTAAATTTTTGGCACACAATTTGCATCTATTAAATGTTATGAAGTCGTTAAATGTGTGCTGAGCTTGACTGTTAATCATATAGAAATGCTAATGAAGATTAGCTAAACGACACTAGTTACCAATTAGGTACATAAAAAAGTGGAAAATTAGGTAGGAAAGTTCCAAAGAAATTTTCAAATTTCCTCTTTTTTATATCTTTTTTCCAAATTCGTAACAGAATTAACAAAAATTGTTTCCTTTTTTCCACTCTTTTGACCTAATTTATATAAACTTTCGAGCCCTATTAAAATAATTTCCCCAAAAATTCTTTTTTGCATTTTCAAAGAATAATATCTGGATATCTCCGGACTAGTTTCGTTATAATTTAATTAGTCCCCACAAATATTATACACATTTTATTATTTATGTCATTAAAATTATTTTTTATTATTTGTTAAAAACAATATTTACGAGATGATAAGAACATGCGGAAAAAAAGTAATAAATTATAAATGTTATCTCATAACTGTAAGTTACAGTTAAATAAACAAATTTCGTATTATTTTGTACAAAAATAACCATTACCGTGTTTGATTATTTATAAAATTTTATTACAATCTGTACAAATTGGCTACCAATCTGATTGTAATTTAAAACGCGTTAACTTTAATAAAATATCATTAATACAAAGTGATTATTTAATTTAATTTTGTCCCTTTACTATTAATTCTAATTTAAATTAAAAATTTTATCTACTGACCCACAAGTTGAATAATTGTTAAACGGCTCTGAATATTTTTGCATTTTTTAATTGTTCACATGTCCCACTGGCCATGAATAGTAATTAAATTTGTCGACAGGAAGCACAACACATTTTGTTACACTAAATTATTTATTGAAATAACACTTTGTGGTTATTTGTTAACTCGTGTATAATCCCACGCCAGTTGATTACAATCCAATTTAAACACACATTTTTAAATGATTTATTAGGTGTAGCGGCGAGTGAATGCAGTTTTATGACTTGGATTCATTGAAAATAGAGTAGAATCAACACGTGTTTAACCTAAATAATACACTTTCGTTATTAGAGCAGCATTTCGATGTGTGTAATAAATATGCAGATTAAATGCATGGGATAATCTAGATTAGGACCAAACCCTGCCAGCAATTCCCGATTCAATTGCCCTAAATCATAATGTTATTCAGAGGAAGGAACAAAGGATTAGAAATCATTACTTACTAAATAAAATGCCACTCCTGCAAATTAGTTAGGTTAGATGATGAGGTTAAGTTTTTCAAAATTTTATGAAAATAAATTTTACATTCAGACAAAAGTAAATCTGATTGTCTTTTTTCTACACGCGCAAAAGTTATCTAAACTAACTTCCATAATATTGATGGTTTTTTCTGTTATAATGCCAACATTTAGTTATATAAAAACGTAAATTTCGTAAAAATCCGCTCGGCGGTTCCAAAACTGTGGCACTTTAAACCAGCAGGATGGGAAAATTGTAGAAACAAAGAATTATTATTTACAAAACGTTGGATCTAGTAGTCGGATTTTGATGAAATTTACTTTATTGCAAAGCTGGATGTTGGTTTTCTTTACAAAAAAATTACACAAGTTTTTATTTGGTGATTTTAGGCATTTCCCGGAGCTTCAAAGTTGTACTTTTAAAAATGATAAAATTTACTAGTAACTGTTTTAAAGAATCACAGTTTTGAAACTGCTGGTTGGTTTTGTGTCAAAAAACCTTTAAATCAAAGCTCAATAATCGTACTATATTGAAAAAATCCTGAAATGTTAATATGATTTTTTTTGCATTTTTTTCGAGTTCCACAGTTCACTTTTCAAAAAACGTGTTTTTGAGGGTACTACCTACATTAAAATGATCACAGTTTTGGAACCGCTGGTTCGATTTTATTAAAATTTACTTTGTTGCAAAGCTGGATGTTGGTTTTCTTTACAAAAAAATTACACAAGTTTTTATATGGTGATTTTAGGCATTTATCGGAGCTTCAAAGTTGCACCTTTAAAAATGATAGAATTTTCTAGTAACTGTTTTAAAGAATCACAGTTTTGAAACCGCTGGTTGGATTTGTGTCAAAAAACCTTTATATCAAAGCTCAATAATCGTACTATATTGAAAAAATACTGAAATGAATTTTTTTTGCATTTTTTTCGAGTTTCACAGTTACTTTTCAAAAAACATGTTTTTGAGGGTGCTACCTACATTAAAACAATTACAGTTTTGGAACCGCTGGTTGGATTTTGGTAAAATTTACTTTATTGCAAAGCTGGATCATGGTTTTATGTACAAAAAATTTCAAAGTCTTTATTTGGTGATTTTAGGCATATTTCGTAGCTTTAAATTTGCACTTGAAAAACGTGACGTAATTTTCTAAAGACTCTTTTTAAAAAATCACAGTTTTGGAACTCGGGGAAAACGACATAAAGGTGCATTCATGACCCCAGTCCGAACTTAAATGTCAGTGAAACTCTTTGACATAAAATACACTACCTCAATCAGTTTTAAGAAAATCTACATTTTTGCAATTCTGTGGGAGAATTAAATAAAAATTGGGGCCTTAGAACACGTTTTATGTCATTAGATAATAAAGGACTCTGACCTGACATAAATTTCGTTGAAGGTAAATATACCGGCTATTTAAATCTACTACAATTTATACTAGCTGGTGTTATTTTTGATTCTGTATGTACCAAAATAGTCGCAAATGTAAAAGGATTTTAATTGTATTTTCTGTGGGGTGCTGCAGGGTTCCGGGTTTTAAACATCTTAAGTCATACAAAACAGAAAAAAAAATTTTTTTGTTAAAATAGGAATAAAACTCGCAAAAATTTTTACTTTGAAACTACAAAATTGTTACTTTATTTTAGTTTGTATTAGACAACTTTTTCCATCGATTATCTCAAATTTCAAAGCTACAGGATAGAGACAATTTGGCCGTAAAATTTGATTTTTTAGCCCAAAGGTTCTATTTTTAGTCCCAGTTCTTACTACATTTTCAAATACTCGACGTCAGAAAGAAAACCAAGCACACAAACTGTTAAAAAGGAAACCACTAATTACACATCCTAATTCCCAGCAGAATTTTTCCGCATTTTACCCCAACCCGAAACCAGCATAATCCAGAAGATTTCCATTTTTTCCAAGCACATCCTTATAGATATGCTAAACTATCAATTACATGGTCATCTCCGAGGAGCATCCTCCCAGTGCGCTCCTGCCTATTCACAAGATCCGGTGGGATTGCAATTGCTAAACATCGCACAGAATCACTGGAACAGTTTGCGGGCGACTGTTGCTAGTGGAGGAAGGCATTTCGCGTGCGTGCATTGTGCGATTAGTTTGGTGTTGCTCTGCTCTGCTGTCTGGTTCTCCTCCTGCTGTTTGCTGCTGGTGTGGACGCAGCGATCTCAACGGATTTTACTACCTGTTGAACGGTAAGAAAGGGCGAATGGGATTTTTGGAAAAATTGATGATCAAGATTGGTTTTTGTAAAAATATGTACTTATTGAAAATCCTCACGTTTTTTTTTAGAAATCCTTTCGCTTTAATTAATTAAAGGATAATTCAAGACGATCGATCGATGACTAAACTTTTTTATATTTTAATTGGTCTTGTTTCGTCTTCAAGTAAATAAACAAGGTTGTTTATCACATCCTCTTAAAAAGAACTCGTTATCTCGAAACTTCCCCATCAAACTTAAGTAGAACTGATCCTTATATCCGGAAGATGTCACAAAATATAACGGGAATCTGTCCGCTTCAGTGACTTTGCTTATATCAGAAAATAAACTGGAGGATGTTTTACTTTTCCTGCAACCCCTGAAAGGATTTCTGATTTGGATGAATATAATTCCTCAAAGGATTTTATGATTTGAAGCAAAGATATTTTTGTAATTATTAGTTTATTATTATTATTATTTATACTGACACAATTTGTTATTCAACGCGTTGCATTTATCAGGTATATTATGCGATAATTTACTTTGTCACAATTGCTTTAGGTCACGAACTGTTTGTTATCGTGTTCTTTAAGAATTCTAATGGAGTTAGGTCAGGTCTATTCAAAGGATTTCATTGAGATAGCAGATTTAATATCAGGGTGTCAGAAGTAGAACAAATTTTTACCTTAATCCATTCTAAAATTGGCGCCCTAATTTTTTTAAATTTTAGAAGGCTTAAAGTTGAAAATTTCCATAATATTTATTGCATATCAAAAGCGTTACATATTATATCAAATACATTAAGAAATCCCTAGGGCGATAAAGCTATTTTAACACTCTAGGGCGATAACAGTTACTTTCTTACCCTATCTGGACCCAGACCTACTTTAAGACCAATAAAATGTTGGTTTTTAAAAAACCAATTCACTTTATCAGCAGGTGATAAATGCCTATAAAAGCTCACTTGTAATTTGTATTCTATACAGTAAATTCTAAAAAGTAAATTGCACCTTTCAAAGCAGTTATAAATAAATATTGCCTGATGGTCATCTCGCTTTGTTATCACATAAATTCCTGGTTATTCTCCATTAAATCTTTTACTATCAAGTTATGATTGATTTGCAAGCTATAAAATGTGTTATTATGTAAATGAGCTAAACTCGTTTGTTAGATATATTAAAATTTACAGCTCAACAAAATGGAAAAGTATTTAAATTTATAAAAAAAAAAATAAATTATAACGTGTGGTAAAAATATAAATCACCGATTTATAAAATAGTTCCTACAAAAAAAAGCTTTTTTCATATAATTGTGATAGATTCCTCTAAATAATTTGTATGCAAAACGTGGCGAAAGTCAAATTGTTATTAATTGAAGTCGGGATTAGGAAAATTGATCAATATCCTTTTTTCCTAAAGCTTAGAGTTGACGTAGATGAATGCAGGCTTTTCTAAGATTTAATCATTAAATTTTTTTCACTCTTTTACGTTATTAAATTTAGGAACTCGCTTATTCAACGTTCCAAAAGGATAAATCTAAGAACTAGGAGACTACTATACGCCTTTTTAGAATAAAATTATAAAGCTTAATATCTAAATAAATAAAAAGCTCTACTCGTGTAATCTTATATGCCTACTCTACTTAAGCTACCATGTAATAAAACTCTGTTCAAAGCTTGTTAGTGTCTCTTGAAGGTACATTACAAGATGAATTACTGAAAATTCAATTAATTATCAGTGTACCTACGCTGACAAGGCAGCAAATATCTCAAATCAATAACCGTCATAAGCCATATCATACCTGAAATAATTAACAAATCAAGCGTCTCATTGAGTTGATTGGACTAATTGCACATGAATTCAAATGGAAAATGTGGATGTAGGGGATGATTCAATTACGATTTATAAAAACGGGAAAATCGTTTCATTTTTATTCGATAAAAGTTAGTTGCTCATCTTAAAACTAGTTTTAATGACCCACATTCAAATTTATTGTATGTACAGTAGTTCCAAATTAAATTATTACTTATTATCCAATAAACCAATACGGGATAATTGAATTTATCGTTTGAACTTTAATCCGCAGGCTGTAAAACAAAAATCCTTCCAATCATTCATTTATTTTGTACCATAAATGATCGAAACCATGACAATATTAAATACAATTTTATTAAACTTAAAATTGGATTTGAGTCAACATCAGAGGGAAATGAATTTGTTGGAAGTTGGGGTCCTGCGTGTAATATTTAACTTGTAAAGGAGCTTTGATGTTGGGATTATGTCCTGGGAGGCAATATTTTTTTAATAAAACAGCAGGAAAATAAACGTTTTTGCGAGTTACACCGAAATAATTATTTTTATGTTAAATTGCTTGTATTTACTGTGTTGTCGACTTTGTTGTCAAATTAAGCGAGGTTAGATATGAAAACTAGGCAACAACTGTGTAAATAAATTAACAACATATAAATAGAAAATTCCAATAATTTTTTCGGGTACAGTAGGGATTAATACTTAAGCCTGACACCAACTGAATTAAGTTATTTTGATAATTTGCATCCTAATGTACTTTAGTGCTGTATTCATCTGGTTCAAGTTTATTATTATTAACAGTAATTGAAATATTTGCACTAACAAATAAATTGTGCTTAATTTATAAATTTGAAAGTTTCTTCTTTCCAACCAAATGACTCACTCATCCAAGTTTTAAGGTTAATAATTTTATGTATTATTGCCCAAGTACTATAGAAACCTGGCAGACGGATTTCAAGTTATTTTTAGCAAGACACCTACACACCACAAAAATTGCAAACACAGTTGTAAAATCGGATTTGTTAATTATTATATTATAGTAAATAGTGTTGTGGTGGTTCCCTTATACAATATGCGATAGGATCGTTTGATGCCTCACTTTTCATTAATAATTTATTTTTATTAAACACTTCCTTTTACGCTCTCGTTCCCTCCTCTGTCCATTTCTTTTTTTATTTTGATACACCGTCAACGCAACTTGTATTATAATGCCTCGAAAATAGCACCAAACTTGAGAAAAAATATATAATAATAAATTCAAATACCGGCAGAAAATACGCAGTGAATGATAAAAAAATTCAAAAATTTCGTAATACGCAAATATTTTTTACTTACTGTTTCTCCAAATTGTACAACTTAAGATTGGAAACTTGACAAGGCAACCAACCAACTCCATTATCAATTCCTCCTCCTCTGTCCAACTATCACAAAAACTGCCCATCATAACCCACTCATCATCCTTTTTGTCTTCCATTTACTTCCTTTTGTCCTTTACACAAAAAGCCCGGTTTCCATTTCCAGCTTCGTTCACTCAAATTTAATTTATTTTTTCTTTCGATATCTATATTATTTCCTCTGCAGCACTGATGAGGCAGCTAATTGCTGCTAGTATACTCAGGAAGAGAATCGATAGCTGTCCTCGATACCCTACCGTATATTTGGCCTGAAAACGACAAAGCTTTTTTCATTAAAAGCTCAGTCAAATCAAAGCCCATTTGAATGCGCATGAAAGGCTTCATTCTTCTTTGCACCATTCAGAGATATTTTAAATGAATTATTTCGTTTTATATCCTCCTTCTCCTTTTCGACATCAATGGTATATTAAATGACGTTTTAATTACTGTTAATCTATTTAAGGTTGGGAAATCGAGGATATTTAAAGGGGATTTGCGTAGCTATTCATAAATTAATATTATATTCCATTATAGATTTAAAAATAATTTTCAGGAAATTTTGTTTTTTTAGGTTACAATAAATCCATCATCAGTTTTAGATTTTTAACGCGTTGATATTTTTAGCTAAAAATTGTATTTTTTACCCTCATATTTAGACAGCGGATCACATGAAGTCATGACGTCTCAAACAGGATCGGCCTTAGATTTGTTGCACTCCAGGAAAATAATCCGAAAAATTTAAATGTTGGCATCATGAAAAATAATTAAAACCTCATCTTACTTTGAACCTTCCTCAGATTTATCACGTGCGTCGAATAAACATTCATAAAAAACCTTGAAATACTTTTCCAAAAACCTGTCCGTGGAATATTTAAATTTGTCTTGGAAAATATTGTGATCGCTTAAATTCCTCTATTGAATTTTAATGTACACGTTATTCAATTGTTATTATTTCGAGAAGGGACACAACAAATCTCATTGTTGACTCTGTTTAAATTTTTAAATTTGTGGAACGCGTTTATAAAATATTAATGTTTTATTCATTCATTCAAGAATAGGCGCTAAAACGTGGAGTTGTTTACATAATTTACATAAGTCGAGGTCATATTTAAATTCCTTTTCGATTTTATTGATTTGATGCATTGAGCAAGAAGCGTGTGAGATAATTTTTAATATAAGAAAATTGGAAATTATGTAATTTAACAACATTCAAGAATGCA